>JAKZAO010000008.1:14200062-15606174 GCA_023053555.1 Branchinecta lindahli | reverse complement strand
ACACCCTCCCCTCCCCACCACTACTTGATGCAGAGGATCAAAAGAGGTCACAGTCCGCGCCGCCCGGATTGTCGGACGATTTTCCGGATATGCATACGTTTCCAGAGGAGCTGAATTTCCGGCCGCCGCAAAATCCAACCGTGGATATTCCCGGAAAGTTGGAGCTAAAGAAGAAGGTTGGGCAAAATAATTCCTTGGCGGCACTTCTGAATAATGTGGTGGATAAGGACGCTGATGAGCGGCTGTCAGATCTCCTGATTGGACTGAAGCAGATCATGCAGACAAGATTGGTAAGTTTGCTTACTTTATTGTTCAATTCTATTGTTTTCCAGTCCTTCTGCTGCTCGCAGACTGTAGGATACCCAGGGCTTTACAGAGTAGGAGGAGGTGGCACAGTTCAAGCCCGTATCCGAACCTGAACTTCTCAATCTTAATCCAATCTTCAGGTATTGCTTCGTACCCCAAGATCCGGAAGTGTCGTTTTTGAATTATAAGTGAAATAACCTTTTGTCTTTTTTGTGGCACTTGCCTTCCGGCCAAGTGCCATATACAGATCACTTTTCCGTCGGTCGGTCGGTCAGTCCGGTGATCGCGAGTTAGGGTACTTCCAGATGTGCTAGGACGATGAAACTTGCCAGGCGTATTAGGGGCCCGACCAAACTAACTTGGAAATCGTCACTTGCCCGATCCGACCATCGTGGGGGGAGGGAGGGGAGCCGGAATCCGGAATTTAGTGACGTGCATAACTTTCGAACGCGTAATCGGATCTTAATGAAACTTGATATTTGGAAAGACACTATGTCTCACATGTACCCAACTCAAGTCCGGACCGAATCCGATGAATGTGGGGGGGGGGTCGGAGAGGGGGGACCCGGAAATCATGTTAAACGCTTAGAGTGGAGTGATCGGGATGAAACTTGGTGGGAGGAACAAGCACAACCCCTAGGTACGTCATTGACAGAACCGGACCGGATTCGTGCACTGGGGGGAGTTGTTGGGAGGTTCCGGAATTCCGGTCATACGGAGTTAAGATACTTCCAGGTGGCCGGCTAGGACGATGAAACTTGGCAGGCAAATCAGGGACACGACCAGATTAACCTGGAAACAGTCAGCTTCCCGATCCGACCATCGTGGGGGGGGGGGTGGAGGGAGGGGGAATCCGGACTCTTGAGGTATGTATTACTTCCGAACGGGTGATCGGATCATAATGAAACTTCATATGTAGAAAGACCACATGTCTTGGATGTCCCATTTCAAGTCCGGACCGGATCCGATGAAGCTGGGGGGTTGGAGGGGGGTCCGGAAACCTTGTGACATGCTTGGAGTGGAGCGATCGGAATGAAACTTGGTGGGAAGAACAAGCACAAGCCCTATGTAGATCAGTGACAGAACCGGACCGGATTCGGGTATTATGGGGGAGTTAGGGGGGGGGGTCCGGAATTCCGATGATCGCAAATTAAGGTACTTCCAGACATGCTAGTTCAGTTCAGTTCAGTTCAGTTTTATTCATAAAAATAATAAGCACCATTAACTCATTATGACCCCACCATCAGGCCTTGAAAATTAGAGACTTGACATGATTGGCTAAGAAATAGTTAGTTCCCAGATCCGAACATCCCTTAAAGTACTAATGCTAACCGCAAAGTACAAAAAATACTTCTAAGCAATATATACATTTTCGTTATCCCTATGAGCCCATGATCATTTAATTTTGCCTCAAGGGTTTTGCTTACAACTGAATTCCTTAAAGTACAAACAATACTTTTGAGTAAAACATACATTTTCGTGCTCCTGGTGATCATCTTTTTTGCTTCAAGAGTTTTGATTACAGATGATTTTCTAGCGCCCTTAAAGTGCGCACAGCCAAATGCATTGCCAAAAGATACCGTCTCGTGATTTCCAAGGACCCATGATCATTCTTATCTCAAGGGTTTTGCTTACAAATGATCAAAAGAAACCCACGAATTGACGAATTCCTACTTTCATCCTCTGACCCAGCCTTGCAAGTGCCATATGAGCTTCCAGCTCTTGTTCTCTTCTTGTTTTGTCGTTTTGGCGGGATAAAAGCATAGATATTTCTTCAGCCCAAGCTGACTGCGAATCATATTTAACAAAGCAAAACAGATAAGTCAGCTACATTTTATTAGAGCTATATTTCGGCCCTTCTTGGCAAGGGTCCTCTTCAGGCTCAGGCCGCTTGCCAAGAATCGCCGAAATATAGCTCTGATAAAATGTAGCTGACTTATCCGTTTTGCTTTGTCAAATATGGGATAAAAGCATCTCGAAAAGCATTTAATTGATTTAATGTTTCATTCGTGTTGAAACCCAACCCTCTGTTTTGAATATCGTCATGACGAGACAGTGTTTCACGCATCAAAAGTTCCAGTAGGATACTGCATTGCAATAAATTTCGAGAGAAAAAATAAAATGGAAGACCATACTCAAGATAGTCGTAAAGACGACTCCCAAAGAGCTCAGTTGGGTCGCGCGAAAAAGATGTGCGAAAACAAGAACCTCCAACGAATACACTAAATACCGAGGTTGCTACGCGAATAAATACAGTTATCGGGATCGTGTCCCCGGTTAATACTTTTATTATTAGCCTACCAAGCAGTGTTGCAGATGTTTCCACCAGAAAAAAGTACAGTAGTCTGCAAATTAAATATAGGTTAGAACATTAATTGAATTATAGCAAAATACCCTTACAAGCCTATTAACCACATGTTATTAATTATAAAGGCATTATTGTAATAGTAGTAATATAGAAAAACATTGATGTCTGTTTTGTCTTTTTTAGTGATACATGACCCTCGCATAGACCACCGTATGCATGGTTTACTATCAAACCGGCCCGTTTGTTATGGTTATGACAGCTGAATCAAGTAGACAACTGATGGGTGTTTGAAGAAAAGCAACTCATCATTACCGAGCATTACGTCATTAATAATAACACTAATCCGTCGTTAGCCCATTCCCTTTTCTTCCTGCGTCCTCTTGTAGTCTAACTGATCTAAGAATACTATCGCGGCTCGAAAGTACCTGATCCCTCAATGGCAATCATTTGCAATAATAGTTCCCAAAAAAAAGTACACTGTTTTATAACATAAAGTCGAACCGATCTCTCTTACCGTTTGTAATATCATTTTCGTGGAAAATGCAAAAAAAAACCGAATACCTCCTAAAGCCGTAAAGCAAAAGTGGAAGCTGTAACTTGTAGCAAGAAATCGTTTTGTTGGATTACTGCATGTTCTGGTCTTTCTTTCTTCTCTGCTTAGCTAGAAGTATAAATTCCGATGGAAACAGTGTTAATTCATACTTACCTGGCTGGGGAGCTGCCTTGATCAACAAGGAGGCGCTCCCAGGGCGAGGCCCTTCCATTGCACTTCGGTTGGGTTGACCCCTGCGATTGCCCCAAATGGGGGCAACTCGACAGTATAATTTTTGGTAGTGGGGGGCTGCGTTCGCGCGGCCCCTCGTAAAATAAACACATATTAACTTTACGTTGTTTTACTGACTGTCACGGCCGTCGAAACTCGAAAGATCTAATATGTACCTTATTATGTTATAATCAGTGTTGCCTCCGGCAGTAAATTTTTACTAGATCTAGTAAATATAGAGGATCTAGTAAATTTCATTTTAATCTAGTAAAAAAGATGGTCCAACCCAGAAGTTGTGTCATTTTTCATAGATTCAGAGGAAATGTACAAAAAATAGGATCCACTCCACTCTTGCTTATCACTCCAGAGTTCTTAATTTTGTCTGTTAACCAAACCAAGGATCGGAGCTCTTTGTCCATTTTGTTAAGTCCTCTGTCCCTGATAGAAACAAATGAACCAATTGCTTTGTGAAAAATCGACAGTTTTTACAAGAATTTGGCCTGTTTTAAGAAATAATTGACTGTCTTTTAGAAACATTGCGGCGCGAGCGCCGAGTAATTTGTTCTTTGCCGATTGGCCGACAACGTTAGTAGGGGGCGGCCCCATTTTGGACATTTCTGCTCTTGATGACCAAGTCCGCGGTCTGATATATTTTCGCTGCTTTCTTTTCAATGTGACTCAAAATAAACTGTATTTCTTTATTATTGAAATGTAGAACAGGTAGAAAAAACAGGTAGAATTTTATTAGAATCTAGTAAAAAATTCTCCGGAATTTAGTAAACTTAATTTTGGTCGGGTGGCAACACTGTGTTATATTAACATAGACATACCTTAAAATTTTAACCTTGAAAAATTTAACATGTACCTTTATGTTATATTTTTAAAGTAAATATCTCTTTCTATCAATAATTTAGAGGTAGCTTCATAATTTCATATGGTAATTCGAACTTGTAACCATCAACGAATATCTCTTCTGATGTTTTTCACCAGTCTCATTCTTTTCCAGAAAATTCTAAAACTAGGGTATAACAAATTTTGAACAGGTGTATTTATAGAGCTCAGATTTCCCCAAAACTCGTCCAGTAGCTTTCAGTTGGGTGGTTTGTGTTTCATTTGGTGACAGTAATCGTTTGGGATTCCAGAAAAGTACTCTCAAAGTGTGTATACCAGATGCTCTGATAATAAAGTCTGCATTGTGTTGAAGGTGTAAATAGATTAGACGCTGTCTGGAATTTTTATCAGAAAAAATTGAACTTTGCCATAGAAGGCGATTTGTACAAAAATCGCCGGCGGCGCTCAGGTTCATTTTGAGTACGGTTCAAGCTGCTGCCGGTGCTTCAAATGAGGGTCAAGCTAAAATGACGGACCTGCTCGCACGATCTTTTGCTTTGTCTTTGGAAAAATTTGGCGGTAATTTGTCTGAAACTCGTGCAATTTTTTCCCGTATTCGTGTATTTTTCGTCCATTTCTTAATTAAGGGGAATTAGCTAGTCGTGTGTTTTGAGCCCTCAAGTACTTGGAACCGTTATACTGTTGATTTGGAACAAATTTTGTCCTTTGAGAGTCCTAGAATTTAAAATTACAACTTCTGGGAAGACCCCCGAAAACCGATTATCTTCTTTCCAGAATTACCGGTCAGAAGGTATTAAAATTTCAGTATTGCAAACTTTTGTCTCATTGGTTGAAAATCTCATCTATTTTGCCGCAGAATCTCATTATTTGTCTCATGATTTTCTAGCACGAATCGCATGTGTAACTCACTCTCAAACTCATTATGTTTGGACCGCTGCTCATGATTTAAATAAAAAATTGCGAATAGAAACACTAATCAGTACTGGAACCAGTCATTATGATTTGTCCCTGGTGCCGCCTACTCTTCCATTTTTTTTTTGTCTTTGAAGGCTAGTCTTCCTTCCCTCGTTCCTTCCTTATTCAATTTTTACTTTTTAATTTAACCTTTTCTGTGAATTTTTGTGTTTACTTTGACGATGGGTGCTTTTTGGCAGCCAGAATTTTTTTTATTTGGCGATCACGAAATCGGTCATGCATCTTCTGGAGGACAAAACATAATAACGTCAGTGTGATCGTCTCCCATGTAAAGTGTTGCTTTAGAAAGGTTCAAGTTGGTTGAATCGACGGGTTGCTCACTCCCAAAATGGTTGTACAGTAAGTGCCCAGTCCGTGCCTAGCAGGTGTCCACTAAGGAAGAATCCCTCGGGTTTAATGAAAAAATTTCCGCAATAGCAAAGCTAAATAATTGGCAACAAAATATAAATAAATATACACACAGAAATAGCGGCTTGAGCCTGAAGAGGACCCTTGCCAAGAAGAGCCGAATTATCGCTCTAATAAAGCTCAGCTGGCGTATCCGTTTTTCACTATCAACAAGAATAAAATTTAGTTATTTATTCTGTCTATCAACCCTCCCTTAATCATCCTCAATCCTCCATTATTTATTCTTGCTATCAACTATGATTCGCAATCAGCTTGGGCTGAAAGAATATTTAGAAGTTGGTAGGCTAACAATAAAAACTCCTTGAGCCCTAGCTGACTGGGAAACATAAACAATGGCTAATACGTCATAAACAATGGCGGATACCTAAGCTAGGATCGAGGATGCATTTGCAGCGATATTTCGGCCCTTCTTGGCAAGGGTCCTTGTTAGGCTGTCGAACGTCAGGGACGGCGTTGGGGAATGGAAGAAATGAGCCTGCAATAAATAAGTGAAGCTTCCCCCGACTATAAATAGAAGCTTCAGTTATTTTGTTTCCCTGACGTTCGACAGCCTGAAGAGGACCCATGCCAAGAAGGGCCGAAATATAGCTCTAATAAAATGTAGCTGACGTATCCGTTAAATAGAAGCTTCGTTATTTGTGTCCCTGACGTTCGACAGACTGAAGAGGACCGATGCCAAGAAGGGTCGAAATGGAGCTCTAATAAAATGTAGCTGACGGATCCGTTTTGCAGTGTAAAATATTATTCGCAGTTAGCTTGGGGTGAAGGAATATTAAACACAAACTCAGTAAGAAGAGCCTGTTAAAACTTCTGCCCAATAAATGAGTACGAAGGCACGAAACCTGGCACGGTCTCGGAAGTTTTTAATTAAAAAATTATTCTTTGTCTCTTTCAATTTAGTAGTCTACCGACCGACTAGGGTCGTTTCACATAAAATATTTTGTAACTAACCCTACGTAACTCAATATTGGGTCAAAAAAACCGGGCTTGGAAAGCTTAAAGACGGTCCCAAAGTGCGCTGTTCCTGCTTTAAAGTCTAAATCCTGACATAGTAACTATTCCTTCCACCAAAATGTCATGATAAAATTACACATGTATTCACTTCGCTCACTTATTATTTGGTTCTAACCACCTTGCTCGTCTGCTGTCACTGTTTTCGCTGGATTCGGCGATGCCGGGATTCCTCCCATAAACAGAATGACTGACTGTCAATAAACAGCAATGGCAAATTTGTGAGTTTTAAACACCATGTTGTATACATGCGAATATTTTCTTTTTTCATATTATTTTTCTGCCTTGGTTGAGATATGTTGCTATTGAGGACAGGAATGTTTTAAACCTAGTCTCACCTTGGTGGTGACCTACAACAGATAAAGCAAAAGCTAAAGATGGTGTGTGGCCCGGGCCCCACTACGGACACACCTGTTCGTAATTCGGTTTTTAGACCTTTCGTAAGACTCTCATTGGTTGTTCATAACAAATTAAAAACGGGAGACGGATTATTCCATCCCAATATTTTATGAACGGGTTGAGAGAGGAACGTCTAAAAGCCACCAGAAACCGGTCTTAAAAACGTCGTAAAACCGAATTGTGAACAGGTTACTTATTAACAGAATTTGGATAGGCTACGGATTTTAAGGTTTAATGAAAAATATGCCACAATAGCAAAAGCTAAATATATACAACGAAAAGGAAATAAATAATACACAGTAATAGGTAACTACATCGAAATAATTTAACATCAACGACGCTAACTTAATAACAAAATACAGAAATGAAACAAAAGGAACCGGACGGGCACAAATGAACTGAATAAACGACAAATGTGAAATTTTATTTATTGTTGAGGTAAGGTGTAACAAGGAGCGAGCAAGTTAAGCCGACAGGCGGTACTTGATGCTAGAAACGGTTTGAGTAAATTAAATTTAAAGGACCCCTCACACTGTTTACTCTTTAAGCTCCTTACGCCTTTTTCCAGGTCCGTTGACTTATAGCAAAAACAGGGAAAAATTCAATGAAGCGTTTTTTCTGATGAATAAACTTTAAAAAACCTTAGAAAACGCATGCAAGGTAGCGGAACGAGACAAGTGAGAAAATCAGTGAAGTGACGTTTGGGGGGGGGGGGGGGGTAGAATGGATGGAATAAAATTCGGGACTCCGGTCCGGGTTTAAAAACAGATGGAGGAATTACGGAAGTAGGTTGCAATAATGCAAAGACAGGTCCTTTAAAGTTAACTGAAAAGGCAGCTTATTTTGTATCTGATATTTGAACACACTGAATTATTTTGACTCATTTAAGGGATTTTATGATGAATAAACGACAAATGTGAAATTTTATTTATTGTTGAGGTAAGGTGTAACAAGGGCTGCAAATGGGTACCTAGAGAAATCTAAGGAAAAGCACGGGAAGCATCGGATGATTTGCCCGTTTGGCAAATCACCCCCGTGCCAATCATGCTTTGCACTCTGCCGGGAGTATTTGTTAAATTATTTGTGTAAAAATATTGAAAAGAATAAATGATCCTGAACCAACCACGCATTGCACTCCCGGTCGAGGGCGAAGTATCAGGAGATCGGCACCTGCGCTAAACCGGTTTGCATGCGAAAGTTTGCTATATACAACCGTGGACCCAAAGTATGCAGCCCCTCGTAGCTCTTTTCATCTCTTACTTTGTTTTAATAGGAGGACGTCGAGCTTCGATTCCAAGAAAAATTAAACAGCCTTCAAAAGGAAATTCAGGAGAAGAATCAAGTGATCGCTGAACTCGAGACGAAGTTAATTGACTCGGTAAGTCACTAATCAACATATTTGGACTTCATTTGCATATCAGCTTCTTTTGATTAGTTACGAAGATATTCTCGATTAGTTATCCAGGGGAATCGTTCGTCGAAGTTGGTTGAAAATATGTTTTCTTTCCAGTCGTTTCTGCTGTTTTTGAAACAAAAATATTCAAGAATTAATCAATAGAAGGCAGAGGGATAGAACACCGCAAGGCCGTATCCAGGGAGGGTGGGGGGTTCGACCCCCCCCCCCCCCCGAAACCCACAAAAGTACTCGTTTTATGTAGGTTTTAAAATCTGATTTATGTCTTTTTTGTACTTTTTGGTCCGATCCGCGGGCGAAACACTCCCCCGAAATAAATTTGGATACGGGCCTGGAACACCGTTACTATTCTCACTTACTGCTGAAACCAGAGAATTACGCTGAATATTTTCTATTTTATTTTACTAACGGCCGCCTAGGGCCACTGACACAAACATACAAAAACAAAGGACAGACAAAACAATAGCAATAAAGGAAACAAAAATCATCATAAAATAGTAAATAAACATCAGAGAGATGCCCCGTGAGCACTGCAAGAAACGGATTGTTCTTGGCGTGTTTAGAGGATTTTAATAAATAAAAAAAAATCGGATAAAATACTTATAATAAAAATAAAATTACAGAAAAAAAATTATTTAGGTGATTTTTAAAAATATTATTTTTATATAGCTATATTAGCTATATAATATATAGCTAATGTGATGGTCAATTTAGGGGTAAGGAAACATGCTGGATTCATACCTGAAACTGATTTTCGTTGTTTGCCCGGAATCCGGCCGAAACCGGAAATTTGGTAAAAATTAAAGACGATTAGAGGCTCGCATCGTGGGTAAGATGGTACGATTAAACCGTTTGTGTGATTTCAGTCTGTGCCACTTCTAGAACGACGTAACAACAGCGACTTCTATTAGTGTTCGCCGATATTCGATATCGGACCATATCGATATCGAATATCGAATAGTTGCGAGGCCGGAATTATTAGAAATTTAACCAAGTCCAAAGTTTGGCTTTGAACCAGGCTCCGACCGATATCTCCGAAATATCGATATCGAAAACGATATTTGTTCATTTTCATTTATTTTCCATTTATTGAAAATAATCTAACATAACTAACACCTATGTATCCGAAGAATTCATTTTGTATACTCTTCGATTTTTTTTTTCGACAGATGCAGTTTGATGTGAGATGCAGTTTGACGACAATTTTCGTTTTAAAACTTCTAAAATTGTAGCGAAAGGAAACGTAAATGGTAGAGGAATATGATCTCGAAATATTGATATCGATACATCAACTATCGAAACTGGAAATAGTCATTTATCGATATTCCGAAAAATCCAAATATCTCCCAACATTAGCTTCTACTATTGGTAATATCACTAAGTGATAATACTACCTATGGTAGAAGCCGTTCTGTCTTTGTAAGTGTAATGATGTGTGCCTCTGTCAACTCCGAGCCCAACAAGGCTAGTTAGTGTTGGGTGATATTCGATACGATAATCGCAATATCGATATTACTGAAGAATATCGATATTTCGATATTGACTTTTCAAATTTCGATATTTTCGATATTTACATTACGACCTGCAACAGGTCTGCTGTTCGGAATTTTCAGAATAAAACCACGAATTTGGATTTCAAAGTTGAAACAAAACCATTTTTTTTGTACTTTGGGGCAAGAAATTCAAAATGTCCTTTCGGAAAGGAAAAAACTTGGACAAGTTGGACATGCTACGCTTCTTTATTGGTTTTTTGTTGGTTTTCGTTCTTACCATTATTTTTTTTCGTGAACAAATGTAGCGGTATAAATAGTTTCAAGTGTCAAATATCGGTTTTCGATAATCGAAATATCGATTATCGAATTTGAAATTATCGATATTTCGACAATCCTCGATATCGTCCAACACTAAACAAGGCTACTCCAATTGCCAAAACAAAACACGCCAGTGAGCCTAGGAGGAACGAGAAACGTCGCCCTAACGACTCAAACTCAACAACTCATATACTGTGTCAACCAATCAACAATCGTTTGGGACTGCTTTGGTGCCGCTTCCGGCTCTTCCGCTAGGCACACGGCGATTTTACAACGGCAAGGAGGGTTAGTCATCAAGAGTATTTTGATCTTTCACCTGTCTCGTTCTTTTTTTTGCTCATTTTGCTTCTCTTTTGTTTAGTGGATTGAAAGTAAACAATAATATGGCGAGATCCACTGTTTGAGATACCCTTTATTGGTGCATTTTCTAAGGTTATCGATTATTTTGGAAATAAGCTTCCTTTGTGAAGAAGATTTCACAAAATCAGACCGGATAAACTTGAGACGTTGCCATAACAATACACCGCAATTAAAGGGAATCAAAATCCAGCCAAAGGATGAAAAGGGTAGGGAGAAAAAGGAATTGCCCAATACAGAGGCTACAGGAATCTTACGAAAAATTATGCGATCTTTGAATTAATTAATATTGATTGTGACTATATTGAACTGATATTGAGTGCGATCGTATAGTTAGTGGATAATTGATTGTGGTAGATGAATGAATACTGTCAAACTTAACGGGTGTATAATTTTTTTGTAAATATATAAACTGAAACTAATGTGGCAAAAAATGGAAGTGTTAGGCTACCGGTCGATGGCAATGATAATTGTGAACACAGCTGTACTTTTTTTCTGCTAAATCCCAAGACCTGCCGACATTATTCACAAATAATAGAAATAGGTTAAACTCTTTCGGCGCAACTCGTTCGCCCGTTCATTAATTATTCTTGATGGGCTGTCCACTCTCGAATTTAGTGTACAGCAAGTGCCCGGTGCTGGTGCCGGCACCAGTTGCCACGTGTTAGAAAATTAAAATCAGTATGTTTAGATTCGGAAATTGTCTGGTGGTCGGCACCGCTGGTTTCGGTCGTGCTGGCCGGTGCCGGGAAAGGGTGTACACCAGATGCCGGGGATTGGGCAACCCCTCGACTATTCTCTGGGCTTAATATTGTTCATAGTTGATCTTAGCGGACACGCCTTGTCTTGTTTAAAATGTCGCGGAAATAGAAGCAGAAATGATGTACAGTAGAGGTATGTTTATTTGAACGTTTCTTAACACTGAACAGTGCCTTTTTCGTGCACTTGCTATGGCAAAAGCCAAATTGGTTAAAGCACAACTCTTACTAGAAATGATCTTTTCCCTATGAAGTGCATCAGAAAAAAACATTTTCGAAAATACCATTACTTTCCACCTGAAATTAGCGATTTTCTTGTTAGCGATTGTCGGCTATGTCCAGCCTTCCTGCTCTCCAACGCGGCGGCTGGGCGCAAAACATTTGAAAACTGATCGCGCCGTTGTTAAAAGTGTGAAAACTATGCAAATAAAAGAGTTAATAAACAAAAGATTCTCAGATCCTTATGTGTGAAAGAGTGTCAGCAGACGTCCAAGATCCCGGCAAACGTTTCGTTGTGTGACGGGCAAAACTCGGCAAGACCAAAAAAGCGCTAAAATTTCGTAGGCACAAAACGAGGTAGTGATTTTAGAAGCTTATAATTATGTATGAGAGCTAGGTATATTATAAAAGGCAGAAAAAGCAAGAGGGGTGCTTTAACTAAAGGCCTCTGAGAGCACCAGAATAGGTATTTTGGATCTTCGTCCTACCATTTAACCCAAAAATTCACTGCCCATATTTAGGTAACTGTTCAAATAAGCATAGGCTACCCCTACTGTAACAACCCCAAAACAGATTACTGAGAGAATCGCGAATATCTAGTCATTTTGACTGTTGCGGTATTTGACCTGTCTCTGTTTTTGCAAGGCGTATTTTTTTGTGGTTTCGCGGTTTTGACTGTCGCAGTTTTTTCCATCTTTTTTTTGGAGGGGAGGGGGGTCTCCTTGTAATACTCCTTGAAAAAAAAAGAAGGGGAAAAAGATTGCATAATTTTTTTTTGCAAAAACAGTATATATTTTGAGACTTTTAGTAGCTTCTAAGTTGGTTCAATGGCAACCCTGTCCATTCCCCAACATTGTCCATGGCGTTCGACTGCCTGATGAGGACCCTTTCGAAAAAGGGCCGAAATATCGTTTTCAAAGCATCGTAGCTGACATCTCCATTTTATGCATTGATTGAATGAACATATATGATCTCCTCATGTTTTTGACGACTTCGCCCATTTCTCAAACAGGTTTCGCTTCGACGGTTCTTGAAACATCCTGTTTTCGCCAATGGAGGTGCTAAATCGGTTTTCCGCTCGGTCAAAGCATAATAGCAAAGGCTTCTCACTCCATCGTATGGGGGATAATCTCTCCCTCTCAGGTTCTCAATTCTGTTGACGAGAAACTAATCTGTGAGATTGGACGTCTTGAGTGATTCATTCAGACATTCGGAAGTTTCAACAAACACTTTGAATGTGTTTTAATCTGTTCGCATCGCGTAAATACTTTAAAGTTCTGGGAGCCGATCATGGCAGCAGCGATCCGACAAATAACCAACCTTTGAGGATTGCGGGTGAATTACTTTTCCAGTAAGAAAATGGAGTTCAAAAGCTGATCCGTTTTGTTTTCCTGCCCCTATACCGAACTAATCGACGACAGAAGAAATTTTTCACCAAGTTCCTGGGTTTGAGCTGACTCCGGGCGAACTAATCGTGCGCCAAAAACTTAAAGGTCAGATATTTGCGTTTACTTATTAACAGAAAAAGAGAAGCTCGTGTGCCTACAAAGAACGGAAGCTTAACCGAAAAGGACTGAGATAGGACAATTTAGTTATTCATTACTTATTTAAAGAGGTCTGACGCCCTGAAGACCCGATGAAAATGCGTTACTTCATTGCTCCGCTATTCACGAATAATCAGTTTTCACATAGTGGAATATCCCTGTTGGATTTGTGGTATCTATGCGCTAGTACCTGGATTGTATTTTTTTTTTTTTTTTTTTTATTAAAATACAACCAGATAGCCTACTAGCGAAAAATACAACCCAGGTACCAGGTACCTTGGTTGTTTTCTTGACTAAAATGATTTACGAAAAGCAAGTTTTCACGCAGTGATTACCTTCCGCAAGGTGATCACTAACCACAGATAAATCGCGTTTGTATTAAAGGACCCCTCTTGCTTACTCACGCCTTTGATAATATACCTAGCGATTCTAAAATCCCCACCTTTGTCCATTGTTTCGTTTTGTGCCTAAGAATTTTTAGCGCTTTTTCGGTCGTGCCGAGTTTTACCCGTCACACAACGCAAAGTTTGCCGGAATCTTCGAAAATTCTTTCCAATATAAGGATATGCAAATCTTCTGTTTTTGACTTCTTATATTTGGTTAGTTTTCCAACTTTTTAACCACGGCGCGATCGGTTTTCAAACGTTTTGCGCCCAGCCGCCGCGTCGGAGAGCAGGAAGACTGGACACAGTCGAAAAGCGCTAACAAGAAAATCGCTAATTTCAGGTGGAAAGTAATGGTATTTTCGAAGAACGTTTTTCTGATCCATTTCATGGTGAGTAGATCATTTCTAGTAAGAGTTGTGCTTTAAGATTCGAATTTTCCGCGTCATGGTAGAATTTTTCGCTGTGAGGACGCCTCTAGATATTCTGAACGTCGCACAAAAGCAAACAGGGAAAACAAAATCCCTTAACACAATCCAAATAATGCAGTGTGTTCAGTTTAATGATACAAAAATAAGTTGACTTTTCAGTCAAACTTACTATACACTGATACAACAAGGATACACTAAAAAGGATTTACGCAAGCGCTACGCCTGAACGGTGTACCAGCAAGATGTTGCTTGAACGAGAGTAAATTTGGCTGGAAAGAAAATCAGTATTTCTCCATACAATCGGCCGTTTTGTTAGCTTACAAAAACGTTGGAACCCCTTAATTTGAAACCCCATCCTCCACTCCTAAATATAGGGCCACATCTACGATGACCTTTACGTTTGACCTACAGGATCCTAGTACCAGGTCTGAACAATATATCGCAATTCCTTCCAGAGTTATCTTGCTAACAGATGGACGGACAGACCGACAGATGGACGAACAATCTTATGGGAGTCACACGTACCCCGTCACTTACGTTCTGGGATCTCAGTAATAAGCTTTATTCTAACCAATTAACTAAATAATGGACCAGGCAGAGACAAAAAGGACAGACCCCCCCCCCTCCCTCCTCCCTATACCGTTTTTCTGACAACTTAGAAAACCAATTATCTACAGCATCAGTGGGATGCGAAGGGTACTTGTTCGTCGGTCCTGGTTCGTACCACGATGCGGTAGGAGATAACGAAACAAATAGATAGATTCAGTCTCCATATCCCTGTACGGACTCTGACATTGTCTGGATCCGAATTCTCTTGTCCCATTTCCCATTACCAAGCTTTGTTTCTTTTTCCCACGCTTCGTCATATTTTCGTGGGGGATATGGCTCTTTATGACGGGGAACAAACGTTGTGGGAAAGGTCTTTCCCGGCTAGCGAAGAAAAGAAGATGTTAGTAGCTGGAATTCATTACATCTCAGATGGAGAGATGAATTGAGTGAGAAAAAGACCCCCTTTTTGGATAATCTAGCAAAAAACATACATTATTTTTGTCTTTTATTGAATTTATTTAAACTTTAGAAGCCAGACAAGGAGTCTTAAAGTTTAACCGAAAAGGACTGGGATAGGACAATCTAGTTACGCATCACTTATTCACTTAAATTGGCTTGAAGACCCGCTGAAAATGCGTTACTTGGTTGTTCCGCTATTCAGGAATAATCGATTTTCAAATAGTGGAATTTCCGTGTGATTTGTGGTACCTCTAATTTGTTGTATGCCTTACAAGAAAGATTTATGACTTTTTTTTTGTTCAGGCACTAAGCAATCTTCACCAATATCGCCACTGCCCACTGAAAAGCCTTGTTTGTGTTTAGATAAAAATTTCCCGCGTCATAGTAGAATTTTCACTGTGGGGACGGCCGCAGATATTCTGAACGTCATAACTAGAGCAGATAGTGGAAAACAAAAAATCCCTTTGCAGAATCCAAATAATTCAGTGTATTCAACTAAATGACACAGTTGGCTTTTTAGTTAAACTTTAACGGTGAAATTGACAAGTACCAACTGTACAATTGCCATTTCGGCATCTGGGCGGGGCCGTTTCAAAGGCTTGGGAGTCAACTGCCTAGGAGCGTGTTCCACCCCTCTACCAATAGTAACTATTAGTTACTACTTACTATTTCCGTTCCAACCTCACGAAAAGTTACTACGCTGACCGTTCCAACCTTCTCGAAATAGTAACTATTTGCTTACCATGCTCGAGAGCGTAGTAAGCGTGGTAACTTCGGATCTCTGTAACGTGATTGGCTGGATTACCCCGAGGAGTGATATTTTACCGAAATTCTTGACCAAACTCTGTTTTCCTTTTAGAGTGAAGAAGTCAACCCTTCTACCGACGAAGAGGTGAAGCCTGAAGTCGCCCCTCAGCCAATCAGAAGGCAGTGTTCAGTCGTTACCTTTTACAGCAACGGAATGAGTGATGACGACGAAGAGCTCATTATAGAAACTCAAACAGAAGACCAAGAAGACAGCGACGAAGAGGATAATGAGCGAGAGAACCTTCTAGTGGTAAGCGAAGAATGCGGTACTTAACTAATCTCTAAATTACACTTAAAATTTAACCGAATAGGGCTGAGATCCGACAGCCTAGTTTAACGTCACTTATCTACTTAAATAGACCTGAAAACCCGATAAAAATACGTTACTTGATTTGTCCGCTATCCTAAGATGATCGATTTAATCGACTGAACTTATTTTGTATGATTTGTGGTACCTTTATGTCCTTGTCCCTCTGTGCTTTAAATATTCAACAACTACAAAAGTAAGCCAATTGGCGAAAGACATATCCTATCATCACTTTCCTACTTTGTTCATCCTACTTTTTTCATCTAGCTTAGCGTCCGTAACACAAGGAAATGCAGGCTTTAGTTTAAATTCAAATTATCCGCGCATGGGTGAATTTTGAGTTGTTGTGCAAGCAGCACACATTCTGTACGAGAACTCCGAGTGAAAAATACAAAATCCCTTAGATGAGTAAAAAAAATTCAGTGTAATAAAACATCAGGTGTAAAAATAAGCTGCCTTTTCAGTTAAAATTTAACAAGGACCCATGATGTTTTATCGTACCGCGATTCCGAAGGCATGCCACTGCAAAGATTTTAGTCCGGATAGAAGGCTCCAATAAGTATTCCTTCAGTTCATACCGACTGCGCTAAACGGAGACGTCAGCTGAGATTCTAGCGATATTTCATATCGCAGGTTCGTCTTTTTAGCTTTAAGCCTGAAGAGGACTTTTGCCAAGAAGGGTCGAAATATCGCTGGAATAAATCTCAGCTCACTTATCCGTGTGTCGCAGTCAAACACATTGCTTCTCTAAAGATATGGAGTGTTGGAAATGCGAATATAGTGAGTGGAATGCCTGAATCTTGAGCGATGATTGGAAAATCATGGGTCTTTGTCTAGTACCTTAATAAACCATTTCGCATCGAGTGCCCGAAACAAGTTTTGAATTTTAAGAGATGTGCTTTGTTTCATTCCTGTTAAGTCTGGTCTTCACCTCCCGGAACTTCCGGAATCTGGGCTTCCAGATTATTCTTCGACGTCTTCTGTAAATTGCATCTGGAATATGAACCGGTCCGAAAGCATATCACAATAATCCGGAAAAAAGGGGCTTTTGAACTTCCAGATTTCCGGAATTTTTAGGTATCGCCGAAGAAATTAAAAAAAAAAGCTCGGAAAATCTGGGAACCCAGATTCCGGAAGGTGAAGACCCAACTTTAGTTTGATCTCTTGCTGAATTTCGCACACATGGCCTGCAACTTTTGTTGTTCCAGAGTAGATTATTAGTGGTTTGTGGGCAGCTAGTCGCTCTTCTTACCTAGCTTGTGACCTAACTTGCATCCTCGAGCTCGAGAGCCCTTCCGGCATTATAACTGGGTCTTCTTTTTTTTCCTCCCGCGTAGCTTCTTTTTCATTCGTTCTTAGATCGAACTAAAACAAGTGGCTACGTCTCCACCTCCAACTCAGTGACGTTAATACGAACAATACCTAACAGTTTAACCTACTTTAACGTCACTTAAACTTTCGTCTTAAACCTACTATCTTTCTATTCCTTATCAACTCTAAATTTAACTTCTCTTTTCTAAATTCATCTTCTCATTTTTTCAATTTTAAAAAAAAATTCATAAAAACTCACTCCCTCTTTCAAAAACCCGTCCTCCATAATTTCTACTATCCATATCTACCTTTTTGAAAAAAAATTAACAATATTACTTTTACCTACCATATAATCGATTTCATCGAATGAAATTTTTCTTTTCGGATTTGTGGTACCTCTATCTGTCTCGTCCCGACACATTCTTTCTCGCCACCTTCTGGGCGAACTACCTTCTGGCATTTCTAAGCTTAGCATTATAACTCCGGCATTATAACTGGGTCTTAGGGCGTAATTTGCCCCTGCAAGGGAGGGTTAGTTTACCTAAAAGTTTAACCGAATAGGGCTGAGATCTGGCATTCTAGCTACGCTTCACTTATTTACTTAAATAGGCCGGAAAACCGGATAAAAATGCATCACTTCGTTTGTCCGCTATTCACAGATAATCGATTTCATCGAATGAACTTTTTCTTTTCGGATTTGCGGTAGGCTACCTCTATCTGTCTCGTTTCGACACCTTCTTTCTCGCCACCTTCTGGGAGTTTACCTTCTGGCATTTCTAACCAGGGTTGCCAAAGGGACACTTTTAGTGCTTTTTTGACACTTTTTCACTCTGGGTGACACTGTGCCACTATTGGGTAAAAAAAGGCAACTTTTTGAAAAAAGGACACTTTTTGGCTTTTTTTTAAATCAATACCATATGTATTTATTTCTGAATGAAAACTGTCGTCCAAAAAGCGAAAAAGCCGGCTCTGGTGCTGAAAAACGCCATAATAAAGACAGGGCTTTGCTGAGTTTTCGGAAGAAGAATAACTAGTACAACCGAAGGTTCGAAAGAACCCGAGAAATTGTACTGAATTATTTTTCTTCTTCTCGCAATAATGCAGGTTATTGCAGGTTTGTTCCTTCCCCAGCGTTGGCACAGAAGACTGCCAAGAAGACCGACAGCCTGAAGAGGACCCTTGCCAAGAAGGGCCGAAATATCGCTACATAAGCACTACAGCTGACGAATCCGTTTTTATATATTATATGAATATGTGTTCAACTGTTTCAGAACATCTGAG
This sequence comes from Branchinecta lindahli, assembly GCA_023053555.1. Classification (NCBI taxonomy): domain Eukaryota; kingdom Metazoa; phylum Arthropoda; class Branchiopoda; order Anostraca; family Branchinectidae; genus Branchinecta; species Branchinecta lindahli. The sequence continues at coordinate 15,587,521 of JAKZAO010000008.1, read as the reverse complement.
CAGAAACACTATGAATGAATGAATTTATTCCCAATAAAGCCCAAGGGCCATGGTGAGAAACATAACACAATAACAAAAAAAACTATACACTCCGAAAACAAACCAAAAATCAACTTCTATAAAAATAATTCACGGTGGGTTAGCTAACTTCAGGAATCTACCCAGCCTTCGGAGGTCACCAAAACACTTACTTCCCATACTTGAAACCAAATCCCTTTCCTCCCAAACCTCCCGACCAAACACTTCTTTTCTTAATTCTTTCAGTTCCTCTCGATAACATGTCAAATGTACCGCATCCTCCCCACCACACATTGGACAAAAATAAGGACCAGTACCGTTCCTTTCTCTATCAATATAATTTCTCAGCATCCCCACCGGAAGAGCGTCCGCCCTAAGACTCACCATCCACCTCAATTGCGAGGTGTCCTTTAAGTGGGTCCGCCACTGGCAATCCTAAGCCATCTAGGCACGGGAATTTGTAAACCAAGAAGCACTAGTGACCTTCCCTCGGAGAGGCCGACTTTTTGTTGCCCCAGACGAATCATGCCGATGAATTATCTCACCCAGGCCAGATCTTAGGCTACTTCCGACATTCTTAACTGCCGTTTCAGCCTATCTATTGCCTGTCTTTATCTACATAACAATGTGTCTTCTGGTATCCTATTTTCAATTGTCTGATAGGACGAGGGACCTCCCACTCCCGAATGTGTTGGGACTACCGGTCTCAGTTGCTAAAACTGACCGGAAAATAAGAATGGAATTTTCAATGGCTTACCGACGAAACGTTTCGTGGCAAAACGTCCCCAGTGAAACGTCCCTGGCGAAACGCCCGTGACAAAACGTCCCCATGGCAAAACGTCCCCGTGACAAAACGTCACCATGGCAAAACGTCCCCGTGGCGAAAAGTCCCGTGACAAAACGTCCCCATGGCGAAACGTCCCCTTGACAAAACGTGCCCATGGAAAAACGTCCCAGTTGCGAAACGTCCCGTGAAAAAACGTCCCATGGCGAAACGTCCCCGGCGAAACGTCCCCGTGGCGAAACGTCCCCGTGGCAAAATGTCCCCGGCGAAACGTCACCGTGGTGAAACGTCCCGTGACAAAACGTCACCATGAAGAAACGTCCCCGTCAACAAACGTCTCCATGACGAAACGTCCCCATGGCGAAACGTCCCGTGAAAAAACGTCACCATGAAGAAACGTCCCCGTGAAAAAACGTCTCCATGACGAAACGTTCCCATGGCGAAACTTCCCCATGGCAAAACGTCCCCACGGCAAAGCGTTCCCATGGCGAAACGTCACCAAGTCTTCAGCCTCGGTCTTCAAGCGGATGACCGAGGTAGAACAACTTCGTGAGTGTGTAGGCTATTGCTGATGTGGGAACACTCCTTATAGGCCGGAAAGATCAAACATCGGACCAGATGCTTAATAAATGCATCGTGTCCAATTAAAATACATAGTGAATATGCCTTGCAGTGGACTCGTAACTGATCAGTTCTAGGTCGTTTGAAGCAACATGCACAATGTGCATTTTTGACCAGTGGGCTCCTCAGAGGCAAGCCCGAGGCAAAATTTGTAGCCTGCTTAGTTGTATGATAGTTGTACGAAAAACTTGCATGTATTTATATGTAATAGTAACGAATACTATCATTTAGTGTGCCTCAGACTGGGCCAATCTTAAGCAGTATTATCCAGTAGCATCCAGTCTTGCTAATAGTAGCATGCAGTAGAATGCAGTAACACGGTAGTCCTGACATAGAAGCATGTAGTAGCATCAGTTCGTAGTGCATGCTACTTTTCCGTACAACTTCATACTACTAATTTTGAGATAATTTTTCATCGGGAGGGGAAGTCTGCTCTGGCTCAAAGAGAATCAGAAGGAGAATGAAAAAATAAGCGTAGTGCCGTTATGGTGTATAAAAATGGCATGGGAAGCAAGGAAACGAAAACGATGGAACGATTGGTTTAGGTAGAGAGACACAGTAATCTAGGTAAGACGGGTTTGATCCGATTCAAGATTCAGAAGTATCGCAAAATTAAATATCCAATTATATACCGAACAAAAACGATCAGTGAGTTATATCACAGCGTAAACTAACACAATTAAACCAATTAAATACAACACAAAACGAAAAACTTACAAACCACTAAATCGCCGCGCTAAAATGGCTATAGCCTGGAGCAACACATAGCTTTGTTTCTTCGCTATCGGTTGAATGCCTAAGTTGTCAACCCATAATGGTTTTCAAAATGTTAGATCCCAAGAACATCTTTTTGGGATCCCAAAACGTTAGTGACGGATACCTATGACATCGCAAAAGTTGTCCGTCTGTCCGTCCGTCCGTCCGTCTGTCAGCACGATAACTCTCGAAGGGAATGAGATATTTTGATGAAACTTGGTGTGAGGATTCTTTGGGTCAAGAGTAAGGTCAAGTTCGTAGATGGGCACTGTAGCCCTATATTTAGGGGTGGGGGAGGGGGTTTAAATTAAGGGGCAAACAAAATATTTTGAAACAGCTAATGTGATAGTCGATTATGGGGTAAGAAGACATGCTGAACACGATGGTGAAAACCATTTTCTCGCCGGACAAGTAGTTCACCCGGAATCCGGCCAAAACCGGAAAGTTTGTTAAAAGTAAAAGTTTTATTTGAAGTTAATTAGATGTTCGATTTAGGGGTAAGAAGACATGCTGAACACGATGGTGAAACTCATTTTTTGGCCGGACCAGTAGTTAGCCCGGAATCCGGCCGAAACCGGAAAATTTGTTAAAAGCAAAAGTTTTATTTGAAGTTGATTAGATGTTCGGTTTCGGGGTAAGAAGACATGCTGAACACGACAATGAAAACCATTTTCTCGCCGGACAAGTAGTTCGCCTGGAATCCGGCCGAAACCGGAAAATTTGTTAACAGCAAAAGTTTTATTTGAAGTTGATTAGATGATAGATTTTAGGGTAAGAAGAGACGCTGAATCTGTATATGACAATCATTTTTTACCCGGGCATATAGTTCGTCCGGAATCCGGTTGAAACCGGATTTTGTTATAAGTTAAAGTTCTATTTTAAGTTGATTAGATGTTCATTATAGCTATCTTTTTTTGGCTGGACAAGTAGTTCGCTCGGAATTCGGCCGAAACCGGAAATTTGGCAGAAGTAAAGCAGGAAGTTTCGATCAGTTTTGTCGAAATAAATATGGCTTATACAGGTATATCTGAACTTAATATTCTCAGATGATTAGCCTGGCGAAGACTGGAACTGGCGTAGTCAAGACGTAAAAATATTAAATTTTTGGGATCCCATCGAAACCTTTGGTCTTGTTTCTGAACTGATGACGCAATCAGTAATCACACCTCAGCGATGAAAAAAAAAATCTATAGCCGGGGACGTTTCGCCAGGAGACGTTTTTATTGGGGACGTTTTTTCGTGTGGGCTAGGGACGTTTCGCCGACAACCCTTTTTAATATCTTATCTACTGTTGACATTGTTAAAGCGCAAATAGCACTAGATATAGGCAGAGGCGTCACTACTAGGGGTGGAGGGGGGACGCCCCCCCCCCAATGTTGTCGGCCTGTCGGTAAAAATACCCGTAGGGAAAAAAGGTGCCCGGATTCCCGAATCCGGAAATTTGGAACAACATTCCGGACACGAAAAACGTTACGGAAATCCGGAGATATTCCTGAAGCGGGATTTCCGTGACGGTTTCCGTGCCCGGAATGCTGTTCCAAATTTCCTTACCCGGAATTCCGGCGTACATACAGGAATTCCTGAAGCCGGATTTCCGTGACGTTTTTCGTGTCCGGAATGTTGTTCCAAATTTCCGGACCCGGGAATTCCGGCGTACGTACAGGAATTCCTGAAGCCGGATTTCCGTAACGTTATTCGTGCCCGGAATGCTGTTCCAAATTTCCTTACCCGGGAATTCCGGAATACAGGAATTACTGAAGCGGGATTTCCGTGCTTGGAATCTTGTTGCAAGTTTCCGGACTCGGAATTCCAGCAGTAAGATCCATGTATTTCCGGGGCCCGTTTCTTGTTCCGTTCCATGAATTCGGGCAGAAGAACCGATTCCGGATACTCAGACAAGAACGGTCACTGCTGAACGGAAATCAGTACCAGTTACGCCAAGATTTCCGCCTCGTATTTCCTTCCAGAAAATACGGAACAAAAATCGACCCGAAGTTTGTCTCAACTTGGAGGAAGCATTTATTATTATCTTACCACAAAAACTTGAAAAAAATCATTTCTTCGTGGTGGAGTTTGTCGCTTGCCGACACGCCTCTTTTAAAACAGAAAAGAGTGCTCGGGCTCCTCTCCCCTCTTGTAGGCTACTTCAGGAAACCTGAAAAGGAATAATTTCTAGAGTATGACCCATGTAATCTTTCGGATTTTGAAAATTACTGGAAACTATATTTCACCCAGGAATGATTTTTCATCTGAACTATACTATACCATTTTACGGCAGCTTTAAATTCAGAGATGTACTAGTTGACAATCAGACTAGTGTATTGTACCTCGCACTCGTACTGTTTACTTTTTATGCTCCAATATTGAAAATACTATATACTGCAATACTAGGTACTGCTGTTGACATAGTACCCTCGGCAGTTTCAAGAGATTCACCTGGCGACTTTTAAGTAACAAGACCAAGGTGTCGATGAGATCCCAAAAATTTAATATGATGTTGACAGATCAATACTCTTTACTTATAGAAACAGATCAAAGTTCAAAGTTTCAAGCCCCTCGCGAAGCCCTTCTAGCAACCGATTCTTACTTACGAGTCCATCTCCCCGTCATAGACATGGTACCGTATCGTTCTTACCATGAAATATACTGGTAAAAAACAAAAGGTATATCAACTAGCAAAAGTCGGCAACCCCTCATCACCAAAGATTCTAGCAACCGATTCTCACTTACGAGTCCATGTCTTCGTGATAGACGTGGTACCAAATTGTTCGTACTATATAAAGCACAGGAAACAAATTGTAGGTACACCAAGTAGACAAAACTGCTAACCCCTCATTGCCGAAGATGATTATGGTCTAAAAGCCTATTGTCAGACCATAATAATACTCCGGTTTTGTGTCATTCACTTACGGGTAATAAAATTCATTCATTCATTCATGCATTTGAGACCATTAGAAGTCCCCTACTTGTCTCACAATTGGGATTGGCCTATTTTTGGTTTCAGTGTGTACCCTACTACTGAAGTTGTCATTTCTCTTAAACTTTCCAACTGTTATATAGACTGCAACCACCTACTCTTTTCCCACATACCAACCCCTTCGACCTTCGATTACCCCCTAGCTCTCCCTCTTACGCTAATTGATTAGGCGCTCTGCATAAAGAAAAGGGGTAGCCGAAAATTGGTTGACAAACTTTGTGTCCGGTTTTTGCAGGATTCCGGGTGAACTACTAGTCCGGTGAGAAAATAACTTTCATATTCGGATTCAGCATGTCCCCTTACCCCTAATCAACAATCTCAAAAGATTAAAAAAAAAAATTTTGCCCGAAGCCGAAGGTTCCTTCCACCGAGTTTCATCAAAATATCTCAATCCCTTTGAGAGTTATCCTGATATCAGACGGACAGACGGACGGACGGACAGATGGACAACTTTTGCGATGTCACAGGTATCCCTCCACTTTCGATTTTTAGCAAAGTTTCCCCATCCATACCCAGATCATTTTAAAATACTTACGTACCCACAGTTTTGCAGCATTCAGGATTCAGGAAGCGTCCAACTATGCCCGATCAGTACCTCTGCATGCGGTAAGATATTTATCTCTCTGAAAGAAATATGAGCATTTTACTAATAATTTCTATCTCCCTTCCAATAAAACCTACACTAGTCGACTTTAGCTGAAAAATACTTGCCCAAAACAAATAATGCATATCCAGTTTTCCCATTTGAATCGATTTTTGAATATTAGCCACTGATGTCTAGTATTTTTTGCCAATCATATAACCCCACCTAACAGTTCGAAATTAGAATTACTGTTATCAACAAGTGATGCAAGCCACACAGAAACTTTTTTCTTTCACTGATAGATAGTTAAAACTTCCAGACTTCTGTCAACAATATTCTTTACCACACTGCTAAATTGTTCAAACCAGTGGCTAGGAGAAGAAGAATTTACTCCTTTTTTCTACTTCACTACTTTTTCAGTTGATCCTACTTTTATTGCCAAAAACAAAAACTGCATAACAGTTAGCTGTCACTAATATGTTGTTTTCAAGTTATTCTCCTTCTATATGACTGTTTCACAAGCAAGAAACAAAACCACCACTTGAAGTTTTCATACAGGGCCGATCTGTTCGAAAACGCTAAATACCAAATACACTACTGTATTGACTAACAAGAAATGTGCAATTTAAATTAGTACTTCTTCTTCTTGATAGTGTGGCATTTACCAGGCGTTGGTAGTTAACACCTGTACAGGATACATAAAACTATTTTAGGTTTTTCACAATTTTTATCTGCCAAAATCAGTACAAAATATTTTACTTTCCATAAATTAGCCTATGCCACCATCCTCGGTAAGTAGAAAAATTTACATTAAGAAATCGCAAGATTCTTATTGCAAACTTTTATAGAATGTTTTCAGGTGGCTGCGTTAAAACTTCAAGCTGGTACAAAACAAAAGTATAGTCGAACTGAATTACTGAAAGAGGTAGGCTAACCCGATTGGTTTGCAACAAGAAATATGAAACCAAACAGCAAGCTTAAATGCCATCTGTTTTCACAGTAAACAAAACTTTTCCAACTTACTTTTGTGCCAAAAAAGATAGCTGTGTGCTGATAAAAAAAAGTGCTGATTGATAGGCTACCTAACCTATTTTTCATTTCAATCTGACTGTTAAATACATCCCAAGTAGAGAAGCAGTTAGATTGGTGGTCAAATTAGCATACCTATACTGTAAGAAAGAGCAGGCTTGAACTGTGGATTTAAACATACCTTTTTGTTAGACCATAAACCATCCGGGCAGCCGCAGCTTCTTCTGTCACAACATGGTCGATGAAAAACTGTAGCAGACATCGAACAGAACTGTTGAATCCATTTGAAGGACCTTGATCGTTCCCCTCTCTGCGCTACGTTCCACTTTCCGAAAAGATCAGACGTCCTCTTTCCTTCGAATGTCTGGCGTTTGCCATGTGATGTTTCAAATTCAATTTGCGCGGGAGCAAGCCGCGACGTGGTCTTAAGAAAATCCCGTTTAGTTGTCTAAAAATCCTTAACATTTCCTTTTTTATCAAAGAAAAGTTAAATGGAAATCCAAAATTGTTTTACGTAAATATTATTTTAGCCCGCATATTGTACTGCTCTAAACGGATGTGTCACTGAATTTTATTTGCTGACTTTCTAACACTGTTGGGACAGAATTTTACGAGTACACAGCAGGTACACAGAAAATACCATCCAAAATAAGAGCAGGCCACGAATAACAGTTGAGGTCTTTACCTCTTATAATGTCCGTAAAGTTAAGTCTTCACCTTCCGGAATCTGGCTTCCCAGATTTTCCGAGAATTTTTTTGAATTTCTTCTGCGATACTTAAAAATTCCGGAAATCTGGCAGCTCAAAAGCTCCTTTTTCCGGATTATTTTGATATACTTTCGGACCGGTTCACATTCCAGAAGCAATTTACAGAAGACGTCGAAGAATAACCTGGAAGCCCAGATTCCGGAAGTTCCGGGAGGTGAAGACCGGACTTAATCTGGGCTTGCAAAGTAGGCTATGGGTTGACCACTTCTTCAAAGACAAAATGGGACGTAAAATCCTAGCAAAATTAGTCCGGTGTGAAGCTTATGTACTTCCAGATTTCCGTAAGTTTTGGAGAAGATATTTCAAGATAATCCAGATTCCGGGAAGTGAAGCCCGATGTAAATATATGGTATTTTGTTTGGTGGACTCAATTGGTGATTTGTAAAGAACCTTGTGTGAAAAACCTCATCTTCGTCTTCAGTTCAAGGTAGCAAATCAAACACTAAAGTTTTCCTGAGACGTTGCCAAATGCTCGGAATTCCGGAAGTCACTTGAAACCAAAGAATCGTATTTTAGAGAACCGAACTGCGGTCAAGCTTCCAGAAATGGGTCAAGCTTCCAGAAACAGAGAACCATAACAATAGGTTTATTGTATCTATAAGAAAATTGTAATAAGTCTGACATGCTACGGGAGTTAAATATTTCGGACTTGGGCTTGGGGAGGAATAAATTTCCTGTTAACATGGTCACAGAAATAAGCAGCGCCTATAAAAGGACGTTCAACAATATCAAATTCCCCAACATCTGATGTTTGTCTTAAAACCAAATTGAATCTGTATTTCCTGACAGCTGCAACGGTACTTTTCCTGTCGCCAAATTAATAATGGTAACAAAATTCCGATCGCATTTACTTATTTACTTTCGCTAAGTCGCTGTTTGCTAAAAATATTGGATGTCTTCATTCATTTGTGTTTCCTGTTTTGATCGAAATGGGTCGTTATTGAGGACATGAATGTTTTGTACTTGAACTGAAAGTATCTTCATGATTAAGTTTTTGATTTGCAGTTGCTCTGGAATTCCTTAATACGGAATTTGATAGTTCTGGAATTCCGTACAGAGGTTGACAAAATGCCGGATTCCGGGTCTGGAATTTTAGGAAAACTTTCCAGATCGGGAATTCCGCGAAAGATCGTGGAGTAACGGAATTCCGTGAAGACACCCACGCTGATGACCAGGAATTCCTGGCTCGGCGCGGAATTCCGGAACGTCGGCCCCGGAATCCTTGAACACTCAAGGAATTCCGTAGATAAACCCCGGAATTCCGTGTTTTTTCCCGGAATCCGGGGCTTTCTACGGAATCCGGGCACCTTTTTTCCCTACGGGTAGCCGAGTCGGCGCGAGGCGCCGCGATTTTTATTAAAACAGTCGATTTTTTCTTAAAAATAGTCATTTTTTCTAAAATAAGCCGATTTTTCGTCAACACAGTCGTTTTTCTCTCAATAATAGTCGTTTTTTTTCGAAAAAATAAGTCGGTAAAAATGACCAGCCAGTCGGTAAATACCTTGCCCCCCCCCCCCAACATTTTGGCTAGTAATTTAACTTATAACTTTATTGCTTTAAAAGCCCGAGGGCCATAGGATTGATGATTGATAGAGGAGTGATGGTTGATCATCACCTTTTCCGAACTGGTGGGTTTCGCACAAGATCACAAACCATTCCTGGCTCTTTTCAGCCTCACGCAGCCACTTTGCATAACCGGTATTACTGACCAGTGAGCTCATCGGAAACAATATGCGGGATCCTGATCCGCCTCGAAAAGAGTCAAGATCGGCAAATGCAAAAAAACCGCGTAGATCCGTGAGAGTGGATACAAATGTCATAAGTAGTTCAAAATCTCGGAAGTGAGAATGGTTGGAAAGACTAGGGATAAAAACTTCCCTTCGTGACTCTTCCTGTTGAAAAAATAATTAATGGAAATGATTTGCAGTTCTTTAAATAAATGATACCCCCCATTGTTCATTTTAACAAGAAGGATTACAGACACGGGTCCTTCCCCTTGGCGTGTTTGTGGTCGTTTACTTATGCCAGGAATATTGGACCATCAATCCGAATCGGTCAGTTTTTGATTTCGGAAGTTTCCGCAATCGTTCTTCCGGGGAAAGAGAAGAAATGCAATTCGTGACCTGTAATCAGCTCGGTTTTTAAATAAATCGGGACCTACCAGCAGACATGCAATCGATCGAGCTAGTATCTTTAAAGGACACCTGAACAATGAAACCATACTCGAACACACCATGGAGAATGCATTTACAGATATGGCCACGGATAGCATTCTTCTCCTGAGCGTGACGTTTTCAAAATAGGGATGTTCGTTTCTGGAGGTTTGCACATGCAGACTCGAGACAAAAAGCGCAATTCATTCAAATCTTGTACAGCGCTGGCTGGATCGTATTGGAATTTCTTCTAGATATACGTTTGGGCTTAACTGGTTAAAAAATATTCCAGAAGAAAGGTTGATTGGAGACATTTGTTCATTTCTAAAACTGTTCGGTACTGGAATAAGGACAAATGCAAAATGGAGCAAAAGTCATAGATCGGAAACACTATTTCATATTTGGATTGGGTTTTCTGCAGGCAATGTTAACGGAAGTCATACAGATAGGCATGATACTTGGTACTCTTCATTCAGGTGTCCTGTAAAGCGCAAGCCGCAAATATTCAGTCAGCCGAAGCTGACTGCGAATAATATTTACAGTTCAAAACGGTTACGTCAGCTACATTTTATTGGAGCTATAATAAGCAGTAACTATAGTTGCGTTTTTGCAGATACCACGGTATCTGATACCACGGTCTAAAGTCGTTTTTGTAGTTAACTTTGTATCTCATACCACGGTCAAAGGCGTTTTTGCAGCTATCGTGGTATCTGGCCAGTTATCCGACCGTGGTAACTGATCGTGGTATCTGAAAAAGTCGTCTCACTTTCATCAATATTTGTCAAATTGTTGGGAAAGAAGTTTGGCACTTAGTGTATGTGACTGGATATCAGTTTTTCTTTTGGGATGACTTGGAAAAGCGCAATTTTGGCAATTGTCGTTTTTGCAGAGCAACCGATCAGATCCCACGGTAACTGCAAAAACGAATGATCCAGTTACCGTGGTAACAGATATCATGGTATCTGCAAAAACGCAACCTATATATATAGCTCTAACAGGCCGCAGTACGATATAACAGTTTATCTTCCAATATTCTTAAAATTTGAAACTGCGCTGTCTTTAAAAAAAATTACTGACCAACCCGGTATTTTTCTGCGCGCGGCGCCATTCGCGTTGATGAGCAACACGGAGAAAATTTCATAACCGTCCTTTCTGACGAGCGTGATCCTCGGAAGCAATAAGCGGGAGCCTGTTCTTCATCCAAAAGAGACAGACATGGCAGATGCAAAAATAGATGTGATGCAGTTATGGTGGAGAAAATTAAATTCGGAAACTCATAAACGAGAATGACTGGAAAGGTTAGGGACCTACAGTGAATCAGTAACATACGTGGATAAGTAGTGAACTGAAAGGCAAAAGTGCTGCTCAGGGGGGATTTGGACCCACGACTTTCGGCTTACATCTCCACTGCTCTTCCATCTGAGCTAATGAGATAGCAATAAAGGGACAAGGATCCTTACCTGAGACTTTTCTCGCCAGACAAGTAGTTCGCCCGGAATTCGGCGAAACCGAAAAAATAAAAGATTCATCTGAATGTAAATACTCCTTGAGCCCTAGCTGACTGGGAAACATATATTCAGTAAAAAGATAAAACGGATACGTCATCTACAATGCTCTGGCAGCAATATTTCGGCCCTTCTTGACAGGGGTCCTTGTGAGAGTATCGAACGTCATGGATAAGATTGGGGAAGAAATGAACTTGCAATCTGAATCTGAGTGCAATTATCTGGAGTTAATTATAGAGGTTCCATATAGGGGTGAGGAAACATATTGAATCCGTTTTTGACCTTTGTTTCTCGCCGGACAAATAGTTCGCGCGGAACCCGGCCAAAACTGGAAGTTTGATAGAGGTAAAAGTTTTATTTGTTGAACCAGACAATTGCCGTGAACCTTGCCTAAGCAAGGACATTCAGTTCGAAACGTATGTAACCTTTTGAGAAATAGAGCGTACTTTCGAAGAAGCCACATACATTAGAATGTTAGAAAAGAGGCAGTATCTAGGCTTTATACCCTGAACCGCCAACATGTTTACTGGTAGAGTGATGGAACTCCCTCACTCATTTCTCTTCCCAGGATTATTTATCATTGACCTTACCTTATACCTTAGTTCCTCCTGTGCCGCCAGAGGCACCCAGGGCATCCACGAATAGGCGCCAGTCTTCCCTCTGGTGGCCTGCTGCCCAGAAGTCTTCCCATTGGGGTTGGACTGTCGAATTGATTTATCATTGACAGCTATTCTTTTATTTCCAGAGGGGCAAGTCATGCGATTCCATCATTTACCGCTCATATTCAAACCCGAACCTCGATGACCTTGAGGAGACAGAGAGCTTCTGCCCTTCGTCCTGGGACGAATACTCAGAAGACGAAGTCGGGCAGACGCGCGAACTTCCGCCGGCGCTGATGCCTATCCCTGCGGCGGAGTCGGGAATATACGCAAACGAGACTGAAACGCGTTTCGGAGCGTTCGACGCCCTTGAATCGCGTCTTTACGCCTCACGCGACACTGTGGTCCAGATCGACTCTGATGATGAAATGATGGACGATTTTGAAGAAGTTTCGTCTCCTTCTTCTGAAGAGGATCTTGGCGAGAATTGGGAGCTAGCGCTCCTGGCCAAAGAAATGGCGAAGCAAAAAGACGCCCCGGAAAAGCCGAAATATCAGCGAAAACCGTCCAGTTCGAAAATTGACCGTCTTAAGCGGAAAGCAGAAACTGGCTGTGAACTTACCGAATCCGAGCATAACTTATTAGAGCAGGTGCTGCGCAGTGAGCTGCGCGCTCTTAAGCGCTCGTCGGAGAAATCGCGCAGTTTGGACGAGCCGCATGCCCCAACTAAACCCGTTAGTCGTGGATCTAGCCTCTCTCGGGTTAAGCAGAATATCCCAGAAAGCAAAAGCTTGAGTCCGTCCGTAATGCGATCATTCCAGAAATTGAAGCATTCAGAGAGCGTTGACCGGAGTTCTAGTCGTGGAATCCTCCAGCGCTTTATGAGCATTGACTCGAGCAAATCTGAGGCAAGTGGGTCCCGCCCACCGTCCGCCATTTTGAAATTCCGGCGCAACTTAAAGCGCTCAATGACGTCATCGATATCGAAATTAACGGACATACTTGAAGACGAACAGTCACAAAAAAGAAGTATATCTAGACAGAATATAAACAAGAGTGATAATGTAGAAATGACTGACTTTAAGTCTGGTGAATCAAGACCTGTTAATGAGTTTGAGCCACTTTTAGGAGCGAAGAAAAGACCAACTTGAGCTCGGTACTGGTAGTATTTTAAGACACGGACGGATTGCGAATTTTATCTAAATTAGAATGGGGAAGGGACAAGTAGATCCTAAAATTGAGCTACAATCCAGTGTAGGGCAGTCTAATACACTAAGCCGTTTGTTTGTACCCATGCTCAAATGCTGGAAGGGATGGGCATGGTACTCATACGTATGTGAACCCTTATTACCCGATGAAAAAATTTGTAGCCTGCTTAGCTGTATGATAGTTGTACAAAAAGTTACATGTATTGGTATGTAATAGTAAAGAATACTATCATTTAATGTGCCTCAGACTGGGCCAATCTTAAGCAGTAGTATCCAGTAACATACTATCTTGCTATAGTAGCAACCAGTCTTGCTAATAGTAGCATGCAGTAACACGATAGCCTTGACATAGAAGCATGTAGTAGCATTAGTTCGTACTGCATGCTACTTTTTCGTACAACTTCATACTGCATAATTTTGAGATAACTTTTCATCGGGTACCCTTAGTTGTACCAGCAAAGAACAATTTCAATGTCAAAATGAAATCCTGATTTGTTTATCAAATTACTGTATACTGGTAACCCTCTGGGGAATAAGGGGTACAAGATATGTATGAGTGCCATACTCGCCCCTGCCAGCATGCCCCAGCGTTTGAGCACGGTTAAAAAAAGGACCTAGTGGAGTAGGCTGGTGTAAAGAGACCTTGGTTTTAGCACGGGCCCATAGGTGTATTCTCGCCGTTCCCCGAGGACTCCACTTGAGGAGTCCCCGCGTTTTTGTTTGTCCCGGAGACCACTCCCCGTATTCTCGCGAGTCCCCACAGACGGCGAATGCTCCGATTATCATCACCATCATCAAAAAGGACTCCCTTTCACATTCGGAGGGGAATCAATTTTTGCTGGTGCTGGTGCAGTATAACATTAGTTAAAAACAATCAGAATAAACAAAACCAAAAATAAAGTTGATCCAGACTAATTTCGTCAGCTGCATACTTTTTTATCGAACAAAATCCATTTTGGAAGCATTCCCTTCGTTCTCGTTGTTTTCCGGACGCCGAGTCCGCGTGGAGTGACTCCCTCTATTCTTGCCGTTCCCTTCGATTCCCCGAGGAGTCCTCGGGGAACGGCGAGAATACGCCTCTAATGGAGTAGACTGGTGTAAAGAGACCTTTGGTTTTAGCTTGGGTCAATGTTTTTTTTTTTATCATCGCCTGTGATTCCTGACGGCATGCCACAGGAAATCGGCAGAAACTGTGCTAAAATAACTTCCGTGTCCAGACTGAAAAAGTTGTCCCCGATGAAAAGTTTTCGAGAATTAGTCGTATGGGGTTGTACAAAAAAGTAGCATGCAGTAGTAACTGTTGCCACTGCATGCTATACTACTAGCAAACTGGATGCTACTACAGCAAGATTGGATGCTATCGGGTACTACTACTTCAGATTAACCCAGTCGGAGGCATGTTAAATCAAAGTATCCCATACCATATCAGTACATGCAACTTTTTTCGTACAACTACCACACAACTACACAGTCAAAGAATTTTTCATCGGGTCTTGGCTCCCGAACTTGTTTTGTGGAAACTGATGACTATGCGCTGTGAAATCGGCTCTTTAAACATACGTGCACGTATAGTCCAATTTTCGCAGTCGAATGCGAAATTCATCCTTCGCTCCGAAAATTTGAAAAAAAAATTCCGAAATTTGTAAAAATTTCCGAAAATTTGACGAAAAAATCATGTTTCCTGGAAATGCAAGCGTGGACAGTAGAGTTATGCTCCTTTTAACGTTAGTTAACTTTGAACACTACTGAATGGTAAAAGCCTTCTTTGCTCTAATAGTGAAGATGAATCATGTCGCTGACATGCCCTCAAGAGTCGCCAGTTGACGCAACGATAATCATGTTTCCTGGAAATGAAAGCGTATACAGTAGATGTATGCTTCTTTGAACATGAGTTAACTTTGAGCAGTGCAGTTATGGGCTAAATGGTAACATGTAGGCGTAAAACACCCATTCAGGTGTTCTTAGACGCCCTTAATTGGCCATTTAGGCTGACTGGAAGGTCACCTTTGTCACAGCAAGGGGATGAAAATGACACTGTTTAAATAACTAACGTTCAGAGAAGCATACCTCTACTGTAGGTTGTCCCAACAACACTGTCAAAAGTTTGTCCGTCCGTGGCCGAGTGGTTAGCGCGCCGGACTCGCAAGTGAAGGGTCGCTTGTTCGAGTCTCGGTAGTGCCTACTGTTTGGTTTGGGGCGGGGGTTAGTGGCGTAACCCTGTAAGACAAGCCAAAGTCCACCCAGCTTCAAATGGGTACCTGGAGAAATCCGGGGAAGGTAACAGGAAGGGTGTGCGAAAGCACAGGATGGCTGGCCCCCAACCCCCCATTGCACTTCCTGGCTGAGGGCCGAGAATCGGAGATCAGCACCGCCAGTTTGGCCTGTCAAGGCTAGTGCTGATACCTTTACCTTACCTTACTTACTTGTCAAAAGTTTGATAACAGGTAACGCATGTTTGGGCATCCTTGTGTTAAACGTTACGATAATAGATCTGTTGTTAAAGGTTAACTTCCGACGAGGTTAATATGGGAAAATAACATCGAGACTGACATGGGGAATACCTATCCAAGCCGAAGGCGTAGGTTATGAAAATATCGGCCGTCGAAGTTAGAGTACCTTTTGAGAGACTAGCTTTGATTTATGCTGAATAAAGACAAGCATTTTCTCGAGGTGGTTATTACCAAGAACAAATAAGCACCGGAATCTCCGTCTCCCTATCTCTGTAATATGACCATACGGAGTCGAATAAATCCCTGGACCGTGCCTGATGCAAACGAGCGGAGAGTAGGAGCTATGAAAAACATCACAATCGTTACCTGTACAAACAGATCTATCGCAGTAAGGCTCCGACGAAGAAATTCCCCCAAAAAAGCCGATTGGTTGTCTGGACGCGCTGCAGGTCGGGTCAGCGCGCCTCCTGCGCTAATTCCTCTGATATGCGGAACGACAAAGAGGGAAGTAGACGGGCAGCAACCCAAAGCTCAGCAAATACCTAGCTCAACTCAGTTCTGTTGGGGTATCCATAAGACGGAGGTTTTATTAGCTTATTTGTTCTTGATATTATTTTAATATCCACCTCGACGAAAGTCAGTGAAGATTACCAGAATATACCTGTACAATAGAATACCTGTGCGACATAGGATGACACGCATTACATACCTGTTCGAGAAAAACATGACCCTTTTAAGTGTTATGTCTCGTGGTTTAAAAGGGTCATAACGGATTTGATCTCATAACGTATAACACGGAGATGCACAAACATGTGTTACCTGTTATCAAACTTCTGACAGTGACGGATAGAGGTAGTACGAGTTTATTGTTGATGTAGGCTTTTGTTCAATCTATTCCCTGCACAGTTGACAACCGTTGCACTTCTGAAATTAATTAATTGTGAAGTTTCGTATATATTTTACTCAAGGATATTTATGAGATAACCAGCTGAGCGAATAGGCAGGTTCGGTTTAGCGTAGAGTATTTTTTAAGTAAAGTAATTTTCCCTTTTACGCTTGGCGTCGGCTTTCTTACTCTTTATAAAAAAAAAAAAAAAGTCGGCTGTGCTGGTCTATTTATCCAGCGGGCAAACAGAACGCCTATTTATTAATGTGTTTTATTTTGATTCCAACTTCGACTGACTAAAGTGCAACTCTTACTAGAAATGACCTTTTCATGATAAAGCGATTGAGAAAAATTGTTTTTCGAAAATACCAATTTTTGCCCCGTTAATCAACAATAGTTGCGTTTTTTGCCTTCATCCAGTTAACCGACCTATAAGATTTCCCACTACAAGTCGTTTTCTTCCTTCGGTTAACCGACCTAAGTTTTTATAAGCCTTTTTTTGGCTCCGTTCGCCAGTCGGTTAACCGACCTGTGGACTGAGGCGGGAGCTCCATCCAACCGACCTACGAGGCGCGAAATTCAAAATTCTCATTGGAGAGATAGGCGCCGGTGACGGGAAGACGCCATATTTTCTTATAAGCCGTTTTTTAGAGCTCAGTCGAACCGACCGGCGAGACGAAAAAACGGTCAATAGTGGCAAATAGGTAGGTTAAAGCCCCGTCTGCATTACCGTAAACCGACCGTTTTACGGCCGACCGTTTGACCGTTACGGCAGTGAAGACGGGTCTTTCTCTACGGACGGCCGTAGCCGTAAAACGGCGGTACTGACCCCTCCGTAACCGTAAAACGGACGTAGTGAAGACAGCTTTTTTGTCAAAGTCCCATGTAACTGTTTTTCAACTGTTTTTCAAGTCACATATAAACTGTTTTTTAAATTTTAACCCAAGATTCACCTATTTGGGACTAATGTAGACCATATTTTTGCGGTTACGGACCTAATGAAGACCACATTTTTGCGGCTACGGACCGTCCGTAAAACGGTCGGTTTACGGTAATGCAGACGGGGCTTAACCGACCTACGGAGAAAAGGCAAAAAACGCAAATAATATTCTTGTTGGCGCTTGACTCTTTCCCGACTTCAGCGCTCCCAAGCGGAGGCTTGGCGCGAAATATTTGAAAACTGTACGCGCCGTGGTTAAAAAGTGGGAAAAAGCCAAGCAAAAGAAACCAAGTGAGACACTCTAGAAAAGTCCTGTTTGTCTTCCAAAAGACTTCCAAATTTTGAAGCTTCTCATCCATTTATTTTTGAAAGTGTAGTCAGCAAATTTTGAAGCTTTTGGCGAAGTTCGCGCTGCTTCTCTGTCAAAACTCGGCTCGGCTCGCTAAAAAGTGAGGATCTTTTTGCACAGAATGGCAAGGACATAAACCTGAACTTCTAGTTATTAGAGATTTTATTTTCAATTTCAGACGCTGGAAATTACCGCCAAAAAAGGACAAAACGGTTTTTCCGCGAGTTTCAACTAGCGGGCCAACAGTTCTTCAGCGGATTACTTCTGAATATCTGTTTCACAACATGAGAATATAGGACTGTCTACTTTAACAACAAGAGCTGGAAGCTCATATGCCACTTGCGAGGCTTGGTAAAAGGATGAAAGTAGGAATTTGCCAATTCGTGGGTTGGTCGTGATCATTTGGAAGCAAAACCCTTGAGATAAGAATGACGATAGACCCTTGGAAATCACGAGAATGCATCGTTTGGTTTAAAAAAAAAAAGCGCTAAAAATTCATCTCTAATCAGAACCCTTTTAATAAAGTGTAGGAAATCCTTCCGGAAAAGTATGATCGTCTAAGAATGAATCAATGAAATATTTTATTGCCCATCAACTACACAAAGGAGAAACAGATGGAGTAAAAGATCCGCAACATTAGCGATTCGATCACTGCTAATGCCACTGTAATTTTGTAAGTTCCAATGTTGCTGTTACGGAGGGAGGTCTGTAGCATTAGTTGCGTTTTTGCAGATACCATGGTATCTGTTACCACGGTAACTGGATCCGCAATTAGTCGTTTTTTCAGTTACCGTGGTATCTGATATACGGTTGCTCTGCAAAAACGACAATTGCCGGAATTGCGCTTTTCGGAGTCATCCCAAAAGAAAAACTGATATCCAGTCACATCGCGAAGTGCCAAACTTGTTTCCCACCAATTTGACACAAAATGATGAAAGTGAGAAGACTTTTTCAGATACCACAATCCGTTGCCGCGACAACTGCAAAAATGACTTAGACCGTGGTATCAGATATCGTGGTATCTGCAAAAACACAACTATAATGATTCCGTAAATTAACTCCATATTTATTTGAAAAAAGGCTTCCGATTAAAAATCAACTATGAATAAACCGAGCTTTTCAAAAGTTCGGTCCTATTTTCCGGCAGATATTTATCCGGCACTTCAATCGAAAGTGTCACTTTCGAGTCCTTTTTGCCATTTTTATTTCCTTCCTTCACTGTAATATAGAGGGCCAAGTCTTTCAGAACCTCTTTGACCACGGACAAGCTCCCATCTATCTCATTATCTTCAATATCCATCTCTTTCAGAAATTCAAGGTCCACAACTTCTGAAGCATTTGTGCCAGACACAGAGTCACCTGTGTTTCGATAATACCGACCGCTAGGTTCATTGTGATAGGGATATTTTTCGACGTCAGATGGATTCAGCTTGAACTTTGTAAATGATTTGAAGTTCACAAAGTCAACGAGGGGCTTGGCTTTAAGCTCGTATTCTTCCTTGTAGGGCGCGGTCTCGTATCCTTCAACTAGAGCTTCCTTAACATATGGGGTAGGAGCGGGCTTATACTCGGGTTGCATTTTAACAGAAGGCATACTCTCCTTATAATCTGCTGTAGCCTTTGGAATATACGGCGCAGCTACTTTGGGTGTTGGGTATGGTGCAGACTTGGTATACTCTGAGGTCGGATGGGTATACGGCGGATGTGGGTATGGCAGCGATTTTTGCATGGAGGGTAAGCTGTAAGACGACGTCTGGTAAGGCATGGATGGCCGGTGATTGTTGTAGGCTGAACCGTATGGTGCTTGGTGCAAATAAGGATTCCCCATTGGTGGCCTCCGGTACGGTAGTGAGTATGGCATTGGCGCTGGTGAATATCCATAATGGGGTGGCTGATGACCTCGGTGGTAAGGGGGTGGTCGGTAGTTGTGTGCGTAAGGTGGAGGCTGATACCCGTAAGCCATCCTGCGGAAACGTTCCGGTTCAGTGTCGGTGGTGGATAGCCCTGGTGGCTCATCCGGGTGGTTCTGTACAGTCTTGGCTACTATCAGTGGTACGTTACTGGACTGTGGTACAAATGCAGCAGCTTGGATAGTCTCAGTTTGATGATTGCCCTCAGCGTAGGATGACGTACGGGTCTGTTGTTCGACTGGAAGACATCTTACGACGGAAATGAGTAAAAGTGGCAGCGCGGTGAGTCTTAGACTCGATGCTAAGGGCCTGAAAGGAAAATAGTCTTAGAGTCGAGCGCTCTGTTCGTTTGTTTTAAATCTTTTCAGAGAAATGGGTCAAGGAAGAAGGATTACACTGTCGGATCCTGTCTTAAGGAAGAACTTTCCTCGTTTTTCGTGCCGGCTTTTCCGCAGCCTAGCGCTCTTGAACGCAAAAATGCTCGCCCGCGACTGAACTGTGCGCGCTTAAACTAGTCAATCTGATAGAGCATAATTTAACATAACTCGGTATACTTTAGTAGTAATATGACTCGCTGTATGGTTCTTCCAACATACTTAAAAAACATATAGAGCCTGGTCTGAAAAAGAATGTTCAGACAGTCGCTCAAGATGTATAACACCTTGATAATACTCTTCATTATATAAGCCATCTGTTACAAACTAAACTACACGAACAAACCTTTTAAAACACTCTTACTATTCCGTACACACGTATAGTCGGTATCTCTGACTGCAGCAAAGCCCGAATGGGCCTGTGGGGCAGTCAATGTAATCCTCACTTCAGATTAATCTGTGCATATTAAAAAAAAAAAAAACAGAAGGAAAAAAACAATAACTGGGAAACCATGCCGTCGTTTCAAAATCACCCAATCAAGTAAAGTTATAAATCCAGAATTCAAGTTCTAAAATATTGTTCTTCTTCGGCAGTAGTGGAATTTCTGACGCCTCGATTGGCTGTGTTGAATTGAATATTTGTCTCATTATTCTCAGTAATAGCAGGGACCCATAAATTTCCTGTAATGACTCGCCATTCAGGGGGCTTGTCATTTCCTATGCTTCTATGTTGCCCGAGCCTCACCTAGTTTCCAAAAATTCCGCTTGGGTCGAATCGGCGTTCTTGCTCAGATAGAGCCAATCCCGGGCCTCCTTGGACGAGAGACCAAAGAGACTCCTCCCTTAAAGTTTAACTGAAAAGCCAACTTATTTTTGTGTCATTTGATGTAACGCACTGAATTATTTCGATTCTGCAAAGGGATTTTTTTTATTTTCCACTATCTACTCTAGTTGTGACGATCGGAATATCTGCAGCCGTCCCCACAACGAAAATTCTACTATGACGCGGAAAATTTTAATCTCAACACAAACGTGGCTTCTCAGTGGGCAGTGGTGAGATTGGTGAACATGGCTTAGTGCCTGAACAAAAATAAATCATAAATCTTTCTCGTAAGGCGTACAACAAAAATACAGGCGCATAGAAGTACCACAAATCACACGGAAATTCCACTATTTGAAAATCGATTATTCGTGAATAGCGGAACAACGAAGTAACGTATTTTCAGTTGGTCTTCAAGCCAATTTGAGCGAATAAGTGATGGGTAACTAGATTGTCCTATCCCAGCCCTTTTCGGTTAAACTTTAAGGCAATATTTTATCCCCGTGGGTATTTCTTGAACTATCTGACGCTCGGTCAAGAGCGCATCAGAAATCTCTTATTGACAAGCACCATGAAGTTTAAAAATAATACTTTAATGCAAAATTTGAGATCTGAAGCAGCGTTGAAATCGAAGGGTTACCCACTCCCCGGCACTTGCTATATACCCTTTCCCCGGCCAGCAGCAGCAGAAATTATCGGTACCGGCCATAAATTAGTCATTAATTTTTCAACGCTCTAAATATGCTGATTTTAATCTTCACTTGGTGTACACCAAAATCGAGAGAGGGTAACCCCCTCGGATCTCACTTTATGCTATAAATGCAAGTTAGAATAGAAAAAGATTGGCAGGGGTCTGCACATGATCACTCGAATCTCAGTTATGCGGACGGCAGCAGTTCGAAGATTCAAAATGCGAAACACCTGCAACTCGATATGCATTCCGTATGCTGATTATACGCAGTGTTGCCACCGGCAGTAAAATTTTACTAGATCAAGTAAAAAAAATGGAATCTACTAAATATAGAGGATCGAGTAAATTTCATTTTAATCTAGTAAAAAATCCCAATTTTTAGTAAAAAAAAAAGATGGTCCAACCCAGAAGCTGTGTCATTTTTTTCATAGATTCTGAGGAAATGTACCAAGGTGTTAGGATCCACTCATGCTTCTCACTCCAGAATTCTTAATTTCGTATGTTTAACCAAACCAAAGGGTCGGAGCTCTTTGTCCATTGTGTTAATTCTTTTATTCCTGATGAAAACGAATGAACCAATTGCTTTGGGAAAAATCGACAGTTTTAAAAAGAATTTGGCCTGTTTTAAGAAAAATTGACTGTTTTTAGAAAAAAATCTAGTAAACAAAATCTCCGGAATTTAGTAAACTTAATTTTGGTCGGGTGGCAACACTGTTTATAAGACTGCGCGAGGTCCACGGACCTAGCAAAGGGACATCACATTACAAAAGCCGCGTTCTATTTAGTCTCCCTTGTCTCGGTCTTTTCTTCGTAACCGCCCTGTCAAGGTTTAACGTTGTTTATTTAAGCCATGTAAGGAAAATTACTCTGAAGACAAATATCACAAATTAAACGCAGTAAAAAAAATCTAGCTGAGAGAGGACCGAGATTTCTCCTAGATAAGTCATCTTTCATCGGGACATGTCTTGTGGCAATGGCAGTTGTCACCTAAAGGCAAATTTAGAACAGCATTAAGGAGAGGAGACATAAATAAACCGGCATTTGGCTGACAGAATCAAGATGAGGCTGAAAATGAAGGCGGCTTAAGTCCATCGTTTCCTAGTCCTCTCTTTTCTAGATGTCTACAAACCCTGATTTCAACTTACATTTTTCCCCAAAACGAAAAGCTTTCCGTGTTTCTAGGTTCACCCAGCACCAAACAAGCGCATAGCCTACTGGCCTTCATTACGAAGGGTGGAATTTCTCCTGCTTCCACGTTAGTCAAGCGATGCCTCGCGGCTATGGAAGCCACCAGCGCGAAAGAGCCCCCTCGGACGCGAGGTTATTCTGGGCATTGTCAATGAAATAAATTCAGTCAGCGTCTGGCTAACGTCGCTATGGGTGGTGTTGCTGTGAGAATATGTGGTGAGTTTTCGACTTTCCTTTAAGAGATCGCATTTAATAGTTGACTACGCTTAATGGATACGTCAGGTGAATACTCTTGATGACTAACCCTTCGTGCTGATGAAGAATCGCCGTGTACCCGAGGGGTCGACGACTCTCCCGGAATGGTGTACACGTCCCGAAGGAAAAATCCGGAATGGTCAGGATTATTCCGGAATGATGTACATAAAAAATGAGAGTCGTCGACCCCCTGTTCGCCGCAGGACAGACCGAATGGGGTGAAATAAATGCGGACTAAACAAAAGTTGGTGAATTACCAAACTCGATAAAGAATGGGAGGATATGGAATGGTTAGGAATAATCCGGAATGGCCAGGAATAATCCGGAATGGTCAGGATTATTTCGTTGTTCCGGAATGGTGTACATAAAAAATGAGAGTCGTCGGCCCCTCGCGTGTACCTAGCGGAAGAGCCGGAAGCATTTCCACAGCTGTCCACAACGAACACCGTTGATTGGTTGACACAGCGAGTCCATTTTTACACATTCCCAAGCTATCTTTTCCTTTTTAGTCACGGTATCAACATTTCGGTAATTTTTCTTCTTAGATATTGGTATTCAAATTCTTTTTTGCGTATTAAAAGGGATATGAGGGTTTCAGAAAGTAAAATTCCAGTACGGCGTGGGGTCCGGCAAAGTGCTGTCCTCTCCCCCTCTATTTTCAAACTTTGTATATCATCTGTCCTTTCTTCTATCCCATCCACTTGCATTCTTAATTCTGTAAATATTTCCTATCTTGCTTATGCGGATGAATATCTCTCATTTAATAGTAACATCACGACTCCTCTAATCTGTGGATCTTTTTCTATCCCGTCGGTTTCTTCATTTCGGTGGCTGGGAATTAATGTTAGTAAAACACTAAAATCCTTACGGACTCTTGCCGTTGCTGATTGCAAGAAGAAAATCCAATTAAGTTATTCTAAAATTGTTGCTAACCGAAGTAGATACAATAGAAAGTCTCTTGCTAAATTATATTCGGTTTTTACAGATCACTCGGTTTTGTTTCTTTCTGGTATTTACCCTATTTTTCCGGTTTTCCCGTTTTCTATTGTATCTGCCTCCATGGTACAGAAATCGGAACCTCATGTCTGTTTACAGTTTCCCGGATATCGGGTCGAAACTTACGGAGCTTGCTGGCAAAATACCCCAGTCTACTTATAAGTATCTGCCCGCCCACAGTGGCCTTACTCGTTTGCTTTAGTTTCTTGTTCTTTTTGTTTTGTGAAGTCTTTGTTTTGTTTCTTTTATGGCTACTCCGCTTTGATTTTTTGTAGCGGGTCAAAAATAAATTATTATTATTGTTGAAGCTACATTTCTCGTTCTTCCCGAGGTTCACTGGCGTGTTTTGGGCTTAGTCATATAGAGTATTAATTTGAACGATATTTCGGCCCTTCTTGGAAAGGGCCCTCCTCAGGCTTAACGGTAGTTCTCAACGTAAAAGTTCTATCACCCGTGAAAAATAGGCAGAGTCGTCACCAGCCGAAATGTTTTTTGGTGGGAAGGTATTTACCGACTGGCTGGTCATTTTTACTGACCGTATTTACAAAAAAAGGCGACTTTTCTTAAGAAAAATCGATTCTTTTCAAAGAGAAATTAACAGTTTTAAAAAAATGAATGTTTTTAAGAAAATTCGGCAGTTTTTGAGAAAAAATCGGATGTTTTTTAAGAAAATCGACTGTTTTCAGTAAAAAAATCGAATGTTTGTAAGAAAAATCGATGATTTTTTGGCGCATTTTTTTTTTCGTGTACCGATTTACCGAGAACTCTAAATTTTTTTTTTTTTTTGGGGGGGGGGTCCCCCTCAGTACGTGACGCCCCTGATCACAGGTTCACTTTCCTAGCACTGAGACTTAAGAGGACACTTGCGAAGAAGGGCCTGTTGACATGTCCGTTCAACCAGGGACCCATAAATTTCCTGTACTGCCTCGCCATTCAGGGGGCTTGTCAATAAGAGATTTCTGATGCTATGTTGACCGAACGGAAGATAGTTCGAAAATACCCACGGTGCAATCACGTCCAAGGCCAGATAGACAAAATTTGGGATTGGCTGCTGGCGCCTTGAGGGAAGAGTCTCTTTGGCGCGCACGTCCAATGAGGCAAACAAGAATGCCGATTCGACCCAAGTGGGATTTTTGGAAAGTAAGTTAGGATCGGACAACATAGCAACATAGAAGCATAAGAAATGACAAGCCCCCTGTAAAGGAAATTTATGGGTTCCTGGTTCAACGTAGTCATATGATTCGCAGTAAGCTTGGGCTCAAGTAACAACTGAGATCGCAAAATATAGAAATATAAATGGCGACAAGCTAGAAGCTTAACGTCAGATGCAGTATTCAATAGATTTAATAAGTTGCAGTTTGTCGTATTTGTAATTTTTAAAGCAGACCTTGTTTATACAAAAACGTAACTCCGTTTTCGGTTCAGCCGGATAGGATAAAAACTGCGGTTTGCGACAGTGACGTAATTTGTGCGAGTCTACCGTAATACCGAGCTCGTCTGGGGTACAAGAATCGTGGTTGTGAACGACTTTTAAGTTTAACCGAATAAGCCTGAAACATGACAGTCTAGTTACCCATCCCTTGTTCCTTTAAAGGCACAGAAAACTTGACTACGCAACTTTCGGCCATCAAACCGACCTGGGGGCTTAGATAAATAAACAGGGACTTATTGTCGACAGGACCCCCCTTCTTTGTTATCTCGAACCCCTTCCTTAGCGTTCCCAGTGCTAGCTGGCAGGCCCTTGCCCCTTATGCACTGTAATTATGCACTTATGCACTGTAAAAGTTCGCCTTTGGCCGTGTTGACTAATACACCGGGATAGTAGTCAAGAGGTCGTGCGTTCGATTCGTACTCCCGGCACACAAACCTTTTGCTTTTTTTCTACTAACTCAAAAGTCGAATTATCGGAAACTGCAATGGTCGTAACGAGAATTTTTCTTGCTCTCAATATCGACTCAGGGTACATTCTTGATGTCAGCTAGTTCCCCGAGTCAAGTTTGAGTCAAGTTTTCTGTTCCTTTAAACGAGCTTGAAGACCCGATGCAAATGCGTTATTCGTTGTCCAGCTAGTCATATAACTGATTTTCATCGAGTAAACCTTTTCTTTCGGTGTGGCATCTCTGTGTGACACAAAAATTCCTTAGCATCGTCAAATAATAGTTGCGTTTTTGCTGATACCATGGTATCTGACATACGGTCTAAGCTCTAAAGTCGTTTTTGCAGTTATCGTGGAATCTGATACCACGGTCAAAAGGCGTTTTTGCAGTTGTCGTGGTATCTGGCCAGTTACCGTGGTAACAGATATTCAGACGGTCCAACCGTGGTATCTGAAAAGTCATTCTCACTCTCACCAAATTTTGTCAAACTAGTGAGAAAGAAGTTCAACACTTAGTGATGTAACTGGATATCAGTTTTTCTTTTGGGATGACTTCCAAAAGTGCAATTTCGGCAATAGTCGTTTTTGCAGTGGACCGTATATCAGATACCACGGTAACTGCAAAAACGACTAATTGCAGATCCAGTTACCGTGGTAACAAATACCATGATATCAGCAAAAACGCAACTAATGTTGAGCGTGCAAATCAAAGATACAAAAATAAGATGGCTTTTCAGTTAAACTTAAAAAAAATACGACGAAATACAATTTATCCATTTTTCAGGCCTACCGTCCATCTTCCTGCTTCTTCAGGCGACGTTGCTGATCCAATCCCACATGGTCCTGTGCAGTGACTCATCAGTAATGCCAGATAAGGATCTAGTAGAGGCCGTGGACCAGAAGACGATCGAGGTGCCCAGAGCTTCTGGCAAGCTAGGTCGTTTCGAACGTGGCCAGGCAGCCATGTACCCCAGTCCACCGCCATCCCTTTACCCACCTGAGCCAGCACCGCCCTCTTACGCTTCACCAGCGTACGCGCCACCTGCTCCACCAGCGTATGCGCCACCTGCTCCACCAGCATACGCGCCACCTGCTCCACCAGCCTACGCGCCACCTGCTCCACCAGCCTACGCGCCCCCTGCCCCACCAGCTTACGCGCCACCTGCCCCGCCAGCCTATGCACCACCCCCTCCACCAGCCTACGCACCACCCCCTCCCCCAGTCTACGCACCACCCCCTCCACCAGCCTACGCACCACCTCCTCCACCAGCCTACGCACCTCCACCAGCGTACGCGCCACCACCTCCGCCAGCCTATGCACCACCGGCCTCACCATCATACGCACCACCAGCCTATGCACCACCGGCACCGCCAACAGCACCAGCGTATATGGTCCCTGCCCCTCCTACGCCACCAGCCTCTGTACCTGAAGCTCCAATGTACATGCCACCAGCAGCTCCAGAGGCGCCATATATGGCTCCTTCCCCTCCTATGCTACCAGAATTACCAGCCTACCTGCCACCAGCGCCGCCAGCCTATGCGCCACCCCCTCCACCAGCCTATCCTGCCAAATACAAGCCATACAAACCGATTCCAAACCTAGGTCTCCTGGCGGCTCTTCCTCGAGTCGACTTCACAGACTTCAAAGCGTTCAAGGACTTCCATCTAGTTCCAAAGTATGCATCAGCTTATACTCCCCCTCCCCCTAAGCCAGCATACCCCAAGCCAACGGTTTACATCCCTGCCTATAAGGTTCCTGAAGTGGAGATACCCTACATTGAAGAAGTCAAGTATGAGAAGCCAGCCGCGTATGAGAAGCCAGCTTATGGTCCGCCCAGATACGGAGCGTACGACTCGGGACTCAAATCAGCGCTTCTGAATAAACCGGAGATGCTGAGTAACCTCATCAGAGACGCTCCTGAGATCCTGGACAGCATCTTAACTCTTCCTGAACTTGCCAGCGGGCTTTCAAGTTTGCTGCAAGTTGGACGCTAGGACCTCTGATGTTCAGTGGTTGACGTTGAAGTAATTCTGTAAACTTGTGGTTTTCAGGTGACTATTCTTGAAGTCGTAATCATTAAAAATGTCTAAAGCAACTTGTATCGCTTTTCTCCTGGTTTTTGAGACTTTCGCTGAGTTCTCCCTCCCGCAGACCGCTACACTTCTTAAAGCACACCTCGAACTATTTTTTTTACTTATGTTCCAATATTCAGAACTATTTGAATACTGCAAAACTATAATAGGCTCTGCTTTTAACAAATTACCCACGGCTTTGACTGTTTAAGCCTTTTCCCAGGCGCATTGGATTCTAGCAAAAACTCGGCAAATTTCAGATA
Source organism: Branchinecta lindahli (assembly GCA_023053555.1). Taxonomy (NCBI): domain Eukaryota; kingdom Metazoa; phylum Arthropoda; class Branchiopoda; order Anostraca; family Branchinectidae; genus Branchinecta; species Branchinecta lindahli. Next base: position 15,559,450 of record JAKZAO010000008.1, on the reverse strand, counting down.
ACCGGTTTTCGAATGAGTAGCATGATACGTGAACACTTGTCGGGAGCATAATACGCATGGAAAAGAGGGAATCATGGCAAGTGCAAAGATTAGTGAAGTGTCGTTTACGGGTTGAGAATGTAGCATATGAAATTTGGGTATCCAGATTTAAGAATTAATGAATACAATTACGAAAGCAGGTCGTAGTGCCATTATAGGTAGGCTACAACGGGTCCTTTGAGCTTGGTCCCCACAGAACGCGAATCTTTGCCGCGACGCGACCAAAAAAAAAAACGATTTTGAGTTGAAATGGCCCGCGTGACTTTTCTGTTAGTGACATCGAATTCGCCTAGGCGAATGCGAATCCGCGTTCTGTGTGCACCAAGCTTTTGGCTTTTTTTTTACTGTGGTTGGGCAGCGTAAAACTGTTTTACATTTTTCTAGATTTGTCTGAGAATTTGTCTGCGTCAGTTGGGTAAATGCGACACATTTGCGAGTTGCATGGTCTATTTCCACTGAACCTAGTTATCACTAATATCACTTGCCAATATTTTGTCTTGCTGGAAAACGTATTAAACCGTTTCTTATTTTCTTTCTTAAACCCACGTAGAATCTTTTTTAACACCCATGTTCTGACTTTGTCCACGTCCTCACGGTGATAACCACTTGGCATCACCTACAATTTCAAACTAGATAAAATTTCTACATCTAAACCATTTTTAAATCCGCGTAGCCTCTTTTCTATATAGGATATATAAAAAATAATCAGATTTGCGACTTTTTTGGCTAGGACTACTCCTTCGTTCGGTGATAACGACATTAATATTCTCTCACCTACTCTTTCCAATACAAAATAATCCCATAAGGCTTAAACTTTAAAACTTTAATCACCATTTCAGCTTTTCGTCTAGACCAATTACCAATCCAAAGGATTTTTTAACCACTATTATAATTTTCACCAACTCTAAATTTCATTAATAAACTGTATACTTTTCCGTGTCTGCACCTAAACCCTTTTAAGTATTATAAAATGTAAATAGAATATAATTTATGAAATAAAAAAGCATTTCTTTTCTACTTTTTACAAAATTCCACATAAAGTTTAATAAAAATAAATCAAAAGTTTCAAAATGTAGTTTAAAATAAGCTTTAAACTTTCTTCTTATTAAATCAATCATATTTTTTTTTTCAAAATAGCTCCAAATAAAGCTAGAATAGAATAAAAAAAAATTTAACTGAGTAAGAGCAGGGACCCATAAATTTCCTGTAATGACCCGCCATTCAGGGTGCTTGTTATTTCCTATGCTTCTATGTTGCTATATTGCCCGAACCTCTCCTAGTTTCCAAAAATTCCGCTTGGGTCGAATCGGCGTTCTTGCTTGCCTCATTGGACGTGAGGCCAAAGAGACTCCTCCCTCAAGGCGCCAACAGCCAATCCCAAATTTTGTCTATCTGGGTATTCGCGAACTCTATCACCGTGGGTATTTCTCGAACTATCAGACGTTCGGTCAAGAGCGCATCAGAAATCTCTTATTGACAAGCCCCCTGAATGGTGAGTCATTACAGGAAATTTATGGGTCCCTGGTAAGAGGTACAGTCCACTGGGGAACGGACAGTTAGACCAAGGCGCAGTACAAACCATCGGAAGCAATTTTCAAGCCGGACTGGGTACGCCCTCTTTTACTCTGCCATGTCGGAGCAGACTTGACTTTTCAAGGAAAGCTAGATGACAGTGTGTTCTGTGGGCGGAGCCTACAAACGTCGGTCGTTGCTCCGCTCTGTTTCTGAAACGTAGCCTACTCGACTGGTGAAAACACTGCACAGTACATGCCATCTTAAAGGAACAGTAAACTTGACTACGCACCTTTCGGCCATCGAATCGCCCGGGGGGGGCTTAGATAAATATACAGGGTCTTATTGTCGACAGTCTCTCCTTCTTTGTTATCTCGAACCGTGTCGAACCCCTTCCTTAGTGTTCCCAAGGCTAGCTGGCAGGCCCTTGCCCCTTATGCACTGTAATTATGTATTTATGTACTGTAAAAGTTCGCCTTTTTACGTGTAGACTACAGACAAGCGACCTCCCCGACAAGACGGCCTGGGCTCGATTCCTAGTCGCGGCACACAAACCTTTTGCTTTTTTTTCTACTAACTCAAAAGTCAAATTCTCGGAAACTGCCCGGAAACTACAATGGTCGTAACGGGAATTTTTCTTACTCTCAATATCGACTCAGGGTACATTCTTGATATGTTAGCTAGCTCCCCGAGTCAAGTTTGAATCAAAGTTTTCTGTTCCTTTAAGCCTGCTTTTCATTGTAATGTGTTCGATGTCGTTCTGGCATGCCATCTATTGGTCTATTTCCAGATTTTAGTTGAAAAATGAAGACATAGCATACGCCATCTATTTAGATTAGGCCACCTATCAGATTTTGAAAGAACTTCATGCTCAATCTCGGGCGTTAATTCTTGTGATTTTGATCCAGAGACCGAGCATGTAGTTCAATCATAACCTGAAAGATGGCGCAAGCAGTTCCTCGATTTTCAAATATCGAGCACGTAGTTCCGCAAAACTTCGATAGATGGCGTACAAAGTGCCTTAATTTGTCAAAAATGAAGACGTTGCATACGCCATCTATTTAGATTAGGCCACCTATTGGATTTTGAAAGAACTTCATGCTCAATCTCGGGCGTTAATTCTTGCGATTTTGATCCAGAGACCGAGCATGTAGTTCAGTCATAACCTGAAAGATGGCGCATGCAGATCCTCGATTTTCAAAGATCGAGCACGTAGTTCCGCCAAACTTCGATAGATGGCGTACACTGTGCCTTATTTTGTCAAAAATGATGACATTGCATACGCCATCTATTTAGATTAGGCCACCTACGGATTTTGAAAGAACTTCATGCTCAATCTCGGGCGTTAATTCTTGCGATTTTGATCCAGAGACCGAGCATGTAGTTCAATCATGACCTGAAGATGGCGGAGCAGTTCCTCGATTTTCAAAGATCGAGCACGTAGTTCCGCCAAACTTCGATAGATGGCGTACACTGTGCCTTAATTTATCAAAAATGAAGACTTTGCATACGCCATCTATTTAGATTAGGCCACCTATCGGATTTTGAAAGAACTTCATGCTCAATCTCGGGCGTTAATTCTTGCGATTTTGAGCCAGAGACCGAGCATGTAGTTCAATCATAACCTGAAAGATGGCGCAAGCAGTTCCTCGATTTTCAAAGATCGAGCGCGTAGTTCCGCCAAACTTCGATAGATGGCGTACACTGTGCCTTAATTTGTCAAAAATGCAGAATTTATTGTTCTAAAAAGACGGTAGAAGGAAGAGAAGAATCGTTGCCGTAGCAGTTCTTTCGGTGTCGACGAAACATCAGCTGATTCTGAGGACCGTGACGTCGCGTCTACTTACATGCAAGTTTCATATTTTCCGTTTCCGCACCTAAATGATTGTCCCTAGAACGGTTTACGTAAACGCATCCGGCGCCTTGCTGGCCGCTCGGCTCTAAATATATAGAATATGCAGGAGTATATATGTTTAATCGAATTTCCCAACTTTCTTGATGACGTCACACTGTTTGTTGTAGTGGGTTAAAAATAAATTATTAAATTAATATTATTAAAACTCCGGTATCGGATAATCGGCTGAGGTTTAGTCTAGACCGTTCTTTCGCTACTCCTATACGATGCAGTCCAAAACACGCCGGTGATCCCAGGGAAGAACAAGAAACGTGACTAAAACAAATTATAAAAAATGGCTCATACCCTATGTAAACCAATCAACAACATTTGTTGTGGTTATGTTCTGGTTCTTCGCTAGGCACACGGCGATTCTTCACCGGCAAGGAGAATCAGTCATATTCTCTAACGATGCACAAATTTTATTATTTTATCGTACTACAAATATCATGATAGTTCGCTTTTTTTCCCGACAAACATGTCATGCAATCAAGTTTTCTTCAGAGATAGGTCGACTTGTATCAAGGGGGTTCGAACTGGTGTAACTTGCTCCGCCGTCCACGCATCCACGTCATCCCCTCGTCATCAACTCCAGGTGCAATCAGAACTATGTGCCGAAATTGAAGTTGACGATTGTCCTTCCCGTTGCTTCTGAAACAGAAATCTTCCAAGTTACAACAGAGTCATTCCCCTCCTTCTGCCATTAGTCGTGTCTTTGTTTATCCCACAGATTGCATTGGGACATACGTATTGATGCCTGACAGGTTGCATATGTAACTCATCGCAGTCCCCCCCCCCCCCCTGGTGCCCCCCTGGTACCAAACCCTGTGTTAATACGAACCAATATAATTTATGAAGAGTATACATGTAGGGGCGAGCGGCCAGCGAGCCACCGTCACGCACACATTTAACACGCGTGTCTTGGGAAACTCCTAAAATGCTCGCGGTCCAAACTGCAGTTTTCAATATGATGTCCTAATTTCCTATATACTTGCTTCGTTATAGTCGCTAGCGAAGTAACTCATCATGCGCCAAGAAGGACTTAGCAGCATCAAATGACGCGCAGCCTTATCGCACCGCACGCTCGGCTCTCCGCAATGAAAACCACTACAACGAAGCAATATTTCAGAAATCTCTATTCGTATATTATTTTAAGTCCTATATTCAAGGGACAACATCTGCAACCTGTCGTGCCAATACGTACTTTAATGCTGTACACAGGCTCTCGGCAGAATTTTCTGCACTCTCATTACGAAGAAAGTCTCAATTTTTCCGTTCGAAACTGATGATGGTGCACAAAATATTGGCAGGAATTTTAGTCCTCGACAGTCTGATCCTGGTCGTCTAACCGCAGCACAGCGAGTTAGCGTGGGTTCGCGCGTGAACAGGGAAGGCTCCGATTACCCTCACCATCATCAAAAAGAAACTCTTTCTAGAATGGATGAGGAGTTGCTGGTTGTTTAGAAGTATTTTTGAAATTAAAGAACCTGAACCTGAAAGGATGAAAGGTGTAAGGGTCGGTTTAAATGAGTTCTTGTGGCTAGTCACGCAACAGTATGCAACACTTTTTAAGTTACTTGTCATTAAAGTCATTAGTTGCGATTTTGCAGATACCATGGGATCTGATACCACGGTCTAAAGTCGTTTTCGCAGTTATCGTGGTATCTGACACCACGGTCAAAAGGCGTTTTTGCTGTTACCGGGGTAGCTGACAAGGTACTTTGGTAACTGATATTCATATACCACAGTAACTGCGAAAACGACTTTAGACCGTGGTATCAGATACCACGGTAACTGCAAAATCGATCAACTGCAGATACAGTTACCGTAGTAACAGATACCATGATACCTGCAAAAAAGCAACTATTATAATTCACCTAATTTGCTCCAATCGGACGCATTAGTTGCGTTTTTTGCAGATACCATGGTAACTGGATCTGAAAATTAGTCATTTTTGCAGTTACCGTGGTATCTGATCCTACGACTGCTCTGCTTAAACAGACAATTTGCGCTTTCAGAAATCATCCAAAAGAAATACTGATATCCACTGACATCTGGAGTGACATGACTTCTTTCCCACCAATTTGACAAACAACTAAAGGCTTGTGTTGGTGATGATGAAAGTGAGATGACTTTACCACGATAAGTTACCACGGTCCGACCGTGGTATCTGAATATCAGTTACCACGATGACTGGCCAGATACCACGATAACTGCAAAAACGCTTTTCGAACGTGGTATCAGATACCACGGTGAATGCGAAAACGCCTTTCGACCGTGGTATCAGATACCATGGTATCTGCAAAAACGCAACTATTGTCTTATCATCAACACTTGTAACAATATGGCTCGGGAACCAGATTGCGGGTTTTCTGCTCATCAATTTGCGGATTTATTCTACCATATCTGTGGATAAGTGTTCATAATGAGAAACGGGAGATTCGCAGAGACTGTCCTGTTTTGGAAGCGCTGAACTGGGATATGTCGTGATTACCAAAGTGCTGCATACTGGTTCGAATATGGCCAAAGCGCAGAGCTTAGACGAAGCCGACATACCCCAGCTCTGGCTTTAACCGAGTAGGCTACACTAATTTTCTGATGATCATGCCCAAATATGATGACGGCGAAACGAGCTATTTCAGTTCCGGGGGAGGAGCGTAAGCCAACTCCATATTCCGTAGCGCCATAGAGTTAGTGGCCCGTGCCCCGGGATTGGCCGTTGGATGAGTTGGCTCCTCCTTATGGGAAGATTCAAGTAGCGACATGTGACAGGTGGCCCGCCTTGGAGGAGTAGCCAAGTGGATGCCCTGCCCTGCCCGGCTTGAGAACACGCCGTTCGGTACAAGTTAGCTAGGAGAGGGGGGGTCTTGCACGTCTCGTCTCGGTCGTGTTTATTTGCTGTGGTCTTGAAGGTCAAGATCCCTGTTGTGGGGGACTTGGGGTACACGTTTGTCATAGCCTATACAAAAATCAGGGATTTCATAATCGGACCATGGATGAATTGCAATGAAGGAGAGACGGGCATTCTACTACCCAGTAGTGTTATGAGTTCTTGCTTTTTGAACATACGTTTAACAGTGCTGGCGGATGCTAAGCCGTTACATCGAAGAAAGTATCCACCTGGGACGAAACGTGGGCTGGAGTGAAGCGAAGATATTTCTCAGGGTTTTTGGTGAAGTGCACTTCAGAGTATCTGAAACAAAAAAATGTGGGTCAGTCAAGAAATGTAGAGAGGTGGAAACGGTAAGGTAAAACAAGAATAAACTGATCGACTCGATTGGGATTTGTGTGCTTCGATTGTTGGAGGGAGGCTTCATGCGTTCCACTATTTTTCTCTTCTTTTTTTGTGTTTGTAAATTGAGATGTAGTTGTAATATGGTAGCCCCCCACTGACTATTTTTGAAATAAAGAAATTGATCGATTTCCCTACAAGTCGGCAAATTTCCCTACAGCACCATACAAAAAGCCGGACACGGTATACAATATATACATTCCGCCCAGATTCCACCTATAAAACTGTAGTGACAGTGGTGGAGTTTTGTCGCTAGTTTAATTGGCCCTTAGCGACCTGCTCAGCTTATAAGCAACCCGAGTTCTTTGTTTGCATTCAGGTCAAGACAGGTACAAGCCTATTACCGCAGATTCACGCTGATTTTACTTGGTCTTTCTGATGCGCTGACTCCGCCTTGCGGGAGACTTATCTCCAGCAGCCAATCCCCGACCTCCTTGGGCTTGGTTTAATTTCAGTCAACGAACCCGGCTCCGACCCCGACTTTTTTCAGTCAACGAGCCCGGCGGCCGGCTCCGACTTAGGCCGTCACTCACAAACGCCTTAATTGTACCGCTGCGGACGAGTCTTCACGAGTACGGTTACAAGTATTGGTATTTCAACGGGTTTCAGAATCCTGTTCGCCCTGCCAATACGGCAATCTCTTGTTAATAAATTTGTGGTAGTTTTTTGGGTCTCAAAACGTAAGTGGAGGGATACCTATGACTTCTTAAAAGTTGCCCGTCTGTCCGTCTGTTAGCACGACAACTCTCGAAGGGGTCGAGATAGTTAGTTCAAACTTGGTGTGAGGACGCTTTGGGTTAAAGTACAGGTCAAGTTTGTAGAAGGGCTATGTAGCCCTTCTACAAGGAGTGGGGGAGGGGTTTAAATTAAGGGGCGAAAATTAAAAAGCTGATTAGATAGACAATTTAGGGTAAGGAAACATGCTGAATCCATATCTGATGCATATTTTCTCGCCGGACAATTAGTTCGTCCGGAATCCGGCCAGAACCGGAAAATTTTTTAAAAGTAAAAATTTTATTTGAAGTTGATTAAATGTTCGATCGTAAGAAGATATGGTCAATCCGTATATGTCAATCGTTTTCTACCCGAACAACGCCTTATTACTTCCATTATATTATTATTATTATTTACTATTATTAAGCAATTCGCCCGGAATCCGGCCAGAACCTGAAAATTTGTTAAAAGTGGAAGTTTAATCTGAAGTTAATTAAATGTTAGATTCAAGGGTAAGAAGACATTCTGAATCCATATCTGACAATCATTTTGTACCCGGGCATACAGTTCGCCCAGTATCCGGCCGAAACCGGGAAATTGTAAAAAGTTTTATCTGAAGTTGATTAGACATTCGATGTGGTGGTAAGGAGGCATGCTGAATCCGTATTTGAAAATTATTTTCTCACCGGACAAATAGTTTTTGCCCAGAATCCGGCCGAAACCTGAACATTTTTTTTAAAGTTAAAGTTTATCTGAAGTTGATTACAAGTTCGATATAGGTGTAGGCGTAACACACATGCTGAATCCATACCTGAGCTTGGTTTTCTCAGATGACTAACCATTGGCATTATTTGGCATTAAAACTGTAGTAGTAAAAATTTTCAGGGAGTTTGGCGAAGACTGGATATCTACAAGACGCAATTGTCTGGATCAAGTATTAAATTTGTGGGATCCCAACGAAACCTTTGGTCTTGTTTTTATCGTTTACTATGGTAGTAAAGTTTTCATATTAGATGCATTTATGACTATGTATGTATATTTTTATACCCACATACCCGTTGCGCGTCCGGCTTCGGTTTCAAAATAATTTACTAATTAATTTATTGACGTTTTGTTCTTTTGGCTTCAATAAAAGAATTTTAGTTAAACAGATAACTGGCTCTTACCTGTCATAAAATGTTTGGTATTTCGGCAGTACTTCCTCCTTGTTGTCTCGCTTCAAGCTCTCCCTCAGTTCAATGTCAGGGACGCTGTAGCCTCTCTGGGACTGAACCACCTCCTCAAACTCCTTATTAAAGGCCTTGAACATAATATAACATAAGTTTCGCTTTTGATCAGAGTTTGACGTTACTTTCAAACTCAAATGTCTCTTTTAAAATACTATTTTGGTCGCCGATCGCAGTTTCTCTGTCCTTCAAAAGTTGCGTTTTTGCAGATACCATGGTATCTGATATACGGTCTAAAGTCGTTTTCGCAGTTAGCGTGGTATCTGATGCCACGGTCAAAAGGCGTTTTGCAGTTATCGTGGTATCTGGCCAGTTATCGTGGTATCTGATATTCAATCACGGTCCGACCGTGGTAACTGACGGTGGTATCTGAAAATTCTTCTCATTTTCATCAAATTTTGTCAAATTTGTGAGAAAGAAGTTTGGCCTGAGTTTGGCACTTAGTGATGTGACTCGATATCAGTTTTACTTTTGGAACGACTTCGAAAAGCGCAAAATCGGCAATTGTCATTTTGCAGAACAACTCTATATCAGATACCACGGTAACTGCAAAAAAGACTAATTGCAGATCCAGTTACCGTGGTAACAGATACCATGGTATCTGCAAAACCGCAACTAAAGTCTGACTGTCGATATTTGTCAGCTAGCAAGTTCAAAATTTGCCTGCAATTTGTTCTTAATATTATGTTGCTTTCTCGGAAGCTCCTAGGAAAGAAGTCACTGGAACACTTTATGCCACTGTTTTGTTACCACTCGTTCCATAGCCTACCTACTAATTTGAAAAACTGTCGGCCAGTCGGTAGAAATAGCTGACGCGATGTTTTGTAAAAAACAGTCGATTTTTTTCTTGGAAGCGGTCGATTTTTCGTAAAAATTGTCGATTTTTTCTTGAAAACAGTCGGTTTTTTTCGTAAAATTAGTCGATTTTTCGTCAAAACAGTAGTTTTTTCTGAGTCGGTAATTACCTTGTCCCCCCCCAAACATTTGGCTAGTTACGCCTCTGCTCTCTGGAGTCTGGTGGACTGCTGCCCAATCTTTCATCTTTTCGATCCAACTACTGGGGCCCAGCCTAATAGGAGGTGAGAAGTAAATTACTGGTTTGTCCGTGCTTTACAGTTAAAACCTGTTTGAGCTTGGAAGTCTTGGAACAGCGGTGGTCGACTTTTGCGCAAAAAAAAAACTCAAAATGAGGTTGTTTCATATATTTGTATTCCTGTGTTCGGATTTTCGCCGCCACTATAGTCTACTTAAAATGATACCGTAGTATGGTATGTAACGCCAAAGGTAGCTTCTAGAAGCAATTGGTCGGATTCACTAACTAGCACCACTAATATAAAACCAGTGCCGTGCCGTTGCTATGTTCTCTAAGGTATGGCTAGGCTCTCCCCTTACCCCACCCGTGGGCGGAATCGGTGAAGACTATCTCATACGGAGATAAGAAAAAAAAATTGCCCAGTTTTATTAGCAGCTCTGAATCCCTCAGAATCCCTAATAGCACCAGGTTCACCGACCGATAGACACAGGAGCACCGACCGATAGACAGACCGACAGACGGAATTGCGATCGGTATATGGCACTTGAGCCAGACGCTGCAGTAAGTGCCATAAAAACTCAATATATACAGTTATACACCAAAACGAAGGGAATCCTTACTAAAAAAAAAAAAAAGTTCCCGATGCTCTATATAGCCTGCTCGAGAAATCTCCCCAGCCAACGAAGGTCTCCAAAATATGTCCTCCCCATAATCTTAACCAAATCTTCCTCCATCCTTTCATGCCCAAAAATGTTCAGGAATCTGATGTTAAGGCATCTCGCCGACAAACTCGACGGGCACGCTGATTTAAGGAAATAAACTACAAACTCACAGAAAATTTATCCTTGATCAATGCCCGATCCTTATCTCGTAGTTTCCCTGATACCAGAACGGCTACGGGGACATCCTCGCCGTTCATAATAGGGTTCAACACCTTTGTCCAGCTGGAAAGAAACGCAACTGATTATCCAAAGGAGTTCTGACTCGGCAAATTTTCTAGAAAAGAAACTCAGTTCAATATATTTCTTCAACATATCCAACATTCAACATATTCTTATACCAATAGCCCGTCTCAATATGTGACAACATGTCTGAATCTGGGTCAAATACTGGCACTTTTAATGAAGCAGGATGAAAATACGGAGGTTTCGCTTACGACCAACTACTTACCCTTCTTCAGCATTCAAATCCGAGGTGCCTTAAAGCCCTTATGAACAGAAACAAATCCCAAATCATTTCCTAGCTTCAGCCTACGGCAGATATACTCCCAACGCTTTGATTGCGACATCTGTCATTACTATGAATCGCGCTTAGTACAGTGTCATGACCTTGATAACAGATAACATATGTTTGCGCATCGTTACGTTAAGAGTATATCTGTTCGGACCCTTTTACGCGTCATACTTTAGCAAAAATAACACTTAAAAGGTTCACAGCAGAAGTTTTGTCTCGAAACATAACACAAAGAACAATTAATCAAGAGCTTTCGTGTCTCTTAATCTGTAATACGAATGCGGAGTCGAATATATTCTGATACCCTACCTGATGCAAACGAGCGGAGGAGGAGCTACGCAGAACATCATATTTTGTTAGCTCTACTAACAGATATCGTAGCAAAACCCTTCAGAAAAATACGAGCGGCGCCTGAGTTGTCCTTTACAGCTGATTGGTTGTCTACCACTGTGACGTCACGCCTAACTCGCTGCAGACCGGATTCTCTACCCCTGCAGGCATCCTACGGTTTTTAATCTGGAATGTGCAGCGGCGAAGAGGGAAGTAGACGAGTATCAACTCAAACCTCAGAGCAAGTACCTCTAGCTCAGCTCAGTTTTGTCGGGCTATCCATAGTCGCTGCATGGGACCAAAGACGGAGGTTCTATTAGATTATTTGTTCTTGGTAACACTTAAAAAGATCACGCAACAGATGTATACTCTTCATAACACAAGGATGCACAAACATGTGTTACCCGTTATCTAACGTCTGACAGTGTAACGACAAGGCTGTGATGCCTGTTGACGTCGCCAGTGACCACGGTCTGGAATGAGTCGCAACCTCTTTGTCTGCTTGGACGAATGAATAACGCACATTCCCCCGGATCGCAGTCGCAAGCTGGCTTAGCGCTGCTTTCGCCCCTTTCAATCAGCAGTTGACAGCCAATATCGATTGGCACGTAGCTTATCCGCTGGCAATGGTTCGATTATTCGCTTCTCACGACCGCTAGACAGCGTTCGATTCACCAGCGACCTTCTAGACCTCCTTTATACTTTTAATTTAGAAACCCTGTTGAAAAAACTCTCATTAGCGTTTGGAACTAAAATCTTGAATACATCAACACTACACGATACCCCCCCCCCCCCCCGATTTTTCAGCGGCGAGAGTAAGGCCTGAGACTGGTAGCTCAGCCAATACCCAAATTGTGGCCAACTGAACACGCAATGACTCGTTAACTGAGAAGTTTTGTTCCCGCCCTCGTCAATCTTTTTAACTCGCATCATTAATTGTACATAGATTTAAATATTTTGTTATTTTGTGAAATGTTTGACAAGTTCTTGACATATCTAAACTAGTTTTGAATTATTTTTTTAGAACTTTTAGACGAGAACCGCACCAAATCGAACTGAAACTGAACTGAATCTATGACCAGCTAGAAATGCTGTTTTATTTAGCTACGGCGTAGCAATGTTGGCAATTTATTTAAATGCAGAAGTCATTGTAGTACATTAACTGACATAACCGTCTTATAAACCCCTGATTCCCAACGGAATTTAGGAGGGTTTTCGCGAAATCTCGGAATCACTTTCCGGCGAGCGAAGCGTATCGTGAAAACTGTGGGAAAGCGATTCCTGGAATCACTTTCCACTTTCCCGCTGGACTGATCGCGAAAACGCATGGAAAGCTGACGTCGCCGGTAAAATATTGAATTACAAGCTCTTTCGAATAAATATGGTTCACTTTAGTACTTCTTTGAATCTCATACAATTCACCGAAGTCATCCTAACAACGCTTGCAATTTTTCTTTATTTATTAGTGATACTTCCACTGTTTTTTTCCCATACTTTTGAAATTCCCGCCGAAAAAATCAACTTTCCGCGGAGCTTTCCACTAACTTCGTGGAATCACTTTCCAGGAAAGCTGCTTCGGTTTCCAAAGCGCGAAAACCGGGTGGGAAAGCTCGGCAACATTCCGACGCAGCGCGAATACCACTGGAAAGTGATTCCGACTTTGCTTTCCAACTCGCGAAAACCCTCCTTTTGTGTTTTTCGTTTTGCGATTTCTTTATAAATATACGAATGGACTGAAAATCTGTTGGCTTGTTGGATTATACTCAACAGATTTATATATTTAATTATTGGATGTTAGTTATTTTTTGTATTAACCATGGCCTATTAGGGGTTAGCGTTAATAAATATCTATCTTTATAACTACTGTTCGTCGATAGTGACGTCATTATTCGTGAAGAAAACGAATAAAGACGATTTTAGGGTAGTGTAGATGGATGACTGTTGGTGAATCGAGCACTGCTCTATTAACAGTTCTCGGATTAGCGCGCATCGTGTAGGCAGTTGATTAAGCCTCCGCCTTAGTTTCCTGTTACGCTGCAAAATTTTCCCGGAAGAAGCCTTAAAGGACCAGTCATACCTATAGTTCCAATGCAACCTTCTGCAAGTCATACCGTCAAACCTATAGTTTCAATGCAACCTACTGCAAGTACTGCAACAGCAGTGATTAATTCTTACACCCGGAGACCCGAATCCTGTATGTTTCATCCTGAACCGACTAACGACACCTCACTAATCTTTGCACTTGCCAGGATTCATTAGTTTCCATGCGCATTGTAATTCCCGACAAGTGTTCGAGTATAATGCTTTTGATGCGTAAAACCGGTTTTCTGAAGTTTTTGCTAGAAGTCAATGGGTCTGGGAAAAGGCTTAAAACAACCAAAGCTTTGGATAATTTGTTATAATCAGAGCTTAGTTTTACAGTACTCATAGGTTTTGAATATTGGCTTTTCCTGCCATCGACCCAATCAACAGCAGCCGTGTCAAAAATTAAATTTCAGCACTAGCTTTTTCCCGTCAATGGCATTTAAAAGTTACTTCCCAGAATAGTTTATTTATAGCCGGTAGAAGCTTCAGTTATTTATTGCAGGTTCGGTCTATCCCCAACGTTACGATGAAGTTCGGCAGCCCGACGAGGACCCTTGCCAAGAAGGGCCGAAATATATAGTTACTACGCTAGTTATCGTAGTTACTACGCTAGTTATCGTAGTTACTACGCTAGTTATCGTAGTTACTACGCTAGGCTGGAACGCTTTTTTATTTTTTCGGTCAAATATCAGGCCGCGGGCTGATCGGACCTATCACGTTGCAGAGATGCGTAGTTAATACGCTTTCTACGCTCCCGAGCGTGGTAAGCAAATAGTTACTATTAGTTACTATTTTGAGAAGGTTGGAACGGTCAGCGTAGTAACTTTTAGTGAGGCTGGAACGGAAATAGTAACTATTAGTTACTATTGGTAGAGTGGTGGAACACGCTTCAAGGCATCGTAGCTGAAGTAACCGTTCTATGCACTGTTTGAATATATACTGGAACATAACACTGAATAGTGCGAAGTGTGCTTTAAGCCACTTAGTAACTCTAGTCATCTCGAACGCCCTTGTGGTATACTCTTGATGACTAACTCCCCTCAGGGGCGTCACTAGCCTTTCACCTTTGGGGGGGGGGGACGTCCGGTTTGTGCCGACGGACTAAAAAATGTGCCGACAAAAAAACGCCGTTAGCTTTCGCTTAAAAGCGAAGCTTTCAATGACTGTGCCCAGAACAAGTTAAACTATGCGCCGCAGGCTAAATTTTCAATCCTAAAATGCCAACTAAGTGAAACACCATTCTTCCAAATAGAGAATACTACAAAATGCGCCGCAGGCGAAATTTGTGTAAAACTAACTGTAATGCATCAGTTGATATTGTCCCTTTGACGTAAATTCGTAAATTGAAATTCACATACTGGGCTTTTCGTTTCAAACTTTCGCTAAAAAGCGGAGCTCCCAACGACTGTACCCAGAATAAGTTAAAGCAAGCGCCGCAGGCGAAATTTTTTAAATCTGTATTTTTTCCGGAAAAATTTGCACCGACAAAAGTTTGCAGAATTTGATTTCTTACGCCCCAAAAAGTACCCGACAAGAATATCGACGCCCTAAAAAAAAAATTTCAGAATTCAATTTCGTCTGTGTTTTCCCCGACAAGACTGTGAAGAAGTTTATTTCTTACGTGTAAATAGAAACCGATGTGCCGACGAAACTTAAACTTTCAGGATGCGCGCGATACACGTTTTACAGAGTTTGATTTTTTACGTGTAAAATGAACCCGATGTGCCGACGAGAATACCGACGCCCGACAAATCCATACAGCCTTTGATTTCTTCTGTGTTTTGCCCGACTAGACTCTACAGAATTTGATTTCTTACGTTTAAAAATAACCCGTTGTGCCGACGAGACTTGAACCTCCAGCGTGTAATTTGATTCCTTACGTATAAATAGAGGGTCTAGGCTAAAACCCCCCCGGCGAAAACCCCCCCGGCGAAAACCCCCCCGCCAAAACCCCCCCGGCGAAAACCCCCCCGTGACCAAAACCCCCCCGGCGAAAACCCCCCCGTGACCAAAACCCCCCCGGCGAAAACCCCTCCGTGACCAAAACCCCCCCGGCGAAAACCCCCCCGGTACCAAACCCCCCCCGGCGAAAACCCCCCCGTGACCAAAACCCCCCCGGCGAAAAACCCCCCGGTAACAAACCCCCCCCGGCGAAAACCCCCCGGTACCAAAAGCTCGATTCATTTACATTTAACACGAATCCAAAAAATTTCACTTGACTTCCCGTGATCTTGTTCTAATTCAAATGGAATTCTGGTACAACAAGACAGTGAAGCTTAGTCAGTTCTCAGTTGTACTTCCACTGGAATTAGTCCGCCCCTTGCGACGAGGACGCGCTCACTGGGAAAATTGTACGAGTTGCAGCAGTGAAAGTTGCAATTCATACCATTAAGGGGCATTTTTTTTTTTTTTTTTTTTTGGTTCCAAGGGAAAACATTTTTTTTACAAGTTTAACAACTATAGGCTATTACTTCGGTCCAATTAAGGCTAGGTACAATAATAAGGCACTTTTTTCCGATTATAGTTATGTCTAGATTTTTTTTCAAGATTTTTTTTTTAATACTTTTTTTAAGATTTTTTTGTAAGATTATTTTCCCCGGGGGGTTCTGGTACCGGGGTGTTTTGGTACCCGTGGGGTTTTGGTATCGGGGGGGTTTTGGTACCGGGGGGGTTTTAGCCGGGGGGGGTTTGGTACCGGGGGGGGTTTAGCCGGGGGGTTTTGGTCACGGGGGTGTTTTCGCCGGGGGGTTTTCGCCGGGGGGGTTTTGGTCACGGGGGGGTTTTCGCCGGGGGGGTTTTGGTCACGGGGGGGGGTTTCGCCGGGGGGGTTTTGGTCACGGGGGGGTTTTAGCCGGGGGGTTTTGGTACCGGGGGGGTTTTCGCCGGGGGGGTTTTGGCGGGGGGGGTTTTCGCCGGGGGGGTTTTAGCCGGAACCCATAAATAGAACCCGATGTGCCGACAAGTCGACCGAAGCCCGACAAAAGCATACAAAATTTTATTTCTTCAGTATTCCCTATGTATAAAAAGAACCCTATGTGCCGAAGAGAAGCCGACAAAAGCATGCAGAATACGATTTCTTCATTGTTTTGCCCGACAAATGTTTGCAGGATTTTATTTCTTGCGTATAAAATAACCTGATGTGCCCACGAGTCAACCGACGACCGACAAAAGCATACAACATTTTACTTCTTCTGTGTTCGCCGGCGCTTCGCGCCGACAAACAAGTGAACTTTCGCCGGGCTTCGCCCGACGAAAGTACTTTCTCAAGACCTTTGGAGGGGGAGTCCCCCCTCCCCCCCCATAGTGACGCCCCTGACTCCCCTTGCCGATGCAAAATCGCCGGGTACCTAGTGGAAAGATCGCCATGATTGGTTGAAACAGGATTTGAGTTGTTGAGTTTCAGTCGTTAGGGTTTACTCGTTCTTCCTAAAGATCACTGGCGTATTTTGGACTTGGTCATATAGAGTATTTCCCCAGTGGACAGAAAGCAACTAATTTTTCAACTCACCACTGAAAGTAGGACTTCTTCTGCTCTTCAATCATATCCCTATAGACTCCTTCGCACCCAGGCTCAGACACCTTCACTAGTTCCAGCAACCCGGACCGTAGCAACACCTTGACGACATAGTGGTAGTTATTGAGCCGGAAAATAGCTTTTAAGCAGGGGTCACTGTAGACATCAGATTTGGTTACAAGACAGTAGTTGAGCTGCGCTAGCACTTTACCTGAAAACATCCAAATATAAAACCTGAAAATACCTCACACTATCCAGATGCCTATATAATAACGCGAGATGTTCGAAAATCGCGATAAGTCCTTGGCGCGAGAAAACTGTCCGGCATTTCAGTAAGCAGCGCTTCTGGAGTCCAGTGTAGCTCTCTCTGGTCTCTACGCAAAACCTTATCGTGAAAGGTACATCATAATAGTACCAGCTGATTTCCAATTGATTTCACGAAAAAGAAGGTTTTGGGCGTCCTAGCAAAGATGCAACTAGGGAAAGGTTTGGGAGTGCGATATATTATATATATATATCTGTATTGAAAATTGAAAAACCCAAAGGTCATATATAGGATAAACAAACAACTTATAGGAAACTAAGACAAAATGACAAACTAACATACAGCACTCGACTCGAGTGCTTTTGGCACAAAATTTCTAAAAGAAACAAAAACTCTTGGTGAAGTAGATCGTAAGATACAACGAA
Source organism: Branchinecta lindahli (assembly GCA_023053555.1). Taxonomy (NCBI): domain Eukaryota; kingdom Metazoa; phylum Arthropoda; class Branchiopoda; order Anostraca; family Branchinectidae; genus Branchinecta; species Branchinecta lindahli. The sequence continues at coordinate 15,541,888 of JAKZAO010000008.1, read as the reverse complement.
GCTGCCCGACATTCCCAGAAAATAATGAATCCCTTGAGTGCGATGCTTAATTCTGCTTGATTTGTGAAAGCTCCTTTTTCTTGTTTTTGATAAAACCAAAACAACTGTCTATCGATCCAAAGTAAATCCCCCAGAGCGCCATCTACTTCTTTAACTACTTGTCGCCTTTTTTATTTATTATTATATGTTAAATAGATTTGTTCTTTTATTGTACCGGGTTTTGGTCAATCGACCTTGTGTCTCCGGCTTAACCCTATGTATAATAATTTTATACTGAAGCGTAAATTAAAACCTTGAACCTTGAACCCAGCGGAAACTGAAGAAACTCGGAAGGGGAGAAGAAAGCTTGCAAAATATCACGATAGGCAGAGGCTTTTTTAACTGACCATAAAGCCTTTATTTTAGCATACCCTATGCCAAAGCAGGATACCCTAACCGAATGAAATGCAATGTTGATGATTTTAGTGAAGTTCAGATATCAGCCAATCAGAATTACTTTATCGGTAAAAGTGAAAAAAGTGCAGGTATCAGCACTAGCCTTGACAGGCCAAACTAGCAGTACTGGTCTCTGATTCTCTGTCCTCAGCCAGGAAGAGCTTGGGCGGTCGGGGGCAAGACATCCTGGTGCCTTCGCACACCTTTCCTGTCACCTTCCCCAGATTCCTTGAATCTGGGTGGACTTTGGCTTGTCGTACAGGGCTACCCCCGTCCCAAATCAAACAGTTGGCAGCGCAAAGACATGCCAGCCACTCAGCCAGGGCAGACTTATGGTGAGTAGGTTAGGGTTAGGCTACCCCTATCCCCCCCCCCCCGAAACTCACAAAAGTAATATTTTTTTGTACGCTTTAACATCTGATCTATGTCTTATTTGTACTTTTCGGTATGACCCGTGGGCAAACTCCTCCCCGAAATAAATTCCGCGGGCACCCCCCTCCGAAATACATTCCTGGATACGGGTCTGGGCAACCGACAGGTATGCAAGCAATTGGCATAGGGCGTCGTTCACCGTTAGGTGCAGGGAATCGCACAATCAAGGATTTTTGGTAGACTGGACCTTGTGGACCTGGGTGCCCGGTTTTCGAACAAGCTTCGATCAACTAGAGCATTATTATGTGGACAGATGGCTGATTCCATCCGAATTGCTTACGGATCTATTATACCTAATCGCGGTAAATTTGGAAGAAGAGACCTGGGAAGAATTTTTTCTGCTTGTGTAGCTTCCCACATTACATGTTTATCCGGGGTGGGCGACCTACTGTCTCCAAATGACCTGTCGCGCTTAAGGAAGGCGTATTTTAAGTTCTGTCAATCTTTTCTACACTTACCTGCCCGTCATAGTAACACAAGTATTATGCGTTATTTCAATGTTATTGATCCAGTTGGAAGCCTACTAGAAATTGAGCGGCGAGCGTGTAGACTGTCGCATACATCGAAGTCAAGATGCTTGCTTCTTTTAGTTCGCTGATATGTTATCTGTATTTTCTTTTTCCCTTCGTTTTCACTTTTTCGCTGTATAGTGGGCTTATAATAAAAAAAAAAACAAAAAAACAGACGACCCTGCTACCAGCCATATCGCGAAGAGTTGACTCAGTAGCCTACTTACTAACATAGAGACCCACTAGGGCCCTATTTCTCTCTTCCTTCGTTTTCGCTCCTCTTGCGGCCTCTTTATACGAATCGTCTTTGGCTAAAAGGGGTCCGATAGTGTCCACATAATCTAGGATCTGCTCCAGGAATACTAGGACGTTGCTGGTTACTTCGTACACGGTGCCATCTTTGGGGAGGTGGGCGCCACTGTCCGAGCGGATGTACTCAAGAAACGAGCTCAACCCAGACAGGCACTAAATAAAATAAGTTGCATGGTCATCATAAAACTGTTGAGGTGATTAATAAAATATGTTGCTTCTGCTTCTGTAGAAGCATTGCTTCTGTAATCGTAAACTGGTTTTGAATTTCAGCGTTAACGACGGCATCAAGCGGCATCAAGACACTTCTTTGTTCACATTCAAATAGATAGATCAAGGAGGCACACTCGTGCCTCTTTAAAGAGGCGAACCACGACAATGTTAAGCGATCTTCGGTTCCAGTGGTCGCAGAGGGATGGGGAGGGATGCATTTCGTAGCCCGAGCTCCAACTAAGAAACCTGCCAAATTTCATCCCCCTCCGACTTTTCCTTCATGGGGAAAATCTGGCCGAAAGTTTCGACCCCCCAACCCCACCCCCCCTTTAACGTTGTCCGATCGGGCTGAAATTCACAAGTTAAGGTCCCCTAGGGCCCAGGAGCTTATCCGCGAAATTTCAGCTCGATCCGATAACTCCTTCCCTGTTTTCCAGAAACCACGCATAGCCACTTAATGTTCATGTTCTCCTTTTGTTTTTTTTTCGCCACGCCTACAGGTCACAGCCGACATCGGATCTGGGTGTACGAAGACTCATTCGACGCGGAATTCTCCGAGTAATTTTGCTTGAAAGTTTCGTCGGAAAATCTTAACCCCCCGATTTTCTAGCTTAGAAAAACCCCATTTCCCCATAAGAGCCCATGTTAAGTTTTTTGTTGTTAAAAGTTACGAATTTCAACATTCAAGTACATCAAAATGATCAGCTCGACATGGTGAGACTGACTGAAAGCTTCAAAAAATTCTGTCTTAATCCGTAAAATTTTTATTTGAGAAAAATGACAGAAACCCTTTTTTTTTTTCTGCCACGCCTACAGGTCACAGCCGACATCGGATCTGGGTGTACGAAGACTCATTCGACGCGGAATTCTCCGAGTAATTTTCCTGGAAAGTTTCGTCGGAAAATCTTAACCCTCCGATTTTCTAGCTTAGAAAAACCCCATTTCCCCATAAGAGCCCATGTTAATTTTTGAAATTCTTAAAAGTTACGAATATCAACATTCAAGTACATCAAAATAATCAGCTCGGCACGGCGAGAATGACTGCAAGCATCATAAAAATCCAGCTCCATTCCAGAAATTAAATTATGTAATTGGAAAATCAATTCGAGCCAAAATCCAAAAAAACGTTGAGTTTCTGCGAAACAACCGTTTTTGAAATTCTTAAAAGTTACGAATATCAACATTCAAGTACATCAAAATAATCAGCTCGGCACGGCGAGAATGACTGCAAGCATCATAAAAATCCAGCTCCATTCCAGAAACTTCCTCTCCTAATTCCTGTACGAGGAGTACAGGAATTATTAACTTACATCCACCATGGATTGTAGAAAAACGTACAGAAATAATATGAAAAAAACTTCGTTTTCTTAAAGAGTTAAAGAGGCTGCGTCCAAAGTCGAACCTTAAAACGTACAGGAATTAGGAGAGGCAAAAGGGGGGCTGCCGCCCCCCAAACCCCCCGCTTTTAAAGACTCTTTTGTACAGGTTTTTTGTTGTGGGGGGCTGCCGCCCCCCTAACCCCCCGCTCTTGGCTTCGGAAAGGCCCTCTTTTAATTAACAAAAAATACAAAACAGGTTTTTGTTTGCTACCCTACCCCCACCCCCAGCTCTTAGCTTGTGTGCTCTGTGTCTGGGAAACAGTTTCAATAATTATGTTAAAATGTAAATGGAGTGGTCAACTTCATTGTTACTAATTACTAGTTTCGGCGCAATGGTTCTCCTGTCCTATTGTGTTTAACATTTTTCGAAGTTATTCCATTATTCATTCATTTCAATTTTTTGTTAATTAAAAGAGGGCCTTTCCGAAGCCAAGAGCGGGGGGCGGCAACCTGTACAAAAGAGTCTTTAAAAGCGGGGGGTTTGGGGGGCGGCAGCCCCCCTTTTGCCTCTCCTAATTCCTGTACGTTTTAAGGTTCGACTTTGGACGCAGCCTCTTTAACTCTTTAAGAAAACGAAGTTTTTTTCATATTATAGGTAGATAGATAGATAAAGGCGTATTCTCGCCGTTCCCCGAGGACTCCTCGGGGAATCGGAGGGAACGCCGAGAAAAGAGGGATTCACTCCACGCGGACTCCGCGTACAGAGAACAGCGAGAACATTGGGAATGCTTCCAAAACGAATTTTGTTCTTAAACAAAATATGCAGCTGTCAGAATTAGTCTGTATCCACTTTATTTTTGGTTTTTTTTTTACTCTGGTTATTTTTAATTAATTTTAAACTGCACCAACAACAGCGAAAATTGACTCCCCTCCGAATCTGAAACAGAAGTCCTTTTTGATGACGGTGATGAGGGTCGGAGCATTCCCCGTCCGTAGGGACTCCCGAGAATACAGGGAGTGAGTCCCCGGACAAACAAAAACGCGGGGACTCCTCAAGTGGAGTCCTCGGGGAACGGCGAGAATACGCCTTAAGTGTATTCAAAAAGCCCAAGGGCCATATACACAACAACCTGTAGGTATAAGAAAGTGCTAACGGCCAACGGGTGGCTAAATTAGTGTTTTTGTCGAAAGGCGAGAATGGAGAATCGAGAAGAGCAAAAACGGTAATTTGAACGAGAACTGAGAATTCCGGATCATTCACAAGAGCACTGTGAGCAGGTCCGTCATTTTACCTTGCAGTTTGAACCGTACTCAAAATTAACCTGAGCGCAGCCGGCGATTTTTGTTCAAATCGCCTTCTATGGCAAAGTTCAATTTTCTCTGATAAAAATTCCAGACCGCGGCTAACCTATTCACACCTTCAACAAAATACAGACTTCTATTATCAGAGAATCTGATATACACATCTACCTTAAGAGCACTGTTCTGGAATCACAAACGATTACTGTCACCAAAACACCCAACTGAAAGCTGCTGGACGAGTTTTGGGAAAACCCTTTCTATAAATATACCTGTTCAAAGATCAATGTACATTAGTTTTTTCTGGAAAAGAAAGAGGAAAAACCTTTGAGAGCGTAACTAAAATAATACGACTGGTGAAAAGCATCAGAAAAGATATTCGTTGATGGTTCCAACTATTGTCTTCCAAATTCGAATTAAAATTATTTAATTTTAAAGTTATAATGTATGTAAGGTAATATTTAATATTTTACAATATACGCACACATTTCGAATTTTTGATGGTGGTAAGTGTTGGGCGATATTCGATATATCGGACCAAATATCGAAAACGATATTTGTTTATTTATGATTATTGTAATCAATCCAACATAATTTACATTTATATATCCGAAATTGGAGCAACATGTTCTTCGTTATTCCGTTTCTATTTATTCGAAGTTTGAGTTCATACAAGTGCTTTCTTACAACAGTTTTGCCCTTAAATTTTGGCGAAACGAAACGTATACCATAAAGAATGGTGGTACCGAAATATCGATAAATGCAAATATCGACCAACACTACTGTTTCGAAAAAGACGTAGTGATGACAAGAATAAATAATGGCAAGAATAAATTCTTGGTGATGGTATGAGTAAACTTTACGAGGGACCGCGCGAACGCAGCCCCCCACTACCAAAAATTATACTGTCGAGTTGCCCCCATTTGGGGCAATCGCAGGGGTCAACCCAACCGAAGTGCAATGGAAGGGCCTCGCCCTGGGAGCGCCTCCTTGTTGATCAAGGCAGCTCCCCAGCCAGGTAAGTATGAATTAAAACCAGTTCCATCGGAATTTATACTTTTAGCTAAGCAGAGAAGAAAGAAAGACCAGAACATGCAGTAATCCAACAATGCGATTTCTTGCTACAAGCTACAGCTTCCAGTTTTGCTTTAAGGCTTTAGGACATATTCGATTTTTTTTTGCATTTTCCACGAAAATGATATCACATCACAATCACAAACGGTAAGAGAGATCGGCTCGACATTATGTTACGAAACAGTGTACTTTGTTTGGGAACTATTATTGCAGATGATTGCCATTGAGGGATCAGGTACTTCCGAGCCGCGGTAGTATTCTTAGCTTAGTCAGTTAGACTATAAAAGGACGCGGGAAGAAAAGGGAATGGGCTAACGAGTAACGACGAAAACGCAACTAATCACAGATAGAGGGTCAGAGGGTGGGTGCTGCAGGGCAGGGTCAGTGTCAGTGATCCCGCTCAGGTACTTCCGAACAGTCCACTTTCCCATGTCACGGGATGGACTCTTTATCCATGAAGATGAATTTAATAAAGGTGACTTGTTAACCAGTGAGAAATAAACTTGGAACAATTTTGTACCAGATTTAGAATCAAGGGGTTGCTCACTCCCAAAACCCGTGTACACCGGGTGCCGGGACGTACCATCCTATTTAATAGTCGGTGTTCCAAACTCACAAAGTTTAATGAAGGTGCATTAAATAAAAGTGTGTAAAAAATACACTTGGCAAAAAATACACAATGGATCAATATATTTCTATGTGACTCTCGGTGACTGCGGTAAAAGCCTAGAGATTCATGAAGCTACTTTGTGTATTAACACGAGAAAAATACTTGTTATAAGGCGACTGGGTGAAACGACACGTATATGAGAGCGAATATAGTCCCGAAATATCGATATCGAAAGTGAAAATATCGAAAAATCCAAATATCGCCCAACACTGACTGGGAAAACTAATGTTCCGACATTAGGAGCCTGTCAGTTTCTATTAGCAATCTAATAAACAGAGAGATTGTATAGCCTAGCCTGTAACGTGGCGGAATCTGATTTTGTTTTTTTTTTAAGGAAAAGTTTCTCGTGTTAATACAATAGTAGTTTCACGAATCTCTACGCTCTTACAGCAACTTTGTGAGTCTGGAACACGAATATTAAATAGGATGGTACCTCCCGGAACCTTCCAGCACCTTCCCATTTTTGTCAGTTTTTAACCTCTCTAGGGTGAATTTTCGTACGGTGCCGGAAGGTGCCGAGAATGAGTGTACACCGGGTGCCGGAGAGTGAGTAACCCCTTGTTAAGAAGTCTAGAAAATTTTGTCTATAAGACCCTTACTTCAAAGGTAGAAATCGACTTACCATCTCATAGTACTGGTTTATAAATCCTGTGAACTTTGTCCTCACATGGGTGTCACAACCTTCTAAAAGAGCATCGAACTCCTTCTTAAGCGACTGGGAATGTTTCAGGATGGGCAGAATAGCGAGTAGCGACGAGAATTCGTTCCTTGCGATGGACCGCTTCGCTCGACTGATCAGCGCCTGGAATCATTTTAGTTTATTTGTCAGTTGACAAGGACAAAAGTAGGACCATAATAATACGTAGTTCACACCTAAATGCTAACAAAGTCCTATTCACCTATCCTTTAAAATTTCACTGAAAAGGGCTGAGGAAGGACAATCTAGTTACCCATCACTAGTTCACTTAAAGAAGCGTGAAAACCCAATGAAAATTCGTTACTCCGTTACTCCGCTATTCACGAACAATCGACGTTCAAATTGACAAATAATGGAATTTCCTTACGGATCTATGGTACCTCCATTCGCTTGTTCCTGTGTTGTATCACTGACATTGACTGATGCGAAAGATTTGCGAGAAATAAGCGTTTGTGCAGTGAGCAGTGATCACCTAGTTCACCGCTGGCCACTGAAAACCCGCGTTTGTGTTGAGATTGAAATTTTACGTGTCATAGCAGAATTTTGCGTTTTGAGGACGGCTGTAGAGCCTGTAGATATTCTGAACGTCATACTGAAGCAAATAGTGAAAAATAAAGAAAATCCCTTTACGCAATCCAAATAATGCAGTGTATTCAATTAAATTATACAAAAATAAGTTGGCTTTTCAGTTAAACTTTAAAGTACCGCATTTTCTCTTATCCTACACAGAGATCCTTGGTACGACAAATTCGGAACCCGATTTGGACCAAAAATATTCTCCAATTAGAGCAGGACCGTTTACCCAAACGTCTCGAAAGTGGTCAATAAGGCGTGACGGGCATATCAGTAGAAGCCAATAAAGGATGACGGGCAAATCAGGAGACGGAAGTTTTTTACGACCGTGACGGAAACTCTGCGTAACACCAGTATAACTCGAGCCAAAAGCTGTCGAGGCGAGATATTGTTTGGCATGCAAGAGAACTACATCAATATCGCGAAAGCTGAAGGACCTGTCGTACCTATAATGACAACGCGACATACTTCCTTAAAGTTTAACTGAAAAGCTAACTTAATTTTGTGTCATTTAACTGAATATACTGAATTATTTAGATTCTGCAAAGAGATTTTTTTATTTTTACTATCTACTCTATTTATGACGTTCAGAATATCTGCAGCCGTCCCCACAACGAAAATTCTACTATGACGCGGGAAATTTTAATCTCAACACACACGCGGCTTTTCAGTGGGCAGTGGTGAGATTGGTGAAGATGGCTTAGTGCCTGAACAAAAATAAATCATAAATCTTTCTCGTAAGGCCTACAACAAAAATACAAACGCATAGAAGTACCACAAATCACACGGAAATTCCACTATTTGAAAATCGATTATTCGTGAATAGCGGAACAAAGAAGTAACGCATTTTCGGCGGGTCTTCAAGCCAGTTTTAGTGAATAAGTGATGGGTAATTAGATTGTCCTATCCCAGCCCTTTTCGGTTAAACTTTAACAGCATTTATCATCTCTTCATCCCGAAGACCCACATATCATATGTTACATTAGCTGTGTTCGTTGTCCGGTGACTGCTCACCGGTGCTTCTTTTAACGCGTTTTTGCATCCACCGGTGACTACTGATCACCAGTCTTAACCCGTTTTAGAACTAACCGGTGTCCGGTTTTACCTCACCGGTGCGGACTAACCAGAACCTGCTCGGGTGCCCGGCTTTGACGAGGAGTTAGCAAGTTTTCATCAACTAACCGGTGAACCAAAAAACGCGTTATAAGAGAACAAGACCAAAGGTTCCGATGGGATCCCAAAAACTGAATATTTGATCCAGACAAATAGGTGTTGTCTTCGCGAGATCCAGTGTCCGCTAGACTTCTTGAAGATTTTTACTGTATTAACGAAAATAGTAACTAAAGTTACTATTGGCAGAAAGGTGGAACATACTCCTTAAGAGCAGCGCTCCGTATTGATTAGACTTGGCAAAACTAAATTGACAACAGATGGCAAATTGATCACTACAGATCTGAGAAAACCAAGTTCAGATATACCTGTATAAGCCATATCTATCTTGACGATACTAATCGAAACTTCCTGGTTTTTCTTCTGCCAAATTTCCGGTTTCGGCCGAATTCCGAGCAAACTACTTGCCCAGTAAAAACAAAAGATAGTACAGAAACAAATTCAGCGTATCTCCTTATCCCTATAAAGAACATCTAATCAACTTCAAATAAAACTTTAACTTCTAAAAAAAAAAAAATCCGGTTTCAACCGGATTCCGAACGAACTATATGTCCGGTTAAAAAATGATTGTCATATATAGATTCAGCGTTTTTTCTTACCCTTAAATCTATCATCTAATCTACTTCAAATACACATTTTGCTTTTAACAAATTTTCCGGTTTTGGCCAGATTCCGGACGAACGCTTTGTCCGGCAAGAAAATGGTTTTCACCATCGTGCTCAGCACGTTTTCTTACCCCTAAATCGAACATCTAATCAACTTCAATTACAAATATTGCTTTTGTTTTCACCATCGTATTCAGCATGTCTTCTTACCCCAATCAAACATCTAATCAACTTAAAAAAAAACTTTACTTTTAACAAACTTTCCGGTTTTGGCCGGATTCCGGGCGAACTACTTGTCCGGCGAGAAAAAAACTTTCACATTCGGATTCAGCGTGTCTCCTTACCCCTAAATCAACTATCTAAACAGCTTTCAAAAAATATTTTTTTGCCCCTTAATTTGAAACCCCTCCCCCACCCTCAAATATAGGGCTACAGAGCCTATCGTGCTAACAGACGGACAGACGGACAATTTTGCGATGTCGTAGGTATCCGTCACTAACGTTTTGGGATCCCAAAATGCGGAGACTGGTGACAAAACACCAGAGACAGCCCAGAGTCCAACGAACGCAGCTATTCTGAACCCGCTAACGACACCTTTCAATCTATGCACCTGCCGATTCACTAGTTTCCATGCGCCTTCTGCTCCCGAAGAGTGTCCTCGCCTCATGCTATTGATGCACAAAACCGGTTTTCTGAATTTTGCCGAGACTTTACTAGAAGTCAATGGGTCTGGGAAGAGGCTTAAAACAGACACGGCCGTGAAAAATTTCTTAAAAGCAAAGCCAATTTCTACAGTATTCGGATAGTTTTGATAGTGGAACATAAACAGTAAATAGTGCGATGTGGCCTTTAGGGTTCGGACATTACCTCGCCATCACCGACAAGCTGCTCCAGGGCTTCCTTCATGATGATGGACAAAACCCATTTGTAGTGCTTTAAGTTGACGATTCCAACCATATAAGCAAGCTCGGTCTGCAGAAGTCGCAGAAAAGCAGCAGTGGCTGTCATGATCCGCATGATCTCGTTTTCTTCCAAAGTGTCTTCTTTAAGCTCTGAAAAGAGGAAGTGAATGCATTTAATGACTAGACCTATAGCAGATGTACGGTTCTTAGAATACTTCTCCCAATATTGGACTACCTTGGTTTTGTTTTTCACCTCTGTAACATTCAAGTATGAGTGATAAATTAAGTATATGAATAAATTAAGTAAAATATATCAAAATAGAAGGTTTAAAGACAAGCTGACCAGTCTTGATAAAACAACAAGATTTTCTGGGTTCTGTATATCAGCCAATTCTCCCTCTAAGCTATGCGTGGGACAATTACAAGTTCATTCTATTTATCCCTCTCCTCTCTCCCTCCGAAGTGAAACCAAAATGTTTGAACTTTTCCACTCGACCCGATCTACCCTTTCAATCCATATAGGCATATTCTCGCCGTTCCACGAGGACTCTACTTGAAGAGTTCCAGCGTTTTTGTTTGTCTCGGGGACTCATTCCCCGTGTTCTCGCGAGTCCCCACGGACGGGGAATGCTCCAATTGTCATCACCATCATCAAAAAGGACTTCCTTTCAGAGTCGGAGGGGAATCAATTTATGAGTGCCATTCATTTACCGGAATCCCTTCTCCTATTCCTCCACCGTGGTTGGATCTGATCCGGACCCCGTCATCTGGGGCATTTGACTTTTTTACATTCCAATCGCCCCACTCGTTTGACCCCTAGGCGAACCACAACATTTCCGGAACCCCCTTCAACGTATTCCCACACTGGCCGAATACGGTTCGGACACATAAATGGATCATCTTCTCTTACCATTCATAAAATTTCACTTCAATCGGATCACCGTTCGCAACGTACGCAAGACAATAGGTTCCGGATTCCCAATCCCTCCCCACCCCCATGGCTGAATTAAGTAAGTAAAGTAAGGGAAATGTTTATTACACGTATTTTTCATCAGAACATAACGGAGTAAAGAATAAAAAAAAGAAAAAGAAAAAGGAGACAAATTTAAGGCACAATATAAATACATACATATGACATTTTCGAAAAAGGAAAAGTTTCCTAGTTGTGCCAAGTTATATCGTTGTCGAGGGATTACCTACTCCACGGCACTTGCTGTACACCCTATCTCGGCACCGGCCGGCACCGACCGAAATTAGCGGTGCCGGCACCGGTGCCGTCCATAAGTTGAGTGATTTCGCTTCTACATATGCTTATTTTACCGTTTTAGTCGGTGCCGGCACCGGCTGGGCACCACGGCACCGGGCACTTGCTGTACGCTAAAATCGAGAGTGGGCAACCCCTCGATCGTTGTATCTTCTGTGAAAGTGCCCGAACAAGTAAAAACGCGGATCGACCGACGGAGAGAAAATGCGATCTCTTTACGGCACCTGACCCGAAGGCTGTCAAGTGTCACAAAAACGCGACTTCGGATGAGATAATCTGATTTTTCCCCCTCGAAAATATTCTCAAGATGACTGTTCAAAACACGCCAGTGAACCTCGGGAAGAACGAAAAACGTCGCCCAAACGACAGCTTAGCCAACCAAAAAACGTCGCCCGAACGACAGCTTAACCAACTAGGTTAAGCTGTGGCCGGCTGTGGCCCGAACGATGACTCAAACCAACGTCGTTCGTTGGGGGCAGTTCCAGCGTTTGGGGGCATTTCCGCTAGGTAAACGGCGATTCTTCATCGTAACGAGGAGTTAGTCATCAAGAGTATTACGATGGTGAAAAAAAATATTTTCACGCTGTGTCAACCGCATTTTACTATATTATACTGTTGGACAATATTCAATACGATAATCGAAATATCGATATTAAACAAAATATTTCGATATTTCGATAGGCTACTGACTTTTCAAATATCGATATTTGCACCACAATGTGCAATCGTTCCATTATTCGGGATTTTCAGAATAAAAGAACGAAATTTTTTACCACTTGGATATAGGAAGAGATATTTAGGGAGGGGGAGATCGAATGTTGGTCCTTATTTTTGTCTGATGTGTGGAGATAGAAATGAGGATTTACCGCATTTTCTGTGTTTTTGTAAAGAGTTAAAAGAGCTGAGGCAGGAAATTTATCCGGGGTGTTCTGAAAGGAAGGAATGGGTGGAGACAGGGTAGAGATTATTTTGAAGGATATAAATTTTGTGGGGATAAAGAATTTGGGAAGGCTGGTTAGTTTGGGCATGGCACATAGAGAACATTTATTGTAAGGTGAGTTAGGAAGAAAGGGGTGTGTACTGGATTATATTATTTGAAATTTATTTGTTGGATTAATTTGGAATTTATTCATTGAAGTTATTTTTTTTTTTTTTTTTTTTGTATTTGTATGAACAATGGCCATCGATATACTCCGCTAAGTTTGTTATAAATACCTAGATAGGACACACGCCTATCCCGCAATGTTAAACTTTCGGACAAATCTAAAATTCCAAAAGCCGAAAAACACGAAAAGTGGCGTTTCTCCATAAGCCGTAATGTTAATGTTCGGTATTGTAGCTTAGGCCTATGACGTCGGAAATTAGTTCCGACAGCGGCAACAGGTAGCCCCGAAACTCCGACAAAATGACAGTGGACACAAAAAGTGATCTGACCCCGATCAGGACCAGGCCAGGGGGGGAAGTGGGGGTAGGTCAAAAACACCCGGGGAGTCCCCTCACGCAAAACGAAAAACGTGTTTCCAAAGGGAAAATTGCGAAAGGAGACGAAATTCATTTGTCGCTGATAGGGTTTTCAGACACGGGGAATGCGAATACGGAGTTGGTTTTCGTCCCCGAATTTCCCTTGACCCTTCACGGTCCTAGGGTCCAGACCCTAAATAATGAAATTGCTGTATCGGCCAAGAAACACATGTTTTAGGGGTATTTCAAACATCCTGGATGCGAAATTACACTTTTTTTCACTTTAGACCTACCCCTGACCCGTTTCCCTAGGGTCTAGACCCTAAAAATGAAATTGCTGTATCAGCCAAGAAACACATGTTTTAGGGGTATTTCAAACATTCTGAATCAGAAAATGGCATTGTTTTTTACTTTAGACCTACCCCTGACCCGTTTCCCTAGGGTCTAGACCCTAAAAATGAAATTGCTGTATCAGCCAAGAAACACACGTTTTAGGGGTATTTCAAACATTCTGAATCCGAAAATGACATTTTTTTTTCACTTTAGACCTACCCCTGACCCATTTCCCTAGGGTCTAGACCCTAAAAATCAAATTGCCGTATTAGCGAAGAAACACATGTTTTAGGGGTATTTGGAACATTTTGGATCAGAAAATGGCATTGTTTTTTACTTTAGACCTACCCCTGGCCCGTTTCCCTAGGGTCTAGACTATAAAAATGAAATTGCTGTATAAGCCAAGAAACACAAGTTTTAGGGGCATTTCGAACGTTCTGAATCCGAAAATGACACTTTTTTCACTTTAGACCTCTCCCTGACCCATTTTCCTAGGGTCTAGACCCTGATAAAGAAATTACCGTTTCAGCCAAGAAACACGCGTTTTGGGGGTATTTCGAACATTCTGAATCAGAAAGTTACACTTGTTTTCACTTTCGACCTACCCCTGGCCCCTTTCCCTAGGGTCTACACCCTACAAATTAAATTCCATTTCAGCCAAGAAAAGCACGTTTTGGGGGTATTTCCAACATTCTGAATCAGAAAATGAAGTGTAGAAAATGAATCAGATTTTCTAAACCCGAAACAAAATTTAAGCAACAAGCAAATATTCTAGGTTTTTTGGACCTTCCCAGCCTGAAAATGACATTCTTTTCCACCGTAGACACAACCCAGCCGAGGGCCCATTCTGACGGTGGCTACCTCAACATTTACATTTGTCTTCATCTTCATCGAAACACCCCCACAATGTGTGACTGTTGTCTGATCTGACAATTTAATTTTCAGGGTCTAGAACGAAGGGAAACGGGTCAGGTGTAGTCTAAGGTGAAAAAGATTTTCATTTTCTGATTCAGAATGTTCGAAATGAAATAAAACGGCAATTTTATTTGTTGGGTCTACCCTAGGGAAACGGGTCCGATGTAGGTCTACAGTAGAATAAGTGTCATTTTCCGATTCAGAATGTTCGAAATACCCCCAAAACGTGCTTTTCTTGGCTGAAATGGAAATTTAATTTGTAGGGTCTAGACCCTAGGGAAACGGGCCAGGGGTAGGTCGAAAGTGAAAACAAGTGTAACTTTCTGATTCAGAATGTTCGAAATACCCCCAAAACGGGTGTTTCTTGGCTGAAACGGTAATTTCTTTATTAGGGTCTAGACCCTAGGAAAATGGGTCAGGGAGAGGTCTAAAGTGAAAAAAGTGTCATTCTCGGATTCAGAACGTTCGAAATGCCCCTAAAACTTGTGTTTCTTGGCTCATACAGCAATTTCATTTTTAGGGTCTAGACCCTAGGGAAACGGGCCGGGGATAGGTCCAAATTGAAAAAAATGTCATTTTTTGATCCAGAATGTTCGAAATACCCCTAAAACGTATGTTTCTTGGCTAATACGGCAATTTGATTTATTAGGGTCTCGACCCTAGGGAAATGGGTCAGGGGTAGGTCTAAAGTGAAAAAAAAATGTCATTTTCGGATTCAGAACGTTCGAAATGCCCCTAAAACTTGTGTTTCTTGGCTTATACAGCAATTTCATTTTTAGGGTCTAGACCCTAGGGAAACGGGTCAGGGTTAGGTCTAAAGTAAAAAACAATGCCATTTTTTGATCGAAAATGTTCGAAATACCCCTAAAACATGTGTTTCTTGGCTAATACGGCAATTTGATTTTTAGGGTCTAGACCCTAGGGAAATGGGTCAGGGGTAGGTCTAAAGTGAAAAAAAATGTCATTTTCGGATTCAGAATGTTTGAAATACCCCTAAAACATGTGTTTCTTGGCTGATACAGCAATTTCATTTTTAGGGTCTAGACCCTAGGGAAACGGGTCAGGGGTAGGTCTAAAGTAAAAAACAATGCCATTTTCTGATTCAGAATGTTTGAAATACCCCTAAAACATGTGTTTCTTGGCTGATACAGCAATTTCATTTTTAGGGTCTAGACCCTAGGTAAACGGGTCAGGGGTAGGTCTAAAGTGAAAAAAAGTGTCATTTTCGCATTCAGGATGTTTGAAATACCCCTAAAACATGTGTTTCTTGGCCCATACAGCAATTTCATTATTTAGGGTCTAGACCCTAGGACCGTGAAGGGTCAAGGGAAATTCGGGGACGAAAACCAACTCCGTATTCGCAATCCCCGTATCTGAAAACCCTATCAGCGACAAATGAATTTCGTCTCCTTTCGCAATTTTCCCTTTGGAAACACGTTTTTCGTTTTGCGTGCCTGAGGGGATTCCCCGGGTGTTTTTGACCTACCCCCACTTCCCCCCCTGGCCTGGTCCTGATCGGGGTCAGGTCACTTTTTGTGTCCACTGTCATTTTGTCGGAGGTTCTGGGCTACCTGTTGCCGCTGTCGAAACTAATTTCCGACGTCATAGGCCTAAGCTACAATATCGAACATTAACATTACGGCTTATGGAGAAACGCCACTTTTCGTGTTTTTCGGCTTTTGGAATTTCAGATTTGTCCGAAAGTTTAACATTGCGGGATAGGCGTGTGTCCTCTAGGTATTTATAACAAACTTAGCCGAGTATATCGATGACAATGGCCATTTAGGGATTTCAGTAAATATTCCTTCAGCCCAAGCTGACTGCGAATCATATTTGACAGTGCGAAACGGATAAGTCAACTGAAATTGATTGGAGCTATATTTCGGCCTTTCTTGGCAAGGGTCCTCTTCAGGCTCAAAGCCGCTCAAGGTGGAAAAAGAAAACTTGTGATAACAAAACTTTTTCTTTTTCCAGCTTGAGCGGCTTTGAGCCTGAAGAGGACCCTTGCCAAGAAGGGCCGAAATATAGCTCCAATAAAATTTCAGCTGACTTATCCGTTTCGCACTGTCAAACAGGGATATCAGTGTTAATAAATATCTATCTATCTATCTAAAAGAACGGATAGGGATTTGAGTTGGATTAGGGAGGACAAACAAACTGGGAAGGAAAAACGTAGACTTTCTTAATGGGAATGTTTAATTTTGTTGTTTCAGTTCAATTTCGTTTTTTTTACATGAAAATATGTAGCAGTGTGAACAGTTTCAAGAACGCGAAATATCGGTTTAAGATAATCGAACTGTAATTGCTGAAACCAGTGTTTCCACTTGCTCGTCTTCGAAACTCCTGCCAGGAACCCTAATAACCCTAGGAAAGTCCAAAAATCCTGCGAAAAAAAAACAAAACAGAAACGTTTCCGCACTAGTCGAACGGATGGTTATGAAGACTATAATAACCGTGGAGGTTCAACTGGAAACTTGAAGCGACCCATGAAGCGAAGGGCTACCCACTCCCCGACACCTCCTGTACACCCTTTCCAGCCGAAATAGGCGGTGCTGGCACCGGTACCGAAGATAAATTAGGCAATTCATCTTTCAAACGCTTCTAAAAATGCTCATTTTGATGTTTTGACACGTGAGAACTGGTGCCGGCTAGTTTCGGCCAGTGCCGGCACCGACCGGGCGTCGCGGCACCGGGCACTTGCTGCACACTAAAATCGAGAGTGGACAACCCCTCGCCATGAAGGCGTATATTAGGAGAAATCCTAGTCGCTTGTAACTGCAAATTTGCCGGTATAATGAGAAGATTTGAACAAACGCAGCTGAATATATTGTCTCTATCGCTTGGGAGGACCAAGGTCATTTTTGCCGTAATTACTAAAAGCATATTAAACGCCTATATACCGCAAACTCCAAGACTACCATTAAACAAGGGTGTCCTATACTTTCACCCTTGGGGGGGGGGGGGGCATCCAAAGGGCAGCGTCAACAACACTAACTGAACCCAGGACAAATTACACTAAGCGTCGCAGGCGAAATTTTTTAAATACACCTCTTTTCTGGCGGAAGCTTACTTAAATTCTAGCTAGCTGTAGTGTGGTTTAAAGCCACAAAAATCCGAAGGCTTCAACGCCAACTGTATGACGCGCCCTACTTTTAAAGTTTAACCGAAAAGGGCTAGGATAGGACAATCTAGTTACCCATCACAAATCGGTTTTCAAATAGTGGAATTTCCGTGTGATTTGTGGTGCCTCTAAGCGCTTGTATTTTTGTTGTATGCCTTACGATAAAGATTTATCATTTTTTTTTCAGGCACCAAGCAATCGTCACCAATCTCACCACTGCCCACTGAAAAGCCGCATTTGTGTTCAAATTAAAATTTCCCGCGTCATAGTAGAATTTACGCTGTGGGGCGGCCGGAGATATTCTGAGCCTCATAACTAGAGCAGATAGTGGAAAATCAAAAAATCCCTTTGCAGAATCAAAATAATTCAGTGTATCCAATTAAATGACACACAAATAAGTTGGCTTTTCAGTTCAACTTTAAATACGGAATTTAGAACTATAATAATAAAGTGCGACGCAGGGAATTTTTTTGGAAACAGTGATGATCACAGTGTCTTTTTGCGATCCGAAATGACACAATCAAAATCATAGCTTTCAAACGACGAACTTGGCAGATCTTATTTTATTTTTATGAAAAAGAATTCCTGGGAAATCCTGCCGGGATTCAAAAATCCCAAATTTCACAATAAATCCTGGAAATTGAAAGCATCAGTTTCACCAAGTGTGACACTTTTGGTGCTTGTTGACACTTTTTGCTTCTGGTGACACATGACACTTTTCCTCCGAAAGTGACACCTTTTTTTTCATTTACTTTACTAAATTGACAGATTACCACCCCTAAAAAATGTACTTTACTTTGTTTTTAAAAAAAAATTAGTCAGAAGCCTTAAATAAGCTCATTTCCGATTGAATTTTGTTACAAAAGTGTGATTTAACAGTAAAGAAATGTTTTGATAAATGTCGTTACAATTTCAGGAATTACCAGTTATTCGCATTTTGCGCGTTATGCGGCGGAATGCACAAACAAAAAATTGAGCTGCCAAAAAGCATTTTTTTGTCAGCAATTGTGAAACTTTGATGAGTCGAGCTGTTTGCAACCCTGTCGCGCAAAATGCGAATAATTGGTAATTACTGAATTTTTCTAAATATCTCTTAACTGTTACAGCGGAGTTTTGGAAAAAAAAATTCTTCGGAAATGAGCTTTATTTAAGGCTTCAAACGAGGGGTTGCTCACTCTCCCACCACCGGTGTACACCTCGGCACGGCACCGGCACGACACCGGCAAGGCACCGAGGTACCGGCTCGGCACCGCGGCACCGCGCGGCACGATACCGCCATGACTGCTCCGCCCTCTGGCGCCCAGTAACGACGGTACTTGAACAACAGAATTATCGATACATGCTGCAGAAGATGAAGCAGAACTAGATATGAGGACCATGCTGTTGACCATGTTTTTGTGCTGGTTTTGGGCGATATTTGGATTTTTCGGTATATCGATATTTTCACTTGACGATAATCGATATATCGATATTTTCACTTTCGATATTCGAAAATCGATATATTGATATTTGTTTACCACGTTTCGCTGCAGGATACGTCTCGTTTTGCCAAAATTTAAGAACAAAATTGTCGTTAAATTACATCTTGCATCATCTCAAACTCCGAATAATTAAGGACCGAATTACGGAAAACATGTTGCTTCAATTTCGGATAAATAAATTTAGGTTATTTTGGATTATTTACAATAATTATGAATGAACAAATATCGTTTTGGATATCGATATTTACTTTTCGATATCGATATTTGGTCCAATATATCGTAATCGAATATCGCCCAACATTAGAATCAGCTTCAACATATTTTGCTTCTGGTGAAGGTAATTCCGAGGGTAATTCAGTGGAGACCAAACTTTTTAGTGGAGTGTTCCTTGGAACAATCCACTATTGCGAGCACTGTAGCAGCTTTCGGCTTTCGGTTTTCACCGTATTTTGTGGAGATCGCAACTCGTGAACCAGTGCAAGTATCAAGTTCAAACTCGGTACAATTGTGGGTATTGGGGTGTAATCATGTCTTTTGCCCACCCGGTTCAGGGGCAAATGGGCCCGGATTTTCCAGTGAATAATGTTCATAACTTGACGAGACCTGGACATAGGACGATGAAGTTCCTTGTAACTGTATATCCCAGGGCTTGGAAATTACTTTCAAAGTTGCATCTCCGCCACCCACCCCGTTCAAGGACAACTGGGCCCAGATTGCAAAGGAGTAAGTTCGAATCGTTACCCGTTACAGGAATCAACAGGTATCAAGTTGAAACTTGGTAGGTTTGTGAGCATTGGAGTCTCTTTTTGCTTTTGCGGGCCCAAACCCCACCTCCACTTGGTTCAGGGGCAATTGGGTCCAGATTGCCCATTTTTTATGTTTTTAATTTGACTAACTGGATATAGGGCGATGAAATTCCTTTGTGCTTCTGGATCATAGAGTTGGGAATATATATGTGGAGTTGAACCACTCCCGGCCCTTCCCGTTGATGGGCAAGTGGGCCCAGTTTGCCCATGAGTAAAGTTTTTGACCCGTGAATGGAATCAAACTCTAAGTTGGTATAGTCGAGGATATTTAGGTCTAGATATACAGTTTGATGGTCCCGACCCCCCCCCCACCCTCCCGTTCATGGGTAACTGGGACCAGATTTCCGGCGAGTTTAGTTTGTCTATGACATGTCTCAAGTTCTTGCATACTTATATATGTAGAGATGCGGATTTTGGTGTAACAGCAACAAATAAGACCACGCGGCGTACTTTAATCCTTAATGGTCAGTTGGAAACTGGACGGTTTTGTCATATGATCTATGATAGATCTTAATGACGTTGTGACAAGGGGGGTATCAGGCAATAAACTTATTACACTTGTTATTACCTTGCTAATGGAAAAGAGGTTTAAATTGTCGGACTGGCTAGCAAGATCTTCTTTGGATTTCTAAATTCGGTTTGTTTAAGCTTTTTAACTGGGATGATTACAAATTAGGTTATTTCAATATTTTTTTGTTACTGGGGATGTGAAATGTCTTGGTCTCTAATCAACTTCACATAAAACTTTTACTTGTGACAAGTTTCCCGGTTTTGGCCGGATTCCGGATGAACTAATTGTCCGACGAGAAAATAAGTTTCAGATATGGATTCAGCATGTCTCCTTTCCCCTATATCGACTATCTGATTGGCTTTTTCATAGGTATCCCTCCACTTACGTTTTGGAATCCAAAAAGGAAATAAATACGTTTGACCAAATGATACATATTCATGATGCCCAAGGGCCATGATAATTTTCGCCTCAAGGGTATCCTATTGCTTACAAATGAATTCCATGAAGCACAACTCTTACTAGAAATAATATTTTCCCTATGAAATGGATCAGAATTTTTTTTTTGTTGAAAATACTATTACTTTCCATCTGAAAGTAGCGATTTTCTTGTTAGCGCCTGTCGACTATGTCCAGCCCTCCTGCTCTCCGACGCGGCGGCTGGGCGCAAAACATTTGGAAACAGATCGCACCGTGGTTCAAAAGTGTGAAAACTCAAATAAAAGAAGTTATAAACATAAGCTTCTCAGATCCTTATGTGTGAAGGAGTTGTCAGCAGACGTTGATGACCCCGGCAAACGTTTCGTTGTGTGACGGGCAAAACTCGGCAAGGCCAAAAAAGCGCTAAAATTTCGTAGGCACAAAACGAAACAATGGAGAAAGGTGGGGATTTTAGAAGCTTATAATTATATATGGGAGCTAGATATATTATAAAAAGCAGAATAAGACGAGGGGTCCTTTAAAGTACAGAAAACATTTTGAGCAAAATATACATTTTCATGATCCCCATGAACCCGTCATCATTTTTTCCTCAAGGGTTTGCTTTCAGATGAATCTCTAGTGCCCTTAAAGTGCAAAAATTGGAGGTCCGAGGTGTGCCCCCCCCAGATTCCGGTTTGAGAACAGTGTCGTACAGGCTATAGAATTTAGAGACAAAATTAATATGCAAGTTGTCGTGGCAGAAGATGTTTGGATACAGAAGGGAGCATCTAGGGAAAGTAGAAATCAAATGGGATTCATGGATCATTTCGAATTTTTTTTCATGGCCGCACGGCACCGCGCCACTTGGTGTGCATCGTTTTTTAGAGTGAACAACCCCTCGGCTTCAAACTGGTGTCATTCGCAAGAAAAGGTGTCACTTTCAGAGAAAAGTGTCACACTTGACTGCTATAATAAGCCAGCCAGCCAGGACCAGTGGAAATCACGGAGATTCATAACTTCATAAGATTTGTAAGTGGTGTCTGAATTTGAAAAGTCTGTGCTGAAGCATTTAAGCAGCTTACACAGACTATACAAAAATTGGTATGTCGAAAAACAACATACTAAAAACTGGAATGCGAGCGTAATACGGTTTTTTAAAAGAATTAATAATATTCGTACTGGGCTTACCTCAACTTCTGTGCAAGATGAACTCCACTTGTAAGATTGCACTCTGTTCCCTTTTAATTATTTACGACATACTACTGGTTTGAAAGGAAATCAGAAATCTTTTGCATATTTTTGTTTTTTAATAGCCTTGAGAGCTTGACTTAAAACACCACTAAGAGAGCAGCACCCAGGTTTTTACTTATTCACAGTTCTCCGTGGTTGAAGGTTCATCTCTGTTCCGAATGACTGGCCGGTATTTTACATTTGGCCTACTTGCATGTTGACAAACTCCTATGTTGCAGTAACAACTTCAATTTATTTTATGGCACTTGCCTTCTGGCCAAGTGCCATTTACCGATCACTTATCCGTCGGTCTGTCGGTCCGGTCAAAGACAATAATAGTGGGAAAGACCGGCGACTCCCGTAAGCCCCATGAGTCGCAACAATCAGCGCCGTTTAGCGGTTGGTCTTTCGTTAAAAAATTGCTCTGTTGACATTTATCCTCCATCTTCAGCAGAATCATCGTCAAAGCGCGTTTTGTTGATTTTTGTCAGAATAATAAAGCTGGAATAGAGAAGCAATTCTGGCAGTTCCATCGGGCAACAACACACTGTAAACTATTTGCTGCATGTTAATAATCCATCCTGTTGTCTGACAGCAGTCCATAACAAGTGAGGACAAATTAATTTCAGTCAACACAGATGTGTTTTGGTTGACTTTTGTTTGTGGAAGGGAGTCATCTTAATTTTCCAAAAACGGACCTTTCAGGCATATTTCCATTAGGACCTTCTTCTTTCCAAGTAAGATTTGTCTGTGTAGCAGTTGAGCAATGGAGAATCACAAAGTCGAATAACAGTAATACAAGATGATTTTGTTCTTCCGTTTTTTGTTTCCTTGAACTGTTGCTGTTTCTTCCTTATAAAACTTTCAGACAAAAAGGGTGAATAACAATCTTAGGATCAATCATGTAGGCTATATATTGTGCGCATGTAGGCTATATACTGCGCGGAGTGCTACAATTTTTTTGTTGAAAGTTTATTTTTTCTTTTAAACAGTCAATTTTTCTTAAAAGACCAGCCAGAAGTTTCCACCCTCTCCGCCCATTCATGCACAAATCCTCAATTTTTGGGCATGGTGTCCCAACGCCAGGGCATGCCCCAAGGTATGGGCATGGTGCCCATACGTTGGGGCACTATGCCCTGGAGCATGGGCATGGTACTAGCATGGAACCCCCCTGATATTTGGTTGAACTGAGATTGATGAGATACCTAAATAGGGCTGTATGTTCCTGTTATGTTCTATCTAACCTCTTTTTCCAATTTTAAAAATATTAGAGAACTTCCAAGAAATTTAGCCATGAATGAATTCCCCTTTTTCCCTGGAAATGGATAGGTAAATCAATAGGAAAAGTGGTCTTCATTAAAGGCTAAATTTCTTGGAAGTTTTCTAATATTTTTAAAATTGGAAAAAGAGGTTAGATAGAAAATAAGATCAAGTATCTTGTGGTCTAGGAGAGTAAGACAGCCCTATTTAAGTATGTAATCAATCTCAGTTCCCGTATGGAAATAATTAAGTCGTAAACAGTTGTTAACGATCGTTTACAATTGTTAACAATTGTTTACAGTTGTTAACGACCGTAAACAATTGTTGACGATTGGAAACGGTTGTTTACGATCGTAATTTTACGATCGTTTTTTTACGATCGTAATTAAACGATCGTTTTCAATTGTTTCCGATCGTTTTCAACTGTTTTCGATCGGAAACAATTGTTTTTATTTTCAAGACGATAAATACAGACCTGATTTCTAACTACGGCAATAAGAAAGTTGATTAGTGTTTAGTTTTGCATAATCAAAATAAAGCTGAAAAAAGCTGAAAATAAAATCCCAATCGCAAACGATCGGAAACAACTGTTTTCAATCATAATTTTACAACTGTTTACGATCGTTTTTTTCAGGTGTTATTAAATAACTGTTTACGATCGTTTTTAGTTGTTTTCGATCGTAAACAATTGTTAACGATTGGAAACGGTTGTTTACGATCGTAATTTTACGATTGTTTTTTTACGATCGTAATTTTACGATCGTTTTTTTACGATCGTAATTTAACGATTGTTTTCAATTGTTTCCGATCGTTTTCAACTGTTTTCGATCGGAAACAATTGTTAACGATTGGAAACGGTTGTTTACGATCGTAATTTTACGATTGTTTTTTTACGATCGTAATTTTACGATCGTTTTTTTACGATCGTAATTTTACGATCGTAATTTAACAATCGTTTTCAATTGTTTCCGATCGTTTTCAACTGTTTTCGATCGGAAACAATTGTTTTTATTTTCAAGACGATAAATACAGACCTGATTTCTAACTACGGCAATAACAATTGTTTTTTTAAGTGTCATAAAACAACTGTTTACGATCGTTTTCAGTTGTTTCCGATCGGAAACAGTCGTTTTCAATCGGGAAAATTTGGTTCGGTTTTCAAGACCTGAAACAAGACCTGAATCTCAACAACGATAGAAGGGAAGTTAATTCTTTTTTTAATGTGCAAACGATCGAAAAGTTTAACAAAAATGGAGAATCTGAAATCCCGATCGCAAACAACTGTTTACGATCGTTTTCAGTTGTTTATTTATAATAAATAAATAAAAGCCGTGGAAATGCTTGAAGTTGAGAACTGTCATCCGTGTTTTTGCTACTTTCACTTTTTTTTCAAGCGCAAAATATTTCAAAAGCATCTTTCGTAGTCGAAGCCCCCTCTATGGTGCTAAACCTTCCTCTGGTGATTTTTTAAAGCACGTATGGTCACCTGACACGTTGCCTTTGCACTCACTTGAACTGGGTAAATAAAACAACATACCGAAGAGAAATTTTAAATAAGTTTTTCGGTATAGGAGTTAAGCGTTTCACTGCGTAGAGTTTGTACGTGGCGTAGCAAGACTTCGTAGCAACAGCTTCCCGTCATCGCTCTTTGGTTGGCAGAGAAAACTTCACGTGCCTAAATAAAGCAATGGGCTTTGAAGTTCCCAACTTCCAGTGCAATTTCGAAAAAAGCTACTATTAAGAGCCAAAAATGTCATATCTAGTGATAGTAGTGAATGTAGTGGCACATCACAATGCTCAGAGATGGATTTCGACTGCCTCCTGTCTTCTCATTGTCCTGGCCCCTTTGTTACAGGGTTGAGTGAAGATTGGTTGTTTATTTACTTGACTTGTCTTTCTCAACCTTGTGGTTAAGGACCAATGTTCAGCACATCTCACTTCTACCAAATATGTACCAGATATCAGAAGAGGAAAATCATTGTGACCAAAATGCAAAAATGACTCTCACAGAAAATGGGAATAAATAAGAAGGTTGGTGAAACTGGGTGAAACGATTGATCTACTATGGAGGTATGCTAATTTTATTTATGAACTTCAGCTGTGTACACCTGGTAGTGTTGTAAAATTACCGTAAAATAAAAAGTCGGTAAGTAAAATTCGTAAAATTGGTAAAATAAGGTAAAATAGGTCAAATTGGTAAAATATGGTAAAATAAGTATTTCATAGAAAATATACGGTGAGATTGGTATTTCAGAGTAGCTAAAATAATTTGACACATTTTTCAAATTTTTTGGAAGCTGGTGCGATTGATCTGTAGAGATTTTAAGGGACAATCACTTTTCCTGCACTTCTGGAATAATTAACTACTAAGTGCTATGGAGTCGGGAATCCCTTCGACCAGTTGCTTATATAATACATTGCGTTCATGCCTTCGGTAATAGCACGACGAAAGTAGCATAAGCTGTACTTTGCAAAATTTTCCCGCATTATTTTCTTATCGCTGGATAAGCTGAAACACACAATCGGGCTTTACAGCCACACCTGCGTAGGCATAGTAGCACTAATTCACAGCTGAAATAATCAACAGTATAGCAGTTGTTGACAAAACCTATCACGGCAGACCCACACAAATTAGCAACATATTCGCTTTCTTTATCATTCACCTCTCATTCCTTTGAAAATCTGAAGACATTTTCAGACTTTCCTGGTGCCTCCCTGGTCCCTGATTCCCTGGTTTATTCTGTGTGGCAAGAAGTATTCGGTTGTCAGTAAAATATGAATAAATTAGGTAAAATCTTTCTGACAATTTTTTTGAACCTGCTTCTGATACTGTAAACTATCAGTAAAATACGGATAAAATTCGTAAAGTGCTGGTAGAATACGTAAATTAGGTAAAGTGGTAAAATACCAATTTTACGGGGGTCCGTAAAATTACGGTAAAATACGTAAAATACCGAATTTTACCGTGACCAATTTTACCGTTTACAACACTAACACCTGGACACCCCTCATTTGCCTTCAAGATTTTCTGACAAGGCCAGGGATTTATTTATTACTCTGTATAAAAAATCTTCAGTCCGAAAAATATTTGAATAGGGTTGTTTAGTAGTTAATTAAAGAGATCACACCTGGGGAATGAGAATGCACTGAGTAGAATGAATTTCTGTCAGAAGTATGACTTGCCCTTGTGTGTTCACTGTCCGAATAGAGACATCCATTGGCACACAAAACTTTTTTTCTTTATTAACCAGAGTTACATTCATAGTTAGGGTAGCCACAAAAACTCCTAGTGGCACAAATTGGCGATTTTTTTTAATGAAAGCATGAATTGCTGTGAATTTTCCTTATCAGTTTTACCTATCTAAAACATCTCCAAAAAATATTTTGAAAATACCATTGAATTCAGGACAAATTGTCTGTTCTGTAAGCCCATCACTAAGATGTCCTAACTATTTAATATTATTTCTTAATATTCAATGTAAATTTAGATGTAAAAAAAAGTAGCTGAACTTGTCTACAAAAATTTATTGATACTAAGGAGGAAAAGTCAGCAGCCTATATCAGCAATAGGTCTACTGGACTATAACCTTGATGATCATATTCATATTTTCTCATCTAACTCACTTGCTGGGGCTCCCCATGCACTCAAAACCACCCTTTTTCATAGAATTTCATTGAAGCACATAGTTCCAAGCTGGTCCCTAGATGGACAAAACCCTAAAGTCAATGGCTGAACACAGGAATTTCCTTATGTAAAATACTGTTTTCTAAAGAAGATTTAAGATGCATTGAGGCAAGATAGAGGTGATTTTGGCCTCAAATCAAAGCTAAAAGATAGGAGATTTACATTCTGATCTTCAAAAGCTCAGGTTTGATTACTGTTTTTTTTAGTGGCTACCCTATCATAGTTTCATCACAGCAAAAATTATTTGACAAAATCTTAATTTTAAATCACTTTAAAATTCCTGCCAATGCTTCATTCCTCCAGTTCTAAGGCGACATCAAGTCAAGAAAACTTTTCAGGTATTGAGAATCCCATCCTAAATGACAACTACTTTTGAGCAAGAACGGCAGTAAAAAACAAAAAGGAGGCAATCAAAATGTTTGTTGTACACTGATAGTCAATGTAATAAACATCACAACCCTACTCAGTAACTACTTTCAAACAAAAAGGGTAATGATAATTAAAGGAAGCATAGTAGACTCCATGACTTTCGTTGAGGACAGTGATGGTCTGACTCAGGTCTGACTAGGCCTTGCTAGAAAATTGATATTGCATACATATAGTTTCGATACTGTTCATACTCATTTATATCCTCTTTTTTTCTATTGAAATGGACCCATCCCACCCTACAAAGGATTCCGTATCTACCTTCTGGTGCCCTTAACTTGCGTGAGTGTTCCTTGACCTGCTAGGAGCCACCATGTTGATCCAGATGACAACTGCTATATCTGGTCACGTTGGGTTGGTGAAAATTTTAAATCCTGCAGTTATGGGCATTATTCTGACTTGCCACCCTTTGTAAGATGGGTCTAATCTGTAGCCTATAAGATAGGCAACTACTATAAACTATAAGACTCCTTACGCCCTAACGCCATTTACCAGGCTGTCTAAGCTTTATATACTTTTTGTCCTTAGTGACCTCTGTTGAGGCACATGCAATCGTCAAATTGCTAAAAGGAAATTTCATCGCAAATTTTGGAAAAATCTCTTCTGTCTGGCGGACTCCTGATTTCTTGATACGATCTGCTAAATTCCCAATAAGGCATACCCAATCCCAGATGCTCCAACTTGGCACTAACCCAATATAATATTGATGTTATGAGTGAAGCTCAGAAATCAACCAATCAGATCTTATTTACAGTAGTGCAGGTCACCCCTAGTGGTGGTGTAAATGTATTTTAAAGTTTAACCGAAAAGGGCTGGGATAGGACAATCTAGTTACCCATCACTTATTCACTTCCTTCCTTCCTTCTATGGTATAGTCTTTGGGATCCACTGACCCTTCTAGACTTTTTCTTGATGCAGCTTGGCTGGAATTGAGAGACTGGGCTCAAGGGACGGTCCTTTTGCCTGGGAAATGACGGGGGTTGAATGGTCTACGGTGTCCTAGACTTTGATGTCTGCTTTGACGGGTCTTGAAGACACGCTGAAAATGCGTTACTTCGTTGTTCCACTATTCACGAATAATCGATTTTCAAATAGTGGAATTTGTGGTACCTCTATGCGCTTGTATTTTTGCTGTATGCCTTACGAGAAAGATTTATGATTTTTTTTTGGTTCGGGCATTAAACAATCTTCACCAATCTCGCCACTGCCCACAGAAAAGCCCCGTTTGTGTTGAGATTAAAATTTCCCGCAACATAGTAGAATTTTCGTTGTGGGGACGGCCGTAGAAATTCTGAACGTCATAACTGGAGCAGATAGTGGAAAATAGAAAAATCCCTTTGCTGAATCCAAATAACT
Source organism: Branchinecta lindahli (assembly GCA_023053555.1). Lineage (NCBI taxonomy): Eukaryota > Metazoa > Arthropoda > Branchiopoda > Anostraca > Branchinectidae > Branchinecta > Branchinecta lindahli. Next base: position 15,513,415 of record JAKZAO010000008.1, on the reverse strand, counting down.
CAGTGTATTAAGTTAAATGACACAAATATAAGTTGGCTTTTCAGTTAAACTTTAAAAAGTCCTTTTGAAAACCTGAAGAGGTTCTGTAAAGAGAGTGACAGTTTCCATTCCAGCAGCAGTGATGATTAGAGAAGTAGCATGCTGAATCCTTTTCCCAGGTTATTTTTCCCTGTTGTGGAATCCTTCGCTGATTGAAACAACTTGAAAAACAGTCATGTTTCTTTTTATCTTCACTTTACTGCTTAATTTTTAAGCTGCACCTCCTATTTTTGCCTTTTAATTTTTTATTTTTTTTTTGAATTTTATATGCACCATTTTCATATGTTTGCTTATTTGACTCTCTATTTTCAGTACCTTGTCTTTGTTTCTTGATTTTATAACAGTCAAATAGAAAGGGAAAGTAACAAACTTGTTATCTCAGAACAAGTAACTGTTTCAGCAACCTCTGTCACAAAATCTAACTTGAAAAAGTTGTGTTACATAAATTTTAAAAATCTCCTTCATACATTTTCTGGTCTGAATGAACTAGCAGCACAGTAAAGAATTCGTAAAGTTCCTTATGCTGGCTGGGATGTGTTAACTATCATTACATCATAAACAATGTTGGGTGCGTAATATTTTGACAAAAAGTATGTAATCCCGGACTGCTAGGTGCAGCTCTGTGAATGCTTGCAACCTTGAAAACAGAAACAGAGCCAAACAGAATCTAAAACATTGAAACTTTGGATGAAACCTGAGTATATAGGATATGAATGAACATTTAAGGAAAGTGCTTAGCGTAAAAGGATGGTTTAAATATTTTCTTCTGCAGCATTCCAACATTTGATAGTAAATTCAGCATTTCTCTAATGTCTCATTTCATAAATTGTCAGGAGAGTAGACAGGCAGCTGAATTCTGGAAATGAATTAAACGTTTTGGCAAGTATTTTGCAGTAAAATTTGTTTAGATATTTTTTTTTAACATTAGGCTACATTATGACACTCAAAACAAGCATAAATATACTGTCTCATTTCAGAAATCGTCAGGGAGATCAACAGGCAGCTATTTTCCTTGCCTAAGGGAATGTATGGATCAAGTAACATGTAGGGGTTACTCAGACCCTTCGGAATGATCACATGAAGTTGATTGAAAGCACTAATATCATTAATAGTGATATGTTTAATAATCAGATGTTTAATAATCACAAATCCCTGATTTTGGGAAAGCATATGTCAAACGCTGGGTATATCTAGCCTTTGGTATACCCTAAACCAAACGCTGGATACACTATGCCGAATGCTGGATACTGGGACCAAATTAAATATTGATGATTTGAGTGAAGCCCAAAAATTTACCAATCAGAACTAATCTTTGTTGTCTTTATATTTTTGGCCACGTTTATTGTTAGTTGTTAATATTTGTTGTTAGTTATCGTTTAGTATGGCCCAAGTTGGCCGTTTAATAGTTTAAATAAATAAATAATAATCTCTATGGTAAGGTCAGGGTTAAGGTGCCAACAGCTATCTAGTGTTTTGCATAAGGTATCCAAAAACCCAGCATTTGTGGTTGACTGCTGGTTGACTAGAGGGAGGAGCTTATTTGCTCCTACAGCGATCTTTGGAACAGGAATAAAAACAATAATGTGAATGATGCTAGCTTATGATAAGTGGCTAAGATGCTGGAACACTACCGGAGTACGGTGCACATCTCTAAGCCGTCTCTAAGTACCTACTATAGATTAGTTTCACCAACCTTGTAACCTAGTCTTGTATTGAAAAAAAAATAGAGGGGTTTTCACACGTATCCAGCTTAAAGTAGTTGATTCATGTGGGCCGAGAAGGTGGGAGACACTATCATTTTATGATGGGTCGAATATTTACGAACACACTGTTACCTTTATTTTCTCCAAAATCTTAATGGTATCCAAGGTTATCCACAAATTACTTTCACTCTGGAAAACAAGGTCGTCAACTCGCCATTAGGCCTACTCATTAAATATTCACTGATCTCCTGATGTGGGTCAGACCTATACTAAAATCTTTGAGAAGATCGAGGGGCGTGTAAGAGGATTAAAACAACGAAGTATATCACCCTGTGGACGTTTAGATTTGTCAGAAGTAGAAACCCTCGGCCAGTTTGACAATTTTTGGTCTCGGAAACTGAATATTATTTAGCTTAGTTTCATAATCTCTAAGAAATCGTTGTAACGAATTTAGTATAATTTCTGGTGTTTGCTTATTCTGATCTTGTTTTACATCCTTAATTCTTTGGACTTACGGGAATTAACAAGAAAAAACAGAAAACAACATACTCAAAGAAATCGATAATGCAAATAATTAGTTTGATTTTTCTACACATTTTCCATGTGCCTGCTACAATAAAAACAATTTGTTAGATCCATAGTCAAACTATGATCCCAGCCTCCCCATTTCGTGCACTTCCGACCCGTGCCACTAGATGACCCAGCGGTCAGATCGAGTCGTGTCTTCATCTTGGGTGGGGGGTTCTAGACGTTGCAAGTGCTAGAATGCTTATGATGCAACTCCTTTAAGTTCATAAATAAAATTAGCATACCTCCATAGTAGATCAATCGTTTCACCCAGTTTCACCAACCTTCTTATTTATTCCCATTTTCTGTGAGAGTCATTTTTGCATTTTGGTCACAATGATTTTCCTCTTCTGATATCTGGTACATATTTGGTAGAAGTGAGATGTGCTGAACATTGGTCCTTAACCACAAGGTTGAGAAAGACAAGTCAAGTAAATAAACAACCAATCTTCACTCAACCCTGTAACAAAGGGGCCAGGACAATGAGAAGACAGGAGGCAGTCGAAATCCATCTCTGAGCATTGTGATGTGCCACTACATTCACTACTATCACTAGATATGACATTTTTGGCTCTTAATAGTAGCTTTTTTCGAAATTGCACTGGAAGTTGGGAACTTCAAAGCCCATTGCTTTATTTAGGCACGTGAAGTTTTCTCTGCCAACCAAAGAGCGATGACGGGAAGCTGTTGCTACGAAGTCTTGCTACGCCACGTACAAACTCTACGCAGTGAAACGCGTAACTCCTATACCGAAAAACTTATTTAAAATTTCTCTTCGGTATGTTGTTTTATTTACCCAGTTCAAGTGAGTGCAAAGGCAACGTGTCAGGTGACCATACGTGCTTTAAGAGTGTTGCCGTTTAATAGATAATTTGGGAAACAAAAATATTTGCCTCTATATGCAACAACGCAAATATCCATCGATACTATCACAGAAAATGAAAGGTTAGTTGGGGTTGGAATACTTGGATAGAACAGAAGTCGTTGCAGTTCAGGGCCATGGACTAGGCTAGGGGTGGGGGTGCAGGGTAAGTTGAAACACCCAGTCGGGAAACACCCGTTCCCCATCGTGAAAATTCGATGGAAAGTGGAAATAACAGTTCCCGGCCCTTAAATTACGATTGGAAACAACCGTTTCCGATCGTAAAAATACAATCGTTAACAACTGTTTACAATCGTAAAAAAACGATCGTTTACGATCGGAATGTCCCATAATACAATTGGGAAAAAACGATCGTTTACGATCGTTTCCGATCGTAAAAATACGATCGTAAACAACTGTTTTCAATCGTAAACGACTGTTTCCAATCGTAAACAACTGTTTCCAATCGTAAAAAAGCGATCGTTTACGATCGGAATGTCCCATAATACAATTGTAAAAAAACGATCGTTTACGATCGTTTACGATTGAATTATTTCCATACGGGTTCAACCAAATATCATGGGGGTGCCATGCTAGCACCATGCCCATGCTCCAGGGCATGGTGCCCCAACGTATGGGCACCATGCACATACCTTGTGGCACACTCCGACGTTGGGGCACCATGCCCAAAAATTGAGGATTTGTGCTTGACTGTCTCCGCCCAATGCTTGTTCACTATTCAATAATTATAATTGTGTGTGAACACATATGTAATTTGCTTACTACTGATGGTCTTGATGCAAAAGATTATTTCAAACTGATTGTATATTTTGTTTTGATTATATCAGATGGCAGACAAACTAATTTAACTGCAAGCCCCTAGATGGTGCCGACGTATAATTCCTGCTGGAACATTTCCATTGGAACCAGCAATGTGTTGTGGTCGACTTGGTGTTAAGCCAGCCACTATTACCAGTTTTTCTCTTTTTGGTATAGATACAAGAACAAAAATTGAGATTACAATATATATTGATCTTTGCGATGAGTGGCAACTCAGCTTTTTTATAGTTAAATTTCCTAGTGATGGTAATTCTTAATCCCAAATTTGGATATAATGTTCTGCAGCAGGTTCGACTCCTGCAGAGGGTCCTTAATTGGATCAACCCTTCATTGGTGATGCAACATTATTCTCTGAATTTTGGTTTTAAGTTCTCACTTGGCAGCCAAACTACGAAATTTATCAACAGCTTAAATATTTATATCAACAGCTTAAATATTTATACGTTGAGCCCACTCTCGATTTTAGTGTAGGTGAGGTCGGGGTTGAACCGTACGTTTTTCGTTTTCGGCTAATAATTCAATTTCTGTAGAATTTGAACTAATTTTGAAGATTGGAAATGAAAGATAATGATACTAGCTATGTTCTGTAATTTTTTGAGAATTTGATTTCAACTGGTTTTGGTGCCACGATTTTTTCTTTTTTTCAAAAAATCGTCCGGTTCAGCCCCACCGGTGGGGTTGGTTGGGACGGGTGGTGCTTTGAACCGGACATGTTAAGATGTGCTCTGAATATGACCGAATAAGTGGTACAACTAAGCCCTAGTCAAGTTTTCACTTACTGGAGAAGAGCTGGACTGTCCAAACATTCCACTGAACCAAAAATTTTTGGGAATTCGAACTCAAAAGAAAGTGCTTGTTGAAAGCTTGGCTACAACAGATTTATCCTGCTTCAGAAGTCCGGAAAATGGTAAATATTTTGATCTGGACAGAGCGGGGTTGGACCGGACCTCTAGAATAACGTCCGGTTTAACCCCTCAGAACGTGTCCGGTTCAACCCCACAGCAACGATTTCTATAAAAATGAACACCAAGAAAAAACGGAAAGTAGTAGGAACCCCGCAATAGGTTAGTAACAAGAAGAAATAAACCTACATTGGACTAAACTATCACCAACTCGCAAAAAAACAACTAATTTCTTCTCTAACTGAAAATGAAAATGAAATTGTAAGTCCGTTTTGAATGAAAAAAACAAAGTCGCCTGGTTGGGAATCGGTTCGCAACTGAGAGTTCAAATTTCGTCCTATGAGTCAGAACGTTGTTGCCAACCTCGGTTAATTATTTCACGATTTTATAACTTTGGGTCTGCCCACACTTGAAACTGTCCGGTTCAACCCGCATACGGTTCAACCCCCGACCTCCCTACAGCAAGTGCCCCTTGCCACGATATCTGTTCGGTGCTGGCACCAGTTGTCACATGTTAAAGCATAAAATTAAGCATTTTTAGAAGCACATTTTCTTATAAAATACTAAAACATATCCTCGAGGATAAATATTCCTTCAGCCCAAGCTGACTGCAAATCATACTTGACAGTGCAAAAAGCCCTTCCTGACAAGGGTCTTCTTCAGGCTGTCAATCTTCTGGGTATAGATGTAAAAAACGAATTTTGCAATTGAATATTCGGAGGCCTTTGAAAAATTGCGAAGTTTGCGAAAAATTGAAATACTTTGCAAAACTGAAAAATACAGAAGAACAGTGTGGCAAATTTTTGCAATATTCGTAAGAAAAATACAATTTTCAGGGGATTTGGGACGACGGATACACGTGGTACAAAGAATGGGTATTATTTGTGGTTACAGATTCTATTTCATTTGATTAGTAGGTTAAAAAACAAGACCAAAGGTTCCGATGGGATCCCAAAAATTCAATATTTGATCCAGACAATAGGTTCTGTATTCGCCAGACTCCTTGAACATTTTTACTCTTAAAATTTAGAAACAGATTAAGGCCAAACAGCTAATCATTAAGAAAACCAAGTTCAGATATGGATTCAGCATGTATGTGCCTTACTGCTGCGAATTTTCCGGTTTCGGCGAAATTCCAGAACTACTAGTCCGGCGAAAAAATAGTGCTCAAAAACGAATTCAGCGTATCTCCTTATCCCTATATCCAACATCTAATCAACTAAAATTTTAACCTATAACAAATTTTCCGGTTTCAGCCGATACCGGACGAACTATATGTCCGGCTAAAAAATGATTGCCATGTACGGATTCAGCATCTCTTCTTACCCCTAAATCGGACACCTTGTCAACTTCAAATAAAACTTTTACTTTTAACAAACTTTCCGGTTTTGGCCGGATTCCGGGCAAACTACTTGTCCGGCGACAACTGGTTTTCATATTCATGTTCAGCATGCCTTCTTACCCCTATATCGAACATCTAATCAACTCCAAATAAAATTTTTACTTTTAACAAACTTTCCGGTTTTTGCCGGATTCCGGGCGAACTACTTGTCCGGCGATAAAATGGTTTTCATATTCGTGTTCAGCATGCCTTCTTACCCCTGAATGAAACATCTAATCAACTTCAAATAAAACTTTTACTTTTAACAAACTTTCCGGATTTGGCCGGATTCGGGGCAAACTACTAGTCCGGCAAGAAAATGGTTTTCATATTCGTGCTCAGCATGTCTTCTTACCCCATAATCGACTATCACATTAGCTGTTTAAAAATATTTTGCTTGCCCTTAATTTGAGCCCCCTCCCCCACCCCTAAATATAGGGCTACAGAGCCCATCTACGAACTCGACCTTACTCTTAACCCAAAGAATCCTCACACCAAGTTTTATCAAAATATCTCACTCCCTTCGAGAGTTATCGTGCTTACAGACAGACGGACAGACAGAGAGACGGACGGACAGACGGACAACTTTTGCGATGTCATAGGTATCCCTCCACTTACGTTTTGGGATCCCAAAAACTACTGTCATAGTTGGATTCCACGCCAAAAACTAACCCTAAACTTACCGTCAAACTAATATATTTCCTTTAAAATTTATACCGTCACTCACTGATGAAAACGTGGATGCTCTGCTTTAAAAAATCTAGAAATTCTTAAAACCGAATGTTTTTTAAGTTTTTAAGGCTCAAACGATTGGCAAGTAGCTTATCTTTCTAATTGAATAATAAAAATATGTAGTTTGCTGGAAGTTTCTCCGAGATAAATGACAATTTAGTTAAAAAAGTTAAATAATTTTCGCTTTTTCTTGGTTTCTAAGACGTTTCTAAGAAAAATATGTAAGTTTAAGAAAATAAAAAACATACCATTCGATAGATGATAAAAAGAGGATTCAGAATATGTATAGTTTGTTTGATTTAGTTTATGCGGTCCTGCTAGGAAAATTGTTTTTATAGTGTTGGTCTTTATAGGCCTAATCTGCCTTTATAGGCTAAAAAGTCGGTGACGTACATCGGTGCGGAGTGGTGCGGTAGGATTTTCGTTCTCAGCACAAAAAGTTGTTCTAGAAAAGTTCTTCAAACCTTCTGCAGCTCGTCTGCTATCCCCCCCCCCCTGTTTTTGAATGATATCGCGGTCTGGATCCCGGACTATACCATGAGCTAGCATGAGCGTCCACTCCCCATTCAGATTTCCTCTTTAATTGGAATAAATAGGAAGCAGAAACACAATCAGTTACTTTTTTTGATATGGAACAAAAGTGTTGAATTTACGGGCAACCACTAATTTCACAGCAAATAATGACAGCGCCAATCAACGCCATCTTGCCTTGATTACATCAAACCTGCAGTTTGAAATTGGACAAAGACCAAACGCTAGGAAGCAGCACGATCGATTTTCAACGACGTGATTTTGGCCGAGTCGCCGGTCTTTCCCACTATTATTATGGCACTTGCCTTCCGGCCAAGTGCCATATACCGATCACTTTTCCGTCGGTCGGTCGGTCGGTCTGTCGGTCGGTCAGTCCGGTGATCGCGAGTTAGGGTACTTCCAGATGTGCTAGGACGATGAAACTTGGCAGGCATATCAGGGACCCGACCAAACTAATTTAGAAATAGTCACTTTCCCGATCCGACCATCATGGGGGGAGGAAGGGGAGCCGGAATCCGGAATTTAGGGGCATGCATAACTTTCAAACGGGTGATCGGATCTTAATGAAACTTGATATTTCGAAAGACGTCATTTCTCAGATGTCCCAATTCAGGTCCGGATCGAATCCGATTAATGTGGGGGGGAGTCGGACGGGGGAACCGGAAATCATGTGACACGCTTAGACTGGAGCGATCGGGATGAAACTTGGTGGGAGGAACAAGCACATACCCTAGGTACGTCACTGACAGACCCGGACCGGATTCGTGCACTGTGGGGGGAGTTGGAGGGGGGTTCCGGAATTCCGGTGATACGGAGTTAAGTTACTTCCAGGTGTGCTAGGACAATGAAATTTGGCGAATCAGGGACTCGACCAGATTAACCTGGAAATAGTCAACTTCCCGATCCGACCATCGTGGGGGGGGGGGTGACGGGAGGGGGAATCCGGAATCTTGAGGTATGTATAACTTCCGAACGGGTGATCGGATCATAATGAAACTTGATACGTAGAAAGATCACATGTCTCGGATGCCCAGTTTCAAGTCCGGACCAGATCCGATGAAGGTGGGGGGGGGGGGGGGTCGGAGGGGGGAACCGGAAAACGTGTGACACGCTTGGAGTGAAGCGATCGGAATGAAACTTGGTAGAAAGAACAAGCACAAGCCCTATGTACGTAAGTGACAGAACCGGACAAGATTCGGGCACTGTGGGGGAGTTAGAGGGAGGGGGTCCGGAATTCCGATGATCGCAAGTTAGGGTACTTCCAGACGTGCTATGACGATAAAACTTGGCTTGAAAATTAGAGACTTGACATGATTGGCTTAGAAATAGTCAGTTCCCTGATCCGACCATCCCTTAAAGTACTAATGCTAACCGCAAAGTACAAAAAAAAATATTTCAAAGCAAAATATACATTTTCGTGATCCCTATGAGCCCATGATCATTTTTGCCTCAAGGGTTTTGCTTACAAATGAATTCCTTAATAATTCCTTATAAAGTACTAATCGCAACCACAACGTACAAAAAATATTTTTTAGCAAAATACACATTTTCGTGATCCCTATGATCCCTCACAAGTGATTTCCTTAAAGTACAAACAATACTTTTGAGCAAAATATACATTTTCGTGCTCCCGATGAGTTCGTCATGTTTTTTACTTCAAGAGTTTTGATTACAAATGATCACAACAAACCCACAAATTGACGAATTCCTACTTTCATTCTCTGACCCAGCCTTGCAAGTGCCATATGAGCTTCCAGCTCTTGTTGTCTTTGGGTCCGGTGACCGCGAGTTAGGGTACTTCCGGATACGCTAGACCGATGAAACTTGGCAGGCATACCAGGGACCCGACCAAACTGACTTGGAAATAGTCACTTCCCCGATTCGATCATCGGGGGAGTGGAGAGAGGGGGAATTCAGAAAATTGAGGCATGCGTAACTTTCGAACGGGCGCCCGGATCTGAATGAAACTTGATAAGTGGAAAGAACACCTCCCTCACATGTCTCATTTTATGTCCGGACCGGATCCGACCACTGTGGGGGGAGTTGTAGGGGGGGGGGTACCTGAAATATCTTAACAAACTTCCGAGTGAAGGGATCGAGATGAAACGTTATGGGAAGAACGCACGGATCCTAGATACATCACTGACAAGACCGGATCGGATCCGGGCACTGTGGGGGGAGAAGCGGAATTCCGGTTTTCACAAGTTAAGGTACTTCCAGATGTGCTAGGACGATGAAACTTGGCAAGCGTATGGGGGACCCGACCAGATTGACTTGAGAATAGTCACTTCCCCGGCCGGACCATCAGGGGGGGGGGAGGGGAAATCCGAGAACTTGAAGCAAGCATAACTTTCGAGCGGGACACCGGAAACAAACGAAACTTCACAGTTGGAAAGAACTCGGGTCGCGGAAGTCCCATTTCTTGTCCAGACCGGACCCGGGGGAAGGGATTGGAGGGGGAAATCTCAGGACAGGCCTAGAGTGGAGGGATCGGGATGAAGCTTGTTGAGAAGAACAAGGACAAGGAGTCAATACGCACTGCTGGGGGGGGGGGGTACAGGGGATTTGCCGGAATTCCGGTGATCGCCAGTTTAAGGTACTTACAGACGGACTTGAACGATGAAATTCGCCAGGTATATTAGAGACCCGATCAGATGGAATTTTAAGCAGTCACTACCCCGATCCGACCATCTTCGGGGGAGTGGAGGGAACTGGAATCCGGATTACCAGAATTTTGTGTCACACATAACTTTTGAGCGGTTGGTCGGATCAGGAGGAAACTTGACAATTGACAAATGGACGTGTCTCTGATCTAACGATAAACTTTCATAGTCCCCAAGGGCCCATGATCAATTGTACCTCAAGTATGTGCTTGAGCTTTTAGCCTCCTTAAAGTGCGTATCTTAACTGCAAAGTGAAAAATATACTTTTGACTTATTACTTTTTGGGATCCCAAAACGTTAGTGACGGATACCCATGACATCGTAAAAGTTGTCCGTCTGTCTGTCCGTCCGTCCGTCCGTCTGTCTGTAAGCACGATAACTCTCGAAAGGAAAGAGATATTTTGATGAAACTTGGTGTGAGGATTCTTTGGGTCAAGAGTAAGGTCAAGTTCGTAGATGGGCACTGTAGCCCTACATTTAGGGGTGGGGGAGGGGGTTTAAATTAAGGGACAAACAAAATATTTTGAAACAGCTAATGTGATAGTCGATTATGGGGTAAGAAGACATGCTGAACACGATAGTGAAAACCATTTTCTCGCCAGACAAGTAGTTCACCCGGAATCCGGCCAAAACCGGAAAGTTTGTTAAAAGTAAAAGTTTTATTTGAAGTTAATTAGATGTTCGATTTAGGGGTAAGAAGACATGCCGAAAACGATGGTGAAAACTATTTTTTGACCGGACAAGTAGTTAGCCCGGAATCCGGCCGAAACCGGAAAATTTGTTCAAACCAAAAGTTGTATTTGAAGTTGATTAGATGTTCGATTTAGGAGTAAGAAGACATGCTGAACACGATGGTGAAAACCATTTTCTCGACGGACTAGTAGTTAGCCCGGAATCCGGCCGAAACCGGAAAATTTGTTAAAAGCAAAAGTTTTATTTGAAGTTGATTAGATGTTCGATTTAGGGGTAAGAAGACATGCTGAACACGGTGGTGAAAACCATTTTCTCGCCGGACAAGTAGTTCGCCCGGAATCCGGCCGAAACCGGAAAATTTGTTAAAAGTAAAATTTGTATTTGAAGTTGATTAGATGATAAATTTAAGGGTAAGAAGAGACGCTGAATCTGTATATGACAATCATTTTTTACCCGGACATATAGTTCGTCCGGAATCCGGTTGAAACCGGATTTTTATTATAAGTTAAAGTTTTATTTGAAGTTGATTAGACGTTCTTTATAGGGATAAGGAGATGCGCTGAATTCGTTTCTGAACTATCTTTTTTTGGCTGGACATGTAGTTCGCTCGGAATTCGGCCGAAAACGGAAATTCGACCGAAGTAAAGCAGGAAGTTTCGATCAGTATCGTCAAAATAAATATGGCTTATACAGGTATATCTGAACTTAATTTTCTCAGATGATTAGCCTGGCGAAGACTGGATCGGGCGTAGACAAGACGTAGTTGTCTGGGTCAAATATTAAATTTTTGGGATCCCATCGAAACCTTTGGTCTTGTTCCTAAGGGCCCCATATCATTTTTGCCTCACGGGTTTTGCTTACAAATGACTTTCCAACATACTGAAAGCGCCAATCTTATACCGCAAAGTAAAAAGAATAAATAAGAAACGATACATTTTTAAGATCCCAACGAGGGGTTGCTCACTCCCAAAATGGTTGTACAGTGGTGCCCGGTGCCCAGCCGGTGCCCAGCGGTGCCCAGAAGCCGGTGCCCAGCTGGTGCCCAGCCGGTGCCCAGTGGTGTCCGGTTGATCCCAGCCGGTTCCATAAATCACAAATCTGGTGACGCTAATTTATTGAACGTTCGAAATTTTTTTTTTTTTTTAGAAAGGCAGAACCCAAAATGCCAATTAGATTAATTCACCTATTATATTTTTCAATACTCAGTCGGCTCTTCAGTATCCTACCCTAATAGGCTACACTTCTACGTTTTCTTGGAAACTTCTTGAAAATTCAGACTCGAAGTAAGAGTTCCATGGGCGGTACGCGACATATGGCCAACCAAATCTTATCTCAACTTCGGGACACTAACGTGGAAATACTTGAATGGAAAAATCTTTTCAATCACCTCCAGTCTAGTATACTAGCCCTTTTTGGGACCCCAAAACATTAGTGACGGATACCTATGACATCGCAAAAGTTGTCTGTCTGTCCGTCCGTCCGTCTGTCCGTCCGCCCGTCTGTAAGCACGATAACTCTCGAAGGGAATGAGATATTTTGATGAAACTTGGTGTGAGGATTCTTTGGGTCAAGAGTAAGGTCGAGTTCGTAGATGGGCCCTGTAGCCCTACATTTAGGGGTGGGGGGGGGGGGGGGTAAATTAAAGGGCAAACAAAATGTTTTGAAATAGCTAATTTGATAGTCGATTATGGGGTAAGAAGACATGCTGAACACGATGGTGAAAACCATTTTCTCGCCAGACAAGTAGTTCGACCCGAATCCGGCCGAAAGCGGAAAATTTTTCAAAAGCAAAAGTTTTATTTGAAGTTGATTAGATGTTCGATTTAAACGTAAGAAGACATGCTGAACACGGTGGGCAAAAAGCAGTTCGCCCGCAATCCGGCCGAAACCGGAAAATTTTTCAAAAGCAAAAGTTTTATTTGAAGTTGATTAGATGTTCGATTTAAACGTAAGAAGACATGCTGAACACGATGACTAATTTCTAGCCGGACAAGCAGTTCGCCCGGAATCCGGAATTCCGGTTGTTAAAAGCAAAATTTTTAGTTGAAGTTGATTAGATGGCAGATTTAAGGGTAAGAAGAGACGCTGAATCTGTATATGACAATCATTTTTGGGATCCCAAAACGTTAGTGACGGATACCTATGACATCGCAAAAGTTGTCCGTCTGTCCGTCCGTCTGTATCGATTATGGGGTAAGAAGACATGCTGAACACTATGGTGAAAACCATTTTGTCGCCGGAAAAGTAGTTAGCCCGGAATCCGGCCAAAACCGGAAAATTTGTTAAAAGCAGAAGTTTAATTTGAAGTTTATTAGATATTCGGTTTAGGGGTAAGAAGACATGCTGAACACAATGGTGAAAACCATTTTCTCGACGGACAAGTAGTTCGCCCGGAATCCGGCCGAAACCGGAAAATTTGTTAAAAGCAAAATTTGTATTTGAAGTTGATTAGATGGCAGATTTAACGGTAAGAAGAGACGCTGAATCTGTATATGACAATCATTGTTTATCCGGACATATAGTTATCCGGAATCCGGTTGAAACCGGATTTTTTGTATAAGTTAAAGTTTTATTTGAAGTTGATTAGATGTTGTTTATAGGGATAAGGAGATACGCTGAAGTCGTTTCTGAACTATCTTTTTTTTGGCTGGACAAGTAGTTCGCTCGGATTTCGGCCGAAACCGGAAATTTGGCAGAAGTAAAGCAGGAAGTTTCGATCAGTGTCGTCAAAATAGATATGGTTTATACAGGTGAACTTGATTCTCTCAGATGACTAGCCTGGCGAAGACTGGATCCTTCGAAGACAAGAATTAGTTGTCTGGGTCAGATATTAAATTTTTGGGATCCCACCGAAACCTTTGGTCTTGTTTACCCGGACATACAGTTCGTCCGGAATCCAGTTGAAACCGATTTTTTTTTTAAGTTAAAGTTTTATTCAAGTTGATTAGATTTTCTTTATAGGGATAAGGAGATACGCCGAATTCGTTTCTGAACTATCTTTTTTTTGCTGGACAAGTAGTTCGCTCGGAATTCGGTCGAAACCGGAAATTTGGCAGAAGTAAAGCAGGAAGTTTCGATCAGTATCGTCAAAACAGATATGGCTTGTACAGGTATATCTGAACTTGGTTTTCTCAGATGATTAGCCTGGCGAAGACTGGATCTGGTGAAGACAGATCTAAAATTTTCAAAACACTACGAAACTATCATCAAAAACTTCAAGAATCGTGAATCTTATGAGAAGGACTTTTACATTCAAGGACAATTCCCTGTTTCCCATTATATTTATGGCACTAGCCCGTCCACTAATTGAATATGGCCACGCAACCACAAGGCCCTTCTATAGCAAGGACATTTTCGCCATTGAACAAGTTCAGAGAAGAGCGACAAAAACAGTGCCAGCCATTCGCCATCTACCTTACGAAAGCCGGCTCGAAAAATTACGTTTACCCAGTTTGACTTATAGATTTCTCAGAGGTGATTTGACTGAAACTTTTAAGATTTGTCATACTTACTATGACAACATAAGACCCGATGATGTCCTCTCCTTCAACCGCAACGGTCTCAGAGGACACAGCTTAAAACTGCGAGTTGAGAAGTTTCGAAAGGACATTGGAAAATGGAGCTTTAAAAACAGGATTGTTGAATACTGGAATCATCTCCCTGAAAGTCTCGTAAAGGCCGAAAACATTAATCATTTCAAATCTGGTTTAGACCGTCACCTGGCCGAAATTCAGTTTAGTGTACGAAGTGTCTAGAGAAATTTGTAGAGGTGAAAGCCTTTTTGTTGCAATTATATTATTATTATTATATTATTATTAAGACAAGACCTAGTTGTCTGCAGGGGCGGTTCGAAGTGCTTCGGCATGGGGGGGTGACGACCCCAAAACATACGACTAGGTAATCGGCAATTATGTCGATTAGAAAAATTGAAATAGAAAAGCACAGTACCACAGGCTCAAGAAATATAAACATAGATTTTTAAAAGGTTATGAGTTTCAGCATGACGTCAATTTCGCAGGAAACAGCCAATCTTCGGTACCAGCTTCTGACGGATGTGCTCAAGACAACTTAAACTGAGCGCTGCAGGCTAAATTTTTTTTAACCCGAGCAAAATTCAACTGCTTCCCCTACAAATTCTAGCTTTTCATGTATCTCAGATCCCAAAATCTCAAGCTTAAAACTCCACCTCATTGACGCACCCTTGGAAAAAAATCTTATAGGACAGGCCTACTACGAAGGCGCCGCAGGCGAAATTTTTAGAAATCAGCCTTTTTTCTGGCAAACTTCAACTACTTCCCATTTAAGTTCCACTTGTAGTTCGTGGCTACAATCCCAAGCAGCAGCCTCTAACGTATTTAGTAAAGAAAAACTGAGCGCCGCAGGCGAAATTTTTTGAATCTGGCTTTTTACTGGCAAAATTCAACTACTTCCCATCCAATTTATAGTTTGTAATGTTGCTCAAACCCCAAAATCTCAAGCTTAAAACCCAATTGAATGACGCCCGCTTCAAGTAAATAGTGAAAGGGTTGCTAAGAAAGGCGCCGCAGGCGGAACTTTTTAAATCCGCCTTTTTTCTGGGAAAAGTTCAACTACTTCCAGCACAAATTATAGCTTTTAACGTGGTTCAAATGTTATGCCTAAAACGGCACCTAAATGACGCGCCCTGCCACTAGATAGAGAAAAGACTACCATGAAAAGCGCCGCAGGCGAAGTTTTGGAAACATTTCTGGGTCTTTTTCGGAACCCAAACAAAAGTAAGTGCTACAGACCTGTCCGTATCCCCCTTTAACTCTAGAACGGAGTAGGATATCTTGCCGGAAGTTGGTACACAGCAGTGCTTCCATACTGTCTTGACCCCGTCCGAAAAAAGGGAGTAGCCATCCATAATAAAATAGACACAAAGTAGATTTGGTTTGAATTAACAGTATCGTGCGATCATCAGGCCCGTCCTTGCAACGCGTACATCTTCGGTTTATGGTCAAACCTTACTCCGCAAGCCAAAAATCAACCTGTTTTAGTCTAGAACAAGGAACACGTGTTTTCTACAAAATACAAAGGTTTTAGTACAAAACCAGTTGTGTTCACACTATGCACCACCGGGTGAAAATCAGATTCGGTAACTGTATTTATATTATTCTGACAGGCTCGGATCGAAACATACGACTGTCATTTTAACAAGCTCAGTCAAAACATACGATATACTCGTGACATATGAGTTATAGAAAATCTATACGTAATCATACGACCAGAACCAGGTCATCTGCGACTAAAATTCAGGATTAGGTGCCTTATCTGGAAAGCTCAAAACTTACGACTGTCTCTAATATACGACTAGAAAATCTGTTCGTAAATGCGACAAGGAACAGGTGATTTGCGTCTGGCGAAATTCACGATCTGGCTTTATTCTGGCACGCTAGAATATACGACTATCATTCTGACAAACTCAGAATATACAACTACTGTGAATCTGACAGACCTAAAACATACGACTAGGAAAGCTCTTCGTAGCCATCTGACTAGAAATGTCATCTGCGGGCAAAATTCACGTTTTGTAACAGCCTTTATGTGATTTTGGCAAGCTCAAAATATACCACTGTCATTCAGACAAGCTCAAAACGTACGACTGAGAGTCCGATTCTCTGAAGCATGGGGGGGTGAGTCACCCCCCCATGCCCCCCCTCAAACCGCCCCTGGTTGTCTGGATCAAATATTAAATTTTTGGGATCCCATCGAAACCTTTGGTCTTGTTCATGCAGGGTGCTCAAAGACGGAGACAAAGACGGAGGCTCGCGTCCTATTGGTCCGTTATGACGCGTACTTCAAGGAACGCGTCATAGCTGACCAATAGGACGCGAGACTTCCTCTTTGTTTACAAACTTTCAAGACTTCAAACTCTCATAAAAAAGAACATTAATTTGCAAAAGTTGTACTATTCCAACAAGAAGAAGCCAGATAACAATTCCAAGAACTCTCTGACTCACAGCAGCTATCCAAGGCCGGCAATTTACTCTCAAAGTCGAAAGTCCTATACTTCCTAATGTTATTATTTTTTTGTTATTCTCCCGCCGTTTTCGTCGGATATGGTGCAATCTCTCTATTGTTTGAATAGGAGTTATCAGAAGCAACAAGCTTCACAACACAACAATTTTTATTCTTCTTCTTTTCTAAATTTCGTCACGCGCATCATCGATTCATCGGTCACAAAATAAATCGTAGCCTAGATGGCACTTTTTTACATTTTCACACCGGTGCCCAGGGAGGGTGTACAGTGGTTCCCATCGAGTGAGCAACCCCTCGGATCCCAAAGGTCCATGATCTTCTGTGACACAGTATTTTGCTTAAAAATCCTGTTCTAGCCTGTTCTAGCCCCCTTTAAGTGCACATCTTAGCTGCAAAATACAATAAAAAACTTTCGAGCAAACGATACACTTTCATGATCCAACGGCCCATGATCATTTGTGTGCCAGTGCTTTTGCTTACAAAATTAGTTCCTAGCCCCCTTGAAGTGCGCATTGTAACAGCAAAGTGCATGGCATAGTTTTGACGATTTTTTTACTAAACCATACTTTTTCATGAATCCGAAAAGCTCATACTCGTCTGCAAATCTTACCTGATACCCTTTGCTACTACGTATGCTTGCAAGTGCCATTTGAGCTTACAGCTACTGTATTTTGCGATCCCAAAACGGAACTGGAGGGACACCTATGACCTCGCCTATGACATCGCAAAAGTTGTCCGTCTGTCCGTCCGTCCGTCTGTGAGCACGATAACTCTCGAAGGGAACGATATATTTTGATGAAACTTGGTGGGAGGATCTTTTGGATCAAGAGAAAGGTCGAGTTCGTAGATGGGCTCTGTAGCCCTACATTTAGGGGCAGGGGAGGGGGTTCAAATTAAGGGACAAACAAAGATATTTTTAAACAGCTAATGAAATTCGATTAAGGGGTAAGAAGACATGCTGAACACGAATATGAAAACCGATTTCTTGCCAGACAAGTAGTTCGCCCGGAATCCGGCCAAAACCGGAAAGTTTGTTAAAAGTAAAAGTTTTATTTTAAGTTGATTAGATGTTTGTAACGAATTAATCTCTAACAAACTGAGCGAAAGGAGATATTTCGTCGTAAGCATTCCCTCACTTATGTTTCGTAACAGATCAGCTCTTTATTAGTGCTTTACTAATAGTGCTTTAACTGGACCCCGCAAGTGAGAAACCCCTAGGCACCTTCTATCGTGAATGATTTGTACTGCGACTACTTTTGTGCTTTACCGGAAGTGTGGTTCTACACAATCGTGGTCAGCAGTATTTGTATCTCCTGGTGAACAATTGTGGTTCCGAACCACAATTGTGAGCAACTCTAAGATTAAGATATAAGCCAGGGTGTTCGCGCTTGTGGGGCAGTTGCAGTTGCAGTCGCAGTCGCAGTCGAGTCGCAGACGCAGTCTTAGTCTTAAATGTAATAGTTCAGTTGGATTACCGATGATTATTCTGTATGGTGAACTTCAACAATAAAAGTAAGTGTGTTTTGTAAAACATGGTTTGTTGAATGTAGGGACCTAGAGCCGACCGTCCAAGCTCCCCCCCTCCACAGCCCCGAACCAACCCTTCGAGGATACCACTCAGGCTACCACTATAGTCAGCATACGTACCAACCGCTCGGGTACACGCTACACGGTTATAAGGTGTTTGGAAGTTAACACAGAAGATATCACAGACACGTAATATAACATGTTCGATTTAGGGGTACGAAGGCATGCTGAACACTTATGTAAAAATCATTTTCTATCCGGGACAGGTAGTTCGCCCGGAATCCGGCCCAAACCGTAAAATTTGTTATAGGCTAAGTTAAATTTTTATTTGAAGTTGATTAGATGTTGGATATAGGCATAAGGAGATACGCTGAATATATTTTTGGGCTTTATAGTTTCGCCGGACAAGTAGTTCCGGAATTTCGCCAAAACCAGATAATTGGCAGAAGTAAGGCAGGATCGTTTCGATCGGTTTCGTCGAAATAGATATGACTTATAACAGGGACCCACAAATTTCCTGTAATGCCTCGCCATTCAAGGGGCTTGTCAATAAGAGATTTTCGATGCTAATATGCTGACCGAACGGAAGATAATTCGAGAAATACCCATGGTCCAATCACGTCCAAGGCCAGATAGACAAAATTTGGGATTGGTTGCTGGCGCCTTGAGGGAGGAGCTGTTTGGCCTTAATCTGTTTCTAAACTTTAAGAGTGAAAATATTCTAGGAGTTTGGCGAAGACTGGATCTGGCGACGACAAAACCTAATTGTCTGGATCAAATACTGAATTTTTGGGATCCCATCGAAACCTTTGGTCTTGTTTTTCAAAGAGAAACAGAACATGAAGACTTTTGAACCTGATTTGCGTCAGCTACGTTACTCAACTTGTCCGGCTATAAAATTTCCGAGTAAAGAATTCTGAAAAAAAATCTACGCTATCTTTATTTCCGAGGGGTTGCCCCGTCTCGATTTTGTGTACACGAAGTGCCCGGTGCCGGCAGCGGATTGCCGCGTATTAGATTATTAAAATCGTCATATTTAAAAGCTTTGTAAGGTGAATCGCCTAATGTATGGCCGGCGCCGGTTCCGGCACTGCTAGTCAGTGCTTCCACTTGCTCCTCTTCGAAAATCCTGCCGGGAACCCCAAAAATCCTGAAAAATCCTGCTAGGAAAGTAAGAAATCCTGCCAAAAATCCTGCCAAAAAAAAAAATTGTTTCCATACTAGTTGAAGGGATGTTTGTGAGGACTATAGTCGGAAAATTTGACCGAGGATTTGACCAAATGCAGCTGAATATATCGTCTCTACCGTTTGGGAGGATCAAGGACTTTTTTGCCGTAATTACTAAATGCACATTAAACGACTATATAGGCCCTTAAACAGGGAGGTACTTCACTTCCCACTAGCCTTTCACCTTTGAAGGGGGGCGTCCAGTTTTGCTGAAGGGACTTAAAAAAGTACCGACAAAAAGCGAAGCCACAACGACGCTAACGACTGTAACCAGGATTAATTATACTAAGCGCCGCAGGCTAAAATGTTAAAATATTCCTTTTTTTCTGGCAAAAGTTTACTTACATTTTAGCTTTTAGCGTGGTTTAAACCCCCCAAAATGCCAAGCCATCAACGCCAACTATATGACGCTTCCTACTTTTAAATAGGTAATTTATCACTATAAAATGCGCCGCAGGCAAATTTTTTTGGAAACACTGATGATCAAAGTGTCTTTTCGCGTTAGTTCTCTTTTTATTTTTATTAGAACAGAATTCCTGGGAAGTCCTGAAAAAGTCTGAAAATCCTGCTAAATCCTGGAATATCAAAAATCCTGAAAAAAATCCTGCCGCTATCCAAAAATCCTGAATTTCAGGATAAATCCTGCAAAGTGGAAGCACTGCTGCTAGTGCCGGGAGTGGGTAACCGCTCGATTATTCTATTGCAACACTGGCATGTTCACTTTTGCTTCGGATCTTGATTGAGAGTTCTATCTTAAACGAACCTACACCTAGAGCGTGTTCCACCCTCTACCAATAGTAACTATCAGTTACTATTTCCGTTCCAGCCTCCCGAAAAGTTACTACGCTGACCGTTCCATCTTCTCGAAATAGTAATTAATTACTACCGTCGGACTCAGAAGTATCCGAATACTATGAAGTAGTATAATAGCATAGAAGTCTACGAAAAAGTTGCATTGCTACTACATACTACTACGGGGGTAGTAGTATCATGCTACTACAGGCCCCAAAAAAATTTCATCGGGAGTAACTACTTGCTTACCATGCTCGGGAGCGTAGTATGCGTGGTAACTACGGATCTCTGTAACGTGATTGGCTGGATTACCCCGTGGAGTGATGTTTTACCGAAAATTTAAAAAAGCGTTCCAGCCCTGACGCAAAATAGCCAAAATTAGTGACGTCATGCGTAGTAACTACGGTAAGTAGGGTGGAACACGCTCCCAGATTCACCCCGACGCAGAGAACCTGACTTCCAAGCACGGCGTGGATTATGCGAACCAGAGTCTGAACCGTGAATACCGTGATGAGCTTGGTGAGCACTCTTGCTCAAACATATACCCGATGAAAATACTTTGACTGTGTAGCTGTATGGTAATCGTACGGAAAAGTTGCATGTATTGGTATTTAGTAGTATCATGGGCCAATAAATTTCCTGTAATGCCTCGCCATTCAGGGGGCTTGCCAACAAGAGATTTCTGATGCACTCGATCTTGACCGACCGTCCGGTAGTTCGAGGAATACCCACGGGGATAGAATACGCGACTATCCAGACAGACAAAATTTGGGATTGGCTGCTGGCGCCTTGAGGGAGGAGTCTCTTTGGGGCTTACGTCCAATGAGGCAAACAAGAACGCCAATTCGACACAAGCGGAATTTTAGGAAAGTAGGAGCGGGTCGGGCAACATAGCAACATAGAAGCACAGAAAATGACAAGCACCCCGAATGGCGACGACGCATTGCAGAAAATTTATGGGTCCCTGGTAGTATGGAATATTAGTTGCGTTTTTGCAGATACCACGGTCAAAAGTCGTTTTTGCAGTTATCGTGGTATCTGATACCAGGGTCAAAAGGCGTTTTTGCAGTTATCGTGGTATCTGGCCAGTAACCGTGGTATCTGATAATCAGATCAGTTTTTCATCAGTTTTTGCCAAATTGTTGGGAAAGAAGTTTGGCACTTAGTGATGTGACTGGATATCAGTTTTTCTTTTGGGATGACTTTGAACTGCGCAATTTCAGCAACTGTCGTTTTTGCAGAGCAACCGTATATCAGATACCGCGGCAACAGCAAAAACGACTAATTGCAGATCCAGTTACCGTGGTAACATATACCACGGTATCTGCAAAAACGCAACTATTGTGATTTAACATGCCTCCGACTAGGTTAATCTTAAGTAGTAGTATCCGATAGCATCCAATCTTGCTGTAGTAGCATCCTGTTTGCTAGTATTAGCATGCAGAGACAACAGTTAATACTGCATGCTACTTTTCCGTACAACTCCATACGACTAATTCTCGAAAATTTTTCATCGAGTATTGCAGAATGCCAAGTGCTTCTTCGTCACTTTCAATTTCTAGCTCGCTTTCGTTTTCATCACTTGAAGAATGAAAATCTGTCATTGCACGGATTATTTTCCGGCAACTGTTTACCGCTGCAGTTGCTATACATATTTCAAACATAGAGTTACATCAGTATAGAGGTACAACAATTGCAAAAGAAAAAGATTGTCAAGTTAAACCTAATATTCATGGATAACAAAACAACGATATAACGCGTCGAGTCTTCATGTCTATTTAAGTGAATATATGATGTGCAACTAGACTGTCGTATCTCAGCCCGATTATAAGTTCATAATATTTTTTACTATATTCAAATGAAATTTACGAACTCAAAAAATTTCTTTACAAAAATTATATAAAAATATTATATATAACTTTAAAGGACACCTGAATGAAGAGTACCAAGTATCATCTCTATCTGTATGACTTCCGTTAACAGTGCCTGCAGAAAACCCAATCCAAATACGAAATAGGGTTCCCAAGCTATGATTTTTGCTCCATTTTGCATCTGTCCTTATTTCAGTACCGAACAATTTTAGAAATGAACAAATGTCTCAATCAACCCTTCCTCTGAAATACTTTTTAACCAGTTAAGCCCAAACGTAGGCTATATCTCGAAGAAATTCCAATACGATCCGGCCAGCGCTGTAAAAGATTTGAATGAATTGCGCTTTTTGTCTTGGAGTCTGCATGTGCAAACCTCCGGAAACGAACATCCCTTTTCTGAAAACGTCACGCTCAGGAGAAGAATGCTCTCCGTGGCCATGTCTGTAAATGCATTCTCCACGGTGTGTTCAAGTATGGTTTCACTGTTCAGGTGTCCTTTAATATATATAAATAATATATATATTATACAAAAATAATATATATGTTATATAAAAATAATATATACAATTATATAAATAATTAAAAAACAATATTGTAAGTCCACTTACCATGCAGGGAAGTTCTCTTATTTCCAATCGCTAGTCCCGTAGAATTCTCCAACGTCGCAGAAGCTTTCATTAGCATTTGATTTGCCTTCTTTTCTAAAAGCTGAGATATTTTCTTAGAAGTCTTCTTGGATGGTGTATCCGAATATTTTCCAGTGAATTTCGGCCTTAGGGCCGGAGAGGCAACAGTGCCTATGGTGCCAGGACTTCCAGCGAAACCAGATGAACCGCCACCAGACAGAGAGCGCTGGTGGTCCCGGAGAGTAGCCATTGTCTTCAATACCGCCGCAGCACTAAAAAACGTAAGGGAAATAATACTCTTGATGACTTAACTCTTTGTGCCGATGAAGAATCGCCGTGTACCTAGGAAGAGCAGGAAGCGTCCCCACAGCTGTACCCTACGAACACCGTTCATTGGTTGACACAAAATTTGAGTCACTGTTCGGGCGACGTTTCTCGTTCTTCCCGAGGTTCACTGGCGAGTTTTGGACTTATATAGAGGATAGTCGTTATATTGAAGTGGAGGATGATGTACAATGGGTAGGGGCGTGGGAAGACCGGATTTCTACAAGGCCCAATTGTCCGAAAGAAATATAAAATTTTTGGGATCCCATCGAAACCTTTGGTCTTGTTCACTTATATTTGTGTCTGCCTTGCGGAAGTATCTTCTGTTATCTATGTATAAATGAATTTGTTTGTATGCCGACAAAGGAGAACAAGTATTAATGCAAAATATTAGAACAAATAATAATATTCTGCCAAAGAAGGAGATTGTGCAATCATCAATCTTCGTATTTATTCCTGAATATCTGTTTTACAACATGATAACATGGGACAGTTAAGTTAAAAAAAATATAGTTGATATATTCATTTTAACATTTGTTGATTACACAACTGTTGTAACATAATTAAAACGGTAGCCTATGTCAAACATAAAATATAATAGGCTACTAGATTAGTTGTCAAAACATTATACGAAAATTCAAAAGATGAATAAAAAAGGAAAAAATTCCATCATGCAGGCATAAATTTGTCAAAGAAATCCGTATCTGTATTAACTGGACAGAAAACTCATTTGGACCAAAAATACGAGTTTAATATCTCGTAGTTTTGACCGCAATTCGAAAGAAATAGCCCAAGATTTGTCGACCATTATTACCGATTACAAGGTGCTACCACTCACAAATCCCGATTTTGCAATATTCTTGAACTCGCAGTAACCCTAGATTACTGGCCGCAGGTCTTATTCACAGGCCTTTCCTTAACTCTGAGGTCTCGTCTGAGGTTAGAAGATTTTCCACCCTCCGGTCTTATTATTAACGGCATGCAATATTGCTCCTCGTTATAACTCTTTGGTCCAAAAACAGACACCTGATTTCAAACCATATCATTAGAACTACTGACCCTAAGTGAGAGAAAAAATGCTAAACATCCCATAACAGCTTCCTCGCATACCAGAACCTTTCTCGTTATCTAATTCACAGTTAAAGTTTGCTGTAAGCTTTGTTCTGACTTGTTTTTAACTGCGTGCTCACCAGTTCTGTTCTTCTTCGCGGATACGAAAAAAAAAATACTGCATTCCCGAAGAATCACAAGTCTTTGGGACGTAAGAACCAAACTAGTCTGCAGATGGTTGCCTATTCACAACGGGTTTTACCTAATACTCGGTACCAGCAAGTTCCGGAAACTGCTCTGAGACCGAGGATTAGCTGGGATTCTGCCGTTCGCAATTGATACAGGTGCCAGTTTCGGATACCAGCTAGTCTCGCACCCAAGTTGAAATCAGTTCAACTTATGAGGGTACTAGCTAATCAGATTATTTTTGGGAGTATTGAGAAATATTCTGATTGGCTAGTTTCGAACCAAGCCCAATAGATAAAATCACATTCACTCCTTGCTGTCTTGAAAACCGAAAGTGAATCTGGTCATTGTTATTTTGTATGACGTGGTTCAGCATTAGCCAATCGGAATATTCCTCAGTATTCCCCAAAGTAATGTGATTGGCTAGTACCCTCAAAAGTTGAACTGATTTCAACTTGGGTCCGAGACTAGCTGGTACCCGAAACTGGCACTAATATCAATTGCGAACGGCAGGATCCCAGCTGATTCTCGGTCTCGGAGCGATTTCCGGGACTGGCTGGTATCAAGTATTAGCTAAAACCCGTTGTGAATGGGCCTAGAGGAATTATCATCCCCGAGAGTTGCCCTCCGAACTGCAAGACACAGTTGTTGGGTTCGTCAACCGGATTCGTTGACTGAAATTTGACTATGTCCAAAGTCAGGGTAGGATCCGGGGTAGTCCAAAGTCCTTCAACGAACTCCACTCCGTCCTCGGACTTAGCGGCGGCTGCCGTTGAGTCGTTGTACGAACCAAATAACTATGCAGCGTCGGGGTGAACTGACAACAGTGCCCATACGTACCGATAAGAGGCGTAGACATTCATAAACTCATCTTTTTCATGGTTCAACAACCAATCAGAGATCTTCATAAGATGTTCCTTGCTCTCACTGGGCATTAACTGAACAGGGACGGATCGCGAATTTTCTTCATCAGCGGAGATGAGGTCAAGTACCGCGGAAGGCGGAAGTGGTCTTGAGTGACGGGCGACAATGTCTTTGAATTCAGTGTTTAGGGCTTCAGATCCGATTTCGTACAGACTTGCCTGAAAGAAACATCAACCTCAATGTTTTGTATATTTTCCCGAATTTAACAGTCGTTGCACGCAGCGAAGATACTTATACCAATATAACCTCTGTCTTTGATCCCATGCAGCGACTATGGATACCCCGATAAACTGAGCGGAGCTAGAGGCACTTGCTGTGAGGTTTGAGTTGATCCTGTCTACTTCCCTCTTCGCGCCGCTGTGCATACAAGATGAACAAGTGCGCAAGCGCTCAGACGTGGAGTGTGAAAGTAAAACTTTAATCACATCTTATATACAAACAGCGTTAGAACCAAGACATTTCACATCCCCACTAACCAAAAAATTTCTGAATTTGAAATCTTCCCAGTTTAATGGCTTAAACAAACCGCATTACAAATCCAAAGAAGATCTTGCTAGCCAGTCTGACACTTTAAACCTCTTTTCCATTAGCAAGGTAATAACAAGGGTAACAAAACCAAATCGTTTGATTGCCTGACACCCCCTTGTCACAACTTCGTTAAGATCGGCATATCATGGATCATATGACAAAACCGTCCAGTTTCCAACTGATAATCAAAGTATGCCGCGTAGCCTTATTTATTACTGTTACACCAAAATCCGCATTTATAGATATATATCCAAAACTCACAAGTATACAAGAGTTGAACTTGAGACATGTCATGCATGAACTTAACTCAAAGGAAATCTGGGCCCAGTTACTCATGAACAGGAGGGTGGGGGGGGGGGGGTCGCGGGACCCATCAGATTCCATATCTAGACCTAAATTTCTCGACTATACCAACTTAGAGTTTGATTCCAGTCACGGGTCAAATACTTTACTAAACGCTACAGATAGACTGAAATTGCGCTCAGTCTACTACGAATATGCAAAGTTTCTGTTGCGTTTACCACCATGGATAAGTAACAGATATGTTTCGCGTCGGTACGGCGTTACGAATCCGGAAGAAGCAATCGTAGCGCAGATTGCTCGTTATAATTCGTCAGTTGAGTCCCGACCCTGGGCTATGGTTCTGCAACAGTAGTTGGTATATGCTGTTGGTTGTTGTGTTCGTTCCTTTTTGTTGTTGTCAGAGGAATTAGTGTTTTCCGTTTCTTCTTTTTTGCCTTGTCTTTTGTTGTGCTCCATCTGTTTTTTAATTGATGGTAATAAATGCATTCATTCATTCAACGGGGAGGGTGGGGAGTGGTTCAACTCCACATATATATTCCCAAACCCGATGATCCAAAAGCACAAAGGAATTTCATCTCCCTAGCTCCAGTTATTGCCAAGTTAAAAACATAAGAAATGGGCAATCTGGGCCCAGTTGCCCCTGAACCAAGTGCGGGTGGGGTTTGGGGCCCGCAAAAAGCAAAAAGAGACTCCAATGCTCACAGACCTACCAAGTTTCAACTTGATACCTGTTTACTCCTGTCACGGGTAACGAACTTTACTCCTGGGCAATCTGGGCCCAGTTGCCCGTGAACGGGGTGGGTGGGGGAGGTGCAACTTTGAAAGTAATTTCCCAGCCCTAGGATCTACAAGTACAAGGAATTTCGTCGTCATATGTCCAGTTCCGGTCAAGTTATGAACATTGTTGACTGGGCAATCTGGGCCCATTTGCGCCTGAACTGGGTGGGTGTGGGGGTAGGACCCCCAAAAGGTACAACTAGACCCCAATGCCCACAAATGTACCAAGTTTGATTGATACCTGAACTGGTTCACGAGTTATGAGCTCCACAAAACACGGTGAAAACCGGAAACCGAAAACCAAAAGACGAAAGCTGCTACAGCGCTCGCAATAGTGGATTGTTCCAAGGAACACTCCACTAAAAACTGTAGGATGCTAGCCAGCAGGCGTGGAGAACCCGGTCTGCATCGTTTGCATCGGGCAGGGTATGAGAATATATTCGACTCCGTGTCGTTAGTACAGAGATTGGGAGACGGAGGTTGTTGTGATCTCGCTTGTACCTGTACTTGGTTCAGGACGCAAGCTGTTCAGCTCCCCCTAGCGCTAAAAGTTGGCGGACTACTTGGAGAGTTCATGTTGAAGTTTGATGTTGTAATTCATAGTGCAGAGGAATGGAAAACACTCTGACATTATACAGCTACAACGACTTACCACTTTTGGTGATAATAAATAAATTAATAATAACTGAAGAAAACTCTCGCAGTTACTGCAAGAACCACAAGAATGGCACTTTCTCGAAAGTTTAAAGTTATGTCGAGAAACAAATGCACAGAACCCATTCTGAATTTTCTTGGGCACGGCAACTAGGGTCTTTTCATACGTCGAGGAAATTCTGATGTACAAGAATTCGAAAAAAATGCGAACTCGAAAGCGAAATTTAAATTTAAATAACATTTAAATAACATTAGATTATAAACAAGGGTTGCCGACTCTCAATTTGAGTGTATAGCAAGTGCCCGATGCAAGCAGTGCTTGGCCGGTGTCAGCACCGGTTGCCACGGGTTAGAACATTAAAATAAGCATGTAAAGAAGCGTTTGAAAGACGAATCGCCTAAATTATGGCCGGCAAAGGTCCAGGGACCGCTTATTCGGTCGGTGCCCGGAAAGAGTGTACAGCAGGTGCCGGGGAGTGGGCAACCGCTCGATTCTAAATACTGTCTTCTGTGCTCTGAAAGGATGCCGGCTTGCTCACTCTTCAAAGGGCGAACCGGGATCTCCAGAGCCTCACGTACCAGGAGTGCTGTAACCAGGGATTAATCTAATCTGTTTGCCATGTCCACCAGCTCGTTGGGATATATTTGACAGTAGGGTCCTCATGGCACTCTAAAGCACTGTTAGCCGTCGAGCGACGGGTTAGGCATCACTCGACAGGGACCCGTCTTTTCACCCACCCGTCGATTCGCCCACCCGTCATAATGCCCAAAAAATACGTCACATCCCCCACTTTTTCCGACAGTTCGCCTAACCGTCACAAGACCAAATATCCGTCGGTTCGCCCACCCGCTGATTCGCCCACCCGCCGATTCGCCCACCCGTCAATTCGCCCACCCGCTGATTCGCCCACCCGTCGATTCGCCCAACCTCGGTTTCAAGAGGCGTCGATTCACCCACTTCTGAAATCCGTCGATTCGCCCACCCGTCAATTCACCCACCCGTCATAAGACCCAAAAAATCCGTCACAACCCCCACTTTTTACGCCAGCTCGCTTACCCGTCACAAGACCCAAAAAATCCGTCACAACCCCCACTTTTTACGCCGCCCACCCGTCGTAATACCCCAAAAATCCGTCACAACCCCCACTTTTTACGCCAGCTCGCTTACCCGTCACAAGACCCAAAAAATCCGTCACAACCCCCACTTTTTACGACAGCTCGCTTACCCGTCACAAGACCCAAAAAATCCGTCACAACCCCCACTTTTTACGACAGATCGCCCACCCGTCATAAGACCCAAAAAATCCGTCACAACCCCCACTTTATACAACAGCGCGCTTACCCGTCATAAGACCCAACAAATCCGTCACAACCCCCACTTTTTCCGTCGATTCGCCCACTTCTCAAAATCGACCTTTGATCCAGCGCGGCTCTTATCACTGAACGCGGCAAAAGAAAGCGACCGATTCACAGGGGAGTAATTAAGAAGGATACGATACGGTCCGATTTAAATAAGGGTGAAAACTAGTTAATATAGCTTGAGCCAGATTGATCAGAAGCATTACGTCAGACATCGGTGCTGATAATGAAAGAGGAAATAAAGAGGATGAATGCAAGAGTAAATTTTCCGAAAAAAGAGCTACCTTTTTATGGCACTTGCAGCTTCGCTCAAGTGCCATATACCGATCACTTTTCGGTCTGTCGGTCGGTCTGTCGGTCGGTCGGTCGGGCGGTCCACTGTTCTCGAGTTAGGGTACTTCCAGAAGTGCTAGGACGATGAAACTTGGCAGGCATATCAGGGACCCGACCAAACTAACTTGCAAATAGTCACTTCCCCGATCCGACCACCGTGGAGGGAGTAGAGGGCGGGGGAATCCTGAGAATTTAGTAGTTTTTGTAAAACCCCTACCCCTTTCTACACACTAGTAGGTCTGCGCGCGGCGGACGTCACTCTTTGCATCGGATCACTGTGTTAACATTGGAAAGAGCTAGTGCATTCGAGGGTCAAAGGGGTTTGTATATGTGGTGCAGTGCGGGGGAATATGGAAAATTGAGTGTTGTGTAACTTTCGAACGGGTGATCGAATTGGGACGAAACTTAATACCTGAATGAATGACATATCTCAATACGTGGATACGTGGAACGTGGATACGGGAATACGTGACCGGATTGGACTGGAGAGATCGGGATGGAACTTTGTGGGAATAACAGACAAGTCCAAAACTGAACCGGATTGGCTCCGGCGACTGTGGGGGGAGTTTGAGGGGCGGGTCCGGAATTCCGGTGATCGCGAGTTAAGGTACTTCCAGATGTGCTAGGACGATGAAATTTGGCTGGAATATTAGAAATTCGACAAGATTGGCTTAGAAATCGCCACTTTTCAAATCCGACCATTCCTTAAAGTACCAATCATGACCGCAAATTAAGAAAAATACTTTTAAGCAAAATATGCATTTCCATCATCCAAATGAGCTCATGATCATTTTTGCCTCAAGGGTTTTGCTTACAAATGAAGTTCTAGCTCCCTTAAAGTGTGCATCTTAACCGCAAGGTCGAAAAGTACTTTTTATCAAACGATACATCTCAACCCATGATCAGTTGTCCCACAAGGGTTTTGCAAAAAAAAAAAAATTTCTTGCACCCTTAAAGTGCGCATTTTGCCCGCATTAGTGAAAAAAAAATTACTTTTGATCATACGTATATATCAATGATCCCTAAGAGCCTGCTATCGTTTTTGCCTCAAGGGTCTTGCTTACAGATGAATTTCTAGTGCCTTTAAAGTGCGCATCATCACAGCCAAGTTCAACGAAAAAATACTTTTTCTCTAGCTCCCTTAAAGTGCGCATGTGAACCGCACAGTCGAAAATTACTTTTGATCAAATAATACATCCCAACCCATGCAAGTGCCATATGAGCTTACAGCTCTTGTTTAGGTACAAGTGTACCGAAAGAGGTGGGCTAAATATTGCGATTATGTGGTACGTCAAAAGAATTGTGATGCCACAAGATCAATCAAGTCTCAGTAGAGTGTAAGCGTAAGGTTCCCTATTATATCTTCCCCAAACTTCTCCTGCAATTAAGCTCAGTTTCGTCTCAACTCATACCGCACACAAGAATGCAGAACACATGCATAATAATACTTATTAAATATAGTATTCAGTATATTCCCAACATTTGCAAAATCGTCATACTAGGTAATATCCCAAGTGTTATACAGAGAAGTTTTCTTGGGATCCCAAAACGTAGGTGGAGGGATATGTATGACTTCGTTAAAGTTGCCCGTCTGTCTGTCCGTCTGTCAGCACGATAACTTTCGAAGGGGTAGGATATTTTCTTCAAACTTGGTATGAGGATCGACTGAGTCAAAGTAAAGGTCAAGTTCGTAGATGAGCCGTGTAGCCCCATATTTGGGGGTGGGGGAGGGGTTTCAGTTAAAGGACGAAATTTTTTTTATAAAAGTAAATAAGATAGTCGATCTAGGGGTAAGGAAATCCATATCTAAAACTTATTTTCTCGCCGGACAATTAGGTCGTCCGGAATCCGGCCCAAACTGGAAAATTTGTTAAAAGTAAAACTTTTATTTGAACCATGCATTTTCCGGAAATGTCGTCCCACTGTAACACCTCCCGCAATGGGCTTTTCATCAATTCCACACGCAGACTGGCGATCTACTTGTGATACTTTTTGCGCTTCTGTGAAACTGGATATTAACAGTCACAATATGAATAAGCCGATGTGAGATTCCAGTTCTTCTCTTGCTTGATTAAAGTGGAGCTCCAGAATAAACAAGAGCTGTAAGCTCATATGGCACTTGCAAGGCTTGGTAAAAGTATGAAAGTAGGAATTCGCCAATTCGTGGGTTTGTTGCGATCATTTGCAAGCAAAACCCTTGAGATAAGAATGAAGACGGATCCTTGGAAATCACGAGAATGTATCGCTTGGTAAAAAATTTGTGTACCTGGCTGTGATGATGTGCACTTTCAGGGCGCTAGGAATTCATCTGTAATCAAAAACTTGGAAATCAAGAGAATGTATCGTTATGTAAAAAAGTTTTTTTTTTTTGCACCTGGCTGTTATGATGTGCACTTTAAGGGCGCTAGAATGTCATTTGTAATCAAAACCCTAGTGGCAAAAATGATCCTGGGCCCTTTAGGATCATGAATATATATGGTTTGGTGAAGAGTATTTATTTAACTTTCCGGTTAAGATGCGCACTTTAAGGGTGCTAGAAACTCATTTGTAAGCAAAACCCCTGAGTCAAAAATGATAATGGGCTCATGGGGATCATGAAAATGTGAATTTTGCTTAAAAGTATCTTTCTGAATTTGCAGTCAAGATTGGTACTTTAAGGAATGTTCGGATTTAGAAAGTGGCGGTTTCTAAGCTAATCTTGCCGAATCTCTAATATCCCAGCCAAGTTTCATCATCCTAGCACTAATGGAAGTACCTTAAATCGCGATCGCCCGAATTCCGGCCCCCTTCTCAAACTACCTACAGTCACCGGAATGAATCCGGTTGTGTACAAAGATCAAGACATGACAAAGACCACCAGAGACATGTCCTCTGTTCAATTATCAAATTTCACTCAAATCCGATCAACCGTTCCAAAGTTAAGCATGACTCAACATTCCAGATTCCCCCTCCTGCTACTCCCCCCACGACTATCGGATCATGTAAATTTTATTTATAAGTCAGTTTGATCGGGTCCCTGATACGCCTCCCAAGTTTCGTCGTGAAAATGCCCCAAACCGCCATTACCGGAATTCCGGGAAACTCTCCTCCACCCCCCCCCCCCCCCAGTGTCCGGATCAGTCCAATTGTACAAACGATTTATCTAGAGCAGATGCTTGTTCTTCCCAGCAAGTTTCACCGCGATCCCTCCATTCTAACCGTTTCTCAAGATTTCCGGTCTCCCCCCCCCCAACTCCCCCATAGCTGTCGAGTCCGGTCCGGACTTCAAATGGGACATCAGAGGTATGCCATTTATTCAGTTATTAAGTTTCATTCCAATCCGATCACCCGTTCGAAAGTTACACACTACTCCAATTTTCCAGATTCCCCAGCCCTCCACCCCCCCAGGTGGTCGGATTGGGAAACTGATTATTTCCAGGTTATTCGGATCGGGTCTCTGATGCTCCTGCCAAGTTTCATCATCCTAGCACATCTGGAAATACCCCAACTCGAAAAAGTTTGACAAAAACTACTTAATTTTCCGGATTCCCCGGCCCACCACTCCCCCCCCAGATGGTCGGATAGTGAAACTGATTATTTCCAGGCTAGTTATATCGGGTCTCTGATATGCCTGCCAAGTTTCACTGTCCTAGCACATCTGGAAGAACCCCAACTCGAAAAAGTGCGACAAAAACTACTTAATTTTCAGGATTCCCCGGCCCACCACTCCCCCCCAGATGGTCGGATCGTGAAACAGATTATTTCCAGGTTAGTTATATCGGGTCCCTGATATGCCTGCCAAGTTTCATCGTCCTAGCACATCTGGAAGTACCCTAACTCGAAAACAGTGGACCGCCCGACAGACCGACCGACCGACCGACCGAAAAGCGATCGGTATATGGCACTTGAGCGGATCTGCAAGTGCCATAAAAATAAGGGTTCCGGGTGATCCAGTTCGATGCCTGATTTTTTTTTTTAATTTTTTGATGTATGAAACATTCTCGTGGGTTAACTCCAGTCAGAGATAACACAAAAAATCTAATTGTAATGGCTCCTTTTGATGAGACCCCTCATCCGTAACACCACGTTGCTGCTGTAGTCTTGCGGGAATGGGATCGACGCCAAATTTCGTAACACAGCATCAACTTTGTAACTCAACATCAACACTATTTACAAAACTGAAAAGGAAATGACTAAGACCAGATTGTGCTGCTACCCTGGTTGTAAACCCACTCCTGGAATAGCTTTTTTTTCTTGGCCAAGTAGTGAGAGTAAATTTTCTAAGTACTGTGCTTGGGAAAACTTTGTCAAGAGCAAGCATTCAGATTTCCGTGTCCCAACAATTGGACGATTCAGATATTTGTGTGAGCAACACTTTGGACATGGTGGTTTGATTTCCTGCCAGGATTATTCAGGAAGGCAGTATAAAAGACTTGCTGAGCATGCAGTTCCAACCATGCACAATTCTTCAAGTTCGCATCTTCAGGCATCCAGTTCCAGCTTCAGTGTCAGTTGCACTACTCCGATTAGGCAAGTGTCAACTCATGTTATAACTCCTGCTGTAATAGATCAGACCAAGAACAAATAAAAGCAAGAACATCTGTGTCTCGTCCATCCTCCGATCAAAAGCGTTCCGGAAAAATTGAGCGGAGGTGGAGCTAATACAGAGCCTTCTTGTTCGCCCGTGTATACTCGTTGGTCTCTTGGTTTCCGCCGTTACACACTCGCGTCATTTGCGAAGAAAACAACTAGCGAGGCGTATGCTCTGGCCTGTTCACACGAGAAGGAAACAACGTTGGTTTTAATGACTAGATGCTGGGTGTCTAAATGATGCGAAAATAAAAACGAACTTGACGATGGTCGTTCGTAATTGCACTTGTTAGGCTATACCATGATCAACAATATGGACATTGAAATCCATTGTGACATGCCTTTTTATATCTCTGGGGAGAACTATATAATGTAAAACCGGAATTCGAATCAGACTTACTGAGGTCATGACCCATCGTGTTTCAACCTCTACAGTTGTTACTTTGTCAGACGAGTGAAACTAAGAGTAGTTTAATCAGGCTTGCGAGGATTACTGAAATTACAGAAGAGTTAGAGTAGCCTGTAATAGTCAAAATAATACCGGTAGGCTATTTTATATTTTGTATTTGTTTTCGTGGAAAAAGAATTGTTCACATTTCGATTTCGATTTAAAAAAGGCGTTTGATCTCATCAGCCACAGCAAGCTCGTGGATAAACTTTTAAATAAATTTAATGTTGATCCTTTTCTAGTTAAGATAGTGGCAAATTTTTTAACCGGTAGAACTCAGCGAACAAAATATAAAGGAGTTTTTTCAGATAGTCTACCAATTTTCTGCGGAGTCCCTCAAGGAACACTCTTGGGGCCTCTATTGTTTCTAGTAATGATCAATGAGCTTGCAACGTCTTTTCCTGATCGTTGGAAATATGTTGACGACTTGTCTGTATTAGATGTATGCCGTAAGAATGTTAAGAGTTCAGCAAAGGTTATAATTGATGAAATATGTGAAGAAGCGGCAGCTGACTGTATGTTTGTGAATATGGATAAATCGGTTGTGCTAACTTTTTCTTTTTTAAAACGTCAACCTGAGTTTTTTCCACCCCTATCCCAAATCCAACTAACTGATGAAATTAAACTTCTTGGTGTTTACTTAACGACAGATCTAAAGTGGCAAAAACAAACAAATTCGATGCTGAAACGAGGGAACATGGCCATCCGCTCCCTTAAGCTACTTTCTCGTTTTGGGGTTCAAACTGAACATCTCCTCAAAATTTATTTTTCGTTTATCCGTCCTACTTTAGAGTACTGTTGCCCTGTTTGGCATTTTGGCCTTACACGCGACCAGTCCGATTCGCTTGAAAGAATCCAATACAGAGCGCTACTTGTTGTGTCTAAATCCCCTAAAGTCCCTTATATCAACCTTTTAAAAACTTTCAATCTTAGTACATTAGCGAGTCGTCGTGAAAAATTATCGGTAAATTTTGGTCTAAAAACTCTTAAACACCCAATCCTCCGAAACATCCTCCCCCATGATTTTGAAACCGAACGGCCAAGACCTCCAAGACTAGTTGCAGACCCAATTCCAAAACTGCAACCTGTCCAATGCACCCACGTAAGATAGAGTAATAGTTTTGTTCCGGCTTTCGTTAAACTGTTTAACGCTTCACCCTCCATTCAAGAGCCCACATGATTTTATTGGTTTTTAAGTGCATCTGTTTGACTCTTTAGGTTAGTTTGTATTTATATTGACGGTGGAATCAGTTAGTCGGCACACGCCGTGTGTAAGTTTCCTAATGAATAAACGATTTGATTTGATTTGATTAGTGAGTTGGATTAAATTCGATTAAGTAGTGAATTGAAAGACGAAAGTTCACCTCAACCATAGCTATCCCAGACGGAAATGTTCCACCTTCGTAATATTTGTTCATTTACATTTAGCATACGAAACCTGTCTTTTTGAAAGAATCTACTCGTTTTCATCCGATATTCTCAGATGAGTGTTAATATCTGTAATGAAATTTATTTTCTTGACCCCGAAAAGATACAGTTTACGTTACACATATACAGTTTGTCGTACTTTTAACTAAATTACCAGAGACTTCTACACACTTTATTTGGAAGCCAGTTTCTTTCTATTTGGATTCTTTGTTGTTTCTGATTTTTTTTTGTCAACCCCTAAAGCTTGTCTGAATCAATGAGCCGGTAATCGCTGTTTCCGTCGCGCTTTCAGTCCAGTGTGAACAGGCTTTTCACTTCTGCCTCCATTCGATTTTTCTTCCTCGGTGGTTTACTGCGTTTTACCTTCTCTGTAGAGGTAACGACTTTTGGTGTACCGGGTAAGCTCCACCTCCGCTCTCTCGGGTCGGAAATTGGCCATATTTTAGTCGACTACGCACGATAGCATCAGCGAAATGGGGAGACGAAAGTTCTTGCTTTTATTTGTTCTTGATCAGACCCAGGACAGTCCAAGTGCTTCTTTTAATTCAACAACCTTTGTAAGTGCCTCATCATCGTGCCACCTGAGCTTGAGTGACCATGATTACTGCTCTGTGGAGGAAGCTTCAGTGACATCCAGTGGAGCAGAGGATCAGTTACCACAAACCGACAGCAGTGTCCAGTGATCATGCTGTTGACCTTCACCAAACTAATAATGACAAGTTCACAATGACAGAGTTTGCATCTAACCACTGTGGGTGCATCTCTTGTCAGCTACTAGTCTGTAAGTGTTGCTTGTGTCGGTTGGGCATGTATTCAAGGTCAGTTTCCACCCAGACCAAAGGTGATCCATCTGTTGGCAGTTCTGGCAAAGTTTAAAGTGACAAATCCACCCAGGCTGTGACAGAAATAAAAAATAAAGAAATGCAAACTGACGATCAACCCATCCCTAATAGGGTATTCACAACTTCAACCCCAAAAAGTCATTTGCCAAGGAGTTACGGAACTCCCAGCTCTAGAGATGGATCATTTGGCACTCCATCTGCAGCACCTAGGAGAGTCCTTGACATGCTTTCTCTATCAGTTGAATCTGGGAGTCAGGTTTGGGAAGATCCAAATGATAGCAACTATACTGCCACTAGTTCTGCTCCTGCTGCTGAGAGGTAATTTTTGGTTGGTTAGGTCTTTTTTTCAGTTGAGCCACAAGTTGAAACTCGCGGCGAAAGGCTGTTTTGTCTATTTTTTCGGCGGTAAATTCAAATGTCTGAATGTATAAATAAAAATCGTACAAAATATCAATAAATATAACTCCAGGCTTTCGTCCTTACCATTCCGTGCCAAAAGGATGTTCTGTTTTACGTCATTATACTGGAGAAAGTTTTTAATTTTATTGTTTAGACGTTGTGTTGCTGCTAAATTGCTAAACGGTAGGTAATATATTGTTAAAGTTTGATCAGAATCGATTAGAGTGCAGAGATAGGGGCAATAAAACCTTAAACAAACAAGCAAAAATCGGTCTATCAAATATATTTCTCGGGTGGGTCACAAAATCACCACGATACCCACGATCAAAATACCCACGGTTAAAAATGCCATAATTCAGGTTGTAGACCCTGAAATCAAAATCGTCAGAAATGTCAACGGTGCAAAATGCCCACAGTTTAAAATGCTCTCAGGGAAGACAAAAATCGTCAAAAGTTTCAATGGAAAATTATCGCCATTCTGATACTCGGTCCGCTCCTTTTGTGTCACATTCATCACTAGCTCCAGTTTACTACGGCCCGGAACACCTCAAACTGTACAATCATGGGCATTCTGAACCGTGGGCATTTTGAGCCGTGGGCATTTTTAGCCGTGGGCATTTTGAGTCGTGGGCATTGTGATCACGGGCATTATGAGTGTCAGCCCATTTTTCATGCTGGACCGATTCAGCTAAAGTCAGGCACAGCCCGGAACTAATGCAATAACACATAAATCCGGTAAAAACTTGAGTGAAAAAGTTGACTTATCATTGTCGTCGGGCAGCTTTTCTGTAGAAGCTTGTAAAGATACCGACCAATTAGTACAATCGTCTTCCGATTCGTCTGACAAGGGCCATTGATGAGGAAGCATAACATGGATCATAATATTCCTTGAGCTTCAGGATTCCAGCTATATTAGTTTCATAAGTATCATCCTCTGGGATCCCGTCGTAACCTTTGGTCATGTCTGCCGACCAAAAGTATTGGGGAGCACCAATCAAATTTTAATCGGATTAAAAATATGTAAAGTTTCTTATAAGGCTTGTCGTAAAACTAAACTAAGGATTGTCGTAAAACTTTGGAGTTGCAAGCTAACCTGCAGGGGATCTTCGGGGAAGACATCTGCTGGAAATGCTTATACTCTATTGAGATAATAATCGCAATACGTTGCCTACCGCTGTCGGTACATGTTGTACCTCAAAATACGGTAGCTTCTTCATCTGATGTTTTACTCTCGCATTCATCCTCTCCATTCCATCTTTCATTATCAGAACCGAGGTCTTTTATAATGCTTCTGATCATTCTGGCTCAAGCTGTATTGACTTCAACCTTATTTAAATAGGACGGTATCGTATCCTTGTTAATTACTCCCCTGCGACTCGATCGCTTTCTTTGCTGCGTTCAATGATAAGAGTCGCGCTGGATCAGGGGTCGATTTTGAGAAGTGGGCGAATCGACGAAAAAAGTGGGGGTTGTGACGGATTCTTTGGGTCTTATGACGGGTAAGTGTGCTGCCGTATTAAGTGGGGGTTGTGACGGATTTGTTGGGTCTTATGACGGGTGGGCGAGCTGTCGTAAAAAGTGGGGGTTGTGACGGATTTTTTGGGTCTTGTGACGGGTAAGCGAGCTGTCGTAAAAAGTGGGGGTTGTGACGGATTTGTTGGGTCTTGTGACGGGTAAGCGAGCTTGCGTAAAAAGTGGGGGTTGTGACGGATTTTTGGGGTCTTGTGACGGGTAAGCGAGCTGGCGTAAAAAGTGGGGGTTGTGACGGATTTTTGGGTATTATGACGGGTGGGCGGCGTAAAAAGTGGGGGTTGTGACTGATTTTTTGGGTCTTGTGACGGGTAAGCGAGCTGGAGTAAAAAGTGGGGGTTGTGACGAATTTCTTGGGTCTTGTGACGGGTGGGCGAATCGACGGGTCATAGAATTTGGTGAATCGACGGGTGGGCGAATCGACGGGTAGGCGAATCGACGGGTGGGCGAATCGACGGGTGGGCGAATCGACGTTGGGCGAATCGACGGGTGGGTGAATCGAAGGATTTTTGGATTGGGCGTATTGACGGGTGGGTGAATCGACGGGTGGGGGTAGTGACAGCGACCCACTCGACTAGTATACCCGGAGGGTTAAACACTTCCCGGCGCCGGCTGTACATCCTTTCCCGGCATAAATTAGGCGATTCCCGCTTCAAAACATGCTGATTTTAATGTTCTAACACGTGGCAACCGGTGCCAGCACCGGCCGGGCACCACGGAACCGGGCCCTTGGTGTGCAATAAAATCGAGAGTGGGCAACCCGTCGGCACACCTTTCCGCCACGGTGAGTTCGCGAGTGAAGGATTTCTCACTACTACGGATAGTAATGGAGGAATTCAGACTCTACAGAGAGACTGCACCATATCCGACGAAAACGGCGGGAGAATAACGAAAAAATTTAAGATTAGGAAGTACAGGACTTTCGAATTTGAGACTAAATTACCGGCCTTGGATGGGTCGCTGTCACTACCCCCACCCGTCGATTCACCCACCCGTCAATACGCCCAATCCAAAAATCCGTCGATTCACCCACCCGTCGTCTCGCCCACCGTCGATTCGCCCACCCGCTGATTCGCCCACCCGTCGATACGCCCACCCGTCGATTCGCCCACCCGTCGATTCGCCCAGCATTCTGTTGCTTGAGCGTCGATTCACCCAATTCTATGACCCGTCGATTCGCCCACCCGTCACAAGACCCAAAAAATCCGTCACAACCCCCACTTTTTACGCCAGCTCGCTTACCCGTCACAAGACCCAAAAAATCCGTCACAACCCCCACTTTTTACGCCGCCCACCCGTCATAATACCCAAAAAATCCGTCACAACCCCCACTTAATACGGCAGCACACATACCCGTCATAAGACCCAAAGAATCCGTCACAACCCCCCCTTTTTCCGTCGATTCGCCCACTTCTCAAAATCGACCTCTGATCCAGCGCGAATCTTATCATTGAACGCAGCAAAGAAAGCGATCGAGTCACAGGGGAGTAATTAACAAGGATACGATACCGTCCGGTTTAAATAAGGGTGAAGTCAATACAGCTTGAACCAGAATGATCAGAAGATGTTGAAATTGATCATAGGTCAGAATCAGACCATTTTCCGGTTAGTTTGAGTATTACGTTTTTGAATAAGGCTCCCCCGTGTCCGAGGAAAGTATCCCAGTGGCGGGAACAAAGGCAGAAACCCCCACTGAGAATAAAGAGTGATTGGACAAAAGACGAGGTAAACACAATCCAAGAAATATTAACGACAGAAGAAATGGAAAGTTCTATTTGTAGAATAAAGCAAAGTATAGTTGCTCGACAAGAAACAACTGACGTAATTTCATCAGTATTAACAACTACACTCAGGGAAAACCTAGAAGGGCCGCTTTCTAAACAGACGCTTAAGCCAACAGGGTTTTTCGATGCTGATTGTGAAGCAGAAAGAAAGAACCTTGCAAGAGTCCTGGCAAAGGTGAAACTGCGGACACGGAAACCCGGAAAATCGAATGGCTTAGTAAATACCGCGAAGAAAGAAAAAGGTATAAGTCTCATATAAAGAAAAAGAAAAAACTGTTTGAGCTAAAACAACAAGCAGAAGTTGCTAAGGCTTTTAAGAGTACGAACAAAAAAGAATTTTGGAAAAAAATTCGCGAACCCGGCACGAAAAATAAAACCGAGAACGAGACCCCAGAACCCGAGGAATGGCCTGCCTACTTCGAGTCATTGCAACATCATTTCGCCCAGAATTCTACTCTACTGGTCCCTGATTACGACGAAATGGCAGCGGAAATAGGAATAATCGCCGAAAGTCACACTGAGTACCCCCTAAACCAAGAAGATTACTTGTTATGTGATCCTGTTCGGGAGGAGGAGTTAGAACTAGCACTAAGGAATTCATCAGGTGGGTCAGCTCCAGGGCCGGACGGCCTTCCTCTACGTTTGTATAAAGTTGCGACATCTATATTACTCCCAGTCCTTCTGGGAATTTTTAATCTAGTCCTTAGCACACAGAAGTGGCCGGAGGCTTGGAAAACGTCCCTTATTTTCCCTCTTTATAAAAAAGGGAACCCGCGTGCGTTTGAAAATTATAGGCCAATTAGTTTAATGGATAGTTTAGGAAAAATTTTGGAAAAGATTATAGATAAGAGATTAAGTCAATGGTTGGACCAAAGAAAAGTTATTAGAGAGGAGCAAGGAGGTTTTCGGAAGGGGTATTCGACGTCGGATAGGTTATTTATTTTAAATGCTTTGATGAATAAATATTGTAAAGGTAAAGGGAAGTTATACATAGCTTTCCTAGACCTTAGCAGAGCATTTGATAATGTGGATCGAGTGATATTGTTTAAGATATTGGTAAAATTAGGCCTTCCCCTATTATTTATAAGGATGATATTATGTATGTATTGCGAAACTAAAAACTTCGTAAAGGTGGCGGGGAAAGGTATATCGAGGATGTTTTTCAATATAAAAGGAGTGAGGCAGGGAAGCGCACTTTCCCCGAAATTATTCGCGATATTTGTTAATGATATAGTTTCTTTTTTGGAAAGTAGGTGGGCACCAACAGTACGGCTTGGTGAGAAAGTTTTCTCGCTGCTCATGTTCGCAGATGACATCGCACTAGTCGGTAAAACAGCAGCTGAATTACAGATATTGCTGGATCTAACAGGAGTATATTTGGAGGAAAAGAAATTGCAGCTCAACATCAAGAAGACTGAAGTAATAGTTTTTGGACGCCAGCCAAAAGGGGAACAGCAAGAGAGTTTCTTCTTCAAGGGACAACAGATTAAGATTGTCACGGAAGCTAAATACCTTGGTTTTCATCTTTCTTCGAACGGTAGCTGGAAAAAACACATTTCAGTAGCAGCCTCAAGAGCCAAAGCAGCATTGTTTACTTTGTATAGAAACAACCTACTCACCGGGATTGGCGACCTCAAGATGCACAAACAACTGTTTTGTTCGAAAATTGAATCAATAGTTCATTACGGAGCCGAAATATGGGGGTACGAAAGCGGAAAAAACCTAGAAACGTTACAGCTTCAATATTACAAGAGGATATACGGGTTACATATCACCACGCACAGCCTGGTTATAAGAGGCGATCTTGGATTATTTTCAATGCGAAGTAAGAGGGAAGTCCATATCATCAAATATTGGTTAAAGCTACTGGATTACCCCAACCACAGGCTGGAATCATCTGCATATAATGAACTACTAGAAATTGGGACAAAGAAAGCTTGGCCTTTCCAGGTTAAAAAGTTATTGGATAAAAATGGATTTTCGTACATCTGGAATGTGGGTCGTGGACCAGGAAAGGAAGGGAAAAAATTCCTGGGAGAATTTAAAGCGAGGCTAAAAGACCAGGAAATCCAGCAGTGGTGGCTGGACATTAAGTCATCTAAAAGTCTACAATTTTATAGTCAAGTGAAGGAAACGTATGGTGAGGAATATTATTTTAAGTTGGATATCCCCAAAAGGTTTATGAAGGTTTGGTTGCAGGTGCGAGCAAATTGTCTACCTTTCGGGAAAGTTTGGGAAAGAAAGAAGAACCCGGAAATGCATAGGTCTTGCCCGGTTTGTGGGGAAGGTGAGTCTGGGCTTGGCCATATTCTCCTGCGGTGTCGTAGCCTCTCACATTTGAGGGGAAGTATATTTGAAAAGGGGAATGATGGCTTTCTCCCTGGGATTTTGAAATCAACGTCGCCGAGGTATATTATCGCAGTAGGGAATTTTGTTGGAAGGGCTTTAGAGTTTAGTAAGATTGATGAAAGAGATAGAGAAAGTGCGCCGTAGAAACTATAGTAGTGTTGAATGAATGTTGGTTGTATTTATGTATGTTGTTTGTTACTGTATATGGCCATACGGCTTTCAAATACAGATTATCTTATCTATAAAAGACCTCGGTTCTGATAATGAAAGATGGAATGGAGGGGATGAATACGAGAGTAAAACATCAGGTGAAGGAGCTACCGTATTTTGAGGTACAACATGTACCGACAGCGGTAGGCTACGTATTGGAAATACGGGATATACAAATGTGAACTTAATCACTCAGC
This sequence comes from Branchinecta lindahli, assembly GCA_023053555.1. Lineage (NCBI taxonomy): Eukaryota > Metazoa > Arthropoda > Branchiopoda > Anostraca > Branchinectidae > Branchinecta > Branchinecta lindahli. The sequence goes on along the minus strand of JAKZAO010000008.1, from coordinate 15,470,265 downwards.
TTTTAAGCCTTATAAGAAACTTTACTATTTTTAATCCGATTAAAGTTTGATTGGTGCTCCCCAATACTTTTGGTCGGCAGAGATGACCAAAGGTTCCGGCGGAATCCCAGAGGATGATACTAATGAAACTAATATAGCTGGAATCCTGAAGCTCAAGGAATATTATGATCCATGTTATGCTTCCTCATCAATGGCCCTTGTCAGACGAATCGGAAGACGATTGTACTAATTGGTCGGCATATTTACAAGCTTTTACAGAAAAGCTGCCCGACGACAATGATAAGTCAACTTTTTCACTCAAGTTTTTACCGGATTTATGTGTTATTGCAGTAGTTCCGGGCTGTGCCTGACTTTAGCTGAATCGGTCCAGCATGAAAAATGGGCTGACACTCATAATGCCCGCGATCAGAATGCCCACGACTCAAAATGCCCACGGCTCAAAATGCCCACGGTTCAGAATGCCCATGATTGTACAGTTTGAGGTGTTCAGGCCGTAATAAACTGGAGCTAGTGATGAATGCGACACAAAAGGAGCGGACCGAGTATCAGAATGGCGATAATCTTCCATTGAAACTTTTGACGATTTGTGTCTTCCCAGAGAGCATTTTAAACTGTGGGCATTTTGGACCGTTGACATTTCTGACGATTTTGATTTCAGGGTCTACAACCTGAATTATGGCATTTTTAACCGTGGGCATTTTGATCGTGGGTATCGTGGTGATTTTGTGACCCACCCGAAATATATTTGATAGACCGATTTTTGCTTGTTTGTTTAAGGTTTTCTTGCCCCTATCTCTGCACTCTAATCGATTCTGATCAAACTTTAACAAGATATTACTTACCGTTGTTCTACGCCACGAAAATGAGTGTTAATTATTCAGCCTGTTACTTGGCCATAGAACAATTATAAAGCTTTAATCAAGAAAGAGAAAAACTGGAATCTCACATCGGCTTTTTGGGATCCCAAAACGTAAGTGGCGGGATACCTATGACATCGCAATAGTTGTCCGTCTGTCTGTCCGTCCGTCTGTCCGTCTGTAAGCACGATAACTCTCGAAGGGATTGAGATATTTTGATGAAACTTGGTGGGAGGATCCTTTGGGTCAAAGTACAAGTCAAGTTCGAAGATGGGCTGTTTAGCCATATATTTGAGGGTGGGGGAGGGGTTTCAAATTAAGGGGCAAACAAAAATATTTTTTGAAAGCTATTTAGATAGTTGATTTAGGGGTAAGGGAACAGGCTGAATCCGAATATGAAAGTTATTTTCTCGTCGGACAAGTAGTTCGCCCGGAATCCAAAACCGGAAAGTTTGTTAAAAGTAAAAGTTTCATTTTAAGTTGATTAGATGTTTGATTTAGGGGTAAGAAGACATGCTGAACACGATGGTGAAAAATATTTTCTTGCCGGACAAGTAGTTCGCCCGGAATCCGGCAAAAACCGGAAAATTTGTTAAAAGCAAAATGTTTATTTGAAGTTGATTAAATGTTCGATTTAGGGGTAAGAAGACATGCTGAACACGATGGTGAAAACCATTTTCTCGCCGGACAAGTAGTTTGTCCGGAATCCGGCAAGAACCGGAAAATTTGTTAAAAGCAAAATTTGTATCTGAAGTTGATTAGATGATAGATTCAAGGGTAAGAAAAGACGCTGAATCTGTATATGACAATCGTTTTTTACCCGGACATATAGTTCGTCCGGAATCCGGTTGAAACCGGATTTTTCTTTAGAAGTTAAAGTTTTATTTGAAGTTGATTAGATGTTCTTTATAGGGATAAGGAGATACGTTGAATTTGATTCTGAACTATCTTTTTTTGCTGGGCAAGTAGTTCGCTCGGAATTCGGCCGAAACAGGAAATTTGGCAGAAGTAAAGCAGGAAGTTTCGATCAGTATCGTCAAAATAGATATGGCTTATAGAGGTATATCTGAACGTGGTTTTCTCAGATGACAAGACCTAGATGTCTGGATCAAATAATAAATTTTTGGGATCCCATCGAAAACTTTGGTCTTGTTCATATTGTGACTGTTAATATCCAGTTTCACAGAAGCGCAAAAAGTATCACAAGTAGATCGCCAGACTGCGTGTGGAATTGATGAAAAGCTCATTGCGGGAGGTGTTACAATGGGACGACATTTCCGGTAAATGCATGGTTCAAATAAAAGTTTTACTTTTAACAAATTTTCCAGTTTTGGCTGGATTCCGGACCACCTAATTGTCCGGCGAGAAAATAAGTTTCAGATATTGATTTCCTTATCCCTAGATCGACTATCTTATTTACTTTTATAAACATTTGTTTCGTCCTTTAACTGAAACCCCTCCCCCACCTCCAAATATGGGGCTACAGGGCTCATCTGCGAAATTGACCTGTACTTTGACTCAGTCGATCCTCATACCAAGTTTGAAGAAAGTATCCTACCCCTTCGAAAGTTATCGTGCTGACAGACAGACGGGCAACTTTAACGAAGTCATATATATCCCTCCACCTACGTTTTGGGATCCCAAGAAAACTTCTCTATATAACAATTTTGCAAATGTTGGGAATATACTGAATAGGTACTATAATTAATAAGCATTATTATACATGTGTTCTGCATTGTTGTGTGCGGTATGAGTTGAGACAAAACTGAGCTTAATTGCAGGAGAAGTTTGGAGAAGATATAATAGGGAACCTTACGCTTACACTCTACTGAGACTTGATTGATCTTGTGGCATCATAATTCTTTTGACGTACCACATAATCGCAATATGTAGCCGACCTCTCTCGGTACACTTGTACCTAAAAAAGGTAGCTCTTTTTTCGGAAACTTTACTCATGCATTCATCCTCTTTATTTCCTCTTTCATTATCAGTACCGATGTCTGACGTAATGCTTCTGATCAATCTGGCTCAAGCTATATTAACTAGTTTTCACCCTTATTTAAATCGGACGGTATCGTTGCCTTCTTAATAACTCCCCTGCGACTCGATCGCTTTCTTTTGCCGCGTTCAATGTTAAGAGCCGCGCTGGATCAGAGGTCGATTTTGAGAAGTGGGCGAATCGACGGGAAAAAGTGGGGGTTGTGACGGATTTGTTGGGTCTTATGACGGGGTAAGCGCGCTGTTGTATAAAGTGGGGGTTGTGACGGATTTTTTGGGTCTTATGACGGGTGGGCGATCTGTCGCAAAAAGTGGGGGTTATGACGGATTTTTTGGGTCTTGTGACGGGTAATCGAGCTGTCGTAAAAAGTGGGGGTTGTGACGGATTTTTTGGGTCTTGTGACGGGTAAGCGAGCTGGCGTAAGAAGTGGGGGTTGTGACAGATTTTTTGGGTCTTGTGACGGGTAAGCGAGCTGGCGTAAAAAGTGGGGATTGTGACGGATTTTTTGGGTATTATGACGGGTGGACGGCGTAAAAAGTGGGGGTTGTGACGGGTTTTTTGGGTCTTGTGACGGGTAAGCGAGCTGGCATAAAAAGTGGGGGTTGTGACGGATTTTTTGGGTCTTATGACGGGTGGGTGAATTGACGGGTGGGCAAATCGACGGATTTCTGAAGTGGGTGAATCGACGCCTCTTGAAACCGAGGTTGGGCGAGTCGACGGTGGGCGAATCGACGGGTGGGCGAATCGACGGGTGGGTGAATCGACGGGTGGGCGAATCAGCGGGTGGGCGAATCAGCGGGTGGGCGAATCGACGGATATTTTGGGTCTTGTGACGGTTAGGCGAACTGTCGGAAAAAGTGGGGGATGTGACGTATTTTTGGGGCATTATGACGGGTGGGCGAATCGACTGGTGGGCGAAAAGACGGGTCCCCCCTTGGATAGCTGCTGTGAGTCAGAGAGTTGTTGGAATTGTTATCTGGCTTCTTCTTGTTGGAATAATACAACTTTTGCAAATTAATGTTCTTTTTTTATGAGAATTTGAAGGCTTCAAAGTTTGTAAACAAAGAGGAAGTCTCGCGTCCTATTGGTCAGCTATGACGCGTTCCTTGAAGTCCGCGTCATAACCGACCAATAGGATGCGAGCCTCCGTCTTTGTTTACAAACTTTCAAGCCTTCAACGTTAATTTGCAAGAGTTGTATCATTCCATCAAGAAGAAGCCAGATAACGATTTCAACAACTCTCTGACTCACAGCAGCTATCCAAGGCCGGTAATTTAGTCTCAAAGTTGAAAGTCCTATACCTCGTAATGTTAATTTTCTTTGTTATGATCCCGACGATGATGGTGTAGAAATATCCGTTTTCTTCGGGTAGGATGAAATCTCTCTATGGCGTAGCGGCCGGGCACCACGGAACCGGACCTTTGGTGTGAAACTTATTACTTATTCTCAATTCGTTTAGAGAAAATACAATTTCAATTCCCAAGATGGTAAGAGAACATGGAACCGAAGAGACGAAACAAGGAAAGACGTCTCTAGGATAGGCTCACGTGAATTATGAAGGGCTGCCCACTCCTCGGCACCTGCTGTACACCCTTTATCAGCACCGGCTGGTATCGGCAGAAATAAGCGGCGCCGACCGGAAATTAGGCGAACCATCTTTCAAACGCTTCTAAACATAATGATGTTAATGTTCTGACACATGGTAATCCCTACCGACAGGTTTCACCCGGTGCCGGGACCGGTCTGGCACCGGGCACTTGCTGTACACTAAAATCGAGAGTGAGCAACCCCTCGGCGACGCATATGTCACTGGGCATATCTTAGCAAAACCATGCTTTCACTTGGGTAGGCCTAAGAAAGCACGTTCGAGACTAGCCAAGTTGGTAATGACATTGGTTAATGAGAAATAAAATAATGCAGCTGTCCAGACCTTCACATATACTTTAAAAGGCTAGCCAATAAACCAGGAAATTCCACTCACCACATTCTCTAGTTCTTTGCAATCAGGGCTATTCTTTTCAAAAAATGATGTCGCATTTTTCAACTTCCTTAGGGAGGCAACATAGGCATCCAGACCGACGTTAAGAGGCCGGTCTCTAATAGTAGTATCCAAGTCTCTACTAAGGCTGTAATATCCCAGAACATGGTCCAGCGCTTCAATGGTTTTATCCAAATCTAAGAAAAGAGATGTTATTAAACAAAGCTGAAGACTTATAGCTATTCTTTCTTACTCTTTCCCAACAGCGTGGTCTATTTCCGATCCGTCTGAGGCATTTTTTTTGTGGCATATTAGTATCCGATACATGCGCCCTTCAAAAACTTCTTCCAGATTAGTTCTTTTTTTGCCGCTAGATGCACTAGCATAAAGTAAACAATAACATGTTATTTTCTGGTGTACATTTTATTAGGTTTGTCTAGCTATTTTCAATACTCTAGATGAGTCCCTCTCCTTCCCGATGCAAAATCGCCGTGTACCTGGCGGAAGAGCCGGAAGGGGCACCACAGCTGTCCCCAAAGATCCCCTTCTTCCTGAGGATCACTGGCTTGTTTTGGGCTTAGTCATTTAGAGTATTCCTTTTAGGCCTAGCCAAGTTTAAAACTGTTAATACCTCTGCTCTACCCAACTTCGTTCTGTCAAATATCATTTTGTCAGTTGTGGCTTCAGACTTTACTGCTGACTGACTTTTCCGCGGGGCTAATCCACGACTCGGTATGAACCGCAAGCCTAATCGCTTATTCCCCCTTCAAATAACTTATACCAACATCTAACGTGTGATTGTTACTGTTTCTCTAGCGTATCTGGCGGCAATTGTCATTGGATTTTATGACGGGCGGATTTCTGAATGGTCGTCACCAAAACAGTCAAAACCGTCACACATTCGACCCGCAAGCTCGAAGAAACGCCGTTTTGACTCTTTCGTTGGCGGTAATTTCAAATACCTAAAAATAAAAGTATATCCAATCAAAACTAACATTTCATTCTAGAAGGATCCTCAGTCTGCTGTCGATTTTCGAGCACAAAATCGAAAATCACCTCGAGAGTTGTTAGTCAAATTTGTGACACAGGGCTCTTACACTTCAATGACAACTCGCCACACCAACAACTGGGAAGTGACAAGTTGCCCTACTGACATGTCTAAACACCGATAACTAGCCGCACAGAAACTAACTTCAAAAACAAAACAAAAAAACATAGAAGGTTTGCATCTTACAACTCATCTCTGACAAACACTCTGCAAGAGGATCTGAACACCCTAGCTGATTGGTCAAGTGAGTGGAAACTGGAGTTCAACCCTGACAAATGCCGCATACTCCACTTCGGACATAATAATCCAAAACGGCAATACCAGATGAGAAGACCCGGATCTGGCCTCACAGTCCCGATCCCACCCACCTCAGAAGAGCGAGACCTCGGAGTCATCGTAGACGACCAACTGAAGTTTCACTCCCACACCAAAAAGGTGGTGGCAAGCGCCAATCGGACTCTAGGGATGATCAAACGCTCAATCTCATCCCGCAAACCAGCTGTTATGATGAAGCTCTACAAAGCCCTGGTCAGGCCCAAATTGGAGAGCGGTAACACCCTTGCCTCGCCCTTCTACCAACAAGACAAGAAGCTCATCGAAGGCGTCCAGAGGCGAGCCACAAAATCCATTCGTGGCCTCAAAACACTGCCTTATGAACAACGGCTGCAGAAACTAAAACTCCCAACACTAACTTACCGGCGGAAGAGGGGAGACATGCTACTTGTCTTCAAACTACTCAACTCTAATTGTCTCCCTTCCCTCTTCGCCCCTGACAGCAATTCACGGACTAGGGGCCACTCCCGGAAGCTGTTCCGAAGATCCTGCTCCTCTCGTGTTCGCCAACACTTCTTCAGCAATCGTGCTGTTCCTCTGTGGAACGGCCTGTCTGATTCAGCTGTGACTAGCGAATCACCTGAGGGGTTCAAAAAGCGACTCGACGAGGACTGGTGTGCGCAACCGTGGAAAGTGCATTGGAGTGCCCCAGAAACAGTGACACGGAAATAAGCAAACACCATCATCAACCGCAAGCTACTCATCGGGATTCAACATCCTTATTGCTTGCACGTGCAATTTGAGGTACTTTTTTAAGGTAATTAACCAGCAGACTGGATCAAGTCACCCCAATTTTTGTCACTGCTTGAAATGTTTCAAGACCGAAGAAGATTTGCGAAAAGCCGATGTGGGAATCAAGACATGTTGTTCTCCACCTCGGCCAAAGAAACAGTACGTGAAAACTAATCAGAGAGAGCTGTAAGTATATATATCCTCTAAGGCTTTATCCAAAGATCAAAGAGACTTGGGGGAGGCAGTATACTTTAAAGTGGGTCTGAAAAGGGAGGAAATAAGGTATTTGATTAGTTGTAGGGAGGAGATTCTTCATCGGAGGAGAAAAGGTGGCCATCAACCAACTACAAATTTGTATCGTCAATATTTCAAAGTGGGAGGAAATAAGGGATTTGGTTAGTTGAAGGGAGTACAGCAGCATTTCAAAGAAGTATGGAGTAGCACAGCCCGTAATTGCCGTGCAGAAGCATTTATTGCGGTATAGGCAAGACCTTGATTCGATAAGCGATATGTTTAGACTGCTGAAATAGTTGATGATTTGTTGTTGATTATGTAGTGTTGTGCATTGTTTCTTTTTCCTTATTTTTTTCTACTCCATTTTTTGTGTATTTATACATTATGATGGGTAATAAAATTATAATAATAATAATAACAGTACATTCTTCCATTGGAGGAGAGAAAGCGGCCACATCTACCAATTAAAAATTTGTCAAACAAACAGTTGGCATCGAGCAGGAAGGCCAACTGATGGTACTGAAAAACTTTAAGTAAGTAAGTACAATAGTACATAGACCACAAGTAACTCACTTTCTTTTCTTCTCTGAAGGGCTTCAGTTTCTTGGAAGATGGGCATCACTATTGTTTCAAGTTTCTCAAGCCTCCCCTTGAAGGCTGTCATAGTAGAATCTATACTTGCTCCAAGCTGTAAGTTCTTTTGAATAGCATCGTTGAGGAAATCTGTGGCAGACATGGTCCCAGACCTAGAAATCATTGGAAGATTACAGATAAGCTTAAGATATGAAGACATGCTGTTTCTGCTAGAAAAACAACTCTACTTTATATTTTGTGATTTTTCCTTCCACCCAAGTGTCAGGTAAATTGAGAAAACTGCAAATGCACTACCTTACTTTTGGCTGTTATGCTTCCAGTTTTCTCCCTCTTTGCTCATCACCTTGTCACCACACTGTCAGAAGTTTTATAACAGAAAACACAAGGATGTGCAGTTTCAACAGACAACACTTAGGATGTAATCTGTTGTCGCAATCAAAACGTTATTCATGGAATGTTATAACTTTCCAATATCATGACAATGAACAAAAAAGTCAGCAGATGCTTTTTTGGCAGTTTTTCGGCTCTTCCTGGTAATGCTTGTTACGCATCACATTTGATACATAATTTTTATCATGACAACAGATATAATCCAGCAAGTTCATATTTGAAAGTCTTCGACATCAGCTTGTATCCAGTTGAGCCTTTAAAATATTTTAAATGTCTCCTTTCATTTTACTGTTGCTAAGTAGTCTGACTAATGTCTGACAACTAAATCTTGTCTCGTCTCAGCACAGTCTCAGCAGCAGCCTATAAGAAAGGGTGAGTTTGTATAAAGCAAAAACTGACAGTGGGCTTCAGGTTGAAAAGTTCTGGATGGATCCAGATTTCCAACTGAAAAAAAAATCAAACTTGGATTCTACTAGTATTATAGTGTTATTTTTTTCAGGAGTTATATGCTGGTTATATGGGTGGGACACTGGAAAAATAGGAGCTACGGGGCATCTAAAGAAACATACGCTAACACCAACTGACACCAACATTCCATACATCTTAACTTAGAATTATTTGCTCTAAACTTTTCTATGTGGATGCCCTACAATTTACTTTCAAATTCTTGGACTTCACACACTGGACTATGCTATTATGGCTGTTCTCTGGCAGGGGCGTAATTTCGTCAAAATCCTGGGGGGGGGGCAAAGTTGGAGCAGATTTTTCCAAGTCAAGTGAAAATGAGCAGTTTTAGTTCAAGAAGAAAAACGTAATAAAAACAAAGAAACAAAGAGATATTTTACTAATCGGCCAAGGCGAAAACGACACAGGAAGCGATAAAATTAGGTCAAACGCCTCAAGGACCAAACGGGCAAACATCAAGCTGGGGGGGGCAAACTGGGGTCTGGGGGGGGCAGTTGCCCCCCCTGCCCTATAGCAAATTACGCCCCTGTTCTCTGGTTCCGTTGCTCTGGCTCTGGCCACTGGGTTCTGAAAAGGCACCCAAACCCAAATGGCATTATTAGAACCTGATTAGAACTGCAGAACATTACTGGCCAATAACAAAAAACACTGCCTAGTGCAGTACAGTTTGGCTATTCAGACAATTTAGCACGGCTTTAGTTACCAACCTTTATCTGTATATAGAATCGTGCCCCGAGCAAGCAAACTTGTTCTCTCAAATGTCAAATACTAACACAAATTAAAGCCATGCCCCACGAGAGGTTTGAATAGCCCGCTGAACTGCTGAAGTTGCACCCTAAAATTACTAGAATCAGCCACCACCAACCGACTTCAATTTGTCTCATGAAAATCTTTCAATCATTTAAAATAGCAGCAAAAATCATAAGAAATCTTTTTTCTTATGAAATTAACTAAAGATTATAGCTTACATTCTCTGTCAAGTCAAGAACAAACCGAAACAACGTCTTGCCTTTCAATTTAGTACAAGCCTCCAGTACGCACACCGGTCTGTGTCGACTGTGTCCGCCATCGCTAGTTGCCGCCAATAGCTTGTGTTCTACGGCGCTTCCTGATAAATTTGATGCACCTTTTCTCAATTTAGTACTTGGATATGCGACAATAGGAAAAGACAAGGATTTACAAGTGCTTGAGGCATTATGCAAATTTGTTTGCTCTTCGGGCCTTACCTCAAGACTGTGAGTTAAGGAATGTGATAATTCAGTGTTAATTTTTAGTAGGAGACTATGACGTTGGACGATTGACTGACAGTTTATATTTGGCGGCGTTTAGGGCGAAAGCCGAGCGCATTCACACCCGACAAGACAAGACCTTTTCTCTGTTTATGATCTGACAAAATAACCTCGTATATGGGTAGTCGAACGCGAACGAGCCTAAGACTTACCTGATTCCTCTGTTGCTTGAATTGTAAGTACATCTGTTAAAGTGATCTGTTAAAGTGTTTAAGGTGATCTTCTGATAAGTGAATAGCAAATAGGAGATACAGGACGTGCCATAAATTCCTCCCCCGTCTGATTTCCGCCCCCTAGTTAAATTTCACAGATACTGAATATTCTAGCTGGTTTCTGAATGACCATAACTACACCTATCTACTGATGTAAAAATCTCCCTTCAAATCCTTTCAGTTTCAAAGAGAATCTCTTTCTTCTTCGAAGGTGCAAACGGCGGAAATGAGACCTCTGGTGGGCGGATTTTGGACACAAGAGTAGAAAACGCTCAGATCAGAAATTTCACGGACATGTTTGGAGTAGCGAACGACTGAAGGCATCTAGCGTCCAAAACATTGGTCTGTCTTGGTTAAAAATGTCGATTTCACTTTCGACGACTAATGAAATAATTGCCGATTGTGATGCCTACATTTGATTACAGATGTTTTTTTGCAGTACGACGAAGAGACACAATAGTGGCGTTTTGATCGCCAATAAAATTTGCCCGGTAGACGAAGCGAGTTTGCCGGTTCGTGCATATTACTGTTTTCGATGGCCGATAGCCGTTGGCAATCGTCGATGTTTCTGGGTGGGCAAAAACGAGTTTTTCATTTTTGAAAATACCGCCTAATCCTCAAATGAAATCCATACGTCAACGGCTAACGGCGAGTCCTCGGCTGATGGACACGAATTTAGGCGATACACGTTAGCCGATTAGAACGAAAACAGAAAATAAGATAAACAGCTACGGCAATCGGCTTCCGGCGAACGTCGAAAACACGAAAAAATCAAACGGCTACGCTATCGTCAAACTGATCGGCGATCAAAAACGCCACTAATATTTCGCCGCTTCTTCTCTGGCAACAACACAACAGCGGGAACAGAAGCACATTTTGAAAAATCGGCGGGAAAACAAATCGAGACTTCAAAAGAACTCTAAAAGCCGGTAAAAGCTTGAATCGAATCATATCGCGACCTGCGAAGTAATCAGCATGACTTGACTATAATCAGCGTGTTTTATTCAGCGTCTTGGATTTTTGGGCGGAATTTGATCGTAAAGTGGGCGGAAATTCGTTTTGGAGGCGGAATTCAGTTCTGCCAAAAAAAAATTGGTCCTTCAGCTGAAACGTTTATCTTGCAACGCTGAGACGCATTAGCCAGATATAAAAAATAGTGTCTGGAAGATCAGAAGCAGAGCTTACTTTCAAGATATTGGAAAGTAAGTTTAGACAAGTTTAAAGCACTGAAATTAAATGGGAGGCTGGATTTAGTACATATTCGCGGTCATGGTGGACGGAATTTGGTGCACGTCCTGTAAGCCTATTAATAAAATATCTTTAAACTGTTAAAGCAGGCAAATCAAAATGCTAGTTTTGGCCCAAAAATAATGATTGTCATCCCTACAGTCTAAATCAATGTTCAGAATCACAAGAAAGACCACTAAGCAATTAGAAAATTGGAAGATACTAACATAATAAGAACGCAAGTTCAGTGAACCAAGCAAGAAATAAATTTGAATAAATGCAATAACTAGCCTAATTAGCCCTCAACCTGCCCTCAACTTGGCATCCGCAAATAAAATTGGCCACTCCAAAACTGCGTACTGAAATCAAATACATGTTGAAATCAAATTTTTCTCTAGGCTACCATGCAAAAAAATCACAAAACCAATGCAATTTTTACGAATTTTTTCTGCACTCAACTTCTCTTCACTGTGGATCCTAATTACAGCAGCTTTTACAAGATTTGATTTCACTTTGTAGAGTTGAATGCGAACAGCAACCCTTCAACAAGATCAAAATATAAAAAATAAAAAAAAGATTACGATTGGTCTGGGCAGGTAAATAGAATTCAAGTGTTTTTTTCTTGAACTCTCAGCCTCTCACTGCTTTGTCTTTTTCCGTTTCAATAGCCAATTCTCGATTGTCTGTCTCTGTTCTCCTTCCTGATTGGTCAGTAAAGGTCGGATGTTCAACCTGCATAAACAGGTTTTGACGGGTGGCTAAATTAGTGTTTCTGTCAAAAGTGAGAAGAGTAAAAACAGTAATTTGTAGGAGAGTTGGGAAGTGAGAACTGAGATTTCAGATTAAAAATGCAACTAATATCTTGTCTCTTTTTTACGGGAATTTCAAATGTCTGTAGTAACAACACATGAAGTTTAGGACAAAATTGGAATCTTGTTTGTTTGGTTAGTAAAAGTGAATATTATGTCAGAATGGTCTACTATAAGATATCAAGAATTTTCACAGAATAATCTACATGTGGCTTAGTAACTAGTTTGGTACAACCTCACAACATAGTCAAAGAATCTGTGGCACAGCTTCAGCACTCTAAGACGTAATGGTAGCATATACCTTCTGCATGCCTGAAAAGCATGAAACTTTCTAAAGATTTTGAAGATTTTCTATTGTACCATATTTGGTTTCTGTTTTACTGTCTCATTCTTCTGTGCCCCACCATACACTTTGCTACATTTGGGGGGGGGGGGATGTTTTGCATGCAGATACCCACTTCTCGAATGACTGACTGATTTGTTCTTTCCGTTAGGTTAGGCTTAGCCTATTCTGGTTAGAGTTTATGGTTTAGTGGGCATGGGCTTAGACCAGTAGTTTGGCTGGAAATTGATAGGCTCACTGAAAACTTACTAGGGTGTTGAGTAGCCTATTAGTAACACTGAGTAATAGCTGCCCCGTAAACATATAAAGTCATCACCATATCCTGAACTTGTTATTTTTCTAGGTGTCCTGTCCTGCTACACAAACAAGGGAAAATCAGCAACAGTGATTTTCATGTCTGGTTGGTGAAAAAGTTTAAGGTAAGCCTAGGATATCGGTATTCAGCTAACTGGAAATCTTAGATTGAGAATACCAAAAGGTTTGGACATCCCTTTGTTGAGGGGATCAGTTCCTGTATAGAAGCAAAAGATGCTGAAGAATGCTGAGTAAAATACAGCTTATTTTCTCAGTTGAGTGGCACTGCCTGAATTATTGAAGGGCTGAAACTTGGATATCTCTGTGTTGGAGTTGGGTATTACTTTTTGGGTGGAAAATGGTGATTTAAAAAGGGATTTGAAGCTGTCCTACCAGAAGGATGGGAAAGAAGCACATTAGAGTTACCTCCTCCCATCCATCCAGCACAAAATGAACCACAAGATGTCGCACTTGAGATATGGCACTGAATGCATGCATGAAGTGATCTCACATCTACTTGTGCTGGGACCAGGTTTTGTCGCCTCATCCTGCGTCCGGGATGGTCTCCGTTGTAGCACTGCTCACTTTTGTTTATTAGATCTGCTGTGCCCTGTCCAGCAGCAAAAAATCTGCCAATGGCCTGAAGGTCCTTTTTATCGAGACCCTACCAGTCTTTCCTAGTCAACTCAAGGCGTCTTGGCCTTGTGTCTTGAGTAGCGGAGTTTGAGTGGTCTCGTTGCTCGACTTGCCCAAGCTTTCGTGATCGTCTTTCTTTTATGACGAGTTCGGTGACCTTCGTGTCTTCTTGGGGTCGTGTCACTGGACAGTCGTGTCAGAGAGCTGAAGAATAATTATCCGAAGAAACCAGTATATGTGGTCAAAGACGGTTTACCACCCGTTCTTCGTTCTTGGCAGACTTTCAGTGTCTAGCCTTCAGATCCATAAGGGAAGATGTGGTGAAAAGCTACTGCGTGTCAGCGGCATGGTCGTGCAACAATCGCAGTAATTCTGCAAGTTGATGATCTTAAAAATCTTATCTTGCCAAATGATGTTGTTTGTGACATTCAGATAAACAAGTTAAAGGACACTTCATACTTACAATAGTAATTGATTCTACTGCAGTAGTATTTCCACCCATTCTTGTTCCTGAGATCCAACACTTCATAAGTGTATCCTACCTCCTGTATTAGCAATACACTGATTATCACGCTTGCCACGTTTGTCCTCTTTGCGTGACGTATCAGGCGCCCGATCCGTGCTTCCGAGGAGCTTATTCGTCCGAAGACCGTTTCTGGAAATTTTGCCAAGATTGTCATCCAAGCCTAGGGACATGGAAAGAGGCTAAAAACAGCCGAAGTCGTGTGTAATTTTCTGTAAGCTTAGTTTAGGCTAGTTGTAAATTGGTCAACTATCTCGGAAAATCTGAGAAGAAACGCTATGTACTGCGAGGTCTCCTTTAACTAAGCTGCCTTGTGTATATTATTATGTGCTTTGAATAAGCAATTTTCCAATTCTTTTCTTTTTAGATATGGAGCCATTCAGCGACCAGAAGTTTCAGAAACGCCTTGCTGACCTAAAAGACACGCAAGAGAGTATCCAGTCGCTTTCTGCGTGGTGTCTGCAGTATAAGAGTCACTCGGTGAACATAGTCAAGCACTGGCTCAAAGCCGTTAAGAAGTCCAAAGTCCCCCAGAGACTGACTTTGTTCTATCTTGCTAATGATGTGCTGCAGCATAGCCGCAGGAAGCAGATTTATGGATTTCTAAGCAATTGGCTGACAGCTTTTAGAGATGCAGTGCCACTGGTGAGGGATGAAAAAGTTCAGAAGCAAATTTTAAGAATGCTGTCAATTTGGGAAGAGCGAAATGTTTATAAGTCTGAAGAGGTGGAGGAATTGAAGGCGCTGTTATCCCAGCCACCGCCAGAAGAGCCAGAAGCCCACATTGACTTTGAGACAAGCCTTTTGTTCCAGAAACTACAAGACTTCCAAAAGTTTGAGGAAGAAACCGATCTACGTCAGAAAAAGCTGAATGAGGCACCGTTGAACATAACTATTGATAGTGAGTCGCTGAGAACGCTTCTTAAAGAGCGGGGGCAATCCGATACTGTACTGAATGAGCTGAAAGACTCGATACGTCGTATGGAAGCGGTTGTTGACGCCCTTAGTACCGAGGTGGGGAAAAGACTTGCTCTGATCTCACTTCTCAAAGAGGCCGGCTCGTTCTATAACCATCAGCGGAGTGAAGCCAAGGTGGTCTGCTCGGCGTATCGCAGTTTCGGTCACAAAGTGAAACAGTTCAAGGAAGCTTTAGACGAGCGAATTGAAACATTACCAGAACCAGAATTGCCTCCTCTGCCAAAGGAGTCCAGCAGCTCTTTTGAGTCTCGTTTAGATAACTTGAATGCTATGTTCGGAGGGGCGCCGCCCCCTCCCCCTCCGCAGGCCGCTTTCGACATCCCCAACGCCGCCCCCCTTCCATTTTTGCCCATGCTTCAGCACCTGACTTTACCCCCTAATATTATGAGCGTCATGATGGGTGGAGCTGCCCCGCCTCCCCCGCCCCCTGACACTTACGCGACGGACGAGTCCCAGTCATATGATTACAGTTCACAAGAGGTATACCCGAACAAAGATCAATCAGGAGCGGATTCGACCTATAATCCTTACGAAGTCAATCTGGATTTCTCGGAGGAGATGAATGAGTTGGACTTTTTAGATGGGGATGTGGACCTGCGCCAGAAGGAAAAGCCAACCAGCCGCCGGGAGAACATCAACACGAGCAACTTGATTAGCCTGACCTCGCGCGGAGACGACAGTCCGCAGCGTTTACTTAAAAGGCTCGATCTGACAGCGTTGACTAACTTACGGCAGAAACTCAGAACAGCGTTAAAGAAAGAAGTGGGCGGTGCCGATCTAGGCGCAATGGACATGGAATTATCTGACGAGGAGGGTGTAGAAGAAGCAGAGGAGACAAGGCCCTCACCGTTGCCCCCGACACCCCAAGAAAACCATGGAGACTTCAACTATAGACAGGATGTCGACTTCAGGTCTGCTCAGTTCGGTGGCTCAGACCGAGATATGCGACCTCCGGATTCGGATCTGAGGAAGCCACAGGTGGAAATGGATTTCCGTCCGGTGCCCCCTCCCGACGTGGATTTCCGGACTAATACGGGCGGACAGTATCAGCATTTCGGCTATCCTCCACAAGGATCTTTTCCTGGCACGCTTGGACATACAGGCGGTTTCAACCGGCCGGATTTGGATTTCAGAATGCCACCTGTTTCAAACAACCATCACCCTCCCAGACAAGACTCTGATTTCCGGCAATCAATGGATCCAAGCCTCGACCACCGACCAATTTTTGATACTACGAATCAGCCGCCCAGCATGGATTCTTGGAAAGCACCTGGTTCAGACCGCGTCGACTCACCGAACTCCGGACAGTCGACAATGAACTCAAATTTCGACCAGCGACCGAATTTTGATGCGCGGAATGATACCGAACACACCATGAAACATCCACCCGGCACGGATTCTTGGACGAGACCAGGTTCAGACCGCCATGAGCCGCCGAATTTCGGACAGCCACCGATGAACTCGAGTTTTGACCAGCGACCGAATTTTGATCCGCGGGCGAATTCGGAACACATAACGAATCAACCACCCAGGCTGGATCCCTGGCAAACACCTGCTCAGATGCAGCATTTCGGACAGCAGCTGTCGGATCTTGTGAAACAGCTCGCCGCGGAAGAAAAGCCTGCTGTGCAAGAAATACATGAAGAAAACCGGCCAGGTTTTGAACACGAAGGAGATGTGAACACTTGGAACCCACATGAGCATCATAGTCCGGCAAATACCGGAAATCTTCAGTCAAGGGGCGGACCGGCTACTCCCAGATCAAACTTTCAAGGAGGGCATGGACCGCGGTTCGGTACTCCAAGGTCTCTACTCGACAGACCGATCGCGCCTCCTCCTAACGACAGCAGCCCAGGAGTGACCAGTGTGAGACCGCGATTTGGTAATCCGCATGGCAGTGACAAGAACAGACCCGGATCACGGTTCGGCCAACCTCATTCCGATTTTAATAGTCCTCGACAGGATTTCGGGCCACCGCGACCGGATTTCCTTTCCCCCAGAACAGCGAATAGTGATTTTCGTCCGCGGTTTACTCCGCGGGTTGGACCGCACTGGCGACCAAACAGTGAAAACGTAGAGGAGAGTGGAAGTCAGTGGCCAGAACGTTCTGCGCCGCGCCCTCTTATGGATTTTGACTTTTCAGAAAATACCGAATTAGAGCCGGAGCATAGTTTTGGTTCCGATGATGGACAGTCTGAAGGGTACGCAGAGAACTTCGGTTCCAGACCGCGTCCGTTTTTTGCGGATCTGAACTTGCCGCAGGGTGGACAGGAGCCCCATGCATTCCGTTCGCCGCACGGATTCAGACCGCGGTTTTCGCCTCGTTTCCGCGGCGGCCCGCGGTTTTGATAAAAAGATGAATCGAAGTTTTTTTCTGTCGGTAGGGTACAAAGAGAATCTGTGTGTCACATTGTTGTTTAAAGTGTCTCATGTAAATTTCTTTACACCATTAAATTCCTTTCAGTTAAAAGTCCAGCTCGCGGTAGAATCGATCTTTTTACAAAGTGCTCCCCCCGTCTCTCCCCTAGTTTGTTGTATCGCTTGCATGCTGTGTTACATTTGACTTTAAAAAGGTAAAGACGAAACGTGCATTTGTTTCTCGATTGTATGGTTTTGGGTCAGCGAAAATCTCTTCCTAGTCCGCAGGTAAACAGTCAGGGTCGGTTGCGGTGTTGCCACGTTAGTTTGGTCGGGTCCCTAATACGCCTGCCAAGTTTCATCGTCCTAGCACATCTGGAAGTACCCTAACTCGCGATCACCGGACCGACCGACGGAAAAGTGATCGGTATATCGCACTTGAGCGAAGCTGCAAGTGCCATAAAAAGCAGAACAAGCAAGAGGGGTCCTTAAAATACGTTCATCATGTTGCTAGAGATCTTTTCAGGCCCAAATACGCTCGGAGTTCACGCAGTGTGTAAACCCAACTTAAGTACAAACACGTCAGTGAACCTCGGCGAGAACGAGAAACTTCACCCGAACGATGATTCAAATGCAATTTCAACCAATCAACGTCGTTCGTTGGGGGCAGCTGTAGCGACGTTTCCGGCTCTTCGCTAGGAACACGGTGACTCTTCATATGGCTGAATGTATTTAATGCAAATAATGACTATTTACAGCGTTAAATAGTGAACGACAAACTCAAATTTGATTGAAAGAATAAATTAGGAATTAAAATCAAGCTAATAAATAACACATTACCACTAAGCAGATCGAACTTGGAGATTCGGGACTGAAGGATTTTGCTCGAAATTACGAAACATTAAAAAATAAGAAAATGTGCAGCCTATGTCACGTGTGAAAAGATTCAGAAGAAGTCAATGCTAGCAATGATAGCAGTCCTAAGAACTTTTATCTCCTTTTCGATCTAAACGACCATATTTCGCTGAACGTCCGACGGCGACGTCAACAGGCGACACAGCCTTGTCGTTAGCAAGTGCGATTTAAGGTACGCTGTATCGTTCTTCCTCGGAAAGATGCAACTTCGCGATATGACGCGTGGTCGATTCTTTCTGTCGCGCACTCCACCCCCGGAGAACTTGTCTCGTTTCATAGGAAGATTGCAGCCTACCCACCGAAAAAGGATGCTTCCAAACCATCATTAAAAAAAAAAAAAATTAAATTGAGCAGTAGGGTTTTCCATTTTGAATTGTCGGCATTTGGAAACCATTCTGGGCCTGTGGGTTGTTCGGAATGTTTTTCCGACAGCAGGGTTTACCCACCAATGGGACTCGAAAAGTTCAAACTTCCACCAAAAAAGGTCACCCTACTAGTCGATTTCTTCACGTTCGAGAAGAGTCGATAATTTGCTAATTGGTCAGTGTCGAGTCGGATCCGTTTTCGTTGGGCAGAGTTTTTCGAGCGAATATATAAACAAAAATGGGCCCAACTAGCCGGTCATCTTAGCTAACAAGACAGCTTATTTCGATCAGAATGGTCACAAGATAAACCGGCAGTTCCACGTTTTCTTTGTCTGAATCCTCACGCCTACCATACTGCCCACAGACGGTTCGGATAATCCGGATGAATTTTAATCAAATCCGCGAAGAAAGGTTGAAATTAGTTTCGCTCCTCCGTACGGGAAGGTCGAGAAAGTAACCCGAGCAATCCGTACCGTCTGTGGCAGTGTTACACTGATGGCTACAAACTGTCTGGTTCAACAATTCGGACATTAAAACTCCCACAGCGTTGTGGTTTCAGCGGTGGAAGCGCGGAAAACTCCATTCTTTTCTGCGTTCAAATAGCTGCCGGTAGATGTCTTGATTGCCATTTTGGAAGGTTCTCGAAGCTCCAAGTAGAATCCCTCTGGGGTGTCCGCATCAGCACTGACGCCATCTCCTGAGAGTTGCCAGTAGGAGTTGTTCTGACCTAAGGGAAGAAAAAAGCAAAGTTGAGCGCAAACTCAAAGCACCATGGACGTCAGAAATTAAGTTCTGTTCGCTTTTTCCAATATTGGATATACAGAACATACAACAGAAGAAGTAAAGCGTAGTTGATAGTGTGCGAGGCGTTACTTGATAGACAGATTTCAGTTCAACGTTACAGAAAGCAAGAGGAGATGTAGACATCAACTGCTCTGTCAGCGTGACCTAACAGCGTAACGCAAAGTGTGTGTGTGTGTGGGGTGGGGGGCCGAATGCCTTCAATATGAGGTTATTTCTCAACAACCAACTCGGTCATAAAACTTGTGCCTCCTAACGTTAAAGTCGGCAGTGAAGTACGTAGTTGAATCTGGCCCCGCCACTCTCCAAACGTTAAAATCGGCAGTGAGGTACTTAGTTGAATCTGGCCCCGCCACTCTCCCCGCACCTCTTACTATTTGCATTCCTTAAAATATCAACCGAAACCTCTAACTGACATGCCTAAATTCCACTGGTTCACTTTGGTCGTGTACCACCATACTTACCGAAGTAACTACGCATGACGTCACAACTTCTGGATATCAATACGGATATAATGCTGGATCTTCAATACCGCGCCACAAAGACCGTACTTACCACACTGACTACGCTCCCGAGCGTGGTAAGCAAATAGTAATTATTATTTTTTATTTCACTATTCCAAGAATGTCGGAACGCTCAGCGTAGTAATTTTTATGAGGTGGGATCGAAAATAGCAACTATAGTTACTATTTTAAGGAGTGTGGAGCAGGCTCTTCTTCCATTCAGTATTTCAGGTTAAACCGTTTGACGGACAAATTAGGCTCGGTAGGGTGTTAGTGTAGCGCGCACATTGTGAAACAGCGTAAGTAACGCTAAACTACGAGCTCACGAAAAACGGCGTTATACTATTTTGGACAGTTCCTAGTTCCTAAGCTTGGTGGTAAGGTGATTCAGTTCTATGGGTCATTACTCAAATATAAATGCTGATATACCTTTGAAAAATACTTGGCTTTTCATCGAACCTTTAAAACATTTCTGAACTCCCGAAACCAGTACGCAGTTTTTCCTCCCTATTACCAAACCACGCAAATATGAACGGTCATCTACCTTTGAAAAATACTTGGCCCTTCTCCCCTCGTTCCACGACGATCGTCTCGTACTGAGCCTTGTTGCACTCCAGTTTACCGCTACTGGCAGATTTGAATCCAACGAAGCCCTGGTCGCATTTCAAAACCAGGATGGGCCTGTAGAAAGGAAATTATTAGATTCTAGTGAAACTTCCCTTAAGCTCGGTGCACACCGAGTAGAAAATCCGAAGACAGATCCAGAAATTCCCAGCTGCGTCAACGCAAAGATTTTGTTAGAATTTTCCCACCCGAATTTTGCAGTGACCAATGTTTGCATACATAAGCTGATTTTTTTTCGTTTTAGATATTTTTTTTTCTTTTAACTCGTGAGATTCAAGCGAGGGCTACTAGGCGAAAGAAAATGACACAATTTCTATTTTGGCATGGCCTCATCACCAAGCTCCACGACTCCAAAGAGATTTACGTTGTCGTTGAGACATGCTCTTGTTTATTACTACAATCTAGTCCCAAGTCTGAGATCCTTTATTTTATTATAGGTATACAGGTATGTCCAGCACAGTTTCGCAGTCACATGGGAATTTCTGCTTTCGCTCTGAATTTTGACACAAAGACAGGTTTCTCCATTGTTAAGCGAACTTCCCGCATGCGTATTTCCGCAAAACAAATCTATCGGACAAATCTTATCGGTGTGGGCACGTAGCTTAAGAAACCTACCCATTACCCACGGTTTATTCATTTCAGCCCGAAAACGTCAGTGACATGCGTCCTACGTCATAAAAAAAAAAGTCACGTAGCGTCTTTGCGTTTGTTTGTCCCAGGGACTCAATCCCCGTATGAAGGAACTTTACTTCGTATGAAGCAGATCTAGATAGGCTTGGTCTCTCCACTCTGTCTGAAAGACGACACAAGTTGACAATGGATTTTGGACGTAAATGCTTGTCTTCTGATCTTCATAGATCTCTCCTGCCGGATTACGAAGCCCCAAACCCGACTCGACCTGAAAAAAGGCTTCGCGCTGCAACTCGTAATTGTACCAGACCTGTTCGCCCCGATATCCACTCTACTGACCGCTATTTTCGTCATTTGTACCATATTTCGTAAATTATTTTAATTCTGAACTGTGATATATTCGTTATTAATTGTACATACATATAAATATTTTAAGGCAATTATTGAGAAGCAATTATTAAGTTTAAGCCGCGTTAATAACTGTGTGACGATCCGAGGCTAGCGAGTAATTATATGAGCTATTCAGGAAACAAAACGTTATTATTATTATTCTCACGAGTCTTCACGGACGGGGAGTGCTCCGATTATCATCACCATCATGAAACAAGGACTCCCTTTCAGATTCGGAGGGGAATCAATTTTGGGAGTTTCTTTTGTTTAAAAAACAACAACAGATGTTAGTGATGGTTAATAAAAATTTCTAAGTTCAGTTTGGTTATGGTTTAAAACTGATTTTGAGAAAAAGGCAACTTTTTTATTGTGTTTACGATTATCTGTTTGCAAGTAATAACAGTCTAAAATTAATTAAAAACAATCAGAATAAACAAAAAGAAAAATTAAGCGAATCCAGACAATTCCGTCATTAGAAAATATTTTTTTTCGAACAAAATCCATTTTGGAAGCATTCTCCGTGTTCTCGTTGTTTTTCGTCCGCAGAGTCCGCGTTGATTGACTCCCTCTATTCTCGCCGTTCCCCTGGATTCCCTGAGGAGTCGACGGGGAAAGGCGAGAATACGCCTTAAAAGCTATATATTTATCCAAGCCCGGGGGCTTGGATAAATATACAGGCTCTTATTGTCGACAGGCCCCCCCCTTCTGTCATCTCGAACCGTCTCGAACCCCCTCCTTAATGTTCCCAAAGCTAGCTGGCAGGCCCTTGCCCCTTATGCACTGTACTATGCACTCATGTACTGTAAAAGTTCGCCTTTTTGGGATCCCAAAACGTAAGTGGAGGGATACCTATGACATCGCAAAAGTTGTCCGTCAGTCCGTCCGTCCGTCTGTCTGTCTGTAAGCACGATAACTCTCGAAGGCAGTGAGATATTTTGATGAAACTTGGTGTGGAGATTCTTTGGGTCAAGAGTAAAGTCGAGTTCGTAGATGGACCCTGTAGCTTTACATTTAGGGGTGGGGGAGGGGGTTTAAATTAAGGGGCAAGCAAAAAATTTTTAAACAGCTAATGTGATAGTCGATTATGGGGTAAGAAGACACGCTGAACACGAATATGAAAACCATTTTCTCGCCGGACAAGTAGTTCGTCCGGAATCCGGCCAAAACCGGAAAGTTTGTTAAAAGTAGAAGTCTTATTTGAAGTTGATTAGATGTTCGATATAGGGGTAAGAAGGCATGCTGAACAAGAATATGAAAACCGTTTTCTCGCCGGACAAGTAGTTCGTCCGGAATCCGGCCAAAACCGGAAAGTTTGTTAGAAGTTAAGTTTTATCTGAAGTTGATTAGATGTTTGATGTAGGGGTAAGAAGGCATGTTGAACAAGAATACGAAAACCATTTTATCGCCGGACAAGTAGTTCGCCCGGAATCCGGCAAAAACCGGAAAATTTGTTAAAAGTTAAATTTTTATTTCAAGTTGATTAGATGTTGGATATAGGGGTAAGGAGATACGGTGAATCCGTTTTTGAGCTTTAGTTTTTCGCCGTACAAGTAGTTCTTGAATTTCGCCAGAACCGCAAAATTTACAGAAGTAAGCTAGGATCGTTTCGATCGGCTTATAGAGGTAAACGCACATGCTGAATCCATATCTGAGCTTGGATTTCTTAATGATTAGCTGTTTGGCCTGGCGAAGACTGGATCCGGCGAAGACAAAACCTAATTGTCTGGATCAAAGTTGAGTTTTGGGATCCCATCGGAACCTTTGGTCTTGTTACATGTAGACTACAGAGTAATGACCTCCCCGACAAGACGGCCGGGGTTCGATTCCGAGTCGCGGCACACAAACCTTTTGCTTTTGCAAACCTTTTGCTCAAAAGTCGAATTCTCGGAAACTGCCCGGAAACTGCAATGGTCGTAACGAGAATTTTTCTTACTCTCAATATCGACTCAGGGTACATTCTTGATATGTTAGCTAGCTCCCCGAGTCAAGTTTTCTGTCCCTTTAACCTGAAAATCTGTCACTGCAGAGTAATAGGGCGCAATCGCATGTGTCATGGGACGCAGTTTTGACGAAAAAACGCAGGGATTTGAAGGATGGCGTTTGAGGTATGCGTCTGCAGCAATGCGTGATCAAAAAAAGCAGTCTGCGCGTGAAGGAGAGGTAACAGATACGACTTTGTGGTTCGTCCTATTATCCGAAAAAAGGGCTCTAGCCAGATACAATTTGTCTGAATTCAGTTTAACATAGCGTGACGGTTATGAGAAAATCGCAGGTCGTTAAGTACAACTAGTACTGCGGGTTCGAAATATTTTCACAGGCGCATTACAAACGTGCGATACTGGACGCGAGGGGTCGACGACTCTCATTTTTGATGTACACCATTCCGGAATAACGGAATAATCCTGACCATTCCGGATTATTCCTGGCCCTTCCGGATTATTGCTAACCATTCCATATCCTCTCATTCTTTATCGAGTTTGGTAATTCACCAACTTTTGTTTAGTCCGCATTTGTTTCACCCCATTCGGTCTGTCCTGCGGCGAACGAGGGGTCAACGACTCTCATTTTTAATGTACACCATTCCAGAATAACGGAATAATCCTGACCATTCCGAATTATTCCTGACCATTCCTTCGGGACGTGTACACCATTCCGGAAGAGTCGTCGACCCCTCGACTGAACCGATCGCTTTTTCAGGATATTTTGCCTTAAAAGGGATTCGCAGAGGAGAAAAAAGGTTAAGGCTGCTATACAGACTCCCTGGAGTAATATATTCCATTTGTTCCATGCTTTAAATTTTAAATTTTGTTATTTTTTTGTAGTTAACTGGAAAATCCAGAATGCTTTATATCATATGCACATTTATATGTATATGATTTCATCACTTCCCCTCGACTGAAACAGCCGAGTACAAAAACAAAGCAAAGAAAAGCACCTCGACTACATAGGTCAATGAAAGTATCAAGGGTATAGACTAGGAACATTGAATGTCTTAAAGTTGAATTGTAAAAAGTAGGCCCGACGAGAGAACAAATATTCGTTTTCGGTAATACCGTGAAAAATGTTTTTTTTTTTTTTTTTTTTTAACGCCCTAGCATCGTTCGTAATTTAACTTAACTAAAAAAATCGCACTTTTTGTGGATATTCCTCCATTCCTCAGTGACGGTAATTTTAATATATTTTAACACGAGATGTTCTGAACAGTAAAGATTGATCGACTGATGTCTGGAACAGAGAATGTAAGCAAAGCCAAGGACCCATGATATGACTCGCCATTATTTTTTTCTTGTCGTTCTCTTCCTTCCTTCTTCACTTGTTTATTGTTTTCCCCAGTTATCTTTCTGTTTTAAGGCAGACTCAAAATCGCAGATAAATTTATAATATTGTAGTCAATTCGGTACTGACTAGGAACATTGAATATCTTAAAGTTTGATTGTAAAAAGTAGGCCTGACGAGAGAACAAATATTTGTTATTCGGTAATACCGTAAAAATATTTTTTTTTTGTGGCTACTCCTCCATCCCTCAGTGACAATAATTTTAATCTATTTTAATACGAAACGTTTTTGAACAGTAAAGACTGATCGACTGATGTCTGGAATAGTGAATGTAAGCAAGCAAGGACCCATGATACATTATGATTCGCCGTTATTTTTTCTCGTCGTTTTCTTTCTTCCTTATTCCCTTTTTTATTGTTTTCCCCAGTTATTTCTCTCTGTTACTGCAGACTCAAAATCTTTCAATTTAGAATACTGTAGTCAATTATTTAAAAGCGCAAAACGATTTCAATCTTCCCTAGCGATAGCCAATCGACCGTGAAACTTCTTTGATGCAATCCGTGATTCAGATAATTTAATTCGCAAATCACGCAACGCGCAAAAGCTACTGTTGCAAAAAAAACATAATGTTCTCCTGTCAAAAGCTGCACGGCTGACTGGGCGGTGACACACAAACCTCGAGACGGGCGTTCACCTCAGCATCTTCACAAGAAAAAGAAATGCGGACATTCATGAAGAAAAGAAAATGCTGCAAATCCCATATTCAGTGTTACCATACTGGCAGATTTTATGCCAAACTGGTGTAAACATTTTTGCAACTGGTGTGTGATGTAAAACTTGGCTATTTTCTTTTCTGGCGTATTAAAATTGTTTGGGTTCTATTGACATTCCTTGCAATTTCTCAGAATTTTGAGTATTAAAATTGTTTCGGTTCTATTGACAATCCTTGCAATTTCTCAGAATTTTGGGTTAAAAAAAAATTCTGGTCTAGTTTTGGCGTATTTTTCAAAGACAGCAGCGTATTTCTTGGATCACAAATCTGACAATACTGCCCATGTTAAATTTTGAATAAATATCTGGTCTGGACTAAATCTCAGCTGACTATTCGAGACTCCTGACGTAAACGTGACGATATGAAAGAAGTTGGGAAATTCGAGTGAAACAAATATTTGAAAATATATGTTTAAATATATATATATATATATATATATATATAACGAAACGAGCGCCCAGCAGGGCGCCGGACTCGTTTACATTTATAAACCGTTCTAGGGACAATTTGGCTTGGAAAATCCTCGGTTAATCGGCTGATAGTTAGACAAAAGCAAAAAAAAGCAAACTTTCTCATGCAAACCGGTTATGGTTCGCGTAGCGCAGGTGCCGATCTCCTGATACTCCGCCCTCGGCTGGGGTGCAATGCGTGGTTGGGGGAAAATCATCCGACGCTGGGTGGACTTTTGGCTTGTCTTACGGGGAACGCCACTAACCCTCGCCCTGAACCAAACGGTCGGCACAACCGAGACTCGAACCAGCGACCCTTCGCGCGTTAACCATTCGGCCACGGACGGACTGATAATTAGACGATACCAAATATTTGGTTAGACGATACCAAATATTTGGTTAGACGATACCAAATATTTGGTTATATAATTATCTCTTGTCCAACATGTCGAGTCGTTAGAAAAGACAGAGCCAACATTCATTTTCCCGACTCCATGGGGGGGGGGGGGTCCGGAACCTTGTGGCATAGGCTACGTAAGTTGCAAACGGGTTATCAGACTGGAGTGAAACTTGATGGATTGTAAGAGAACGAGGTGTTCGGTCACGGTGAGTGTGTTTTGGAGGGGGGGGGGATGTAGACGGTGGTCCATGAAACTGTTGCATAGGTTACGCCAAACGATGGGTACACCTACCGTTTGACGTTACACTACGCCAAATGTTACGGATTTCGGAATCCGAAAACATTTCCAGGTTCCCGATTTACTGTCGTTGAAAGGATTGCTGAGTTCTGATCGTCAGTGGCTTATACGTTCCTCGTGAAAGCCACCACACAAAAATATAATGAGATATCACACAAACTTAACCGGGATTTCTGAATTCCGTACTTCTAGTTTGTTCAGTTATGCTGCTACGATGCTGCTAAGATCAAATGGGCAGATGCATGGACATTTCTACGAAAGCCCATTCACAAGAGTAATGATTGATTGTGTTTTGTGTAGGCTACTTTTTTTTTGTTGGAGGCTTCATGCTTCAGCATACTTTTTTTTTTTTTTAGTGTATATAAATTGAGTTGTTATGTAGCAGCCCCAGTGGCTATATTTTGAAATAAATAAATAAATAATAATAAGATGTGACACAAAATTCCGGATCCGGTTCATGAATCCGGAAACCCGACCACTCCATGTAGGCTATCTCACCTATTAACAAGGAAGAAGTAGAATCTGGATGCATCGTCGATGACCTCTGAATTGGCGAAAAGGTGTCCTGACTTCTTGGTTGCGACGAACTTGCCATTGTTTGCGCGGAAGGCAACAGAGCCATCTGTCTGCCACAGAAGGTCATAGAGGGCATTGGATGTCCTGCAAAGAAAAATTCATCTTAATTTTCAAAAATACAAAAATTACTGAAAAACCAGCTAGGATAGTTTTCAGCGATATTTCAGTGATTTTTAGGTTCGTTTCTTCCAGCTACAGCCGGAAGAGAATCCTTGCCAAGAAGGGCCGAAACATGGCTGGAAGATTATCCCAACTGATTTTTCCTTGTTGAATCATTTTTTACGATTCCCAATCATCTTAGACTGAAGCAGTATTTATTTCCAAAAACAGTTTTGGCATTTGAAGCATTAGACATATTAATCGTGTCTTTCTGATATGAGCCTCTTTTGCCTCTATTGTCACAAGTTTAACCCAAGAGAAGCTTTTCCCTCCCAGTTCTGCCCTACATGAAATTAAGGTTCGAAACACGATGTCGTAAATGAATATAATGCTGATGAAAGCTCCCACGCCTCTTCCTTAAAAAAAAATACGCCATTTAAAGCAAAATTTTGGTACCAGAAACCTAAGTAGATCAAAGTTCTCTACGAAATTTTGGGACCGAAAACGAGTCGTCCAGATTCATGCAGTTTACGGCTTTTCTGAAAGCGCTGACCGTCTCCGCAACGACTTCGTCGTCACCTACGAGGAAACTGGATTCATAGGTTTTTCCGGATTCAAGGATGGATGGTACGATTATGGAAGTAGGCTGTATTGGCATTATAGGTAGGCTACGATGGGTCCTTTAACACTGCGATTTGTTGCCTTTGTTGTTTGGCAGCGAGCCATAAAGATATATAGTAAGACGGAATTCTCATACTTTTTTGAAGCTGAAGCCTGGATGCCACCAGCTGTTTCTAACGTCCAGTATTTGTCTCCCATTGTCCTCAGATACCACCGTCGGGTAGCTAGGTCAAACTCCAACTGGAAGGTCTCGTGATCAGATACTTCATCCTGATTGGCAGTGACGTCAACACCTGAAAAAGACGATAATTAATAAGCTAAAATTCTCATATTTAATAAAAGACAAACGTACTGGACTTCGGATAGGTTATCTTGTGCTTTTAATGTCACTAAGTAGAGGAGTCGTTCCATTTACAGTCGTCCAATCGGTGAACTGTAATAAGATTTACCGATTTAATCGATGTAATCACCATATATTTTTCATTACAAATGAAAAACTGCGCTGGTTAATAACATATAAAATCACCAATTAACCAATCACTGAAATATTAAATAAAAATCATAAAGGCGTATTCTCGCCGTTCCCTGAGGACTCCTCGGGGAATTGAAGGGAACGGGGAGAAAAGAGGGAGTCACTCCATGCGGACTCCGAATACAGAAAACAGCGAGAACACGGGGAACGCTTCTAAAATGAATTTTGTTAAAAAAAAATATGCAGTTGATGAAATTAGTCTGGATCCGCTTTATTTTTGGTTTTGTTTATTCTGATTGTTTTTAATTAATTTTAAATTAATTGCACCAACATCAGCAAAAATTGATTCCCCTCCGAATCTGAAAGGAGTCCTTTCGATGATGGTGACGATAATCGGAGCATTCCCGGTCCGTGGGGACTCGCGAGAATACGACGAGTGAGTCCCCGGGACAAACAAAAACGCGGGGACTCCTGAGGTGGAGTCCTTGGGGAACGGCGAGAATACGCCTTAAGTTATTTACGGAGCTGAGACTGAAATTCACAGTGAAACCAGGCACAGTCATCTATCGGGTTTATCTTCCATTACAATCAATCTTAGAAAGTTGGCTAGAACAATTCTTAGCTGACTTCCCATTTAGCGCAACCAAATATGAATCACAGTCAGGTTTGACGGAGAAGCAAAGTAAAGAAGGTGAAAACGATTATACTCCGGAATTAGATTTTATTTAAACATTCTCTCGGGTGCCGGTCCCCCTATACATACTAGCAAGGTCCCAAATGCTAAGACTCGTTGCCCACAGAACGTGGATTCGAATTCGCAGCGCGCCATTCCAACTTCCGAGTCGAATTTTTCCGCGTCTCGGAAAAGATTCGTGTTCTGTGGACACCAAACTTCAAACGTCTGTAGCGGTCTAAAAACTGGTAAAGAACAGTTGAAGGCCGTCGTTTACACGGACTCAGGCGCCGTATATTTGCGCACTGTGCTTTCCAGTGCCCTCCCGCGGGCGATTCCAGCACACCACAAGATAACTGGTACCATCCTCCTATTTTTAAAACAAACACAGAAGCCTTTGCGGAACTTGCTAACTGAAAATAAACCAATAAACCAAACCCGATAAATTAAACAAAAACAAATGGGCAGACGGGTCTCTCGCCGAGCCGATAGTAGTTACCAGGGCCGTATCCAGGGGGGGTCGCCCCCCCCCCGAAACATGCAAAACTAATCCTTTTTTATGGGCTTTAACGTCTGATCTGTCTTTTTGGACCTTTTAGTCCGACCCACGGGCAAACCCCCCCCCCCCCCCCCGAAATAAATTCCTGGATACGGACCTGGTAGTTACCCAATTAACGACCTTACTTCACCTGATTTGTCTTTTATTTCACACAAAAACTTTAGTTCTTCTCGTAATTCCTTACTTTTTGGGCGAATGCTCTTCCTCCGCATAGCCCGATTTTCGAAGTCGGATGCGAATTTACTACTTCGCTCTCGCATCGCAAGCAAGTTTCCCATAGTAACGCGAATTTCGCACCCGTATTTTCGCATGCAAAATCTTACTGAACTGTGTGTGCACGTAGCTTAATTTTGAAAATAATAGTTGCGTTGTTGCAGATACCATGGTAACTGGATCTGCAATTAGTCGTTTTTGCAGTTACCGTGGTTTCTGATACCACAGTTACTCTGCAAAACCGTTAAAAACCGGATTTGCGCTTTTCGAAGTCATCCCAAAAGAAAAACTGATACCCAGTCACATCACTAAGTGCCAAACTTCTTTCCCACCAATTTGACAAGAAATGATGAAAGTGAGATGACTTTTTCAGATACCACGGTCAGTTACCACGGCCGGACCGTGGTATCTGAATAACAGATACCACGATAGCTGGCCAGATACCATGATAACTGCAAAAACGCCTTTTGACCGTGGTATCAGATACCCCGGTAACTACGAAAACGACTTTAGACCGTGGTATCA
Organism: Branchinecta lindahli; assembly: GCA_023053555.1. Lineage (NCBI taxonomy): Eukaryota > Metazoa > Arthropoda > Branchiopoda > Anostraca > Branchinectidae > Branchinecta > Branchinecta lindahli. The sequence goes on along the minus strand of JAKZAO010000008.1, from coordinate 15,439,805 downwards.
GATACCATGGTATCTGCAAAACGCAACTAATATGACGTAAGGGATGGGATGACGGACTACTAAAGCAGTTTGGAGTCGCACACGTCCTGCCCTAATAACTTTGTCATTTCCTCCAGTTCTACGCATGTTAAGACACGCGCTAACCGGGCAACTATCTCATTAGTAGACTTTCTAACGCCTCTGATTTGCATAAGCGGCGACACTAACTCATGCATTTTAATTCGATGAAAAAATTCGCGGTCACATTTCTTTCAAATATATGGGTATTCAAGTGTCATGCATTCAAATGTAAATTAAAGAGATTTACGACATCCACTTATGGGTCCAAAGGATCGCTGCGAGAAAGCAACATCCTAGTATCGCTGTGCTCCAATATAGACTACATTTTATCTCTGACTGTAACAATGTTTCAAACTTGATGGGATTTGTTTAAACACCAAGAAGCTACGCTCTCCTGGGCAGTTTCCCACGCTAACCTATTTCATCTATAATCTATAGAGACGAGTTTTTTGTTTCTTTCACTCTATGGGACTTTAAGGCTTTTCATGTACAAATACGTGACACATCAATTGTTTCAATCCCATGAATTCATAAGCAAGCTATAAATAAATGGTTATTAATACATACAAATACGATACAAAATAAGAGCTATAGAAAGAAGAAACCTGGGGGCAGAGAGCCATAAAACAAGAGCCGGAAGCTCATATGGCACTTGTACGGCTCGGCAAAAGGATGAAAGTAGGAATCCGCCAATTCGTGGGTTTGTTGTGATCATCTGTATACAAAACCCTTGAGATAAGAATGACGATGGACCCTTGGAAATCACGAGAATGTATCGTTTGGTAAAAATAAAAAGTTTTTTTTTTCAAGATGGGATCACCGGAATTCCGGAACCCTCCCTCCAACTCCCCCACAGTGCTCGGATCTGTTCCAATCTTGCCAATTATGCATCTAGGGCTTGTGCTTGTTCTTCCCACCAAGTTTCATCCCGATCCGAACACTCTGAACATGTCACACGATTTCCGGTTCCCCCTCCAACTCCCCCCAAAGTCATTGGATCCATTCCGGACTTTAAGTGTGACATCTGAGACACGGGGTCTTTACAAATGTAAAGTTTCATTAAGATCCGATTCCCCGTTCAAAAGTTATAAAAACGTCAATATTCCGGATTCCCCCTCCATCCACTCCACCCACGGTGGTCGGATCGGGGAAGTGACTATTTCCAAGTTAGTTTGGTCAGGTCCCTAATACGCCTGCCAAGTTTCATGGTCCTAGCGCTTCTGGAAGTACCCTAACTCGAAAACAGTGGCCTGACTGACAGACCGACAGACCGAAAAGTGATCGGTATATGGCACTTGAGCGAAGCTGCAAGGGCCATAAAAACCGGACATCAAGGGAGTAAATCTAAGTGGAACTAGCGCGATGACTGTGGCGTGTCGTTTAGGCAGAGATTATTTACTGTTACAAGAATTATGTATGAACCGTGTTTTCGCTATGAGGTCACCGGATGAGCTGGCTATTCAGTCGAAGTCGTTGATGTCGTCACTAAGTACTCTGTCGCCGTGAAGCCGGGAGCGCAGCCGCGCTATTTGTTGTCATATTCAATATCGAACTGGATCACAATAAAGTAGTAACTCCACTGGCAATCGTAAGGCTTCCGACAGCTTACAATTGTTAGTGGAGACCCTTATAAACTAAAGAAAAGAGTTATTCGAGATCAAATCACATCGGCTCCCAACTGCGAGGACTTTCACTTTCTTTCCCTAAGACGCCGAAAAAAACTAACGACGGCGCCAGGGCCGAAATCGACCTCACGGATTCCCGAATCCCTGGGCCTTCGATGTTCTAAAAGGGGACCTGTATCTGGAAACTCCAAACATAGACCATCGCAATCCGTACCCACGCAGTGTCCAGACAAGCGAAATCTTGTCGGGTTAACATCTGTTGTAAAATATCTGAGATGAAATCAGTTATGCTCAAGATTGAAGTTACGTCATTACGGACATCTGGTAAGAATGGTCAGAAAGTATTTTTACTTGAATGATTATATCGATATTAGCATATGTTTGACTCCGACGGCTGATTGAAACCAGACAACTGACCGACTACCGCTGCCTCATGTATCCTATGTGAAGGGTCGTCTCCTGCCCCTTAGTTTCACCACGCTGAATCATCATTTCCGTCCGGTATTACGTCCGGTAACAGCCAGCGTTTTCTTTTCGCATGGCACAAATGAGTTTTCAGAATGGTACAGTAGAGGCAGGGTCGTATCCAGGGGGTAAGGAAGTTCGACCCCCCCCCCCCAAAAAAAAAAATACAAAATAACCATTTTTTACAAGCTTTAACCTCTGATTTATGTTTTGTCTTAAGTGGGTCCTCCACTGGCAATCGTAAGCTGTCGGAAGCGATCGTAACGCGTCGTAAGCAGCCATTTTGGCGGTTTTCAGCCAATGAGAGCACGCCGGGTCCGGACGAGCACGGTTACGACGGACTTGCGATTGCCAGTGGAGGACCCACTTTACTCGCGGATCCAGACCGGAGTAGACGTCTAGTTATTTGAACACCTAGATTTTGTTTCTTGCTTATAAAATAGTCAAATGGAAAGGGACATTAACTTGAACATTCGGACTGGTTACAAAAAAAGGATCGGAACACTTTGACCAGAGATCGAAGCACCCGGACAATGCAAATTCATCTACGTTGACTGCGTCTTTACATGAAAATGACAAAGAAATCGTCCTCAACCTGCGGTGCCCGCACACCAATTCTCGTCTCCTAAAAGTGTACACAAAAACCGTCGTCAAAAATCTGAATCAGTTGAGATTGGCGGACAAACGTACGATCTCACAGTTATCCTGTCACAGCGATGGCATTAAGAATGGTTGCAAAAAGGGAGAAAAGAGAAAAACTGCAAAACACGACACCAAAGAAGCTACAGATGAGCTTCAGTACTCCCGCTACTTAAGAAAGAAGAAGAAGAAGAAGGACTTTTTCTGTGAAGAAAATTGTCTGGTTTGAGTTGTCTAGTGTAACCGAATATTTATCACTTTTTATATACTACTTCAGCATTTTTTTTTCCAAAGTTTGTTTAAAGGTCATCTGAATGAAGTCTAACACCCTAAATTGCCACTTTTACATACTGCTTACCATTTATCTCTCGAAAACCGGACTAAAATCGGATGAAGTTTCACCGTGCTATAATTTTCAGCATTTTTTCCGACTTGTCTTGATCGTAACGCTCGCCGTAACAGTTGTAACAGTCCATGCGTAATAGTTCATGTTGTAACGTCCACGCCGTAACAAACCATGCGTTTATCCATCCATGCGCTGTTTATCCATCCATGCGTTATCAACGTACGTTTATCCATGCGATAATGACAGTTTAAATATTGGCGCTAAATTTGTCTTGGGAGGTCGTAACGAATCGCCATAGGGAGACTTAGAACTTCAAGAGTGGATAGCGCCGAAGCCACGGAGCGAAAAAATTCTTCTTCTCTGTACCGGTACTGTGAAGGACGATCTGAGGGGTTCATGGAAGTATGGTAGGATCGTTCAGGTGTCCTTTAAACACGAGCAAACAAGGCCGGCCACACTGTGGAGACAGTATGGTCGCGACAGTGTAGCCACTGGTCGCAGAATTCTCCATTTTGTCACAGGTTCTCGCGTCTTCGACAAAGCGAGCCAGAATTCTGCGACCGGTTCCTTACCAGTAAATACAAAAATGAAGCAAAAAACTTAAGGCGTATCATTATGAAGATGATGAAACGAGATTTCTCGATAATAGTTAGTAAAAAAAAAAAAAAAAGGTCGGAACCTGAAGGAGACCAACATTTCCAAGCCGCCAAGCCGCGCAGGTTCATGACGAATAGAGAGGGTTTAACGACGTCCAAAGCGACGCCGATGGCTCAACAGGATCGGGTAAGGTACAAACAACAGCAAAAACTACTGTTCGGCAATATTTCGGCCTTTCTTAATTAGGGTCAGACCGTAGCTAAAAATCTAAACTTGCGATCGCGAAAGTTTCGAAAGAAGCATTAGTGGTTTCCTTTGATGGACAGAGGCCCTAAAGAGGATCATTGCCAAGAAGGGCTGAAATCGCTGAAATATTGTTGAAATATCGATTTACTGCTGATATGGTTGCTGTACAAAACCCAGACCATTTTCTTTACAGGTGTCGGTTTGTCTAGCAAATGCATGACTTTTACCAAGAATAAATAAGGGAGAGAATTGAGAAGAGTCGACTCAAGCTAGTTTCCTTTCTAGCCGGTCTCAAAAACCGGGGGTGGAGCTTCGCGTGTTGCCTCTTGCAGTATTAGGTGTTACCTCCAGAGCAAAAGTGACGAAGCAGTCAGAAAAGGCGGGAATTTTCAAACACTGCTGATTTCCGAGGATTATACCAAGAATAAAGAAGGGGAGAATATAGAAGACAAAAATAAAGGCAGAAAGCTTTAAACCACGGCGCGTTCAGTCTTCAAATATTTTGCGTCCAGCCGCCGCGTCGGAGCGCAGGAAGGCTGGACAGGTCGACAAGAGCTAACAAGGAGATCGCTAATTTTCTATGGACAGTAATGGTATTTTCGACAAAACGAAATTTCTGTGCCATTTCGCCGCGGAAAGGTCATTTCCAGTAAGAGTTGTGCTTTAAAGATTTCTTCGAAATATGCTGTTTCTGTTTGAAATTTTTTTTTTTTTTTTTAGTACTGCTTTATTTCAGTCCATAAGACCGTAACAACAAAAAACAAACTTACACTAAAACACACACTAACCAAAAATAAAAAATAAATATATCCCGTGCAAAAGATATCCAGGAGGATACCCTTCCATACGGGTAGCGCATTACAAATGGGTAAGGCAGCAAAAGCCACCAAATCCTTCTCACAATCTTTTAATCGGCAAAAAGTTGCAACATTGGCTTTACGGCGCAGCTCCTTCATGGTAGCATCTCTTATTAGAATCTGCTCTATGTTTCGTGATGTTTACTTTTTTCGACCGAAGTATCTTAAACAGTGAACGCAACAGCACAAATATTAACTTCGTTCCGTTGTTAATTGCAGAGCCTCTAACCCCTTTGCTTGTCGCTAGCTGTCACTCCATTCAGATACAAATTCCTTAAGCTACCATATAAAATAACAAATCCTCACTGAATAATCAACAATGGCATGATTGCGAGTTTTATATGTTGCACACTTCAACACTTTATCCTGGTTAATATTCGGAATGTCTTCTTTCTTCTTTATTATCTTTCTTGCTCGAAATTAGTTGCTATTTAGAATGGGAATGTTGTCATTTTGTCAGTTCTTGACCGTTGACTACAACAGGGGGTGATTTTGTATGTAGCAAAAGCTGACAATTTTATTAGGATTAAGGAGTCCCGAGTTTAGATATGGACTTTAACGAAAGTTCAATTAAGCCTAACTCAACTGTACTCCAGAAGGTAGACGAGGCACACACAGACGGGCTGGGATAACATACAGACGGGCATCAGGCCAGGGACTGTGTACACCAAGATGCAAAACGTTCATCCCCTTGGCCAAAACGTTCAAAAAAAGACAGGCGAGTGACAAAGCCAGCTGCTCGGTTCCGGAGGCCTAAACATATCTCATGTCACAGCGAAGGCGTTGGTTGCAAAAAAGGGTCGGAACACGACAAGAGATCAAAGCATCCAGACGATGCAAATCCATCTCCTTTGACTGCGAATTTTCATCAAAATTACTAAGAAATCGACCTCACTCTCAACCTGAGGTGTCCACACATCAATTCTCATCTCCTAATGAGTCCATATACGTATTGTCATCAAATATCTCAACCAATCGAAGACGGGCATACTTAGGCTACTTACGATATCACAGTTATCCTGTCACAGTAAAGGAACTGAGACTGGTTGCAAAAAAAGGTGCAAAACACGACACAAAGAATCTTTTTTTGGTGAACAAATTTGTCTGGTTTCAGTTGCCTAGTGGAACAGAATATTTATTAATTACAGTTTTGATCTCAAATATCTCCTCTTTGTTCGGGTGGTTGTTTCTTCTTTTAGATGGATGGGGGTTTCTCATGAATTTTTGTTTGTTGGTACGATGAAGAATAAATCAACAAATGAATCACACATCATTCCGATATGAGATCTATGCACCCCGACAACAGATATCCATCTCCTTGAAGTGCGTCTTTCCATCAAAATAAAAAAGAAATCGACCTCACTCTCATCTCTATAACGTTCCCTGTCATCAAATATCTCAATCAACCGAAGACGGGCGGACGGACAGACAGATGGGATGGAAAACTATGCGATATCATCACAATAAAGCTGATGCTGAAGAAAGGCTAAAGAACGATGCATTTTCAAACGCAATAGCAGTATACAGTATCAGAGATAATAAGCTTTCGATGAAGCATCGAGAAAGGTTTATTTAGGCCTAGTTGGAATTTGGTGAAAATTTGTTTTGTTTTTTGTTTTCTACTGCCATGGTCCTCGGGCTTTTTGTGCAAATATATATCATATCATATCATATAGTATAAACAAAATAATCCGGTTCCGTTTTCCGGTAGGATATCCGTTCGTCATTAGGCTCTGTTTTTGACTGCCGAATACGATGCTATAAATTCAGAACCAAGAGAATTTCAAATTACCTCCCAACGGTTCTTTACTTTTGAAAGCTGAAATGAGTCGTTTGTCCTACTAAGGTTCTGCCTTCTCAGGTTGTTGCCAATTTTTTGCAGACGGATCAAGTTACATATATTGGATGTCAAGCGCAATTTCACACTTGCTTGGTTTCTGTCTGCGAGCTTCGTTTATATTTAGAAAGGGAATATCTCCTGTCAAGTTTGCGCGCAGATCCTGTCTACTAGTGCGCAACACACTGGGTCCCGCGAGGGGTTACCCACTCTCCGGCACCTGATGTACACCCTATCTCGGCACCGGCCGGCACCGACCGAAATTAGCTTTGCCGGCACCGGTGCCGTCCATGAGTTGATTGATTTCGCTTCGAAATATGCTTATTTTAAGGTTCTAATACGTGGCAACCGGTGCCGGCAGATGTCGGTCGGTGCCGGCATCGGCTGGGCACGGGCACTTGCTGTACGCTAAAAATCGAGAGTGGGCAACCACTCGTTTTCCCGCTGGTGAATTCAGGTCAGCGCGAAGACGGACCCTAGTTTAGCTTTGTCCAATTGCGGGATCTGATTCTGATACGTTAACGGACCCCTCCTGCTTATTCTGCCCTGTATACTATCCGCACCTCCCTTATGAAATAAGCTTCAGAAATCCCCCCTTTTGCCATTGTTTCGTTTCGTTCCCACGACTTTTTAGCGTTTTTTGGCCGAGCCGAGTTTTGCCAGTTGCGCAACGCAAATTTCGCCAAAAGCTTCAATGTTCGCCGGCAACTCTTTCACACACAAGGATATGAGAAGCTTTGAAGTGGTGTTTTTCATTTTGGAAGACATGGTAGACCATCAGATCCTTTTTTTTTGCTTGGTTTTCCCAGTTTTTACCACAGCGCGTTCAGTTTTCAAATATTTTGCGTCAGGCCGCCGCGTCGGAGACAGGGAAGGCTGGATGGAGTCGAAAGGCGATAACAAGAAAATCGCTAATTTCACATAGAAAGTAATGGTGTTTTCGAAAAAAGATTTTTCTGAGCCATTTCATGGTGAAAAGATCAGTAAGTGAAGAGCTGTGCTTTAACCTCTACTCTAGGTGCCAAGGGCGTTATTACTAGCAGCGCCAAATATCTATTCATGAAACTCCGGATGTTGAAACATGACTGCTCGCGAAATGCAGTAGACCATAACTCAAATTTCAATACCATAATCTCAAATGGAGAGTTTAGCAAACGATATTGCAAAATGAGAGCCTCGTTTAACTGAAAAGACAACTTATTTTTGTATCTTGTAACTGAATATACTGAATTATTTTGACTCGTTGAGGGGGTTAGAATTTTCACAATAGGCTCTCGTAGTGACGATGAGAATACGGGCGGCGTCCCGACAAAATCAAATTCAGAGAGACCGCGCAATTTGAATTTCATCGAGGACGTGTTTTTTTCCTTCTGTAAAACCGCGAACGACAGAGAATCGAAGACCGCCTGGCTGCCAAATAAGTCCAGACGAGTCCCAGAGCTAGCAGCATAGAAAGTTTGAGAGATTGTACGCTTCCCGAGCTTTACCTAGATTTCTCTAGGTACCCGTTTTAAAGCTGGGTCGTCTACGGCTAGTCGTAGAGAACCTCACCACTCTAGCTTTCCGTCGTAGACTCGAACGCGGAGCCTAAACCCATCCTAGCTCCAACGCTAATTAACCACTCAGCTGTAGCTTCAGAAAAAAAAAAATCCATCAATACTAAGGCAAGTTCGTAGACTGTAAACCCTTTTCATCGTCCCATCACATCTAGAAGTACCTAAACTCGAGAACAGTGGGCCGCCCGACCGACAAGTGATCAGTATATGGCACTTGAGCGGAGCTGCAAGTGCCATAAAAATCCATCAATACTAAGGCAAGTTCGTAGAATGTAAACCCTTATGTTTTTGAACAACGCCGGCTTCAATAAAGTCACTGCTGTTTGTTACACTAGCCCAGTTTCACGAGTGAAAATCGTGTAATTACCAACAATTTCTTCAACGCACCATCTGCTACAGGTCAGCAACCGCAAGCAGAAGTGTTTCAAAAGAATCATCACCAATGACAGAAATAAGGGAAGTAACCCTTTCGTTTATACCGAACGATAAAACCCAAGATATAACCACAGGAACTATACGACTGTTTTATGATCATGACGAACAAGATAGATCATAAAATGAAACCAATTAAACGTAATAGAAAACGACAAAATTACATATTACAAAATGTTTAGCTTTCTTCAGAAAGGAATCCGCTTTGAAAGTATCCCGGGTCATATGAACAAGAGCTGTAAGCTCATATGGCACTTGCACGGGTTGAGATGTAGTGTTTGATCAAAAGTACTTTTAAGGTTACCTTTGCGGTTCAGATGCGCACTTCAAGGGAGCTAGAGAAAAAGTATTTTGTTTTAGAACTTGGCTGTATTGATACGCACTTTATAGGTGCTAGAAATTCTTCTGTAAGAAAAACTATTGAGACAAAACGATCACAGGCCCTTAGGGATCATTGATATATACCGTTTGGTAAAAACTTTTTTTTCACTTTTCGGTTAAAATGTGCACTTTAAGGGTGATAAAATAAATTTTTAAGCAAAACCCATTTGGCACAAATGATCATGGGTTGAGATGTATCGTTTGATAAAAAAAAATAGTTTTCGACCTTGCGGTTCAGATGCACACTTTAAGGGAGCTAGAACATCATTAGTAAGCAAAACCCTTGAGGCAAAAATGATAATGGGCTCATGGGGGTCATGAAAATGTATAATTTGCTTAAAAGTATTTTTCTAAATTTACGGTCAAGATTGGTACTTTAAGGAATGTCGGATTTGGAAAGTGGCGATTTCTGAGCCAATCTTGTCGAATCTCTAATATTCCAGCCCAGTTCCATCGTCCTAGCACATCTTGAAGTACCTTAAATCGTGATCACCGGAATTCCGGACCCCCCCCCCCCCTCAAACTCCCCCACAGTCGCCGGAGCCAATCCGGTTCTGTAAGTGATTTATCCAGAGCATCTCTTTATTATTCCCACAAAGTTCCATCCCGATCTCCCCAGTCTGAGCCGGTCACGTATTCCCCCCCCCCCATTGTTGTCGAATCCGGTCCGGACGTGATCGGGTCCCTGATTCGCCTCCCAAGTTTCGTCGTGAAAATCCCCAAAACCGCCATTACCGGAATTCCGGGAAAATCCCCTCCCCCCCCCCCCTAGTGTCCGGATCCAGTCCAAATGTATAAACGATTTATCTGGAGCAGATGCTTGTTCTTCCCAGCAAGTTTCACTCCGATCCCTCCATTCTAACCCCGGTCTCCCCCCCCCAAATCCCCCTTAGCTCTCGAATCCGGTCCGGACTTCAAATGGGACATCAGAGGTATGCCATTTATTCAGTTATTAAGTTTCATTCCAATCCGATCACCCGTTCGAAAGTTACACACTACTCCAGTTTTCCAGATTCCCCAGCCCTCAACTCCCCCCCCAGGTGGTCGGATTGGGAAACTGATTATTTCCAGGTTAGTCCGGTCGGGTCCCTGATGCTCCTGCCAAGTTTCATCGTCCTAGCACATCTGGAAGTACCCCAACTCGAAAAAGTGTGACATAAACTACTTAATTTTCAGAATTCCCCGGCCCATCCCCACCCCAGATGGTCGGATCGGGAAACTGATTATTTCCAGGTTAGTTTGGTCGGGTCCCTGATTTTCCTGCCAAGTTTCATCGTCCTGGCACATCTGGAAGTACCCTAACTCGAACATGTGGGACAAAAAAATTCGGACCGACCGACAGACCGACCGACCGACAGACGGAATTGCGATCGGTATATGGCACTTGAGCCAGAGGCTGCAAGTGCCATAAAAACATGAAAACACGCAATTCTCATAAATTTCAATGGGACGTTTTGTCACGGGGACATTTTACATGAGGACATTTTACATGACGTTTCGCCAAAGGCGATTCAATTGGTAACGTTTCGCAGACAACCCGAAAAGATGGACCAGATTTGTTATTTATACACCAAGAGACCCTTTCGTTTTATACCCACCCAGAAAACCCATGATATGATCAAACGATTTCCGTCTGACAGGTGATAGCTTTAGGGTTAATACCTGTTTTCATAATAGGAACAAACTGTAGAGAAGGAACGAATCAAGGCAAGCTTGGTCTCTCGGTAAACCAAACAAGAGCTGAAAGCTCATATGGCACTTGCAAGGCTGGGTCAGAGGATGAAAGTAGGAATTCGTCAATTTGTGGGTTTGTATTGATCATTTGTAATCAAACTGTTGAAGTAAAAAACATGACGAACTCATCGGGAGCACGAAAATGTATATTTTGCTCAAAAGTATTGTTTGTACTTTAAGGAAATCACTTGTGAGGGATCATAAGGATCACGAAAATGTGTATTTTGCTAAAAAGTATTTTTTGTACGTTGTGGTTGCGATTAGTACTTTATAAGGAATTATTAAGGAATTCAGTTGTAAGCAAAACCCTTGAGGCAAAAATGATCATGGGCTCATAGGGATCACGAAAATGTATATTTTGCTTTAAAATATTTTTTTGTACTTTGCGGTTAGCATTAGTACTTTAAGGGATGGTCGGATCAGGGAACTGACTATTTCTAAGCCAATCATGTCAAGTCTCTAATTTTCAAGCCAAGTTTTTTCGTCATAGCACGTCTGGAAGTACCTTAACTTGCGATCATCGGAATTCCGGACCCCCTCCCTCTAACTCTCCCACAGTGTCCGAATCTTGTCCGGTTCTGTCACTTACGTACATAGGGCTTGTGCTTGTTCTTTCCACCAAGTTTCATTCCGATCGCTTCACTCCAAGCGTGTCACAAGTTTTCCGGTTCCCACCTCCGACCCCCCCCCCACCTTCATCGGATCTGGTCCGGACTTGAAACTGGGCATCCGAGACATATGATCTTTCTACGTATCAAGTTTCATTATGATCCGATCACCCGTTCGGAAGTTATACATACCTCAAGATTCCGGATTCCCCCTCCCGTCACTCCCCCCACGATGGTCGGATCGGGAAGTTGACTATTTCCAGGTTAATCTGGTCGAGTCCCTGATTTGCCTGCCAAATTTCATTGTCCTAGCACACCTGGAAGTAACTTAACTCCGTATCACCGGAATTCCGGAACCCCCCTCCAACTCCCCCCACAGTGCACGAATCCGGTCCGGGTCTGTCAATGACGTACCTAGGGTATGTGCTTGTTCCTCCCACCAAGTTTCATCCCGATCGCTCCAGTCTAAGCGTGTCACATGATTTCCGGTTCCCCCCTCCGACTCCCCCCCCCCACATTAATCGGATTCGATCCGGACCTGAATTGGGACATCTGAGAAATGACGTCTTCCCAAATATCAAGTTTCATTAAGATCCGATCACCCGTTTGAAAGTTATGCATGCCCCTAAATTCCGGATTCCGGCTCCCCTCCCTCCCCCCATGATGGTCGGATCGGGGAAGTGACTATTTCTAAATTAGTTTGGTCGGGTCTCTGATATGCCTGCCAAGTTTCATCGTCCTAGCACATCTGGAAGTACCCTAACTCGCGATCACCGGACTGACCGACCGACAGACCGACAGACCGACAGACCGACCGACCGACCGACCGACGGAAAAGTGATCGGTATATGGCACTTGGCCGGAAGGCAAGTGCCATAAAAATGACGAGCGAAGTTGACCAGCCGCCAGTTTCACAGCTGGTAAAAAACAACGAATAACTGATTACTTGATTTTCGCATTATTTTATTTTCTCTGTCTCTATAATATAGTTTAGTGACTTTCCCTGCTCTTCCACCCCTTTTCACTTTAGAAACGAATATTTGCCTATCAGCAAGTAAGTAAGGTAAACTTTACTGGAAACGGTGAAAAACTAAAATGGCATAAAAGCGACAAACATGCCAGTGGCATACGAAAAGTCTGATGTACCCTACTTAGCCATGGTTCAAGGTTTAATTTAACAAGGTTTTAAGGAGGTTGCTGATTTTTTATACTGTGATTTTTAGACTATCTGAGTTGTGTTTTTGCAGACACCATAGTATCTGATACCACGGTAACTGGCCAAGCTTCTTTCCCACTAATTTGACAAAAACCCAGGCTCACGAGTCGATGATGAACGTGTGCGTTAACAAGTGCGTTGCCAAGGTCGGGATCGAGGTATCTGAATATCAGTTACCACGGTAACTGGCCAGATACCACGGTAGCTGCAAAAACGCCTTTTGACCGTGATATGTGATACCACGGTAACTGCAAAAACGACTTTTGACCGTGGTATCAGATACCATGGAATCTGCAAAAACGCAGCTATTGTGCTGAACTGTAGCGTACTTGTTTCTACTCAGCGTCTTGATTGGGCAGGTGAAAAAAAAAAAATGTATCGCCCTATGGCAGGCTCGTGCATATTTTGGGAACATCTTCCAACCCCTTTAAAGAAACCCTGATGATTTTTGGCGAAATTACCGTCACGAGCCCCACAAGGGAACTCACGACAGCAGTGGCGGAGTACAGGAGTACTAACTATTGTTAATAAGCAAGGGAACTCTTTTTTCTAATAATGTACTCCATTATGTCAGATGTCTATTTATAACAGGAAACTAGTCCTTCATTCATGGTCATCATATACATTATTTGGTTATATATATATAAAAAAAAACATATATTATATAACATATATATATATATATATATATATATATACACATAACATATATATATGTATATATATGTTTGGTAAGCATGGAGTAGAAAAAAATGAACACAAAAAAGAGGAAAGAATTTTTTTTTATAATTAATTATTATGTACAACACAGTCCTAGAACACAAACGAGCTCACAGGGACTACTTTGTAGGAATAATGGGTATAAAATGGGTATAGAAATTCTAACTTGACCGAGGGAAAAGAGCCCTCTGAGAGCTAAGGTGGATCACGACAGACCCCGGCTTCGGCCCAGTACCATTTAGTAGTAAACTCCTGACGACAGAATTTCATACATTCCGTCGAAACCGAAAGCTGTCAATAACCAATTTCCATGGCATACAGAAGCCGAAAAATAAACAAACGGTTTCGCGAAGAGAAAAGCACTTTAGCCGAAATGTCCCAAAGACGTCTGGCTCCAATTCCCCGAGTGACGATTTATCTTCCGACGAAAGAAAACAAAACCACGCGGCCGCAATGCTGGCACCCCACGTCTAAATCGATTTCACGCATATCTCCGGCAAAAACTTTCCAGACGGCACAGAGTACTTCATCGGCTCGAGACAAGACGGAGGGGTGTAATCCAGGATATTTAGGCTATCTCGAAGATTTAATATTCCCCATCTGTTTAGGCACATTTCCTACATTGTGAGAAGCAAGCGGTAAAGTACACAAAAAGTACAAAAAATACATAGATCAGATTTTAAAGCCTACAAAAACGATTAATTTTGTGGGTTTCGGGGGGGGGGGGTCGAACCCCCTACCTGGATACGGCCTTGGTGAGAAGTTTCACGAAATTTTCCACAAGAACACATTTCTACCGGCAACACTTTGGGAGGCTATCAGTAGCATGTGTTACTTAACACAAACTCAATCCAAATCTTTAATAAAATTGTGCTAACATATATTGTTGACAGTCCTATGCTATCATGCTGTACAACTGATATTAAGGAACAAATATGATGACTTAATGATTGATACGTTTTCCGTTGTGACCTTTTAAGTATTATTTTTTCGCTAAAAGTAATGATGCAAACTATGAGCGTGTCCCACCCTTCTAACAATAGTAACTATTAATTACTATTTTCGTCCTAACCTCGTGCAAAGTTACTATGCTGACCGTTCCAACCTTCTCGAAATAGTAACTAATAGTCACTATTTGCTTACCACGCTCAGGAGCGTAGTAAGCGTGGTAACTACGATCTCTGTAGCGTGATTGGCCCGATTAGCCCGTGGCACAATGTTTTGCTGAAAATAGAAAAATTCGTTCCAGCCTTGACGCCAAGAAGCCCGAATCCGTGACGTCATTTTGTAGTAGCTACGGTAAGAAGGGTGGAACACGCTGTATGTTATGTTTGGAAGAAACGTATCATTTAAAGGCTTCGAAAAAAAAATGAAATGTTAACAAATAGTGTGTTATTTCATATCTGTTGAAACTGCGCATGTGTAAATGTTAAGAAACTTCCGACAAGACACTCGAGATTTCACATCCTAGTACGTTGATCTTACGTCCAGCTGTAGCCAACAGTTGCGGCGCCATATATATATATATATATATATTTGTGACAGTTATTCTCAACAATTTCATTGTTTGGTCTCTTAACTTTCCCTTTTTGTTATTCTTATCTTGGCTACTCCCCTAAATTTCTGCCAAAAACAGTTGGTGGGATGAAAATGAAATTAACTTAATTATATAATAACGCAATGCATGTAGTGCCTTTCAACAAACAATTCAATTCAAAAATTTCATTTCATTTTTTTTATTACTAGGATTAAATTACAAAATTAATTGCAAGATTAGATATATGGTCCAACCATTAACGGAACAAGGTCAGAATTAGTCTGCACTATAACTGCGACAAAAAAAATCGCAAAAAAAGTAATGTTCAATATTTAGTTAAAGAGTTAGAAGATATTATTATTTATTACTTGTTTTCCGTACAATTCTTCTTCTTTTCCAGTCATACTCCATATTTTTATTTCTGAGTGTATGATGGGTCAGAAATGTACATTTTTTTTAAGTAAATGGGTTACTAGTATTAACATCAGTATTTAATTGTTGTAATTACGTGCATACTCCTGTGCTTTTTTCTTGGTAATGTACTCGCCGATCTTGGTGGATAGAAGCTATTCATCAGGATTCAACATCCTTTTTGCTTGCAAATGCAATTTAAGGTAATAAAAATAAACAAAAATAATAAAACCCTCGAAAAAGGAGCGACAGACAATCTTGTACTAGCAATGCTGGTCCATACCTTCATTGACCACATAAAGACAATCAAAGATACCAGACGCATTACCGCCTGCTGTCGTTGTGAAGTTAGCTTAATTTCACTGACTTGAGTACAAAGAAAGCTTAATTTCAGTGATTTTAGTACAAAGAAATAATGACAGAAAACAAACTCCATTCTTCGACATGGATACAGCACTGCAGGAGTCACAAACCACGTGAAATAATTCTAACGATGAAATTAATGAATCAATTTATTGCCCATCAAATTTAGCCATGTGTGCGTAAAGAAAAAAAAATGAAAACAGAACAAAAGTACGACACGATATAATATCCACTTACATAATACAGCAATAAATGTAAAATTACGGACACTAGCATCTATGCACGTCACGTAAGATACGTTGAGACGGTGTCTAGATGATTCATCGAGTTTGGTTCATTATAGACAGGTCAAAGAATGTTATTTTTAAGTCAGGAATGCCATTTAAGTTTCTAAAGTGCTGGATTCAGGTGCGAGCAAACAGTGTACCGCTTTGTGGTGGTAATGCGGGGCATTCTAGGAAGGATCCGGATGGTGCAAGTCTTTGCCATTTTTGCCATGTTGATGGGGATGGTCCAGTCATACACAAATCCTCATTTTTGGGGCATGGGGGGGACCATGCCCTCCAGGAAGGGCATGGTCCCACCATGTAAATCAGTTGATTTGAAAATCTGAAACAGAAATTTGCTTTTCATACAGATTTTCATGGGGGACCACCCAACGTATGAGCACCATGCCCATATGTTGGGGCATGCCCAGACGTTAGGACATGCCCAGACGTTGGGGCACCATGCCCAAAAAATGAGGATTTGTGTATGACTGGGATGGTCTGGATCATTTTCTTTGTTTCCAGGAGCTTTCGCATTTGAGGGGTGCATTGTTGTGTGGGAGTGGCTCTTGTTGTGTGGGAGTGGCTCTTGTTGTGTGGGAGTGGCTCTTGTTGTGTGGGAGTGGCTCTAGGCAAAATTGATTGTTTATTTTAGTAATTTTGTGCATTAAGCACTTGAGTTGAGACGTACTGATTCTTAGTTTCTAGACTTAATTGTTTTCCATCAAGAAACTGAAATTAAGTAGCTTTAGGCTTTCTTGGCAACGGTCCTCTTCACGCTGTAGTTAGAAATCTGAACCTGCTATATCATATTTCTATAATTCATCTGGCTACAGCATTGCCAAGAAAGGCCTAAATATTGCTGAAATAAAATCTCAGCTAAGTGTTCATGTTAATATACTGTATCAAGAATAAATAATCAGAGAGAACTTCTGTCGTTAGTCGCATGCATGCCCGACAAAACTCAGCGGACCTAGAGGTATTTACTCTAGCTTTGAGCTGATGTTGATACCCTTTTACTCCTCTTCCGTCTTCGCCGTTACTTATCGCACAAGAAATGTTGAAGGAGGCTGGCAGGAGGCGTACCCCGCGCGCTGACCCGCTCTGGAGCGCGTCCATAGAACCAATCAGCTTTGACTTCTCCTTTTCTTCGATCGGCGCTTCACAGCGATTTAGCTATCTGTAGAGGTAACAAAACGTGATGTTGCGCGAAGCTACTAACATCCGCTCATTCGTAACGGACAGGGTATGGGGCAATACTCGACTCCGCATAGTCATATTACAGAGATAGGGAGCCGGAGGTTCTGTCAGATTATTGTTCTTGACTTAATGGAACCATACCATAAAATTCAGAACCAACCGTCATCATGGGGGGCATGCATTCAAGCTTGAAAATCACGTTTCCACAAGGATGTGAAAAGTGGAGTTTTGCAAACAAAACTATTAGTCCTTGGAACAGATTTTCCGAAGATGCGGTTGATTCTGAATCGATTGATAGATTTAAATATATTATATACGAATATAAATTCTGCTTAGTTCGACCATCACAACTTCTTCAAGATATGTATAATATGTAATTCCTCTTCCCAGTTTTTACATAGTTTCATTCCATCATTTATTTCTGGTCAAATTTTGTAAGTGTATTAGCTAATTGTTCCGTTTCTGTGTATTTTGTAAATATTGTTGTTGTTTTTTATTCTATTCTAGCTTTATTTAGAGCTATTTGGAAAAAATGTGATTGATTGATTGATGTATTGGCGAAAGCCATTTACGATACACAATTTATGTGGAACGAGTCTTTGTTTCTTTTTCTTTCTTTGTGTGCGTATATGACAGAGGAAAGACTCATTTATATTATCTACGTATAGTCAGTGTCGAAATGGGGCGGAGCTAACGAGCGTATCCCTGCCGGCCCCCAGTGACCAATTTATATTGTTATGAAGTGTTTTAAATAAAGAACCTGAACCTAAAAATACAATATTATTTTATTATCATCGGCATCACACATGGCTCGCAATCAGCTGTGACCATTCCTGTGACTGAAGAAATCACAAACGGCGCAAGAGGCTGGCATTTATTGTAAAAGAACTCTCCACAGAAAGATCAGATTAGAGAACCGAATCACGCTAAGAATTGTATACCGAAATTCGAAAATACGCGGATTGATCATTGAACTTGTTACTGGGAAGGAAAATAACATAATAGTAACAGGTTTCAGTTGTACTTAAAGCCACAAGGTCCGGAACTTATTCCCAGCATATTTGTAATCAGCGGGGTCGATTTGGGGGAAGGAAAGGAAACAAAGAAAATAAGGGATGGGAAGGAAAGTAACATAATAGTAACAGGCTTCAGTTGTTCTTTAAGCCATCACTTCCGGAAGCAGTTCCCGGCATATTAGTAATCAGCGGGATCGATTTGGTAGGAATCCACTTTTCAACCTACTGCACCTTTTGGGTTAGGGGGGTGTCACATTTTCAAGACCTGGCTGTCGGACTAGTGGGCTTAAGGAACAGAAAATTTGACTCAAACTTGACTCGAGGAGCTAGCTAACATATCAAGAATGTACCCTGAGTCGATATTGAGAGTAAGAAAAATTCTCGTTACGACCATTGCAGTTTCCGGGCAGTTTCCGAGAATTCGACTTCGAGCAAAAGGTTTGCAAAAGCAAAAGGTTTGTGTGCCACGACTAGGAATCGAACCCCGGCCAACTTGTCGGGAAGGTCGTTTCTCTGTGGTCTACATGTTAAAAGGCGAACTTTTACAGTACATAAGTGCATAATTACAGTGCATAAGGGGCAAGGGCCTGCCAGCTAGCTTTTGGAACACTAAGGAGGGGGTTCGAGACGGTTCAAGATAACGAAGAAGGGGGGGCCTGTCGTCAATAAGACCCTGTATATTTATCTAAGGCCCCCCGGGCGATTCGATGGCCGAAAGTTGCGTAGTCAAGTTTACTGTTCCTTTAAGCGAAAACTGATGCTTAGGCTTACCTTGTTTGATGGAGACATATCGACCATTCATCGCTGAGATGAATGTCGCCTGTGGAAGTGAGTCTTCGAGGCTGAAAAGTTCATCCCGAGTAACGGCTGTCGATCTCGTCTTTAAGACTGCCTAGAAAATAATCAATGTCACCTAACCGTCCAGGGCCATTTCTAGAAGGGGGTTAGGGGGCTCACCGAACCCCCGAAATATTATATATTATCGCCCTTGCTGAGGGTGATAGCGGAAAAATTTGGCCCGCGGGTGGCATGATAGGCTGATATCGCCCGAGCGCAGCGCAGCTTTTAACATCAGGGCAATACCAGAAAATTTTGGCACTAGGATAGGACTGATATCATGGGACTGCACGGTGTACTGGTGTTATACAATAATAATCGTTTTTTATAGGCTTTAACCTCTGATATATATTTTTGTCCTACTATTTGGTATAGCTTATATCCGACCCGCGGGTAGACCAGTCAACCACATTTGACACACGGTGGACCGGCTTCAATTCGGTTTTGCCCGGCTTTTACTTTAGCTGCTGATTTTTAGACGGCAACCGTGGACGGACGTTGAACTTCAGCAAAAGAAAAGAATATACGAGGCAAAATATTTAAAATTACTTCACGAGGAAGAAAAATCAGGTAGCTAAACCAAGTGCCCGAGATTAACTCTTGGCCGGGCGCTAGCAGGAATTGGTTAGTGTAGTGCCCGTGTTTATCTGCCGCCCGCGTACTGGCGCTCTACCCTATGCTGGACTGGAGAGATCGGGATGGAACTTTGTGGGAATAACAAACAAGTCCAAAACTGAACCGGATTGGCTCCGGCGACTGTGGGGGGAGTTTGAGGGGCGGGTCCGGAATTCCGGTGATCGCGAGTTAAGGTACTTCCAGATGTGCTAGGACGATGAAATTTGGCTGGAATATTAGAAATTCGACAAGATTGGCTTAGAAATCGCCACTTTTCAAATCCGACCATTCCTTAAAGTACCAATCATGACCGCAAATTAAGAAAAATACTTTTAAGCAAAATATGCATTTCCATCATCCAAATGAGCTCATGATCATTTTTGCCTCAAGGGTTTTGCTTACAAATGAAGTTCTAGCTCCCTTAAAGTGTGCATCTTAACCGCAAGGTCGAAAAGTACTTTTTATCAAACGATACATCTCAACCCATGATCAGTTGTCCCACAAGGGTTTTGCAAAAAAGAAAATAATTTCTTGCACCCTTAAAGTGCGCATTTTACCCGCATTAGTGGAAAAAAAATACTTTTGATCGTACGTATGTATCAATGATCCCTAAGAGCCTGCTATCGTTTTTGCCTCAAGGGTCTTGCTTACAGATGAATTTCTAGTGCCTTTAAAGTGCGCATCATCACAGCCAAGTTCAACGATAAAATACTTTGCTCTAGCTCCCTTAAAGTGCGCATGTGAACCGCACAGTCGAAAATTACTTTTGATCAAATAATACATCTCAACCCATGCAAGTGCCATATGAGCTTACAGCTCTTGTTTTGTTTTGGATAGTTATTAGTGATTCTTGTTGAAAAAAAATGTTTTCTGGTTCGGCGTCCCAGACCGGGTGTCAGGCTCCTTTCTTTCTTTCTTTCCTTTTTTTCTTTATTTTTGTCGAAGATTTTGTTGTTGTTGATGTTTTGTTTTGAGGGTAATTAGTCCCTTACAGGTTCGCCTCTGGGCAATGAAGATTCTAGTTTTTTTTTTAACAAACCCTTCATTCATTCATTCATTCATGTTACTGAGATAGGGAGACGGAGGTTCTGTCGGATTATTTGTTCTTGTCCTTACTGAACACCAATAATTACCTGAACAATACCCAGGTGCTACCCAATTACAAGATACACTCTGGCACGAGAGTGAGAGTTTACCAGCTGGGCGAGCAAGGGCCTCTTTCACTTGTGCACAAAAAGGGAGATTAACGAATTAATCGTCATGGATCAAGCTGAAGTGCGAATCTTTTCTTTTTGCAGGTCCATTGTATATTTCTTGGCAAACCAATCGTGAGGAAACAAGACAGAAACCAAGAAGCAAGACGGATTCGCATCTCTCGGGGATTTCTTTAACCGAAACTTGCTTTTACCGACATCAACTGGAACAAAACCAGTGTCGAAATTTCGCCATTGAACCGGAAACTCGGGCCGAATTCAATAAGGGAACAGATCTATTTCGGTGTGTAAATCAACGGATTCACTGCTTGTGCTTAGGGAACGTTTCACGGCCCATGTAACCGGCAGAATAAGCCTGGCGCCCCCTGACACATCTTCCTGTCATGACGCCCTTGTCTCACTGAAGAACGTAGTGTTGGGCGATATTCGATACGATAATCGAAATTCGATAACATTGAAAAATATCGATATTGAGATATTGATATCAAATACCGATATTTTCGATATCTATATAACGATGTGCCATAGTTCTATTATTCGGGATTTTCAGAATAAAGGAACGAATAGGGATTTCGAACCTGATTTCGGTCAGGGAGGAGACACAGACTGGGAAGGAAAAATGTGGAAATGCTACTCTTTCTTAATAAGAATGTTTTTTTCGATGAAAAAATGTAGCAGTATAAACAGTTTCAAATATCGTTTACGATAATCGAAATATCGAATACTGAATTTGAAAATATCGAACTATCGGTATTTTGACATTCCTCAATATTGCCCAACACTAGAAGAAAGTGACAGTCTTCAATGTTTATATTGTAATTCCCATTTCCCAAGTTATGAGGAGGTAATCAATTTTCCTAATTCTAACTTCCCTCCCCCTATCTACGCCGGCTCTCTTAGGGATGACCCGACCAGACACTCCACCCAGTATGAGATATGTGCACATTTTGGGACTTCCCGAGCCTGTCGAAACACTCGTGCCTCTAGAGGCTCTCCCCTTCGTCTAATTAGTAGGGTTGTTAAGTGGATCTGATGTGTATCTTATACGCCCTTCCTAGTATTCCTTCCAGATTAGTTATTTTGTTTGGCACTAGATGCCCTAATGTACAGTGAACAACGACACGTTACTTCTTGGCGTACATTTAACCAGGTTTGTTTTGCTATTTTCAATTCCTTTTATGTTTGCCTCTTAGAACTGGCCTTGTTTAAAACTGTTTAAAGTGCCTCTGTATCTATGTGTGCTTTACCCAACTCTGTTATGTCAAACTTCATCAAGTTTGTCAATTTGTCAAGCTTAGCTAATGCGCGACTCAGTATGAATTGAAAGCCTAATCGCTTATTCCCCCTTCAGATAACTTATACCAAAGATCTAACGTGTGATTGTTATTGTTTCTCTAGCGCATCTGGCGGCAATTCGTCACTGGATTTTAGGAAGGGCGTTTCCGTCTTGGCAACCGACAAGGGTAGGGGGTAGTCGAGGAGATCAGAAGATCGTTGGTTTCTGACTAGCAAGGCGTCATATTATAATCAACAATCTTTACCCCGGAACCGAGGGGTTGCTCACTCGCTGGGCACCACTGTACACCCTCCCTGGGCACCGGCTGAACACCACTGGGCAACGGGCACCACTGGACAACCATTTTGGGAGTGAGCAACCCCTCGCCCGGAACTTCTCCCTTGAGTAGGCTACCCAGTGGAGTTCTGGACACTAATGAAGGTACAATCGCTAGTGACTTGACTGCTGATGGCTCAAAAGAGCCGGTGATAGACAAGGAAAACGTGCTTGTGCCGAAAGGCACAGGCAGATCCTACCCGACTTTGCGGCACCTAGGGTCGATGGTCCTGTGACTAGAAGTAAAGCAGCCTCAAAAGTCACCCTAAAGCAACCACTTGCAAACTCCAGCGAGCGATACAATTTATCTTTTGTCCCCTACTTTGTTCAGCACTACAATGCCAGATAATGTGCGTCTTGTTTTTGTGTGTGTGCTCATATTAACTGTTTTTTTTTTTTTTTTTTTTTTTTAATTATGTCTTGACAATACCTCTGCTATTTTGTTAAATATTATGGCAAATTACAACGATTGATTGATTGAAGGAGGACTTTCACTCAGTGACTGATGATTTTACTTGCATTACTGAATGAATAAATGCAATTTATTATTAGTGTGCTTGAGACGGTTTGATGGTGTAAATCGTGGTCAAATCGTCAAATCTTGGTCAAATCGTGACTAAATGAACTCCAAAAAAACGTCAAATTTTTTAAAGCCTCAGAACATTTGCATCCTACTTTGACAGTAGGACGGGAACCTAGAAGGACAGCTTCTCTCCATTCAAATCTATCACCCACAAGCCCGGTTGTGTCTTTGATCGTCTAAACGAACCGACTCTCTGCATTCCAGGATTTCTCAACCGTTAAAATCAATACCACCCCATCCCAGACAATGCTCCCTTCCAGAGGGGCGAGGGAGAATTCTCAGATGGAAACAAGCCACAGCATCTCAATCGAGCACCCTGATATAAAAGGTTACGAAGTGAATCTGACAGGCGAAACGAATCTCAGATAAACATTGACTGCGTCTAGGCGGGGTTCTTTTGTGGGTGTGAAACTCCCATAATCGAATCCTTATACCTGCTTCGACACCGCTTTTGGTGTATAATTTATTGCAGTAGCCAAGAGCCTGTAACGGTGTTACCCTCATGGTCTTGGTCATATCCCTTCATACACTTCCTGGATGCCCCCTTAGCAGGGCCGTATCCGGGGGGGATAGGGGGTTCGACCCCCCCCCCCGAAACATACCAAAATAATCGTTTTTATAGGCTTTAACTTCTGATCTATGTCGTTTTTGTACTTTCTGGTCTGACAACCAAGCACCCCCCCCCCCGAAATAAATTCCTGGATACGGATCTGCCCCTTAGCATCCATTTATAGAGGCGAAAGCCTTTTTGATGCAACTATATTATTATTATTACTAGCATATATTTTACATCCCAAACATTTATATATTCTTTTATCTCTCAAATGTGGTGCCTTTGTGAAAGCGGGAATCTGCAGGCCCAACATCTAGGACTTCCGGACATTCTTGACCTGGCTTCACTTTCGGATCCACCTTGAAGAGAAACGAAATCCGGAAGATAACGCCTGGCCTTAAGAATATTACGAGACATTAAAGCACATCTCTTACTAGAACTGTGTCTCTATAATATTGTTTTTCAAAAACCCCATTACTTGCCAAGTGAAATTAGCGATTTTCTTGTTCCCGCTTCTATCCAGCCTTCCCGCTCTCCGATGCGGCGGCTGGACGCAAAATATTTTAAACTAAACGCGAAAACTACAGCGGGATAACCAAGGAAAAAAACAGATGCCGAAAATTGACGGACCTTGAAGCTTTCAGCAAAGTTTGCGTTGCGAGACTAGCCAAACTCGGCTCGGCCAAAAAATCGCAAAAAAAATCGTAGGTACAAAACGAAAAAATGGCGAAAAGCGAGGATTCCACAACTTACCGTAAGGGAGCTAGGCAGGGCCGTATCCAGGGGGGGTAGGGGTTTCGACCCCCCCCCCCCAAACCCACAAAATAAAAAAGTCGTAAGTACAAAACGAAAAAATGGCGAAAAGCGAGGATTTCACAACTTCCGTAAGGGAGCTAGGCAGGGCCGTATCCAGGGGGGGGTTTCGACCCCCCCCCTAAACCCAGAAAAATAATCTTTTTTTTATAGGCTTTAACCTCTGATTTATGTCGTTTTTGTACTGTCTGGTCCGACCCGCGGGCAACCCCCCCCCCCCAAATAAATTCCTGGATACGGCCCTGGAGCTAGGTATAACATATAAAAGGCAGAATAAGCTAGAGGGATCCTAATATTTACCTTTGATCCAATGGGAGCCAAATAAGCTCCTTGGGCGTCGCGCATGGCAAGATATCCTTCATGGTATTCCGCTGAATACAAACAGAATTCACCACACTTATCAACCAGCTTTCCGTCTCTCTGGAGATACTTGTTGTTGCAGCTGTGAATGGCGTACTTGTGCTGCTCTTCTCTAAACTCAAGGGTGAAGAGGGTGTCTGCACCCCAAGGAATGTTGGCATCAACGTGGATTTCATCCTTTTCTTCGCTGAGTTGGGCGAAACGCTTGCGACCGATGGATTTCAGGTTGACCTGCAAGGGTTAATTTTCAGACCCTTTACAAACGAAAATACTACAGTTGGGGCTTATAATGGGGAGCTTATAATTGGGGTTCTCTAATTTGTAAAATTTTGGTTGTAGCTTTCAGCGGTTAATCCCAGTTCAGTTTGGTGGTTTGGATCTGGACAAATAAATATTCCTTCAGCCATACGGAGTTGTGTCTTTGCGGTGAAAATGAAACATGTTCCCATTTTCTTTTTGAGTGCCCTATTTTTGTTCGTGAACGTTTAGATTTAATATTTCACCTTAATAGTATCAATGTTCCTTTTCCGTTTAATCTTGATTTGACTTTTAAATTTAGGAATGTTAGAAATGTTTTATTGGAATACATAAGAAAAACTAAACGTTTGGATTTGGGGTTATAATCTTATACAAAAATATGTGGCATTTTTATGTCTGATAACGGAATTCAGTGTGTATTATTTAGTTGTTTTTTTTTCTTTCGCTTGGTTAGATTGTATGTACAAAATTCTATGATTTGTAGTTTATTTTAGATGTTTAGTTTTTTTTCTTTGTTAGTCGTGAAATGCCGTAAGGCTAAATCATGTAATAAATTCATCATCAAGCTGACTGCAAATCATATGTGACAGTGCAAAACGGATACGTCAGCTGAATTTTATTAGAGATATATTTCAGACCTTTTTGGCAAGGTTCCTCTTCAAGATCAAGCCGCTCAGGCTGGAAAATGGCCACGAAGGGCCGAAATATAGCTCTAATAACATTCAGGTGAGGTATCCGTTTTGCACTGTCAAATATGGATCTGGACGGTTTATAGTATCAATTATATTTATTATCTTAGTGTGGTATTATACTAAGTAAATTTAAATGTGTGCCACTTGGCTTCGACCCTACTCTCTGCCAAATTGGATCTTTAAAACACTTTTTTTTGTCATACATAAAAATAAATCCTATTGACTATTATTTACAGTCTTTTCTTCCTCGTTTGCGTAATGCACCCGCATTTCAACATGTGTTTTTACCCCTATAAGCCGATTGAAACGATCCTGCCTTACTTCTGCGAATTTTCCCGGTTTCGGAGAAATCCAGAACTAATTGTCGAGCGAAAAAATAAAGGTCATAAACGAATTTAGCGCATCTCCTTACCCCTATATTCAACATCTAATCAACTTTAAATCAAAATTTAACTTAAAACAAATTTTTCGGTTTTAGCCGGATTCCGGACGAACAATATATCCGGCTAAAAAATTGATTCTCATATACGGATTCAGCATTTTTTTTACCCCTAAATCGAACATCTAATCAACTTCAATAAAACTTTTACTTTTAACAGAAAATGGTTTTCATATTCGTGTTCTGCATGCCTTCTTTCCCCTACATCGAACATCTTATCAACTTCAAATAAAACTTTTACTTTTAACAAACTTTCCGGTTTTGGCCAGATTCCGGGCGAACTACTTGTCCGGCGAGAAAACGGTTTTCATATTCGTGCTCAGCATGGCTTCTCACCTCTAATTCAAACATCTAATCAACTTCAAAAGCTTTTACTTTTAACAAATTTTCCGGTTTTTGCCGGATTCCGGGCGAACTACTTGTTCGGCGAGAAAATGGTTTTCATATTCGTGTTCATCATGTCTTCTTACCCCATGATCGACTATCTTATTAGCCGTTTAAAAATATTTCGTTTGTCCCTTAATTTGAACCCCCTCCCCCGGCCCTAAATATAGGGCTACAGAGCCCATCTTCGAACCTGACCTGTACTTTGACCCAAAGGATCCTCCCACCAAGTTTCATCAAGATACCTCAATCCCTTCGAGAGTTATCGTGCTGACAGACGGACAGACAGACAGACGGACAACTTTACAAAGTCATAGGTAGCCTATCCCTCAACTTACGTTTTGGGATCCCAAAAATCGCTTCAATACGAAAAGCGATGGAATCGCTGAAAACCATATCCTGTCCCGTGTCGCGGGGGAGCTAAGGGCCTCGAAAGTTCTAGTGCACTTCTTCTTCTTCCTCTCTTCCGACGATCGGAGCCTTGTTTTTGCAACGCTAAAGATATTAAATCAAAAGCAATATAGTTTTTGCAATCCAATTTAACCCACTGAATAATTAATGAGTGAACGAGATTGACTGACTTATTGCTGTAAAGGGCAAATTTTATTTTTGGCTTTCGCGGGTAATGTTGGCTGGCGTTAAAGGTAGGTGGCTTTTTTTATTTTTAGCCAAAAGTTGTACAATAACCAAAACTTATATCGGCTACTTTGCATCAAAAATAAAGTCCTAAGGACTTGCCCTGCAAATCACTAATACTCAGTGTAGGCGAACTAACAAAAATACTGTTTTGTTAGAGAGAAAAGTACCTTTGTTTTCCATTGCTCCAATTGGTTATGGTTTCTCCCATATTTCCCAAAACTGGGATTTGGGGATAGCCTAACTGAATTGAACTGATGAAAATAATCTGAGGAGAGCAAAATGTTTCAAAACTTCGTAAACTTTTTTAACTTTATTGACGAACAAGGGTCAGACATTACTCATATCATGGTAGAATTCCAACTTAGTATAGGGATGAAAACGGATCGAGCGATAAGGAAAGAAGAAGCAGAAATTTCACAAACTGGAAAATTCCTTAGAAAAATCTGGTCTCAGGTCTTACCTGGGGTCTGGCAGCGAGGCACATCCACCATAGCTCCGCATCACCTGCTGACTTCGCCGCACACGACAATTTGTCGCCACTAGCGCCCAAATAATATCCGCGCAAAACATGGCGCAAAGCCCAGCGGCCCTTGACATCATCAGGGGAAATCACAATTTCAAATTTGGAGCTTTCTTCCTTTTCATCACTATCACAAGTCACATTGCCATATTGATCGACGGCGAGATACTTTTCGAGATGGCTTCTAAGGGAGATGGCGTCAGTGTTGTCACCATATGGTTCGAGGATCCATTGCTGCTTCTTCTTGAATGAGGCGCCACTAGCGTTGACCTACAACGGACAATTATGTTTTCAGCGTATCTCCTTACCCCTATATCCGACATCTAATCAACTTTAAATAAAAAGTTTAACTTATAACAAATTTTCCGGTTTCAACCGGATTCCGGACGAACTATGTCCGGCTACAAAATGACTTTCTTATATGGATTCAGCATCTCTTGTTACCCCTAAATCGGACATATAATCAACTACAAATACAACTTCTGCTTTTAACAAATTTTCCGGTTATAGCCGGATTCCGGGCGAACTACTTGTCCGGCTAGAAAATGGTTGTCATATTCGTGTTCAGCATGTCTTCTTACCCGTAAATTGAACATCTAATCAACTTCAAATAAAACGTTTACTTTTAAAAAACTTTCCGGTTTTGGACGGATTCAGGGCGAACTACTTGTCCGGCGAGAAAATGATTTTCATATTCGTGTTCAGCATGTCTTCTTATCCCATACTCGACTATCTCATTAGCTTTTTAAAAATATTTTGTTTGTCCCTTAATTTGAACCCCTTCCCCCACCCCTAAATGTAGGGCTACAGAGCCCATCTACGAACTCGACCTTTCC
The DNA here is from genome assembly GCA_023053555.1 of Branchinecta lindahli. Classification (NCBI taxonomy): domain Eukaryota; kingdom Metazoa; phylum Arthropoda; class Branchiopoda; order Anostraca; family Branchinectidae; genus Branchinecta; species Branchinecta lindahli. The sequence continues at coordinate 15,411,338 of JAKZAO010000008.1, read as the reverse complement.
CTTGACTCAAACAATCCTCCCACCAAGTTTCATCAAAATATCTGATTCCCTTCGAGAGTTATCGTGCTTACAGACGGATGGACGGACAGACGGGCAACTTTGCGATGTCATAGGTATCCCTCCACTTACGTTTTGGGATCCCAAAAACGATATAATCCAAGGCGTCCTTTAAGAATTACAGAACTCACAGGGAGCTCTACACGGGAACTTTGTAATACTGTACATGCAAGCAAGGCCGTATCCAGGGGGGGGGTGTTAGGGGGTTCGACCCCCCCCCCCCCCGAAACCCACAAAAGTAATAGTTTGTTGTAGGCTTTAACCTCTGATCTATGTATTTTTTGTACTTTTTGGTCCGACCCGTGGGCAACCCCCCCCCCCCCCCCCCCGAAATAAATTCCTGGATACGGGCCTAGCTGCATGCAAGACTTGGCCTAGAAAACTAGGAGGCAAAAGACGTTAGGGTCATGCATGCTCTAATAATCCATTGTTGGCTGATAACTTGCTCGTCCGTATCCCCGTTTTGCGCGACTTCGCATGAATCAAACATCCGGTTTTACTTACACCGCAAATGAAGTGAGAAATTATGTATTCCTTCGCACAGAAATTAACCCGAGCGCTATTTGCTGACTTACTCGCCAACACAATTTTACCTACCTAGGGGGGTAATTGGAAGAAATTAACTCCAAGTCAAACACGCCTCGTAAATTTCTCCATTTTGAGCGATCTCTATTATGAGCGATATCAGGTCTTGTATTTGAGCTTCCAGCATTGCTTGGGGGGGAAGTCTTTCTGCTGAATGCACCAGTGGTTGGGTTAAACGGCCAAAGGGGTAAGTCAGCTGAAATTGATCATGATACTTCCATTTATCAAATGTATTACACAATTAGTTTTATTTGAAATTAAAGTGCTAACTATAAAAGTGCATTCATATATTTACTGACGACTGAACGAATATTCGGCTTTTCGGCTTCCTGTTTTAGAAATAAACTGAAACGAACTGAAATCTTGACCCTAAGTTCCAAGAAATTATTTCGGGGGGGGGGAGGTTGTCCCCGCGGGTCTGACCTAATCCATACATTACAGTAAAAGAAAGATCAGAGGTTAAAATATAAAAAAACGATTGTTTTAGCCGTCAACAATCCTTAAGTTTAACTGAAAAGCCAGCTATATATATCTTGGATTTGAATACATTGAATTATTTTGACTATTCTAAAGGACTTTTTTATTTTTTTATCTTAAGCTCTAGTTGTGAAGTTCAGAATATGCAGTGCTGGCCAGACAGAACAAAGTTCCTTCGACACGGATACTTCGAATTTCAACAAAAGCTTGCATTTCGATAGCTATATGCAGCGAATCTCGGGAAATGTTCAATAACAGACTGTACGGTAACCTCTAAAGAAAGCCCGCTATTACGTGTGACTAAAAAATAGATTTATCTTTCGGCAATTGCTTACCGTTTTAGTTGCTAAATATTTCAAGCACAGAGGTACAAGCACATAGAGGTACCATAAATCCAAAAGAAAAAATTCGTTTGACGCAAATCGATTATATGAACAGCGCAGAAACGAACTCCCTAAAATGGGATAATTACACTTTCTAGAAAGCTCACAGCCTGACAAGGACCCTTGCCACCAAGGGCTGAAAAAATCGCTTGAGCAATCTTAGCCAACTTATCCGCTTAGCATAATTTGTTTCTATAATTTCTAATCTTACCTTGAACCCGAAAGTTTCAGCAGTCAGGTACTTGTTCAGTGACGAGTTAACTAATCCAACATTCCAGGAACCCCTGAGATCGGACGACAGGCTCGAGCTAGCCGAGCACGTGCTAGCACTGTCGGAATGGCTTCCAAGCCCGTTGTTGAAAACCATCTCTGCACTCTACAAAACAACTGAGCCAATGGCCTAGAAAAAATCAGAACATTTTCAGTCCTGGTCTGTGGTATGATCACGTTCTGTAGATTTTGATATGTAAACTGTAAATATGTAAATTTTTATATGAACAAGTTCTGCAAATTTGGGACTACATTGGTTTCAGAGATACTGAAATTCCACAATGTGGCAACTAAAAAAAAAAGTTTTCTGGAGGGCCAAAAAATGATTGTTTTTGCGCCGTCGGCCCGTTATGGAAGAATGATATTTTTGAAAAAAGGGAGTAAACCCCTATTGAACTTAGCCATTTAAGGTGTTATGAGATAGAGGACGCAACAAACGACCCTCGCAAACGACGCGCCTTTAAAAGACGATTCCAAATATGCCCGAAAGCATGTTTTGGTCTTAACCCCTTATGTAATTTCAGTGTCGAATTTGTTATTATACAATGATTTCAGTTTAGAATTTATTATTAAACAATAGTACCGTTTTTGATCGCAGATTAGTTCGACGATAGCGTAGCCGTCTGATTTTTGTTTGTGTTTTCGACGTCCGCCGGAAGCCGATTGCCGTGGCCGTTTATGTTAGTTTCTGATTTTGCTCTGATTGGCCAACGTTTATCGCCTAAATTCTTGTTCATCGCCGATTGGCCTAGGACTCGCCGTTTGCCGTCGACGTCGGGATTTCGTTTGAGGATTTAGCGGGTTTTCAAAAATAAAAACCCCTTTTTCGGGAACCAAGAAACAACGGCGAACGCCAACGGCTATCGGCTATCGAAAACAAATATTCCTTCAGCCCAGGTTATCACAAGTTTCGTTTTTTCCATCTTGAGCGGATTTGAGCCTGAAGAGGACCCTTGCCAAGAAGGGCCGAAATATAGCTCCAATAAATTTCAGCTGACTCAGGCTTTTTGTGCATTAAATTCTATTCTATTCTATCCGTTTTGCACTGTCAAATAACGAAAACAGTATTAAGCACGAATCGGCAAACTCGCTTCGTCTACTGGTCAAATTTGATCGGCGATCAAAAACGCCACTAATGGCTAAAAACAAGTCGGCTACGATGTTCGTCGGCGATTTTCGGCCCTTCTTGGCAAGGGTCCTAGTCAGGCTTTTGCTTGACTGTGAGAAACGAACCTGAAACAAATAACTCATCTATTTGCAATTTGCAGGTTCGTTTTTTTCCCGTAGCATCTTTTGTAATTTAACTTATTTTTTATATTATTTTAAATTTAAAAAAATCACATTTCGTACATTTTGTGGCTACTCCTCCATCCCTGAGTGACGTTAATTTAATCTATTTTTACCCACTTTTAACTATTCACGTCACCTAACCTTTTAAAATAAACCCATATTTTATTTACTATTCTTCCCCCTAATATTTGGAAATTAATTTCCTCATTTAATTTTTTTTCAACTTCTCTTTAAACAACTCAATCTAAATCATATACGATTGTTCAATATGTGTTCCCCGCAGGCCCGTATACAGGAATTTATTTATTTTTTTGTCCACGGGTCGGACCAAAAAGTATAAAAAATACATAGATCAGAGGTTAAAGCCCACAAAAAAACATTATTTTTGTGGGTTTCGGGGGGACGGTTCGAATCCCCCCCCCCCCTGGATACGGCCTTGGTTCCCAGTTAGCTTGGGCTCAAGATTAAAACCTTGGTTTTGTTTGTCGCCGCTGAAACAGACAAACGGGAATCACAAATCAGAAACTTGATATCTGCTAAGAGCTAAGCGTTTCAGATTTCTTTTGACACAAAGAATGATTTTGTCGTCGTTTTTTTCGTCAGCTGTTTCTTTTTAAGTTTTGTTTCTTCTGTTGGGACACTTTGCAGGATTAGGAAAGTAATGGAGAAACCAGCAGCGCCGCGATTTTGCCGTTTGAGGGTGCAAAGCAACTTTAAGTAGGAATTCAATTGACTTTTTTTTATTTTGAATTTTGAAAAATCTTCTTCCTCTTTTGAATGCATCAGGAGGTTCGGACCGCCATCTTCTCCATTGAAGTTGCGGTCCACGTGGCAAATTTTTCAGAATAACAAAGAAAACCAGCTGACAGTTTAGTCTCTTTCAGCAGTGAATTAGCAAATTATTCAAAAATTGGCGATGGCGTGAATGGTTCTCATAAGTATTTCTAGAAAAAAAAATGCCTGGTTTGGGTTTTAGTTTGTTCTTCGGCGATCGTTCACTGTTACCAGACGTTCACATAGGCATACCTCTACTGTACTTGGAGTTACATTTCTATTTTTGAATGGCTTTTGGCATTAAAAATAGCTAAGTGACTATCTTAATCTTAATCTAAAATAGGCTAATCATGGCCCAATCACGGTAAGAATATTAAGTAACAGGACATTCCGAAAAAAGACTCTCACATACATCACCAAGACCAACATAGAGCCATTTCCGTCTCCGGACACATGGCACAAAAGCGCAGCTGTTTCTATTCTTTCGGATCTTCACTTTAGACGGAAATTCAAAAGGGACAATGTAATTAAAACTCTTGAACCGTCTGCTCGCAGACATTTAAATTAGAGAATGTTTGACTGATTAGTTTTGTCTTAATGCGAGCTCAGACACTGCCAAGAGTAAATAGCCTATTCAGACCAGTTAAAATGGTGAAAGCCAAGATCCTTTTATCTTGCTAGTTTTGAAGGGGCCCTTCTTCAGACTGTTATCTGTTTGTGATTTAAGCTGATTTTAAGATGACTTTGAAGATTGATTTTAAGCGTTTTACTTGGCGTGGATAAACAGTCAACTTTGATTGGATAGTACAAGCTTGGCTGATCAGGATGATATTGTGGTTTCAAAGAGCTTGAAAAGAACACCATCATTAACCTACTGTGTTTACGACTTGTAATATTTATTAGCCTACGCCTAGGGCAGTCTACCACAGGCGTCTTATTTTTGGACAGACAAGCCAAGGTTTGGTCCATACCCGCCGTTTGGACTCGAATATGTAAAATATTCCAAACGCATGGGCATTCACACGCAAATCCTCAGTTCTGGGCATGGTGCTGTAACGTCAGGGCATGCCCCAACGTATGATCTCCGGTGCTCATACGGAGGGGCACCATGTTCCGCAGTAAGGGCACAGTATCCCAATAAAAATCTGCTGAATTACAAATCTGCTATGGAAATTGGCTTTTTAAACAGATTTTATGGGGGTATAATTATACTGTGGCCTTGCTCCAGGGCTATGGTGTCGGAACATATGAGCACCATGAGCGCATAGGTTGTGACATGCCGTGACGTTGGGGCACCATGCCCAAAAACTGAGGATGTGTGTATAAGTAATCCTGAACCACTTAAACAGAGCCTGAAATTGTCATTCTGAAATTATCTCTAAAATTATCGGTATTTTACTGAGTGAGGGGACATATGTGTCTGGCATACCTAAATCGCCCTTGAGCCTGGCCTATCCAAAAATGAGGTATTTCTCGTACGCTGGCCTAGGGCACCAAGGAAGTCAAACCTACTTCTGACACTACAGCGAAGCTGAAATTTCCCTTTCCCAGCCAGATGATCGCAGAAACCTTCAGTTTTTTTTTTACTGGGCTAGGATTTCCAAAGCATTCCGGCCAACCTAGATATACTGTCACAAGTTTCATAGCAGATAACACAAGGATGCGCAGTTTCAACAGACAACACTTGGGATGTAATCTTTTGTAATTTTGAAAACGTTATTCATTAAATGGTATGCATAACAATTACTGAGCCGAAAAACCGCCGAAAATGCATCTGCTGACTTTTCCGATATCATGAAGACAAACAAAAAAGTCAGCAGATGCGGTTTTTCGGCTCTTCCTGGCAATGCTTGTAATGCACAACATTTAACGCATAACGTTTTCCAAATCACAACAGATCACATCCCAAGTGTTGTCTGTTATGAAACTTCTGACCGAGATTTGAGAATGGGTAAAACGACATGACTGGATCAGGAAAAGCTATTTGATCAGGAGACTATCCCTTAAAGCACCCGTAACATCATTTTGTAAATTTTTTTAACCTGTTTTAAGCTCGCCTTTAGGCACTCACCAGTTACCACATGAAAGCAGGTGGCTCATAGAAAAACATATTTCTCAGTTAATCACGACAAGCGATCACAATCGCTCTAAAAACTGTGGCCTTTTTCTGTGACGGATTTTTAAAAAATCGTTCGTTCAAAAGATTCCTGACAACTACTGACGTTGCTCGACTAACACAGCTGGTCGAAACCCAACTAATTGGCAAAATAATTGGTTCTAAAAATTTGGTTCTAAAATTGGCGACTCGAATGGTCAAAATTATATTGCACTTGTTTCCTTTTCTTTTTCCATGTTCGTACCCTCATAAATGAAACTGATACAGAAAAGAAATAACCTTTTGACCTAACCTAACCCACTAGATGAATTCTGATTGGTTGATTTCTGAGCTTCACTCAAATCTGGCCGGTTATCGGGGTATCTGGCCGGTTATCGTGGTATCTGATATTCAGATACCACGATCCGACCGTGGTAACTGATTGTGGTATCTGAATAAGTTATCTAATTTTCATGAAACTTTGTCAAATTGGTGAGAAAGAGGTTTAGCACTTAGTGATGTAACTGGATATCAGTTGTTCTTTTGGGATGACCTCGAAAAGTGCAATGTCGGCAAAAGTCGTTTTTGCTGTGCATCCGTATATCAGATACCACGGGAACTACAACAACGACTAACTGCAGATCCAGTTACCGTGGTAACAGATACCATGGTATCTGTAATTACACAACTAACATTTTATTGGGTTTTAGTATCCAGCATTTGTCATAGTGTACCCAGCGTTAGGCACAGGGTATGCCAAACGCTAGATATACCCAGCGTTTGGCAAGGGTATCCCTCGGGCCCTCGAGGTGTCCAAAAATCAGGAGTTTGTGGTTGGGTGTCGACTAAATCTCAGCCGATTATCCGAAGATCGTGACGTCATGTCTAATTCCAGTAGAGGTATGTATGCTTATGTGAACAGTTACTTTAATGTGAACAGTGCAGTTTTGTGCTAAATGGTAGAATGAATATCCAAAATACATATAAGGTGTTTTTAGATGCTCTTCTTACCTACTTTGGCTAACTGGTAGTTAGTTTTAGACACAGCAAGTGCATGAAAATGGCAAAGTCCACTGTCAACAAACGTTCACATAGGCATACCACTACTGTACATGAGAACTTCATATTTTCCATTTCCAAACCTAAATTATTGTCCCTAGAACGGTTTATATGTAAACGCGTCCGGCGCCTCGCTGGCCACTCGGTACTATATTCTGTATATAAATTTAGGCTAATCAAATTTCCCAACTTTCTTGATGACGTCACATTGTATGTCTCGGATACCGGATAATCGGCTGAGATTTAGTCTAGACCTGTGGTTGACTGGGTTCGACCCGACCATGCCCAAACATTTTGCCGAGCAAATATATATGTGCATGGTGAAAAAATACTGATTGCGATTGCGGGTATAACAGAAATGCTGTGAAAATGTGAATTTAGTGGAAATGCACAATGGGAGCAGAAAAGGAACTGAATGTGCATAGTTACGTCCGTACCGTCACGGATGCCTTAACCGAACAAGCTTCTTTGATTGGTAGTTAACTTAGAACACTTTTGGGCTAAATGATAAAATGGAGACCCAAAACACCAATTCATGTGTTCTTAGGAATTAGGATCTCTTTCCAATCGCTACTCCGGTTGAGTGGTAGCTGACTTGCGTCACAGCAAATGGTTGAAAATGACACTGTTCAAAGTTAACTAACGTTCAAGAAGTATACCTCTACTTTGGTCTAAGCTAAAAAAAAAAATATGAACACCAAATATGACCTTAATTCGTAGTGAACATTTAGCATATACCCTAATCATCACCTAGGATAAATATTGATATCTACCTTTCTTTTATTAGAAACGACTCGACTGTCACTCTTGATCCTGACCAGATCCACACCCACAGAGATGTGTTAAGTAGCGCAAGTAGAACGAAACCAGAGCAAAACAACACTATAGAGTAATGCGAAGACCTATCCTTCCCATGCATCAAAAATGACACGGAGTCGAAGAGCCGACAAAATCACGCGGCCAATCAGAAGCTTCAGCGAGCAGTTACGCTATGCAGTGGCGAACGTACAACATTCTAGCAAGGCTGAGATGCGAATGCATACATCGAGGAAACAGGGGAGGCTGAATTTTTTTGGCGCCCGTGAAACGGAAATTCGTAACAGAATATTAGCGAAAAGTGTGCTATATATAATTTTCTATTCAAGCGAATGATGGAGAACATAAAACAGCTTAAGAGTGACTGTAAAAAGTATCTCCGACTAAGGATCGATAAGGATTAAAGTGAACTGCAGTATTAGCTACTGGGATTATTCTTATATCTACGGAGACAAGATTAATACGAAATAGAGATAAGATTAACAGCAGTAGCAAATACTGCAATTAACTTTAATCTTCACAAGAACAAACTTTTTACAGTGTATACCATTATAGGAAAGACTATTTACGCTTGACTACGGTAAATGTAAGTGTCAGCTAATTTTTGTTTGAATAATTTGTATTTCAATAAATTTTTTTCCCGGCCAAGACAAAGATGAGCCTGTGCCGAACTGTCACTCCTGTAAAAAATAACGTAACATTTTCCGCGGTCAAACTTAATTTCCAATGAGCTTACGCTAAAATAATAATTATGATCAAATGATGATGCCAAAAGACGACTTAAAAATATTTGGCAAAAATCAGATTGTTTGGCACCTACAGAGGCTATGCGAAAACCTGAAACAAAGACGACGGCAAAACAAAACTTCAAAATTTCCTAAAGGAAACTAGAACTTGACTTCACAGTAAAAGTCAGACCGCTTGCTATATTTGCGAGCATTAGGAACAGCGAGTTTACAAAAGAAAACTACAGCTTGATAGTCATGCTTTAATTTTTACCGATAAAGGATGAGGTCCGGCAATTTTGCATCACTTCTTCACGTAAATAGTATAGAAGACCCGATACTTGTTCCGCTATTTGCAGAATAAGAATTTTAAGAACGAGAAACGTCTCCCGAACGATGACTCAAATCCTATTAAAACCAATAAAGGGCGTTCGTTCGGGACAGCTGTGGTGACGCTTTCGGCTCTTCCGCTATGTGTACGGCGATTCTTTGTCGGCACGTAGAGTAAGTCATCGGGAGTATATGTCTTGCCGTCTGATAGGTAAGATGAGCACTTTAAGAAATGGTTGGATCTTGGAAATGACAATTTCTAAGCCAGTCTTGTCGATTCTCTAATGTTCCAGCCAAGTTTCTCGTCCTAGCACATCTGGAAGTACCTTAACTCGCGATCACTGGAATTCCAGACCCCTACCCAAGCTCCCGCGAGAGCTAATCCAGTTATGTAAATAATTTTTCTAAATCATTTTCTTATTCCCACCAAGTTCCATCTCTCCAGGCTAAGCCGGTCACAAATTTTCGCTCCCCCAAAGTTGTCGGATACGATCTGGACATGAAAAAGAACATCAGAGACATGCCCTGTGTTCAATTATTAAATTTAATTGGTATCCGATTACCCGTTCATAAGTTACGCATGACTCAATATTCCGGATTCACTCTCCCTCAACTCCCCCCACGATGATCGGATCGAGAAAATTACTATTCCAAATAAGTCAGTTTGAACTCCGGGACCCCCCCTCTCTCCATCCCCCCAAAGTGTTCAGATACATTACGGTTGTGTACACGATTTATCTAGAGCCGATACGTATTCTTCCCAGCAAGTTCCGCCATCCCTTCAGTCTAGTTTCACGAGATTCCCGGTCTCCCCCTAAATCTGTCTAATCCGGTCCAGACTTTAAATGGAACATCAGAGATATGTCTTTTCTTCAGTTATTAATGAATCCGATCACCCGTTCGAAAGTTACGCACGACTCAATATTTTGTTAGTAACTGGATCCCTGGCATTTTAGCTTCGCACAACAATTACTCAAGTTATGTTGCAACCCTTAACCAATCACCGTCTTCCCATGTTTTTTCCAAACAAACATCGCATCTCCCATTGCCCTACTGCATTGTCACGATAATTCTCCTATGAAGTGATCAGAGCCAGTGCTCGTTAACGACTGATCGAGTTTCAGTAGGGATGTTCGTGTCGGCTAGAGGAGCTAGTGTCGCTGCGATTGACTCTGTGTCACTTTTTCAAAGTTTGCGCGGTACTCTCTAGAGTTAGTTTGCTCTGAACGAAACTAATTAATAAATGTGTATATTCACGATCAGCTGTTCTGCAGAGATGCGCCGGCGCAGCGACCAGGTGCCGATCAATGTTTAGACCATTTGCATGCCATCTAGCGAGCGAATCGTCGATAGGTAGCATTTGCCGACAACGTTGTAAAAACTGCCAGTTGGGAGTGATACAACTAATCGTACAAATTTCTCGTCATTTTGGGGGGATCATGAAACGTAAGTGGAGGGATACCTATGAACTATACCTATGTTTGCGTGGGTCTTTTTCAGTGTTAAAATACACAACCGACCGTTTTACGGCCGACCGTTTGACCGTTACGGCAGTGAAGACGGGTCTTTCTCTACGGACGGCCGTAGCCGTAAAACGGCGGTACTGACCCCTCCGTAACCGTAAAACGGACGTAGTGAAGACTGCTTTTTTGTCAAAGTCCCATGTAACTGTTTTTCAACTGTTTTTCAAGTCACATATAAACTGTTTTTTAAATTTTAACCCAAGATTCACCTATTTGGGACTAATGTAGACATATTTTTGCGGTTACGGACCTAATGAAGACCACATTTTTGCGGCTACGGACCGTCCGTAAAACGGTCGGTTTACGGTAATGCAGACGGGGCTTTAGGCTCAGCCAGTGGGAAATAATGGTAGTTTTCCTGGGTCGGATGTCAGACAAAAACCCGCAGGTAAGAACAACTACTAAAAAGATTTTCATATGACATTTATATGTATTCGTACAGCGCATAGGTGTTCGTACGGTCTATGCTTTGAATGGGGAAATAATTTGGTCCGTAAAAAATCTACACTCATTCCTTAAAGGGTCCATAACATCTTTGGTTTTGTATATTCATATAATATATACAAAAACGGAATATATACAAACTAAATTTTTTGTATATATATGTACATACAAAAACTTTGGTTTTGATTTAATTTGTTCGTTTATCTATAAAGAATACAAAAAAAGCATTATTTTTATGTCTGAACGGCTCATAATGGAGTCACCAGGCGATTTCTACAAAAATTAGTGGCGCCATCGTGGTTTGCTCGGGATCTCCGAATAATCACGGTAATACGAATTAATGGTAGTAGAGCTAAGATTAACCTCTCGTTTCGGACACCCTAAAGAAACGCAACTTAAGTCTCGTCGACGAAGTGGCGTATTTTTAAACAGTTCGAATCTGTAAACTCCTGTCGGGCGAAGACCGAAAGTTTGTTACATCCGTAAATCCGGATTTTTTTTTTTATATATATATATACGTACGGCAAACCGGTTCCCCTCGTTTTATTTCTTAGTAAGCATGTCTTTAATATGAAAATTAATATTTTAATAATTAATAATTTTTTAATTCGGAACAAATCTACTTTGTGTCTACTTTATTTTCGATGGCCACTATTTTGCCGCTTTTTTCGACGGACAAATTTGTGATTTCATAACTATTCTTTACATTTCATCGGGATCGCAAAAAGACGCTCTGCTCCTAGGAGTTTCACAAAATTTCGCTCATGGCGTATTTCGTAGTATACTCTAGGCTATTTAGAAGAACTCTGTGTCATTTATTTGGCGATTAGGCTTGGAATATTTTGACATTTAAAACACGTTGAAGGCTAGAATTTGTATAGTAAGTAAATAAATCTTGCAAGCGAAAGGTAGATTAAAAAAGTTTAGCTTTGGCGCTTGCTTTACTTTGTCCTGGGTACAGGCGTTGGAAGCTTTCCTGTTTAGCGAAAACCGAAATAAAAAGCTGAGGTTGTGAATCTATGTATAGCCTACACAAATTTTGCTTACAAGAATAGTTTCAGCTGATGCATTGCAGTTAGTTTCAGACCGGTTCTATCATCTGTTGTCGGGGAATGTGCATTTTTGTCGGTACGCGCGAATCGTATATTGTGATACTGAAGTCATTGAAATGAGGGGTTCCCCCCCCCCTCTGACCTGAGTGCTCACAGCTCAGGGCCACCCCTGAACAAAACTATGGCAAATCAATTATAATTAACGATAACTGTAACATGGGAATCAGAAATGAAAGCTTTGACGAAGTGTTCGAGGCGTCACTTCAGTAAAGCCGAGAACAAACAATCTGATAGAAACTCCGTCTCCCTATCTCGATACTACCACGCGGAGTGGAATATATTCTGATACCCTACCCGATGCAAACGAGCGGAGAAGGAGCTACGCAGAACATCATAGTTGTTATTTCTACAAACAGCTGTATCGCGGTACAACTCCGCAAAAAAATTCGAACGCCGTCTGAGTCGTCCTTTACAGCTGATTGGTTGTCTGCCATACTGACGTCACGTGTGACACGCTGTAGAGCGGGCTGTCCACGCCTGCAAGGCATCTTACGATTTTTCACCTCGTATGAGCAACGGCGTAGAGGGAAGTAGACGGGTATCAACTCATACCTCACAGCATGTACCTCTAGCTCCGCTCGGTTTTATCGGGGTATCCATAGTCGCTGCATGGGACGAAAGACGGAGGTTCTATCAGATTATTCGTTGTTGGTAAAGCGTTTCCAATCGTTTTTAATCCGCTAGGAGCGCTCAGTTGGAAAATTGCGAATCCAATAATCGCAGATTCGCGTCATATTATGAAGATCGCATCGCCTATTCGGTATTCCCATGTACAGTAGAGGTATGCATATGTGAATTGTTACGTTAATGTGAACAGTGCAGTTTTGGGCTAAATGGTAGAATGAAATACAGGTATTTCAGATGCCCTTAATTACCAGTACGGCAGTACCTACTTTGGCTAACTGGTAGTTATCTTTAAACACAGCAAGTGCATGAAAATGGCAAAGTCCACATTCAACAAACGTTCACATAAGCATACCTCTACTATAGATAGATGCCACATCAAAATCTATACGCCAAGTCCGTCGAATATCTGACGGATGATTTCTTTTTACTAAATGGGCGATTTATTCTTGTCATGTGACAACGCTGCTGTTCTCTTTCAAACCTGCAAAGCCGGCCCGCTAAGTTCAAAAGTTTTGATCAGCATGGGTAAGCTGCGTTTTATTTTAGACGATTTGAGTCTTGTAAGGCCTTGTATCGCAAATGCAGTCTTATTAACAGGTCTTGTTTCTCAAATCCCGTTGAATGTTTTACAAGGCGGGACAGTTCATACAGTTCATCAGTGTTTTGTTTGTGACTATAAAGAAGGTAGTTATTACTGAGATATTACAAGTTACGACGATCTGACGACGATAAGAGGAGGGGCAATCGCTGTATTGTGACCAGACCCCGAAGCCGCGCCGCCGAAATTTTTTTTTCCGCTTTTTGCCGCCGTTTTCCGGACTTTTTTAGCTACAATTTTTGAACTTTGCGGCCATGATTTGGAGCAATTTCGTGCCTGAATTGGCTGTAGGTGTAAATAATGAGTACGGAATTAAAATATCGTTTTGACTGGCCAGCCAGGTAGCCTATCAAGTTTATAGGCTACTTCGCTGGTATCAACATAATTTCAGCTATTCTTGTACAAGGCATCATCTCCCTGTTCCAGACGGATTCCCACTGCGAGTCACGGATTTTTTTTTTATTCTACTAGCAACTCCCTTCCCCCCATTCTCACCGGTCCCCGTCGTAAGCCATTGCATCAACTAGAATAACTAGAAAATAACTCCTTTCGGATTCGATGTGGAGCTTATTTGAGGTGTTGCTGGTGTTAGTGGTTTAACTAACGCTTAGAAAATAATTAAACTCTGTTTTACTGATTTTTTTTAAATTGTGCAGTTATAAAACTAAGTAAGCAAATCAAATCAAAGAAAAGTGAAATAACGTGGACCATTAGACAGACTAATTTGTTTCGTCAACCAAATGAGTTTGGCAAGGAAATAGATCAGCAAATTCTCGAACCACCTTGATACAGATACATTATATCTGTTCTCGTTGTTTCCAGTCTCGATAGTCCCCAGAAAGTGACTCCTTCTTTTCTCGTGGCTCCCCTTGACCCGTCAAGGAGTACCCGGGAAACAGCGAAATATAGCAAATAAAAATTAGGTGACGACTTTTATGGATTGATTGCTTCTAAACAAAACAATTATTCTCAAATTCGATTACTACCTGAAACAACAAATAACACAGAAGATACGACCCCCCCCCCAACCGACGATGGGATGCTGTGATGAAATGTAAGCATTTTTTCTGGGTCCTTTCTTCGCACGCCAACTATCGTGGTCTAGCTTATCTTATCTGGAAGTGCCCGGATTAGTGAAAGTCCGACTGCCGACAGCAAGACAGACGTTATGGTACTTGAGCAAACCAATGTAAGTCCCAGACAAGCTTAATTAACATACAAAAACATCATGGTCGGACAGTGTGCGTGGACGTGCTCAAAGAAACATCAGTGGTATATGACGGTCTTTTGATTACTTTTTCATGGTCAAAAGACACGGTGGGCAACCAATGAAAACTATTTCCGCCGAAAATAACGGCGGCGGCGCGCCGCCGTTCAAACGGCGTTAGCTATGGCGCGCCATCTGAAAAACGGCGGCGGCGCGCCGATAAACGGCGTGGCTTCGGGGTCTAATTGTGACAGTCTAGTACACTAGCCCCTTTTTAGGCACGGGGAATTAGAGAAATCAAAGACAATCCTTTAAATAGGCTATTTTTCACAACAAAAACAAAAGGGCTCGACTGATGATGGAGATGAAAAACCTAACAACAGCACCCTATCTGTTTTCCATGTAGAATGCCCCAAGAGTCAATATTCTGGTTGGCTGCTAGGTAAAAAAAGCGGAGGCACAGGACACTTTGCATGCAAAACCCTTGACTAAAAGGAAATGAGGTTTTTCACGTCTGTCATCAGTGGAGCCCTTTTGTTTTTGTTGTGAAAAATATATAAAGGATTGTCTTTTTTCTCTAATTCATGGTAGTAATTTCAGCCCTGTCCGAGTTGGTGCTCAGCTGTGATGCCAGAAACTGTGTTTTTCATGTATGCACTGTATACTGAAATCCATGCACCATACATGAAATCCAAGGTACAGTGCTTGAACGTCTAGCACCCAGGCAGCACCCAGGCATGGTGCTAGACGTTTGAGCACCGTGCCTGAAAAGGGGCTAGTGTACTAGACTGTATTGTGATAGTTATCACACTCTCTAGAACGAAAATAATAGGAACACGGACATATGTCATCACTCCTTACGAGAGTTCCTGCAGAACCGATAGTTATTATCGCGTATGATGCTCAGGACCATCATAAGTAAAATTTTAACGATCGTAACAGAGGTGGAACGAAAATAATAAGTGGGAGAAGCCAATTTACTTATTACGGCAGGCTCGTTGGAATGCTATATAATGTACCTACCTACGTCGTTGGAATGTTACCTAACTTAGCATTTGTTAGCAGTCAATAGTTGTGTGTCAGGTAAAAGGGCTACAAGTTATGAACAATTGCACTCTCCACAGATAAGCTAGGTGTCAACTAAATTTCAACCATTTAACCGAGGCTCGATGGCCATGCAGGCTGCATGCACGCATTTGATAGTTTCCATTTACAAACCGAATTTAATGTCGCTGGAATGGTTTAGGAATCTAAATAGTTGCGACCTATTTGCCACTATTGACCGTTTTTTCGTCTCGCCGGTCGGTTCGACTGAGCTCTAAAAAACGGCTTATAAAGAAAACATGGCGTCATCCCGTCGCCGGTGCCTGTCTCTCCAATGGGAATTTTGAATTTCGCGCCGTGCCAAGAGCGTAGGTCGGTTGGATGGACCTCCCGCCTCAGTCCACAGGTCGGTTAACCGACCAGCAAACGGAGCCAATAAAACGGCTTATAAGAACTTAGGTTGGTTAACCGAAGGAAGAAAACAACTTATAGTGGGAAATCTTGTAGGTCGGTTAACTGGATGAAGGCAAAAAACGCAACTAATGCATCCAGCACCGCACTGGCAACTTGGTTCTATATATGTACAGTAGAGGTATGCTTATTTGAACATTTGTTGACTTTTTTCATGCACTTGCTTTGACTAAAGTTAACTACCAGTTAGCCAAAGTAGGTAATTAAGGGCCTCCGAAAACACCTGAATAAGTATTTTGGATCTTAGTTTTACCGTTTAGCCCAAAACTGCACTGTTCATATTTAAGTAACTGTTCAAATAATCACACCTCTACTGCACATATAGATACAAATATAGGCCTACATTCTGCAACAATCATTTAACTTACCTGCTGTCTGAATGACAGGAGCATACTAATTGATCATATCTATGTGCGTAGCCTACTATATGTGTTCTCAAGTCAAACAGAATGTATGGTTAAACCTTGTCTAGATGTTTAAATTCAGCAAACTTTTTATTTTATTTTATATAATTAAACATAAAAAATAGGATATGGTACTTCCCAAATCTGTTTGTAATGTTGTACAGCTGTTTAATTGTATTCTAAATATTCATTTCCAGATAACAGGCTTGAACTAGAGGTTGTCTCAAGGGACCTTGAGTGCATTGAGGTAGAGATCGGGGAACTGCAGAGAAAGAGAGCACAACTTCTTCAAAGGAAAGAGCATCTGCTTCTGACTATAAGTAATAAGAGAGCTGAAGAACTTGAGAAGAAAGACTGGGGAGGCAAAGGTAAGTAGGTCTAAGGTATCCAGGATTCGGGGTGTTATTACTCAATCATGGATTTTACTTTACACAAAAAATTTTGAGAAGGGGCCTACCCTTAAATTACTAACATTTTAGAATGAAGAGGTTATTGCTAACTCTTCGTATCTATAATCAGCAGGATGTTTTGGATCATTTCAGTGTTGTCAGACATGTCACTTTGGTTTCTAATCATTGTTTCTCATTAAAAAAAATAAATCCTGGAGTTGTTAAAAGAGAAGTAATTCTTCCGGTTGTTTAAACAGCATTTCATGCATGTGTAGTTATCTGAGTGATCTGCATATTGTCGAGATATTTTGCTAATCGAACCAAATGCTGACAGAAGTTAACAGTAGCTAACCCCATATTAACTCGAGTTTTCAGCTTTCACTTTTTTGCTGTTTGAAGCAGGTAAGAAGTTACGCTAAACTGTAAATTCAGACATGCCAGAAAAAAACATAGTTGGTAAATATGTATTGCTCTGTACAGTACAGTACTATATTACTGGTCTGAAAACACCTATTTAGGCCATAATAAACAAGAATGCCATCCAAATCGGTGATAAGATTGTTGTGCGATAGGCAAATGCTTTAGGGGTGATCCCTGTTAACATTTGATAAAAAAAATTCCTAGTTGTAGTAAAATATCTCCCACTTTTGTGTTGTATTTGCATAAAGAGCATTTGCTTTCTACCAATTACCAGGGTTTAAAAATACATTTATAGCACCGGTCGGACCTATACTATCTATGTCCAATCGTTCCTTAGGTCTCATTACCGAGAGTTCGAGCTTCCGAGGTCATTTCTATCCACCTAAGGGCACTATACGATTTTTTGCATCTGTCACGTGTGGATCTTTTCCAGGCGGATCAGGCTCCCGCTTATTGCTCCCCGAGGAGCTTTTTGGTCAGAATGACGGGTTATGGAATTTTCTCCGTGTTTCTCGTCAAACTCAAAGGTAAGGGGACCGTGCGCGGATAAAACAGCCAGGATGGTGTAATCTTTTTTTTAGAAACAAAGCATCTGTTTCAGAGGAGCCTGGTAGGTTATATCAGAACAGAAACTGTAGCTACTGCTACTTCTGCTTTTAAGACGGCTTTCTTTCAGACTACCCATGGAGCTCCAAGTTATCAAAAGTCATGAAGTCTGTATTTGGTATCACCACTTTGCGCCCGCATCAGTTAGAGACGATGAATGCTGTCTTGGCGGGTGAAGATGTCATCCTGTTGATGCCAACTGGGGGAGGAAAGAGTCTCTGTTTCCAGCTTCCTGCTTTGTTGACAGATGGTAAGTTATTCTGCCTTCCGTGTATTTGTGATGTAACCTTGTACGGTAAGGTATTTTTTAAAATGGAAAATAGTTCCAGTGTCATACAACAAATTACGCTTTGTTAATTAACTGATTGATTTGCATCTTTGAATGACAAAACCTAGCCTAGAACCTAGGCAAATACAAATAGCAGAACAAGAATTTTACGAAAAGGTAGCCTACGTACATTTAAGAAAGCAGTAGCCTAATGGTATAATCTTTCTACCAATCTCAAGCAAACACTCGAATAAAATTAGAGAGTGGAAATATAATTGTTAGTTAACATGTACTTTTGTAGAGCCCTTAGGACACCTCTTTGTGATGGTACAACTGTAGCGAAATCAGTATTTTTATGGCACTTGTAGCCTCTAGCTCAAGTGCCATATACCGATCGCAGTTCCGTCGGTATGTCGGTCTGTCCGAGCTTTTTTGTCACACTTTTTCGAGTTAGGGTACTTCCAGATGTGCTAGGACGATGAAACTTGGCAGGCGTATCAGGGACCAACCAAACTAACCTGGATCCGATCCGACCACCTGGGGGGAGTGGAGGGCTGTGGAATCCTGAAGATTGAGTAGTTTTTGTCACACTTTTTCGAGTTGGGCTAATTCCAGGTGTGCTAGGACGATGAAACTCGGCAGTAGCATCAGGGACCCGACCGAAGTAACCTGGAAATAATCAGTTTCCCAATCCGACCACCGGGGGGGGGAGTGGAGGGCTGGGGAATCCGGAAAATTGGAGTAGTGTGCAACTTTCGAACGGGTGGTCGGATTGGAATGAAACTTAATAACTGGATAAATCATATACTCCTGATGTCTCATTTGAAGTCCAGACCGGACTCGACAGCTATGGGGGAGTTGGGGGGGGAGACCGGAAATCTCGAGAAACGGTTAGAATGGAGGGATCGGAGTGAAACTTGCTGGGAAGAACAAGCATCTGCTCCAGATAAATAGTTTATAGAATTGGACTGGATCCGGACACTGGGGTGGAGGGGGGGGGGGTGGAGGGGAGTTTCCCGGAATTCCGGTAATGGCGGTTTGGGGGATTTTAACGACGAAACTTGGGAGGCGTATCAGGAACCCGATCAAACTGACTTATAAATAAAAATTTACTTGATCCGATAGTCGTGGGGGGGGGGGTAGCGGGAGAGGGAATTCGGAATATTGAGTCATGCGTAACTTTGGAACGGTTGATCGGATTTGAGTGAAATTTGCAATTGAACAGAGGACATGTCTCTGGTGATCTTTGTCTTGTCCGGACCGGATCCGACAACAATGGGGGGGGGGGGGGGACCGGAAAATACGTGACCGGCTTAGACTGGTGAAAGCGGGATGGAACTCCGGCGACTGTAGGGGAGTTTGAGGGGGTGTCCGGAATTCCGGTGATCGCGATTTAAGGTACTTCCACATGTGCTAAGACGATGGACCTTGGCTGGAAAATTAGAGATTCGACAAGATTGGCTTAGAAATCGACATTTTCCAAATCCGACCATTCCTTAAACTACCAATCTTGACTGCAAATTCAGAAAAATACTTTTAAGCAAAATACACCTTTTCATGATCCCCATGAGCCCATTATCATTTTTGCCCCAAGGGTTTTGCTTACAAATGAAGTTCCAGCTCCCTTAAAGTGCGCATCTGAACCGCCAGGTCGAAAAGTAATTTTTTTTTATCAAATGATATATCTCAACCCATGATCATTTGTGCCACAAGAGTTTTGCTTTAAAATTTATTTCTATCCCCCTTACAGTGCGCAATTTAACCGAAAAGTGAGAAAAAAAAATACATCTGACCAAACGGTATATATCAATGATCCCTAAGGGCCTGTGATCGTTTTTCTCTCAATAGTTTTTCTTACAGATGAATTTCTAGTGCCTTTAGAGTGCGCATCATTACAGCCAAGTTCAAAAATAAAATACTTTTGCTCTAGCTCCCTTAAAGTGCACATCTGAACCGCAAAGGTAACCTTAAAAGTACTTTTGATCAAACAATACATCTTAACCCATGCAAGTGTCATATGAGCTTACAGCTCTTGTTTCTTTTTCATATCGTACTGCATAGTGTTTCTGCTCTGATGTTCTGAGATAGTTGGCCACTTTACAATTAAGCTATGCTCACAGAAAATTACACACGACTTCGGCTGTTTTTAGCCTCTTTCCATGCGCCTTGCCTTTGATGACAATCTTGTCAAAATGCGAATAACCGGTCTTCGGACGGAACAGCTCTTCGGAAACAGTCATCGGTCGCCTGATACGTCACGTAGAGAGAATAAATCTTCGCAAGCGCGATAACCAGTGTATTGCTAATGGAAGAGATAGGAAAGTTGATTCGGAGTGAGGTAAAGTAAGTGTATAAATAGATAAAAAAAAAAAAAAATTATTGATAAATAGATATTGTTAATGTGATGTCCGTCTTGCACAGGTGACCTGTTGTCACATATTAAGACGGGCTATTGGTATACGTATATAACACCAGTACACTGTGCAGTCCCATGATAACAGTCATATCCTACCCAGTGCCAAAATTTTCTGGTATTCCCCTTATGTTAAAAGAAAAAGTTCCAGCCATGCGATATCAAGTGATAACGCACGGCCAGCCATGCGATATCAAGTGAAAACGCACGGCCAGCCATGCGATATAAAGTGATAACGCACGGCCAGCCATGCGATATCAAGTGATAACGCACGGCCAGCCATGCGATATCAAGTGATAACGCACGGCCAGCCATGCGATATCAAGTGATAACGCACGGACAGCCATGCGATATCAAGTGATAACGCACGGCCAGTCATGTGATATCAAGTGATATCACACGGTTGGAACTTTTTTCTTTTAACATAGGGGAATACCAAAAAATTAAAGCAAGTGTACTAGTGTTATACAGATGGCTTACAGACTACAGGACTAGGCAAAAATCATAAAAAAGGTGGAAGTTACCACTTTTACTTGTGTTCATGCAAAAACAGTAAAGTTGCACTCTAGGCCACCTTGCAGTAGTGATCGCCAACACGAAAAAAGCACCATCTGAAAGTACCAAGTGGACTGATGTGACAAAGTCAGGATGAGTGCTAACAACCTGCTAACAACCAAGATCCATTAGCCTTGGTAAACAGCCATGCCTCACCTCTTAGATCTTGGAAATTCTCATCTTGGAACAGAAGTGGCTTAGCTCACAGCTCATGTGATAAAATAACACCAACTCCTACCTATGCCACCAAATGTCCTACCCTACTCAGCCTACGGCTCAAACTCACGTTCCTCTTTCTCTCCTTGTGAGTAAAAATAATCCTTTATTCTCAGTGTTCTCTTCACAAAACCCAAAAAATGTTATGTTGTTTATGTTTGTGTTGTTTAAGGCGTTTTTTAGCGGTCCTTCTGTTTATCAACAGTGTTCACCAACAAACTACCCTTGACCGCTGATAATAATAATAATAATAATAATTTATTTGTGACCCACTATACAAGAAAAGAAGTGGAGTAAATTAAGAAAAAAGAAAAGGAACGTAAATTACAAAACAACAACAACACAAATTCAAACAAATCAAAAACTCAGTGCGCTGTCGCTACCCGGATGAGCGGATGGTTAACACCCAACGTGGCAAAAAAGTTCTCCAGAAGGCTGCTACTTTGTTTTATAAAACAACTAATAATATCGGGAGCACCAAAAACTCTCATGATCTTTCTGTTGCTGTATCTGCGAGGTAGATACAGTAAAAACTTACAATACCGAAAATACATAACTCGTATATCACTGATATCACCTGAGCCTAACAGAATATAAAGGCCGGCTGCAAACAAAACAGAATGATCGCAAAAACAAGAATATAGCTTTGCCAAAGCTTTTCTGTTGTATCTTCCTCTGTTAGCAACAATTTTCACATACCCTAATTTTAGCTTATTCTTCTTAATTCTTTTCTGTTGTTGTTGTTTTGTAATTTACGTTCCTTTTCTTTTTTCTTAATTTACTCCACTTCTTTTCTTGTATAGTGGGTCACAAATAAATTATTATTATTATTATTAGCGGTCAAGGGTAGTTTGTTGGTGAACACTGTTGATAAACAGAAGGACCTTTCTTCTTAATATCTTTTTAATATCCTT
Organism: Branchinecta lindahli; assembly: GCA_023053555.1. NCBI lineage: Eukaryota > Metazoa > Arthropoda > Branchiopoda > Anostraca > Branchinectidae > Branchinecta > Branchinecta lindahli. The sequence continues at coordinate 15,389,266 of JAKZAO010000008.1, read as the reverse complement.
CAGCACCCGTAACCGGAATGAAGTAAGCGATTAACAGACGTTGATCCCTAGCCATCGGAAAGACTCAACATTATTTATAGAAAAGAAACCGCAATCAAGTGAAGTCGCCCGAGATTTTGAATTAAAAACCAAATAATCACATTTATTAGTGTTGAGGCTTAGACCGATTTCTTTATAAAGCCGCGAAACCAGTAGCACAGACTTCGTTAATGAAAACTTTGACCGGCTAATTAGCAAATACCCTCAGCGTATGCAATATATGAAACATTTGACAACCCTGAAGAATACTAAAACGTCCCTGTTGATCAACAGAGGTGAATCTTCGCCAAAACGCTCTGTTTGAAAACTCTGGCTGATTACTCTACAAATTGACCAACAGACGTGATCAACAACACTTTCAGTTGTTGGTCGTTTTGACCAACAATGTTGGCCACAGAGGTTTCTGTTGGTCGCTAGAACGTGCTGTTGATCAACATTGGCCCAATGTTGAACCGCTCCGAACACGGATCTTAATGAATTAACATTATCGCGCGCTACCAAGCGCGGAAGACCTAAGTCTAAATAACGTACGCTGACAAACTTAGATTGCGTCTGTGTTCCAACCCGTACTTGTCTGTCCGCTGGTGACATAGTCTATAACATCTCAGCGCAAGGAAGCAGCAACGTTAGCATTCATTTTTAAGAAAAGATTGTAATAAAACAGTTGCTTTTTTACCGAATTTCCGCCAGGAGTTATCATGGGGCTGCACAGTGTACTAGTGTTATAATCATTATTGCCCTTGCTTTTCTCGCTGCGCTCGGGCGATATCAGCCTATCATGCTGCCCGCGGGCCAAATTTTTCCGCTATCATCCTCAGCAAGGGCGATAATATATAATATTATCACGGATGCACTATACGGATATAATAATACACCGTAGTATTATCACAGGTGCATAGTATATTTATCTTATAGGACCCTCAATCAGAAATGGGCGAATCCGACCATGAAAGGATTCGAATCCGAATTCAGGGCTAGGTACGAATCTGATTCCGAATCCACCATTTTAAGCCGAGGATTCGAATCCGACCTTAACTAAAATCAAATCGTAAATTTAGGTTATAGTTTAAAAATCAGAGTTGACAAAAATAACTAATGTCTAAGGTAATCGGATATCGTGACAGATTACTGATGTTGATTGATGGTGGACTTACAAAAGTTGGATTGCCTAAGCCCACTGTGTAAAAATTGAGAAACGGAAACTAGAAGGATGTAGACAAGAAATTTGAGCGGATTCGTAAGATTGATGGCTTGGAATCCGAGTCCGAATCCCGCGCCTCAAGGAGAAGATTCGAATCCGGATTCGAATCCGGCCAAAACGACGAATTCTGGATTCGAATCCGGATTCGGATTCGCCCATCTCTGCCCTCAATGACCTTTTTTAAATTTTTATCTCTTCGCAAAAACATTCCATTTTTTTCTGTGAAATATTCTTCTTCTTACGGAGAAATGGTGCAATGATTGACTAATGCTGTCTTATTCCTTTTTTTACTCCTTAAACGTGAAGAAAAATAAAAATAAGGAGTTATAATTTGTTTCTTTCAAATATTTTCTTTAGGGTTTACGCTGGTGGTGTCTCCTCTAGTGGCTCTTATGGAGGACCAGATTATGGCTCTAAAGCGGATCAACGTGGCGGCTGAAATGATCAACGCCTCCACACCAAGACCACGTGTGACTGAACTCCAAAATGTAAGCATATGTTCATAGTATACCTCATTTCCCCAGAAATCAGCGCCGTCACAAGCCCGTAGTGATTAAAGGAGATGCATCATAAGCATTCTAGCACTTGCAACGTCTAGAACCCCCCCACCCAAGACCCAAGATGAAGACACGACTCGATCCGACCGCTGGGTCATCTAGTGAACGCGGGTCGGAAGTGCACGACATGGAAAGGCTGGGATCATAGTTTGACTTTGTATCTAACAAATTGTTTTTATTGTATCAGGCACATGGAAAATGTGTAGAAAAATCAAACTAACTATTTGCATTATCGATTTCTTTGAGTATTTTGTTTTCTGTTTTTTTCTTGATAATTCCCGAAGTCCAGAGAATTAAGGATGTAAACCAGATCACAATAAACAAACGCCGTAAATTATGCTAAATTCGTTATAACGATTTCTTAGAGATTTTGAAAGTAAGCAAATTATTATTCAGCTTCCGATACCAAAAATTGTCAAACTAGCAGAGGGTTTTACTTCTGACATAATAAATATCTAAACGTCCACAGGGTGATATACATCGTTGTTTTAATCCTCGCCCCTTGATCTTCTCGGAGATTCTAGTATAGCTCTGACCCGCAACAGGAGATCAGTGAATATTTAATGAGTAATGGCGAGTTGACGAACTTGTTTTCAAGAGTGAAAGTAATTTGTGGATTACCTTAGATACCATGGAGATTTTGGAGAAACCAAAGGTGACAGTGTGTTCGTAAATATTCGACCCATCGTAAATGATAGTGTGTCCTACCTTCTCGGCCCACATGAATCAACTACTTTAAGACAGACCATCAGGGCCGGGTGCTCGTGGCATGGCACATCCAAACAATTCTGACGTCACGCAGGACTTGGCGGGTACAGGATTTGGTAAGCACAAAGCCCCGCTCAAATTGATCGACGGCTACTACCGAACTGAGAGAGGGTTTACTCCGTGGGATGAGAAGGCGCTACCGTTATTCGCTGGTTGGGGAATGGACGTAAAGATTAAGGGATGACGTAGGAACGAAAAGGCGTCTGTAAAGTTATATCTAATAATTGCTCCTGTTACTTGTGCTTTAAAGAAAAAAATATTTCTTCTATTCGGACTTATTTAAGCCATTTCAACTTCGAGGCATTAATGATTGCAGTATTTCCTTGTAGGAAATGATCAACCCTAAATCCAAAATGAAACTATTATACTGCACGCCCGAGAAGCTAGCAAAGAGCAAGATGTTCATGACGAAACTACAGAAAGCTTTCCAGATGAAGAGACTTGATAGGATAGCCATTGACGAAGTTCACTGTTGTAGCCAGTGGGGACACGACTTCAGAAAAGGTAAGGGCTGTCAGATCGCTCTCGACCTTCTTGACGCTCTTTCCGAGAGACATATCCTGCGTTGTGAGAACTAAGGCGAGCCTGCATCAGCTGCCTCGAGTGAGTGGGCGTGGTTTTGTGCTCGGGTTGCGTTTGCTGCCTGGTTGTTCTCAGCTTATGTTCGTCAGAAGTCGTTTTTGTGGTTCGCACCGCAACACGGGTTCCCGTGTTCGATGGCTTCGAATGTTTTTAGCTCCCGTGTTTCTTTGAGTTCAACACGAATCCAGACACAAAAGATTCGAGAAAATAGCTGCTCCTGTTCCGTGTTCTCAAATGCAGGACACATAAACCTAAAACGGTTAGTGGCGCATCGTGTTATGACCCGAGTCCACACACTAATTGCTGAAAACGCAGCTCTAGGGTGTGTGTTCCTTTCAGCAGCCGTGGGCGGATGACGTCTCGTAGTTGAGTATAAAATGTATAATTTCACAGCTTTTTTGCTCTGATGTCCAGGTTTTCGTACGGACTTTAATTGGCTAGTCATTCCCAGGTCTCACCATTGCAACCCGATGACTAGTTCAAGGATGCTACGTGAGTCTGTTTAGTCATTCGATTCAGTTCAGTTTATTTTCAAAAATTCCTTCACGGACAAAGCCGAACACTGAATTTTTTCGTCGTGTATACTATCGTCATATAACTAAACAATTAAAAACAACAGCCACATTACTAATAATCTTCATTATTAGTAATGTGGCTCTCTGAAAACCGCCAGATCGAACAGATAACTGCCCGCTGCGGTGTAGGGCGAAAGAGAGCGAAATCACCGCTAGAGGAATTTTGAAGGCAAGGCAGCCATTTTGCTGGAAAGCTCCACAGTGGTCTCTGAAACCGTAACCTGTTGAATTGCTGTCAATCAAGCTTTATAATTTGTCCTTCCCATTCAGATTACAAGTTTCTTGGCGTTCTGAAGAACCTCTTCCCGACTGTGCCAATCATCGGTCTGACTGCAACTGCGCCATCTAAAGTGCTTGGAGACGTCCAGGAGATCCTGAACATAGAGGGCTGTATTGTCTTCAGGGCATCGTTCAACAGGCCTAATTTGTTCTATGAGGTTAGTTACATCAGGAATAGATAATCATTCTCTGGGGAATGCACACCTGCTGAATGCTGCTCCTTCTAACATCTTTTTTTGGAGTTTATTGGACTTTGTTTAGTATTACCGACTTGGATTGGACGTAAAATAAGCTTGCCTCCTTATAACACACTGCATGGAGAAGTGTATATTCCATGCCGTGTCGTGGAGGAGACTTAGAAAAATTGTCCGTTTGAATGTTTTCTATTTATAAATACTCTTGCAGCCTAAGCTAACTGGAAATTATATAAAAAAGAAATTACAGCCTGAACAGGATTCTTGCCAAGAAGTGCCGATAAATCGCTAAAGACTATTCTAGCTGACTGTTTTGTTTTGATTGATTTTTCTCTATCCTCCCCTATTTCATATCATCTCGGACCTTTGTTATCCTGTGGTTATCTTTAGTTGTCTCACCTGTAGAGAGAGGATTATTGTCTCCGAGACACCCTAAATGTACGTATTTGTTTGAGATCTTCTAAGCGGATTATCTTAATAATATAATAATAATAATAATATAATTGCAACAAAAAGGCTTTCGCCTCTACAAATTAAAGCACATCTTAAAGCACAACTCGCACTGTTTACTGTTTTTGTTCCAGTATTCTGTAGTTGTTGAATACGTTAAAACCAAGCTCTGCTCTTAAAGGAACAGAAAACTTGACTCAAACTTGACTCGGGGAGCTAGCTGACATATCAAGAATGTACCCTGAGTCGATATTGAGAGTTAGAAAAATTCTCATTACGACCATTGCCGTTTCCGGGCAGTTTCCGAGAATTCGACTTTTGAGTTAGTAGACAAAAAAAGCAAAAGGTTTGTGTGCCGGGAGTAGGACTCGAACCCACGACCTTTTGAACCCACGACCATTTTGATACCAGTATGTTAGCAGGGTTGCCGCCGGTAGTACAACTGTGCTCATTATAGGATTTTATTTTTACTTTTGCAGCAGGTTTTAAGAAAAAAAAGTAGTTATCAGGTAGTTGCACCCTTTATTTCCAAGGTGACTATGGCCCAGCATCACGATTGAGTACTTTTCTTCTTTGGTAGTACTTTTTTCTTTTTGGCCAGTGCATTTATTTTAGTAAAGTGGCAACCCTGTATGTTGTCAACACAGAAAAAGCCGAAGTTTTACAGTGTATGAGTGCATAATTACAGTGCATAAGGGGCAAGGCCCTGCCAGCTAGCTTTGGGAACAATAAGGACGGGTTTCGAGATAACAAAGAAGGAGGGTCCTGTCGACAATAAGTCCCTGTACATTTATCTAAGCCCCCCCCCCCCGGGCGATTCGATGGCCGAAAGTTGCGTAGTCAATCCACAGCTTTTGCTTTTTTCCTTTCTCCAAAACAGGGAAAAATTTGCATATCCAGTATTTCTCATGAGCAAGCTTGTCACGCATGTTACGCAGTGGAAATAGCGAAACATGGCAAGCGCTGAAAATCACTGAGTTGTCCTCTGGGGGGTTAGAATATATTGTATTATATTCTGGTCTTCGGGATTAAGAAGGCACGGAGAGATTACGGAAATAGGTTGCCTTGGCATTATTTGTACTACGGGTTCTTTTTTTTTTTCTTACTGGGGGATATTACTTTTAAATGCCACTGTAAGGAAAAAAACAGTTTTGAGATTTAATTTTTGACATGGGCGCTGTTAGTACAGCGCCCGTTTTGTTTTGGTACATTGTTGCTGCTCATTGGACCAGGGAGTGGGAGACCCCTGACAGTTTCTGTTGGGTACTACGGGTTCTTTAAAGTTTAACCGAAAAGGGCTGGGATAGGACAATCCAGTTACCCATCACTCACTTAAATTGGCTTGAAGACCCGCTGAAAATGCGTTACGTCGTTGTTCCGCTATTCACAAATAATCGATTTTCAAATAGTGGAATTTCCTTGTGATTTGAAGTACCTCTGTCTGCTTGTGTCTGTGTTGTATGCTTGACGAAAATGATTTACGAAAAATAAGTGTTCACGCAGTGAGCCCCCTTCCTCGAGCTGTTCACTGACCACTGAAAAACCGCGTTTGTACTGAGATTCAGTTTTTCTGCGACATAGTAGAATTTCGCGTTGTGATGACGGCCGTAGATGTTCTGAACATCATACTAGAGCAAATAGTCGAAATAAAAAAAATCCCTTAACACAATCAAAATAATGCAGTGTAGTCAGTTAAGTGACACTAAAATAAATTGGCTTTTCAGTTAACTTTAAGGTACTTCATGTACGGAAACCGCCCCTTGTTACTCATTCGTTTTTATCATATTTGTTATTTCTAGGTACGCCAAAAACCTAGCGTCCACACCGAGTGTGTCGACGAGCTTGAACGTCTCCTTACGGGAAAGTACCGTGGGCAGTCAGGTATCATTTATACCACATCTATCAAGGACACAGAAGAACTGATGACAGACCTTAGGGCAAGGGGACTTAAGATCGGCTGCTACCATGCAAATTTGGAACCTGAAATGCGAAGCAAGTGCCATCAGAAGTGGACCTCGAACTATTATCAGGTAAAAATTAGTCTCAGATCTCAAAGCTGATTTTTTTTTTTAAGGTTTTCAGAAGAGCTTATCGTTCCAGCTTCCCACACGATCATACAGAGCGTGCTCCACCCTTCGTTTTTTTTTTTTGCCGTAGCATCTTGTGTAATTTAACTTGTTTTTATATTATTTAAAACAAAGAAATCACATTTCGTACTTTTTTGTGGCTACTCCTCCATCCCTCAGTGCAGTGACGAATTTAAATCTATTTTTACCCACTTTTAACTATTCACGTCACATAACTTTTGAAAATAAACCCATATTCTATTTACTATTCTTCCCCCCTAATATTTGGAAATTAAGTATCTCATTTAAGTTTTTTAAATAATTTTTTAACAACTTTCTTTAAACAACTGAATCTAAATTATTAAAAAAAGAATTTAAGCACTTAAGTAAAAAATAAAGATCCTCAATTAGACACACCTTCACACACAAAGTCATCAACCCCAGCTATTTTACTGGCACAAAAACAAGGACAAAAGACTCGACCCTTCGTTTGATACAAACCGGTTACTCATCACCTCTCTTTTGTCTACTTTTTGACCAAGCCCTTTGTCCTTTCTGACCAGGCCTGCGAAGAAATGAGATTGGTGACTCCAATCATACACGAATCCTCAAATTAGGGGCATGGTGCTCCAACGTCTGGGCATGCCCCAACTTATGGGAATGGTGCTCATACGTTGGGGCACCATGCCTTGCAGCAAGGGCGTGGTACCCCCATAAAAATCTGTTGAATTGCTGAAACGAAAATTTGCTTTTCAAACAGATTTTTGTAGAGGTACCATGCCCCTGCTGCATGGCATGTTGCCCTAACGTATTAGCACCATGCCCATACGCTGGGGCATGCCCAGATGCTGGGGCACTATGCCCAAAGAATTAGGATTTGGGTATGACTGGGTGACTCCCGAGTTCACCAATCTTCTCTGTCAAATTAGTTCGCCAGACTTCTTTTACGAAAAACGTTCATATTACCGGAAAGAACGGCCAGTCTGACCAAAAACGATCAGGCATGTGATTTGTCTTGACTGGCAGAAAACCTGACTATACTCTATATAACTAAGTCCGAAACATGCCAGTGAACCTAGAGAAGAACGAGAAACATCATCCGAACGAATCCTCAAAACTGATTTGAATCCTCTTTAAACCAATAAAAAACGTTTGTTGCCGACTGCAGTGACGTTTCGGGCTCTTCGCGAGGCACACGGCGAGCCTTCATCATCACGAAGAGTTGATCATCAAGAGTATTGGTTCTCTTTCGAGATCTTAGTCTCACAAGATGCCAGCACGGATAATATGACGAAAACGAATGCATTTGCTTTTGTGGGACTGTCCTGGGATCTCATAGAATATTTTGTGTTATGTTTGACAAGTCTGTGATATATGGTATATGGTGCAGAATTATCTTTTTTTTTTTTTTATAATTAAGTGTTAATGTGGACGAGAACCACCAAATCGGCTTGACCGTTGTATCGGTTTTGGGAACAAATTGAAGTGAAATGATTATGTGGACTTTTTTGCAGGCGGTTGTAGCTACGATTGCTTTTGGGATGGGAATGGACAAGCCAGACGTTCGTTTTGTCATCCACCATTCCATATCGAAGTCGATGGCGAATTTCTATCAGGTTTGTTGCATATTGGTGGGTTTTCCTCTTCCAGTTGTTAGTCCGATTTTTTATGTCTACAGGTTTCTCCGTAACCATGTCTATGGCTACGGGCACACGGTTTTCGCAGTGGGATGCGAATTTTCTCTGTCCGTGCGAAATTTTGACGAATCGCATGCACGTTTCACATAAGGCATATTCTCGAAAAAAAAAAAAATTGAATTGAAAAAAAAAATCAAGGGGAACGGCGAGAATAGAGGGAGTCACCCCACGTGGACTTTGCGGACGGAAAAAAAATGAAAACACAGGAAATGCTCCCAGAATTCCCCGCCCATGAGAACTCGCGAGAATACGAGGAGCGAGTTTCTGGGACAGACAAAAACGCGGGGACTACTCAAAAGGAGTCCTCGGTGAACAGCGAGAATACGCCTATAGTGACGCGAATTTCGCGTGCGAATACTGCATACGATTTTCGCATGCGAATTTCGCCTACGATTTTCGCACGCGATTTTCGCCTACGATTTTCGCATGCGAATTTCGTCTACGATTTTCGGATTCGAATTTCGCCCATGATTTTCGCATGTAAATTTCGCCTATGATTTTTGCATGCGAATTTTGCATACGATTTTTGCATGCGAACTTCGCATACGATTTTCGCATGCGAGATCTTATCTGACTGTTCGTGCATGTAGATTGACTGTTTGTGCATGATGATTAGCTCACTTCTCTCTGGTAAAGAATTGCTTACAAAGAAGAGCGTATTGACATTACTATTGCGCCCGAACGTCCGATTTAAAAAAAAAAAATGTTTGGGACTAGCGGCATGGTGTTAGGTGTTTGTCAATGGGGTTAGGCACACATTTTTGACCTTCCTTTAAATTTTGTTGGCTTCTCTTGACCATGAATTTATGCATCCAGTTTGATAAGAATCGATAAGAATCGTTTATTTTTATTTAGTATTTGTTTTAGTAATTGGAAATGTGTTGTTAGTAGTAGTATTTATTTTTCCTAGTAGTAGTATTTATTTGTCATTAGTAAATAGGGGTGAATTTTGTTTTTCGCCTGTATTTAACAAGTCCCCCGGGACTTTCCCTGCAGGTGATGCAGATTATGTTGTGCGTGTTTGTTTGTATTAAACGTAATCGAATCTAATCTAACGCTAACGAATCACTTTCGTAACTTTGGCTGGAAGGGTACTGTGCATCTAGGATCGCGCCATCAGAGTTCTGACAGAAAAAAAGACAGAAAAACACACGGATTGGAGGGATACATCAGAAAAGGATTGTCTATTAATCCTACGGACCATCTTCTTTAGCAAATTTTTGATAATACTGTTTTCCCTAGGAAAGCGGTCGAGCAGGACGAGATGACCAAACAGCTGACTGCATTGTGTACTACCGACTCGGTGACGTCTTCCGATTAAGCACAATGGTTTTCTCTGACCGGACAGGACTTGAGAACCTCTATGGAATGGTATCCTACTGCATCGACTCCACAAGGTAAGAGCTATCCGACAACAGATAAAGAGAGAGGGGATATCTTGTGAAGATCACGATAGAAACATGCTATGTATCTGCGGTCGCTTCAGCAGTGATGCGTCTTACCGGCCATAAACATGTATTTTCGAAGTGCAGCAATTAAATTAAATACTAAATGAGTAATACCGAAAACCTGTTTGGCGTCCTATTACGCCGGAGGTAAAGGTCTCTAGCGCTGATGACCTTCGCCAAGAAAGGCATAATTTTGTCGAATGAACATTCCAGCTGAGCAATCCGTTGGGGGGGGGGGGGGGGCAGATACGGGGTCAGGATATCATGACACCTGTAGAACGTCTACTTATTACAGAATAGACAAATTCGCTTTATTTAAAAATATTACTAAAATATATGATGTCTCTAAAAATATATGATATATGGTTCTTATTACGTGGTTTAAATCTTGAGGCCTCGGATGGCTGGCAGGATTTCCGCTGAGGCAGCGTTGACATCTGCAACTGTCATGACCGGAATGGCAATATCGTCGCGGCGGAAGCGAGGATTCCACTGCCTGCGCTGCCGAGATGAGGCGTCCATCCATTGGCGTTTTTCGCGTGTGGCTGGCTCATCTTGCATCCACTGACGTTTCTCCCGAACTCCGTCCTCGGAGACATCTCGGTCCTTTTCTTGATGTTGCTCTGTTTCTGTCTCCTTGGGTTCTTGGTCTTTCTCCTCGTCAGCATTGCGAACAAAGCGATCCATCCACTGGCGTTTTTCGCGCGCTGCTGGCTCATCGTGCATCCATTGGCGTTTCTCGCGTGTGGCTGGCTCATCTTGCATCCACTGACTTTTCTCCCGAACTCCGTCCTCGGAAACCTCTTGGTCCTTTTCTTGACGTGGCTCTGTTTCTGTCTCCTTAGGTTCTTGGTCTTTCTCCTCGTCAGCATTGCGAACAACGCGATCCATCCATTGGCGTTTTTCGCGCGCTGCTGGCTCGTCGTGCATCCATTGGCGTCTGTCGCGTCTGGCTGGCTCATCTTGCATCCATTGACGTTTCTCCCGAACTCCCTCCTCGGACCCTTGCCCTTGATCGTGCTCTTGATCCGGCTCTTGTTCTGTCTCCTTAGGTTCTTGCTCTTGATCCTTGTCGGCATTGCGAACAACGCGCTCCATCCATTGGCGTTTTTCGCGTGCCACTTGTTCGTCCTGCATCCACTGGCGTTTCTCGCGTGCTACTGGCTCGTCCTGCATCCATTGGCGCTTTTCGCGTGCCACTTGTTCCTCCTGCATCCATTGGCGTTTTTCGCGTGCCACTTGCCCATCAACCATCCATTGGCGTTTTTCGCGTGCTACTTGTTGGTCCTGCATCCATTGGCGTTTTTCGCGCGCTGCTGGCTCGTCCAGCATCCATTGGCGTTTTTCGCGAGCTGCGGGCTCATCCTGCATCCATTGGCGCTTTTCACGAGCCACTTGTTCGTCCAGCATCCATTGGCGTTTTTCGCGAGCTGCGGGCTCATCCTGCATCCATTGACGCTTTTCACGAGCCACTTGTTCGTCCTGCATCCATTGGCGTTTTTCGCGAGCTACATGCCCATCCAGCATCCATTGGCGTTTTTCGCGAGCTGCTGGCTCGTCCTGCATCCATTGGCGCTTCTCCCTTGCTACTTCTAGAGGGTTTGGCTCTTGGACATCTCCAGCTTTGGGGCTGCTTGACCTTGATCGGCTGGCAACACTGCGGCGCTCGCGGCTACTGCTCTTCTCGCTGCTGGATTTCGTGGTCGCCTTGTATTTCAGGCTCTTTTTGGCCCCAGGCCGGCCGCGCATGTTGTAGCTCTTCTTCGGCTTTTCCTTTCCCTCTTTGCAGCAGCTTCCTGCGCTTGAAGAGCGACCGCTGCTTGAATTCGATGAGCTGCTTCTTGCGCTGCGGCGCGCGCGGGTTTCGTCGTGCCATTGGCGGCGTTCACGTGAGAGGATTGGCACGAGTCCGCCTTGCAGGACTGGCATAGACGATGTCATAATCTGGTGTTGCATCATCCTGACCTAAAATATGAGGAGTTTATAATTGTTGCTAAGTGGTTTTGCATTTTGAATTTAACACCACCACGGTAGGTGCTTTCTAGCATGGTCGATGTTAAAAATGTCGGACTGGCGATCAGATATTTGAACTGACACCAAGAGACCAATAGTGGCATTTATCATAGTTGCTCACAGGTCCTTTTGCTGTCTTTATTTCTCGTCGATCTCCCCCCCCCGAACTTTCCTTGGTTTTCTCTAGGCGACGGTCGTCGATGACGAAAAATACATGGTTCTCTGCTACGCAGATGAAAAATTGATTTGGTTCTGTAGAAAAAAAATGTTCATCGGTGAAGATGTTTATAGTATTTGACCAAAAAAAGGGGCCTTTCAGCACTGTGCCGTGCAATGGACAAAAGTGACACTGCATAAGGGGAAGGAGATCGATTAAAAGGCCATTAAAAGCCATTAAAACATTGACATTAAAAGGCCATTGCCAATACATGCTTTATGTGGATCTGTTTTAGTTGCGTAATAATAATAGTTGCGTTTTTGCAGATACCATAGTATCTGATATCATGGTCTAACGTCGTGTTTGCAGTTACCGTGGGGACTGAGACCACGGTCAAAAGACGTTTTTGCACTTATCGTGATATCTGGCCAGTTCCTGTGGTATCTGAAAAATTCCTCTCACTTGTGATCAGGAACATAAGGGTCTAGGGGGACATTTTCGCGTGAATGGCTGTTGAGCTCGACATCCACGCGAAAATGTCACTGGATGATGCCATCCACACGACAACGGGTTGAGACAGAGGTAGATGTTAGCTTCCTCTACCCGTTCAACAGGGCTCGAGGAGCATCGTTGAACGGGAGAGACACATTCAGCTGGATGGTGACGTCACACGTCGAGCTTTTCACGCGAAAATGACCATCGAGCTGGATGGCATCAACGCGAAAACACCCATCATGATGATGGGACGTAACATCCAAGGGAGCCATCCACGCGAAAAAGTCCCCTTAATCCCCACTGATGCCCCGAAAAACAGCAGGACAGAATAAATTAGTGACTGTCAAAGGACGAACCTCGAGGTTCATGAACTAGTTTGTGCCCTTTTTTACAGATATTTTTTAATAAGTGAACAGTTAGCGTAATATATTTTATTTCATCAATGTAAATGACCAGCATAATTTAGATCTTCTGCTGAAGAAAGCTACGAAGTTGGTTTGTCAGTAAACGGTTCCGGCTGTTTTCAGCCTCACTTGGCTCCTTCGCCTTGACGAGAAACACGTAAAAACTTGCATAGCCGGTATTTTTGGCCAGTGAGCTCATCGGAAGCAATGAAGGGGAGCCTGATATGAGTCGAAAAGCGTCAAACACGGAAAATGCAGAAGTTAGTAATATCCTACAGCCTTTAAGAGTTCAGGTAAAAGATAAAAGAATAGTGTAAAAAAGAACCAAGAGGTCTCGATACCCTACAAGTGGAGCACGTTTAAAAGATGCTGATTACCTGAGACCAGTTTTCATTTGTGTTTATTATCTCTGAAAGACGATCAACAGCTTGCGTCGGTTCAACAGAAACGGAACGATTTTTCCTCAGTTTGGCATGTTACAAGATTCCACGTTAATTGGACGGGATCCATCAAAATACAGAAATAAAATTTACATTGAACCTACTTTGTTTATGACCTGTCTTTGTGTCACTTTGGTGGGATTTTAGTTTGGCACTTTGACATGAGTGAATATCAGTGTCTCTTTTGGGATGGCAAAGCGCAAATTCGGCAGTTGACGTTTTTGGAACACCGTAGTATCAGATACCACGGCAACTGCAAAGACGACAAAGTTAAAAGTATTATCTGAAGTTGATTAGAGGTTCGATATACTTGTAAGGATATCGAATTCGTTTTTTATCTTTAATTTTTTGCCGGACAAGTATTTCGCCCGAAATCCGGCCGAAACCGGAAATTGGCAGAAGTAAGGCAGGAATTTTTGAATTTTTGACCTGTCTCTAAATTTTACTATTAAAAATGTTCAAGGAGTCTGGCGAAGACCGGATATCTACAAGACCCAGTTGTCTGGAGCAAATAGAATCCTATCGAAACCTTTGGTCTGTTTGTAATGGCCGTCAAGGAGTTAGTGCAAAATAAACTAAATAACCTGTTAAATAGCTAAAAAACAGGATATCGAACACAGAAATACTACTGTTTTACTTAAGTGGTGCACATAGGTCATAAGTAAAAAGAAAATAACACCACTAAAAAAGAAAAAAAATTACGCATTGTTAAAAATCTTAATTCCTCCGTAGGCCAAAAACTGCCTGAGCTATACAAATAAATAAAACTTAATTACGAATTCAAAAACGAGAACAGCCAGTTTCTGTAACCAAAATTTAGCTAGAACCGTAAGATTTTGATAACAAAATAGTATTTGAGTGTTGCTCATAGAGTATAGGTAATCACAAAAAAATACACGATGATACATGAAAAAATAAGATTACTTACGGTATGTCAAATCACTTTTTTCTCCGTAGAATCAAATCAACTTCTTCACTCGGCTTCAGCTCGATACTGTTTAATCTTATTTGCTTGCTGATTTTATATGTCAGGTTTTAATGAGCAATTGAATATTTTGGGTAGGAGTTACTCCGCAGGGAAATCTTTCGAGTTCATTTGACATCAAGGTTATTCCCCATGACCTGAAAATGAATATTTAAAGTTTATTTATTAGCTTGGTTTTGGGAATGAGGCTGGCTTGAACCGTGAAGCGTTCAAATGTTAGATCACGTTTGTATTCGAAGGAGTCTTTGATAGAGATCCTTAATCGGTGGTGTGTAACGTGGGAAGCATAAAGCCACTAACCCCCCTCCCCTCCCCCCCTGCTGGACTTGTGCAGCCTATATGATGTGGTAGTGGCTTTATTCAGGCGAAGGCACATTTTTTTATTTTTATTCGATGTAAATGTTTTGTTATAGTTAATCCGATATTATGTAAACATGGTGGAGAGAAGACCAACACGAAGCCCAGTTTTCGGGACGCTTTTTGTCGTTTGCTGGTAAGGGCAAACGTTGTTCTTCGCTTTCTTTCTTGCGTTAAAGTTTAACTGAAAAGCCTACTTATTTTTGCGTCATTTGACTGAATACACTGAATTATTTGGATTTTGCAAAGGGATTTTTTTCTTTTCCATTATCTGCGCTAGTTATGACATACAGAATATCTGCGGCCGTCCCACAGCGTAAATTTTACTAAGACGCGGGAAATTTTAATCTCAACACAAACGCGGCTTTTCAGTAGGCAGTGGTGAGATCGGTGAAGGTTGCTTAGTGCCTGAACAACGAAAAAATTGTAAATCTTTCTCTTAAAGCATATAAAAAAATACAAGCGCATAGAGTACCACAAATGACAAGGAAATTCCACTATTTGAAAATTGATTATTCGCGAATAGCGCAACAATGAAGTGACGCATTTTCACCGGGTCTTCAAGCCAATTTAAGTGAATAAGTGATGGGTAACTAGATTGTCCTATCCCAGCCCTTTTTCGTTAAACTTTAAAGTCCGTATCCAAACCGTTGTTCTTCGCAACAACGTAAAACGTTGTTCTTCCCTTTTTTTCTTGCGTTAAAGTCCGTATCCAAACCTGGACGTATAAATCTTAATCCAATGTCGAGCATTTGCATTGTACAAACCAACCGTCCGTTGTAGCCCACAGTCAAGACAAGACAGATTTCAGTAATCAAATATAAAGAAAGACTATATTCGTTTCTTCTTGCTACTGCCTTACGAGGATTCATGCCGAGAGGGTCGAAATATCGCTGGAATATTAAAGTTTAGCCGAAATGGGCTGGGATAGGACAATCACAAACAGATAACAGAGAAGGCAGAATAAGTAAGAGAGATACTTTAAGCTGGAACAGTGCATTTTGTGTCCATCTTCGAAGACACCTTGCACCATTAGTGTGATTTTTCCAGTATTCGAAATAGTTTAATACTTTTAAACTTTTAACAAATTACCCACGGCTTTGGCTGTTTTAAGCCTTTCTTCAGACATCTTGAATTTTAGTAAAAGTGCCTACGGAAAAATTCATATTGTTTTCCCTGACGAGTGAGCTTCTCGCAAACAGTTGTCGGGAGCACAATAAGCATCGAAAATACCGAGACACAGCAAGTGTGGAAATCAATCATTGGGTTGTCGTTGGGGGGTTAGACTGTCCTGTATGAAATCCGGATCTCAGGGTTTAAGGATTTATGGAGCGGTTACGGGAGTAGGTTGCATTGGGATTATAAGTAAGACGGGTCCTTTGTAGGCTTGCGAGACCTGCAGCCCCGCCAACAAAATGTATGCAATTACAGCCCCCCCCCCCAAATTACCCGATAGACCTACTTATATTTTTTTGTTGTTATTCAGTGTTCAGTAGTGTTACCATATATACAGGAAACAGGTCACCTGTGCAAGACGGTATCAAATTGCCTAAAACCAGGGACCCATAAATTTCCTTACAGGGGGCCTGTCATTTCCTATGCTTCTATATTGATATGATGACCGAACCAAATCCATTTTCCAAAAATCCCCGCTTGAGTCGATCGGCATTCTTGTTTGCCTCATTGGAACGCCAAAGAGACTCCTCCTTCAAGGCGCCAGCAGCCAATCCCAAATTTTGTCTATCTGGTCTTGAACGTCATTGGACCGTGGGTATTTCTCGAACTACATTCCGACCGGTCAAGAGCGGATCAGAAATCTCTTATTGACAGACCCATAAAAGGAAATTTATGGGTCCCTGCTAAAACTGATAGTAAACAAGCTTTTTTTAACCCTCTTTGTTATTTTAGGTGTCGCAGACAGATCATTGCCGACCATTTCGAGGAAACATGGGAATCCGTTGACTGTATCAGGAGCTGTGACCACTGCAAAAGCCCGCGGACTTCTGACTCAGTTGACATCACATCCTACTGCAGATCCATAGGCCAAATCCTTTCCCAAGCTCTAGACTCGAAGCAGAGAGTCACAGCACAGAAGCTGGTTGACGCATGGCAGTGCAAGGGGCAATCGAATCTCAGGGTCCAGGGGGCGAAAACCCCCGCCCTTACTAGGGAAATGTGTGAGAGGGTCGTCGCGTTTCTTCTGGTTGAAGGATATCTGAAGGAGGATTTCCATTTCACGCCCTACACAACTCTCAGTTATATACTGGCAGGTGAGTTGTGATGATATGCTTGAACTGCTTCCCCCTTACCAATTGACCGCGCTCTCAAAAACCGTGCCAGAACTCCAGAGATCAGTAGACTGCATAAATATTCCTTCAACCCAGCCCATATTTGACAGTGCAAAACGGATGCGTCAGCTGAAGTTTATTAGAGCTATATTTCGGCCCTTCTTGGCAAGGATCCTCTTCAGGCTCAAGCTGGAAAATGAGCTTCTTCAGTTTCCAGCTCATTTCCAGTGTTACACAACGAAATATGGTTTCGGTGTGTACCCTTATTTTTTGCTGCTTCGTTAGGAGGTAAGTTTTACCTTCGAACTTTTTATTTTGCTTTTTACTGTTTCTTTGTCTCACGGAGACAATTTCTTTCGTGTCTCAGGGAAATCCCCGCTGTCTAGAAAGTTCTTTAGCCTTGTTTTTCGTGACACTATGGCAGAAATATAAGACAGAACGGCCACACGTCCCCATCGAAGCCACTTATGAGAAAACGAATTTAGCTCGCTCTTTCGAATAATTCAATTTGTCTTGGCTGTGACAGCTAACAGGGGAATCCCCTCTTTCGTGCGTCTGTTTTCTTTCGGGATGTTTTTCAAATACGGCGACCAATGGCATTTCCCCAATGTTTTTAACGTTTTAATACGTTTTTAGCATACCAAAATAACAAATTATGGCGTTCACCATTCAAAAACATACCAATGCGTATGTTTGATGGGAACCAAGAATTGACGTTGAAAAGTTCATGACTAGAAGAGACGAGTAGAATTTAATTTAAAAATGACTTTCACAGCAATCATGCCGAATTTGCATTTCTCGTCAACATATCATAGACAAAAACGTTGTCAATGAACATTTACAGCAGATTTGCAGATGTCAGTATATATATATATATACAATTTAAACACAACCAAACTATATAAATGCAAATGAAACAACACAAATTCATTTTTAGCCGTGAGAATTAAAAAGTGTCACGAAAGATGGAACGAAGCTTTTCCTGTATCTTTCGTGAGTAAATGGTTTGTTTCACCCACACGATGAAGATCTGTGTAAATACTCCTCGAGTCCAAGTTGATCAGCAGTTAATCAAGGTTGCAGGTTCGTGTCTTTCCCTAACGTTGTCCCTGACGTTCAACAGCCTGACGAGGACCCTTGCCAAGAAGGGCCGAAATATCGCTGCCGAAGCATCGTAGCTGACGTACCCGTTTTATCAAGAACAAATAACGAGACAGAACTGCCGTCTCCCTATCTCGGTCATACAAACATGCAGAGTCGAGTAAAATACTGCCGACTCCCGACGCAAATTAGCGGAGGTTACCAGCTTCGCGCCACATCACGTTTCGTTACCTCTGCAAATATATATCGCTGTTAAGTTGCTGAAGAGGAAATCTAGCAGTAAAAGCTGATTTGTTCTATGGACGCGCTCGAGAGCGGGTCAGCGAGCGGAGCACGCCTCCTGCTTTTTTTTCCGTCCTAGGGAACCCCTCCTTACGGTGGCCCTAATTTAACAATTTAATTAAACAAACTTTTAACCTAACTTTCAAGTCCCCTATACAAAATACAAACCACCAAAAAAAGAAAAAATAGAATTTACGCTCAAAAGATCCTACTTTCCTCCTGCTAGCCTCCCTCAACATTTCTTGTTCGAGAATGAACGGGGAAGACGGAAGAGGAGTAAACGGGTATCAACATCAGCTCAAAGCTAGAGTAAATACCTCCAGGTCCGCCCAATTTTGTCGGGGTTTTCATAGTCGCTGCATGCGACTAAAGACATAAGTTCTATCTGATATTTGTTCTTGGTTTTATGAATTGTTTGAATATAAGATCTTCGTGAACTGCTGGTTTCCATGCTGTTTTTTTCTGGCATATTACAAATTAAGCTATATCAGTAACATACCAATAACATATTAATAACTTATGGCGTGCACCGATCAAAACATACCCATATGCATGTTTGATGGGAACCAGGAATTAACGTTGAAAAAGTTCATGGTTGATTTTTACCAGCAACATGAAGATCTGTGTGAGCGGCTGCTCGTCGTGATGTTTTTCAGATTCGGCGACTTGTAGTTTGGGGGACGTTTATTCACTTAAATAGGCTTTAAGACCCGATAACAATGCGTAAATTCTTTGCTCCGCTATTCGTTTATCTTTTTTCTTCTCGAATGATTTTTTCTTTCAGATCTGGGTTACCTTTATGTACCTTCATATGTTTGAAATATTTAGCAACTACGACGGTAAATGATTGTCAATAAAACAAATCTTCTTTGGGTCACACACAATAGTGGACCGTTTTCGGAAGTGACCTTACAATCTGGAGCTGAACATCTCCTGAGGTTCGCTTCATTAGCCGTTGAAGCCAATTCATATTCTCCGAGTCGGGATGAACTTGGTCTTGTGGGGCATCATTGAATATTGTGATTTCTTGACGTCACTATTAGAGCCCAAGATGAAAAGAATAAAAAATTCCTTAGCAGAGTAATACAGTGTGTATCCAAGCTGTAAAGATAAGCCGGCTTTTCAGTTAACCTGAAAAGGCAGCTTATTTTTGGGATCCCAAAACGAAAGTGGGGATACCTATGACTTTGTAAAAGTTGTCCCTCTGTAAGCACGATAACCCTTGAAGGAGATGAGATATTTTGATGGTACTTGGTGTGAGGATTCTTCGGGTCATAGGGATTCTCAAACCCATTCCATGTGGCTGCTAAAATAAACCGTCTCTGTAGCTGGCAGATTGCTGTAGTTCTATCTGATGAAACTTTCTGTTGTTTGTAGTACCGAAGAAAAGTTCGGATGTAAAGGATGTAAAGTTATAAAAGTGCCAAAAATGTACAAATATAACCGACCGACTTGCAGTTGATTCCAGAGCTTACAAGGAATTCTCAGTTAACACCGTTAATGTGTATATTTGTCATCAATACAAATATTCCGGAGTATATAATAACAACGAATGGATAAGAAAAAAGAAACTCCGCTTATCTTTGTCGAAGCTAGTAAATCGAGTATGGCAGTCAGGAATTATAATGTTAGCGAAAGTAAGTTGTCTAGAAATCTGCTGATTTCTGATGTAACATTGTATCCTAGGGGGTGGTAATTTGGCATCATGATTGTGGGATCCGCTCATTGAACTTTAAGATTAGCCCAGTGTGAGGCACATTAAATTGTCTCTAGTCAGGGAGCCACTCAACGAAAATGTGTCGGGTAGGTGATCAGTGAGCAGCAGAAGGTTTGACAACGGAATATGTGGTAATCGATAGCGCTGATCACGAAAATGGGCGTTATATACTCGGCCGGGGGGTGCTAGGCCCCAAAAATGGAAAATTTCGCGTTTTTATGGCTATTTAAATATGTTTCGGAAAAATTTCCAACAATGGTCGCCAAATCTTTCGTAACTCGTAGCAAGGACTACAAGTGCCGTCGTCCAAGGACCACCACTGTACTTAGACATCATTGAGAGTGCTACAATAGGGTTTTCGCGAGATACCGAAATCACCTTGGGAGGGAAGCGCATCTCGAAACCAGTGGGAAAGCGATTGCTGGAATCACTGTCCCGGAATCACAAAACGCAATGGAAAGCTGACCCTGCTACTAGTTTTCTGAAATCACTATCCGGAAAAGCTACTTCGGTTTCCAAGCAGCGCAAAAAACATTGTAAAGGGACTCCGACTTTGCTTTCCAGCTCGCGACCTCCTGATATTTGGTCTCGTTAGTGTCGAGAGTCGTCAACGCTCCATGCAAATATTTTCGATGGAGGGGCTCAAACCTAGAATCCTACCCTGAGAATTCCTAGACGACAGGCAGGTTCGCAAAACCATCCGTCGTCTCGGAACACTCGAAATTAAGCAATCACGAATATGAACACAACGAAGAATCGGCCTACACCAAGAAGCCAAGGAAAAATATATTGATGATGTAGCGAAGAAGACAGTGACATACTCCCGATTAAAAGTCGGAGAAGCAAGGGCTGAAAAGGAGGTACCGAGGTAGACGGCGCAACATGGGGGAATCTGTTTCAGCTCCAACAAAATTCCCCGCGAAGAAACCGCACA
Organism: Branchinecta lindahli; assembly: GCA_023053555.1. Lineage (NCBI taxonomy): Eukaryota > Metazoa > Arthropoda > Branchiopoda > Anostraca > Branchinectidae > Branchinecta > Branchinecta lindahli. The sequence continues at coordinate 15,368,237 of JAKZAO010000008.1, read as the reverse complement.
GTTCTACATCACCCTTCCCCTAAAACAGAAGGTTCTGAGGAAATGGAAAATTCTCCATGGAATGGAAAATTCTCCATGGAATGGAAACCGATGGTGCCAGATCCATGCAGAAAGCACCGATGGACCCCCGAGGCCGTAACCGACAACGACAACCAGATGCCACGAAGCCCCAAATGGCTAATCTCTGTAACGGCCAGGACAACCCACGACCTGTCCCCAAGAATGAAAAAGGTCATTAAGGGCATCTAAGGGGACCAAGACACCCAAGACTCAGCTCTTTGGAGCTTGAAAGAACTAAAGGCCCTTAATTGCAAATCGAATGGGAAGCTGAGACAAAGACGGGCGCAGCTTTCATGCAGCTTGTGTATTACGTCTACAAAGCAAATCTTTTGTTTCACAAATCCGGCAGAGCACGAGAAACTTGGACCTTGTATTATGGGTATAGATGTGCGACTTATCCCGCCAGTGAAGGCAGCCATCTTAAAGTTCCCTCAGTCTCAAAAGTTGGAGCACAGTTTGAGCCCTTAGTTTGCTGAATCTACGTGCAACCGTCAGCTAAAAGTTGTCGCTAGAAGAAGTTCCGCAGGGTAATATGTCCCGACGAGAACATCAGCAAACGCCGAACGAGTATGGTTTTAACAATTTTAGTAATAATTTATATATAACTGATTAATAATTATGATGTAACTATTAGTAATTGCTGCCACCCGTAGAACGTGGTATTGAGTTGTATCCTAGGACAACTACGGTTAATGGGTATGGCAGTCTTAGACCTGTTCCGGCTAAGCTTGATTCGACTCACCCCACACATAGGGTAGCCAGTACAACACAGCACGTTTGATCTTAAGGTCGAAAATTTTTGTCTTAGGAAAGTGGTAGAAAAGTTGCAGGAAAGTGGATTGATTATTCATATCGCAATTAAAATTTATCCCAAGTTATACACTGTAAATATTGCGTGGGGCAAATGATCAATTTAAAATTGATAACGTCAACCAGATGTATAATAATCAAATAATTTGTAATTAACCATAATAAATAAAAGCACAGCGACTAATTAACCATTAAACACATCCATTTGGGTCTGTATTTGGTCCCAAGTGCAAACAACGGGATAATGTGATAGAAATAATTATTTCTTAAATAGTGATGAATGTGAAACACTCTCGGTCGACCGTATATTTAATCTGGTGTGATATTCGAGCTCAGCACACAAAAATGCATTATAAATGTGTTTCCCATGAAGAAAACCCTAACCCTTACCAGAATCGAAAATTTCAGCTGACAAATAATAAATAATATATAAAACGCTAAAAAAAAAACGAATTTTGCACCCCGCTAGGTTTCTCAACTTTTGATATGCTGTACAGTATTTTTTTTCTCTACAAGACGGTATAAAAATTATTTCTGTTGCAATTTGTTTTTGGTCAAACCTTATATTGACTGTAGGCTACTATTGGATAGATGCCGCTGCTAATCCGAGCTAAGAATTGGGTCACTCCACTTCTTTCTTAATAGTTCAAAAATGGGAAGGGTTAGAGAATTTCTGGATCAGCCATTGCGTAGGATAATAAATTTTCTACAGAACTCATAGAAAAAAAATACACCTTATTAAGGCAAATTTTCGAGATAGATCAAGATTAATCCAAAAGAGAAATAAATTATTTTAACCTTTTTGCCGAAATTTTCGGATTACAACTGAACGGCAGGAAATAAAACAATTTTGAAAAGAGAATATCATTCTTTATTCGATTACCTATGATCTGAGGTATAATTGAATGACTTTGGAATCATTTGTGATTTCTTATCGATTTAAAGATACTTTTTTCAAGTTTAGATGAATTTTTAGGGAATTTGAAGAAATAGGGATGTTGCACCCACTTGTCGAATATATAACGCAGATTTTCGTTTTCAGCACGGTCGATTTCATTAGATTACACTCTCAAACCTTCTGCTGCTTGCTGATCACCTCAAACCTTAAATATCAACATTTTTCTCGTGTGGCTCCCTGACTACTCAAGACAAACTTGAGGGTTTATAAATTTCTAGTAAAGCTAAGATGCGATCTGCACACATCGAGTGTCATCGAGAAAACAGGGGAGGTTGTATCTTTTTTTTTTGCTGTGTTCGTATATTAAGTTATTGGAGCCGTCACTGGTGCACGACCGATTAAGTTTCAATAGGGACGTTCACTATCGCTAGTGGTGCTAGTGTCGCTGCCATTCGAGTGTGTGTCACTTTTTTCAAGTCTTGGCGCTACTCCCTAGTGTTATTTTGCTGAGTCCTGTATGAAACTTGATATGATACCTATTCAGTTTCGCAGACCTATTGGGTAGCAAGTGTAGCCCCTCCCACCCCTTTAAGTGGAACTCGCAACTCCATAGTAACCAAACATTCCGATTTGTCTTCTCAGTTTGTCTCAGAGGAACCGGAAGCAATTTTCACAGATTTTCCGATAATTTTTCTGCCGGAAACTTTGATCTTTTGACATTTATATTTGATAACTTCCCGGAATTCGCTGAAATGTCTTCCTTCCTTATTTCCCCTTAAAGATAATCGGGTATCAGTTTACGGAAGGGACGAGCTAGGCACTGATAGAGAGAGTGGGTGTGGATATTGAGGCTAGGCTCTTATAGGGGGAGAGTGTGTGTGTGTGGGTGGTTGATATTGAGGATGTATGCACTGTGCACGTGTATGTGTTGGGCAGGGGCGTCGCGACACCTTCCTGATGGGGGGGGTGCGGCTTCGGAATTTTACCGGAATTTTTCGGGATTTTACCGGAATTTTTCAAGATTTTGCCGGAGATTTTCCATAGTGAATATCTCTGCAGGCACAGGCGTCACTACTAGGGGGGGGGGGGGGGTCGACAACCCCAATGTTTTCGGCCAGTCGGTAAAAAATAGCCGAGTCGGCGCAAAGCGCCGCGATTTTTAGTAAAAACGCAGTCAATTTTTCTCTTAGAAATAGAGTCGTTTTTTCTTAAAAATAGTAGTTTTTTCTTAAAATCAGCCGATTTTTCGTCAACACAGTCGTTTTTTTCTCAATAATAGTCGTTTTTATCTGCAAAAACCGTCGGTAAAAATGACCAGCCAGTCGGTAAATACCTTGTCCCCCTCAAACATTTTGGCTAGTAACGCCTCTGTCTGCAGGAACTCTAGAATACTGTTGTGTTCTGACTTAGATTGTGTGTTACAAACGACGGTAAACAAAGACAGGCTCGTTGAAGTTTAACTGCAAAGGCATAGCTTATTTTTACTTCTGATATTTGAAAACACTGAAATATTCTGACTCTTTCATTAGAGTCTGTTACTAATCGCATGTGAAACCGATCTAGTTGACGAACGTTAAATTTTAACTAAAATTCACGAAAGAATTCGAATACCATATTTCTTCAAACTTTTTTTTGTTCCGAAGCTGTCCTGGGGACTTCCGAGATCATGTCGGAACAAGGCTAACTTGTGAGTAGAGAAGGCTGTCGAATCTAGAGTAGATGGTACTGTGATTTTATTCCTGGAACAATATTTGCAGCTGGAAATGGTGTAAATTTTGGTAGGTTGCCTAATTTTTGAAAGCTACAGAAATTTTGGAGATTACCGGAATCACCCGGTGAACGTCCAGGTTCGATGTTTTGTCCGTCTGCACGATTCACTCTGATAAGTTGTGCTTCGCGGTCATCCCTGTAAGCGGTAAGCAGCAAAATTCCGGTAGATTCCCTGAGCCGAATTTTGGAAGATTCCGCGCGGCATATTCCGGTAGATCCCCGGAAACACGTTCCAACAGATTCCCTAAGTCAAGTTCCGGTAGATTCCTTGTGAAAGGTTTCGTTAGATTCCCTGAGCGAAAATTCCGGTAGGCTAGATTCCCTCAGCCGAATTCTGGAAGATTCTGTGGGGCAAATTCCGGTAGATCCCCTGAGACACGTTCCGACAGATTCCCTAAGTCAAGTTCCGGTAGATTCCTTGTGAAAGGTTTCAGTAGATTCCCTGAGCGAAATCCGGTAGGTTCCCTGAACAATAATCCGGTAGATTCCCTAAAAATCGACAAGTTCAGGTGAATTTGTCAAATTTTAACTGGCGCGGCTTCGCCGCACCAGTCAAAATTTACCGGAATTCTTTCACACGGGCCTTCTGGGGGGGTGCAGCACCCCCCCCCCACACCCCCCCTCGCGACGCCCCTGGTGTTGGGCATTGAGAAGCCACTTGACTAAGGCTAGGCGCTTATAGAGCTAGGATGAGCTAGGCGCTTATAGCGAGAGAGGGTGTGTGTGTGGGTGGGGGATATTGAGGATGTGTGCGTGTGTGTGGGGGTGTAGAGGAGCCACTTGACTTAGGCTAGGTGCTCATGGAGGCTGGACGAGCTAGGTGCTTATAGAGAAAGAATGGTGTGGATGGGTCTTGGGGATATTGAGGATGTATATGCATGCGTGTGTCTGGGTTGGTATTGTGGAGCCATTTGACCTACGCTAAACGCTTATAGAGCCAGAGCGAGCTAGGCGCTTAGAGAGAGAGAGAGTGTGTGTGTGTGTGGCGGGGGGAGGGAGAGTATTGGGATGTGTGTGTGTGGCTATTCAGGAGCTAACGCTGCACAAGAAATCCAAAGAAAAACAAACGAAAATGGTTTTTTTGAAGGCCAGCAAAAAAAACCTGAAAAGCGAATATTTAATACGCTAGGCTCTTATAGAGAGTGCGAGGGGGGGGGGGGGGGGGGGGGGGTATTGAGGATGTCTATATGTGTGGGGGGGTTGCATTGAGGTGTGTGGGGGTTGGTATTGAGGAGCCACTTGACTTGAGCCTCCTGCAAGGAGAAACTTTCAGCGTGGAGGGAACTAGTCTATATACTCTAGACAGTTAAGAATTTCATTCGGTTAAATCTGAAATTTAACAACGTGATATCGAAAGAATGAAGGGTTTTATTCCACCCATATAATCTTATTCTTATTTTGGTTCCATTGGTTCGTTTTGTACCTACGTCTTTTTAGCGCTTTTTGGCCTAGCCGAGTTTTGAGAGTCACGCAACGCAAACTTCGCCGAAAGCTTTAAGGACCAACTCTTACGAATAAGGACATGCGAAGCTTTAAAGTATTATATTTTATTTTGGAAGACATGATAGACCATCAGGTCTACCTTCTGTGTTGGACTTTTGCTTGGTTTTCCCACTTAAGTCGCGTTCAGTTTTCAAATATTTTGGGCTTATCCGCCGCGTAGGAGCAAGGGAGGCTGGATAGAGCCACAAGCGCTAAAAAGAAAATCGTTAATTTCTTGTTATGTGGAAAGTAATGGTAATTTTGAAGACGATATTTCTGATCCATTTGATCTTGAAAACATCATTTCTAGTAAGAGTTGTGCTTTAATGAAAATTGTTTCAGGCTCCCGTCTCCGTGGAGTGATGAGTGGGACTTTCAAAGTCACCATGGACATTCCTGGGAAAACGCAAGTTCCGACGTCAGCAGCAACATCAAACCTAAAACCGAGTTCACTTACTGCCGACGGTACCAAGTCTCAGGAGAATAGGGACTCCAGAAAGAAAACCGGAAATCCGGACTCCACCGGAAAGAAATCTTCCGAATCGAGTATTTCCGAGTCGGCTAGTAAGAAGACGAGTACCGTGAAGTCTGCTAAACGTGATCGTAAAAGTGGTAGCTCCGGTCGGACCAAGGACTCGGAAAAATCCGGTGGAAAGTATTCCGAGAAAACTGGGTCCCGAAAGAAGCCGGAAGGCAGCAGCAAAGCGGATTCCGGTGCCTTAAAGACCGAAGACCTTGATGGGAACAGGAAGCTCCCAGAGTCTAATTCTTCCGGTAACGACGCAGCAAACGGATCGAAAAGGAGAAAAATAGCCGAAAAAACGAAAAATAGCCTTGGCCCTGAGAAGAGTACGCCGAAATCCGATGAGAAAAGACGAAAGATGTCGCCAACTGTAGATAGCGAAGACGATTTTGTTTCTCCCACGAAGAAATTTTCTAAATCCGCTCGTGAATCCGACTCAAGTGACCTTGAATGCGAAGTAGTTAGCCTAGGAAATTCAAGCAAGTTTGTCAGCGTAGAAGACTCCGATTAACCTCGCACAATAACAGACACAGTGCAATGTAAAGCCAAGGTTGCGTTCCAAACAAGTTATGATGATAAGAGGAGGATCCAGTACTGCATTGTGGTAGTTACTACCCTCTGGAACAGCGCGTACCGACGTCATCGTACTCTGACAGGAATCCCTGCTGACGGATAGTTATTATCACCAAGAACAAATAATCAGTAAGAACTTCTGTCTTTAGTCGCATGCAGCGACTATGAAAACCCCGACAAATCTGAGCGGACCTGGAGGTGTTTACTCTAGCTTTGAGCTGATGTTGATACCCGTTTACTCCTCTTCCGTCTTCACCGTTGCCTATCGCACAAGAAATATCGAAAGAGGTCGCTTTCAGAACCTGTTTGTAGAGGTAACGAAACGTGATGTGGCGCGAAGCCGCTCGTTTGCATCGGGAGTCGGTCGTATTTTACTCGACTCAGCATGTTTGTATGACCGAGATTGAGAGACGTCAGTTCTGTCTCGTTATTTGTTCTTGTTATCACTTACGATTCTCCCGACCATCATAAATAAATTGTAACTGTGGAACGAGAATAGTAAGAGGGAGGAGCTAATTTTCTTGTCATTCCGGGCTGTGGAACGAAAGCAATAACATGAGAGGGATTGCTACAATAGTAACCCAGTGGAACGCTACCTAACTCCGGTTGTCTCATGCAAGACGCAGAAAAAGAAGTGTCCTACGAATGAAGGCCCAGAGCAGTCTTGTGGGGGACCCGCCGTAGTTCGTGTGCGGTAAAGGCATGGGCTTTCGAGTGGTGAGAGCCTATGACGTTCTGGGTCATAGTCAACGAAGGGGTAACGGACCCCGCAATTGAATGTATGCTCTTTGTTTGCCCACTACGCTTGACAAAGTGGAACGAATCGCAGTACGGAAATCAAGGGAAAAAGAAAAAAACAAGGACGACATCAAGACAAGGATCAAATAACCACACTAAATAAATGACTGTAGCACCATCGCGCTGTCTATGGGATGTCCCTGCTTCCTGATTTCCTATAAGGAAAGGCCTTTGAACCTGAACGATGTGAACGCATTTGCTGGATTCCGACTGTTTATGAACGTTTAGTGAAAAGGAAAAATGGAGGATTAGCAGCTGGTCTGGTGAAACTGCATGGTGCTTTGCGCCACCTCCTCGTTCGCGCTTGAAGCATCGGTGGAAGTTCAGTCGTTTACACTTACACATGCACCGAAGGGCCGTGTTTTGTCTCTGAGGTAAGGTCTTTCGTAACTTTCAAGTCCCCCTTTTAGACCTGATAGACCCCCTTTCGATGTAAAGCAGTTCTCCCTTCCTTAACCTACTATCCCAGAAGACAGTGTCCTGTTCGGTCCAGTTATCAAGTTATTCAGAGCTTTTTTGTTGAATTGCAAGGCATCTTTGTTGCTGCCGCGAAGGCCAACATACATATCGGTCAAATTTGTGGAACCAAACAACTTAAAGCTTTAAGAGTTTATCGAAGCGCAGGTGCCCATCTCCTGAAACCTGGTCGGGCGGGAGTGCGATGCGTGGTTGGGGGCAAATCATCCTTTTCCCTTTTTTATGGCACTTGCCCTTCGGCCAAGTGCCATATAGCGATCGCAATTTCCGTCCGTCCGTCGGTCGGTCTGTCGGTCGGTCGGTCCGGGTTTTGCTAGTTCGGGCACTTCCACATAAGCTAGGACGATGAAACTTGGCAGGCATATCAGGGACCCTAAATGATTAAGTTGGAAATAGCCACTTCCCCGATCCGAGCATGGTGGGGGGAGTGGAGGGAGGGGGAATCCGGAATATTTCGGAATTTATAACTTTCGAACGGGTGATCGGATCTTAATGAAACTTGATATTTGGAAAGACCTCGTGCCCCAGACGACGTGATTAAAATCTGGACCGGATCCGGAGACTCTGGGGGGAGCTGGAGGGGGGAGCCGGAAATCTTGGGAAACGCTTGGAGTGGAGGGATTGGGATGAAACTTGGTGGGAAGAATAAGCACTAGTCCTAGATACGTGATTGACATAACCGAACCGGATCCGGTCACTGCGGGGGAGTTAGGGGGAGATTCGGATTTCTAGTGGTCACGTGAGTTCGGTACATCCTGATGTGCTAGGACGATGAAACTTGGCAGGCGTGTCATGGACCCGAGCAGATTGACTTGAGAATAGTCGTTTCCTGATCCGATCATCTTGTAGGGGGGGGGTGGAGGGAGGGGGAGTCCGAAAAGTGAGGTATTTTTAACTTACGAACGGGTGATCGGATCTTAATGAAACTTGATATATAGAAAGATCTCGTGTCTCAGATGCCTCATTTTAAATCCGGACCGGATCCGATGACACTGGGGGGAGTTGAGCGGAGAACCGGAAATCTCGAGAAACGCTTAGAATCGAGTGTTCGGGATGAAACTTGGTGGGAAGAACAAGCACAGGTCCCAGATACGTGAATGGCATAACCGGGCCAGATCCGGTCACTGTGGGAGAGTTGCGGGGGGGGGGGGTCCGAATTTCTAGTGATTCCGCGAGGTCGGTAGGCTACATTCTGATGTGCTAGAACGATGAAACTTGGCAGGCATGTCAGGGACCCCAACAGACGGACTTGGGAATAGTGGTTTTCTCGATCCGACCATTTGGGGGGAGTGGAGGGAGGGAAATCCGGAAAATATAAATATTTTATAACTTTTTAATGGATGACCGGATCTTAATGAAACTTAATATTTAGAGAGACCTCGTGCCTCCGACGTCCCACTTCAAATCCGGTCGGGATTCGGTGACTTTCGAGAGAGTTGGAGGGGGGACCGGAAAAATTGGGAAACTCTTATAGAGTGGAGGGATCGGGATGAGATTTGGTCGGAAGAACAATTATAAGTCCTAGATACGTCAATAACATAACCGGACCGGATCCGGGCACTGTGCGGAAGTTGGGGGTCTCGGATTTCTGGCAATCCCGCGAGTTCGGTAGGTCTTGATATACCGTACTAGGACGATGGAAATTAAACTGACTTGAGATTAGTCGTTTCCCCGATCCGACCATCGTAGGGGAGTAGAGGGATAGGGAATCCGGAATCTAGTGTCGTGCATAACTTTTGAACCGGTGATGGGATATGAATGAAATAGGATCCGATACTTGTGCGGGGGTTGGAGACGGGCACAGGAAATTCGTGAAAAACTTGCAGTCGAGGGATTGGATAGGCTACGCTCCGATTCCAGTCGAACCTGCTGGGCGGGAAGAGGAGATGTCAGAGATTCGGATTTTAAGTTTTCAAGTCGTATTCGGCCACAATAGGCCCGTATGGAAATAATTCAAGTCGTAAACGATCGTTTTTTTACAATTGTATTATGGGACATTCCGATCGTAAACGATCGTTTTTTTACGATTGGAAACAGTTGTTTACGATTGGAAACAGTCGTTTACGATTGAAAACAGTTGTTTACGATCGTATTTTTACGATCGGAAACGATCGTTTTTTCCCAATTGTATTATGGGACATTCCGATCGTAAACGATCGTTTTTTTACGATTGGAAACAGTTGTTAACGATTGTATTTTTACGATCGGAAACGGTTGTTTCCAATCGTAATTTAAGGGCCGGGAACTGTTGTTTCCATCGAATTTTCACGATCGGGAACGGGTGTTTCCTGACTGGGTGTTTCAACTTACCCTGCACCCCCACCCCTAGCCTAGTCCCTGGCCCTGAACTGCAACGACTTCTATTCTATCCAAGTATTCCAACCCCAACTGACCTTTCATTTTCTGTGATAGTATGGATGGATATTTGCGTTGTTGCATATAGAGGCAAATATTTTTGTTTCCCAAATTATCGATTAAACGGCAACACTCTTAAAAAATCACCAGAGGAAGGTTTAGCACCATAGAGGGGGCTTCGACTACGAAAGATGCTTTTGAAATATTTTGGATGACAGTTCTCAACTTCAAGCATTTCCATGGCTTTTATTTATTTATTATAAATAAACAACTGAAAACGATCGTAAACAGTTGTTTACGATCGGGATTTCAGATTCTCCATTTTTGTTAAACTTTTCGATCGTTTGCACATTAAAAAAAGAATTAACTTCCCTTCTATCGTTGTTGAGATTCAGGTCTTGTTTCAGGTCTTGAAAACCGAACCAAATTTTCCCGATTGAAAACGACTGTTTCCGATCGGAAACAACTGAAAACGATCGTAAACAGTTGCTTTATGACACTTGAAAAAACAATTATGCAAAACTAAAAACTAATCAACTTTCTTATTACGTAGTTAGAAATCAGGTCTGTATTTATCGTCTGGAAAATAAAAACAATTGTTTCCGATCGAAAACAGTTGAAAACGATCGGAAACAATTGAAAACGATTGTTAAATTACGATCGTAAAAAAACGATCGTGAAATTACGATCGTAAAAAAACAATCGTAAAATTACGATCGTAAAAAACAATCGTAAAATTACGATCGTAAAAAACAATCGTAAAATTACGATCGTAAAAAACAATCGTAAAATTACGATCGTAAACAACCGTTTCCAATCGTTAACAATTGTTTACGATCGAAAACAACTAAAAACGATCGTAAACAGTTATTTAATGACACCTGAAAAAAACGATCGTAAACAGTTGTAAAATTATGATTGAAAACAGTTGTTTCCGATCGTTTACGATTGGGATTTTAGTTTCAGCTTTTTGTTAAACTATTTTGATTATGCAAAACTAAACAGTAATCAACTTTCTTATTGCCGTAGTTATAAATCAGGTCTGTATTTATCGTCTTGAAAATAAAAACAATTGTTTCCGATCGAAAACAGTTGAAAACGATCGGAAACAATTGAAAACGATTGTTAAATTACGATCTTAAAAAAACGATCGTAAAATTACAATCGTGAAAAAACGATCGTAAAATTACGATCGTAAAAAAACAGTCGTAAAATTACGATCGTAAACAACCGTTTCCAATCGTTAACAATTGTTTACGATCGAAAACAACTAAAAACGATCGTAAACAGTTATTTAATGACACCTGAAAAAAACGATCGTAAACAGTTGTAAAATTATGATTGAAAACAGTTGTTTCCGATCGTTTACGATTGGGATTTTAGTTTCAGCTTTTTGTTAAACTATTTTGATTATGCAAAACTAAACACTAATCAACTTTCTTATTGCCGTAGTTAGAAATCAGGTCTGTATTTATCGACTTGAAAATAAAAACAATTGTTTCCGATCGATAACAGTTGAAAACGATGGAAACAATTGAAAACGATTGTTAAATTACGATCGTAAAAAAACGATCGTAAAATTACGATCGTAAAAAAACGATCGTAAAAAAACAATCGTAAAATTACGATCGTAAAAAAACAATCGTAAAATTACGATCGTAAACAACCGTTTCCAATCGTTAACAATTGTTTACGATCGAAAACAACTAAAAACGATCGTAAACAGTTATTTAATGACACCTGAAAAAAACGATCGTAAACAGTTGTAAAATTATGATTGAAAACAGTTGTTTCCGATCGTTTACGATTGGGATTTTAGTTTCAGCTTTTTGTTAAACTATTTTGATTATGCAAAACTAAACACTAATCAACTTTCTTATTGCCGTAGTGAGAAATCAGGTCTGTATTTATCGTCTTGAAAATAAAAACAATTGTTTCCGATCGAAAACAGTTGAAAACGATCGGAAACAATTGAAAACGATCGTTAAATTACGATCGTAAAAAAACGATCGTAAAATTACGATCGTAAACAACCGTTTACAATCGTTAACAATTGTTTACGATCGTTAAAAACTGTAAACAATTGTTAACAATTGTAAACGATCGTTAACAACTGTTTACGACTTAATTATTTCCATACGGGGGGGGAGTCGTGTAAATCTTGTGGCTCGCATAGGGGTCAAACGAATGCAGCGATTTAAATCCAACTTGGAATAGATGTCATATTTTATTGTCTGAACCGGATCCGACCACGGTGGGGGGGGGGGGGGGGGCGGCACCTACCGAAAAACGCCCAGATTCGAGTGAAACTTGGTAGGTGGTGAGTAAAGATGCTTCAGGTGATCCATTCACGAATCGGAGCCGGATTCGGCGGCGGTAGGGGAAGTTGGAGGGAGTTACTGGAAACCGTGGCACGTCTAGGGATCAAACCAGTGGGTTTATTGGGATGATACTTGGAAATATTGCAACAGTCATTTTCCCCAGATGATCCGAGGCGATGCCAGAAATGATCAGACTAGAGTGAAACTGCATATTCTATTTCTAAGTCCGAACCGCATTTTGGATGGCGGGTTTAGTTTGTGACGTTCTCGTGTACTTCCTTGTACCGCCTACTCGTAACAAGTGCCATATGAGCTCGTAGCTCTTGTTGTTTTTAAAGACCAGACCTCTCACACATTCCGAATGTAGTTCTACAATCTCTTCCTCCCCCGTCTCATGTCGCGAAGCTACTGATTTGTGTGGGTCTCCCAGCGTGTCAGAATAAGCCTTATATCCGTACCCTGACTTATGCGTTCTAAAGTCTTTGCTGTTTTATACACTAGCTTTGTGGTGCTACGCAGTAGATATGGTAGGCTATACATACAAGCTATCGGGCAAAGACACGCTCGCTCAGTATTCGCAATCGCGGGTTTTTGCTTGACCCAGTGGGTGAGCGACTGCCGTTATCCGTTCTTTATTCTGTCATGGACTATCGATTTGTGTACTTGTGTCCTATGTAGATTCTCAGTTTAGCTTCCAAGCGCAACGGAGGACTATTGAAATAGTCTTCTTGGCCATCGGCCTCGACAGAGTTCGTCTAAAGCAATGTTCGTTGTAGATTTTTTTTCAAACTAGCATATGCCAACGGAAGAAGAAGCATATTTAAAAGTCAACCAAAAACCGACAAAAGCATTGAAACTTACTGTTTGTGCCAAAAGAAAGCTGAAACATTTGGCCGAACGTTAGCTTATATCAAGTTTGTTATTTTTCCCTCCAGTTTGACTGTTATATAACTAGACACAAAGCCAAGGTCTTGGAACATTTATAGAAGTGTTCAAATATCTATACCTCTACTGTGATCATAATAATAACAATAGGCCTATAGAAAAAATTATTCAAAAGAAAAAAGAAAAAAACGATAGTTACGCACCGTGTGTTCAGATAATATCGAGTAAGCACTGATTAAGCAACCCCCGGGTACCTGATCTGACCTTGTGTGGCCTAACGGAACGAGATAACAAGAATAGTTTTGTGCTAATTAGAATCTTTGAAAATCTGTTAAGTAGCTGCCGTGTCTCCTAACTCGCAGACCAAAGAAAATTGACAAGTCAACACACAAATATTTAACCTATTGACATCAATTATGTGTTCGCATCGTGCTTATTAATTCGGAAAAATTGCAAGTTCTTCGCCAATACCTTGAAGAGGAGACTGATCATGATTTCTCTTCGAGCTTTGGGTGCATAAGTCAGGGGTATCAGATATTGGAACTTCCTCCATCCGTCTCTAACGCCGACTCTAACGATTTGAGAAATTTTGTAAAACATGCAATCAGCGTGTATTCGTACCGTACCCTTATTTTGATACCCTAATCGACTTCACGTTAAACGTTTGCTTCTGCCCAGTTTCCGGTTTGGGCTGGCTTCCGGACAAACTACTTGTTTGGCGAGAAAATAAGTCTCAGAAATGAATCCAGAGCCCTTCTGTAAACTTACCTATTAGACCCAAAGGATCCTAACACCAAGTTTGAACAAAATATCTGGAGTTGATTTATTCTTGGCTTCAACACATCCTAGTCGCTATTAACAAAAGCGATTCAAACGGATTTAATTTTGTTTGTGAATATTTTTAGGATTATTAGCCTATTGTTATATTTTGATTATATTTCATTCCGTCAGTATCAGCGAGTAAATTACGAAAAGAAGAACACAAAACTCTGCACATAAATACTACATTGCATACCCGTATATTCATAGAAATTATATTTCTTTCCATCATAATCGACGAATAAATTACAAAAAGAACAAGACCAAAGGTTTCGATGGGATCGAAAAATTTAATATTTGATCCAGACAATTAGGTCTTGTCTTCGCCAGATCCAGACTTCGCCATGCTAATCATCTGAGAAACCAAGTTCAGATATACCTCTATGAGCCGTATCTATTTATTTTGACGATACTGATCGAAACTTCAAGCCTCACTTCAAGCCTCTTAAGTGAATAACTGATGTGATGGGTAACTAGATTGCCCTATATCTCAGTCTTTTTCGGTTAACCTTTAACTACCATGCTCCTTTGCTTCGTATACTTTATAGTACTGCCATCTATTTCGAACCCGGTCCGCTATTGTATTGTTGGCACGATTACCTTCGACTCAGCTGCGGGTAATGTCACGATAAGCCAGAACAATTATTTTCAAGTCACAAAAGCCATAGTCATTCTTTTCGAGATTGCTGTGTTAGTTGTTTATTGTTTTTGAAGATGTGCAAGGTGCGGATAAGACCGATTTTTTAATGGGATTTTGTTATGGGAATAAAATGGCGGTTGGGATTATTTTGTGTGGTTAGTGTTTTATTTCAGTGAGGTGTATTTTCTTATAGGAGAACTGATTATTCAGACACTGAGGGTGCAGTACTGTGAGTCGGAAGGGGGAAGAAAGGATGCAATGCTTGGCGAAACTTGTATGGTAAGTTTATAGTATTTTAATCAATCATTAAATAAGTTTTTCTGAAAACGGTCGCCGGACGCGGTCGTAATTGGTTTTTCGTCATTAGATGCAATTCGTTTTATCATAGTTTATTACGTTTTCATGCTAATGTGACTTACGTTTATTGGCAAATTGTCATTAGAGAGTTTTCGGAAATAGGCTTGTTGCTCACGTTAGCACCTCAGCTGACATCTGGTAGTACTTATCGGAAACTTCAGTTTTCGGAACGCTAAATCTGTAACTCACATTATCCATCCTTCGACGCCAATTACATGGAAAATAAACACCCTTGTACATTGTGTACACTTTACTTACTTTATTCTTTCCAATCCAGTCCAAAAAAAACTCTAAAGTGTGGCTTTTTTTCAAATTTCACGCTTAACAGTCCAAGTATGTGACGCTAAAGATAGCGTTTTTCGCTCAGAGTCCACTTTTTCGAACGCTAAATTTTCACCTTATTTGTCATCAGCATCATCACTTTAGCGTGAGCTACAACTTTAGCGTACGGTATTTAGACGCAAGTTTCCGAAAACTCCCCATTTTTGCTACACTATGAATGAATGAATGAAGGAATCTATTACATGCAGCCTAGTAATAAGGAGGATCTATCTACGCTGAGCTCCTTATTGCGAAAGCGCAGGTCGATCACGCACAGATTGACGACGAAAGTCTTTAGTAAAGTGGTCCTCTACTGGCCACCTTAACTTGCAAGCTGTCGGCAGGGCGTCCCGGGTGGCCGAGCCTTTCTTCATGTGGGGGGGGGGGGGGGAGAATCTGGAAAAGTGACCGAATCGGTAACTGAATTTTACCGATTTTTGTTTTCTAAGAACACAGCGAGTTGCCTTCAAGAAGCCACAATGCAAAAAGTTGCATTGTATGTACAGACAGAATCAAGTCTAAAGAGAAAATTTGGGTTGGGCGAAGACCGGAAACCTACAAGACCCGATTGTCTGGCTCAAAGTGTCCAATAAAAATCAAATATTTGGGATCCCAGTGAAAGCATTGGTCTTGTTATCCTAGTCTCGCTATCGGTCATTCCTTCGGCCCAACCTGCACCCTGAAGTTAACCTCGTATCCTTCAGTTGATCATTGAGACACAAAGTTAGGTTGTTTCTTCCTTGTCCGGTATTAACAATAAGGTCTATGGGTGACCTCGTAACGCGGAAGGAACCATACCGTTCGCGCGGATTACATGGCAACTCCATTAGTTTGGAAGAGCGATTAGTAAAGAAGGACATAAATGAACTCTGACCGTTTTTTCATCCGAAAATCGATGGACGGCACCGTCTCGCCGGAAACCGTGATCAGACGTAAAAGTCGTCGTGCAATCTCGTCGTTGCATGATTATTTTTTGTTCGAGAGCCCCGATTGTCGCTAAAGATTGGTTCCTCGGATCCCACACTTAAAATACAGCTCGCAGTAGATTTTTGCGAAATATATTACGAAAAAAATAAATAAATAAAAATTAATACAAATTAATACAATTGTTATAAAATTATTAAAATTAATTGAAAATAATTAATAATTAATAAAAAATAATTAATATATTACAAAACGAACTTTCACAACAATGGACTGCCGAACTTGTCCTTTGTCAGGTACATTGTCAGTAGCATTCGAGGGGTTGCCCACTCTCGATTTTAGTGTACAGCAAGTGCCCGGTGCCGAGATGCCCGGTCGGTGCCGGCGACCGGCTAAAACAAGCCGGCACTGGTTGTAATATCTTAAAACATCAAAATAAGTATTTTTAGAAGCTTTTGAAGATGGGTCGCCTAATTTAATGTCGGCACCGGTGCTGGCATCGCCTATTTCGGCTGGTGCCGGGAAAGGGTGTACCCCTCGGGAACATTATAAGGCATAAGGAAATTACCATAAGGAATGACCTGTAAAAATAAGACACTAAATATCTAAAACATTATAGGGAATACTTTCGTCATTTATTCAAGGTTCAACGAGCGCTGGCTTAGAGCTCTTTCTATAGGTATTGATGAAGTTGAGGACCGGGACTTTTGTGCTTTAGCTCGAGGTAATTAGTGGTTTTGATGTTCAACATTGGGCTGGAAATAGGTGTTGCAAACGTGGCTGAGAACGGAGGTTATTCCCGAAGCAAAAAAAGGAAGAGCGAAATTCCTTGAGGAATATTCTAAAATTTCTAACCATTCGGTCCGTGGCCGAATGGTTAGCGCGTCGAACTCGCAAGGGAAGGGTCCCTTGTTCGAGTCTCGGTCGTGCCTACTGTTTGGTTTCGAGCGGGGGTTAGTGGCGTAACTCTGTAAGACAAGCCAAAGTTTACCCAGCTTCAAATGGGTACCTGGAGAAATCCGGGGAAGGTGACAGGAAGGGTGTGCGAAAGCACAGGATGGCTGGCCCCCAACCCCCCATTGCACTTCCTGGCTGAGGGCCGAGAATCGGAGATCAGCACCGCCGGCTTGGCCTGTAAAGGCTGATAGCTGACACCTTTACCTTTTTTTTTACCTTTTTTATTCTAAAATAGTCTAACTTATTTGACTTTTTTTTTTAATTGGGCCGTTTTCAAAAATAAAATTATAAACCAGCTCATGCTGTTAAAGCTGCGCGCAACCTCCTTAGTTTGTTGAGAAACACGGAGAAAATTGTGTAAACGGTCTTTCTGTCCAATTAGATCCTCGAAAGCAAATAAGCAGGAGCCTGCTCTGATTCGAAAAGAGACATACATGGCAGGTTAACCGTGACAGGGCGTCGCTCTGCTTGGCTAGTTTTTGGGATCCCGAAACGTTAGTGACGGATACCTATGACATCGCAAAAATTTGTCCGTCTGTCCGTCTGTACGGTCTGTAACTTTCGAAGGGAATGAGATATTTTGATGAAACTTGGTGTGAGGATTCTTTGGGTCAAGAGTAAGGTCAAGTTCGTAGATGGGCTCTCTAACCCTATATTTAGGGGTGGGGGAGGGGGTTTAAATTAAGGGGCAAACAAAATATTTTGAAACAGCTAATGTGATAGTCGATTATGGGGTAAGAAGACATGCTGAACACGATGGTGAAAACCATTTTCTCACCGGACGATTAGTTCGCCCGGAATCCGGCCAAAACCGGAAAGTCTGTTAAAAGTAAAAGTTTTATTTGAAGTTGATTAGATGTTCGATTTAGGGGTAAGATGACATGCTGAACACGATGGTGAAAACCATTTTCTCGCCAGACAAGTAGTTCGCCCGGAACAGAGATGGGCGAATCCGAATCCGGATTCGGATTCGAATCCAGGATTCGTCCTTTTGTCCGGATTCGAATCCGGATTCGAATCTTCTGCTTTTCAGGCTGGATTCGGATTCGGACTCGGATTCCAACCCCGGATATTACGAATCCGCTCCAATTGCTGGTCTTCATCCTTCCAGTTCCATTTTCCCGACTTTCCCGAAACGAGCCCCAAAGTAATCTGATTACCGAGAGAAAACCCATACTATGATAATCACACGTGAATACCCAAAAATGACCGTCTCATTTTCCTTTAGTACTTCTTTGTCACCTCTGAATTTATAACTATAACCTGTGTACGTAATTTAATTTTTGTTAAGGTCCGGATTCGATTCCGGATTCGAATCCTCAGCATGAGACGGTGGATTCGGATTCGGAATCGGATTCGCGCTTGGCCCTGGATTCGGATTCGGATTCGAATCCTTTCATGGTCGGATTCGCCCATCTCTGGCCCGGAATCCGGCCAAAACCGGAAATTAAGTTGATTAGAGGTTTGATTTAGGGGTAAGAAGACATGCTGAACACGATGGTGAAAACCATATTCTTGCCGGGCAAGTAGTTCGCCCAGAATCCGGTCAAAACCGGAAAGTTTGTTAAAAGTAACAGTTTTATTGGAAGTTGATTAGACGTTCGATTAAGGGATAAGAAGAACACTTTCTACCCGGACAACTTGTTCGCCCGGAATCCGGCCAAAACCGGAAATTTGGCAGAAGTAAAGCAGGAAGTTTCGATCAGTATCGTCAAAATAGATATGGCTTATAGCGGTATATCTGAACTTGGTTTTCTCAGATGATTAGCCTGGCGAAGACTGGATCTGGCGAAGACAAGACCCGATTGTCTGGATCAATCATTAAATTTTTGGGATCCCATCGAAACCTTTGGTCTTGTTTCACATTATTTGCGTGTAAAAACGAATAATTGTGGAGGCTATATATATATGAATAGCCTATTATAAATCTTATCTATTAAATTACCTTAAATACGTTATATTGCAGCTTGGAGCAAATAAGGATTTCTCCTGTAGAATTCGCTCCGTAGTTGACTGTATGGTTCGTCTGTATGATGATTTGTTTGTTTGTGGTGAAATCATCGCACGTTTATACTGGTATCAACGGCATCCGATTTCAACTTCCACCCGACGTCGTCCCACTCCTCATCAACGGATTTTGTGAAAGATTCGACTGTTTCACAGTTTACTTTTTTTCGGAGAGGGAATTCCAAAGAGGAGGGATTGTTCTGGTAGAGAAGAGCTGATGTCTGATTCTTGTTGAGGCATGGTTTCTTTTTTTCTGCTTTGTCCACGCGTTTTGATGGGTGGGTTTGGTGTGAAAACGTGGGAGACTGGCTAGTCTGGAGGATCTTATAGGCCTGGATGAATTCTCCTCTTTTTCATCTGTATGTTAGAGTTGGGAGATTCAACCTCTGCAGTCGCTCATTGTATGGGAGATCCGTCAAGCCTTGGGTAATTTTTGATGACAAGTTTTCCAATATGCTAATGTAATGACTTCTTTGCAACTTCGCAGGGGTTTCTCAGTATTATAAACCCGGTCCCGGTTGTGTCGCGCAGCACCCTTGGTTTTAATGAGAAATGTGGAAAACTTGCATAACCTATGGCTTACACTAGCTGCGTTTTTGATTGCCGTTCCTGATCTCGGTTCTTCTTATTTGTCGTTTTCGATCACCTTCCGAGTTCGCAGTTTGCTTAATTGTCGTTTTTGCTGAAACGGAGACCCTATGAGGTCTCGGTTCTACAACACCTGCGAGTGAAACGGCGAACTGTGTCGCAGACGCAGTTCCCGGTCCGAGTTCGCCTGTCCTGAATAAATTAACCCAAAAAAGAAGGAAAGTGTGTTTGGAAATGGATAATTACAACTTGTTTGCCCTTGACTACAAGAATGGCCTTTTCACTGTCAAATGTAACTAGTAACTACCCTTTACTGACGTATTTAGGGGATTTTATGAATGATTTGCCGGGATGCTTATTTTCCGTTTTTATTCACCTGCGTCTTGAAACGGCAAAGGCGCCAGGCGTCAGGCGAACTGAGTGTAAAAACGGGAATTAAGCTGCAACGGCGAACTCACACGGGAACTTACACAGGCGATCAAAAACGCAGCTACTGCTGCATCGTATGCGCCACGATATTTTCTTTGATGTTCCGACGTGCGACAGAATCGCATGAACGTTCCCACCACCACGCAGATGCAAAAGGAAAACGAAATCTTTCGTCGAGATTATTCTACAAAAGGACAAAAGCGCCTTGGGGAAACGACCTCTGAAGATGTTGGGAGATTACCCATGTGAATACCCACCCACTTATTAGGAAATTTTCAGTCAAACCCTATATATCATCATATTCAAAACAGGTTAATAAAAAGTCTATTCAGAAGATATTTTGCATTCAGCCATCGCAGGATTACAGTAAAAACAAGGTAGAGCAATTTCTAGTCTTGAAAATTAACTAATCTTAGTTTTTTCTTTTCTTTCCCTAAGAAAATCGCATGCGTTATGTCGGATCAGTGGAAATATTTCAACGCATCCGGCACTGCGACATGCGACATACGACACAAATCGTGCGACAAGCAACGCAGAATTTTGCGCGAAATCGCAGCAGTGTGAACCAGGGGTAACGGGTATTTCTGACAACAGCAAGCAAGCAAGCACCAAGCGGGTCCCTGATCCGCCCTGAAAAAAGCCAAAAACGGAAAACGAGAAGATCAGCATAAGGTCAAAATCTCGGTAAGACGGGTGCTTTAACAAAACATCGACGCTCAGTGCCCTATCGTCTGTGTAGGCCTACATGTTTCCTTTTCTTACCGGTACAGGAAATATGATTTATGTTTTGTATTATACATGGGGTTTTATTGGAAAAAATACTATCAACTACAAAACCCTCAGAAGTTTTCACTTGTTAAGAGGTTTGACAAACCCCCCTTGACAAATTAACGTACAGACACTACTAATAAATAAAAAAAAATGAAAAAAGAGAGGAAAAGAAAAGAAATAAGAGACAAATTCATGCACTTACTCGGTTCCTGGTCGAACACCCAAGGCTGGATCAAGGAAGTCAAAAGTACTCGGGTTTGGGGGCTTGTCTATATATCCATCTAATTTATTCCGCTAAATCGCATACATACTCACGAAAGAAACAAACAAAAACATAAACAGTGGCTAGCTGTCGTAAGTAAGCTTGTTTAACTCCACCGAGCATGGAACAGAGATCTGTAGCAGAGCAAAATAACATTAAGGAGCAGCGCCAAGACTTGAAAAAAGTGACACCCGCTCGAATAGCTGTGACACTAGCACCACTAGTGATAGAGAACGTCCCTAGTGAAGCTCAATATATATATATATATATTATTTTCAACCCGCCAAATACACGAGGTGACAGCGGAGTAAATAATATAACGAAAAATAACCCAATCAATCAGTCGAGCACCAGCGCCGGCTCCAATAACTTAATATTCTGAACAGAGCAAAAAAAGATACAACCTCCCATGGATAAATAAAATAACTGACAATACTGTCAACAATCACAACACATACGCCACACTCGCACTCCCCCCCCCAAAAAAAAACCATCACGCCCACCTTTGAAAGAGAGTATGATCACCAACATGGTGTTTCAGTATTCACAATAAACTAAGCATTTTTCTGAGCGTAACTGCTAAAGGGATCAACACATCCTTTTTTCTTCCCTTCGCTTGCTCTGGTTTTCGTTTCCGTCATTCTTTCGTTTCCGCCGCCTTTCCCTAAAGGAATAAAGCTTGCATTTTTTAAGTCTGGCACCGAACCTCTTGCAACGTCTGTATTCTAATTTGCTTCTCCAGATTCCATCTCGCGTATTTCTTTTTTGCATTGCCTTCATGACCACAAAACAAGTTTATTCTTCACATTTTTTGTCACCCTAGTTTGCGTAGTCTACGTCTGCGTTCTGGAACACATTTTGTGTTATTTCCACGGGAATGGGAAGTCTCAGTTGTCCCCTAGACTTGTCCCGGTGTGGAATGGTGGAATGAATATTGAATAGCTGCGCTGATGGACTGAACTAGTATTCATGCTTGTTTTGAACGGGAGGCTGTGAGTGAAGTCGTTGGACCGTCGCTAGTTCGAGGATTATTCATTTCGAATCATACAAGGGTATTTACGGTGGAGTGGCTGTGGGTTCCTGGTGGTGCTGAGTTGGCCCAACAATTTATAACTTGAATAGCTTTGTCTTATCCGTGGCAAGGGCTAGAGATTTAACAACCGAATATTTTTAATCTCAAAAAAATATCAAAAGCGGAGTAAGGGACGTTAGAAAAAATAGAAACGAGAGTGAATTCACGTGTGTACAAGCTTTATCAAAATCAGACGGCTGTTCGGCACTTCAAGGCACTAGACCGCTAAACGTGGTATGGCAATCGTCAAAATTATCTACATAACGTCTTGGTTATACTAGATTGAAAGGATCCGTCTTACCTATAAGACTGATTCATTGTGGGTCCTTAATCGCTCCATCCATTCTCGTAATCAGATATTTTAAACATCCTATGTAATTCGTAACCACTCTAACGGTAAATTTTCTTATTTTTGGATTTTCCGTGTTCGGCTCTTTTATCTCCGATCATTTAATCCTTCTGAGGAGACCATTGGTAAGAAGAGATTTCCGCGACGTCGAATTTACAGCGATTAGAATAAACTGGAACCTAAGTTAACCTCAAGGGTTGTCAGCAAGCTAGCAAACTTCCTAAAAATTGTTTTTGTGTGTTATTTGTAGATGCAGGTTAGTTCGTTAAAAAGTGAAAGTTAAAAGAAAGCTTATTTATTTCCTGCCTTGCTGCCATTTTTTTAAGATTTCTATATGGCTGAAATTATTGTTGGGGGGGGGGTCTTTTGTAGACTAGGCGGTAAATTCTGGCCATTGGGTTAATTTATGGGGCGTTAGAAACTACAGGTCTACCCCCTTGGTTTCGCCAGAAGTGTTTCACCGAACCGGATTAGATTACAGTGGAGAAAACTCGCATCAACGTATATTATGTACGAATTTTGAACAAGATGCCACGAAGGCATTCCCTACCTACTCGTGAGTTTGCGTCCTAGTGAAAACGTTCTCCTTAAAAGTCTCCTTAAAGGTTTAGCGAGCTAGAGAGCAAAAGCATAGAATAACTACCCTACTAACACTGTTACGAACATCGAATAGAGACAAAATGTACATATACATTCATATAACATAAATTTGTCCATACATCTTTTTTTTTTTTCCCAACAATCAAGTTTATAATTACTGCCCGTTGTACTTTAAGAACCCAGGGCCATTTTCGGGGCTCTTTTCGATTTCCCGAGGAGTCCCCGGGGAACGTATTAGTACGCCTCAGGAATAAAGCTAGTGCCGAGTCTTGGCTGTCGACTAAGGAGTTCGGTCTACTGCCCATTGAAGCTTGAGTCTCCGAGAATCGCAATTCCGTCTACTGAATAATTCATTGCTGAAAAACCAGCGATGTCGTTAGAGCCGGGAATTTGGACTGTTTAGTAACGAGAACCGGAAAATTTGTCGACGACGGATTTCTGACCCAGATAAAGCGACTATTACTGGCATCCATAGCGAGGGGCGGAGTAAGCCATCCTTATTTCTCTACCAGGTATCTTTCGGTAGAAGATGTTTGTCTTAATCACTGGTGTTTCCTATCGGCGACGCATACTTTCTACAAGACATGGGAATAATCCTTTCCGCCGGTGTTGCCGCCGTAAAAATTACTTTTTAAATCACCTCTACCGGAAATACCCTTCCCACGCAACGGCTGTCAACGGAACAATCCTGGTTTACTGCGTTAGCGCCACCGGAATTCCGTCCTTCCCCGTTAGTGCCGTCGCAATCATTATTGCTAATAATAAGTTTTCAAGTTCAAGTTCAATGGGTTTATTAATAAATAAAAAATAAATCACACTTAATCACAACACTAAGTCCATTCCTGGACGCCGAGAACCAGAATCTTTACGTTTTAACATAAAACGCAGAGTGGTCACTACTCCTACTCTCAGACACAGCCTTACCTCTAAAAAAAAAACAAAAAAACTAACCAATACCTTCCTGCACCTCACCCCAGGGGAAACCACCCCATCAAAAAAAGAAAGAAAAAAAAAGAAGAAAAAAGAAAGTCATAATTACATCTTACTTTTATTATTTTTATTTATTTATTTTTACCATACCTTATTTTAATTATTCTTCTGTAATGCTAGTAAATGATTTTTTACTCTTTTCTTAAATGAACCGTGATAACTCTTGCGCCACCAGATTAACCCTCGCTTCGCCACCGTAAAACGACTTTCAACCAGTTCGCCGCTGGTGCCTCCTAGATAATCATTGCACCGGATAATCGAGATGACTCTTGTCCCCCTGGAATAACCCAAGTTACGCCATCGTAAAAGTACATCAGGTTAAATTTGACTCAGAATAACCGGGATAACTCTTGTGCCACCAGATTAACTCTCTCTTCGCCACCGTAAAACTACTTTCAGCCAGTTTGCCGCTATTGACTCCTGGATAATCTTGTACCACTTTGATAACCGTCGCTCTACTACCGTAAAAGTGCACCAAGTAAAAGTTGCCGCAGAATAACCGGGACAACTCTTGCGCCACCAGATTAACCATCGCTTCGCCACCGTAAAACTATTTTTAACCAGTTCGCCGCATATGCCGCCTGGATAATCATCGTTTCGGATATTCGAGATGATTCTAGTGCCACTGGAATAACCCTTTCTACGCCACCATAAAAGTGCATCAGGCTAAAGTTGCCTTAGAATACCCGGACAGCTCTTGCGCCACCAGATTAACCCTTACATCGCCACCGTAAAACTACTTTCAACCTGTTCGCCGCTTGTGCCGCCTGAGTAATCATTGCTTTGATAATCGAGATGATTCTTGTGCCACTGGAGTAACCCTTGCACCGCCGCCGAAAACTACCTCAACAAGTGCTAGATATTGTGCCGCCTGTGCCACCGGATATGAATGGGGATAGGAAGCCACTTTCGATTGAGAGTGCCGCCTTTTTGATTCTCAGGGTCAAGAAAGCGTTCCGGAAGAAACTTCAGAATAGCAAAAAAGGCAGAAGGTAAAGCGTTGTATTTTAATTATAGTGTGGTTACTTCGAGTTATGTTGCCTGCTGTCAACAATCAACTGTTTAGCTTGAGGGTAAAAACTGTGCATTTGACAACACTGACAACACTAATAGAGTATTAGTAATGATGTCTGCCGCTTATTTTGGAATCACCTAGATTTTCAGGACGATCTGTCACGGCCCACAGGGACACCTTTCTGGGACGTTAAAGGAGCAGAAGTTCGTCAGTGGGTCTGTTGTCATATAACACTAAGACAGACTGAGCTCATACTAACGCCGTATTTACAAACTGAACTAGATGTGTCTTCCCTGATACAAAAAAAAAACGGTGAACTGCCTGACTGATTAGATTGTTTTTTTTATGTATTTTCTTCCCGCTTGTAGCTTTTTTTCGTGTTTGGAGTGAACAAATGAGAGTGGCTGTGTTTCCACCTACACTCGGTGACGTTAAAAGTGTTATCAGAACATCAAAATTCCTTACTTAGCGTCACTTATACTAATATATAATCAAACAAATTCATTAAACAAAATTTTCACTATTTCATATTCATTTTCCCTCCTACTTTAAAACCCATATTATTTTATATTTTAATTATAGCAGCAAAAAAGTAGGATTTCCAATCAGGTATCCTACAAACACTGATTAGATTGTCGAGCCGGTGAGAAAAATGTGGGAAGAAAGATTGATCATTTTTCTTTCCCATGTCCGCCCATGATGTGTTTTTTTTATCTTGTACGTTTACTCTATTGAAAGATTAGTGCAGTTTCTCCCTTTCTTCCTCTGTACTGCGCTATTTCTCTTTTTCTTGTCTATTGAGTAAAAAAATTTCACATCATCATCGGTATCGGCAGTGGCGGTCGCTGAATTGTTTTCTGCTACGTTCTGTCTTTTTTGGGATCCCAAAACGTAAGTGGAGGGATACCTATGACTTCGTAAAAGTTGTCCGTCTGTTCGTCCGTCCGTCCATCTGTCAGTCCGTCTTTCAGCACGATAACTCTCGAAGGGAACGAGATACTTTGATGAAACTTGGTGTGAGGATTCTCTGGCTCAAGGGAAAGGTCGAGTTCAAGATGGGCCCCATAGCTGTATATCTAAGGGAAGGGGGAGGGGTTTCAAATTAAATATAATGAGATAGTCGATTTAGGGTTAAGGAGGCATGCTGGACCCGAATATGACATTTTTTTTCCCGCCGGACAATCAGTTCATCCGAAATCCGGCCAAAACCGGAAAATTTGCAAAAAGTAAAAGTTGAATCTGAAGTTGACTTGAGGATCGATTCAGAGGTAAGGAGACACGATGAATCCTAATAAGAAAATTCTTTTCTTGCCGGAAAAGTAGATCGCCCCGAATCCAGAAATTTAGCATGCAGTTTAAAACCCAATGATATAGGGTGAGGAGACATGCTGATTTGGCTTTCAAACATACTAAAGATAAACAAAAAGTGTAACCGATCAGTTTAGTTTTTACGAGTCCCAGCCGGCATTTTCTGGGCCGAAAAGGCAGATAGCATCCGACAACTATCTGGTGAAAAATTTAATAAAAATTTGTCGACCAGTTTTCGGAAAACATGGTAAACTACCCTACCCCTTTATCCACTCAAGGGAAAGCTCTGCGTCTATCTTACACTTAGCGCTTAGGGATCTAGTCATGTCATGGCGGCAGGCAGTCTGTCATGTCGGGCGGGGGTTGAGACTTGAGATGTGTTGTTCAGACTTCGTGTTTTCGGGGGGTGAAGGAAATTAGAGAAAGATTTTTGGTGGGGAACCCATACTATTTCCTGGTATTATGGAGTCGTCAGGTAATCCGGTCTGTGTGTGAATATATCAAGTATATACAGGAAGTTTAGATTGGAGGTATTTTGGTTAATAGTATAGAAGGGTAAAAAGGAGTAATTTTATTGTATGTAATATTGAAGGTCAATTTTGTTTGTTAAGTGCGAGAATGAATGCTGATGTATGGCCCTTTGTTGGCTTTAGTAAATTATTATTATTATTATGAGGATTCACTGGCAAAGTACAGGCCAAGTTTGTAAATGGGTTCTTTAGCCCTGTATTTAGAGGCAGAGGAGAGGGGTGTCGAATGAAGGGTACAAATACTTTTTAGAAGCTAATGAGAAAGTCGTTTAAGGGTAAGAAGGCCCGTTGAATCTGTATCTGAACATAGTTTTCTTGCCGGACAAATGATTCACCCGGAATACGGCCCAAATTGGAAATTTGGTTGATGCTCAAAGTTGTTTCTGAAGTCGATTAGAGATTCGGTATTGGGGTAAAGAGACATGCTGAATTGAACTTTTTATCTCCTTGACGTATAAGCTTGTAAACTTTTGCCAAAACCCGGGAATTTGGATCGAAAGGTTCGGATCTCAATGTCACTAGCTCTTTTGCTCTCGTCGGGAATGCTGCTAAAATACGAAGAATTTGGTAAAAAAAAATAAAAAAATCTAAAAGACCTTTCTGAAGTTGACTAGAGATAAGATATTGGAGTAAACATGCTTGCTGAATCCATATCTGAACTTGGTTTTCTCATTTGATTCGTTGTTTGGCCGTAAGTTGTCAAAAAACTCCAAAGAAGTAACAATTTTCTGTACAAATTCAAGGGGTTGATTACTTGATTGTGCATAAAAAGCAAATTGTTAAAGGGGTCTGGCGAAGACTCGGAAATCTACAAGATTCGATTGTGTGGATCAAGAAGTCCAAAAATATTAAATTTTTGGGATCCCGTCGAAACCTTTGGTCTTGTTTTTGGTGGGCGGGGGCTGTGGGGACTGCTATTGATATTCAGAGGAGCAGCTCCTCTTCTTCGCCGGGGAGCGGGAGGTCTGATTTTGGAGACGCCACTTCCAATCCATGGGTGACCTTCGATCAAGGCCGTATCCAGGGGGGCGGGTTAGGGGGTTCTACCCCCCCCCGAAACCCACAAAAGTAATAGTTTTTTGTAGGCATGTGAAAAGATCCATGTCTTTTTTGTACTTTTTGATCCGACCCGTGGGCAACCCCCCCCCCCCCCCGAAATAAATTCCTGGATACGGGCCTGCTTTCGATGCATGATAATAACGTCGTTGTCATTATTTGTGTAGCCTATCTTTAACTGCATTTTTGATCGAAATTTGCGGATACCTTTAAAGTTGAAGGTCTCTTTTTAGTAGCTAGTTCCTTGGAACAATCCACTATTGCGAGCGCTGTAGCAGCTTTCTCGTCTTTCGGTTTTCAGTTTCCGGTTTTCATCGTATTTTGTGGAGCTCATAACTCGTGAGACAGTGCAAGTATCCAGTTCAAACTTGGTACACTTGTGGGTATTGGGGTCTAGTAGTGCCTTTTGGGGATCCCACCCCCCACACCCACCCAGTTCAGGGGCAAATGGGCCCGGATTGCCCAGTGAATAATGTTCATAACTTGACCAGACCTGGACAGAGGACGATGAAATTCCTTGTACTTGAAGATCCTAGGGCAGGAAAATTACTTTCAAAGTTGCACCTTCCCCACTCACCCCGTTCAAGGGCAACTGGGCCCAGATTGCCCAGGAATAAAGTTCATTGCCCGTGTTAAGAATCAACAGGTATCGAGTGAAACTTGGTAGGTTTGATTTCTTTTTGCTTTTTGTCGGCCCCAAACCCCACCCCCACTTGGTTCAGGGGCAATCGGGCCCAGATTGCCCATTTTTTTTATGATTTTAAATTGACAATAGTTGGAGATAGGGATATGAAATTCCTTGTGTTTTTAGATCTTAAAGTTGGAAATATATACGCGGAGTTACACCCTCCCACCCTCCACGCTGATGGCAAGTGGGCCCAAATTGCCCATGATTAAAGTGTTTGACCCGTGACAGGAACTAAACTATAGGCTGGTATACTTGAGGAAATGGGGTGTAGATACGCATTTTGATGGATCCCGACCCCCTCCCCCACCTCACCCCACCCTCCCGTTCATGGGCAGCTGGGCCCGGATTCCCCGCGAGTTAAGTTCGTCTATGACAGGTCTCAGCTTCAACTCCTGTATACTTGGGGAGATATATCTATAGATGAGGATTTTGGTGTAACAGCAACAAACAAGACCAGCCTATGTATCGACGTATATATCTTTCATGAACAGTTCCAAACCGGACGGTTTTGTCATACGATCGATGAGTGTTACGAAGGGGGTATTAGGCTGCCACGGTTTGCTTTATTGCACTTGTCATTACCTTGCTAATGGAAAATAGGTTTAAAGGGTCTGACTGGCTGGCAAGGCAAGAACTCGAACTGGTTTATTTGGATTTATACTTTCGCACTGTCAGAAGTTTCATAACAGATTGCGCATAACACTTTCAAGAACAACACCTTTTCACTTAGAAATAAAGGGTTATGACCAATTAAGTTTATACTATTTCGTGCCTAGATCTCCAACAACACCTTCAATTGGTAGAAATACTTCACTGTCAGAAGTTACATAACGACAACAGAAGGATGCCCGGTTTCAACAGATAACACTTTGGGAGGTTATCTGTTATGTTTCTTTCGTTCCCGTTAGTATTGTATATCTAATGGATAGGTCCCAAAATCTGTATCTTTGTCGCCGGCCATTATTGTTCTTCTTTTCCTCCGAACTTTCAATGTTAGGTGGATGAAACGGCGGCGGGCAAGGATCACTAGAGTAAAAAAACGCTAATAAACAGTGAATTTTGACGGCGTTTGAAAACGGAAATTAAGCAACCGGCCAAGCTGCAGGCCAACAAAAATTTGATAAAAAACAAAAACAACAAGAGCTGTAAGCTCATATGGCACTTGCATGGGTTGAGATGTATTGTTTGATGAAAAGTAATGTTCGATGTGCGGTCCAGATGCGCACTTTAAGGGAGCTAGAGAAAAAGTATTTTATCGTTGAACTTGGCTGTAATGATGCGCACTTTAAAGGCACTAGAAATTCATCTGTAAGGAAGACCCTTGAGGCAAAAACGATAGGGATCATTGATATATACGTATGATCAAAAGTAATTTTTTTTTCACTTTGCGGTTAAAACGCGCACTTTAAGGGTGCTAGAAATTTTGTTTTTTTGCAAAACCCTTGTGACACAAGTGATCATGGGTTTAGATGTATCGTTTGACAAAAAGTACTTTTCGACCTTGCGGTTAAGATGCACACTTTAAGAGAGCTAGAACTTCATTTGTAAGCAAAACCCTTGAGGCAAAAATGATCATGGGCTCATGGGGATCATGGAAATGCATATTTTGCTTAAAAGTATTTTTCTTAATTTTCGGTCATGATTGGTACTTTAAGGAATGGTCGGATTTGAAAAGTGGCGATTTCTAAGCCAATCTTGTCGAATTTATAATGTTCCAGCCAAATTTCATCGCCCTAGCACATCTGAAAGTACCTTAACTCGCGATCACCGGAATTCCGGACCCGCCCCTCAAACTCCCCCACAATCGCCGGAGCCAATCCGGTTCGGTTTTGGACTTGTTTGTTATTCCCACAAAATTCCATCCCGATCTCTCCAGTCCAATCCGGTCACGTATTCCCGCCCCCAATTGTTGTCGGATCCGGTCCGGACATGAAAAAGATCACCACAGGCACGCCCTCTGTTCAGTTATTAAATTTCACTCGAATCCGATCACCCGTTCCAAAGTTACGCATGGCTAAATATTCCGGATTCCTCCTCCCTCCGATCCCCCCACCTCTATCGGATCGAGTGAATTTTTATTTACAAGTCGGGTCCCTGATACGCCTCCTAAGTTTCGTCGTGAAAATCCCAAAAACCGTCATCCCCTCCACCCCCCCCCCCAAGTGTCCGGGTCCAGTCCAAACGTGTAAACGATTTATCTGGAGCAGATTCTTGTTCTTCCCAGCAAGTTTTACTCCGATCCCTCCATTATAACCGTTCCTCGAGATTTCCGGTCTCCCCCCCCCAACTCCCCCATAGCTGTCGAATCCGGTTCGGACTTACAAACGGAACATCAGAGATATGTCATTCATTCAGGTATTAAGTTTCGTCCCAATCCGATCACCCGTTCGAAAGTTAGACAACACTCAATTTTCCATATTCCCCCGCACTGAACCACATATACAAACCCCTTTGACCCTCGAATGCACTAGCTCTTTCCGATGTTAACAGAGTGATCCGATGCAAAGAGTGACGTCACGCAACGCGCAGATCTACTAGTGTGAAGAAAGGGGTAGGGGTTTTACAAAAACTACGAAATTCTCAGGATTCCCCCGCCCTCTACTCCCTCCACGGTGGTTGGATCGGGGAAGTGACTATTTGCAAGTTAGTTTGGTGGGGTCCCTGATATGCCTGCCAAGTTTCATCGTCCTAGACCATCTGGAAGTGCCCTAACTCGAGATGAGTGGACAGACCGACCGACCGACCGACCGACCGACCGACCGACCGACCGAAAGGTGATCGGTATATGGCACTTGAGCGAAGCTGCAAGTGCCATAAAAATCTGATCAAAAACGCAACTGTTAAAATCTGTTTCTGGTAGAACAGGGTGGGCTTCGATAAAACTCTAGGGCTCGCCAGGGAGCCCCTTCACAATTAGCATTGGCGTTAATTAAAAATTTGACTAATCAGGTAGACGCTTGCTTGGTGGGAGTGTGACATATTGATTGAACTGTGGGACCGCCCACTCCATTCAGCTTTTCTTGAGTGATCTTCTGTTGTAAGAATTTGGAAAGTGAAGGCTGTACTTGTACTTAAATCAGTATGTTGTTTGGCAAGGTTCGTGTTATTTTGCCATTGTTGCACCTATGACTCACTGAAGACCGTGAAAGTATTTACTACATCAGTAATGCTTCCTCCCTGTTTCTTCAAACTCGGATTTACTTCCTACTTGCACAACACTGGAATCACCCCCCACCCACCTACAATGAATTTTATCAGCTCAACGTCGGTTTGTTGAAATTGACAGATTGGTCAAAATGTTTAAAGGAAACGTCGTACTTACGATAGTAATCCATTCTACTTTAGTAGTATTTCCATCCATTCTCGTTCCCGAGATTCTACACTTCATAAGTGTATCCTGTCTCCCCGAACACCAGTTTTCGCGCTTGCCACGTTTGTTCCCTTTACGTGGCGTATCAGGCTCCCGATCTTTGTTTCCGAGAAGCTTATTGGTCCGAAATCCGGCTCTTCCTGGCAATTCTTGTTCTGCACAACGTTTAATGCATGACGTTTTCAAAAGTCACAACAGATTACATCCCAAGTGTTGTCCGTTGAAACTGCGCATCCTTGTGTTATCTTTTATGAAACTTCTGACAGTGTGAACTGAGTGTTACCGGCTACGTGAACCCAAATTTGTTCTTTTAAGCATATATTTCTTCGGGACCCCAAAATGGTACGGCTCGGTGATAGACAAGCTCGAAGGGTTGGCAACTCAACGTCAGGGTGTACGAGTGCCACACAGTGCCACACAGTGCCAAACAATGCCACACAAGTGCCACACAAGTGCCAGACAGTGCCATACAAGTGCCATACTGGAGGGTGCCACACAAGTGCCATACTGGAGGGTGTACGAGTGTCACACAGTGTTGCCAACCCCTCGGACAAGCTCATTTTCCAGCTTGAGCCTGAAGAGTAGTAGCCTACCCTTGCCAAGAAGGGCCGAAATATAGCTCCAATAAAATGTAGTTGACTTATCCGTTTTGCTTTGTCAAATATAGTACGATTTCGATAAAGTACAACTTTAGTGAGTAATTCTGGGTTTGTGGTCCATGGTTGGCAGCTCGGCCAATGACAAATAGAAGTTTGAAACATAAACGTGATGACATTAAGTTGGTGGGGGTTTTGAAGATTAAGACAAAAAAGGTCTCCGATTGCTTTGTCTTACAGCAACTTTTTAATTCTTCCTTGACACACAAATTTGTAAGCACGTTAAGAAATATGTTAGTTTTGTTCTGACGCACAGTCAATTTGGTTCTCTAAGCACCCGTAGATTTAAACCATAGAATTAGAATGTATAGTAATATTCTTGGGGGAAGTTTAAATGATACACTTGCTTCTGACTTTCGTGAGTTCATTTATTTCCGTTCAGTTCAGCAGTAAGTAAGTATCCCATACGCTGTTGCCAGGCAACAGCAGAAACTATAAAAAGGATACTCAATATCTCCCCTAATTTTCGTTTTACTGTCTCTAAGATATTGTATCTAGGGACGTATTCAATTAGGATATCAAAATGGACTACGTACGGAGTCGCCGTAAACTTGAGGTCCTAGTGACTTGTGTCCCTTGAAAAAAAAAAAAAAAAAAAGTTCTTCTTGGAAGTTTCAAGGAAACCCTTGCACCAGACTCTAGTTGATTTATTTCCGTTCAGTTCAGCAGCAGTAAGTATATATCCCATCCGCAGTTGCCCGGCAACAGAAGAAACTATAAAAAAGGTTACTCGGTATCTCCCCATAATTTTTCACTGTAACGTCTCTAAGATATCAATCTCGTATCTAGGGACACATTCAATTAGGATAACGAAATGGACAACGTACGTTGTCACCGTAAACTGAAGGTGTCCCTAGATTGAGACTAAAGGACTTGTGTCCCTTATAACGTTACAAAAAACATCCCAGTTTATGGATATATTATATGGATATATTAAGTTTTTGGAATTGTTGGTTGAGTTACGAAATCACTTATGTTAAGCTGTGTGTTACAGCAATGTGTCCAGATGGCCTGATCGCGACTTAAAACAAACCGAAAGGCATTATGTCTATCCTATCTTCTAGTTGCAGTGAGCCAAAACGGAGTGCTGAGGGTTAATGGGGGTTAATTAATTAACGCATGCCTTCCGAAAATCGCATGAAAAAACAAAGGCTGTGCTGGATAGAACACCTAGATTCTGGTTGATCAGGTCACTAGGGTCGATTTTTTCTTAAAAATGTGTTGATTTTTCTTAAACCAGTCCATTTTTCTTGAATCAGTCCATTTTTCTTCAAAACAGTCGATGAAAACAGTCAGTTTTCTGCAAAAACAGTGGGCAAATATAACCTGCCGCAGTCAGTAATTAACGCCTCTGTCTTCCCCTGCTGTCCATACATCATATATACACATACGACAAAACCGACATCATTCCATTGTAAGCTGAAAGCTTTCCGGATTCTGTTATAAAATACCTGCAAGATTCTATTCTTTGCACACCTTCCCCTTCTACCAACATTATTTTTCTGTGAATCTCTGGGAAAGTTGCTCTCTATAGCCACTCTTCGCCCTTAATCCAGCTCTGATTCTGGTCTTCGGTAGTCAATAAGCGATTCTTGTTTATTCAGTCAGTCAGTAGCAATAACTGTATACGCGGGACAGAGCACATAACACAGCTATCAAAGATTAAAAAGAACATACCTCTTTCCGTATAGGTATTGTTAGCTTGAACAACTTCGCCAGCTTTTTGATCGAAGACTGTCATCCGCGATAGTTTTTTTAAGCTAAAGTCTCTTGATAGAAGTCATCGCGCAACGGTGATTGCATGTTAGGTCACACGGAAACCGAGCAAATAGAAAGAACGAAGAAATTGTCTTGATTATCAGACGTTCCTTTCGATTAGGTTTTGACATTCGCGCGACGAGGACATTTTTCCTCGTCAAGCACATTTTCGTGTATTCTATGAAGCTAATAAGTTCAACCGAATAGGACTAAGATTCAGTCTAGTTACCCATCACTTCCTCATACGCTTGAAGAGCCGAGAAAAATGCGTTCCTTCGTTGCGTTGAATGAACTTTTCTTTCGGATCTATGGTACCTCTATATAATTGTATCTCTATGCTTGAAATATTTAGCAACTACAACGGTACACGGTTGCCGAAAATATATATTTTTTTGGTATATAATTGTATCTCTATGCTTGAGATATTTGGTAACTACAACGGTACATGATTGCTGAAAACATGTATTTTTTTGGGTCACATGCAACAGCGGGACTTCTTCAGAAGTGACCTTACAACCTGGAACTGAGCTTCTCTTCATGGGCCGTCGAAGAGCGTGTTCCACCCTACTAACTGTAGTTACTACGCTAGTCACCGTAGTTACTACGCTAGGCTGGAACGTTTTTATTTTTTCGGTCAAAATATCAGGCCGCGGCCTGATCGTACCAATCACGTTACAGAGATGCGAAGTTACTACGCTTACTACGCTCCCGAGCGTGGCAAGCAAATAGTTACTATTAGTCACTGTTTCGGGAAGGCTGGAACGGTCAGCGTAGTAACTTTTCGGGAGGCTGGAACGGAAATAGTAAATAATAATAGTTACTATCGGTAGAGGGGTGGAGCACGCTCGAAATTGACGCTTTTGTTGAAATTCAAATTCTCCGCGTCTGGGTGAACTTTATCTTGTGGGGCCAGCAGTGGACCCAACCGTGGCAAAATGTGTAGGCATTTACTTCCATCAGGTCGTCAATACTCTTGATGACTATCTCTCCTTGCCGATGCAAAATCTCCAGCCTCTCCGGGTACCTAGCGGAAGAAAGGCAGAAGTGGTATCACAGCTGCTCCCAAAGATCGCCGTGATTGTTTGACACAGGATTTTAGTCGTTGGGTGTGAGTCGTCACAGAGACGTTTTCTTCCTGAGGATCACTGGCGTCTTTTGGACTGAGTCATATAGAGTATTGCTGTCTCTTTCGGGGTTTCTCGTCCCGTCTAGGGCTTTAGCCTGGTTCCACGATACCAGGGTTCATCCTGTGAGCACAGTGAAATATATGTGAATTTGTTTTTAGCTCAATAATAAGCTTTGAAGCCAAGCTGACTATTCATAAAGAAAGGATCAAAAAATATATTTTTTTCACTGAATTTTATTGTACAGATACATAAGCTAATTGTAAACAAATCACATAATTGCACATATACACAAAAGTTTTAACCACGCACGTTCTAACAGTCGTTATTTCATTTGTATTTGCTGGTCGTACGGATGGGTTGTCGAGTCCGCATCGCTCTTATGTTCGTGTATTTCATAAAAAACGGGTATTTCTCATGTATTTTATTATTAATTATTGTCAAGAACCCCACTTCGGAGCCCAGGAGATGATGAAGTAGAGATGGGTTCGTACCTATACGTGACGTATGATTTTCTAAATGTTTTGGGTCAACTAGGGAGTTCAGTCTAACAGACTTGCATCAAGAACAAATAATCCAATAGAACCTCCGTCTTTGGTCCTATGCTTCGACTATGGATAACCCGACAAAACTGAGCTGAGCAAGAGGTATTTGCTGAACCTTGATTTGATGCCCGTCTACTTCCTTCTTCGCCGCTGCGCATATCAGAGGAAAAAGTCATGAGGCGCGCTGACCCGCTCAGTCTGCAGCGCGTCCAGAAAACCAATCGGCTTTTACTTTGGAAATTTCTATACTCCGGGGCTTTGCGGTATAGCTGTTTGTAGAGGTAACGAAGTGTGGTGTTCCGCGTAGCTACTACCCTCCGCTCGTTTGCATCAGACCGGGTATAGGAATCTATTCGACTCCGCATGGCCATATTACAGAGATAGAGAGACGGGTGGGGGGGTCTTGTGCTTATTTATTCTTGCATGCATGCCAGTGTATTTTTGTTGACGCTTACTGTGCTATTTCCGAAATGAAGAATCTTTGGAACAATAAAGTGAATTTGAAATGAAATGATGATTTCGTTCCAGTTCCAATGAGAGGGCCGTGGTCGTCACGAGTCGACAGCATCCGCCGCTGGTTCGATCCCGGACGCTTCCAGCCATCGTTGCACCGGGATTGACATTTTTGCACACACAGATCAGTACCTCAAGTTTCCCAGGTGAGTTGGGGGGTACTTAATGAGGGCCTCAAGACACGCTGTTTATGCTTAAAATTTTCCCTCCAGATATAAAAAAGATGGATGGCTTTTCCACATAAGTTGCGTTTTATTGGATGTAGTTTCGGTGTAGTTTCGCTTAACAGTGTTTTTTTTTGGAAAAAAGTTTTGCTTCATGCCGTTTTAGTTGTCCATTCCAAGGGCTGTAGTTTCGAACCTGAAACTGCTTAGCTCAAAGTACAAACTACCTCGCATATGTAGTTTGACTAGTTAGTTTGAGTTTCGGAAACAGGAACTCAATAAAACGCAAGTAAGACAAAACAAGAGCCAAACTACAAACTTTGACGAAACAGAATAAAACGCAACTATAGTACAGATTGCACACTCAGTTAGCACAAGTGACACTGGAATTTTCGGTGTAATTTGTCATCATTGATTCGTGGTTGGTGACGGTTGCTGGCCTCATGTATTGACAAAAACGATACGAAGCCAACACTAATAATTGCAAAAAAAACAAACAAAAACAGTCAATAATGGCAACAACAAATAATGCGGAAAACAAACCAACACTGATAACATTCTCTCCGTAATACAAACTAGGTTTACGTTGCCTGGTCGACGTGAATTTTTGCAGCAACCTTTGGTAGTCTTCGCAGATAGCAACACTTTGGTTGTGTTTCTTCGCTACCGTTTTAACACTGTTGTCAACCCCTTGAAATTTTTGAAATTTTCCCCAGAAAATTTGTGTTACCGTTTTAAGACTGAAGTTGTCCACCCTTTGAAACTTTTAAATCGTACAACCCAAATTTTTTTATTTTGTTTTAATGATAACACATTCCTTGATCACATACTCGTCCGGTGTTGGACAACAAACATAAGATCTGGAGAACTTTATCCTTTTTAATCGTGGACTTTGCGACGGATGAAAATTCGCAAAATTATCTTATAGAACCTAATTGGTGCTATAAAGCTACAATAAAACGTTCACGGTGCTCCATGGCCACCTTCAGGAATCCACCCAACCGACGCAGCTCTTGGAACACTCACCGCCCATGAAATCTTTCAGAGACACCCCTTCAAGAACCTTTTTACCAAAAACTTCTCTCCTTAGCTCCCCCAACCTACTACAAAAACAAACCAAGTGTTCCATGACTAGCATCAAGCTGTTCTCAGATTGTGAAATTACGAAACTACGTCATTGTCTTGCATTATTATTTGTAATCGTTGGGTAAACACTTGATTCTAGTGATGGTCGTGAAGACAGATTTTTTTTTACCTTTTAAATGAATTGGAAGCAAATAAAAGAAAACCAAGAATAAAGAGTTGGAGAAGTAGAAACTCGAATAAGGTCACATGTCAGCAGGCTGAGCACAATTTTTCCCGATTTTGATTTATACCCGGGGTGGAGCTTCGCTCAAATGCGGCCAGTAACATTCGTGATGTTACCTCTGTGGCAAAACCCAGAGATTGCCATAGGTTCATGACAAGAAAAGACGTTCGACGGCAATAAGAACAACAGCCGACGAATATTCTGTGATCGGGACAGGCAACGACTAGGCTCCCAAAAACGGAAACTGTAACCAGCATGATTCCAGCCATGTCTGTCCCGCCGTGTCCGTTCCATCCTTATTTGTTCTTGGAGTCTAACTACTGATCCAGAGACGGCTGCCGCGAGGGGCTGCCCACTATCCGCCACTTGGTGTACACCATGTTGCGCCACCCATGCACCAGCCATCCGCCACGCGCGCCACTCATCCGCCACGCGCGCCACTCATCCGCCACCCATCCGCCACGCGTGCCACTCATCCGCCAGCGCCACTCTTCCGCCACCTATCCGCCACACGCGCCACCCTTCCGCCACGCGCGCCACTCATCCGCCACGCGCGCCACTCATCCGCCACGCGCGCCACTCATCCGCCACGCGCGCCACTCATCCGCCACGCGCGCCACTCATCCGCCACGCGCGCCACTCATCCGCCACGCGCGCCACTCATCCGCCACGCGCGCCACTCATCCGCCACGCGCGCCACTCATCCGCCACGCGCGCCACTTATCCGCCACGCGCGCCACTCATCCGCCACGCGCGCCACTCATCCGCCACGCGCGCCACTCTTCCGCCGCGCGCGCCACTCTTCCGCCACTCATCCGCCACCCATCCACCACCCACTCATCCGCCACCCGCCACCCGGTGTACACCGATTTTGAGAGTGGGCAACCCCTCGGGCTGCCGTCGGCACAACTATACCTCTACGGCCGGTGGTGACACGCCATCCACGCGGCAATAAATTGCCGCCGGTGCATCGGTCCCTTGTGCCGATTGACAGGGAAATATATAGAATGTTCTCCTCGCTGAGATACTCTTAGTATCTTTTGAAGTCTCTTGGACTTCCGCCCGAGAAAGCAACCATGATTGACGACCCGTCAGTTTGAAAGATGAAGTCGAGCAAAACGGAGTCAAAACAATTCCGATGAAGACAATGAACGTGTCCGAAAGCTCCGAAACAAACGAGAATGCTGAATTAATTCAGGGTTTTATGCAGCATTTCGATTTCGGACTTAAAGTTTAACTGAAAAGCCAACTTAATTTTGTGTCATTTAGTTGAATACACTGAATTATTTGGATTCTGAAAAGGGATTTTTTTGTTTTCCACTATCTGCTCTAGTTATGACGTTCAGAATATCTGCGGCCGTCCCCGCAGCGAAAATTCTACTATGACGGGGGAAATTTTTTTCTAAACACAAACAAGGCTTTTCAGTGGGCAGTGGCGATATTGGTGAAGATTGCTTAGTGCCTGAACAAAAAAAAGTCATAAATCTTTCTTGTAAGGCATACAACAAATTAGAGGTACCACAAATCACACGGAAATTCCACTGTTTGAAAATCGATTATTCCTGAATAGCGGAACAACCAAGTAACGCATTTTCAGCGGGTCTTCAAGGCAATTTAAGTGAGTAAGTGACGGGTAACTATAGTTACCGAAAAGGACTGGGATAGGACAATCTATAGATTGTCCTATCCTTGTCCTATCTTTTCGGTTAAACTTTAAATTTTCGCTCTGTTAATACAGCATTAAATTCATCATGAAATTGATCGAAAATTCAGCAAAGATGCTATTTTACGCTGAATTTTCAAGAAGAAACTGGGGAGCAGGCGATTATGGCTAAATTTCGGTATTCTAGAAGTGTCAGAGAAGAAATAAAGGTAACAGCGTTCTGACAAAAAAATAAATAAAATTCAGCATTGAATGCAGCATTTACAGCACTAAAAAGCTTTCGGACACGTTCAATGTTTTCTGACCGGGCGAGCAAACAACGAAGTATAGAAGCGCGGCACTGCCTACGTAGCCTATCAATCAAGGGTAGTTTACAGCGGAGCAATAGAACTTACGTATAATAGAACTTTACGACTTCCGGATCGAGCAATAAAGATAAAGACCCCTGGAACAGAATTCTCAAAGTTTAATTGTATATGTATCTAAATATGTTCAGTTGATGATCAGCTAAGTTGATGAGGTTTTAGTTTATAATTGTTGATTGATTTTTTTTTATATGTGAAAGTTTTGTGTTTTTTTTTTGGTTTTATTTTCATTTGTCCTTTTTCTTTGTTGAAATGAAAGAAGATAAAAAAAAGAATGTTTCAGCAACTTGGAAAAATAACCTCGTTTACCGTGCTTACCTTGACTTCACCGTGTCACAACCGGGCTTCATGTCTTAGCAGCTCTTCTGCACGTCGAATTGCTTCCTAGCCGTGATCAATTCCCGACCATTCAATAATTGCTTCCTAGCCGTGATCTAGTCCCGACCATTCAATAAGAACGGTAAAACTTTCTCATACACTCTGACTGTGACGACTGAAGAAGAAACGTTTTAAAGTAAAAGTTTCAGCAGACATCGTGGTACCTCTCATTTCTCATTTCTTCACAAACCCATCCGTCTGTTTGCACTTTGCAGCCGCACTTGTTCCCTTTCGCCTTGATGAAAAAGACGGAACAACTTCCATACCCGGGATCTCTGACCTATGAGCTTTTAGATGCAATAAGCAGGAGCTGGATCCGCCTCGAAAAAAAGCTAAACACGGCAAATGCAGAAATCAGCGTAGTGCTGTTGGAGGTATATAGACCTTTCAGGATATTATGGATGAACATGGCGAGGATGCAGTTAGACCATCCGTGCCGTGCAGTGTACTGTGCACTTCTTCAGTTCTTTATTCTGTAGCCCAAATCCAGGTTCTGTGTTTTTTGGGGTGTGGTGTCGGACCGCTCACCATTTGCCGATCACATTATCGGTTCCATGATCGTGTAGTCAGGATACAGATCATTATATGTCTTGATATGTTACCAATGACGAATCAGTGACCGAATCAGGAACGTAAGATGGTATGTTTTTTTTTTCTGAATTCATTATCGGTAATGACTGATTGTCACACGTTGATTAATCTGCCTTTCTGAGCTGTTGCTGCGGGATTTGGATACACAAAAAAATCGATCTGTGATTGGTCAGTCGCTGTTACTAGTAGGCTACATAATAGCTGCGTTTTGCAGATATCATGGTATCTGATACCAGTGATACCGCGGTCTAGAGTCGTTTTCGCAGTTGCTGTGGTATCTGATACCACGGTCAAAAGGCGTTTTTGCAGCACCTCCTAGTAATTTCAAAAGCCCCAAAAGTACCATACGTATCCCCCCTTAATCAGTTTCAAGTTCAACTTCAAACCCTTCACTCCCGTCGTTGAAAACTCTCCCTATCTTCCGGAAATAAAATCCTGTCGAACCCTATTCACCGAAATATCCTCCTAATCGGCTCTGTCCGTCGCATGTTTTTGAATAAAGTGAATTGAATTGAATCTGATATTCAGATACCACGGCCGGATCATCCGGCTCGGATAAGGCCAAGCAGGTCCATTGCAGAGCCTTTACCGAAACTTCAACCTGTGACTGCTTCACATGCTCGATACGAGCTTAGTTTTGTCCCCTCGTTTGTTAAGTTGTTTAATTTGTTTAGTCTGTAAAAAAGCATCAATTGTATACATTGTATTTTTGTTATGTTAATTTTGGCTCGTCGACTGACATACATGTTTATTTTATGACAACAAAAACTAATAATCGGGCTCTGTCCGTCGCTTGTTTTTGAATAAAGTGAATTGAATTGAATCTGATATTCAGATACCACGGTCGGATCGTGGTATCTGAAAAATGTATCGCACTTTCATCATCACTAACACTAGAGTCTATTTTTTTTTGTCAAATGAAAGAAGTGAAGTAACTCTACTCTAGATGCCATTGGATGTCAGTATTTCTTTTTGGATTATTTCTGAAAGCGCAAATCCGGCGATTGTCGTTTTTGCAGAGCATCCGTAGAATCAGATACCACGGTAACTGCAAAAACGACTAATTGCAGATCCAGTTACCGTGGTAATATATACCATGGTGTCTGCAAAAACGCAACTAATGTTAAACCTTGAGACAAGGGAAGTCGGAATATGAATTAAAGTTATGATTCAAGAAGACCGAGAAATTCCCCTCCGCTCATCAACTAAAGGTGTTTTTCCGTTTACACATGTGTTTGCCACAGTAGGCCTATGTGGCACGGAAACAGAAGTTTGTGACGCACACTCGACCTGCAAGTTGAAACCAGCGTAAACATAGTTTTTATGGCACTTGCAGCTTCGCTCAAGTGCCATATACCGATCACTTTTCGGTCTGTCGGTCTGTCGGTCCGTCGGTCTGTCGGTCGGTCGGGCGGTCCACTGTTCTCGAGTTAGGGTACTTCCAGAAGAGCTAGGACGATGAAACTTGGCAGGCATATCAGGGACCCGACCAAACTAACCTAGAAATAGTCACTTCCCCGATCCGACCACCGTGGGAGGAGTGGAGGGATGGGGAATCCGGAATTTTGAGGAAAGTTTAACTTTCGAACGGGTGATCGGATCTTAATGAAACTTTATATTCGGAAAGACCTCGTGTCTCAGACGTCACAATTCGACTCCGGAATGAATCTAGTGACTTTGGGGGGAGCTGGAGGGGGGGGGGCGAAAATCGTGTGACATGCTCAGAGTGGACGGATCGGGATCAAACTTGGTGGGAAGAACAAGCACAAGTCCTAGATACATAGTTGACAAGACTGGACCGGATTCAAGCACTGTGGGGGGAGTTGGAGGGAGGGTTCCGGAATTCCGGTGATCCCGACTAAGATGCTTACACATGAGCTAGGAAGCTGAAACTTGGCAGGCATATTAGGGACCCGACCAAACTAACTTGGAAATAGTCACTTCCCCGAACCGACCACCGTGGGGGAGTGGAGGGATGGGGAATCCGGAATCTTGAGGCAAGTATAACTTTCGAACGGGTGGTCTGATCTTAATGAAACTTTATATTTGGAAAGACCTCGTGTCTCAGATGTTACACTTCAAGTCCGGAATGGATCCAGTGACTTTGGGGAGAGTTGGAGGGGGGGGACCGGAAACTGTGTGACATGTTCAGAGTGGACGGATCGGGATGAAACTTGGTGGGAAGAACAAGCACAAGCCTTAGATACATAGTTGACAGGATCGGACCGGATCCGAGTACTGTGGGGGGAGTTAGAGGGAGGGTTCCGGAATTCCAGTGATCCCGACTTAAGATGCTTACACATGTGCTAGGACGACGAAACTTGGCAGGCATATCAGGGACTTTACAATTTTAACTTAAGAATAGTTGTTTCTCCGATGTGCCCATCGTGGGGGAGTGGAGGAGGGGGAATCCAAATCTTGAGGTTGTCCAACTTTTGAACGGGTGATCGGAACTTAATGAAGCTTGATATTCGGAAAGAACTAATGTCTCAGATGTCCAATGACACGCTTAGAATACAGCGATTGGGATGACACTTGGTGGGAAGAACAAGCGTAAGCCCTAGATAGATCAGTAATAGAACTGGACCGGATTCGGTAACTCTGCGGTGAGCTGGAGGGGGATCCAGAATTCCGGTTATCGCA
The DNA here is from genome assembly GCA_023053555.1 of Branchinecta lindahli. Taxonomy (NCBI): domain Eukaryota; kingdom Metazoa; phylum Arthropoda; class Branchiopoda; order Anostraca; family Branchinectidae; genus Branchinecta; species Branchinecta lindahli. The sequence continues at coordinate 15,324,523 of JAKZAO010000008.1, read as the reverse complement.
ATTTAAGGTACTTCAAGATGTGCTATGACGATGAAACTTGGCTTGAACATTAGAGACTTGACAAGATTGGCTTATAAATTGTCACTTCCCAGATCCGACCATCCCTTAAAGTACTCATCTTAACCGCAAAGTCCAAAATATAATTTTAAGCAAAACCTACATTTTCATGATCCCCATGAGCCCATGATCATTTTTGCCTCAAGGGTTTTGCTTAGAAATAAATTTCTACCACCCTTAAAGTGCGCATCTTAACCGAAAAGCAAAAAAAAAATTCTTTTCACCAAACCATATAGGCTATTCATGATCCTAAAGGGCCCAGGATCATATACCAAGCCTTGCAAGTGCCATATGAGCTTACAGCTCTTGTTTTTCCGGTAATTTCAAACACCTGAAAATAAAATAAAATCTCAGTAAAAAGAAATTCAGGCTTACGCCTTTGCCATTCTGTACTAGAAGGATTCTCAGTTGTATGTGTGTATGCTTGATGAAGTAGCTAATTTTCTTATTAAAAAAAAAGAAAGATCGTAAAAATATCTACCCTCTCAACTACCCAATCGAGCAGCAAAAACAGCAGCCGTATCCATAATGAAATCACAGCACCAGCTTTAGCTCCAAGGTTTTCACGAAGAAATTCAACAAATTATATACTTTCGTTGTTTTTCCACATGTTCATTTTCCAGCTTGAGCCTGAAGAAGACCTTTGCCAAGAAGGGCCAAAATATGGCTCTAATAAAGTGCAGCTTACGTATCCGTTTTGCACCGTCAGATCAGATCTAATATTCTTGTTTGGCCAAATTTGAATTTCCCGCCAAATCGAGCCACAGAATCGAAAATTATTTCGACAGTTTTTCGTCAGCATTGAATATCTGTTGGACTACTTGATCCAGACAAGCGAATCTTGTAGATTTCCGGTCTTCGTCAAACCCCTTTAAAGGACACCTGAATGAAGAGTACCAAGTATCATCCCTATCTGTATGACTTCCGTTAACTTGGCTTGCAGAAAACCCAATCCAAATACGAAATAGCTTTTCCAAGCTATGATTTTTGCTCCATTTTGCATCTGTCTTAATTTCAGTACCGAACAGTTTTAGAAATGAACAAATGTCTCCAATCCACCCTTCTTCTGGAATATTTGTTAACCAGTCCAGCCCAAACGTATATCTTAAAGAAATCCCAATACGATCCGGCCAGCGCTGTACACGATTTGAATGAATTGCGGTTTTTGTCTTGGAGTCTGCATGTGCAAACCTCCAGAAACGAACATCCCTATTTTGAAAACGTCACGCTCAGGAGAAGAATGCTCTCCGTGGCCATGTCTGTAAATGCATTCTCCATGGTGTGTTCAAGTATGGTTTCATTGTTCAGGTGTCCTTTAACATTTTGCTAGAATCTGTAACCATGTTCAGGTATGGATTCAGCTCAGGCATGTTTACTCCATCATCTCTCTCTAATCGACTTTAGACCACTTGGCCTCTTGACCAAAGTCCTCATTCAACAGTACTTTCGGCGAACTGCATGCAGACAGGGACCCATACATTTCCTGTGAATGCCTTGCCATTCACAAAGGAAATTTATGGGTCCCTGATGCAGAGCTAAAGAGTTGTTGACATTGAGAGGCGAACCTTTTGATCCAAATTTCCGGGTTTTGGAAATTTTGCCAGCTTATCCGTCAAGGAAATAAGCTCAAAATTGGATTCAGCATGTCTCCTTCCCCTATACCGAATCTCTAATCGATCTTAGTATGTTCGAAAGCTGTAACAGCATGACTTTATCATTGGGCTATAAAAACTTCAGGCTAAATATCCGATTGTGGCCGGAATCTGGGCGAACTAGGCTACTTGTCCGGCAAAAAAATAATTTTGATATTCGGATTCAACATGTATCTTTACCGCTAAAGACAACCTCTAATCAACTTCAGAGTAAACTTTTACTTTTCACAAGTTTTCCGATTTGCTGGATTCTGTGTGAACCACGTGTACCGAGAAAAAATAAATTTCATATTTGGATTCAGCATGTCTCTTTGACCATAATTCGAACCTTTAATCAACTTCATATTAAATTTTTAGTTTTCACATTTTTATGGCACTTGCAGCTTCGCTCAAGTGCCATATACCGATCACTTTTCCGTCGGTCGGTCTGTCGGTCGGTCGGTCGGTCGGTCGGTCGGTCGGTCGGTCGGTCGGTCGGTCGGTCCGGTGATCGCGAGTTAGGGTACTTGCAGATGTGCTAGGACGATGAAACTTGGCAGGCATATCAGGGACCCGACCAAACTAACTTGCAAATAGTCACTTCCCCGATCCGACCACCGTGGAGGGAGTAGAGGGCGGGGGAATCCTGAGAATTTAGTAGTTTTTGTAAAACCCCTACCCCTTTCTACACACTAGTAGGTCTACGCGCGGCGTGACGTCACTCTTTGCATCGGATCACTCTGTTAACATTGGAAAGAGCTAGTGCATTCGAGGGTCAAAGGGGTTTGTATATGTGGTCCAGTGCGGGGGAATATGGAAAATTGAGTGTTGTGTAACTTTCGAACGGGTGATCGGATTGGGACGAAACTTAATACCTGAATGAATGACATATCTCTGATGTTCCATTTGAAGTCCGAACCGGATTCAACAGCTATGGGGGAGTTGGGGTGGGGGGAGACCGGAAATATCGAGAAACGGTTATAATGGAGGGATCGGAGTAAAACTTGCTGGGAAGAACAAGAATCTGCTCCAGATAAATCGTTTACACGTTTGGACTGGACCCAGATACTTGGGGGGGGGGGAGGTGGAGGGGAGTTTCCCGGAATTCTGGTGATGACGGTTTCTGGGATTTTCACGACGAAACTTGGGAGGCGTATCAGGGACCCGATCAAACTGACTTGTAAATAAAAATTCACTCGATCCGATAGTCGTGGGGGGATCGGAGGGAGAGGGAATCCGGAATATTTATTCATGCGTAACTTTGGAACGGGTGATCGGATTCGAGTGAAATTTAATAACTGAACAGAGGGCGTGCATGTGGGGATCTTTTTCATGTCCGGACCGGATCCGACAACAATTGGGGGGGGGGAATACGTGACCGGATTGGACTGGAGAGATTGGGATGGAACTTTGTGGGAATAACAAACAAGTCCGAAACTGAACCGGATTGGCTCCGGCGACTGTGGGGGGAGTTTGAGGGGCGGGTCCGGAATTCCGGTGATCGGGAGTTAAGGTACTTCCAGATGTGCTAGGACGATGAAATTTGGCTGGAATATTAGAAATTCGACAAGATTGGCTTAGAAATCGCCACTTTTCAAATCCGACCATTCCTTAAAGTACCAATCATGACCGCAAATTAAGAAAATTACTTTTAAGCAAAATATGCATTTCCATCATCCCCATGAGCTCATGATCATTTTTGCCTCAAGGGTTTTGCTTACAAATGAAGTTCTAGCTCCCTTAAAGTGTGCATCTTAACCGCAAGGTCGAAAAGTACTTTTTATCAAACGATACATCTCAACCCATGATCAGTTGTCCCACAAGGGTTATGCAAAAAAAAAAAAAAATCTTGCACCCTTAAAGCACAACTCTTACTAGAAAAGATCTTCTCACTGTGAAATGTGCCAGAAAAATGTTTTCCGAAAATACCATTACTTTCCACCTAAAATTAGCGATTTTCTTGTTAGCGCTTGTCGACTGTGTCCGGCTTTCCTGCCATCCATGGGCGCAAAACATTTGAAAACTGAACGTGCCGTGGTTAAGAAGTGGGAAAACTATGCAAATAAAAGAAGTAATAAACAGAAGCTTCTCAGATCCTTAATGGGAAAGAGTTGTCAGCGGATATTGAAGATCTCGGCAAACGTTTTGTTGTGTGACGGGCAAAACTCGGCAAAGCCGAAAAAGAGCTAAAAATGTGTAGGCACAAAATGAAACAATGGAGAAAGGTGGGGATTTCAGAAGCTTATAATTCTGTATGGGAGCTATGTATATTATAAAAGGCAGAATAAACAAGAGGGGTCCTTTAAAGTGCGCATTTTACCCGCATTAGTGGAAAAAAAATACTTTTGATCATACGTATATATCAATGATCCCTAAGAGCCTTCTATCGTTTTTGCCTCAAGGGTCTTCCTTACAGATAAATTTCTAGTGCCTTTAAAGTGCGCATCATTACAGCCAAGTTCAACGATAAAATACCTTTTCTCTAGCTCCCTTAAAGTGCGCATCTGAACCGCACAGTCGAAAATTACTTTTGATCAAATAATACATCTCAACCCTTGCAAGTGCCATATGAGCTTACAGCTCTTGTTTCCGGTTTTTGCCGGATCCCGGGTGAACTACTTGTCCGGCGAGAAAATAATTTTCATGTTCGGATTCAACATGTCTCTTTACCCCTAAAGCGACTATCTCATTAGCTTTTAAAAAATATTTGTTTTCGCCCCTTAATTTGAAAACCCTCCCCCACCCCTCAATATAAGGCTACAGAGTCCATCTTCGAACTCGACCTGTACTTTGACCCAGAGAGTCCTCATACCAAGTTTGAACAAAATATATCTACCCTTTCGAGAGTTATCGCAACTTTTACGAAATCATAGGTATCATCCCGTCACTTACGTTTTGGGATCCCAATAACCTTGTTCGTCGCGGAAACACACGTGTGGGCCGCTTAATGTTGCCACTATAGTCGCAGAATTCTGAGATTTGTCACAGGTCGACGTCTTCGACAAAACGAGCCGGAATTCTGCCGTGTACCTTGACAAGTAAACCAGAAATGAATTTTTGAAGTGAATTTAGTACGAAGGGGCTGTGACGCTTGACATATGTTTTTAGTCTCGCCACTGTTACGCCCCTCACAAGTTACGCGGCGAGCGGAATGAAATAGCAAAGTTTACCTCGCGTCTAAACTCAATGGGATAGTTAGATTGATTCGAGATTCGGAACCGGAATGAGCAGACTGGTTTAGTGGTAGCCTGGGCGAGCTTGTGATTGAACTATCTTGTAAAGTGAACTATCTTTTTGGTTATTGGTGTATTAATAAAACTTATGTTCTACTAACGATCTGAGTCGTTACAGGGGCAAAAGTGGACAATAGACCTTGCCAAAAGTTATTTTGAATTCCCAAAAGTTATATTTGGTTCCCAAATTCGCAGACGTTTCATTGAACTTTCAAATTTCCCGTTGAAATGACACGATAGATATTACATTTTGCGAAACTTTCATTGAAAAATCACAGTTTGTGCACGCGAAGCGAAAAATTTCCGAGTTCAATAAAACGTTTGGGAAGTTCAATATCTCGTTTGCGAAACACCGGGGTAAAACAGGACAATGCAACGATACGATACATCAGATGGTGTCGAATATCGCGGTATCGAAACTATCGCACCTAGTCTGATACCGCGAAAGTTTCGGTACCGCGATATTCGACACATATGACGAATCGTATCGTTGCATTGTCCTGTTTTACCCCGGTGTTTCGCAAACGAGATATTGAACTTCCCAAACGTTTTATTGAACTCGGAAATTTTTCGCTTCGCGTGCACAAAGTGTGATTTTTTAATGAAAGTTTCGCAAAATTTAATATCTGTCGTGTCATTTCAAACGGGAAATTTGAAAATTTAATGAAACGTCTGCGAATTCAATATAATTTCTGGGAACTTCAATGAAAGCTCTGTCAATTCAACATAAGTCTTGGGAATTCAATACAACTTTTGGGAATTCAATATAAATTAGGGAACCAAATATAACTTTTGGGAATTCAATATAAATTTTGGGAGCCCAATATAACTTTTGGGAAGGTGTATTGTCCACTTTTGTCAGTTCAACATAAGTCTTGGGAATTCAATACAACTTTTGGGAATTCAATATAAATTGGGGGACCAAATATAACTTTTGGGAATTCAGTATGAATTTTGGGAACCCAATATAACTTTTGGGAAGGTGTATTGTCCACTTTTGCCCCTTCGTAATTTAGAAGTCAAGGGCTCCCATGTCGGAGCCTCACAGACAAACCAGGACCCACATGGCGGGGCCTCATGGTGACCACCGTGAGGCCGACGAATGTGTAGATGGGAAGTGGTGAGGCATCCCAGGAATATTGTGATTAAACTGAAATGACAGAACCAAACAGTCCCCAGCAGGAACACCTCCTTTGGGACCCTGCCGTAGTCTTTTGTCTCGTTCGACTAAGGGATCTTAGCTTACACTATAAATCTAGCGGTAATCTGATCGTTGGAGCAATCCTTTTTAAAACGGTCAAAGCCCGTGACAGTTGGATTTACTGCCGTTGGCGGTTGAATTCTGAACGTTATCAGAAGAAGGCATCTTAGCTTAGATTATGGGTCTAGCGGTAATCTGACCGTTGGAGCGACAATTTGCCCAAACCAGTTCGTTTTACTGGCGGTTAGAGTCTGGATGTTAACGGGTTTTAGCGGTCAGTTGTACTTGAGTCTTTAGTGAGTGAACATGTTGAACCAGGAGAAGTTTTGTAAAATTTTAGTTTTCATGTAAGTACTTACTTACTTGTACTTGTTGCACTTCAAGCCGACGGAGGGCTCATCGTGGCATCCAAAATTTGTCGGCACGCATCTTTCCAAGCGAGGCGGTCAGTTGCTAGCGGCTCCATGATCGTTAGGAGGTTCAGGTACGCTCCGAATGCCCTTAGAACTCTAGATGGGATTTATAGGGGGGAGCCGAGGCTCGTGATCGTTGCGGCGTTGGCATGACCTGTGGCCGTCGAAGCTCCCACCTCCGTCTCTAGAATTCGAGGGGAAGTCCCATAGCATTACCTCAAAGTGGTGGAGCGGTGGAAACACCCTGGACGACACGCCTTAGGAAAGGGTGGCTAAAATGCTGGGGGCGCCGTAAGAGTGGGGTCCTTACGGTTAAATATATTCCCGAGAAACATCCAAAATTATGAAGAGGTTCAGGTACGTCATATTTAGAAACCGTTCCTAGGTCTGAGAGATGACGACGTAATACTATGTCTACTTCCCTCTTAGCCGCCGCGCATTAAGAGGAAAAGACCGTAGCAGGCGTGCGTGAGCTACCTCTGCAGAGCGTAAATATCGATATCGAAAACGATATTTGATCATTTATGATTATTGTAAATAATGCAAACAAGTTACATTTATATATCCGAAATTGGAGTAATATGTTCTTCGTAATTCAATTTATTCGAAGTTTGAGTTCATGCAAGATGCTTTCTTACGACAATATTTTGCTCTTAAAGGAACAGAAAACTTGACTCAAACTTGACTCGGGGAGCTAGCTAACTGGTGTGAGGCCGATCACTGTTACATCAATTTTTAGCCGAATTTACGAGAGTTTTGTTGCTTCTTGGCTAAAAAAATATCTCTCGGAAGTCATCGATAAGAGGCAATTTGGTAACATCCCGAAGTGTTCAACTGTTCACTATCTCGTTAGTTTACTTGATTTTATTTTTAAAAATTTAGATGAGCCCGGGAAATGGATAAATCTAATTGCAATAGATTTTAAAAAAGCTTTCGATCTTGTAGATCACAAGATTTTGCTGGAAAAAATGGCAGAGAAAAATATTCCTGAATATCTTATTAATATCGTAAAAAGCTTTCTAACAAACAGAGAACAAATCGTAAAATATAAAAATAATTTTTCTTCTTCTTTACCGGTTTTTTGCGGTGTCCCGCTAGGAACAGTGATCGGTCCTTTATGCTTCCTCCTCATGATCAATGAAATAGCTGTCGGGCTGGAGGAAAGATGGAAGTATGTAGATGATCTTTCCCTAGCAGAGGTAGTATCTGGAGCGTGTAAAAGTCAAACTTTCAATTATATTGAACAAGTTACCTCTGAAGCAGCAAAATTAAATATGGTGGTAAATAAAGATAAATCTTCAGTAATGACATTTTCATTTCTCAAGGAAAGCCTACCTGAATTCGAACCACCTATAGACCCAAACCTCCTCAGTAACAGCACTACCCTGCTAGGAGTAGTGATCTCTTCTGATCTAACTTGGCATGAAAACACAAGACTGATTGTAAAAAAGGCAAATGGTGCTATCCAAATGCTGAAGACTCTAAAGAAATTCCGGGTTCCTAAGGATAAACTAAAATTAATTTTCTGCATGTTCATCCGCCCACTAGTAGAATATACATGTCCTGTTTGGCATTTCGCTCTTCCAAAAGAAGAAAGTGATAAAATTGAACGGGTTCAGAAGAGGTCTCTACAAATCATTTACGGAGGTTCCCCGCTGCCTTAGGCTACTCTTTTTATCTAAAAGAATACAAACTTGACCCCCTTTTTGTCCGTCGAGAGAAATTGTGCTTAAAATTTGGCTCAACCCTCCTCCTCCACCCCATCTACAAGAACTTCCTCCCGCCTCCCTTTGTCCCCCTCAGATCCCGACTCCCCAGAGAAGCGGCTGCGAAAGTTCCAAAACTGACACCGGTTTACTCCAGGTCACAGCGTTATTCTCGAAGCTTTGTGCCGAGTTTTGTCCGTACTTTTAACAATTCATAACTTGTGCGTTTTATCCTATTCTTTTTGTTTTTCTCGTTGACAAATCTTTCTTGTATAAACTGTTTGACTAAAAGATACCATATTTGGGCTATGCCTATGAGAGACTGTATCTTGTTTACATTAAATGATTTGATTTGATTTGATATCAAGAATGTACCCTGAGTCGATATTGAGAGTAAGAAAAATTCTCGTTACGACCATTGCAGTTTCCGGGCAGTTTCCGAGAATTCGACTTTTGAGCAAAAGGTTTGCAAAAGCAAAAGGTTTCTGTGCCGCGACTAGGAATAGAACCCCGGCCGTCTAGTCGGGGAGGCCGTTACTCTGTAGTCTACATGTAAAAAGGCGAACTTTTACAGTACATGAGTGCATAATTACAGTGCATAAGGGACAAGGGCCTGCCAGCTAGCTTTGGGAACACTAAGGAGGGGGTTCGAGACAGTTCGAGATGACAAAGAAGGGGGAGCCTGTCGACAATAAGACCCTGTATATTTATCCAAGCCCCCCGGGCGATTCGATGGCCGAAAGTTGCGTAGTCAAGTTTACTGTTCCTTTAAGTTTTGGTGAAAAGAGGCAAATACTATAGCGAAACATGGTACCGAAATATCGATATCGATTATCGAAGGTGAAAATATTGATATGTCGAAAAATACAAATCTCGCCAAACACTACTGCGCTGTCCACCGAGAAGTGGTCGCTCGTTAGGTTGGGAGAAAATCCGTTCATACTTTATCGAGCCCATGCCGATGTTTGTGCTTTGCGTAGCCAATAATATTTGCGTTCTTGTGGTCTTGGCTCGAGCTCTCGTGGTGTCCGCTTGACTGATACTTCCGTGCCGAGTTGGACCCTCCCTTCTTTACCGAAAAGTGTTTTTTTGGGATCCCAAACATAAGTGGAGGGCTACCTATGACCTCACAAGACTTGTCCGTCTATCCGTCCATCTGTCAGCATGATAACTCTCGAAGGGATAGAGATATTTTCTTCAAACTTGATATGAGGATCCATTGGGTCATAGTAGGCTACAGGTCAAGTTCGTAGATGAGCCCTGTAGCCCCATACTTAGGGGTGGGGGAGGGGTTTCAGATAAAGAGAAGAAAAAAATGTTTTAAAAAGCCAATGAGATAGTCGATATACGAGTCAGGAGACATGCTGAATCCATATCTGAAACTTATTTTCTCGCCGGACAATTAATTAGTTCGTCCGGAATCCGGCCAAAACCGGAAAATTTGTTGAAAGTAAAAGTTATATTTGAAGTTGATTAAATGCTCGATTTAGCTGGACAAGTAGTTGTCCCGGAATCCGGCCGAAACCGGGTATTTGGCAGAAGTAAGGCAGGAAGTTTTGATCAACTTCGTCAGAGTAGACGTATAGGGTAAACAATAGGCTGAATCCATAACTGAACTTTGTTTTCAGAAGACTAGTCATTGGTCAAATTTTAATAGTACAAATATTCAAGGAGTCTGGCGAAGACCGGATCTACAAGTTGCAATTGTCTGGATCAAATATTATTTTTTGGGATCCCATCGAAACCTTTGGTCTTCTTTCAAGTGATTGCTCTTTGAATAATTTAAGTGCTGAATACGTTTTGATTAGGAATTTTGATGTTATCTTTTTAAGCACAACTCTTACTAGAAATGATCTTCCCTCGATTAAATGTATCTGAAAAACCGATTTGGGAAAATACCATTAAATTCCACGTGAAATTTGCGATTTTCTTGTTAGCGCCTGTCGAATCTATCCAGCCTTCCCCCTCTTCGACGCGGCAGCTGGACGCACAATATTTGAAAAGGGAATGCGCCGTGGTTAAAAACAAGAGCTGTAAGCTCATATGGCACTTGCAAGGGTTGAAATGCCTTATTTGATCAAAAGCAATTTTCGACTGTGCGGTTCAGATGCGCACTTTAAGGGAGCTAGAGAAAAGTATTTTATCGTTGAACTTGGCTGTAATGATGCGCACTTTAAAGGCACTAGAAATTCATCTGTAAGGAAGACCCTTGAGGCAAAAACGATAGCAGGCTCTTAGGGATCATTGATATATACGTATGATCAAAAGTATTTTTTTTTTCCACTAATGCGGGTAAAATGCGCACTTTAAGGGTGCAAGAAATTATTTTTTTTTGCAAAACCCTTGTGGGACAACTGATCATGGGTTGAGATGTATCGTTTGATAAAAAGTACTTTTCGACCTTGCGGTTAAGATGCACACTTTAAGGGAGCTAGAACTTCATTTGTAAGCAAAACCCCTGAGGCAAAAATGATCATGAGCTCATGGGGATCATGGAAATGCATATTTTGCTTAAAAGTATTTTTCTTAATTTGCGGTCATAATTGGTACTTTAAGGAATGGTCGGATTTGAAAAAGTGGCGATTTCTAAGCCAATCTTGTCGAATTTCTAATATTCCAGCCAAATTTCATCGTCCTAGCACATCTGGAAGTACCTTAACTCGCGATCACCGGAATTCCGGACCCGCCCCTCAAACTCCCCCCACAGTCGCCGGAGCCAATCCGGTTCAGTTTTGGACTTGTTTGTTATTCCCACAAAGTTCCATCCCGATCTCTCCAGTCCAATCCGGTCACGTATCCCCCCCCCAATTGTTGTCAGATCCGGTCCGGACATGACAAAGATCACCACAGGCACGCCCTCTGTTCAGTTATTAAATTTGACTCGAATCCGATCACCCGTTCCAAAGTTACGCATGGCTAAATATTCCGAATTCCCCCTCCCTCCGATCCCCCCACGACTATCGGATCGAGTGAATTTTTATTTACAAGTCCGTTTGATCGGGTCCCTGATACGCCTCCCAAGTTTCGTCGTGAAAATCCCAAAAACCGTCATCACCAGAATTCCGGGAAACTCCCCTCCTCCTCCCCCCCCAAGTGTCCGGGTCCAGTCCAAACGTGTAAACGATTTATCTGGAGCAGATTCTTGTTCTTCCCAGCAAGTTTTACTCCGATCCCTCCATATAACCGTTTCTCGAGATTTCCGGTCTTCCCCCACCCCAACTCCCCCATAGCTGTCGAATCCGGTTCGGACTTCAAATGGAACATCAGAGATATGTCATACATTCAGGTATTAAGTTTCGTCCCAATCCGATCACCCGTTCGAAAGTTACACAACACTCAATTTTCCATATTCCCCCGCACTGCACCACATATACAAACCCCTTTGACCCTTGAATGCACTAGCTCTTTCCGATGTTAACAGAGTGATCCGATGCAAAGATTGACGTCACGCCGCGCGCAGACCTACTAGTGTGAAGAAAGGGGTAGGGGTTTTACAAAAACTACTAAATTCTCAGGATTCCCTCGCCCTCTACTCCCTCCACGGTGGTCGGATCGGGGAAGTGACTATTTGAAAGTTAGTTTGGTTGGGTCCCTGATATGCCTGCCAAGTTTCATCGTCCTAGCACATCTGCAAGTACCCTAACTCGCAATCAGCGGACCGACAGACCGACCGACGGAAAAGTGATCGGTATATGGCACTTGAGCGAAGCTGCAAGTGCCATAAAAACTTGGAAAACCAAGCAAAACAAAATAAGTCAAAAACACAAGATATGCCTGATGACCTACCATGTCTTCCAAAATGAGAAACAATGCTTTGAAGCTTCTAATATCCTTATGTGTGAAATAGCAGTCGGCTGACCTTGAAGCTTTCGGTGAATTTTATACGTGTGACTGGCGGAATTCGGCTCGGTCGAAAAAGTGCCAAAAGTCGTAGGTATAGGCAGAATAAGCAAGGGGTGTCCTTTACGTCGATGTTAACTAGAAAAGTCTTAAAAATTTCGTTGACTCCGATGGTCGATTTCCAAGGATTAATTCCTGATCTCGACGGCCTCAAAATATTCTAGCAGTTCTTTTCAGTTATTTTACTCACGGGTCCATGTCAGTGCATACTAGGAAACCGAGAGTTAATATTTTTAGCTAACGGAACCCAATTCCTGTGGGCTAGGGTTCCGGTAGTGCCAAAAATTAAAATTACAAACTCGCGTAGATATGTCAGTACTTCGAGTACGGTAGCATATATTATCAGCTCACGGAACCCAACTTCCATGGGCTAGGGTTCCGTTAGTGTGTGGTTTTTCGTTTGTTTTTTTTGCACTACCGGAACCCTAGCGCATGGGAGTTGGGTTCCGTGTGTTAAAACTCACTCCTGTTTCCTAGTATGCACTGACATGGGTCCGTGAGTTCAATTTTTTTCTTTTTTTGCACTACCGGAACCCTAGCCCATAGCCATCTGTGTCCATGAGTTCGTCATTTTCAACGAGACAGTTGTTGCTACCGGTACCTTAGCTCTCAGTATACGGGGTCCGGTAGTAGATTTTTCCCCATATTATTTTTTCTAAGTCACTGAAAATCACGGCATCCTAGCTCTCATCGAAATTATTCCGTGAGTTCTATATCCCATATAGACACTACCGGAACAAACAAGCTCCAATTATATAGTTTCCGGTATCACCTACCGGCTCCCTAGCTTCCAAGTCCATAGTTCCGTGAGACTACCGGACGAGAAGCTGACAGGATGAAGTTTCCGTGAGCTATTTCCATTTACTACCGGAACGGGAGCCAGCACATACAAGTTTCCGTTAGCCAATGGCGTCACATCCCGGAATCGTAGCTCTTATGGTTTGATTTCCGTGAGAACTACCGGTTCCTTAGCCCGTAGGACGTAAAGTATGGCTCCCGGTTCCCTAGACAGTGCCTTTATTGTATTTGTAGAAAATAATTGTTCTTTGGTTTTGCTATATTTTATCACAGACAATCACAAAGAGACGGAAAGTTTTGTATTTTGCTCGGTGTTCGCCACTAGTCGCGGAATTCTGCGATTTGTCACAGTCTTGACTTCTTCGATAAAGCGGGCCAGAATTCTTGGGAACGGTTCCTTACCAGTAAATACGGAAATGAAGCAAATAAAATTGAGGCATATAATTACGAAGATGATATATCTCATATATCTCGTTAATAGTTGGTAAAAAAAAAAAAAAAAAAAAAACAGTTTCGTTGTCGCCAAAATGTCATAGGTTTTTGCTGCCAAAGGTTGCAGGTCCAGTCAGATAAAGTGACAACACTGGATAAAAGACGAAGACTATAAAAGCCGACGCTTTGCTGCCAACTTGGTATTCTATGCGAATGTACAAATAGTATCAAACATGAAAGAAGTGCTAAAATATTCTGAGGTCGTCAGGACCAGAAATGCTTTCAAAAGTGAAAATCGCGACTCCAGTTAAATTTTAAGATTTGTTTCTGGTTTCAAAACATATAGATATGTCGTAGAAGTATTTTGAATAAAAGGCTGTCACTCGTGGTACATATTATATTCTTCTATCATTATTCTTTCTATCGAAGTAATGAAAAAATATTTTTGAAGGTCTACGCTGAGCTTTTTATTGCGAAAGTGTAGATCCAGTAGAGTATTGTATCGTCAATAGTTATCGACTGATCAGTGAATAGTGATCTCGATTTTCGGTACTGTCGAAGCAGTGTTGCCACGCCAAGTTTTCAGAATGTACAGATATCGCTCTAAAAAATGTACAGATTGCCCGAAAATGTACTTATACCAAAAAAATTCGACGCGTGTTGCGCTGCGCGCAACACGCGCGTCGTCGAACCAGAGAGACTGTCTTTGCAATGCAGTAATCATATTGTTCGCAGTATTTTCAACTTGAAAAAGGATTTTGACTGAAGTTGGAGGGGCACCAGTCGAAAGTTTACTAACAGCTTCAGTGAGCCATAATTCTGGTACTGTCGTAGTCTACAGATTTCGCCGCTCTCATATTAGTACATCACTTCTGAAAATTCCGGTGTTAGGTTCTTCTTGAAGAGTTCCACTCTGACATGATGAAATGGCAGCAAAAGCAGCGAACCAACGGCAACAGTTACTATTGGAGTTAACCGACCAACGGGAAAAAGGCAAAAAACGCAGCTATTATCTCTATTAGACGTCAGAAAATATAAGTAGAAAAAAAAAATTAGCCTAGACGTAGGAAAACTAGAAATGTACTTCATTTGTACAGAAAACGCGAAAATGTACTAGATTTGGCCATTTTAAAAAAAGTTGTACTTTCGTACAGACGTAACGAAAATGTACTGAAAAAGTACAATTGTACTCGACGTGGCAACACTGTGTCGAAGTTCGACAGTACCGAAAATCCATATTTCAAATTTTCTACCAGACAGACCGTTCGAGGTTCGACAGTCGAACCAGGGCTTCCACTTCGAAATCTTCAAAAACATATTATCAGAGCCAAAAAACATGAGATCCTAGAATTAGAAACTTCGAAAGCATGAGAATTTTCATTTGTTTATAATTCAACTTCAGTGTACAAAACGAAAACCAAATTTGGCAGCTGGTTATCATTATATCACTCATTTCTATTTAGTATTAACTTCCAACTAACTTTGACTAGGTGCAAATGTTTCACTCCTAGTAGTTTCTGGTTTTTACTCACCGGCGTTTGGTGTTGCATCTATAACGGAGATTTTTGTTCTTACCAAGTCACCATATCGAGGTTATGTAATTTCGATTTTGGGTACCTCTCCTGTAGTCTTATAATTATATTTTTGGGCAATAAGTACTATACTGTAGAGAAGCTAAATTCTTCAACATCATGTGCAAGGATTAGCCGTATAGACTACTTCAGGGGCGTCACGACGGGGGGGGACGCCCCCCCCCAATGTTGTTGGCCAGTCGGTAAAAAATAACCGAGTCGGCGCGAAGCGCCGCAATTTTTCGTCAAAACAGTTGATTTTTTTCATGTAAACAGTTGTTTTTTTCTGAAAATCAGTCGATTTTTCGTCAAAACAGTCGGTTTTTCTGAAAATCGTTCGATTTTTTTCAAAAGTGTCGCTATTTTCTTGAAAACAGTCGGTAAAAATTACCAGCCAGTCGGTTAATGCCTTGCTCCCCACCCAAAAAAAAACATTTTGGTTAGTAACGCCTCTGGGCAACTTACTTGCAACATATTATCTCAATTGTGAGAATTCAACTATAATACCCAAATTATATTTTAACGCGTGCAAGTGCACCCTGCTTGCCAATGTTGCCACGCCATTTGCCACCTTGAGCCTGTTTCCGCACTAACATTTTTAGTCAGCTGGAATTTCGGAATAAGAAAATCTTGAATTCTATCACTAATATCGAACGAAGGTTGAAAAAACATAAGAAAAAAACTGAATATCTCTAAAAACATGAGAAAAACATGAGAAAATGAGAAAAAAAAATTTCCCATGAGAAATTTTCAGAAAACGTGAGATCTCATGGGAAAACATGAGAAGTGGAAGCCCTGAGTCGAACGGTCTGTCTGGTAGAAAATTCAAAATATGGATTATACATGATAAGTTTGGCCTGTGATGTGATTGGCGAGATACTACTGTGCATGATAAAGGTGCTCGATACCAAATTCGGCCAAGAGCCATATAGCGATCGCAATATCTGTCGGTCCGGGTTTTACAAGTTCGGGCACTTCCACATAAGCTAGGACGATGAAACTTCGCAGGCGTGTCAGGGACCCGACCAGATTAAAGTGGAAATAGTCACTTCCCCGTACATACGGGGAAGAACAAGCGCAAGTCACAATTGACTTAACCGAACTGGATCCGGGCATTGGGGTGGTGGTGGTCCGGATTTCTAGTGATATTTGACAGTGCAAAACGGATACGTCAGCTGAAATTTATTACAGCTATATTCCGACGATCGGGGGGGGGGGATGGAGGACTGGAAATCCGGAATCTTTGAATGAAACTTGGCAAGTGGAAAGAGCTATCGTCTCAGATGTTCCATGTCAAGTCCGGATCGGATTCGATACTTGTGGGGGGCTGGAGGGAGCAACGGAAAACTTTAGAAACGCTCTTAGAGTCGAGGGATTGAGATGGAACTTCGTGGGGAGAACAAGCATTAGGGGGAGTTAAAGGTGGTTTCCCAGAAACTTTGCAGGCATATTATTGACCAGACCTAATTGACTTGAGAACCCGACACAATGTCTTATGAAAACTTCCGTTCATGGATCTGACCAATTTTGGGGGAGAGAGGGAAGGGGAATCCTGAAATAACTGGCTTCCATAAGTTGGGAACGGGTGGTCCAATTTGAGTGAAACTCGAATAAATAAGAATTGATGACCTAGACATGCAAAAGATGCGTTCGAACCACATGCGGCCATGGTTGGGGGAGTTGGAGGGGGGCCGAAACTTTTGACATTAAAAAAACTGAACGGATGGACCGAGTGGGATGTAAGTTGGACAGTACCGAGTTTGTGCGGCGTAGATTTGTTATTTGGTGTCCGGACCTGATCTGATTACGGTAGGGGGTGGGGGGTGGGGCTGGAACCGGAAATTCGCCGATAGGCTATGCTTCAATTCCAGTCAAACTTGATGGACGTGAAGAGGAGATGCCAGGGATGCGACTTTAATATTTTCAGGTCATATTCGCTCACAGTAGGAGGAGTTGGAGGGGGATTCCCGGAATTTTTTTGTCTCGCATAGGGTTCAATCGAGTGCAACGACTTAAATGAAACTTGGAATTTAGAGAGAGCATTTGCTCTAAATGATATATTTTAGGGTCCGAATCGGATCCGACCACGGTGGGGGGGGGGCGTAATTTTCCAGAAAATGCTCAGATTCGAGTGAAAGTTGATAGCTCGCTTAATAGGTGGTAGGAGAAAACGCTTTAGATGATCCATCTTGAGTCCGAACCAGATTCGGCCGCGAGGGATATACCGGAAATCGTGTGGCACGTCTAGGGATCAAACGAGTGGATTTATTGGGCTGATGTTTGGAAGTTGGAACAGTCATTTGCTCCAGATGATCCGAGGCGATGCCGGAAATGCTCGGATTTGAGTGAAAGCGAAGATCCTATTTCTAGGTCCAGACCGCATTTTTGGATGGTGGGTGTATTTTGTGACGTTCTCATCTACTTCTTTTCTACCGCCCACTCGTTACGAGTGCCATATGAGCTCTTAGCTCTTGTTCTTATAATCAGTCGGTTTTTCGTCAAAACTCTTTTTTTTCTGCAAAATAGCAGGTAAAAATGACCAGCCAGTCGGTTAATACCTTGCCCCCCCCCAAACATTTTGGCTAGTAACGCCTCTGGCGACCAGACAGGTTTTGCGAAAACCTTAGCTATAGATACTATTAGATAAGTTCATTATACTTTAGTTTGAGCATATGGAATAAATTCCTGAAATCATTGGATTAAATAATAATTTCAAACAAGAGCTAGAAGCTCATATGGCCCTTGCAAGGCTGGGTCAAAGGATGCGAGTAGGAATTTGCCATTTTGTGGGATTGTCGTGATCATTTGCTAGCAAAACCCGATAAGATAAGAATGATCATGATCCCTTGGAAATCACGAGAATGTATCGTTTGGTAAACAGTATTAAGGCATTCACTTGTAAGCAAAACCCTTGAGGCAAAAATGATCATGGGCCCTTGGGGATCTCGAGTATATGTCGTTTGGTCAAAAGTAAATTTTCTACTTTTCGGTTAAGATGCGCACTTTGAGGGAGCTACAAATTAATTTCTAAGCAAAACCTTTTAGGCAAAAATAATAACTTTCCGGTTAAGATCAGTAGGTATTAAGGGATGGTCGGACCTAGGAAGTGACAGTTTCCAAGCCAATCTTGGCAAGTTTACAATGTTTATCACCCTAGCACATCTGGAATTACCTTAACTCCGATTATAGGAATTCCGGACCCCCCTCCAACTCCCCCCGGTGCCCGAATCTGGTCCGGTTGTGTCACTGATGTATCTAGGGCTTGTGGTTGTTCTACCCACCAAGTTTCATCCCAATCGCTCTACTCTGAGCATGTCAAAGTTCCCGGTTCTCCCCTCCACAACCCCCATCCCAAATTCATCGTATCCGATCACCTTAAAGCACAACTCTTACTAGAAATAATATTTTCCGTATGAAATGGATCAGAAAAAAACATTTTCGGAAATACCATTACTTTCCATCTGAAATTAGCGATTTTCTTGTTAGCGCCTGTCGACTATGTCCAGCCTTCCTGCTCTCCGACGCGGCGGCTGGGCGCAAAACATTTGAAAACTGATCGTGCCGTGGTTCAGAAGTGTGAAAACTAAGTAAATAAAATAAGTAATAAACAAAAGCTTCTCAGATCCTTATGTGTGAAAGAGTTGTCAGCAGACGTTGATGATCCCGGCAAACGTTTCGTTGTGTGACAGGCAAAACTCGGCAAGGCCAAAAAAGCGCTAAAAGTTCGTAGGCACAAAACGAAACAATGGAGAAAGGTGGGGATTTTAGAAGCTTATAATTCTGTATGGGAGCTAGATATATTATAAAAAGCAGAATAAGCAAGAGGGGTCCTTTAACAGCATTGATGATTACGTAAACTTCACAGTGGAATTGGAATCCGAGAACAATTTACCTTTTCTCGAGGTACTTATCATCAAAAGGGACGGGAGCCTATTGTTTTCAGTCTACCGCAAACCCACTCATAGCGATCGTTACCTCCATTACTCTTCGAATTACCATTTCTCGGTCAAACAAGGTGTTGTAATTGCTCTCGTGGACAGGGCCCTACATGTCTGTTCACCTCAGTTCTTAGAACTGGAGTTAGACCACCTTCGTGACGTTTTATTTGGAAACGGTTATCCAATAAAGCTGATTAACTCTATTTTTGAACGACGAAGACAAAGGTTTCTTAATCCCGCGCTTTCATCTGCAGATAAGCCGGAGAAGAAAGTGTTCGTACCACTTCCATATGTACATGGCCTCACTGATAAAATGAAAAAGATCCTCAGTCCACACAATATTTATACGTATTTCAAGAGCTCAAATACGGTGTCGTCCTACCTTTATTCAGGTAAAGACCCGATACACGACAAAAATTGCCAAGGGATTTACAGGATTCCATGTTCATGTGAGAAGTGGTATGTAGGTAGGACTCACCAGCACCTCTCAGACCGCCTACACAAACACAGAACAAGTATTGATACATGTCTCCGTTGCCGAAATAGACCCGAGAATTTTTCGAGCGCTCTGGCGGAGCACATTTACGACAGTCCAGACCATACAGTGAGGTTTGACGAAAGCAGCATTTTTGTAAAGGAAACAGGGATAAGGCAGTTCATAAGAGAGGCGTTTGAAATCAGAAAACACGAAATAAAAAACCTTGCTCTTAACAGAGACACGGGTGAGTTCCGCATCAATCCTCTTTATGAGCGATTCCTGGAACATGATGCTTCACACTTAAAACCCCCTCCTGCAACTGTGTTACCCGCCCCTAATCCACTAATCAGTTCAAATCCCACTTTAATAAATTCCAGACCCACAAGACAAGCAGCAATTATTGCAAGAGCTCGTATTCATGACGCAAATAACAAGTAAACCTTAGCGCCCGAGGGGAGGCACGAATTCATTCGATCAGGGATAAATCCGTTGAAACGATGCCAGTCTGCCAGTCTTGTTCAGTGCTTCCACTATGTCGGATTTTTCCGACATTGTCGGATTTTTGGCCCTCTCGTCGGAAAAAAAATAATAGTGTCGGACTTCGGAATTTTGTCGGATTTTCAATAAGGAACGGATATTTTTCCATCTGCCTTACGTCGCTCGTTTGTGCATAGCCCTATGGACTTGTACTATCTACAAGGCCAGAGCTACAGCGCTTTTTTCTTATTGTTTCGAATAATTGGATATTGTTTTGAGCTATGGCCAAAGGATGCCATAATTGTTTACATTATTAATGTGATTTTTGATACCAGTTTTGATACCAACAAATGAATACTCATGAGTAGCTAAGCATTTTTGAAATCATCACCTCGTTTCGGTTTCTTAGCCAGATTATCAGTTCCTTCTACCAAGGTCCAAGAACCTGAACTGGACTGGCCCATCGGCCCATGGTCCACAGTGACCCAACCGTAAAAATCTACGTCGGCGCAAGGAACTTCTTGCGTGGCTGCTCGCAAAAAGAAGGGCTCAAGCCTTCTTCCCACAGAAAAGAGCGAGGAAACGGGTCAATAAATTTGTAGAAAATGAGAAACTTCATTCTTGAAGTCGAAATTTTGTCAGATTTTTCGGTTTGAGTCGGACATTTGTTGGATTTCGGACCAGTATGGTGTCGGAAAAATAGTCGGATTTTCTGTGGTCGGGTGTCGGAATTTTCAGGATTTTTAAACAGACCGAACGGAAATCTGGTAGGAACAAAGTGGAAGCACTGGTCTTGTTAGTGTGGTCATATTGGTTGGTTGGTTTTTTGTTGCAATAAATATAGACTGGCCACATACCGGATAAAAGCTTCTGCGCTTTTCCGGGAAAATTGTACAGGTAAATAATTGTATATACACAAATTTGAATGTTATTTTTACACACAATGTGGTTTTAATTTTGTTCTTTTCGGTTCTTTTACGCATTTATTGTCGTTCTTTTCAGTCAGTTTCGTAGCGTCGTCTTTTACACATTTTATCCTCGTATCGTTCTGCTCGTGTTTGTTTTCTGCATTATGGATTTGTAAGATTTTGTTTCGCTGAGGACGGTTACCGGAAGTGTAGCCGAAATATTCGATTTTTCTTCATATCTCTCGAATACTATCTTAGAGAGATATAATCCACTGATCGATAAAAAACCCCGAAAATCTCGTTTTGTTCTCGTCGTCATGGAGGGTCAGTGTGGCTTCAAACCATATCTTCGTCAATATTCCGGATCCCCCTTCCCTTCACTGCCCCCACGGTGGTCGGATCGGGGAAGTGACTATTTCCAAGTTAGTTCGGTCGGGTCCCTAATATGGCTGCCAAGTTTCATCGTCCTAGCACATGTGTAGGCATCTTAAGTCGGGTCCACCGGAATTTCCCCGTTCAGAAGTTATAGATACGTCAATATTCCGGATCCCCCTTCCCTCCACCCCCCTCCCCCACGGTGGTCGGATCGGGGAAGTGACTATTTCCAAGTTAGTTCGGTCGGGTCCCTAATATGCCTGCCAAGTTTCATCGTCCTAGCACATGTGTAGGCATCTTAAGTCGGGACCACCGGAAGTCCTCCAACTCCCTCCACAGTGTCCGGATCCTGTCCGGTCTTGTCAACTATGTATCTAGGGCTTGTGCTTGTTCTTCCCACCAAGTTTCATCCCGATCCGTCCACTCTGAACATGTTACACGATTTCCGGTCCCCCCCTCCAACTCCCTCCAAAGTCACCGGACCCATTCCGGACTTGAAGTGTGACATCTGAGATATGAGGTCTTTCGAGATATCAAGTTTCATTAAGATCCGATTTGCCGTTCAAAAGTTATAAATACGTCAATATTCCGGATTCCCCCTCCCTCCACTCCCCCCACGGTGGTCGGATCGGGGAAGTGACTATTTCCAAGTTAGTTTGGTCGGGTCCCTAATATGCCTGCCAAGTTTCATTGTCCTAGCACTTCTGGAAGTACCCTAACTCGAGATGAGTGGCCTGACAGACCGACAGAAAAGTGATCGGTATATGGCACTTGAGCGAAGCTGCAAGTGCCATAAAAACATGTGCGTCATGGGTAATCACAAGAATTGGTAACACTTGGCCCAGTGTTTCCACTTCGTGATGACAGTTATTGGTATTCCGAAAATCCGTCCAGTTCTGACGATTGAGAACGAGAAATCCGTCAGATTTCTGTTTAAACAAGACGAAAGGTTTCGATGTGATCCCAAAAATGTAACATTTGATCCAGACAATTGGGTCTTGTCTTCGCCAGATCCAGTCTTCGCCAGGCTAATCACCTGAGAAAACCAAGTTCAGATATACCTCTATAAGCCATATCTATTTTGACCATACTGACCGAAACTTAGTGCTATTGCCAGATTTCCGTTTTCGGTCGAATTCCGAGCGAACTTCTTGTCCAGCAAAAAAAGAACATTCCTGTAAAGAACATCTAATCAACTTCAAATAAAAATTTAACTTATAAACAATTTTCCGGTTTCAACCGGATTCCGGACGAATTATATGTCCGGGTAAAAAATGATTGTCATGTACAGATCCAGAGTCTCTTCTTACCCCTAAATCTTTCATCTAATCAGTTTCAAATAAAACTTGCTTTTAAAAATATCCGGTTTTGGCAGGATTCCGGGCGAACAAGTTGTCTGGGTAAAAAATGCTTTTCACATGAGTGTTCAGCATGTCTTCTTACCCCTAAATCGAACATCTTATCCACTTCAGTTCAAACTTTTAGCTAACAAACTTTCCGGTTTTTGCCGGATTCCGGATGAACTACTTGTCCGGCGAGAAAATCGTTTTCCTCATTGTGTTCAGCATATATTCTTACCCCATAACTGTCACATTAGCTATCTGTCTAAAAATATTTTGTTTGCGCCTTTATTTGAACCCCCCTCCCCCACCCCTGAATGTAGGGCTACATAGAGCCCGTCTGCGAGCTCGACCTTACCCTTGACTGAAAGAATCCTCACACCCGAGTCTCATCAAAATATCTCATTCCCTTCGAGAGTTATCGTGCTTACAGACGGACGGACAGACGGACAACTTTTGCGATGTCATAGGTCCACTTAGGTTTTGGGATCCCAAAAATCCTATGGTATGCGGTAGTATATGGAAGTTGTTATATGCAGAATAGGGTTAGTTAGTTGGTAACATATCTCGTTGTGAAATCCTCACTATCAAATCAGATCAGCCCTGACGGCTGACACAGAAAGATTCCACCAGATCCGTGAACAATCAGACCAAAGGTTTCCGATGGGATCCCAAAAGTTTTTTTTTTTAAACTTCCTGATAGCGTAAACTTGCAATGTAAACTTGCATACCCCTTATCGAGTCCCATTAGGCAATACTATTCGGTAATGTGATAATTTGGTTGATTTCTAAACTTCCACCGACTGTTCTAACCAGACTGTCTATACAAGGCCCGAGCTCGTCGTGTCTGTTTCTGTTTTAACAACCTTCTACGAAGTTTTACTGATGACTTTTTATGTCCCCCTAGTTTTAAGCTCTTCTTTTCAGTCTCCAAAAAGGCAGAAAGACTGTTTTGTTGAGAAAGCTAGGCACAGATGTGGGTTCAGCATGCATTCTTACCTCGAAACAAAAGCTCTAATAAACTTGAGAATTAAACTTCAGCTCAACCAAATTTCCCATATTTGCCGGATTCCGGGCGAAATTTCTCGACTGATGAGAAAATAAACTTCAGATATAAATTCAGCATGTATTTTTACCCCGATATCGGACCTTTAATCAACCTCAGATAAAAAAAAAACTTTTTACTGGATTTCCGGTTTAGGCCGGATTGCAGGTGAACTGTCCGGCGAAAAGAAAAAGTTCAAAAACGAGTTCAGCTTTGTCTCCTTACCCCGTTGCCGAACCTCTAATCAACTTCAGATAAAACTTTCACTTTCAATAATTTTCTGGCTTCGGCCGGATTCCGGGCGAACTACTGACCCGCCAAGAAAACAAAGTTCGGAAACGGAATCAGCATGTCTCCTTACTATAACATCGAAACTCTAATCAACTTCAGATGAAACTTTGACTTTTAAAAAAAAAATCCTCCTCCACCCCAGGGCTACGGACAACCTT
Organism: Branchinecta lindahli; assembly: GCA_023053555.1. Taxonomy (NCBI): domain Eukaryota; kingdom Metazoa; phylum Arthropoda; class Branchiopoda; order Anostraca; family Branchinectidae; genus Branchinecta; species Branchinecta lindahli. The sequence continues at coordinate 15,300,571 of JAKZAO010000008.1, read as the reverse complement.
TGCGAAGTCATAGGTACGTTTTGAGACCCAAGAAGGAGCTCTGAAGTTCAGTTATTCACCCCTTTGAAGCACACCTCGCAGTATTTACTGTTTGTTCCAATATTCGAAACTATCTGAATACTCCAACCAGGCTCTGCTTTCAACAATTATCCACGGCTTTGGCTGTTTTAAGCTTTTCCCCAGACCTATTGACTTCTAGCAACATGACCAAAGTTTTCGATGGGATCCCAAAAATTCAATAGTGAATGAATGAATGAATAAGTTTATTACCCATCTTTACATAAGAATGTCACTGATGGAGTAGAAGAAAAGAGAAAAAAAATAAAGAAGAAAGATTATTGGATTTCAATCCAAAAAATACCATTATTATTATTATTATATATGATTACTAATACCATTATTATTATTATTATACGATTACTAATACTATTATTATTATTAATACTATATTATTATTATTAATACTATATTATTATTATTAATACCATTATTAGAATGCAAACAGTCAGTCTTCCCTCACATCGACCTCTTGAAAGCCACCACGATCTTCCGAGCTGTAATCTCTTTATTTGTCCCAGTTAACTGCAAGTCTTTTGAAAATGGGACTTGGCTGTGACTGTGAGTATTAATTTTCTATTGTTCCAAGTCTCTGAAAAGCGTGATAAGACAAAGACATGAAATAGGAAGGTACCATCCGAAAACAGTGGAGTCTTCTCTTGCAGAAAATGCTTGATGATGGGGAAGATTGAAGTAGCTTAAAGACCTAATTCAAACATTATGTTTACCTTCTCTTACTGATCGCAAGCCACCAGTTTATTTAGATTTGACTTTGATTGCCGGGTTGCTGTTTTGGCTTGAGAAAAAAACCACGCAGAACGTCTTCTTTTCCAGATGACAAAATTTTCCCCGTTTGATTAGCAAAGAATTCTAACACTTAATTGATTATTTTTCTTATGTCTTTAGAAGTACCACACTGGCCTTGGTTTTTTCATTTATTTGTAGCTGTAATAAACAGTTAGAGCATTAGATGGAAATTATTATTTTGATCCTTGGCTCCCTACGTGCCATAACGGCTGTATAAGATAATCAGCTGAGATTTAGTCCAGACCGAATTATTTCAAACCTAGGAAATTTTGCGTTTTTTTTAATATGCTCATTGTTTGACGGTGTTTTTGTGGTTTTTATGGCACTTGCCCTTCGGCCGTGCCATATAGCGATCGCAATTTCTGTCCGTCGGTCGGTCGGTCGGTCGGTCTGTCGGTCCGGGTTTTGCTAGTTCGGGTACTTCCACATAAGCTAGGACGATGAAACTTGGCAGGCATATCAGGGACCCCAAATGATTAAGTTGGAAATAGTCACTTTCCCGATCCGAACATCATGGGGGGAGTGGAGTGAGGGGGAATCTGGAATATTTTGGAATTTATAACTTTCGAACGGGTGATCGGATCTTAATGAAACTTGATATTTGGAAAGAGCTCGTGCCCCAGACGGTCCGATTAAAATCTGAACCGGATCCGGTGACTCTGGGGGGAGCTGGAGGGGGTGGAGGCCGGAAATCTTGGGAAACGCTTGGAGTGGAGGGATTGGGATGAAACTTGGTGGGAAGAATGAGCATGAGTCCTAGATAAGTCATTGACATAGCCGGACCGGATCCGGGCACTTTCTGGGAGTTGGGGAGGGGGGTCCGGATTTCTAGTGATCCCGCGAGTTCGGTGCTTCCTGATGTGCTAGGACGATGAAAATTGGCAGACATGTCAGAGACCCGAACAGATTGACTTGATAATAATCGTTTCCCCGATCCGACCATCCGGGGGGCTGGAGGGAGGGGAATCCGGAAAAATAAGGTATTTTTAACTTACGAACGGGTGATCGGATCTTAATGAAACTTTATATATAGAAGTACCTTGTGTCTCGGACCTCCCATTTTAAATCCAGACCGGATCCGGTGACATGGGGGGTAGTTGGGGGGGGGGAACCGGAAATCTTGAAAATCGCTTCGAGTGTAGACATCTGGATGAAAGTTGGTGGAAAGAACAAGCACAAGTCCTAGATACGGGATTGACATAACCGGACCGGATCCGCTCACTTTGGGGGAGTTGGTGGGGGGGGGGGAATTCGGATTTCTAGTGATCCCGCGAGTTCGGTGCTTCCTGATGTGCTAGGACGATGAAAATTGGCAGGCATGTCAGGGACCCGAACAGATTGACTTGATAATAGTCGTTTCCCCGATCCGACCATCCGGGGGGGGGGGGGCTGAAGGGAGGGGAATCCGGAAAAATGAGGTATTTTTAACTTACGAACGGGTGATCGGATCTTAATGAAACTTGATATATAGACGGAACTTGTGTCTCAGACATCCCAGTTTAAATCCGGACCGGATCCGGTGAAATTGGGAGAACTGGAGGGGGGAACCGGAAATCTTGGGAAACGCTTTGAGTAGAGAGATCGGGAGGAAAGTTGGTGGAAAAAAACAAGCACAAGCCCTAGATACGTGATTGACATAACCGGACCGGATCCGTTCACAGTAGGGGGGGGGGGTTGGGGGGATCCGAATTTCTAGTGATCCCGCGAGTTCGGTACTTCCTGATGCGCTAAGACGATGAAACTTGGCAGGCGTGTATGGGACCCGAACAGGTTGACTTGAGAATAGTCTTTTCCCGGATCCGACCATCTGGGGGGTGGGGGTGGAGAGAGAGGGAATCCGAAAAGTGAGGTATTTTAACTTGCGAACGGGTGATCGGATCTTGATGAAACTTGATATATAGAAAGACCTCGTGTCTCAGACGCCCCATTTTAAATCTGAACCGGATCCGGTGATATTGGGGGGAGTCGGACGGGGGAACCGGAAATCTTGGGAAACGCTTAGAGTGGAGGGTTCGGGATGAAAGTTGGTGTGAAGAACAAATGAATAGCATAACCGGAATGGATCCGGTCACTGTGGGGGAGTTGGAGGGGATCCGAGTTTGTAGTAATCCCACGAGTTCGGTACTTGCTGATGTGCAAGGACAATGAACTTGGCAGGCTTGTCAGGTACCCGAACTATTGACTTGAGAATGTCGTTTCCCCGATCCGACCGTCGACTTGATATTTAGAAAGGTCTCGTGCCTCAGACGTCCCATTTTAAATCCGGACCAGATCCGGTGACATTGGGAGGAGTTGGAGGGGCGAACCGGAAATCTTTGAAATCGCTTAGAGTGGAGGGATCGGGATGAAACTTGGTGGGAAGAACAAGCATAGGTTCTAAGTACGTCATCTAGAGCTTTCAGACTGAATGAACCTAGATGTCCTAATTGTAGGTCCGAACCGCATTTTTGAATGGCGGGTTGTTTATTTTGAAGTTCTCTTCTACTTTCTCGTACCACTACTCGTAACAAGTGCCATATGAGCTCGTAGCTCTTGTTAACATTCATAGTGGCAATAGGGATGGTTACCATTGTGTGTGTGGTAGAAAGGCCGTTTTTTTGTGGTCCGCTTTGAGTAAATGCTGACTATTTTACGGCAAAAGAGACAATAGGAAAGGAAGGATTGAAAGAAGATATAGCATATCGGTGTTCACGCAGATGTTTGATGTCAGTTTAGTTGACAACAGTGATTGATACTGGGTGTTGCGAATTAAAAGTGAGCATCCAGGAGGGGGGGGGGGGTGATCATATCCGAATGATGTTTTATTTTTCTTAAAGGACCCGTCGTCACGGACGGCATCGGGCCGGCACAGCTGGTTTCGGCCGGTGCTAGGAAAGGGTCTAGCATACAGCAGATTCCGGGGAGTGGGTAACCCCTGGGGTTGAGGCGGGTGGTGAAAACAATTACGATGATAAGAGATGGATTGGTGATAGATAAGGGGTCACATAAATGAAATGAAAATGAATTCATAAAATATTCCCATAGTTGCACAAGCCTACCACAGATTGAGTATAGTTTTCAGGTCTGCTAATTTTTGTCTCGCGTACCTAGCACCTTTTCTTGTTTATCGTTATATTTCTTACTTGTAAAGTCGGTCGGTCTGTCCATCTGTCGGTCTGTCCGAGTTTTTTGTCACACTTTTTCGAGTTAGGGTACTTCCAGATGAGCTAGGACGATGAAACTTGGCAGGCGTATCAGGGATCCGACCAATCTAACCTGGAAATAATCAGTTTCCCGATCCGACCATCTGGGGGAGTGGAGGGCGGGGGAATCCGGAAAATTGAGTAGTGTGTAACTTTCGAACGGGTGATCGGATTTGAATGAAACTTAATAACTGAATAAATGACATATCTCTGATTAGTACAGTCAATCTAGCATCAAATATGACTTGACCGCAAACAAATTGCAACAGAAATGATTTTCACACCATCTTGTAGAGAAAAAAAAAACTGTACAACATATCAAAAGTTGAGAAACCTACCGGGGTGCAAAATTTGTGTTTTTTGGCGTTTTAAATATTATTTTTTGTTTTTCAGCTGAAATTTTCTATTTGGTTAAGGCTTAGTGTTTACTTCATGAGAAACATGTTTCTGGTGTAGTTTCATGTGCTGAACTCAAATATCACATCAGATTTAAGATACAGTCAACCGAAAATGTTTCACATTCATCACCATCCAATAAATTCGTGATTCTATTATAGCTCAGTCGTTTTACCGCAGACAAATCACAACAGAAATGATTAAACCGTCGTGTAGAGAAAATGAAACTGTTCGACTTGTCTAAAGCTGGAAACCTATCTCAAGTAAAAGCTCGTGTTTTATAGCGTTTTCTCTTTTTCTTTTTCTTTTCCAGCTGGTATTTTCGATTTTCTAACAGCTTACCGTTTGTTTCATAGGATACATGTTTTGAAGGTAATTTTTTGCGGTGAATCTGAATATCGCCTCAGATTCAAGATATGTTCAACTTTAAAATATTTCGTATTCATAGCCTAACCATACAAGAAGTTTCCTTGGAAGTCTTAATATTTATCGTTTGGAAAATACCATGTCAAGTAGAATTCTTCAAATTGTAGTGTTCATCACCTCTCAGTTATTAATAAAACTTGATTCACAGGTAACAAAAATCACACTGGTAAAAGGCCGAGCAGGTTTAGGCCTATCCCTTCCAGTCCAGCGCAAGGATATGCACATTTTGTTCCCCCACTTTACTTACACATCATCTAGAGTGCTATCAGAGGGTTTTCGCGAGATTCCGGAATCACCTTCCGGCAAGCGAAGCGCATCTCGAAAACACTGGGAAAGCAATTCCTGGAATCACTGTCCAGTTTCCCGCTGGACCAATTGCAAAAACGCATGGAAAGCTGAAATCGCCGGGAAATCCTTGAATTCTGGATTTCAATAGTTTCAAAATTCCCGCCGGAGCATTCAATTTCCCGTGGAGCTTTCACTAACTTTCTGAATCACTATCCAAGAAGGTGCTTCGGTTTCCAAGCAGCGCGAAAACCTTTGGAAAGTGATTCTAGCTTTTCTTTCCAGCTCGCGAAAACCCTCCTTATATTTGGTCTCGTTGGAGTCGAGAGTCGTCAATGCTCCAGGCAAATATTTTCGATGGAGCGGCTCAAGCCTAGAATCTTAACCTTAGAATCCCTAGACGACAGGCAGGTTAGCAAAACCATCCGTCGTCTCGGACCATTCGAAATTAAACCATCACGATTATGAGACGATGAACACATCGAAAAATCGGCCTACACCAAGAAGCCAAGGAAAAAAATGTTCTGATATAGCGAAGAGGATACCGACATACAAAGACGGAGAAGCAAGAGCTGACTGGGAGGTACCGAGGTAGACGGCGCAACATTGGGGAATCTGTTTCAGCTCCAAAAAATTCCCCGCGGAGAGACCGCACAGTACCAGCAAGTACCGTCCAGACTCACCAACGAATGGAAACCGATGGCGCTAGATCCCTGCAGAAAGCAACGACGGACACCGAGGCCCTAACCAACATCGCCAACCAGTCACCATGAAAGCCCCAAATGGCTAATCGCCGTAACGACTAAATTCCAGGACAACCCACGACTTGTCCCTAAGAAGGATCTTGAGCCCCTTAAGACTATGAACGATATGAAAATAATATTTGAACTTAGCCAACATGAAAAACCTCAGCGTAATAATCAGAAACACCACATATATTCCTGTCAAGGGACCAAGACACCCAGGACTCAGCTCCTTAGAGCTTGAAACAACTAGAGGCCCGTAATTTCAGGATCGAAAGGGAAGCTGAGACTAAGATGGACGCAGCTTTTATACTACTTCTACAAAATAAATTTTTTCACAAATCTGGCAGAGCACGAAAAGGCTGGACCATGGATTAAGGGTATATATGTGCGACTGATCCCGCCAGTGGAAACAGTCATCTTAAAGTTCACTAATAAAGTAGTCTCAATAGACGTCCGTAGGTTTCTGAACCTACTTGCTACAGGCAACCGCAGGCTGAAAGTAGTCGCTAGATAAATATTCCTTGAGCCCAAGCTGACTTAGAGTCATATATTATATGAGTATAGTCGCTAGAAGAGATGCCGCAGGGTAACATGGCCCGACGAGAACATCAGCAAACACTGAACGAGGACGGATTTAACTATTTTAATAAATACGTATATGTAGGCTATAATATACGTGTATTACAGGTTTAATTGTATGATATAACGATTAATAATTGCTGCTACCGATATTATATCCTTGGATAACTACGATACCACTTCAGGCTTAAGCTTGACTCACCCCACACATAGGGTTGAGTAGCCAATAAAACACAGCACGTTTTGTCTTAGAGTCGAAAACTGGCCTACATGAAAACAGATGGATTAGCCTGCTTATATCGCAATTAAAATTCAACCCAAGCTATAGCCTACTAAAGTATCTGCCTTCTCATGGTCCTATCTAAAAACAGTGCGAGGGACAAATACGGTAATGAATTTAAAATTAATGACGTCAACTAAATATAGAATAATTAAATGATTTGTAATTATTAATAATAAATACAGCACATTTATTAATTAGCCATTCAACACATCCGTTTGGGTCTGTATTCGGTCCTTAGTGCGAACAACGGGATAATGTAATATAAATATGTATTTCTTGAATAGTGATGAATGTGAAACACTTCCGGTTGACCGTATCTTTAATCTGATGTGATATTCGAGTTCAGCACATAAAACTACATGAGAAAACATTTTTCCAATGAAGAAAACACAAAGCCATAAGAAAATCGAAAATATCAGCTGAAAAATAATAAATAAAATATAAAACGCTAAAAAACACGAATTTTGCACCCCGCTAGGTTTCTCAACTTTTGATATGTTGTACAGTTTTTTTTTCTCTACAAGATGGTGTAAAAATCATTTCTGTTGCAATCTGTTTGCGGTCAAACCTTATATTGACTGTACTAGATGTCCCATTTGAAGTCCGAACCGGATTCGACAGCTATGGAGGAGTTGGAGGGAGGCCGGAAATCTCGGGAAACGGTTAGAATGGAGGGATCGGAGTAAAACAGACCCGATCAAACTGACTTGTAAATAAAAACTTACTCGATCCGATAGTCGTGGGGCGAGTGGAGGGAGGGGGAATCCGGAATATTGTGTTAAATTCGGAACGGGTGATCGGATTCGGGTGAAATTTAATAATTGAACAGAGGACATGTATATGGTGATCTTTTTCATGTCCGGACCGGATCCGACAATAATTGGGGGGGGGGGGGGGGCCGTAAAATACGTGACCGACTTAGACTGGAGAGATCGGGATGAAACTTTGTGGGAATAACAAACAAATGCTGTGGATAAATCATTTACAGAACCGGATTGGCTCCCGCGACTGTGGGGGAGTTTGAGGGGGGGTCCGGAATTCCGTTGATTGCGACTTAAGGTACTTCCAGTTGTGCTAGGACGATGCAACCTGGAATATTAGAGATTCGACAAGATTGGCTTAAAAATCGCCATTTTCCAAATCCGACTATTCCTTAAAGCACTAATCTTGACCGCAAAGTAAGAAAAACACTTTTAAGCAAACTATACATTTTCATGAACCCCATGAGCCCATTATCATTTTTCCTCAAGGGTTTTGCTTACAAATGAAGTTCTAGCTCCCTTAAAATGCGCATTTTAACCGCAAGGTCGAGAAGTACTTTTGAATCAAATGATTCATCTCAACCCATTCATTTGTGACACAGGGGTTTTGCTCAAAAATTTCTTTCTAGCACCCTTAAAGCGCGCATTTTAACCGAAAAGTGAAAAAAACAATATATAAATGATCCCTAAGGGCCTGTTATCGTTTTTGCTTCAAGGGTTTTGCTTACAGATGAATTTCTATCGCCTTTTAAGTGCGCATCATTACAGCCAAGTAAAAAAAAAAAAAATCTCTAGCTCCCTTAAAGTGCGTATCTTAACCGCAAAGTCGAAAAGTACGTTTGATCAAACAATACATCTCAAACCATGCAAGTGCCAAATGAGCTTACAGCTCTTGTTCCTTTTGTTTTCGTATGAATGAATGAATGAATTTATTCCCAATAAAGCCCAAGGGCCATGACGGGAAACATAACACAATAAAAAAAAAAAATATCATACACTCCGAAAACAAACTAAAAGTCAACTTCTATAAAAATAGTTCACGGTGGGTCATAGCTAACTTCAGGAATCTATCCAGCCTTCGGAGGTCACCAAAACACTTACTTCCCGTACTTGAAACCAAATCCCTTTCCTCCCAAACCTCCCGACCGAACACTTCCTTTCTTAATCCTTTCAGCTCCTCGCAATAACATATCAAATGTACCGCATCCTCCCCATCAATACCACACATTGGACAAAAATAATGGCCCTAGTTGGCCATTATGCATTGAAATCCATTGAAATTGAAATTGCATTGCATTCTCAGCTAGGATTTTCTTCAGTGATATTTCGGCCCTTCTCGGCAAGGATCCTGTTTAGGCTGTAGCTGGAAGAAACGAACTAGCTCTCAACTTCTTCTCTTTCTTCTAGATAATCCATTTTTCTCCGAGGACGGTTTCCGGGACGTTCTGACTGGAATGACCTTAGTTCCCAGTCGATCCGATGCCCCTGGTAAGCGATTTGATTTTCTCCCGTAGACATGATTTATGATTCGTTTAGGATGGGGGACAAAGCCGTTTTATGTCCTTAGTCGAAGTTGGAGCATTCTTACACATTACCCTAAGACAACTTTTATAGAGCGAATCTGGACTGGAATTATCGAGGGGTTACACACTCCCGGCATTTGCTGTATACCTTTTCCTGGCACCGATCAGTATCGGTCGAAACCAGTGGTATCAATCAGCACCGGTGCCGAGCATAAATAAGGCGATTAAACATTAAAGTTAAACATTATGTTCCAATATTCAAAACTATTCGAATACTGTAAAACTAGGCTCTGCTTTTAACAAGTTATCCACGGCTTTGGCTTTTTAGTCCTTTCCCATGTCCATTGACTTTTAGCGAAAACTCGGCGAAATTCGGATAACCGGTTTGACGCACCAGTAGTATGAGTACACTCATGCGAGCATAATGCGAATGGAAACAAGATCAAAGGTTTCGATGGGATCCCAAAAATATTTGATCCTAACAATTGGGTCTTGTCTTCGCCATTCAGTCTTCGTCAGATTCCGTTAAGATTTTTACTGTTAAAATAAAGTTCAAAAATGTAATCAGCATGTCTCCTTGCCCCGATACCGAATCTCTAATCGACTTCAGAAACAACCTTGAGCTTCAATCAGATTTCCAGTTTCGGCCGAATTCGTGATGAATCACTTGTCCAGCAGGAAAACTAAATTCAGATATGGATTCAGCGTACCTCCTTACCCCTTCAATGAATATATCATTCGAAACCCTCCTCTGCCTCTATATGTAGGACTAAAGGACCCATCTACGAACTTGACCTGTACTTTGCAGATGAATCCTCATACTAAGCTTGAACAACATATATCAACCCCTACTAAGCTTGAACAACATATACCAACCCCTTCGACCTTCGATTACACTAGCTCTGTCCGATGTTCATAGATTCACGCCATCCACGCGCAGAGCTATACTAGTGTGAAGAAACGGGGTAGCCGAAAAGAGGTCGACAAATTTTGTGTCCGGTTTTTGCCGGATTACGGGTGAACTACTTGTCCGGTGAAGAAATAACTTTCATATTCGGATTCAGCATGTCTCCTTACCCCTAAATCTACTATCTAAATAGCTTTCAAAAGAAACTGTTTGCCCCTTAATTTGAAACCCCTCCCCCACCCTAAAATTTAGGGCTACAGAGCCTATCTTCGAACTTGACTCGTACTTTGACCCAAAGGATTCTCGCACCAAGTTTCATCAAAATATCTCAATCCCTTCGAGAGTTATCGTGCTGACAGACGGACAACGTTTGCGATGTCATAGGTATCCCTCCACTTACGTTTTGGGATCCCAAAAAGTGAATCGTGGCAAGTGCAAAGATTAGTGAGGTATCGTTAGTGGGCTTAGAATGTAACATATGAAATCTGGGTCTCCGGGCTTAAGAATTAATTAATCCAATTCCGGAATTGGTCCAAATTGGTCCGGAATTAATCCAATTCTGGACTATAGGTACGACGGGTCCTTTTAAAATGCTGATTTTAATATTCTAACACGTGGCAACCGGTGCCGGCACCGGCCGTGGCACTGGGCACTTTCTGTACATCAAAATCGTGAGGGGCAACCCCTTGGGAACTATTGACGCCAAGAATCGGAGACGTCTAGCGATGGACGAAAAATACTGCAACGTCTTTACGTATATCTAGTGCAGTGCTTCTACTCGGAGCACTCTCGAAATAATTAGGCTCCTCTTGAAAATAAGTATTTAGTAAGTAGAAATTTCACTGAACCTGTCAGAAATTTTACAGACAGTTTAAGTTTTAATTTCAAATTTTGGAAACTTTAACAAACAGTGCTGAAACTATGCGCCGCAGGCGAAAATTTCGAAATGTGTCTCATTTTTGCTACGGTACAGAGATTTTATAACTTTTTATAACAAATAACTCTCTTCAGGCGAAGATAAAAAGGTGTCGGGAAAATAAATAGTAAATAAGTAGATAAGTAGATTCGAAATTTGGTAAGTAGAAAAGGCTGAAAATAAGTATTCTACTCCCAAAATAAGTAGAAGTGGAAGCACTCTAGTGCAGGGTTGCCAAGAGCTCGACTCTTAAAAGTGTCACAATTTCTTACAAAAAGGTGCTTTTTGACACCTTGAAAAAAAAATTCTTGCACAATGAGAAAAATGCGAATAGTGGTAATTATTGTGAATTTGTAAGAACACTTTTACACATGTTTGAATTGTCAGATCACGTTAGCGCACTGTATGTACCGTAAATTTTTGTAAAGCTTTATTAAGGCTTCAAACTCTTTTTATGTTCTAAATCAAAGCAAAGTTCGTGTTTTTTGGGGCAGTAATCCGTAACTTTGGTAAATTAAATGAAAAGATGCCTATTTTTACCTAAAAAGTATCACTTGTATGAAAAGGTGTCACTTTCAGAGAAAAAGTGTCCTGGTGTCACCCAAAGCCAAAAAGTGTCAAAAAGCACCAAAGATGTCACACTTGGCAACCCTGCTCTAGTGTTACATGCCTGAAATCTTGGCTGGTTCTGATGATTCAATGTCATTGTTCAACTGAGCGATCAACGTTTATCATTCTTAACCCAAAAAATGGTGACCCATGTGTAGGTTTTGTGCCAATCAGAAGCTGCAGACAGAATTAGGACTTGTGTGTCTAGGTTTTTGGGATCCCAAAACTTGATACACGGGACACAGGGGCGTCGCAAGGGGGTGGGTGCGAGGAGTGCAGCACCCCCCCCCACTCTTTTGAGATTTGGTAAAAATTTGGCCTTGGGCCAAAATTGTACGGGGATTTGGTAGTTAACAGAATCTCAAATAGGTTATCGGTACAAATCTATTCGGTAAAATGATCGGGATTCCGTATAATTGCCAGTATTCGGTAGTTATCACGGGTTTGGGGAGATAATTTACTGAAATTATTTGGCAATTTTTCGATGCTAGAACTATTCGGTATATTTGTGGAGATTCGGTAGTTACACAGAATCCCGAATAAGGTATCAGTCCAGAATTATTCGGTATCATAATTGGGATTCGGTATATTTTCAGGATTCGGTAGTTCCCACGAATCTCCATTTTTAACTATAAATTATACCGAATACGAATATTAGTCGGTAGTCTTTCGATACCAAAAAAATTATGTATAATAACCGAGATACGGTAGTCATACAGAATCCCGAACATGCTATCGGTCTAAACTTATTTGGTATAATAACTGGGATTCGGTATAATTGCCAGGATTCGGGAGTTACCTCGAACTTCGAAACTCGGGAGAGGTCGAGTGAAGCACTGGTTGCGGACAGAAGGACTGATCTATGATTTCATTGATAGTCTTTACTTTTCTTTTGGATCCCAAAAAGAAGATCTACTCATAAATATTTCGAAAATTCCGCCTGCGGTGCTTTTCGTAATAATCTCTATTCTGTTGAAGGGCTCGTCATTTGACTGGGGTTTTAAGCCAGTTTTAGAATTGAGATTTCGGAACATTAAAATCTAGAATCTGGATGGAAATAGTTAAATTTGGCTGGAAAATTCTAACTTAATCTCGCCTGCGGAGCTCACTTTATGTAATCATGGGTAGTATTGACTAGCCTATACTACAGTAGCTGCTGCTGCCGAAACGTCGCTCCGTTTGGTTTCTGGAACTTCTTAGAGCATCGGTATTTAATCCACGGTAAATGATAGGATATGTAAGATAAGCAGTTAAATTTTAGCCTACAGGAAAAAAAAAATGGCTTTTGAAAATTCGCCTGCGGCGCTCGATTTATTTTTCTCTTGAGTATAATAGATAGAAGGTGTTACTGCAATCGTGCCTGGCAATATATTCTCCAAGTGGCCTCTGCCAAAACGCAGTTTAGCTTAATATTTGGCTTATCGTCTTTCACGCTGCCCTTTAATGTTACTCTTCCAACTTAATCCTTTCTGTTCCATAATTTAAAGCTCGAATTTTCAGTTTCTAGGATTCGGTAAAATTTTTGCGAGATTCGGTAAAATTTCGGCTCTGCACCCCCCACCGAAAATGTACTTGCGACGCCCCTGACGGTACACCTTTGACTTCGTAAAGTTTGTGTGTCTGTCTATCTGTCCTGTCCGTTGAACTCCGAACATCCTCTAAGTTTTCGACTAGCACTGGTGCTTCCGTCGTAATCGCTAGACCAGAAACCAAAGACAGAAAGGAATTACCAAATGGATCTGGCTTAGTGGTAGATTAGGGATAAATGGCATGATTACGGAATCTAGGGAAGACTGGAAATCTCTATGACCCCGTAGTATGGATAAAGAAGGGAAATAAATAAAATATTCCTCTTTGGGATCCCATCGAAACCTTTGTCTTGTCCCGATGAAAAATTTTCGAGAAGTAGTCGTATGGAGTTGTTCGGGAAAGTAGCATGTAGTAGCATGGACCTGTTGCCACTGCATGCTAGTACTAGCAAACGGGATGCTTCTACAGCAAGATTGGATGCTATCGGATGCTACTACTTAACATTAACCCAGTCGGAGGCATGTTTAATTAAAGTATTCCATACTGCTACATATCAGTGCATTCAACTTTTTCGTACAACTACCATACGATCGTAAACAATTGTTTTTTACGATTGGAAACAGTTGTTTACGATTGTAAACAGTTATTCACGATTGTAAACAGTTGTTTTTTACGATTGGAAACAAATGTTTCCTGTCGTAAAAGCGAGGTAAAAGTACAGTCGTTAACAACTGTTTCCAGTCGTAAAAAAATAATTGTTTACAATTGTTTCCAATTGTTACAATTGTTTAAGATTGGAAAAATGTCCCAGAATACGATGACTTGAATTATTTCCATACGGGAACTACACAGTCAAAGAATTTTTCATCGGGGTTTGTTATATAGGGACTCCAAAACAATGATTGGTATACCTGTCGAGATATATGCCTGTGTACCTTTGTGACAATTCATGGATTTTTTTTTCCGGTAGAAGACCTGTCAGGATGTTGGAACGACAGTTCTGTCTTGACGAAAGATGATGCCCTGTTTTCCTGCATCCCCCGATCGAGCCCCTCTGAAGCCTATTCTCCTATTAAACACTACTCGAGCCCAACCAAAGTGACCCTTAGCAAGGTTAGTGAATGTTTGCATCCCCCCCCCTCCGTTTCGCTTGCTAAAAATGTTTGGAAGTACGGCTGCGACCACCCTCCATCCACACACACTAAAATCGACACTGATGGTAATTTGGATAGTGTTGGGCGATATTGAGATTTTTCGACATATCGATAATTTCACTTTCGAGATTCGATATATCGATATTTTCCGTGTCGGGACATCTCGCCACAAGACAACTCGCCACACCGACAACTGGGAACCGACTACTCGCCACACCGACATCTCGCCACAGTGACATCTTGCCACAGCGACAACCTGCCACACCGATAGCTCGCCACACCGACAGCTCGCCATACAGATAACTGGCCACAGCAACAAGCCGCCACACAGACATCTTGCCACAGTGCTACAGCTCGCCATATTTATAACATAAAGTGCTTTATTCAATTAATATTTATTCGGACAGAATTTTCAGTGGAGCAGATAATTATGGGCAATGCCTCTCAATAAATCAATTGCACTAGCCTACTACGGTTATACCTACTGACAATTCTTTCGATTCTCTTGTTAATCTTTAAATATTGTCTCCTTGGCCGAGGCGGAAGGCATCCTGCCTTGATCCGGTCCACGTCCGCCTTCCGCAAATTTTCTTCGGTTTTGAAACATTTCAGGTAATGCCAAAGACTTGGATGGCTTGATCCTATCAGCTGGTTAAAGCTGAGATGCCAAGCTTCTATGTTGTTATTGGTTCATGGAAGATGCCCAGCGACTAGACCGGTCATGTTCAATTATTTTTGTGGCGAGTTGTCCCTGTGGTGAGTTGGTCGTGTGGCAAGTCGTCTCTGTGGCTAGTCGTCCCTGTGGCAAGTTGTCAGTGTGGCGAGTCGTCGGTGTGGCGACATGTCTGTGTGGCGATTTGTCGGTTCCCAGTTGTCTTGTGGCGAGTTGTCATGGAATCATATTTTCACTTTCGATATATCGATATCGATATTCGGTATATAGTATACGTCTAGTATACGTCTCGTTTATCCAAAATTTAAGAACAAAGTTGTCGTAAAGTCGTGTCGTGCATCATCTCAAACTTCGAATAAATGAAAACTGAATTACGAAAAACATTTTGCTCCAGCGTCGGATATATAAATGTACTTGTGTTGATTATTTACAATAATTATAAATGCACAAATATCGTTTCCTTATCGATATTTACATTACGATATTCGATATCGATATTTGGTTCGTTATCGATATCAAAGATCGCCCAACACTAAATTTGGAATCAATCAGCAAATCAATTTTAGTGGTGATCTGAAAATCAAGAATCGTGCACAGACAGGATTTGAACCCACAACCTTCGGCTGCACGTACCGACGCTGTACCAATTTAGCTATCAAGGGACTTGCAAATCTCCAGTTAGTTACGTGCTACAGGAACAGTGATCTCGCTCGAGGCTAATTTATCCCCGTGTCACCTTATAGTTAGTTCGGAAAGTTTCATTTCGATTATTTTATTAGAGTACTAGACTGACAGTAAAAACCCCAGACGCTGTCTTGTTGAGAATTCACTGACTGTATGTAACATTACACATGTTGCATGATCACGCAGAACACGTCATTACACATTACATATGTCACACCCCTAAATCGAAAACATCTAATTAACTTCATAAAACTTTTACTTTTAACAAACTTTCCGGTTTTTGCCGGATTGCGGACGAACTACTTGTCCGGCGAGAAAATGGTTTTTACCTTCGTGTTCAGAATGTCTTCTTACCCCATAATCGACTATCACATTAGCTGTTTAAAAATATTTTGCTTGCCACTTCATTTGAACCCCCTCTCCCACCCCTAAATGTAGTGCTACAGAGCCCATCTGCGAACTCGACCTTACTCTTGACCCAAAGAATCCTCACACCAGGTTTCATCAAAACATCTCATTCCCTTCGACAGTTATCGTGCTTACAGACGGACGGAAAGACGGACAACTTTTGCGATGTCATAGGTATCCCTCCACTTACGTTTTGGGATCCCAAAAAGTGGAAAGTTGCACCAGGAGTTCGTCTATCGAACGGAAAACGTCTCCCGCAGATATACATTTATTTATTTCCCTAAATATATCCCTAAATGTACCCGATAAATAGCACTGTAAATACTATGAAAAAATTACACAACATTAAAACAACTAGCTCTTATATTTTGGACGTTTTAAATTGTTGATGGGGAGGGCTTTGAAGGCTTTTTTTTTACTCATCATCTTTTCATCTTACGTTAGAAACAGAAACTAATTGTAACAATTTTAAATAAGAATTTTGACTACGAAACTTCGAAAAATACGAATAAGATACGTCAAAGCTCGAAATTTCGGCGTCACTTGAGATTCCGGTCCAACACCATTTTAGGAGAAATGAATGAGCCCTTCCAGCCACGAGACTTACCTAGCAACCTTCCGCAAGGTCAGGATCTTCCCAGTCAACAGCATGCCAGAACTGCAGTTAAAATTGAAATCCCAACATGAAATTATTAATCTTGTCGTTTTCTCCCACTTAATCGCTATTCAGCTGTTGCTAGAGAACGACAAAATTGCAGTGCATCATGAATCTACAAACACAATGTATCATAAGTCTAATATCTGCCACAGTTTTTGCGAGATTCTGGAATCCGTTTCCAGGGAGCTAAGGAAAACAATTTCAGTATTTGCTTTCCCATGGAAATTTATAATACGGGAAATGAACATCTCCTGTTTATTGAAGGGGCCTCAAAATATTTTATTACTGCTAAAATCAAGCTCCTTTCAATCAATCAATCAACTAAGTCCAGACAGCTTAAAGTTAGCCGAAAGGGCTGAGATGCGAGAGTCTATTTATCCATCATCTAATTCACCATCATATTGGTGCATCATTTAACTGAATACACTGCATTATTTGGATTGTGTAAAGGGAGTTTTATATTTTTCACTGAGCGTGTTCCACCCTACTTACCGTAGTTACTACGCTATTCGTCGTGGTTACTACGCTAGGCTGGAACGCTTTTTGAATTTTTTCGGTCAAATATCAGGCTCGGGGTGATCCGACCAATCGCGTTACAGAGATGCGTAGTTACTACGCTTACTACGCTCCCGAGCATGGTAAGCAAATAGTTACTATTAGTTACTATTTTGTGAAGGTTGGAACGGTCAGCGTAGTAACTTTTCGTCAGGCTGGAACGGAAATAGTAACTAATAGTTACTATTGGTGGAGGGGTGGAACACGCTCACTATTTGCTCTAGAATCGTTCAGAATATCTACAGCCATCCTCACAACGCAA
Source organism: Branchinecta lindahli (assembly GCA_023053555.1). Classification (NCBI taxonomy): domain Eukaryota; kingdom Metazoa; phylum Arthropoda; class Branchiopoda; order Anostraca; family Branchinectidae; genus Branchinecta; species Branchinecta lindahli. Next base: position 15,283,170 of record JAKZAO010000008.1, on the reverse strand, counting down.
AATTCTCCTGTGACGCGGAAATTTGAATCTAAATCGAAACGCGGCTTTTCAGTGGCCAAGTAGACGCTACCTTAGGTTGCTCACTGCATGAACACTTATTTCAGCCGCTCAAGTTGGAAAAACGAACTTGTGGAAAAACACAAGTTCGTTTCTCCAACTTGAGCGGCTTTGTGCCTGAAGAGGACCCTTGCCAAGAAGGGCCAAAATATAGCCTTTAATAAAGTTTCAGCTGAGATATCCGTTTTCCACTGTCAAACATGATTCGCTGTCAGCTTGGGCTGAAAGAATATTAAATATAAGGCGTAATCTCGCCGTTCCGCGTTGTCCGGGCGCCACAGAAACGTATCTCGCTTATTTCTGAGTTGAGGTGATCAGAGAGACACAGTCGGTTTGACGATACTTTCCGACTATATCGACTACGCTGAATCTGATTATGGGTGGTGGCAAAGCTGCAGATGACGGCTTGACCTTGTAAAAGTCAGAGGTTGAGGTTGTAAAACAACCTAGTTAACATTTGTTTAAAAAATAAAGTTGATATTCGTATTCTATGCTGAATTCTAGTATAGAATATTGTGTCACGTCACCATTTTGCAAAGATATGTTTTTTCATAGGTTTTTTGGCCTATACTTTTTCAAAAAATTATGTACGGCTTCACCGAACAGTTAGACCTTGGAACTTTACGGTAATGTGAAGCTCAGTACCCGTGGCAAATTCTGGTAAAGTCTAAAAAATCCTAAAAATATAGTGAGCTATGAGATACGTTCCTAACCTGGAAATAAACCTTTGGATTTTTCGATTTTCAGTGAAAATTAAGAAATACTAGCCTATAGCTCCGGGACTATATGAGATATCGGAAAAAACAAAACTTATTCTAAGAGAGGTTAGGTTAGGAATAAAATGAGATGCCCCGCAACTAAATTGGACTACTGCAACTTTAAAAAAAAAATGAACAGTCAGGACACATTTTATAGGCCTAAAAAGGGTGTTTTTTTACTTTTACAAGGTTAAGCCGTCATCTGCAGCTTTGCCACCACCCATATTCAGATTCAGCGTAGTCGATATAGTCGGAATACGTCTTCAAACTGACTGTGTCTTTCTGATCACCTAGTTGTCACATTTTAGGGGTCTGGCGCCCGGACTACCGAGGACTCTTCTGAGGAGTCCCTGCATTTTTCGACTCGCTGCTCCGATTATCATCACCATCATCAAAAAGGACTCTCTTTCATATTCGAAGGGGAATCAATTTTTGCGGGTGTTGGTGCAATGTGAAATTAATTAAAACCAATCAGAATAAACAAAACCAAAAAATAAAGTGGATCCAGACTAATTTTTTCAACTGCATTTTTTTTTTTAACAAACTCCATTTTGGAAACATTCCCCGTGTTCTCGTTGTTTTCCGTACGGGGAGTCCGCGTGGAGTGACTCCCTCTATTCTCGCCGTTCCCTTTGATTCCCCGAGGAGTTCTTGGGGAACGGCGAGAATACGCCAATAGACCTCCTCGTTGTTTGGGCATACACCCAAACCGTCTAGGGCTTCATTTCTGCTTTAAGCGGTGCTATTGGCTACCTTTACTTCGCCGATCTTGAGAGGATACCTAGTTAGAGAATCGAGATTTTGTCTATAACAAATGTTCACCGACTTGTGCTATTTCAAGGAGGCACACTCGTGCCTCTTTAAAGAGGCGAACCACGACAATGTTAAGCGATCTTCGGTTCCAGTGGTCGCAGAGGGATGGGGAGGGATGCATTTCGTAGCCCGAGCTCCAACTAAGAAACCTGCCAAATTTCATCCCCCTCCGACTTTTCCTTCATGGGGAAAATCTGGCCGAAAGTTTCGACCCCCCAACCCCACCCCCCCTTTAACGTTGTCCGATCGGGCTGAAATTCACAAGTTAAGGTCCCCTAGGGCCCAGGAGCTTATCCGCGAAATTTCAGCTCGATCCGATAACTCCTTCCCTGTTTTCCAGAAACCACGCATAGCCACTTAATGTTCATGTTCTCCTTTTGTTTTTTTTTCGCCACGCCTACAGGTCACAGCCGACATCGGATCTGGGTGTACGAAGACTCATTCGACGCGGAATTCTCCGAGTAATTTTGCTTGAAAGTTTCGTCGGAAAATCTTAACCCCCCGATTTTCTAGCTTAGAAAAACCCCATTTCCCCATAAGAGCCCATGTTAAGTTTTTTGTTGTTAAAAGTTACGAATTTCAACATTCAAGTACATCAAAATGATCAGCTCGACATGGTGAGACTGACTGAAAGCTTCAAAAAATTCTGTCTTAATCCGTAAAATTTTTATTTGAGAAAAATGACAGAAACCCTTTTTTTTTTCTGCCACGCCTACACGTCACAGCCGACATCGGATCTGGGTGTACGAAGACTCATTCGACGCGGAATTCTCCGAGTAATTTTCCTGGAAAGTTTCGTCGGAAAATCTTAACCCCCCGATTTTCTAGCTTAGAAAAACCCCATTCCCCCATAAGAGCCCATGTTAATTTTTTAAATTCTTAAAAGTTACGAATATCAACATTCAAGTACATCAAAATAATCAGCTCGGCACGGCGAGAATGACTGCAAGCATCATAAAAATCCAGCTCCATTCCAGAAATTAAATTATGTAATTGGAAAATCAATTCGAGCCAAAATCCAAAAAAACGTCGAGTTTCTGCGAAACAACCGTTTTTGAAATTCTTAAAAGTTACGAATATCAACATTCAAGTACATCAAAATAATCAGCTCGACATGGTTAGACTGACTGCAAGCTTCAAAAAATTCTGTCTTAATCCGTAAAATTTTTATTTGAGAAAAATGACCTTAAATTTTTCCGAAGCCAAGAGCGGGGGGTTAGGGGGGCGGCAGCCCCCCACAACAAAAAACCTGTACAAAAGAGTCTTTAAAAGCGGGGGGGTTGGGGGCGGCAGCCACCCAACTTCCTCTCCTAATTCCTGTACGAGGAGTACAGGAATTATTAACTTACATCCACCATGGATTGTAGAAAAACGTACAGAAATAATATGAAAAAAACTTCGTTTTCTTAAAGAGTTAAAGAGGCTGCGTCCCAAAGTCGAACCTTAAAACGTACAGGAATTAGGAGAGGCAGTTGGGGGGCTGCCGCCCCCCAAACCCCCCGCTTTTAAAGACTCTTTTGTACAGGTTTTTTGTTGTGGGGGGCTGCCACCCCCCTAACCCCCCGCTCTTGGCTTCGGAAAGGCCCTCTTTTAATTAACAAAAAATACAAAACAGGTTTTTGTTTGCTACCCTACCCCCACCCCCAGCTCTTAGCTTGTGTGCTCTGTGTCTGGGAAACAGTTTCAATAATTATGTTAAAATGTAAATGGAGTGGTCAACTTCATTGTTACTAATTACTAGTTTCGGCGCAATGGTTCTCCTGTCCTCTTGTGTTTAACATTTTTCGAAGTTATTCCATTATTCATTCATTTCAGTTTTTTGTTAATTAAAAGAGGGCCTTTCCGAAGCCAAGAGCGGGGGGTTAGGGGGGTGGCAGCCCCCCACAACAAAAAACCTGTACAAAAGAGTCTTTAAAAGCGGGGGGTTTGGGGGGCGGCAGCCCCCCAACTGCCTCTCCTAATTCCTGTACGTTTTAAGGTTCGACTTTGGGACGCAGCCTCTTTAACTCTTTAAGAAAACGAAGTTTTTTTCATATTATTCATTTAAAAACATCAAGCATAGTCTCTAGGGTGTTCTCTGCCAACGCCTTAACCGTAACGCCTTAACCAACGCTTTGAAAAGTCCATTAATCCACTTGATCTAACAGCTTTTCTAACCTCTCTGGGAACTCCACTAAAGTTCCATCGCCTGAAGTTTTTTTCGGAAGGAAAATATCGCATGCTGTTTCTCTACAGACCTTTACCGTAATTAACTTTCGGAAAATCGACCGGACTCTTCCGGCAGTCAAGAAAGGAAAACCGAACTGTTGTTCTCAACGCTTAGAAAATTCCTCCATTAGGAAGTTCAGACAGAGTCTGAAGGGATCCTCGGCCTGTCGCCCATGAGGCCCGCACCACCGCTTCGAAAAGTCCAGTTTGGTGTAATGCCTTTTTTAACCTCTTCTGGGAATTCACACCAAAGTTCCATCGCCTGGAGTTATTTCGAAGAAAAATATCTGATGTTGTTTCTTGCCAGACCTTTTAATGGACGTCGGAAAACCGACCGGATTCTTCCGGCAGTCGAGAAAGTAAAACTCTTAGAGAATTGCATTAATCCATTTGGTAGTTCAGACAAAGTCTTTCGGGGTCCTCTGGCTGTCGCCCATGACGCCCTTAACATAAAGCAATTTGATCTAACGCCTTTCCTAACCTCTTCTGGGAACTCCAGTTCCATCGCCTAGGGTTCTTTCGGAAGAAAAATACCTGTTGTTGTTTCTCGCCAGACCTTTTAATTGACGTCGGAAAACCGACCGGATTCTTCCGGCAGTCCAGAAAGGAGAACGGATTGTTAGAAAACTTCCGTTCCAACTCTTAGAAAATTGCATTAATCCATTTGGTAGTTCAGACAAAGTCTTTAGGGGTCCTCTGGCTGTGTCCTATGACGCTCTCAATTCCATGAATCAATTCGATCTAACGCCTTTCCTAACCTCTTCTGGGAGCTTCAGTTCCGTCGCCTGAAGTTCTTTCGGAAGAAAATTATCGCCTGTTGTTTCTCGCCAGACTTTTTCCGTAATTAGCGGTCGGAAAATCGACCGAATTCTTCCGGCAGACAAGAATGGAAAACCGATTGTTGGAAAACTGTTGTTCCAACGCTTAGAGAATTGCATTAATCTGTTTGGAAGTTCAGACAAAGTCTTTAGGGATCCTCTGACTGTGTCCCATGACGCCCTTATTCCATGAATCAATTTGATTTAACGCCTTTTCGAACCTCTTCTGGAAACTCAACTAACGTTCCGTCGCCTGAAGTTCTTTCGGAAGAAAATTATCGCATGTTGTTTCTCGCCAGACCTTTTCTATAATTGACGGTCGGAAAATCGACCGGATTCTTCCGGCAGTCAAGGGAGACCGATTGTTCCGCGGGGATCCGTAGAGACAAGGTGTGGTTTTGAGTGGATGAAGAAGAATTTTTTCGGTATTGCAAGAGGAAAGATGGGAGGCCTGTACATGCAAAGATAATCTGTTAATTATGCCTCCCTCCTCCCATGAGAAAAAAAGTAAGGTTTCGTGTTTTTTTTTGTCGGCATACCTCATCTGTTGTTTATGTTGTATTTTTAGGTAAACAAATAAATGGTTTGCCCAAATGAGACTGTTACTAAAACAAATTTCACTACCCAATTAGTGGGACTACAATAGTTTTACGAATAATACCAATTTAGAGACCCAGGACGATGAGACGTTCAACGCAAGAGCAAAAAAAAAAAATGAGAGACCTCTGCACCATTTCGGACTCCTAAATCCAGTAAAATTTCACTCCAGTCGGATCACCCGTTAAGAAATTACTCTTGCTACTAGTCCCCAAACCGAGGGGTTACGTTCTTCCAAAATGGCTATGTTAAATGCCGGTGCCAACGGAGGCTTGTACAGTGGTGCGCAACAAGAGAGTAACCCCTCGTCTCAAACCCCTTTCCCTTCCCCGGGAATCCGAAGGCTCCTGCAACATCCTCTGTAAATGGATAGATGGACATTTATTAACGCAAAAAGCCCTAGTGGAACATGGTTAATACAAAGACACAAAAAACATATATAAATCCCAAGAAATCCAGTAAATGAATAAATAAATTTCCAATTATGTGACCCAATAAGCAACCCTTTCTTCCTGACTCACCTGAGCATGCATGCCGGGTCTTATCCTGCTAGCTTATGGGTAAATGTTCCCGAGTTAGAAGAAGAGTGACCGACGGACGGAGAGACATTACGATCGCTCTGTTACAATTGAGCTAAAGGCTGCAAATGCAGTAGAGCAAGAACAGTGTATGGTATGATGCGAGGATGGTAAGATGCGAAAATGCTGATCTCGTCAGCTTCATTGTGTAGTAGATTCGCTCTTGACACAGATTGGCTCCTAATGATTTTCCTAGTGGTGGAACTCGTTGATCTTTTTAGCGTTTCCCTTTGCCGCGGACTTTGGCAAGGATAAGCCTCTTATTCTCTTTTTGTCCCACCGACTCTGTTATGTAGTGATATGGATTAAGAAACTGCTCGTGGGGGGGGGGGGTAGAGCACGTGGAGGATCTTTGAATGTTTGGGACGTGGAACGAGTTTCTGAGAAGGATATTCTGCTTGGCCGGTTTTCCCGAAAGTCCCATGGCATTTTTCATGACCCTTTTTTATGCCCGGTTAAGCCTTTATTATTGCGATTGCTGTTTATTTCGCCTGACTTTTACATAAAATTTACTCAGATAGGAAAGTCGTCTACTATCCAGATGAAAAAATCTTTGACTGTGTAGTAGTATGGTAGTTGTACGAAAAAGTTGCATGGAATGGTATGTAGTAGTATGGAATAGTTTTATTTAGTGATATGTTTAGTATGGAATACCTGATAAACATCCGACTGGGTTAATCTTTTGTAGTAGTATCCGATAACATCCAGTTTTCTAGTAGTAGCATGTAGTAGCAACAATTACCACTGCATGCTACTTTTTCGTACTACTCTATATGACTAACTTTCGGAAATTTTGCATGTACTTGAGTGATTTAGCCCTTCTTGGCAAGGGTCCTTTTCAGGCTATGGTTGGAAGGAACGCACCTGCAGTAAATGATTCTCAGTCAGTTTGGGCTGAAGAAGTATTTTCTCAGTCGCCACTCCTTCACTTATACCAGTGCCTTCCTTCCTTTTTGCGCGTTAAGCCGCCTTCACATTGACGCGTCGGTGCGATGCGACGCGTCGGTGCGATGCGATGCGTTGCGTTTGTCTGGAGTTGCGTACTCCATACAACAGGGTGTGTAGCGTATCTTTCACACATGCGCGACAAGCTTTCAAGCTGGGTGCGTATTTTAATTCGCGTTCGGATCGTATTTTGATGAATTGTATTTTAAACCGTGAATTGTATATATAAACCATAGGAGACAATTGTAAATATATCCCTTGGTAATATTTTTAACTGTAATGACATGCCCAGCACTATTTTTTGTTTAAAAGATATTTACGGATAAATAAACCCAATTGTGTTGGATTATTTACAATTATTATAAAGAACAAAATATCGTTTCGATATCGATATTTACGTTTCGAAATCAATATTTGGTCCGATATATCGATATATCTTACCGATATCGAATATCGCCCAACACTACTCAAAGCGTCAATGTGAAAGCGACTTTGGGCTATAACGACGCGCGAGCTAACTCGTTCTTTCCCTAGATCCGTGCGTATTCCGTTGTTGTACTGTCACCAAAATCCAAACGATACTTAAAGGTAACAGATGAGCTTTGTCATGTGAATTACACTATTTTGTGAATAACCTCCATGCACAACCATCGTCCTGCACCGATGTTCCACCAGTTCAAGCCGCTCGGCCTACCACTTTTTGTTTACTATCACTAAAGCACGTTAGCTTGCTATGCAGCGGATATTCTTCGTACCTTCTGTTTGCCAAAGTCAAAAGCGTCGTCGTTTTTACACCAAAATGTGGTATTTTCTTCCTCGGAACCATCATAGTATAACTAAATTCAGCTTCTTACATATAAGTAACAAACACTATGGTTCCGCACTGAACATTGAGGCCGCAGCAGCAACTTCTGAACATGTAGCTCCTCCCACAGGGTGGGGCCAAAGAAACCTGTCACTTGTCAAAGGTTTCAACGGTTGTTTCCATATTGATATGTTCGGGCTTAAGGGGGGTTGAAGTTTATTTTGTTGCCGGGTTCGATGGTTGGGAGGGGAAGTTTTTGGTAACAGTGATCGGTGGTTTGTACTGGCGAGGCCATATTTGGCAAACTGCATTATCATGTTGTGCCAAAATGACAGTTTTTTTGCAAAATGAAATATTTTACGTAGATATATAAATTATACAAGCGACAGGTTAACCGTGAAATATATGATAAACAGTGCATAAAACGGATACCTCTTAGTTGGATCAAGGACAAATAAGCACAAGAACCTCCGTCTCCTTATCTCTGTAATACGACCATGCGGAGTTGAAAAGATTCTCGATACCCTGCCCCATGCAAACGAGCTGTCACTGTCAGAAGTTTCATAACAGATCACGCATAACACTTTCAAGAATAACACCTTTTCACTTAGAAATAAAGTGTTATGACCAATTAAGTTTACACTGCTTCGTGCCTAGATCTCCAACAACACCTTCAATTGGTAAAAATACTACACTGTCAGTAGTTACATAACGACAACAGAAGGATGCCCGGTTTCAACAGATAACACTTTGGGATGTTATCTGTTATGTTTCTTTCGTTCCCTTTAGTATTTTTACCAATTGAAGGTGTTGTTGGAGATCTAGGCTCGAAGTAGTGTAAACTTAATTGGTCATGCACTTTATTTCTAAGTGAAAAGGTGTTATTCTTGAAAGTGTTATGCGCTATCTGTTATGAAACTTCTGACAGTGTAGGAGCTACGTGGAATAGCTATAGTACAAACAGCTATATCGCAACAGAGCCTTGAAGAAAAAATGTCGAGATAGCAGCCGATTGGTTGTCTACCATTGTGACGTCGCATGTGACGCGCTGCAAAGAGGGCCATGCGCGCTACACGCTACGCCTGGTCTTTCCCTCTGATATCCGTATCGGCGAAGAGGGAAGTAGACGGGCTTCAACTCAAAAGCTCAGCAAGGACCTCTAGGCCTAGCTCTGCTCAATTTTGTCGGGATGTCCATAGTCGGTGCATGGGACCAAAGACATTGGCTTATTTGTTCTTGGCTGGATTCCGAAGTTCAACCTCGTAGACAGTCCTGGGCTCAAGTGGCAGAGAAACGTGAAGAAACCCAAACACGTTCAAAGACCAGATTTTGTGAAGGTGGGGAGGGATGTCCTTGAGATGGAAACCTTCAAGTTGTGAACTGGTAATGCTCTTAGGGTGAAGTTTCAGCGGAAGATCGTGGGTTCAGATCTCGCCCGGGAAGGTATTTTTGTCTATCTATTCACTCCCAAGAAGAAATAATCAAATAGAACCTCCGCCTCCTGTGTCCCATGCAGGCATGCACTTGCAGCGACTGTGGATACCCTGACAAAACTGAGCCGAGCTAGAGGTAGCTCGAGCTTTGGGTTGATGCCCGTCTACTTCCCTCTCCGCCGCTGCGCATATCAGAGAAAAAGTGCAGGAGGCTCGCTGACCCGCTCTGCAGCGCGTCACATGTGGCGTCACAACGACACAACCAATGGGCTTTTAGATTGGAATTTTTTTCTCCGGGGCTAGCTGTTTGTAGAGGTAACGAATTATGATGCTCCGCGTAGCTCCTACCCTCCGCTCGTTTGCATCGAGCAGGGTTTAGGGATCTATTCGACTCCCTATGGTCGTGATACAGAGATAGGGAGACTTCTGGTGTTCTTGTCACTATTTACACAGTTATTATAGCATAGCTAGGTGCACTATCACTGCTAACCACAAGGTACGGATATAAGAGACTTGTCATTTTATGTTTTACCATTTCGTTTTCAAGCAGTAATAAACCGATCATACTGGTTATGTAAATATGACCGTAATATCACGATTACCTTTAAAACGTCTACTCTTAAAGTTTAACCGAAAAGGACTGGCATAGGACAATCTAGTTATCCTTCACTTATTCACTTAAATTGACTTGAAGACCCGCTGAAAATGCGTTACTTGGTTGTTCCGCTATTCAGGAATAATCGGTTTTCAAATAGTGGAATTTCCGTGTGATTTGTGGTACCTCTTAATTTGTTGTATGCCTTACAAGAAAGATTTATGACTTTTTTTTTGTTCAGGCACTAAGCAATCTTCACCGATATCGCCACTGCCCACTGAAAAGCCTTGTGTGTGTTAAGATAAAAATTTCCCGCGTCATAGTAGAATTTTCACTGTGGGGACGGCCGCAGATATTCTGAACGTCATAACTAGAGCAGATAGTGGAAAACAAAAAAGTCCCTTTGCAGAATCCAAATAACCCAGTGTATTCAACTAAATGACACACAAATAAGTTGGCTTTTCAGTTAAACTTTAAACGTCACAGCTTGCAGTGAAATAAGGATTTTCCATCCTGTTAGCTCATGGTCAATAATAAATAAATGATGATTTAATCTATAATATGTTTGAAAGATATAAAAATAGCTTTGGATATGGTTCATGAATAAAATCATCATAATACATTAGAAAAAAAAAATCAACAACTACTGGTCAAAATTACATAGTTTAAGGAGTTGCATTATAAGCATTCTACTTGCAACGTCTAGAATCCCCCCCCTCACCCAAGACCCAAGACTAAGCCACGACTCGATCCGACCGCTGCGTTATCTAGTGGCGCGGGTCGGAAGTGCCGGACACGGGGAGGCTGGGATCATAGTTTGACTATGGATCTAACATAATGTTTCTATTGTAGCAGGCATATGGTAAATGTGTCGAAAAATCAAACTAATTATTTGCATTATCGATTTCTTCAAGTATTTTGTTTTTTCTTGTTAATTCCCGTAAGTCCAAAGAATTAAGGATGTAAACTAGATCACAATAAACAATCGCCGTAAATTATATTAAATTCGTTATAGTGATTTCTTGGAGATTATGAAACTGAGCTAAATAATATTCAGCTTCCGAGACCAAAAATTGTCAAACTAGCCGATGATTTCTACTTCTGACATATCTAAACTTAATCCTCTTACACGCCCCTCGATCTTCTCGAAGATTTTAGTATTCGTCTGACCTGCGTCGGGAGATCAGTGAATAGTTAATTAGCAATGGCGATTTGCTTTCGAGAGTGAATTGTGCTCAAGTAATTTGTGGATATGCTTGGATGTCCTGAGGATTTCGAAGAAAACAAAGGTGACAGTGTGTTCGTAAAAATCCGACCCATCGAAAAATGATGGTGTCTTCCACCTTCTCGATTGTGGGAGTTAACGGAAGTGGTGGTCGTGGAAGCAGGAACTGGAGAGCGGTTTTGAATCAGATGCGCAGGAGATACGTATGAGATGCGAATGAGATACGAATTAGAAATAAGCCAAGAAAAAGCTGCTGTGCATTGGACTATTTTGTGACCAGGAATTTATAATACAGTCAGTCAGCTCGAACCACCGAACGAAAGACTACGATCCCAAATACGCCTTTGAACAGTTGAACGATTCCCCCGTTCGCACGCTACCGTTTTGTTCGCAAGTCGGGTTTAGCTCTCGGTCAGAGTATCGACATTGAACCGGCAACGAAAGGTCCATCGCGGGACCTCGGAAGTAAAGAGTGATAACATAAGAAATAACCTCATTGGTTCACACATGAGTCAAATACTTTAAAGTTTAACCGAAAGGGGGTGAGATATGACAATCTAGTTACCTATTACTTATTCAATTAAAGAGGCTTGAAGACCGATAAAAATACGTTAATTCGTTGCTCCGTTATTCAAGAATAACTGATTTTCAATAGTGGAATTTCCCTGTTGGATTTGTGGTACCTGTATTCGCTTGTACCTGTGTTTTAAGCGTCATGAAAACTATTTACGAAAACTAAATGTTCACGCAGTGAGCTACCTTCCGGATGATAATAACTGGCGACTGAAAAGCCACGTTCCGGTTGAGATTCAAATTTCCCGCGTCATAGTAGAATTTTCCGCTGTGAGGACGGCCGTAGGTATTATGAACGTCATTCTAGAGCAAATAGTGAAGAAAAAAAAAATTCCTTTACACAATCCAAATAATGCAGTGTCTTCAGCCAAATGATACCAAAATAAGTTGGCTTTTCAGTTAAGCTTTAAAGAACTATGCCATCTAATTGATTAAGTTTAGAAGATTCGCAGGAATTCCAGTCGCACTTCCATGGCTTGTCCCTCTATTAATTGTCTATTGGCGACGTTTGAACACGTCGAATTGGCAGCGATTGTTTCTTCTTTGAGGCTGTTCACTTCACGGTTTGGGAAGAAGTAGCACCTGGCTTTCACAGCTTTCACAACTGTGGCTGATGTTTCTTTTCCTTTACTATCCTTCCTACTAGTCCTCTCAAGGTTTTCCTTATAGGTCAATTCCGTAGCGGAAAAATTGGAGACCTGCCATCGGTCCAGTATTTCATTCCTCAGAAACCAGAGTCGTCGCCAGCCCGCTTCATGGGACTATTGATTCGTTGAGTAAAGACGGTGCACATTTGGACTTGTTAGCTTTCACACATATGGCTGGTTTTTCTTTTCCTTTACTATCCTTCCTACTAGTCCTCCCAAGGTTTTCCTTATAGGTCAGTTCCTTAGCGGAAAAATTGAAACCTGCCATCGGTCCTGTATTTCATTCTTCAGAAACCAGGGTCGTCGCCAACCCGCTTCGTGGGACTATTGATTCGTTTAGAAAAGACGGTGCATATTTGGACTTGCTTTTTCAGCACTACTTGGACACTTAAATCAACCTGAATCAGATTATATTTTTCCTGCCATGTACCATAACCCTTGCCTTGAGCTCAGGGCGAGTCATATAAAGCGCAATCTAAATTTTGCGACATTCTAAAAATAAACGGCCACGAAGAACATCCATGTTTGCGAGGTAGTGGAGCATTCATGGCTTGCATAACATAGCCTATAGCAAAAACACAGACTACATGTTATTCTGAGAATTTGCGTCAAGGAAACGACTATGGCCATCTATCTGACTCAGTACGGTAATGACTACCCCTAGAGAGTCCCGAAAATTGTTTCGCCCGTTCTAAGAACGTATCTCGGACCTGTCTGTACTTAGAAGCATCTGTAGAACGTAATGACGCCAGACGTTGTTGTGTGGACAAGGAACTTAAATCCCCCTATGTGGATGATACAGTGCCAACGTGCTGGAATGGTAGCTTGATGGCTTGTTAAAATGACTGTAAATTCATCTCCGACATCATCGACTATAACTAAACAGGCCTCTACAGCCTGCCGTCGAATTTATTCGCATCAGTGGTATTTGCCTAAATTGTTAAAGTTTAACTGAAAAGCAGCTTATTTCTACATCTGATATTTGAATACACTGACATATTTTGACCAATCTAAGCATTTTGTTTTGTTTTGTTTTCACCTGAGGCCCTAATAATAACGTTCAGAATGTGCGTTGCTTGCACGACACCCTGACGACAACCAATATTCATCCAGACGTGGAGAATGATAATTTCATAAAAAGCCTGCATTTCCACGACTGAAGACGCTCTCGGAAAGGTCATGGCTGAAATGATGTTAAGATTTGTCTTGCAAGGAATCTACCTCTTTTAGTTTATTTTTCGGCAATGGACTACCTTTGTAGTTGGTAAATATTTCAAGAATAGAGAAACAGGCGCATAGAGGTACAGAAATCCGAAAGACTAAGTTCATTCGATCAAATTAATTATCTACTGATAGCGGACAAACTCAATAGGTGATGTGCAGGCCCGTATCCAGGAATTTATTTTTTTTGGGGGGGATGCCCGCGGGTTGGACCAAAAAGTACAAAAAAACATAGATCAGATTTTAAAGCCTACAAAAAAGATTAAAATTGTGGGTTTCGGGGGGGGGGGGGGGGTCTACCCCATACCCCCCCCCCGGATACGGCCTTGGTGATGTGTAACTAGACTGTCGGATCTCAACCCTATTCGGTAAACTTTAAAGCCGCCTTGCCTTTAGAGGCTTGTCGTTCTCTAAATTGCTCTAGTGCTCACTGATCGGCTGGGAATTGCCGAAACAAACTTGTCGAATGAAAACTTGCCGAGTGACATGCTCCCCTGGAAAAGAGGGTCAGAAAGCAAGGAAGTTACGGAAAAGTTGATCATATTTGCAGGCTCCATCGCTAATCCTTTCTTCTCGTGAAGGCTTAATTGTTTCCTTCCTCAACCTTGAACTTCGGCCGGTACCATCTTCAACCTTATTTTTCCCTTCCGCTCCCCTATTCCACTTGTTGCTGTCGGAGATTTTTCACTTAGCCACCACTCGGTCACACCCCACGAGTGACCTTGGTTGCATTACAAATATTGTTCCTAGATTAAGCCAAACGTCCGAAGTAATCCTCCTGTAATTTGTCTTGCCGGGGGCTGCTGACTAAGAGTTCGTTTGCCAGGAGGCAAAGAGAGAGCAACCTGTGCTTTCCCCTCAGAACTTAAGTGATCAAATTGATGAGCTTATTTGGCGATTGGTCGGAGGGGGGGATGGTACAAAGGTCTTGCTTAAAAAGCTTACGGAACTGCTTATGGAGCGATTTTTAGGATGCGATCTCATAGTGCTGTTGAAGTCTGTGCTGTTGAAGACAGAATTGAAAAGTTCCGACAAAGTTTAAGGTCTGACAATAGTCTCACTGAGGCTATACGTTACTAGTTGTGCTTTTGTTTGTAAATATGGGTGTTAAATGTCTGAGTGCCTGTGTTGAAGTGTTTTTTCTTTCTTTTGATGTTGTGAAATTTTTTGTGATTTTGCTTTCTGTCTTTTCCTATACTCCGCTTTTGTGCTTTTGCCTTTAATTAGCGGGACATAAAATTCATTCATTCATTCATTCATAGGTACCAAAAGTTCCGAAGATTCGGAACTTTCTGGAAGAAAAGATAGGCCAGAGGTAACTCCTGGAATGATAACGTATGACCGATATAGAATGTTAGATATCACAAGTACGCCATCTATTATGAGCAGTCCTAGTACACTGTTTGTTGACTGACATTGGTTTGCGGGACCAATACGTACGCAGGCTTATGCTCATTGTTTAGTAGATTTTTCGTGAAATTATGGAAGCCACCGTCACTGGAGTTGATCAAGAGATATTCGTAGGCTTTTTTGCGGGTTCCTTCTTTCTCCTTTTTGGTCCTTTTTAGCCTCTGTTGCGGCTTCCTCCTCTCTCCTCCCCAAGCTCCACCAGTTTAGTTACACATCACTGATTCACTTAAATAACTTGAAGGCCCGAGAAAAATGCGATTCTTCGTTGTTCCGCTATTCACGAATAGTCGATTTCCAGCGAATTTAATGTTGTGAATTTTTCATTCGGGTGTAGGTTATCTCTGTTTGCCTATATGAATATTTAGCAACTACAGCGGCAAACGATTCTCAGAAAAAACATATACAAATAAGAAGAATACTAAAAATGACAGATTTTCATTCTGATATTTGCAACGTCCAATATCGTCTGATACCTGCAACGTCTGATATTTGATTCCTTAGCTATAAAACTCAACCTCGATCATAGGAGAGGCCGGAAATCACGTTTGTTCTCTTTTTTAAATTTAGCGGTTCAGCTTTGGAGCCGGTCTTGTCTGGAGGCCGTCCATATTCTCAACCTCCCTGCTAGAGCCTATTGTGGAAAAATTTTAAATCCCTCATGAGAGTCGTAATAATGCAGTTTAGTTAAAATAATATATATAAATAATATCGCTTTTCAATTGGGCTTAAAATTTGGTCTCTCACCAATGTGAGAGATTAACACGCCACCTCAGACCAAAAACCTTAGACGTCCTTCTCTGAGCATGAACGTTTAATAACTGAATTACATGGATACAAAATCATACGACATAACTTGAGCCATTCATTCCACTTCTGTTCCGGGCGACGCTACAGAGCGTCACCCGACACGTGACGTGGGCGGATGCCCACATCCCCCTTACCAAATTTCAATTCAAAATACCAAGGAGTTTCAGACCTCGAGGTTCAAGGTTTTAATTACACTTCATTGTAGAATTATAACACCAGTTAGGGTGGAGCTTATTTTAAAAATTTTGGAAATAATATTTTCTTACCCCCCTAAGTTGTTCCATATCACATGAAAACATTGTAGAACAAGTTTGAGCCATTTATAATAATGTTTAGGGGTAGCTCAAGTACATCAAAGATTCGGAAAAAAAAGGAAAAAAGAAGGATTTCGAGCAACTTGTATTTTGCTTAAAAAACACATTTAAACAAAATTGTTTAGTTTCTATTTATGGTTGACCGGACGGAGTCTGTTTCCTGCTATCGGGATAAACTCTGCGGTGTTCATAGACAACTTGCAGCAAAAATTGCAGGGCCTCACCATCAGTCTTTTCGTTGACGAACTGACATGACTGTCGAAGAAAGCCAAGCCAACAAGTTCGGGTGACAAATACCACAAGTGACCGGAAAACTTGTTTGATGTGGCCTTTGAGATTGCCAAATGGATGGACGAGTACTCGAGCAGCGACTTCAGTAGTAGCAGGTCACTGTACGGAGCACCTGAGACCTGAGGCTAAAGGTGCAGAGATCCAGGCTTTCAGGTACACACGTACAGCAAACACACACACATCATCCAAAACCTCTTTCTTCTGTGAGAGTGAGAGTTCTAAACTGAGCCTTAAACATCCAGATCTTTAAACTGTAGCCTATATCACTTTGCTCATCCATCTGGCATGGTGCATCTCTCCTGGTGACATGAATCGTACTCCTCTCGCAGGAGTAGCACCAAGAAAAATGAGCACAAGTTCCAGGAATTCCTTGTAATCGTCCCTCGGCTGGCTCTGTTCAAGGTGCTTGTTAGCCAAATCGATGGTACTTTGTTTGATGTCATCCACTAGACCTGCCACATCTCAGCTGCAATTATCCTGTTTCATATTTATCAGTATCTATGAATCTCCAATAGTCCTAGAAGCGTTTGAAGTGTGGAACCTCAGGAGAAGATGTCGATCCCATGCACACTCGAAACGCAGCACCAATGACGAGTTCCATAATATGATGTCTACAAGCCATTGACAAGAGTTCCTTACCTAGCTTCTGCTTCAAAAGAACACAAGCATCAGAGATCCTGCCAGTGTTTGAGCTTGTAGTATCGAAAGACATAGCTCGGATGCTGCCGGGTATGCCCCAGTCTTCAATAGCTCCAAAGACAGCAGAAGCCTGAGCCTCGCCTGTTCCGGATGGAAGCTTGGCTACTGTGAGTAGCTGTAAAACCCTGAACAGAACCAGCCGAGGGATGATTACAAGGAATTCCTGGAACTTGTGCTCATTTTTCTTGGTGCTACTCCTGCGAAAGGAGTACGATTCCTGTCACCCGGAGCGATGCACCATGCCAGATGGATGAGCAAAGTGATATAGGCTACAGTTTAAAGATCTGGATGTGCAAGGCTCAGTTTAGACTGACTCTCACAGAAGAAAGAGGTTTGCATGACGTGTGTGTGTTTGCAGTACGTGTGTACCTGAAAGCCTGGATCTCTGACACCGTTAGCCTCAGGTGCTCCGTACAGTGACCTACTACTGCTGAAGTCGCTGCTCGAGTCCTCGTCCATCCATTTGGCAGCTTCAAAGGCCACATCAAACAAGATTTCCGGTCACTTGTAGTATTTGTCACCCGAACTCGTTGGCTTGGCTTTCTTCGACAGTCGCGTCAGTTCGTCGACGAAGAGACTGATGGTGAGTGCCATTCAGAGTGAAGACGACCAGGACCAGGAACATACCAAGCGTATCACCGTTGATCTTGATTCAGCCAAGAACAAAAACCTGGAACATTTTGTTACAGCAAAGTCAGCAAAACTTTTTCAAATGATGGATCTTCCGGATGGATTTCTCGCAGTTGATCCAGACTTGTGGAAGGATGGACACGACTACAAGCTAGCGTCAGAAACTGTGAGGTCACTCAAAGTTGTCAATGGCCACGCTGAGCGAGGAGTAGCACTCATTCAAGAGTACAGCGGTTTTATAACCCAAGATGAGTCCCAGCTGCAATTTCTGCTGCAAGTTGTCAATGAACACCGCAGAGTTTATCCCGATAGCAGCAACACCGCACAGTTTATCCCGATATCAGGAAACAGACTCTGTCTGCAATAGAGGTACAGACTCTGTCTGTTTCCCATAAAGAGGTACTAAACAATTTTGTTTATGTGTTTTTTAAGCAAAATACAAGTTGCTCGAAATCCTTCTTTTTTCTTTTTTTCTTAATCTTTGATGTACTTGAGCTACCCCTAAACATTATTATAAGTGGCTCAAAATTTTTCTATAATGTTTTCATGTGATATGGAACAACTTAGGGGGGTAAGAAAATAATATTTTCAAATTTTTTAAAATAAGCTCCACCCTAACCAGTACACCGTGCAGTCCCATGATAGATTGATATCAGTCCTATCCTACCCAGTGCCAAAATTTTCTGGAATTCCACTAATGTTAAAAGAAAAAAGTTCCAGCCGTGCGATAACAATTGTTATCGCCCTTCGAGGATACATAATATTACATAGTGTCAAGCCGGAGACACAAGAAGGAATCCATGTAATATTTTTCTAGGAGAGATCTGCGTCAAATGACAACTACAAAAGCGGTGGAATCGGGCGGTTCACTCGCTTCTTGGCCCAGAAGGACAAAGTAGATGGCAGCCCAAGTTTCTCGAGGAAGCTGATCGAAGCAACCCCCGTTAGAGCAAAGCCACCACCACTGAAACGACGGCACAGTCTAGAAAGGTAAGTGCGTATCAACAACTGTATCCAATCAGAGAACTTGACAAACGGCCACCTAGGCTGGCTAGTCAAGTGGTATAGTAGAGGTATGCTTATGTGAACAGTTGCTTTAATGTGAACACTGCAGTTTTGGGCTAAATGGTAGACTGAAGATCCAAAATACCTGTACAGGTGTTTTCGGCTGCCCTTCTTACCTACTTTGTCTAACTGATAGTTAGCTTTAGACACAGCAAGTGCCTGAAAATGGCAAAATCTAAAGTCAACAAACGTTCACATAAGCATACCTCTACTGTACACAAATCCAGAATGATGGGCGAAATGCCGTCGAACTCCCTACCAGACGATGTAGTCGGTACCGAGACGGTCAACGAACTAAAAAAAAAATGTAGATAGCATTCACATGGACGACATGTTAGATTTGTGTCAAATTGTTAGTGTTGGGCGATATTCGATACGATAATCGAAATATCGATATTATTGAAAAATATCGATATTTCGATATTGACTTTTCAAATATCGATATTTTCGATATATACATTCTGATGTGCAATTGTTCTATTATTCGTGATTTTTAGAATAAAAAGAACGAACAGGGATTTCAAACTTGAGTTCGATTAGTGAGGAGAAACACGGCTGGGAAGAAAAAACGTGGACATGCGTACTCTTTCTTGATGGGAATGCTTGATTTTGTTCTTCTAGTTCAATCTCATTTTTGATACAAACATTTTCCATGAAAAAATGTAGCAGTATAAACAGTTTCAATTACGCCAAATATCGGTTTACGATAATCGAAATATCGGTTATCGAATTTAAAATTATCGAAATATCGATATTTCGATATTCCTCAATATCGCCCAGCACTACAAATTGTTACAGTTTAAGAGTTCTTTCGGTTGAGAGAACTGTTCCATGGCGCCGCTCGGCACTATTTTGGCACTACGCTGGTTTTCATGCTTACCGTGTTTGGCTCTTTTCGGAACGCCTCAGGCTCCCGAATAGTATTTGCGGGAAGATTATTGATCACACCGGTTGTGCAATTTTACGTGTTTATCGTCCAATCCAAGAGGCCTGGAGATAGGCTAAAAACAGCCGAAGCCTTGCGTGAATTGTTGAAAGCGGAGCCGAGAACCGGAAACGTTGAGCTACCGGAGGAAACCGCGGATTGCCAGATATAGTTTGCCCACTATCGACGAAAACGGCTATTTCTGCACTCCTGAAAGGGGAATAACTCATAATTTTAAGATTCGGAGGTTTAAGACTTTGTGTCTAAATTATCAGCGTTTGGTAACTATCATGTATCCTGTAAATTGCTATAAACGTTAATCTGACTCTTCTTGTGTGTATAACTACATTTTTGTGTAAAGGTTTCCTTGGAAATGAAAGCTTGACGGCTGCAGTTTGAACACGAGAACGGAGTCCCGCATCCTATTGGTCGGTACATGGCGCGTCGTGCAAAAAACAACCAATTATAGATGTAAAATTTCAATACCTCCATTTTGTCTTGCGGAAATTGCGAATATTCGCTGAAAAATTGTGAAAAATTGCGAAAAATTAAAAACAAAGCTGAAAAATAAGATGCTGAGCTCGAGTTTGTTGTTTCTGTAAATTTTCATGAATCAGATCACAACTGAGAAACTCACTAAAGATTATGCTTCTTCTCCACCTCTCTCACCTACCAGAAGCATGTCCAACAAGTAAGAACATTTCCAGGCTTGCTACAATTAAAACCTCGATATTGTATCCTAATTTCACCACATCAGCTTGAATGGAAGTAACATTTTCAATTCGCAAGAATAAAAAAGGGTTTACTCACAGCCTCGAGTTTGAGGTCTGGATTACCAAATTTTGTTGGACAAAAAACTCTGATATATCTTCTTTTTTTTTCCAATCACCAGATAGCCTACTGTTTCAGCAAAGAATTTTCGGAATGTAGACTATCTTGCCCATTTCTTAAAATTCCGGTGAAAAAAATAGATATTAAAGCGATATCTTATATTAAATTTTCTTATATTTAAATTAAATTATCTTATATTTAAATTAGCGGCTTTTAAGTGAGTTTCAAGCATTTGACAGTATCGAGAGATTTTTTTGGCATAGTTTTCTATGTTGAAGACATTGCCAAATGCAGTAAGCGAATGAGTTTCTAGTCTTTGAGTCTCCCATAACAAATATCGAACAGATCTAATAAGAAGTCCCTTTTTATGGCACTTGCAGCTCCGCTCAAGTGCCATATACCGATCGCTTTTCGGTCGGTCGGTCGGTCGGTCGGGCGGTCGGTCGGTCGGTCGGGCGGTCCACTGTTTTCGAGTTAGGGTACTTCCAGATGTCCTAGGACGATGAAACTTGGCAGGCATATCAGGGACCCGATATAACTAACCTGGAAATAATCAGTTTCACGATCCGACCATCTGGGGGGGAGTGGTGGGCCCTGGAATCCTGAGAATTTAGTAGTTTTTGTAAAACCCCTACCCCTTTCTTCTCACTAGTAGGTCTGCGCGCGGCGTGACGTCACTCTTTGCATCGGATCACTCTGTTAACATCGGAAAGAGCTAGTGCATTCGAGGGTCAAAGGGGTTTGTATATGTGATTCAGTGCGGGGGAATATGGAAAATTGAGTGTTGTGTAACTTTCGAACGGGTGATCGGATTGGGACGAAACTTAATACCTGAATGAATGACATATCTCTGATCTTCCATTTGTAGTCCGAACCGGATTCGACAGCTATGGAGAGTTGGGGGGGGGAAGACCGGAAATCTCGAGAGACGGTTATAGTGGAGGGATTGGAGTAAAACTTGCTGGGAAGAACAAGAATCTGCTCCATATAAGTCGTTTACACGTTTGGACTGGACCCGGACACTTGGGGGGGGGGGGTGGAGGGGATTTTCCCGGAATTCTGGTGATGACAGTTTTTGGGATTTTCACGACGAAACTTGGGAGGCGTATCAGGGACCCGATCAAACTAACTTGTAAATAAAAATTCACTCGATCCGATAGTCGTGGGGGGATCGGAGGGAGGGGGAATCCGGAATATTTAGCCATGCGTAACTTTGGAACGGGTGATCGGATTCGAGTGAAATTTAATAACTGAACAGAGGGCCTGTGGTGATCTTTTTCATGTCCGGACCGAATCCGACAACAATTGGGGGGGGGGAATACGTAACCGGATTGGACTGGAGAGATCGGGATGGAACTTTGTGGGAATAACAAACAAGTCCAAAACCGAACCGGATTGGCTCCGGCGACTGTGGGGGGAGTTTGAGGGGCGGGTCCGGAATTCCGGTGATCGCGAGTTAAGGTACTTCCAGATGTGCTAGGACGATGAAATTTGGCTGGAATATTAGAAATTCGACAAGATTGGCTTAGAAATCGCCACTTTTCAAATCCGACCATTCCCTAAAGTACCAATCATGACCGCAAATTAAGAAAAATGCTTTTAAGCAAAATATGCATTTCCATGATCCCCATGAGTCCATGATCATTTTTGCCTCAAGGGTTTTGCTTACAAATGAAGTTCTAGCTCCCTTAAAGTGTGCATCTTAACCGCAAGGTCGAAAAGTACTTTTTATCAACGATACATCTCAACCTATGATCATTTGTGCCAGAAGGGTTTTGCAGAAAAAAAAAAAATTCTAGCACCCTTAAAGTGCGCATTTTACCCGCATTGGCGAAAAAAAAAAACTTTTGATCATACGTATATATCAATGATCCCTAAGAGCCTGATATCGTTTTTCCCTCAAGGGTCTTCCTTACAGATGAATTTCTAGTGCCTTTAAAGTGTGCATCATTACAGCCAAGTTCTACGATAAAATACTTTTTCTCTAGCTTCCTTAAAGTGCGCATCTGAACCGCGCAGTCGAAAATTACTTTTAATCAAATAATACATCTCAACCCACGCAAGTGCCATATGAGCTTACAGCTCTTGTTATTGAAAGTGAGACTGGTCCAATGTTTCGCGTATGATTGTTTTCCTTTTTCATTACTTACGTCTTATCTTATTGATTACTATAGTGGACTTTCGATTTAAAAAAAAAGGATATACTCAAAATAAGGTCAAATGCATCACGTTTAAGTAACCCTTCAGGTTAGGTCAAGCATTATCATTCCTACTAAAGCTTACTGTTTAGGTAGTTAAGGACAGATTATTTCTGATTTAGTCTAATCGATAGAAAAATCTAATAACCTAAACAAATCTAAATCTACTAATAAAATGAACATAATTAAAGACAAACAATACCCATTCCTCTTTTTGCCTCGGAATCACGCTATAATTGACTCTAAATGGAAGCCATGAGACTTTGCACCCAAATCCCCCGAAAACTGCACTGAAAATTGCATTTTTCTTGCGAAAATTCGCCATATTTTTGAATTTTTCAGTATTTTTGAATTTTGCGAAATTTTTCAATTTTTCGGAATATTCGCAATTTTCGAGAGGACTCCGAATATTTCAATTTTGCGAATATTCGATTGAATTTTTCAATTGAAAAATTCGCTTTTTACATCTATACAACCAATAGGAAGCAAGATTCGTTTTTGTAGTCAAAGATTGAAGCCTTTAAGCTTTAGAAAAAAATAACTTTCATATTCAGATTCAGCGTGTCTCCTTACCTCTAAATCAACTATCTAAATAGCTTACAAAAAATATTTTTTGTGCCCCTTAATTTGAAACCTCTCCCCCACCCTCAAATATAGGGCTACAGAGCCCATCTTCGAACTTGACGTGTACTTTGACCCAACCAATCCTCCCGCCAAGTTTCATCAAAATATATCAATCCGTTCGAGAGTTATCGTGCTTACAGACAGACAGACAGACGGACAACTTTTGCGATGTCGTAGGTATCGCGCCACTTATATTTTGGGATCCCAAAAATTCGAAAATCCCTTAGTAGAGTCAAAACAATTCAGTGTGTTCAAATCCGAGGTATAAAAATAAGCTGGCTTTTCAGTTAAACTTCAATACACTCACACACACTGTTACTCTTTATTTTCTAGTATTTTAAAATACTTGAATACTTTTAAATTAGGTTCTGCTTTCAAAGAACTACCCAAGGCTTTGGCTGTTCTAATCCTTTTTTCCAAGCCGATTGACTTCTAGCAAAAAAAGGGAAGAATTTACATTACCGTTTTTTCTGATGAGTAAAATTCTCGCAAACAACCGTCGACACTGATACGCATCGAGGTAGCGAAACAAGGAAAGGAAAATGAGAAAATCAGAGAGGTGTCGTTAGGGGGCAAGAATGTACGGTATGAAATTTGGGTCTGGGTTTAAAAATGGATAAGGCGATTACGGAAGTAGGTTGCGTTAGTATTGTAGATAAGACTGGTCCTTTAAGTTTGTGTCTTAGTTGCGTACCACCCAGTGGGAAAAGGGTTCTTTTAATCTAAGGTCCTTTATGTTCAGGTTCTTTTGGGGGTTGTTTCTTTTCTTATTCGTGCAGACTCTTCCGGCATTGAACAATTTTCTTAAACTCATTAGCTTATCTCTCTTTCCCGTTTCGAATTAGTTCCCCCAAACACAATCGTAGCTTTAATTGCTTCTTCCGCCCTTTCGTATTAGACGAGAATTAAACTGATAGCTTTCTCCTACCGAGAGATAACTATTTCCAAGTATTGTTCAGACCTAGTTAGAAACGTAATTTGGGACTTTGAATAGTCACAGAGGAAGCATGATAACAAACAATCGATAACCAGACTTAGATTGTTCATAACAACACAGAATCAAACAGACAACAGCTTGGCGAGCTGAAGAATGGAAAGATGTAGAATAGAAAGCTGTCGAGGTTCGAAGTATAAATATTTACTCTCATCCAGATTGTAGGCCTATCTATTATTTTATCTTTTTTTAATTACTTGTCTACTGCTGAATACACGTAATATATGAAATATATATATATGTATAAATATATACATATATGCAATATATAGCCTGGACTTTCCAGCAAATTTGATGCCTGTTGGAGAGTTAACACACTGACATACCCTGAAAGGCTAAAAGGACATACTATAGTTGAGAGGGTAATATATCAAATAACGAAAACAGAAACCGTGTTATGCCAAATTAGCGACAGGGCAAGAACAGCGACGTCATCGAAAGAAAAGTTCTTGTCATGCAAAAACTGTGACGAGCCTAAAACCGCGATGGTTAAAAGAGCGAAAGCAAAAAACTCCACAATTCAGAATAGCTACACACAACATTTCGTTCAAAAACAGCGACAGTGCCAACAGAAACCGTGCAATGCAAAACCACCAAAAGGGCAAAAACAGCGACGGTCAACAAAAACATAACAAGAGCTACGAGCTCATATGACACTTGTTACGAGTAAGCGGTACAAGAAAGTAGGATAGAACGTCACAAACTACACCCGCCATCCAAAAATGCGGTTCGGACCTAGAAATAGAATATGCAGTTTCACTCAAGTCTGAGCATTTCTGGCGTCGCCTCGGATCATCTGGGGAAAATGACTGTTGTAACTTCCAAGTTTCAGCCCAATAAATCCACTTGTTTGATCCCTAGACGTGCCACACGTTTCCGTCCGTGGCCGAATGGTTAGCGCGTCGAACTCGCAAGGGAAGGGTCCCTTGTTCGAGTCTCGGTCGTGCCTACTGTTTGGTTTCGAGCGGGAGTTAGTGGCGTAACTT
Source organism: Branchinecta lindahli (assembly GCA_023053555.1). Classification (NCBI taxonomy): domain Eukaryota; kingdom Metazoa; phylum Arthropoda; class Branchiopoda; order Anostraca; family Branchinectidae; genus Branchinecta; species Branchinecta lindahli. The sequence goes on along the minus strand of JAKZAO010000008.1, from coordinate 15,258,123 downwards.
TGTGAGACAAGCCAAAGTTCACCCAGCTTCAAATGGGTACCTGGAGAAATCCGGGGAAAGGTGACAGAAAGGGTGTGCGAAAGCACAGGATGGCTGGCCCCCAACCCCCCATTGCACTTCCTGGCTGAGGGCCTCGTCGTTGAGAGGGAGGGTGAAATTCTAGTACGCACTAAGCCCTTTCTTGACAACCATGCTCAAACGCTGGGGCATTCTGGCTGGGGTGAGCATGGTACTCGACTACGTATGTGTACCCCTTATTCCCCAGAGGGGTACCAGCATACAGTACTTTGGTAACTGGCTAAAATACCAGGATTTAATTTTGACGTTAAATTGTTGTGTACTTGTACCCCTCTGGGGAGAAGGGGGTACACACAGGGCCGTCACTACTAGGGGGGGAGGGGGGGGACGCCCCCCCCAATGTTGTCGGCCAGTCGGTAAAAAATAGCCGAGTCGGCGCGAAGCGCCGCTATTTTCCTTAAAAACAGTCGATTTTTTTCTTGGAAACAGTCGATTTTTGTTAAAAACAGTCGGTTTTTCGTAAAAATAGTCGATTTTTCTTAAAATTAGCCGATTTTTCGTCAGCACAGTGGTTTTTATCTGCAAAACCAGTCGGTAAAAATGACCAGCCAGTCGGTAAATACCTCGTCCCCCCCCCCAAACATTTTGGCTAGTAACGCCTCTGGGTACACATACGTATGGGTACCATGTTCTCCACTGCCAGCGTGCCCCAGACCCCCCCCCCGCCAGCGTTTGATCATGGGTATCAAAAAAGGGCTTAGTGTACTAGACTGACCAGGACAGCTTGTTGTCTGCACGTGGGAGCTGTTAGGAAGTTGGTCTGGCTAACTTCCGGTTAGCTGTTTCCAACTCATATAAGTTATTCTTGCAGCAACAGCGACTTGGCTGGCTTATCAAGAAAGTTGAACCACGAATCGGAACTTTCAAATAGCACGCCAAAGGAGGTCGATGTCTCAGCAAACTTTTTAGCTTCGCTGTATGCTGTCTCGCCTGCTCTTACAAAGAAAACCTATGGGCGGCTGGACAAACTAACACCAGGTATGTAACTTTAGATGAGATTAATATTCCTTAAAGGACACCTGAACGATCCTACCATACTTCCATGAACCCCTCAGATCGTCCTTCACAGTACCGGTACAGAGAAGACGAATTTTTTCGCTCCGTGATTTCGGCGCTATCCACTCTTGAAGTTCTAAGTCTCCCTATGGTGATTCGTTACGACCTCCCAAGACAAATTTAGCGCCAATATTTAAACTGTCATTATCGCATGGATAAACGTACGTTGATAACGCATGGATGGATAAACAGCGCATGGATGGATAAACGCATGGACTGTTATGGCGTGGACTGTTACAACATGAACTGTTACGCATGGACTGTTACAACTGTTACGGCGAGCGTTACGATCAAGACAAGTCGGAAAAAAGGCTGAAAATTATAGCACGGTGAAACTTCATCCGATTTTTGTCCGGTTTTCAAGAGATAAATGGTAAGCAGTATGTAAAAGTGGCAATTTAGGGTGTTAGACTTCATTCAGATGACCTTTAAGGCCAAGCTAACTGCAAATCATAGTTGACCTTGCTAAACGGATACGTCAGCTGATTTTGTTTTAGAGATATTTCAGCCCTTCTTGTCAAGGGTCCTCTTCAGGCCCAAACAAAAAAAATAAACCTGAGAGGACCCTTGCCAAGAAGGGCCGAAGTATCGCTAGATAAGATCAGTTGACGTATCCGTTTAGCCCAGCCAGCTATTTGGGTAAGATTTTGTTTGTATTATTATTATGTACGCCAAAAGTTAATGGCCATGGCAAATACATGAAAAAATAATTCAGCCAACTCTATAAAAAGGAAGCATTTGACACTTGCCGTAATAATCCGCTATACCTTAGCCTCCCTTAAATTTTCGCTGAACCTTTGTACGGTATGTTTGATCCACCACAACGAAGTTAAACTGATTTTTATACTTCGGCTCTTTTCGATACTATTTGCCCTTCTGATCGATCCGGCAAAAAAGCACGAGATCCCGTTGGTCGGAAAGACCGGTTGTACCCGTTCGTTCTTTGTCTCTGCACTCCCGTTGTGTATTTTCGGTCTCTAGGCTACATTTTCATTTTCACGTGTTACCCGGGATCATTATCACATTGGCCTTTTTTTACCGTACACATGGATAAGCGAAATATTTGGGCCTTTCAGGATCGAACCTGATCGTATATGACAACCTGGAATCAACTGATGTCAAAAGACTTACGGACTAAGACTTGAATTTGTCATTTACGTTTCAAATATTTTTGAATATTCATTTTAATATTACTTAAAGGACCCCTCTTGCTTATTCTGCTTTTTATAATATATCTAGCTCCCATACAGAATTAATAGCTTCTAAAATCCCCACCTTTCTCCATTGTTTCGTTTTGTGCCTACGAAATTTTAGCACTTCTTTGGTCTTGCCGAGTTTTGCCCGTCACACAACGAAACGTTTGCCGGATCATCAACGTCTGCTGACAGCTCTTTCACACATAAGGATCTGAGAAGCTTTTGTTTATTACTTCTTTTATTTGCTTAGTTTTCACACTTTTTAACCAAGGCGCGATCAGTTTTCGAAAGTTTTGCGCCCAGCCGCCGCGTCGGAGAGCAGGAAGGCTGGACATAGTCGACAGGCGCTAACAAGAAAATCGCTAATTTCAGATGGAAAGTAATAGTATTTTTGAAAATGTTTTTTTCTGATCCATTTCATAGGGAAAAGATGATTTCTAGTAAGAGTTGTGCTTTAAGGCTAAGCTAGAATCTTCACTTTGTTTTTTCACAAGTTCATTTTCCAGTTTGAGCGGCTTGATTCTGAAGAGCACTGTCAGAAGTTTCATAACAGATAACACGAGGATGCGCGGTTTCAACAGATAGTGCGTAACAGACAACACTTCAGATGTTATCTGTTGTTTAAAAATGTTATTCATGAAATGTTATGCATAAGAAGCATTGTCAGGAAGAGCAAAAAAACAGTCAAAAAAGCATCTAATGACTTTTTTGTTTGTCTTCGTGATGTCGGAAAACTCACAGATGCTTTTTTGCGGTTTTTTGTCTCTTTCTGATGGCAACGCTTATTATGCATAATATTTTGAAGCACAACAGAAAATATCCGAAGTGTTATCTGTTATGCATTATCTGTTGAAACCGCGCATCCTCGTTTTATCTGTTATGAAACTTCTGACACTGAGCTCTAACAAAATTCAGCTGACGTATCCGTTTTTCACTGTCAAATATAGTTACATTTTATATAATTACGGATATGAAAAACGAAAAGGAAACAAGCGTAAATAATCCTGACCATTCGGGTCGCCCATTGTGAAGTACCCTTCGTCATTGACTTCTCGAACAAAATTTCCTCTGGCTTGACAAAACGTTTTGAAAAACCCGCCACAGAAAAACGCTACATTTGTCAGAGCGACCATGAGCGCCCTACATGGTAACTGCCAGAGCAAAATAACACTAGGGAGTAGCGCCAAGACCTATAACTTTCCATGCTTTGCAAACGGGCCATATTCGTAGCGCCGCCCACTACGCTTGTGGCAACTAAAGCGAGACAAACTTGCGGGCTTAGAAATTTCTAGTAAAGCAAAGGGTTTGGTCAGCACTCACCAAGGAAACAATGCAGATTGTATTATATTTTTGCTATGTTCAGAATACGAAGTTATCAGAGCCAGTGCTGGTGAACGGCTGAATGAGTTTCAGTAGGGACGTTCTCTATCGCCAGTGGTGCTAGTACCGCTGCTATTCGAGTGTGTTTCAGTTTTGTCAAGTCTTGGCGCTACTCCTTGGTGTTATTTTGCTCTGGTAACTGCGAAACGCCTTTACCTATGAACTACTTGCTTTTATGTGCCCGAGTTCCAAAAAATGGCGATTATGAATCCGCTGAAATAACCACGTAATGCGTGTTGTAACGCTATGTTCCAGTTAGCAGAGTGAGCGCCATCCAGCGACAACTATGGAAACGATTAAATTGCTGTCTCAGTAAACCGGTAGCAGGCTCTCGACGGAAGTTGAGAACGAAAAGCCCTGTTTTGTTTTCTCGTCGCCAGTCCTGTTTTGCCTAATGAAAAAAAAAGGAAAACCTTTAGCTTGATGTGTGAAGACGAAGTAAAAATAGTTGCGTTTTTGATCACCATTCTCCTCGCGACTCTCCTCTCGGTTCTTCTGTTTCGCGTTTTATGAATGTTGAGATGAAGCCTCGGATGAAGCCAATTCTCGTTTTTTCGCGTTTTTGTTAGAATCGATAACGGGAAAGCTTCGCGATTCTACAGAATCGAGAAGTTGCTTCGATAGTCAATTCTCGATTCTTCGTTCTCCTTCCTGATTGGTCGGCAATGGGCGTGTGTTCTACCCGTATAAGGGGTTTTAGAGTGGCTAAATTAGTGTTTTTCGTCAAAAGCGAGAATGGAGAAGTGAGAAAAACAACACAGTAATTTGCACGATAATCGAGAATTGAGAAGCAAGTACTGAGAACTGAGAATTCAGATCAAAAACGCAACTGATGTTTGTAAATACTTGTTATTATTTCTTTCAACAATGTCGTTTCCGCTTACAATAAGCCGAACTTTCAGAATGAATAGGTGGGTCTGCTAAGTCGTCGTACACTCTCTGACGCACTTGACAGTTTATGAGCGGGGGAATCGATGAACTCGTCATAAAAGGTTGATTCATTATTCTGCTAGTTATGAACAATGTTGGCTCGTGCTAAGATTTTGAGAAACAAAAGGTACAGCAGTGTTCACAGTAATCATCCCTGTCGATTGATAATGGTTCCTCCCCTGTTTTACCGCCGACTCCTTTAATAGCTTGTCATAAGGTTGATTTTTAATCTGAGTCGTCAGCTTGTTGCTTATGATCCGAAGATTTATAAGCAACTACAAGTAGTGAACTGAAAGGCAGAATTGCTCATCAGGTGGGGTTTGAACCGACAATGCTTTCAAACCTTCGATTTTCGACCCCTTCAAACAAAAAAGTATTTTTTTTTTCTGTTACCGCGTCGCATCTGTTCTGATTTGTTTTTGGGATCCCAAAACGTTAGTGACGGATACCTATGACATCGCAAAAGTTGTCCGTCTGTCCGTCCGTCTGTCAGCACGATAACTCTCGAGGGAATGAGATATTTTGATGAAACTTGGTGTGAGGATTCTTTGGGTCAAGAGTAAGGTCAAGTTCGTAGATGGGCACTGTAGCCCTACATTTAGGGGTGGGGGAGGGGGTTTAAATTAATGGGCAAACAAAATATTTTGAAACAGCTAATGTGATAGTCGATTATGGGGTAAGAAGACATGCTGAACACGATGGTGAAAACCATTTTCTCGCCGGACAAGCAGTTCGCCCGGAATCCGGTCAAAACCGGAAAGTTTGTTAAAAGTAAAAGTTTTATTTGAAGTTAATTAGATGTTCGATTTAGGGGTAAGAAGACATGCTGAACACGATGGTGAAACTCATTTTTTGGCCGGACAAGTAGTTAGCCCGGAATCCGGCGAAACCGGAAAATTTGTTAAAAGCAAAAGTTTTATTTGAAATTGATTAGATGTTCGCTTTCGGGGTAAGAAGACATGCTGAACACGACAATGAAAACCATTTTCTCACCGGACAAGTAGTTCGCCTGGAATCCGGCCGAAACCGGAAAATTTGTTAAAAGCAAAAGTTTTATTTGAAGTTGATTAGATGATAGATTTTAGGGTAAGAAGAGACGCTGAATCTGTATATGACAATCATTTTTTACCCGGGCATATAGTTCGTCCGGAATCCGGTTGAACCCGGATTTTGTTATAAGTTAAAGTTTTATTTTAAGTTGATTAGATGTTCTTTATAGCTATCTTTTTTTGGCTGGACAAGTAGTTCGCTCGGAATTCGGCCGAAACCGGAAATTTGGCAGAAGTAAAGCAGGAAGTTTCGATCAGTTTTGTCGAAATAAATATGGCTTATACAGGTATATCTGAACTTAATTTTCTCAGGTGATTAGCCTGGCGAAGACTGGAACTGGCGTAGTAAAGACATAGTCAAGACGTAAAAATACTAAATTTTTGGGATCCCATCGAAACCTTTGGTCTTGTTCTATATTGTATCTACCGGACGGCCGTGTTTTTTTGTGCCATTTTTTTGGGGGGGGGCATGGTCCTACCTGTTGTGGATATCAAAATGGTCCTCCTTTGTATTTTTATTTGCCGCTAAATAGGTTTCAGAAGGCAAAATGTAAATCAAGGTATTATAAGGTATATACAAGGTACTGTAAGGTATATTCGAAAACTACTTTAACTTATCCCAAAAAGAAAAATTCCGACCATGTGTAGTAGACCTGGGATTGGAGCCCAAAATTGATTTTTGCCCCCCCCCCCTCCCCCAAGGTCGACTGAAAATGGCGCCAGTGGCCCAAAGTGAAGAGTGCCACAATAGCAGGTGTCTTCTTTTTTTGCCAATTCACTGAGACTGATATCTATTCAGAATCACAAGTGCTTCTTGTTCTCACCCAATAAAGCACTTTGTTCAACGGATTTTCCACCAGTTGCCTCTCAAAAGGTGAGGAGGAAACGACCCCAGCTTCCGTTTCCCGTCTCAATCGTCAATATGATCGAATTTCACTTACGCTATTCCCGCATGTGTTTTCGTTTTCCGTATTCCAAATGTCTTGACATCGTTTTCAAAGGACTGTGCTTTCTTGTTTTCATTGAGCCATGGGGGGACGCTGCATCTCGTTTTCTGTATTCCGAATGTCTTTGAGCGATTAGAAACGACTGCGCTTTTGTTCTTTTCATTGAGGCGGAGCCGAGGGGACTTGATTTGAGGCGTATTCGTCGTTGCGTATGTTCGATTTTTGTATTCCGAATGTCTTGGAGCATTCTGAAATGGGTTGTCGACATAACGTCCCCATTCGAAACGTCCCCTGTCGAAACTTCCCCGTCGAAACGTCCCCATGACAAAACGTCCCCACGACAAAACGTCCCCTGACGAAACGTCCCCGGCTATAGATTTGCATCAGACCGGCATTCTCTCAAAGCGGAAAAATTTAAGACCACGGCATTGGAATAAGGTCATGCACCAGAAGATCGAGGCAAACTTAAAAATCTATGCTTGGAGCCGTTTCGCCACGGGGACGTTTTGTCATGGGGACGTTTTGTCGTACGGGGACGTTTTGACACGGGGACGTTTTGACACGGGGACGTTTTTGTCATGGGGACGTTTTGCCACGGGTAGGTTTCGGCGGGGACGTTTCGCCAGGGGACGTTTTGTCATGGGGACGTTTCGTCAGTAAGCCTCTGAAATTACTGCGCTTTTCTCGTTTTCATTGAGGCATAGGGGATTTGAGTTGAGGTGCATTCTGCGTCGAGTATTTTCGCTTTCCAAATGTCTTGGAGGGTTTTGAAATTGCTGCGATTTTCTTATTTTCATTGAGCCGTAGGCCTGGGTTATACTCCGCGTCGCGTATTTTCGCTTTGCGTTTTCCGAATATCTTGGAGGATTTTGGAATTACTGCGCTTGTTTGCATTGAGGCGTAGGAGATTTGGGTTGATATATATATGTATATATTTTTTTAGTTTTATATATGTATATTTTCAACAGGATAGAAAATGGTCAATGACAAATAATACCAAATAAATGCAATTAAGAACTATTAAAAGAACGAATTACGGCACAAACGAGTTTACATATCTTTCAGGTGCATCTACTACGTAATTAATTAATTAGTATTCTGCGTGGCGTATTTTTGCTTTCCATATTCCGAATTTCTTTCAGCGTTTGAAATTACTCCGCTTTTCTTGTTTCGTTGATTTGTAGTATAAAGTGTACTCGGCGTCGCGTATTTTCGCTTTTGTATTCCGAATGTCTTGGAGCGATTAGAAACAACTGCACTTTTGTTCTTTTCATTGAGGCGTGGGGGACTTGAGTTGAGGTGTATCCCTCGTTGCGTATTTTTGCTTGCATATTCCCAGCGTTTTGGAATCACTGCGATTTTCTTCTTTTCACTGAGGGGTAGGGATTCATGTTGAGGTGGAGGCTACCCGTCGCGTATTTTCGCTTTTAAAATCCGGCCGTAAATTACCGGTACCGGCCGTAATTTAGGCGATTTTGATGAAATTTGGAACAAATTCGGACAAAACTTAGGCTACTCCCCGAGACCCGTAATTTTTTTTACTGACTTTTTCATTCGGATTCACCATGAATATGTTTTCGTACCATACGCGCTCCTCTGTGTGCCTCTTCCACCACTTTATCCAGTTTCTCCAGTTATCCATCAGTGGTGTTTTCGTAATGTAATAAATCATGTCTTTGGCAGGGTTCACGACTGAGTTAGTTGAATCGCCCTTTAAATCGGAAGACGTAATTTATGACGCTATCCATGCCATATAGCATACGCTAAATTGGAAAGAGCGAATTTGCTATGCAGACAGCAGCGAAAATACCTGTAAACCGTGGCGAGCTTACAAAATTTCGCATTGTTGCGCTTATCTGACAACTGTAGTAACGCTTTTCTTGGTGGCGGGGGAGCAGGTTTAGACAGTTTCTTGACGACGGCACGAAATTTTATTGAGCTACAAAACCTCCGTATGTAATTTTCATTGTTTATGTAGTGATATAAAATAAGGGTTAATCTGAAGTTATCTCATTAAAACGAAGACCGACGTACTGAATGAACACTCAACTTGGAATACAAGTGTTAGTTAATTTTTTGTATAAAAACATAAATAAATTTGTATACTTTAACTACATCCAGCCTAAGAAAGCACTGTCCGTAGTGGGTGGCAATGATATCTATCATGCAGGCCAACACAAATGCAATGATACATGTTTTATCACGCCTCTTTGGGTATGAACATGTATATGTGGAAGATAATCAGAGTTTGAAAATTAACGTCTACTATTGCAATTTTTACTAATTGCAGTTTTCCTTTTTGTTCATGATGTTCTTGATTGATTTTGGTTGTCACTATAAAAAAAAACTCTCCGCTTTCAGATAACTTGATCTGCAGTATTTTGCATTCTAGAGTTTTAATCCTCCATCAGATTGTAACTCTCCGAAATAAAATACAATTATTAAAGTCTGATATATAGGAGAGACTGTTAACATTGTACCGGCGTTTTTAAGATCCGCGTGAACAATGGGCAACCTGTTCTCTCAGTTCTTGTGCGACGTTTCGAGTGTCGATGTGGATTTCCATCCTAGAGAAGCGAAGCACATGGTATAAAATGTAATATAATAAGGGACCTAAAAATAAATGTAATAAAAATAAATAAAAAAGGGACACCGGTCGACAGGAGTGATTATTGCAAACGCTACTGTACCCTCTCTTTCTCGAAAACCCGAAATTTGTTCCCAACTAACAGAAAAATCGTCTGCCCTTCATAAAAATGGTAATATATTATTCATGGGGTCAGACTGTACAAGATATCTTCTAGTCTAGGATACATCTTCTCGACTAAAAACCTCAAATCAAATTATTGTAAGAAATTAACAGTAGCAAATATTCAGCTGTGTTCAGCAGAGGCGTTAGCCAAAATGTTTGGGGTGGGGGCGAAGTATTTACCGACTGGCTATTTTTACCGACTGTTTTTGCAGGAAAACCGACTGTTTTTAAGAAAAAACACTGTTTCGACAAAAAATATACTGTTTTCAAGATTTTTTTTTTAAGAATTGTCGACTGTCTCCAGGAAATAACTCGAATGATTTTACGAAAAATCGCGGCGCTTCGTGCCGACTCGGTCATTTTTTATCGACTGGCCGACAACATTTGGGGGGGCACCCCCCTCCCCCCAATACGTGACGCCCGTGATGTTCAGTAACATGTTAATCATATACCAGCTAAATTTTTTTCTACCTCATTTTCTTTTCAACTTGTCCATTTGAGCGCTTCCGGATCTTATCACTAGATGATCCCACGGTCGTACCGAGTCCTGGTTTGAACCGAAGGGTTGTCAACTATCGATTTTAGTATACAGCAAGTGCCCGGTGCCGCGACGCCCTGTCGGTGCCGGCACTAGTTGAAACAAGCCGGCACCAGTTGTCACGTGTTAAAACATCAAAATAAGCAATTTTAGAAGCGTTTGAAAGATGAATCGCCTAATTTGTTGTCGGTACCGGTGCCAGCACCGCCTATTTCGGCCGGTTCCGGAAAAGGGTGTACAGTGGTTAGCCCCTCGGTTTGAACTGTCGACTTGGATGATTGTGATCTAGAAACTATGAATACTAGAATTCTTTCGATTTGACTCCTATACCAGTTGGATAACCTGTTCGCGCAGTTCAGAGTTTAATTTATCATTTCTGCAAAAACTAAATATAAATGGAGGGTCAAAGACAGAGTCGTAAGGTCGAACGACTAAAACCTGATACAATCATAATAACAACCCTACTTCGACATTCATCTCATTACCCTAACACCGTGTAAAACTGTCCAGCATAACGTAATGCCGATGATTATGGCTTACACCCGAATACCCATGTCTACCTGCGTAGCTACGCTACATTTTTACTATCTACCCTTTTGGGTAGGCGAACTACGGAGCTCAAAGGAGCAGTTACGCCACGATTCTCCCGTGAAAAGAAATCGGATTCCTCTTAGCTTTTGAAAACAGGTGGCAAAGTTGTGATACCTGAGTTTTTGTTGGGATTTACCTCAAGCTTCTTGAAGGAGAGCACCTGGAATAAGAATTGTTTCTATTTATCTGTGAGTTGAATTGAATTTAGGGTTTACTTTGGTCTAAAGATGGGAAGTTATCTGGTGTTTCTAAACAACAACTGAGTTAAGTCTGCGTTGCTAATGCGTCAGTCGTCTGAAATTGCGTACAACGAAATTCCTGCAGCCCACAGCTGGACTAAGGCCAAGGGTCCTCTTCAGACCAGTTCAGACCGTAGGAAAAGTTTAAACTTGTGATGGCAATTGGCAAGTGTCAAAGTTTGGATTGACCAATAATCAATAATAAATGTGATTCGCAAAGCTTCGGCTGAAGGAGTAGGCTAACGTAGAGTGGAGTATATAAAAAATTTAGATGTTATAATATGTATAAAAAAAATCTTTAAAAAAAATATGACCAAATCTCGAGTTGGCAAAAGTTTGGACCTAGAGGTAGATTAGTTTTTGAATTTGATGAAACAGGATGTTTTATGAATGTATGGTACGGTGCCACTCGAGGTGCCACTTTGTAGATATAACATTTTCATGGAGCATAGAGAAGAAATTCTGGAAGCTCCATTAAACAACACAAACAACAATAACATTTTCATATTGGGCCTCGTTTTTTGCGTCTTTTTAATGAAAGAAGTAGTTTTTTTCGTATTACACCAAAGTATTGGAAACCAATCTAATCAATCAACAACCAGCGAATCTACTTCAATTATACATTTTGATGAAATTGAATATTTCTTCTCCTTTAACGGTACTGTATACAAACAAATCAAAGATAACCTATAAGAAGACCTTAATATCAGTGTTCTGCATTAAAAGGTGATAAGAATTCACCTGCTCAAGACTAAAAATTATAAACCTCGTATAAAACATGTCTTTAAATGTGAACCTCGATGAAAACATGTATGATGAACAAGATCTTCAGAAAATAATCAAATATAACCCATACCTGGGACACAGCTGTCTACAGGACAATCTGAAAGGAGTGATACGTTTACGATAAAGAGTCTCAATTTAATTTGATGATTCATCATTCGCTTTGTGGGCCTACCAAATCTATTCGTTGTCCTCTGGTCCGAAAAACCCATACCTGGTGAGCTTCGATACGCCAATCAACCTTTTTTCTGTTCAACTGGCAGGGCTAGATTTTTTTTTTCAATTGTCGGTTTTCAGCCACATGGGACAACCAGAAATGATAGGCACATCGTTTCGTCATGCTTACTTAGTCCGCTGTAGTGAGACCGCCAGACCAATTATGTTGGGAATGACTCTAGCTTGTCCGTCAAACGTTTCCGTCGTTCAATTTCAGTGTTGCAGATTGGCGGATTTTACGCCAAACTGGCGGATTTGTCCGACACTGGTGTGAATAATTGCAACTGGCGTGTGGCGTAAAACGTGGCAGTTTTTCATTTTAACTGGCATTATTTTTTGGCGTAGTGTGAAAAATGGACTGTCTTTACCGAAAACCGGCTGTTTTTCAGAAAAATTGACTGTTTTTACATCATTTTAATCATTGCGACCGAAGGCTGAAATTTTTTGGGTTCTATGCTATCAACACAGAACCCCCAAAAATTTGTCATTGAGTTTTTGGGTGGTTTAGATTTTTCTGGCTTTTTTGTCAGAAGCCGCGGCTTATTTTTTTGACGATCTGGCAACACTGTCAATGATGCTAGTTGATAATACAGATGTAGAAACGCAAAATCAGAATAAAATAAACTGGAACAAACACAATACTCAATACTGAATCATTGTGGTTCCATAGTATACTATACAATGTTATTAAATGCTATAACAGTTAAAGGTCAGAATAACAGTAGTGAGACCCCCGCGTTTCTTTGAATGCTTGGGATTTTTATTATAATTTAGTCTCCTTGAAATACAATCCAGGCTGCGGAGTATAAAACGTAGATTGCAGAAAAACATATCCAAATCAATTGACATCTGGCAGCATGACGCATACAGAAAAAAATACACTGGTTAAAATCATTGCTTAAAAGAAAGGAAAAGATCTATGCCGCTTCTTGATATATGCACTTCGTATGCGGCTAGTATAGCCAGGATGTTTGGGACTATAGAGCCATTTTCTGTCCTTCCCCCGGTTCCTGTAAGGACAAAGCAAGAAAGTCTTAAATTTGTTATTTAAAGTTTAACCGAAAAGGGCTGGGATAGGACAATCTACTTATCGATCACTTTTTCACTTAAATTGGCTTGAAGACCCGCTGAAGATGCGTTACTTCGTTGTTCCGCTGTTCACGAATAATTGATTTTCAAATAGTGGAATTTCCTTGTGATTTATGGTACTGAATTTTTGTTGTATGCTTTACGAGAAAGATTTATGATTTTTTGTGTTCAGGCACTAATCAATCTTCACCAGTCTCACCACTGCCCACTGAAAAGCTGTGTTTGTGTTGAGATTAAAATTTCCCGCGTCATGGTAGAATTTTCATTGTGGGGACGGCCGCAGATGTTCTGAACCTCATAACTAGAGCAGATAGTGGAAAATAAAAAAATCCCTTTGCAGAATCCAAATAATTCAGTGTATTCAATTGAATGACACAAAATTAAATCGGCTTTTCAGTTAAACTTTAATCTGCCGCTTATCGATATCCATACTTCGCATATTGTTCTTAACTGTCCAGGATGTTTGAGACCGTAAACCTATCTGTTCTTCTAATTCCTGTTTCTTCTTCTGAGGCTTGGGACTGTAAACCTATTCCTGTTCCTGCGGTTCCTTTTTTTGTCTGTAAGAAATTGTTCGCGAAAAAGCGAGCTTCAGCTTGCCTTACTAATAACTGCACTCAATTCCGCTGCCTCAATCGCATTGCTCGTCAGCTGACTCAGATTAAAAAAATAAATCTAAGAGACATATGTCTCTTAGACTGTAGGCTAAACCTATTTCTGTTCCACCAGTTCCTTTTTTTGTCTGTAAGAAATTGTTCGCGAAATAGCGAGCTTCAGCTTGCCTTGCTAATAACTGCACTCAATTGCGTCATTCGCTTTGCTCCTCAGCTGACTCAGAATTAAAACAAAAATCTAAGAGACGTATGTCTCTTAGATTTTTTTGTTGTAAAAAGTAGTGTGGCATTTCGTTTGGTGACAGGTCTTTAGTTTCACAATCCATGGCATGCCAATCAGTCCTTGGCACTTCACGACTTTGTCCTAGGTAATAACAGCGCTTTCCTTTTGTCTATAAATGTTTACTGTCGCATTGTCTGAAGACATTTAAGCTGCAATTGTCAAGAAGAAAAAACTGTTGTCAGTTATACTTAAAATAATTAGTTATTGTTCACGCCTCGACATCACTATGGTGTAGGTTCCTTAAAAGGAGATGAAAGGTTGCTGATTGTTCTTTCATGACCAGATGACGCAAACAGTTGCTCTGTGGGTCAATAGTGTAACGAAATGTAGAGCTTAGTGTTACGGATTGTAGTAGTACATGTTGGTTCATTTCGTTTTGTTGCATCCTGGAATAGGAAGACAATTAAAATCGGTGAACAGGTTGGATCTTGAATCCAGAAATATCGTTGTTCTTTATTTATTAAATCAAGAAACATTAACTTTGTCAGTTACATCAAGAGATGTTGTGTGAAATACGGTTTATTATGTCAAGAAATATTTATTCGAATCAAGAAAATATTCTTCTTTATGTGACTGTTATCGAATCTAGCTGTAAGGAAACTGAAAATAGAACCGGCTTGAGGGCTGTATCCTCACCTGGACTTGAATCCTAATTACAATGTTCAGCTTTTGCTTCGTGCAAACCCACCCTCTGTTGTGGATCATCCACCAAGCCGAGACCAGATCTCAGGGAGTAACCATTCCTGACTTACATGTGAACACATTTCAGATAGAAAAGAAAATACAAATAAATAAAAATCAAAGTATTCGCAAGTATCAACGTCTTTTTCATCAACAGTCACGATAATGCCATAGTGTTCGGCAGTGCAAAACGGATACATCTGCTAAGTTTTATTATAGCTATATTTAAAAAAAATTCATTGCCATTTTTTGTTGATCAGCTAATTATCCCTGTAATTTAAGCCATATTATTAACTGCTGATTCGTTTGTGGTCGGGAAAGAAATTTGAGAACCCCGGCGCTGCGGGACAAAAGTACAGTGACGGACGATGTGCAGACGACAACCGAAGGAGTAAAACGTTGTGTGTTGTAGTTGTTCACGAAACTTTGGTGGAAGAAAAAGCTTTCACGGACCACGAAACAGAGATAAGATTTGTTTTCCAGCAGAAACCAGTCATGCACAAATCCTCAATTTTTGGGCATGGTGCCCCAACGTCAGGGCATGCCCCAAGGTATGGGCATGGTGCTCATACGTTGGGGCACCATGCCCTGGAGCATGGGCATGGTACTAGCAGGGTACTAGCATGGCACCCCTATGATATTTGGTTGAACTGAGATTGATTACATACCTAAATAGGGCCTTCTTCCTCTCCTAGACCACAAGATACTTGATCTTATGTTCTATCTAACCTCTTTTGCCAATTTTAAAAATATTACAGAACTTCCAAGAAATTTAGCCTTTAATGAAGACCACTTTTTCCTATTGGTTTACCATGGTTTACCTATCCATTTCAAGGGAAAAAGGGGAATTCATTCATTTCTTGGAAGCTCTCTAATATTTTTAAAATTGGAAATAGAGGTTAGATAGAACATAAGATCAAGTATCTTGTGGTCTAGGAGAGGAAGAAGGCCCTATTTAGGTATGTAATCAATCTCAGTTCAACCAAATATCATGGGGGTGCCATGCTAGTACCATTCCCATGCTCCAGGGCATGGTGCCCCAACGTATGGGCACCATGCCCATACCTTGGGGCATGCCCTGACGTTGGGGCACCATGCCCAAAAATTGAGGATTTGTGCTTGACTGGCAGAAACAGTGTATTTTGTGGCGGTCTTTAAAGTCCTTATCAAAACCTGGACAAGCAGTTCTTAACCCAGTACTTAACTGATTGACACAAACCCATTCTCTCTTATGGATGGGTCTCCATGTCAACACCAACCAAGATTTCAGGCATGAAACGTTCTTGTTCTAAACAGCAACCAATTTCGAGCAATAAAATAATGGAAATGAAAGGAGTAAAAGTTAAAAAGAAAATTTCATTCCATGCTGATATTTAACAATCAAAGATATTACATTGAAAATTATTCAGTGATGATTCACAATGCTCATGGAAACAAATTAAGAATCCCGGCGTTGCCGATCCACATCCAGGTGTTGATCAAGGTTAAACCACCTGTGAGTAGAAACCTGAAGTATTGTGCGTTTTTCAGTGCGGATTTTGATAGGCTGCATCCGTGGAAGGATAATGTTTATAAGGTTTAAAACCAAGCTGACCATTCATAATGCGAGAACAAAAACGAAATTTCCGTTTTTTTTTTTGTTGATCAGCTAATTACCCTGTAAGACGTTATGCGAAGGTGCGAAGGATAAATATAGTTCTGGATATTCGGTTGAACTTCCGGCAACCTTCTTCAGCGATGAACAAAAACGGAGAATAAAATAACAACAACAACAGAAGAAATGAGGCGGACCCAACAATCCATAAGACGACCAGAACTACATTATCCCTCGCATAACATCTTAGAGGGATAATTAGCTGATCACAAAATAAAAAATGGAAATTTCGATTTTATTCTTCCAGGATAACGTTGCTGGTATAACTGTGTACAGAAAGGAATTGGTTTTAAGCTTACAGTTTATAGTGAGGCCCGTTTTAAGCTGTCCACTGTATCCCGACTTTGTGGATTTATTGCAGATGTGTCCATAATTTTATGGATATTCTGGATATCTTCTCGCTGTTATATCCACGGTCCCTGTGGTTGTCCAGTGACAGATTTACTGCTTCCTGCACTTACCAAAAAGGCAAGTCATCAGTCAGTGGACTTGTGCTAAGGATTTGTTGCTCTGCTGTCAGTTTTCATCTTGATCCCCTCATAAAACACGTGTTGTATGTAGAGCTAGTTCATTTCTTTGTCCAAGAGGAAAGGTGCCGATGCTAGAAATGGAGACTCAGATTCATACTTTAAGAGCAAGTGTAATGACTAGATGCTGTTATGCTTGTGTGATGATGGTAACACTGTCGCAGTTGACATTGTTGAAAGTCCAAGAATTGATCATGTCGCCTACATGTACCTGCTGGACACATTTTTGAAATGAATGGGTCTTGATTGGTCTCTATCTCCACAAGGTAGTGAAACCTACATGACTGGGACAGTGGAAGCTTCCTCTTTGCAATAAACCTCAGTCTTCCAGTCGTGGTTGTGTGTGTTTATGCGGGAGCCCTCTGGGTATCGGAAGTCTTTGTGAGGAGGCAGTCTGGTGTGACAACCCCTTCAACTGAGCCGGTGCCGTGGGATCACTTAGTTAGTGGTCAGTTTTCTAAAGTGATTGGAGCATGGAACTTGTTTGAAAAAGAACCTATATACGTGAGGAAGTGTCAGTGCGTGAAGTTGGCTTGTTACTTCACAGAAAAGTATATTCAAATGGAATAGCAGGTCACCCCTGAACATGTCATGAAGCAGTCTATGCGATATGTGTGAACTGAGGCAGACAAATGTGACAAACAAGAGTGTTCTTCGCAGTAGTATATGGGGATGAACAACGAACTCGCACATGACATGCATGAAACAATTTGCTTAAACTTGGTAGCTAAGAATGCATTCAAGTGAGATCCCTGTCCCAGCTTGGAGATGGCCTACTGCAGTGAGTGAACTGATCAGATTTGTTTGTCATAGCACTGACAGGCATTGATAATAAGATAAACGGAAGTTGTCCAAGCAGTAAATTTCTGTTTGATGGATATTGACAGTTGCTGATAAAACTGAGTGATCAAAGACCCTACAGAAAAAAGCGATTTGATGAATCTGTTTCGTGGTTTCAGAGGAAAACGATTCGTCTCGGAGTTGAACAAATTGAAAGAATTTGCATAATTGGTATTCGTGAAGTAAGACTGAAACTTACTGACATTGATTCGTAAAAGTCAGTCAGCTAAATTTGAGCTTGATTTCTTTTCTCAGCTTGACCTTCCCTGCCATTCGTTTGATTTACATCTGTCAGATTTGGCGTAATTGATAATTGCTCGACAATTAAAGGTTGATAGACCACATCTGAAATCAGAGGAAATCATTCATCAAGCACTGAACTATAATTAGTTGAATCTTTCTGACAGGCAAGTGCCAGAAAGTCCGTAAAGGACGAATACCAGGACCTCCATGTGATCCATATCTGGTGAAAATGTTGCTGCTAAATGAAGTAATCACTTAATGAATCTCACCGATACGGTTCGAGACTAACAGGGTTACCAGATGTGGGAATAGCTCACCCCTTTGAAGAGACGTAGCCTACATAGTTAGAGCTTCGACAGCCCTTTGATATATAGCAAGTGTGTTGTGGGATACGGAAATTACGGAATGCAACAATAAAAGTGAAAATCTTGTGCAATATCGATATATCGGCAAGTGGGCATTTTTCTCTACGTTATATCTGTGGTCCAAATAACATATGTATACATTTGTCAATTCGCCCTTCCATTATCCAACTTCACCAAAGGAGATATCTGAAATGCACCTATAGTAGACTATCAGAGTAGAGAAGCCTATAGACTAGATAAGACCTAGTGTACGCTGCAGTACAGTCAACTACAGAGTTGTACGCTGCACATGTGAATCTGCATAGCAAAGGCGGAAGATTGGATCCTGTTAGAGATATAGAAACACTAATACTGGACTGACGTACTGGATAATGTTCATAGTAACATGAATATACAGAAAAGGAAACAGTCAGAGCTGAGCCTGATTCTCAGTCCTACTCGACGATCGCCCTTGAAAGCCCTTAACAGTGATTTGCCCCAATTAATTCGATTTGCTCCTCAAGAATCGCCCAAATTAATGAGATACTGCTCCCCCTCAGAGTACAGGAAATCATGTTATAAAGAGAAAGAGGCCCATCCGAGGAAGACTCAAAATTGCTCTCCCGTCTTGATCCGATCAAGGCCAGCCGGACAAAGCAGCCCGGCCGCAAGGCGAAGTCTCTTATTCCGGAACCTGTCAGTCAAGGAGTCCCAAGAGCCTAGAAGGATAGTGTCACAGAGGGTGAACCTTGGAGGTATGAGAAGAGTTAATTAAGCCAACTGTGATCATGCGGCTGTCAATGGGACTAAGAGCTTATAATACTTCTTCTTTAGTTTATCTGAAAAACCAGCTTATTAAATCTTTGATTTAAATGTACTGAATTACAGTAGAGGTATGCTTATTTGAACAGTTTCTTTAATGTGAACAGTGCAGTTTTGGGCTAAATGGTAGAATGATGACCCAAAATACCTATTCAGAGGCCCTTTACCTACTTTGGCCAACTGGTAGTTGACTTAAGTCACAGCAAGGGCATGAAAATGGCAAAGTTCGAAGTCAACAAACGTTCAAATAAGCGTACCTTTACTTTGAATCGGCTAAGGAATTTTTTTCTCCATCTTGGGCTCTAGTGACGTTTAGAATATGCACTGCTGGCCCGGCAAGACAAAGTTCACCCCGACGCGGAAAATTTGAATTTCAACAAAAGCGTGCGTTTCAGTGGCTAATGAAGTGAAGCTCAGCAAAGTTCAATTCGAGATTGTAAATTCACTTCTGAAGCCCATTATTTCGTGTGATCCTAAAAAGATTGATTTTTCGGCAATCTTTTACCGTTGCAGTTGCTAAATATATCAAGAGTAGTGGTACACCCACATAGAGGTACCACAAATTCGAAAGCAAAAGTAATGTCCAAGCCTAGCCCAGAAGGATAGTTTGTCAGAGGGTGAACCTTGGAGGTATGAGAAGAGTTAATTAGGCCTACTGCAACCATCCGACGAATCAGCGGATTACCAAATAGGTAGAGTAAACCCATCCTATGGACCTCAGTCCTTTGAGGGACCCCGTTGCAATGGGTTGAAATAATATTTATCCCGTTTGAAAGATATTACTTTATTAGAGGTGCTAATTGATGCACTTTTTAATATAATTTTGTGAAACTTGTCAGGATGAATTAGCTGATGATCTAGCATAGTAAATGACACCTGACTAATTCAGCAAATTCCTCGGTTTACTCATATCGAATCGTCAAAGCTGCAGTTTTGTGTGCGAAAGGTTAAATGGGCAATTTAGGCGAATTGCGGTTTGCATGTTGGGACAGTAATTTTCACCAACTTTCCTTTTTTTCAATAATTTTTTGTTCATTGATTCTGGTTGAAGTAACTAAGTGCAATGAATGAAATTTGCAGTGCTGTTACTTGTGCTTCCAAGTGTCATTGGTCGGGAATGTATATTTATTCAGGTTAGTTATTGATTGTCGTATATTGTAAATGATTTTGCTTCTGCCAAATATTCATAGATTTCGCGTCTCATTTTCAGGGAGTATTTTCCAATACTCCATATGACTAAGTCCAAAACACGCCAGTGATCCTCAGGAAGAAGGAACAAACGTCTCCGTAACGACTCAAACTCAACGACTCAAATCATGTGTCAAACAATCAGGTCGATCTTTGGAAGCAGCTGTGATACCACTTCTGCCTTTCTTCCGATAGGTACCCAGAGAGGCTGGAGATTTTGCATCGCCTTGTGCTGATGGAATTTCATTGTGAAGTACTAATTAAATTTTGTTGTTGTAAATTTCAAGTTTCAGTTTTTTCGAATTTTCGTTCAGATATTATGGAGCTTTTTCTTAATGAATACAAATGGATGGATATTCTAGAAACGGATAAAGCAACACAAGATAAATGTGAATATCTAAACAGGGCATTTGCTAATTAAAATGAGAGTAATCTAACAACTGCTTAGTATTGTTGATTTTAGACACATCACAGGCCGAGGCCAAAACACTGAGTGTAAAAATGAAAAGAAAAGGAAAAGTAAACGTAATGCACTGAGGAGAAAGGACTAAGTGTGATAACAAAATCGCAAAAACGTGTAATATTATGTGGTCATTTGGAAAACAAAAACTCACATAGTTCGCAAACCATTAGAGCCGCCAGTTGGTAACGGGCTACAGGACAGGAACAGTGATCTCGCTTGAGTCAAATTTGTCAAAATACTTCACTTCCCATGCAGGCCTGTATCCAGAAATTTGTTTCGGGGGGGGGGGGGGGGGTGCCCGCGGAATTTGTTTGGGGGGGGGGTTGCCCGCGGAATTTATTTTTGGGGGGGTGCCCACGGGTCGGACCAAAAAGTAAAAAAATACATAGATCAGAGGTTAAAGCCTACAAAAAACTTGTGGGTTTCGGGGGGAGTCGAACCACCTACCACCACCAACCCCCGGATACGGCCCTGTCCCCATGTCATGTCCCTTGCATAAGTTGCATCGTTACCTGAATATTTAACAAACAGTGTTATATTTTATAATGCCTCGACAAAGGCATTACATGCGGTAAAGGCGATTATTATTTTTTTTTAAATACGATTCTGTTAGTACTAGAAATGTTTAAAAGGATCAACTGAGAGATCTGTTAGCCTAAATACAATTTTAACCAGAGATTTTATTCGTACAAGTCGTGACTTTAATATACAGTTGATCAAATACTTGTTTTTTAGCTGTTTCTCCACACAGGCGGCTGGAAACATACGACACACTTTCAGTTCACCAGTTACTATGTTTACAACTCATCCCTTCGCCATCTTCAAACCCAGTCTTTGTCATGGATACTCTACCCTCTCGACTATCGACCGAGGGGCTACACACTCTCCGGCACCTGCTGTACACCCTTTCCCGGCACCGGCCGAAACCAGCGGTGCTGGAAATAGATTAGGCGTTTCCGCTTCTGAACATGCTGATTTTAATTCAATTCAATTTATTTATAATCCGTCAAAAACAAGGAGGGCGTGTAGCCCTAGTGACGGAGTAAAAGAAAGAAAAAAAAGACAACGCACATATCAAAACTTTATGTTATACACAACACAAACACACCTATAAATTACATGAAGAATTTAATGATCTAACACGTGGCAAGTGGTGCCGGCTGGTGTCAGCCGGTGCCGGGCTCTTGGTGTACACTACAATCGAGAGTGGGCAAACCCTCGCTACCGACGATGCTCCGAAGTCGTAGACTTCTAAATTGAGATAAAAGTTATTTCAGGTTTAGTTAGTTGTCAAGGCAAACAAGTCCCTTTTATAATTGCTAATACTATCTCTTTGACAAATCACTCCGATCTCCAATTTCCTTTTTGCTACCGTAAGTTTGTTAAGGATTTCTTCCTCTTGTTCCAGAAAATGAGAAGGATGAAATCTAGGTCTCCATCAAAGATAGTTTGAACCTGACAAAATGTGAACTGCAGGAGAAGCTGTGAAAAAAATATATTCGAGAGCCCTGGTTTTGAAGGTTGTGACATCCATCGTGCTTGGGGGTCCACCCCTCCCACTTAGTTTCGCCCCTGATAGCAAGGCTATATCTTGGACAGTTCGCTCTGATTTCCTTTCTGCTATCATGAATTGTTAACAATTTGTTCTTCTTCTTCCAGAAAAGCAAAAGGATGAAATCGAGGTTTTTATCAAGGATAGTTTAAACCTGTCAAAAAGTGAACTGAAGAAAATGGAGAAGTTACAGAAGATCAATATTCATCTCCAAGGTAAGCTGTAAAAGACAGTTTCTTGTTTTTAAACTTGAAATTGTGTCAGTCAAAGAAAAGCGCAGCTTCTGACGTGTAGGACCAGAAGGGAGCTGTGAAATATCGTAGCGAAAGCTATTTTAACATGGTAGCTTTACTTCTGTGGTTTGGTGGTGAGAGTAAAACAAACCTAGGGTTTGTTTGCCACCTAGGGTGCGTGAGAGTAAAACAAACTAGGGTTACTCAATCTATGCGATTGAGTCAAAAAGTAGTTATTGTTCACTGAATACTTGACTGTCTTAACTCACTTGACTGCCTTATTGAAACACGTGTGCTAATTCTTATATAGCCTACAAGATTTTCTGCTATTTAATACATAACGTTTACTGTCCTAATGACGCATAAAATCTTACTGTCTTTTTTTTAAACACAAACTTTTATACAAAACACAGTATACATATCTCAATTTATCGGCATTTTGTACCATGTAGGCTACACATGCATTTTATAATTTTATACAGAACACCTGTATTGCAACCTATCACAGTTGTACTTTGATGTAGGCTAGGCCTTACTGTCGTAAAGGTTCCTCAAATAGGGATGAAATAAGAAAATATGCTTCTTGTGGCTCTGAGTTCTCTCAAATATTTTCAACAGTTCCAATTTTCCTGCTGCCAGTAAACAAACTTGCTAGGCTGCTAGTTCTGGGACTCTTCTGAACTTATTTTCCAGCAGATAGCGTCACCTTTGATTTTCTGTCGTTCGCGATTTGATGGACCTCGATGGGTGTAATTTTAATTATCACTATTTTTACGGGATGAACAGACTTTAAAGGCTCAGCCAAGCTCATCAGACTACATGGTTAACCGAATTTTTCGTTAAGCTTGATGATTGGAATGTTCATTTTAATTATTATGGATTCAGCGCGCGTTTACGTTTCTGGACCCGACCCAGGCACTGTGGGGGGAGTTGGGCAGGGGTTCCTGGCTATCTTGTGACAAGTTATAATTATATTCAAATAATGCGTGGATACGTCAGCTGCGATGCTTTGGCAGCGATGTTTCGGCCCTTCTTGGCAAGGGTACTCGTCAGGCTGTCAATCTTCAGGGCCAACGTTGGGGAAGGAACAAACCTTTCCCGAAAGGAACAAAAGGTTTGTTCCTTCCCGACGTTGACCCTGAAGATTGTCAGCAAGTATATTTCTCGAACGGGCGTGATCCGATCCGGATAGAACTTGATAGTTGGCGAGAGTGAATGTCCTAGATGTTCCATTTCCATGTCCGGACCGTATGCGACCCTTAGTTAAAATGTTAAAATTAATTAAATAGTTTTTAGTTAAAAACCTTCCCGTTTAGGTACCCTATGAGCTTTCAGTTCTTGTTTATTGAGCTATTTCCTCTTTTTGAGATTTCGCTGGCTTTCTGGCCTGTTGAGAGAGAAAGCACTTTTTATTCCAGTCTGTTTTTCTCCATTTCTTCTGGGGTGCATTTTCAGTTGTTCAGTTTCATATCTTTTCTCTTCTTTCATCCCTGGCGTTGGGAAAAGACGGCTTGAGAAAAATGATTCGATTGCCGTTTCCACATGAAAGTCGTTTGTCTCCATGGAAACGGAATTGGCTCTCGAGGAATTTTTGTGTTTTGCCATTCTGTGTTGTAAGGCGGAAACGTTGGTAACCCGCCCCCCCCCCCCCGCGTCTATCTATGGGCTTCTTCATGCAGTCAACAGCTGGGAAGTTTCGAAATGGTTCAATCAATCAATCAATAATTTGTTTTCAAACCGAAGCCGGTCAACAGCTTATAATTGTTTTTTTTCTGCCATTAAAACAATAGTAAACATAATATATATACTATACTTCGAGGATAAATATTTCTTCAGCCCAAGCTGACAGCGAATCATATTTGACAGTGCGAAACGGATGCGTTAGCTAAATTTTAAGTTCAAAATGCTTGACGGCATTTTAGGGCTATTGAAGTTCCGTTCTTCGAGGATAAATATTCCTTCAGCCAAAGCTGACTGCGAATCAAATTTTAAAATTTAGCTGACGTATCCGTTTTGCACTGTCAAATATAATATATATACCATATATAATCAGTAATATAAATTAATCCTAATAATTCTAAACATAATTTTCATTAAGCTTATAGATAAATATTCCTTCAGCCCAAGCCGACTGCGAATCACATTTGACAGTGCAAAACGGATACGTTTGCTAAATTTTAAGTTCAAAATGCCTGACGGCATTTTTGGGCTATTGAAGTTCCGTTCTTCGAGGATAAATATTCCTTCAACCCAAGCTGACTGCGAATCATATTTTAAAATTTAGCTGACGTATCCGTTTTGCACGTCAAATATAATATATATAGCCTACTATACATATTCAATAATATAAATTAATCCTAATAATTCTAAATAGGATTTTCATTAAGCCCAAGCTGATTGTGAATCATATTTAATGGCGATGAACGGATACGTCAGCTGAAACTTATTTTACGACATTTCGGCTATTCTTGGCAAGGGTCCTTTACCGGCCTGACTACTTACGGCATTTTTCCGTGACATTATTGCGGGTTTTTCGCGGAAACACGATTGTGTGCCACACAGTCGAGCCACAAGTTGAAACTCGCGGAAACGCTGTTTTATTTTGGGCGCTAATTTCAAATCTCTGAATATATAAATAAAAATCATGTAAAAATCTCAATAAATAAAACTCCAGGCTTTCGTCCTGAACATTCCGTGCAAAAGGATCTTCAGTTTTATGTCTAAATAGTTGAAGAAGTTTTTAATTTTATTGTTTTACGTTATTTTGCTGTTAAGTTTGAATTTCCCGCCAAAATTGAGCCACAAAATCGACAATCACCTCGGCAGTTGTTTCTCGAATTTGAGCCACAAAGCGAGAGAGTAACACACCGTGGAAACAGACTTGCGGGCCGCAAAAAAAGGCCGCAGAAACGCTCCTTTGAGCCACAATCGACCCGCAACCTGTTTGTGGGATCACGGAAAAACGCCTTTAATGAATCTCGTGAATTTTTTAGGCCCAGTTAATAATTCAGTCTAAATTGTCGTGCTTTATATTGATTTTTACTTGTGTTGTTTTTCCTTTTTCCTTTTACTCCACTATCACCTTGCGCATTTAGTGGGTCACAAATTAAATGTATATATATAAAGATTGCGCCATTAAATATGGCCAAATGTAATCGGATGCTTCGGAAGCTTTGGACCTCGCTTTGGACCTTCTCTGATCTCCTCTTGATTCGCCTATTTGTCTACTTCTGAGAAAAAACGGTCTTTAGAAAGCCTCCCGTTCCCGTACCTCCTTGTCTGAAATAAACTTTGTGACTGTTTTGGTTTTCCCATTAATTAGATCAGTCCGTTACCTTAGCGACGTAATGAAAAGTCTCCAGACTCTCCTGCTTTCTGATCTCTTACAAAGTTTATCAACATCGGTGGTGGAAAAAGGCTTGATTTTAGCTTCGAAAGGAAGCTGCTATGCCCACCTCCCCAAACTCCACAGAAAGAGGGGGTACAATATAACAAATAACTGTTAAACTTGACAAGCTGCGTAGGAATCTGTCGGTCATGTTTTCTCCGCATAACGGGCTTATCCGTTTGTTTGAAGTGTAATCTGTTCGTCATGTAAATTTGTACTCTAATTTAAGTTGTGTTCTTTCTTTTCTATATGTACTCCACCATTTCTGTTTTATGGAAGTGGGTAAATAAAAAGATTCATTCATTCATTCATAGCTAATATGCATTAAAGTCCGAGTTTGATAATATTTAAGTTATCAGTCGATTCTGTCTAGATCCTGAGACTTGCCTGAGATAATAGGCTATTGGCATGCCTGTCCTTTTGCAAGCTACAGTCGAACCTTTTTGGACAGGCTGACTGTTCCGGAAAACGAGAAGCAAGTTATAGCAAGATTAGCCTTACATGCTAAAAGCATGCACGGGAACGAGGATCCCTGTTCTTTAGCACTTTTAGCACAGAACAGGGATCCTCGTTCCCGTTTTTAGTACTGGCTTCTGACGCAGAACCCAGTGCTAAACAACAGAGAACGGGCCTTCCAGATTTTAGTACTTGTTCCTCCTGCATGCATCGGAATGATCTGAAACTCGTTCCCAGAAAAACTACTAAAAGAAAGAAGGATGGTGCATTGTTCCCCCTTCTACTAGCCTTCCTCCTGGTGCAGCGTTCCAGATTTTAGTACGCGTTCCAGTTTTTAGCACGCGTTCCTCCTGCACCGTGTCGTTCCGTTCCGTTCCAGTTTTTAGTCGATCCCAAACAAAACCCATATCTACTCATATTCTTGAACTCCTTATAAGAACTTGGTCCCATTTCTTCTTATTTTACATAAGAGATTTTGTTTCTAATCTTTTCTATCTAGTTAAAAAGTCCAAGTCTAATCTTTTCTATCTAGTTTTGAAAATCCCATCCCAGATGGCTAACTATACGGGATACCTATGAAACTCATGTTGTTCTTGCGTTCCTCCTGGTCCATCTCCTCTTTGCCTTTTTCCGGGTCATCTACTTCGTTATCAGACCTCAATGCAATCTTTCCGGTCGCGTTTGGCATTTCGCCAGATTCCCAAATACTGTTCGTTATATTTTGTACTGGGAAGTTTATCTCATGCGTCCCTTTCATTCAAAGTGGTCTGCGTCACATTTATGAAGACGCCTGCTTCACAGCTTCAGATACGTACTTCTGACTTTCGGTGAAGTGCTCTTGTGGCCTATCTGTTTCCGAGAAATATCAAATGGGAGCGAAATCGACTAAAAAGGAGGCACGATATGGCGCAGGAGGCAAGAGGGATAAAAAGAGATTATAGCAAGTAGTGGAAGTAGACAATAAATTGAGAGTTTGTAACTCGGCACGTTAGAACATTGTTCCTGCACTCTGAAGCCTGAGAGGGTCCTTTTTGTTTCCGTGCCTCTTTTTAGTACCTACACTATGTCGTGCCGTGCCTGTGTTTAGTCGATCCCAGTGGGAGCTGGAAAGCAAAACCGTTTTCCGTTTCCAGCTGCGCGAAGCTACCTAATTTGCCAGAGCGGTTTTCGCTCATTTTAGTATTCGTGCCTCCTACACTATGTCGTGCCGTGCCTCTTTTTAGTCGGACCAATGGGAGCTGGAAAGCAAAACCGTTTTCCGTTTATTTTTCCAGCTGCGCGAAGCCGCCTAATTTGCCAGAGCGGTTTTCGCGCTTTGGAAACGGTTGCGACTTTTTTCGGAAAGTCTTTCGTAAAGACTAGTCGAGAGCTTTAAAGTTTAACCGAAAAGGGCTAGGATAGGACAATCTAGTTACCCATCACTTATTCACTTAAATTCGCTTGAAGACCCGCTGAAAATGAGTTACTTCTTTGTTCCGCTATTCACGAATAATCGATTTTCAAATAGTGGAATTTCCGTGTGATTTGTGGTGCCTCTATGCGCATGTATTTTTGCTGTATGCCGTACGAGAAAGATTTATCATTTTTTTTTTTTGTTCAGGCACTAAGCAATCTTCACCGATCTCACCACTGCCCACTGAAAAGCCGCATTTGTGCTGAGATTAAGATTTCCCTCGTCGTAGTAGAATTTACGCTGTGGGGACGGCTGGAGATATTCTGAGCCTCATAAGTAGATCAGATAGTGGAAAATAAAAAAATCCCCTTGCAGAATCCAAATAATTCATTGTATCCAGTTAAATGACACACAAATGAGTTGGCTTTTCAGTTAAACTTTAAGGATAATTAAACATTATGGTAATGAAATTTAAAGATAAATTAAAAAATACTCATAAATACTCTTTGAGCCCAAGCTGATTGGGAAACGTATATTCAAACAATGGCTAAAAACGGATATTCAGCCACGGTGCGTTGGCAGCGAAATTTTGGCCCTTCTTAGCAAGGATCGTTGACAGGCTGTTGCGAGTCCAGTATGAATTATTTAGTTAGGTTGGTATATTTTCTAAACATTAATAAACAAAACTAAACAAGACCGACTATAAGCTAGTTTGTAACAGCATGAAATTGCCTAGAATTTGCGCTTCGAATTACCTAATAACTAAGATGTCAAATAAGTAATAACTAGAGCTTCATAACTTACCATTCTCCAGATGTAACTTATAAAAAAAATCTAGATTTTTCTTTCCTATTAGCAAGGGCATTAACACGTTGGGTCTTGATAATCTGAATCTGAAATCTTTGCTGTCCGAGAGTTTTCGTCAGCAGGATAGAAATTGACGATTCGCAGTCAGCACCGTTTCTGAAAACCGGAAGTTTGCGGGTTCAAATCCCTTCAGAGGAATATTATTGGTTTAGTGCTTCCGGTGTTTCCTTTCAAGGACACCCTTTCCCATCTTCAAATTAGGTGATTTGATTTTCTTTGTTTGGTTTTCTCGAGGAGGCTCTGCCATTAGGGCCCTGGATTGTCTCTGCGAGGCTGCGACATCGGACTCCTCTACTAGTCAATTCAGTCATTCGAACAGATTGGGCTCAACGAATACTTAAGGGAAGTAATTCCAGGAATCCTCCATTATGCGAGTTTTGGCCTCTGATGGCAGTCGATGGGTTACCAACGTCCAAAAAATGGGGTACAGTTTGTCCGACAACCGAGTGTTCCCGACATTTGTCCGACTGTACCTGAAGTATGCCCGATTGTGCCCGAAGTCTGTCCGACTCCCCGGTAAACAGTGTGCCCGACAGTTGATAACCCCTCGATGTCAGCATCAGTTTCTCAGAATCATCGTTTGCTCCAAAACACGGAAGGAACATCTTCAGACCTTCGGCTATGAACAAATTTGAGATCGATGAAGCTTGACAGCTTGTGATCATTTAAACGTGCTGAAACAGATAAATTTTCGTCATTTCATTATTTTACCACTTTCCGGGATAAACTGGAGATAGAGGTTCCTTTATAAATATCTGAATATTCAGAGTTCTTTTATAAATTCTCCTTAAGACCAAGCTGATAGGGAATCATATATCAAATATAATAAGTTACTTAATATTTGATGTGTAATGTCACGAAGTAAATAAATTGATTGATTGATAATAAATCACCCAAAACGGATAAGTCATCTAGGATGTTCTTCAACGATATTTCGGCCCTTCTTGGCAAGGGTCATTTTCAGGCTGTTGCTGGAACAAACGCTTTAAAGCTTAGCTTTTCAGAAAACTTCACAAGGCTTCATCTGTTTTTAGCCTCTTTCCATGTCCCTTGCCTTGGATGACAATCTTGGCAAAATTTGCTTAACAGTTCTTCGGACCAGTGGCTTCTGGGAAACAATGATCGGGAGCCCGATATGTCACGTGAAGAGGACAAACGTGGCAAGCGTGATAATCAGTGTAGTGCTAACAGAGGAGACATGATAAAATTGTGAATTGTAGAATCTTGAGAACTAAAATAGATAGAAATAGTACTGAAGTAGAATGAGTTACTATCATAAGCACGGCACGTCCCTGAAATATGAAAGCACCAGGACACCAAGCCAATTATTTCGTGCATTTTCGAGGCAATTTTAGCAACGCACTTCGCTTGCAAAAAAGGGATTCTGCCAGATTCCGGAATCCGGCGCAAACCCTCTATAGTGACCGAGAACTTCAGTTAAGCAATTGTTGTTCGAATAGTCGTCGGAGGGTCGATTCAAAAAGTTTATCAGCAATGCCCGCTTCATAGTATTAGCCTATCGAGCGTTGCAGCGACTTTCTAGGGGCTGCTCACTTCTGTCGCAAGGTGTATACAGAGTCCTTGCCTCCGTGCCTCTTTACCTGTTTGCGCACGCCGTGCCGCCTTTTACTTTTGGTGGGCCCTAGGCCATCCGTGAGTTTTTTGGCCCCTTTTCATGAGTCAATAACGAAAATACGCCAGCATATGCGATTCTTGGTCGAGCCACACTATGGTCACATCTGAGCATAATTTCGGTAACGTAAATTACGACGGTGCAACGTAGCCGGTCACACCTGGATCGTTATGAACAAGATAATAAGGCTAGCAACCGTAGCATGATTCCTCAACAATTTACACCGGCCGCTTGGCCTCTCGTTTCCCCTGGACCCCCAGCACCGGCTTAAAGCCGCGTTCACAAGCTTGCCGAGCCAAGCACAGATGCTTAGGCACGTGTCTATGCTTAGCCAAGCACCGAGTCCTAGAGCCTGCAACTCGGTGCTTGGCCCTAAGTCTGTGCCTAGGCACGGGTGTGAACGGTGATGCTTATCACATGCCTAGGCATCCGTGCTTGGTTATGCATGCTTGTGAACGGGGCTTAAAGTTTAACTGAAGAGCCAACTCATTTGTGTGTCATTTAATTGAATACACTGAATTATTTGGATTCTGCAAAGGGATTTTTTGATTTTCCACTATCTGCTCTAGTTATGAGGCTCAGAATATCTCCAGCCGTCCCCACAGCATAAATTCTACTATGACGCCAGAAATTTTAATCTCAACACAAATGCGGCTTTTCAGTGGGCAGTGGTGGGATTGGTGACGATTGCTTAGTGCCTGAACAAAAAAAAAATTGATAAATCTTTCTCGTAAGGCATACAGCAAAAATACAAGCGCATAGAGGCACCACAAATCACACGGAAATACCACTATTTGAAAATCGATTATTCGTGAATAGCGGAACAACGAAGTAACTCATTTTCAGCGGGTCTTCAAGCCAATTTAAGTGAATAAGTGATGGGTAACTAGATTGTCCTATCGCAGCCCTTTTCGGTTAAACTTTAAGGGTAAAGACGGCATTGGGCGTACGTTAAAAATTGTCAGTGAGCAGCCCCTCGGCGACTTTACGGAAAACGGTAACAAGCACTTCCTGTGTGTCTCTTGGTAACCATAGAAATCCCGATTATTTCTTTCCGGATGAGTTTTGTCCTCCAATTTGTTAAATTGAACAAATGTTTGATTTCTTCTTCCAAGCGGAAATGTCGTTTCTTGACTTCCTTGCTTTGATAAAGACATGACACTGACACAAAGAAAAGGCCAAGTGCACTAGACAATGAATGAGGGGGAGGAAGAGTCATTGTCAGGGTTGCCACCCTGTTAGAATTTGTCGTGCTAATAAAGACAGGAAAAAAGTTGTATTTGCATGAAAAAGTGCTATGTCAATAAAAGAACTTCAGCGCTACAGCAGTTTGATGTTTTGTGGCTTTGACCTTGAACTACTCAAATTAATATGTGAGAGCACTGGTCCTCTAATTGATGTTGTTCTTTTCAAACAAAAAGTGTCAGAAAAACGTGATGGACAAAAATGTACGGGTTCGTTTCTCGGCTTTGAAGGAATGCGGGGTCCAAAAAATAGGCTACGTTGAATCCGGAAACGGGTTATATAGTGTCAAACTGTTTTATATTGTTGAAATCTGTCGTTAATATTGGGGGAAGTTTCTTGGCTGGTACTTTTCTTAACGTGGACGTGTTTTGGACATAGACCTTGTTTTTGGGGTCTTTCTGCTAGGAAGAGTAGACGTTTTACAAACAACCCCGTTAGATATGTAGATGTTAACCACATACTTCATATGAATAACTGCGTTCATCTCCTCAGCCAAAAGGCTCACCAGTATTCTCGCTTGTGAATACAGCCATGTTTGGGCAAAATTTGTTGAAAGATGCAGAAAATGTACCAAAGTAATACTCTTGATGACTCTCTCCTTGCCGATGCAAAATCTCCGGCCTCTACAGGAACCTAGTGGAAGAAAGGCAGAATTGGTATCACAGCTGCTCCTAAAGATCGCCGTGATTGGTTGACACAGGATTCGAGAATTATTTTTTTTTTCGCGTAGTATCTTTTCTGTTCTTCCAGTCCAATATGAATTGGCCAGGTGACTACGCTTCCACTTACCCTCGGTGACGCCAACGGTCTTATCAATCTTAAATTTTTAAAACGTGATCACGCGTGACCGGCCTATCTATTTAGCGTCACCTACACTTTCCTCTATCTCTACGTTTATTTTCTTAATTTCTTATTTTTATTTTTTCCTTCCATTCTTTCTAACCTTTACACTTCCACCTATCTTTACAACCTTAATAAATCCCTTCCTTTAAATTTTTTCTTTTAAAACTAAAACTTAATTTTCAAATTTAAAAAATACTTATAGTTCAAATCTACTAGTATTAAACCCACCTCCACTCGTCTCAATGACATTCTTTACTTCTTTTTCCTTTACTCAAATTTAACTTTAATTTAAGTTACCTTTTGAGCAGTCAAACTATAATCTAATAACGAAAAACGAAAAATAGGGCAAACCACAAAAAAACTAAAAACTAAAAAAAAGAAGAAAAAAAAGGCACTTCGATATCTCAGGGTGCCCTTCCTACATAGGGCACCCCTTCCATCGCATATTACAACTCTTTAAACCAACAAAAAAACAACAAAAACCCTATTTTTTCTTTACTAAACCAAACAACCCCCCTCCCTACCAATGAATAAATAAATTTAGAAAGTTAGAAAGTTCTGCTTTTACAACATAAACTCATAATACTTTACATCAGAAAACACACTTACGTAAAGCAGAACGTTCTAACTATCCCAAATTTTACATATTTAAAATCAAAACCACACAACACAACAAACCCAATTTTGACTGGATTCGAGTCTTTGAGTTTGAGTCGTAACGGAGACGTTTACTCCTTCACTGACGTGTTTTGGCCGTGTTTCGCCATATTGCAGTTCAGCGCTCCCAAGTGGACCCCATTGTCAAAACTTGTGACAGTGTAAAACAAATCCATAAGTTGATTTGTAGAAAATCTGCATTCTGCTCTCTGGGCAATCGAAGCTTTGCATTGTTTTGGCAGTAGGAAAGTGCAAGCTACCAGTCTCTGCCTATGGATTCATATTTTACTATCTCTCTGTCAGTGTTGATAGTTGTAGTATATTTAACTACACCGTATTGGGTTTGGCTCAGCGCCCCACCGCTAGCGCGTATTGCCTCGGGGTGTCGACATAAATGAATGGGATCTGAGTGCCTTTGTTGTTCTTAGTCAGTACTGTCAGTACTCACTCAGTAGTCGTCTATGAGATTCATAAGAGAGAATAAAGAAGTTTGTTCTTGCAACCAAGTGTTTTTTGCCAAGGGTAAAGAACAGTGCAATAGTGAATCTCTCTACTCGTAACCATATGGATCCATTATTTTACTATCTCTCTGTCACAAGTGTTGATACTGATTCGGTGGAGGACTTGCCGAAACTAGTTCGTTTCGGGCGGTGAACTGGAATAAGGCGAATTGTGCGAGTTAACTCATTATTAGGTTATTCATGTTATTTCCGACAAGGATGGGAAATTTACAGAATGCGTTCTGTAAAATTATATAGTTCGAGCACCAGCTAATGAACCGGCGAAAAAGGAGGACTAATTGCTCTAAAGGGTTGAATTGCCTTCTGTGGTTTGTGAGTAATGATAGCTGATGTTCGGATTTTGCGGAAAAAATGACAGCAATAATTGGTTACAACAATTGGCACTAAACCTTTAATGATGAGTTTCATAAAGTAGACAATTGCTTGGAAAAAATATCGGCAACTTGTAATCCCCTTGTGTTTATCCAAGTGGACTACTCCTCTACTGTATCTAGAACAAATCCAATAGAACATCCGTCTGTGGTCCCATGCAGCGACTATGGATGTCCCGACAAAATTGAGCTGAGCTAGCTAATTGCTCGAGCTTTGGGTTGATGCCCGTCTAGTTTCCTCTTCGCCGCTGCGCATATCCGAGGCAAAAGAGCAAGTGGCGCGCTGACCCGATCTGCAGTGCATCACATATGAAGTCACAATGATAAACAACCAATCGGCTTTTACTATGGAAATTTCTTCTCCGGGACTTTACTGCGATGCAGCTGTTTGTTGAGGGAACGAATTGTGATGTTCCGCGTAGCTCCTACCCTCCGCTCATTTGCATCGGCAGGGCATAGGGATCTGTTCGACTCCGCAAGGTCGTATTACAGAGACAGGGAGACTGAGGTCTGGCGATTATTTGTTCTTGGCTATATCAACTAGTTACTTATATTGAGTCAAACTGATGTGTCATGACCGAGGTCATGACTTGCAGTGAAAAACAGCAAATTGGTTTTCGTGATTTGAGATAAAACTTTTTTTAAATGTTCTGTTTACTTTCAGCTCTGTTTGCCGCGGTTGAAAATGGACAGTTAGAAAGGTGCCGAGTCATAGCCCAGTCCTCTGACTGCGATATAAATTGGTAAGTTCGTCCGACTTTTTGCTGAATATTCATTTTTTTTTTCCGATCATATATGACCTCGATACGTAAATACCTCAGAATTGTACGTACATGTAGGTGTTAGGATTTTTTTTTAGGAAGCAATAGCAACCAATCGGATTGTCCGTTAGGATATGTATTTTTTCAGTTAAATTGAATTGACCCAAAAATTAGCTGTTCTGTTGGGATCCCAGAACGTTAGGTGGCGGGACGCCCACAACTGTGTAAAAATTTCTTTCCCCATCTGTCCCTGTGCTAGCACAACAACTTTTCGAAAAACTCGAGGCATTTTTTGTTCAGTCTTGACGACCCTTTGGGTCAGAGTAGCCTACGGGTCTAGTAGATGGGCGTCGTAGCCCTCCGTATATTTATTGGTAAGGGTTACAAATTGAGGCATGACGAAAAATATTGTATTGAAGCTATTGAGGTCGCTGATGGAGGGGTGAAGAGACTTGCAGAATCCATATTTGAAGGGTTTTTTTTTGCCGGACAAGTAGCCCCCCCCGGAATTCCAGAAAAACTCGAATTTGATACAGCTTGGACCGAAGGATTTACTTCTTGCTCCTGCCGGAACCACATTAGACCAGAATCCGGCGAATTAGTTAGGGCTGTGTTACCTTGAGTGTTACTAATCTCTTTGTGGAATCGTTACAGTGTCGATAGTTTGAGTAACAAAGTTCAAGTTTTTTTTATTGATACGTACGACACACAAATAACGTAATACTAACAGAAACAAAAAAATAAACCCCATTAAACAACTAAATCCCAAGAGCTCTGTGGTCCGTTGGTTGGGAAACAGCTACGTGTTGAATATATTCCTGTGCTTTGTTTTCCTGATCAGTTGATAGGTCGTAGGGCGTCTGGCGAAAACCGGAATTCGGTAGGTCTTGTGTTTTCGTGTTAAATTTGAGAAAGAAAAGTATAACCTGATGAATCTGGTTATGGGTTGACTTATAACATAGCCTACTTACGGAGTCTGGTCAGGAGCGTAAAATACTCATTGTCTGGGTAAAGCAGTTCCGTAAACATTGCCCTTCGGGATCTCCTAGAAATCTTTGATCTTGTCATTAACCTACTCGAATACATTACACTTACCTTACTCTCCGAACCATCGGATGAAACGCTTCTCGAACCGCCTAGATCTATTCTCCTGAAATACTGTCTTGACATCCCAAGTCTCTTTGATATCTCATTCTTCTATCTATATGGCATATAGTGCATGTAAACCTGATATTGGACTTTTAGCAATACAAAAGGGGAATCAGAGAACGCCTTTTGCGTGACCCCAATTGACATCGTGATCTAAGATGTCGTAATCTTGTCAGTTCGCCTGTAAGCACGATAAGTTTCGCATGGGGTGAGATAGTGGGACCGAAGTTGATGGGGGGGGGGGTCTTCCGGTCAAAGTACAGGTCAAGTTAGGACCTGGGAGGGTGAACAGACCGCAAATGGAGGCTTAAAAAGTTCGTTCTTCGAGTGATTGGAGCTGTACGGGGGGGTGGGTCAGATCTTCTCTTTTTGTCATCGTACCGCTCATAGCCGGAAACCTTGCCGAATAAAAAAAAAAAACCGTTACAAAATGGTCACCTGGCCCTTACGGCAATTCCCGCCATTCCGGTCCGAGGAATAAACTGAACTGAACTCGGGTCCAAATGTATTTTCAGGCGGGGAATTCCCTCGGAAATTTCCGTACGGGGGTAATGTACGAATCCTGTGAGAATCAGGAACCGGATACGGAACCAAACTTTTTTTTCGCCAAGCAGTATAGACCTGTAGTATGAGGAGATCTGTACCTGCAGGCTACGGTCGGCAATCTTAGGCTAAGCGATCAATTCTATTTCATTTCCAGCATAGTCTGTATTGATATGATCGAAAAAGTTTTATCCCGTTCTGGGATCATACCGGAAATTCGGTATTGTTTTCCAGAAAGGAGTCCGAGATTTATCTACACAATAGGCTATTGTATTTTCTGATTCGATTTCCTGAAAGCTACCCCCCCCCCTTTCCCCTAAGCTCTTACATTGTTTCTTTCTACTCTGAGCTTATGGGAGGAGAAATTGATCAAAGGTACATATCGACGATGTTTTTCCAAAAGGTGCGATAAGCGACATTTTTCAAATTTTACAGGAACAGCGAAAAACATTTCACCTTTAGGACAACAAAGGGCCTAAAAGGGCCAAAGAAAAAACTCTGGGGGCGCTCCGATTTTGCTGAAATTTCTGCCAGATATGGAGGATTCAACTCCGGATGGGGCACTGCTAATTAATTGATTCCGAGAAACGTTTTGCTTATCAGTCTTTGGAAAAATACCGCCGATATGTGAGCTTTTTAATTGCTTTTAAAAAAATTTGCTTTTCACAATTCGGAAAAATATCGTCGATATGTGAGCTTTTTAATTGCTTTTTTATTGCTTATAACTGTACAAAATTGCTATTCCTTCAACAATATAACAAAGTGTGGAGAGCCTGACAGTTAAAAACAAGATTAACGAAAAATAATTTTTGAATAAAAGAGCAAAAACTTAAAGTTTAACCGAAAAGGGCTGAGATAGGACAATCTAGTTACCCATCACTTATTCACATAAAGAGGAGAGCCGAAAGAGGACCGATGAAAATGCGATACTTCGTTGCTCCGCTATTCACGAATAATCGATTTTCGAATAGTGGACTTTCCCTGTAGGGTTTGTGGTACCTCTATGCGCATGTACCTGTGTTGTACGCTTGACGAAAAATATTTAGGTACAAATGTGTGTTCAGGCATTAAAGGACACCTGAACAATGAAACCATACTTGAATACACCATGGAGAATGCATTTACAGACATGGCCACGGAGAGCATTCTTCTCCTGAGCGTGACGTTTTCAAAATAGGGTGTTCGTTTCTGGAGGTTTGCACATGCAGACTCCAAGACAAAAAGCGCAATTCATTCAAATCTTGTACAGCGCTGGCCGGATCGTATTGGAATTTCTTCTAGATAAAAATATTCCAGAAGAAGGGTTGATTGGAGACATTTGTTCATTTCTAAGATTGTTCGGTACTGAAATAAGGACAGATGCAAAATGGAGCAAAAATCATAGCTTGGAAACACTATTTCGTATTTGGATTGGGTTTTCTGCAGGCAATGATAACGGAAGTCATACAGATAGGGATGATACTTGGGACTCTTCATTCAGGTGTCCTTTAAGCAGTCTTCACCAAGCTCATCACTGCCCACTGAAAAGCTGCGCTTGTGTCGAGATTAATATTTTACGCGTCATAGTAGAATTTGCGTTGTGGGGACGGCCGTAGATGTTCTGGACGTCACTATAGAGCAGACAGTGGAAAATAAAAAAAAAACTCAGCAGAATCCAAATAATTCAGTGTATTCAACTAAATGATACAAAAGTAAGTTGACTTTTCAGTTAAACTTTAAGAAGCCTAGACACAATTAAAGTGTGTTGCTTTAATTTCACTTGAATCGCTGTTTGCGCTCAGGGTGCGTAAATATTTGCTAGATATCAGTTCCATCGTGTTTGCCCTGCCTTCGTTTGAACGACATCCAAAGAAACGTACATTTATTGTTCTGGGGCTATTTAGAAAATAACAAAACGTGAGAATAATCGATAATTATTTTTTTTGCAGTCCGAATGCAATTGGTCTCACACTGCTGGACGTCGCAGTCCTTCTTGGAAACATGCCAATGGCAACAATTCTGAGGAACGAGTTTGGAGCTCAGCAAGGCACAAAATGTAAGTTGTTCAACAAGAAACTCCCCGAGGACTCCACTTGAGGAGTCCCCGCGTTTTTGTTTGTCCCGGGGACTCACTCCCCGTATTCTCGCGAGTCCCCACGGACGGGAAATGCTCCGATTATCATCACCGTCATCAAAAAGGACTCCCTTTCAGATTCGGAGGGGAATCAATTTTTGCTGGTGTTGGTGCAATGTAAAATTAATTAAAAACAATTAGAAGGAACAAAATCAAAAATAAAGTGGATCCAGACTAATTTCGTCAACTGCATAATTCTTTTTTGGAACAAAATCCTTTTTGGAAGCATTCCCCGTTTTCTCGCTGTTTTCTGTACGTGGAGTCCGTTTACGTGGAGTGATTCCCTCTATTCTCGCCGTTCCCTTCGATTCCCCGAGGAGTCCTCGGGGAACGGCGAGAATACGCCTTTAGTAACGGGGTAAAGGGTATTAAGTGCCCCTTCGGACTTATGCGTAAAAACACGTTACGTTTCCGTCTCTTGTTACATCGAGCGTGTTCCACCCCTATACCAATAGTAACTATTAGCTACTATTTCCGTTCCAGCATCACGAAAAGTTACTACGCTGATCATTCCAACCTTCCCGAACTAGTAACTATTTGCGTACCGTGCTCGGGAGTGTAGTAACCGTGGTAACTACGGATCTCTGTTACGTGATTGGCTGGATTACCCCGTGGAGTGATGTTTTTACCGAAAATTTAAAAGAGCGGTCGAGCCTTGTTAGTTATCGTTTTACTGCAGTGTTTTGCTATTCCGTATCATCTCGTCGGTACCGTTGAACTGGTGCTTTGTCATGCCCGCTTCTGAGATGTAGAAATAGTGAAGTAAATTAACTAAAGAAAAAAAAATAAGGAAAGAAGATGCACGATTTGGATGAGAAACTAATAATTGCACTTAAAATTATCGGAGAGAGAACGCCGCAACTGACATCTTTTGCTAATTATCGTTACGGGGTCATTTTGGAGCTGAAAAGGGGGGGGGGTCTTACCGCGTCCAGGTTCGTAAGAAGTAATAATATCGGGATGTCAGGTCCGTTCCCAGAATGGCAGAAAAAGATCTAATAATCCCGGAAAAACCCAACATGACAGCTCAGCACTGGAGAAGGGAGGGGGGGGGGGGGTATGAGAGAGAGTCTTTTAATGGGACTAGTTGGCAAAATGGAGGTTTTTCCGGTTGTGTTCTAGGGAGGTTGGCTGGGATTACTTGCAGCGGACACCTTGAATGGCTGTTCGTGGTAAAAGAATTTGAAGGAATAAGCAAAGAATCAGAGAGACTCGTACAGTTTATTTGGGGTATAGAAATATCGTAGAACCGTTTGAAAGTCAATAAGAGATTTCTGATGCTATCTTGAGCGCACGGAATGTAGTTCGAGAAATACCTACGGTCCAATGACTTTTAAGACCAGATAGACAAAATTTGGGATTGCCTGCTGGCGCCTTGAGGGAGGAGTCTCTTTGGCGCGCACGTCCAATGAGGCAAACAAGAATGCCGATTCGACTCGAGTGGGGATTTTTGGAAACTAGATTTGGATCGGTCAACATAGCAATATAGAAGCATAGGAAATGACAAGCCCCCTGTAAAGGAAATTTGTGGGTCCCTGGTATGAGAAAAAG
Source organism: Branchinecta lindahli (assembly GCA_023053555.1). NCBI lineage: Eukaryota > Metazoa > Arthropoda > Branchiopoda > Anostraca > Branchinectidae > Branchinecta > Branchinecta lindahli. The sequence goes on along the minus strand of JAKZAO010000008.1, from coordinate 15,218,344 downwards.
TCTTTTAATGGGACTAGTTGACAAAATGGAAGTTTTTCCGGTTGTGTGCTAGGGAGGTTGGCTGGGACTGATAGTGCCACTTGTAGCAGACATCTTGAATAGCTATTCGTGGTAAAAGAATTCGAAGGAATAAGCAAAGAATCAGAGAGACTCATAAACTGTATTTGGGGTATAGAAATATCGGCAGGGACCCATAAAATTCCATTACAGGAGGCCTGTCAATAAGAGATTTCTGGTGCTATCTTGAGCGCACGGAATGTACTTCGAGAAATACCTACGGTCCAATGACTTTTAAGACCAGATAGACAAAATTTGGGATTGGCTGCTGGCGCCTTGAGGGAGGAGTCACTTTGGTGCGCACGTCCAATGAGGCAAACAAGAATTCCGATCGACTCAAGCGGGGATTTTCGGAAAATGGATTTGGTTCGGTGCTTCGGTCATCATATCAGTATAGAAGCATAGGAAATGACAGGCCGTAAGGAAATTTTTGGGTCCCTTATATCGGGTATATAAAACCGTCGCATCGCAACAATCCTGAGAGAGAGAGAGAGAGAGAGAGAAATTTATTGAATAAACGAATAAACACTTCACTTTGACAACCACCCCAAGAAGTAACCTTGTCCTAGGGGGTGGCAAGAAATAAACTATACTAATACAAAACAACTACTAACCAAAAAATCAACTTCAGTCGTCCTAACCGAAACCACAAAACCACAACAACAAAAATTAACGGATAGAGATAATAATCGTCCTCAAAGACCCAAAAAAAAAATCTCAATTTCTTTTTTATACTAATACTCAGAATTCTTACTTACAAAACAGGTTCTGTTTAATCTGATGTTTAAATGAAGAAATATCACGAATGTTTTTTAGATCTTGAGCTAATTGGTTCCAACTTCTAACACCCCTATGAAGCAAAGAAAACGTAGACCGTGTTGCTACAACTAATGGAATACTTATCTGTTCAGAATTTCGGGTATCGTGGTCATGGATCGATGACCTCAAGATAACTAAACCATCAAAACATGGAAGATTTTGTCTATTTTTTAACTTAAAAATGAATAAAACCGTATACAGCTCCCTTAATCCAGAAGCCGGTAGAATTTTTAACCGCTCATAACTATCACGTGCTGATTCACGGGGTTGAAGTCCAGCCAGCAATCTGATAGCGTTGTTCTGGATAACCCGTATTGGCCGAATAATAGAAGAAAATGTCCCGAGCCAAACACTACAACAGTATAAAATGTAAGGGTGGATAAGGGAAAAATAAAGAAGACGTAATATGGGAGCTGGGAAAAAATTCTTAAGTTTTCTCATTATTCCAAGGTTACGAGATAGAGTTTTGCTTATACACTTAACATGGGGCTTAAAAGACAAAGTCTCATCAAGATATATCCCCAAATATTTCGTGCAAGGAACACGCTTTAGTGTACCACATTGTGTCACAATTTCACGGAACCATGGATAAAAATCAGGAGACCTGGAAAATATGATAAAATTGGACTTACCAAGGTTTATCTTAAGCTTATTTACGTTCAGCCATGCATTCAGTCGATCGATGTTGTCCCTCATTGATGTCTCAAGTAATTCCTTTGTCTTGGCAGTACTGAGAGCTACTGTATCGTCAGCAAATAATGGTACAGATTCATTTCGAGGATGTATAGTCATTTCACTGACATCAGAACAACAATTAGGGATACAGTTAGGCATGTCATTAATGAACAACAGAAAAAGTATCGGACCAAGAACAGATCCCTGTGGAACACCGCATATAACGGGGAACGATCCAGATTGAATATCATTCAACTGAACATACTGGGTCCGGTTACTCAGGAAGCTCCTTAGAAGATCAAGAGCTTTACCTCTAATCCCATATATTTCACATTTTTTTAAAAGGAGGTCATGGTCAACTGTATCAAAAGCCTTCATCAGGTCAAGAAATACTGCTCCAACTTTATACCCTTTATCCAAAGCTTCATTAATTATACTAGTAAGAAATATTAAAGCATCCTCCGTCTTTCGATCCTTACGGAAACCAAACTGATTATTATTTAACAATTTAAATTTCTTTAAAAACTGTGTTAATCGGATACAAATACATTTTTCAATTAGACGAGAAATTACAGGCAGAACTGATATAGGACGATAATTCCCCAGTTCGTTTTTATCACCACCTTTATAAACCGGTGTTGCTCTTGCTTCTTTTAGACAATCTGGGAACTTTCCCTGTCGAAAACAAACATTAATTAGGGACGTTAGGATTCCAGAAATAGACGGGAATATAAATTTTAAAATTTTTAGGCTCAACAGATCACTACCGGACGAATTACTTTTCATATTATACATAATATCCCTTAGTTCATCAACAGTGACCTTCTTCAGGTTAAGGGAAACATCAATAGGAGAAGGTAGGGTTGATGCAAATGGGGGGTCTTCTGGAGATATAGAAACAGACTCAGCAATTTTAGGACCAATACTAGAAAAATGTTGTTGAAGTTCATTACAAATTACTCCATAATCTGCAATTTTGACTTCATCTACCGTCACTTCTGATGGTAAAGTATTTGATTGCTGACCAATGACACCACGTATTATTTGCCAAGTCTTACGCGGATTACCCTCCACTTCCTTAAACTTAGTACTAAAATAATTTTTTTTAGCATCTCGAAGAATTTTGTTCAAACCATTACGAAAAATACGATATCGTTCTTTATTCTCAGCTGTAGGTCTTAACGCTTGAACCTTAAATAATCTGTCCCTTATATTTATTTTTAGGAGAAGATCTTGTGTTATCCATGGCTTCATCCCATTGTGTTTTCGATCTTTCAAATTCTTCTTGATGGACACTTCCTTAATCTTGCCCAAAAGTTTAGAATAAAAACTTGAAAATTGAATGCTTACATCCCTCTCATTATCATCTAAATGCATCCAATCAATTTGATCCAAATTATTTTTTAGTTTTAAAAGGGCATTATGATCGAAAACCGTAACCTTTTTACCTCGCACCGAAGATTTCCGCTTAGCAGTATTCACCTCAAAATCCGCAAAAACACCAAAATGGTCAGAATCAATATTCACAAGAACTCTCGGTGATTTAAAAGGTACATTTGAAAAAATATTATCCAAAAGTTTTGCAGACGTACTTGAGACTCTAGTTGGGATGTTAACTGTTGGGTATAAACCATAAGAAGCACAAATATTCAAAAACTGGCAAGGCGCAGTAGACTCTGTATCCAACATGTCAATGTTGAAGTCACCTAGAACAAAGCAAGGCTTATTATCAAATTGGACTTTTTCTAACTGTTCATGGAAATTATCAAAGAATTCCTGAATAGGGCAAGAAGGAGGCCTATATACAACTACCACATAAACAGAAACATTATTTGTTTTGACTTGTAAAACTAGTGTTTCACACACCATTTCCTTATATGCGCTGAGGTCCTCTCGGACCATTACGTCCAGATCATCACGGACATACACCGCAAGGCCCCCATGTTGGCGTAATTCACGATTCCGAGAATGTAAAGTAAAACCTGGTATATCCAACAAACCGGAGTTTTGGTCCTTGAGCCAGGTCTCAGTCAAAGCAAGTACCTGGAAAAGATTAAGGCTCGATAAATCCATTAAAAAATTAAATGTCGTATTAAGGCCCTGGCAATTTAAATGAAGAATCTTTAGGTCCTCCGATCTATGACCTGATAACCCCTCACTACGAAGATCAGTAATAAAAGCAAATTTCGAATCTTCAGTAGCGTTAGAAGCTGGGACCACAAAATCCAAATTACTATTGATATTATCATTAAAATAACTATGAAAATTTACCTTATGATTTTCAAGATCATAAATACTATGGGCCCCTGAAGGAAGAACAAGATCTCTAACCATAACCGAAAAGAGAACTAAGTGGTTTGTGGTAACGAATAGGACAAAGAACAAAAACAATTAAAGAGCTCTCATCTCTGACATTATATGGAGAAAAAACAACTAAAAATCTCGCCAACTGTTTAATTGTCGTTTGATGAGCTGTGGTAAGAGTTAAAACCCTAAAGACCTCCTTTCGGATTAACTTTTCTCCAAAACTGTGATTATACAATTAGGTATTTCCACGAAAAAAATATTATGAATCATAAAAAAAGTAAGCCCATCTTGTAACTATTTCTCCTGAGTAGGCGTACCGTAAAGATTTCACCTTACACGACGAAAACGGATAATTCACTGTCAGAAGATCCTTGGGTTCAACTTTGTGAATATACGTTATGACCGTTTTAAATGTCTCTTTTCGCGAAACATAACACTCTGAATGGTAAATGGTTGCTCAACCATGTGTTAGCTGTTATCAAACTTCCGATAGGATCATCACCGTCATCAGAAAAAGGGAGAACGAAGAACTTAGCATTGGAGGCATACCCGTAGGGAAAAAATCGGCCTGGAATCCAGGCATCTGGAAATTTGGAACCTGGATTCCAGGCTGATTCTGGAATTCCAGACTTAGTCCGGATTCCAGGTTCCAAATTTCCAGACTAGGATTCCGGGTTGAAATTCCAGGCTTTGTCTGGAATCCAGGTTCCAAATTTCCAGACTAGGATTCCGGGCTGAAATTCCAGGCTTCGTCCGGATTCCAGGTTCCAAATTTCCAGGCTAGGATTCCGGACTGAAATTCCAGGCTTCGTCCGGATTCCAGGTTCCAAATTTCCAGGCTAGGATTCCGGGCTGAAATCCCAGGCTTCGTCTGGATTCCAGGTTCCAAATTTCCAGACTAGAATTCCGGGCTGAACTCCAGGCTTTATCCGGATTCCAGGTTCCAAATTTCTAGATTAGGATTCCGGGCTGAATTCCAGGCTTCGTCTGGATTCCAGGTTTCGTCTGGATTCCAGGTTTCGTCTGGATTCCAGGTTCCGAATTTCCAGATCCGGGATTCCAGACTACCCGTATATTCTGGATTCTAGACTACTCGTCTGTTCTGCATTCCAGACTGCAAATGTTCCACAACTGTCCAGACACATGACTGATATGTTGATATCATGCTTCAGTTGGAAGGATATATACCTAGGATTTCGCCCTCCTCGTAACTATATAAACAGAACTAATTTGTAATTCGCAACATTTTCTGATCGTACGACTTTAGAAAGTCTGTAACATTTATTTTCATGGCATGTATTTCAACATTTCTTGGTTTCAACTCTTTCTGATTTCTGAGAAAACCACTTTTTCTGAGAAACCACTTTCTTCGCATTCAACCAAGCACGAATAAATCCTTGTACGCACATGTAAGAATTAATGTTGATTTATTGCTTTACATGAAACAACTAATAAAAAAAGGCAGTCCGCAAAAACATTGAACCTTGAATAGATTCACATACAAGGTAAAACGATAGATACCGATCAATGCTGATAATTCCTCAGTCGGGGTCTTAATCTCAGTCGGTCACGAAGCATGAAATTGTGTTCTCTTCACATGCAGCATTGGAAGAATCTGCAAAACGCTGGATCCCTTACACCAAAGCTGCCTTCGCGTTGAGCAGGATGACCTAAATAAAATACCCATTTCAATGATCGATACAAGATTCCTTTTACCCAAGCGGTAAAAATTAATTCACTATCTCATGTGTGCGACTTTAGCTTATAATATATTAATAACGCATTGTTCAAATTGGTACTCTGCGTCTGGTGCTACTGAGAGATTTGCTTGCATGTTGCAAAGTAGAAGTTGGAATTTTTAAGTAAAAAAATATTCACATTTTCTTGAAACGCAGCCAATTTTCAGTGATACCAGCAAACATACCAAAGTTCTACTATCTACCATAAATTTTCCTCGAATTCAGCACACTAGCAAAATATGAAATTTCGAGGAAACTTTGGGCTTTGGGACCCCTGGGAAACTTTGGGCCCCTCTCCCCTCTTAACCTTACGAGGGTGTTACAACAGTTAGGAAAGGATATCTACAACAGGAGGGTTTAGCAGAAAAGTAGAGACAACTAATAGAAGTCCCATTCATAATAGAACTCTGAAACCCAAATCTCAAGAACAAGACTCCATATTCTAGAACTCTTTACCCGAGAATAACCATTATTTTGCTGAACACAAAGCACTGCAGAGTGCAGATTTACTAAAATCTCTAGCATTGAAACTTCTTTCTGGCCCTCCTCTTCCTTAAAGGCTTCACACACTCGGAATTCAGTTCAGCAGATTGGAGCCTTTAGTCTAAAGGCGTAAACACTCCAGTTAATTCCAGCCTAAACTTAATCTTTCAACCTATAGCTTAAATTGATAGTAATATAGTAGGCTATTGCAGCAACCCACTTTGGATATCTGTGCCTGACTGTACGACCATGCTTAAGTAGTTATCCAGAATATGAATCTGCAGGTTTCGAACCACACCCAGAAATAAGCCAGAAAGCTGGAGGTTTGCATACAGTAGAGGCCAACACTAAGATCCATACCAGGCCGGCAACATTCTTTGCAAGATTCGTTCTGAAGCCTGTTCCATTTCTAGTTTACCATATGTAGTAGCATAGGCTAAGCCTTGTTTTGAAGTATTTTCTCTTAATTTTCTTCTGCTTTTTCTTTAAAGTTTTGCAAATTTTACTCAGTGTCACACAGTCTACCACAAACCTCTAATTTTTGGACAACCTTTGTGTGTGTCCTGAACTGCTTGATATGTTTGGATCTGGAATACATTATGCTTAGTGCTGGAAACCCTATGCTAAATGCTGAGTACTGTATTAACCCAATAAAATATTGACGATCCGAGCTCAGCTCACAATACAAGACAAGCTCAAACACCACAAATTCAGAACTCCTTCATACAGTAAAGGTATGCTTATTTGAATGTTATTACCACTGAAAACATTAAATCCCATGCCAGGCAGCTTTAACTGCAAAATATCTCCTGAAAATGTTTAATTCTTATACCGGTACTGATTTTCTGTGTCAAAAACTGTAAGAAAAATTTCCATTGCTTCTGCAATTCTACTTTTGAGGTTACAAGTTTTCTATCAGTCACACCTACCCATGTTTTCATCAATTTTATTTTAAAGTGATGTTTCACCATCAATTGTAAACTGAGGGATTAAGACAATGGGTCATTTGTGGCATGAGCTTCGGATGAATTATCTGCCCTACCCCACATAAAAAATATATAATACCCATGCAAAATAAAAAAAATACTATCGCTGATGCAATGTAGACGATTCGTTGGAATTTTTGTCACTGGTAGATAGGCAAGCACTGAAACAAGTTGATTATCTGAATTTCATCACCTTGTTGCCAGATTTTCCGAACCATCAAATGGAAAGAAGGAAGTTTAAATATTTGAAGTTTATGGTAAAACAACTTTATAAATTGTATTGGTGACAAAAATATTGCTCAAAACGCTCTTGACTGTTACCAATTTCGTTTTTTTATTCTTTTGACTGTTTGAATAAGCACAACAAACAAAACAGTTATAGAGAATTTATAGAAGTGCTACAAAATAAGCATACCTCTACTGTACAGTTGAGTTTGTAGTTGAGTATGTTGGGGCTCGGAGTCGAACCTACCTATTTGCATAATGTATGAAAATAATGATTTGTGGTAGACTTGTTGCCTGCAATTTTACCAAGTAGTCGCAAATTGATGTCATTCAAGGTAAACAATTAAAGAGATCACCAATGGAAAAAGATGTATAGGTCATAGGATTATCAAAGTGTCCAAAAATCTAGAACAAGAGCTGTTAGCTTACATGGCACTTGCATGGGTTGAGATGTATTTAATTGTTTGATCAAAAGTACTTTTCGACTTTGCGGCTAAGATGCGCACTTTAAGGGAGCTAGAGAAAAAGTATTTTATTTTTGAACTTGGCTGTAATGGGGCTTTAAAAGCGCTAGAAATTCATCTGTAAGCAAAACCCTTGAGCCAAAACGATAACAGGCCCTTAAGGATCATTGATATATACCTTTTGGTCAAACATATTTTTTTCACTTTTCAGTTAAAATGCACACTTTAAGGGTGCTAGAAATAAATTTTAAGCAAAACCCTTGTGGCACAAATGATCATGGGTTGACATGTATCGTTTTGATCAAAAGTACTTTTCGACCTTGTGGTTAAGATGTGCAGTTTTAGGGAGCTAGAACCTCATTTGTAAGCAAAACCCTTGAGGCAAGAATGATAATGGGCTCATGGGGATCATGAAAATGTATATTTCACTTAAAAGTATTTTTCTTACATTGTGGTCAAGATTGGTACTTTAAGGAATTGTTGGATTTGAAAAGCGGCGATTCCTAAGCCAATCTCGTCGAATCTCTAATATTCCAGCCAAGTTTCTTCGTCCTAGCACATCTGGAAGTACCTTAACTTGTGTTCACCGGAGTTCCAGACCCCCCCCCCCTCAAACCCCCCCACAGTCGCCGGAGCCTTTCCGATTCTGTAAGTGATTTATCCAGAGCATCAATTTGTTATTCCCACAAAGTTCCATCCCGATCTCTCCAGTCTAAGCCGGTCACATATTTCCCATCCCCCCCCCCCAATTGTTGTCGGATCCGGTCCGGATATAAAAAAAAATCACCAGAGACATGTCCTCTGTTCAATTATTAAATTTCACACAAATCCAATCACCCGTTCCAAAGTTAAGCATGACTCAATATTCCAGATTCCCCCTCCCTCGCCTCTGTCCTGAAAATCCCCAAAGCCACCATCACCAGAATTCCGGGAAACTTCCCTCCCCCCCCTCAAGGGGTCCGGATCAGTCCGATTGTGTAAATGATTTATCTGGAGCAGATGCTTGTTCTTCCCAGCAAGTTTCACTCCGATCCCTCCATTCTAACATTTCTTGAGATTTCCAGTCCCCCCCCCCCCCCCAACTCCCCTATAGCTGTTGAATCTGATCAGGACTTCAAATGGGACATCAGAGATATGTAATTTATTCAGTTACTCATTCCAATCCCGTCACCATTCCAAAGTTATGCACGACTTAATTTCGCAGATTCCCTCTCCCTCCACCCCCCCCCCCCCAGATATTTGAATCGGGAAACTGATTGTTTCCAGGTTAGTTTGGTCGGGTTCCTGTTAGGCCTAACAAGTTTCATCGTCCTAGCACATCTGGAAGTACCCTAACTCGAAAAAGTGTGACAGAATTTCGGACAGACTGACCGACCGACAGACGGAATTGCGATTGTATATGGCACTTGTCTTGTACCAGAGGCTGCAAGTGCCATAAAAAGAAAGAAAAAAAAAAGTTGTTTACGACAAAGGTAAGCTGAAACAGCTGGCTGTTAGCTGATATCATCTTTGATATTTCTCTTTCCATTTGACTGTTTCACAAGCAAGAAAAAAAACAAGGCAGTGAAAACTTCAGATTTTAAAAGTGACCAATTATTAAATTAGCACACCTCTCCTGTAATAAACAAGTACAGTAGAGGTATGCTTATGTGAACGTTTGTTGACTTCGGACTTTGCTATTTTCATGCACTTGCTGTGTCTAAGGCTAACTACTAGTTAGCCATAGTAGGTAAGAAGGGCAGCTGAAAACACCTGTACAGGTATTTTGGATCTTCAGTCTACCATTTAGCCCAAAACTGCAGTGTTCACATTAAAGTAACTGTTCACATAAGCATACCTCTACTGTAGGCCTAACTAGCAGATTTTATACTTACATTTATGATCATCATTCATCCTGAAAGCAGCAGCAATATCTTCATATCTATCACAAGAAGATCCATGACAGATTATGTAAACACTCCACAAAACCTTGGTTTGGTAGACTCGGCCAGCATTGATCAGCGCATTTGAATATCAAGCGCGATTGTTGCGACCTGGCTTTGTTGAAATCCTAACCGGATCTCTAAAATCCTTAATAGCCTCTTTTTTATGAAGAGAAAAATCCAGAACTGTTTGTTCTAAAACGGAAATTCTTTTGAGATAAATAAGAAAATATTGCGGATTTCTTTTTTGTATTGGTATCATTTTTGGTTACAAAATTGAACGAATAGGCCTATATACACACAAAATGCCAAACAAATAATAACACCAGGTCACTCTTCACTTAAAAAGTTGCGGGCTTTCCCTCCTTTATAGTTTCTAGACTTCCGGATTATAGGTTGATAGAAATTCTAAGCCGAACTTGATCGTGAGACCAAAGCTAAATTAGTCCGGTAAATTAGAAAGCTTTCGAATGTTCATGTTAAGTCGGAGCCTTGCAGAAGAAAGTCAAAGATTATCCGGAAGATCAGATTTTGAGAAATAAAGCAGGAGCATTTCTGCATTCTACGTTACACGTGATGTTTATAGGTTATTTTTTTGTTTTCGATAATTATCGTAACAAGGTTCCTGAACTCGAACTTGACTGCGGATTTTTCGAGAATTTTTTGTGCAAACTGGCATTTTTTGTGCAAACTGGCATCAAACTGGCATCTGGTTCAAGATCGGCAATAAACTCGGCAATAAATTATAGTAAAATTTTCCAGAGACTACGCAAATGCTCTCTTGAAATCCGATTTCTCGTTCGGAGCATTGTACAGTAGTTTAAGAATTATAACCGTGCGTCAGTGATATCATAATTAGGCCGTACCGCTCAAATTCTCATGAAAAATATTGAGTTTAAAGCTTATGTGGCTCTCTTTGACCAACCACAAGAATACCTATTATTTTTATTTGTCGAAGCAAAAGCCAGTTCGAGCCGCGGCATACTCTCATTTGCATAAACAACCAGAACGAGTATTTTACCTGGAAGTTCTAAACCTATGTCCAGTTGTTTGAAATTAGCATCATGTGGTTTGGCACACTTCCATTGGAAGACGTCGGTCTAATTCTGAACTGTGAACTGTGTCACAGTATTTTCTTAGTGTTTTACTCGTCTTGATCCGATCTGTAGCGATGCAACACTGTCTAGGTACTAACCAAGATTCGACTCCTCTTTTTGTAATTAATTTACCGCGATGTTTTCTCATTTTTCCTCATTTTTCTCATTTTGTTTTTTCATTTTCCGCGCTGGAAAGATTTTTTTTTTCAGACCTGAGCACTTTCGAAAGGCAAGTATTGGAACATTTGAATGAAAATTTTGTTGGGCAGGCAAATTCTTCGGATGATTTTCCTTAGATATTTTTGAAAATGTTGAACAGGGTATTTTCTTCACGGAAATGACGGAATTTCTTAACATTGTAATTTGCTCCGCCACACTTTAAAATCTAACTAATACTGAAATCCAAGCTTTTTTACCGTAAAATTTCCAGACGAGGAAGCGCAAAAATCCAGGCCTGTCTTGAATTTCAAGTAGGTTCCTGGAACATATGACTGTTACCCTGGAATTCCAGAAGAGGCGGCGTAGAAATCCAGGTTTGTCTGGAATTTCCACCAACTGCCCGGAATTCCGGGCTCTCACCAAGTGTAAATACGGACCTGTCTGGAATTTCACCCAAATGTCTGGAATTCCGGGCTCTCACCAAATCTAAATTCGGACCTGTCTGGAATTTCAACCAAGTGTCTGGAATTCCAGAATACTAGCCTGGAATTCCAGGTAAAAAATATCATTACCTGGATTTCCAGAGAAAACTTGTCCGGAAATCCAGGTAAGTGTTTTAATTCCGGGCTACAGCCCGGAAATCCGGGCAAAATGCCTGGATCTCCAGGCAAAATGCCCGGAATCCAGGCTTGATCTGGATTCCAGGCCGCTTTTTTCCCTACGGGTATGGCTTTCAACTTGGGGACTGAGTTGTGAACGCTCGGTAAATATTTCCAGAATATATTTATTATTTATTATTACTCTTTAATTCAGCCAAAAGCCATATACACAACGAAAACCACAACAACAACAAAAAAAAAAAAAAAAAAAAATAAATCAAATATCAGGTACGAGCAAGTAGATCGCGCCATACCGGCAAATGAAGTATGACAGGAGAGCAAGAATATTTTGTGAGAACATTCTCGCTATTCCATAGCCTCAAAAACAGAGAAGTTCTAGCTTTTCGGCGCAACTCATCCAATGTACATACGTGGCTTGACACGAAGGCCCGGCTAATGCTGCACCTCCACGGTAGCCGAAACAGTCGCCTAAATGCTCGGTGATAGCTTGGTGATAGCAACCTTTAAGGTTCAATCCAGCTCTTGCCGTAGCATTGTAAGTTAGAGCAATACCAAACATAGAGTAACAAAACGTTTTGAACAAGCGACAGATATGATATAATATGATATTTAATCACCAAAAAAATAGACACCAGACAAAGAAATACGCAAAGACTACCACCTGAAAGATCTTTCAGGTGTTCCATAACCACACGGACGTACGTACCCGCACAACTATTTGTAGTTATAAAATTCGTATTATCTAAAATCCCCATTAACAACCCTGTACCCTTTTCTCAACTTTCCCCTCCCGTCATATTTGTTAAGTTCTTGATTTCTTAATCTCAGTTTTGGAGCAAAATTAAATGGGAGGTGAGATTTATAGAAGGTTCGAAGCGCTTGCTACGAAAACGTAGTCCCGCATCATATTCGTCAGTTATAACGCAAAGGTGCAAAAACCGACCACTAGGATGCGAGATTTCCTTTTGTAGTAAAAGGTTTGAAGCCAAGATCGCTTTTCGATTAATCATCGAGTCAAAACCGCGATAATAATGAGGAAAGGGCCTGAATAATCTTTCCAAAGACTCTCAGCGTCACAGAAGTTGCCAAACAAGGGTTCCCCACCCTCGATGTTGATATACACAAAGTGCCAGGGAGTAGGTAGTCCCTCGTTACCAAAACCTCTATTGTTCAGTCTCAAATTCGAAAATCCTATACCTCGCAAAGTTTGATTCTTTGATTTTGCTTTTTTCCGTTTTCGTCAAGTACGCTGAAATCTCTTCACGGGAACATGACCTCCTTGTAAAGGCATCTGCAATCTTAATCCGCTGGCCTTAGTAGCACGACACGAAGGCATGGAACCCAAATTAAGTTATCACTGCTTCTGATTACCCAGCTTAAGTGTCCCTAAGCAATGACATTTATTTATGTAAGCTGAGAAGGCTCAAGATTTATAGGCTACAATTAGCCTAATCTCTTCCCACGATTCGACACTTGACTCCAGATATCAGCAGAGAGGCGAAAAAGTTTCGACAAATTCTTCTCAGCAACAGAGACTCAGTTTGTCGTAGTACAGTTCCCAAAAGACCTAAACTTATCAATGGTGCCTATTGGTTGGTTTTCTACAGTCTATGTTTGCTTGTTTTTTTAGTTTCTCATAGTCATCATAATAATTGTAATAATTTTGTTGCACAAAAAGCCTCAATATATACTGTACTTCCATAACTAAAACAAAGTAGGCTACGTCAAACTACACCCGAAAAAAACTAACTATTGTTCGTGATGCGGAGAACTCTAAACGAAGAAGTATACTTCATGATTATAATCGCTACTGATGTTAGAAAGTCTGCTTTACTTGGATAAGCGCTCTGATTCGCTTCTATAAATATGACTGATAGTCATGCTCTGTTAAATTTAACTTTCAACATCCGGCATTTACGTTTGTTTTGCACCTTAAAATAAGTTTTGCTGTTTAGAGGCAATTTTGCCGGCGCATTTTGTCGTTAAATTGTCAAATCATGTCGGTAAAATTTGGGCTTGCCCCACGAAAATGGGCTAGTTTCGCCACTGCTCCCAACGCTACTTGAAATCATTCGTCCCCTGCTTCGTCAAGGCAAAATTGCCTTGACTAACTTAAAGGTTGTACCTATACTAATCACTATGGCCAGCGTATTGGACTCGGGAAATCAACATCAGACATCTATCTTTGTTTGGCACCTTTAAAGTTTCGCTCTGTAAAATCCTGACATCTGAGCTTCTTGTTTCGAATGTTTTGCAATGGTTAGTTTGTGAACTTCGGTTTTACCCAAGTTGTAGTGCCAGGACTCAGGACTAACTTGATGGTTGGTTCTATACTAACCACTCTTGCCAGTGTTTTGCACTCGGAAAATCCGATCGCTCTGCTATCTTCCACTACCTGCCTCCAGGGGCGGATTGATGGGGGGGTCTCACCCCACCCACATCTCTCAGATAATCGTACTCTCAGGCGTGTCTTACAGTTTGGTTCTACTTCTGAGGGGATTAATCTTAAACACGGTAGACTAAACCAAAATATATTTACAAATGTAGCTAACACGAAAGAACAACTTATAGTGAAATTATAGTGAATCAACCACCAAATTACTTAACTCATTATGCTCCTGTCCGTTCTCTCCACTTCAACTAGCTACTTTAGATTACCACAACTGGCTCTCCATTCCCGGTTCCAAACGCTGACTGAAGAATACTAAACTACGTCCATCCCCCCACACACAAAGTCAAAAACACCAGTCAAAATGAAGGGAAATGCAGTATGCTACGGATTATGCCCTGTTTTACATTTGGAAATTCACAACACGTATTTTTGGAGGGCTTGTATGTGTATGTTTACAACATTGTAGACTGTGATTCGAAATGGTAAGGTCCTGGCTGAGTGGTTGGCTTGCTGGACTCGAAATTGTATCCGTATTATAGTAAATTCCCCGATTCTCTTGGGGCGCAGGTTCGAATCTTGGTGGTGCCTACAGTTTGGTTCGGTCGCGGGTTTTTGGCGTGGCCCCTCAAACAAGCCAAAGTCGACTCAGCTTCAAATAGGTACCTAGAGAAAACTAAGGAATGTGACAGGAAGGGTGAGCGGAAGCATCAGAATGGCTTGCCCTCAACCGCCCATTTCATTTCCTGGCTGAGGGCAGAGAATCCGAGATCTGCATCGCCAGTAAGGCCTCTCAAGGCTGATGCTGATACCTATACCTTTTTTTTCTTTTTTAGATGATTGATTGTTTTATTTTTTTTCAGACGAAAACCCCTGTATGCTTCTCGATCACTTAGACCAAATGGAGAAAACAACCAATAGCAGTTTAGCCGCACTTTCCAAGTCGTTCCTTATTGGTCAGAATAACAACCAAATGGCAGTCGGAGGAAAAGATCAGGAAAAAGAGGTCGCGATTTGGAAGCGAAGAGGAAAGATGATAAAACTCCTGAAAGAAGGACTAGAGAAATTGCGTAAGTTCTTCTTTTTTTTATGTTCGTTTGCTGCCCATGTCAACAAAGTCCCAGTAAAGAAGAATTGGCTCGAGTTTCGGGAGACCTCGTGGTCATTTCGGTACGACTTTCTCTTCTAAACACTGTAATGAGCTGAGGTCGGAGCTCCAATCCACGGCACCGATGGCAACTGATGCAGAAAACAAAACAGACAATAATAATTTATTCATAACCCGCTTGTGTAGTACAGCAGGCTAAAAAAAATTGCAGGAAAAAAACAATAAAAAGAAAAAAATAACTACCAAAATTAACAAAAGCTCCTTGAACCCAAGTGTTTGATCCATTGTTTGAATAGAAAATTTACACTCTTTGACTCCATGACAGAACATTTTCAGAACGCTAGAAGAGATCTGAAATTTCATTACTGAAGAAGTAAATAAGGAGATCGTAGGCTGGCAGGGCAGGATAAGACCTAGAGGCTGCTCACCTCTATCGCAAGGTTAGAGGATCCCTGCCTCCATGCCTGCCTCCATGCCTGCCTTCATGCCTCCGGCTTGCCTCCCGCTTGCCTCCGTGCCTCTCTAGCTGCCTCTTGGTGTACGTCCCAACTATCAATGAGCAGCCCCTGGGTCACGTATGGGGGAGGGGAGACTCTCTCCCCATTGTCGGCATGAAGCGCCAAGATGTTTCGTAAAAAAAATTTCTTGGAAACAGACAATTTTTCTTAAAAATCAGTCGGTTTTTATGGCACTTGCCCTTCGGCCAAGTGCCATATAGCGATCGCAATTTCTGTCCGTCCGTCGGTCGGTCTGTCGGTCTGTCTGTCACGGTTTTGCTAGTTCGGGTACTTCCACATAAGCTAGGACGATGAAACTTGGCACGCATATCAGGGACCCCAAACGATTAAGTTGGAAATAGTCACTTTCCCGATCCGAACATCGTGGGGGAAGTGGAGTGAGGGGGAATCCGGAATATTTTGGAATTTATAACTTTCGAACGGATGATCGGATCTTAATGAAACTTGGTATTTGGAAAGAGCTCGTGCCCCAGACGGTCCGATTAAAATCTGAACCGGATCCGGTGACTCTGGGGAGAGCTGGAGGGGGGGTCTTGGGAAACGCTTGGAGTGGAGGGATTGGGATGAAACTTGGTGGGAAGAATGAGCATGAGTCCTAGATAAGTCATTGACATAGCCGGACGGATCCGGTCACTATGTGGGAGTTGGGGGGGGGTCCAGATTTCTAGTGATCCCGCGAGTTCGGTGCTTCCTAATGTGCTAGGACGATGAAAATTGGCAGGCATGTCAGGGACCCGAACAGATTGACTTGATAATAGTCGTTTCCCCGATCCGGCCATCCGGGGGGGCTGGAGGGAGGGGAATCCGGAAAAATAAGGTATTTTTAACTTACGAACGGGTGATCGGGTCTTAATGAAACTTGATATATAGAAGTACCTTGTGTCTCAGACCTCCCATTTTAAATCCAGACCGGATCCGGTGACATGGGGGGTAGTTGGGGGGGGGGGGAACCGGAAATCTTGAAAATCGCTTCGAGTAGAGAGATCTGGATGAAAGTTGGTGGAAAGAACAAGCACAAGTCCTAGATACGGGATTGACATAACCGGTCTGGATCCGCTCACTTTGGGGGAGTTAGGGGGCGGGGGGAATTCGGCTTTCTAGTGATCCCGCGAGTTCGGTACGCTTCCTGATGTGCTAGGAGGATGAAAATTGGCAGGCATGTCAGGGACCGGAACAGATTGACTTGATAATAGTCGTTTCCCCGATCCGACCATCCGGGGGGGGGCTGGAGGGAGGGGAATCCGGAAAAATGAGGTATTTTTAACTTACGAACGGGTGATCATCTTAATGAAACTTGATATAAAGAAGGAACTTGTGTCTCAGACATCCCAGTTTAAATCCGGACCGGATCCGGTAACATTGGGAGAACTGGAGGGGGGAACCGGAAATCTTTGGAAACGCTTTGAGTAGAGAGATCGGGAGGAAAGTTGGTGGAAAAAACAAGCACAAGCCCTAGATACGTGGTTGACATAACCGGGGATCCGTTCACAGTAGGGGGGTGGGGGGGGATCCGAATTTCTAGTGATCCCGCGAGTTCGGTACTTCCTGATGCGCTAATAAGACAATGAAACTTGGCAGGCGTGTATGGGACCCGAACAGGTTGACTTAAGAATAGTCGTTTCCCGGATCCGACCATCTGGGGGGTGGGGGTGGAGAGAGAGGGAATCCGAAAAGTGAGGTATTTTAACTTGCGAACGGGTGATCGGATCTTGATGAAACTTGATATATAGAAAGACCTCGTGTCTCAGACGCCCCATTTTAAATCCGAACTGGATCCAGTGATATAGGGGGGAGTCGGACGGGGGAACCGGATATCTTGGGAAACGCTTAGAGTGGAGGGTTCGGGATGAAAGTTGGTGTGAAGAACAAGTGAATAGCATAACCGGAATGGATCCGGTCACTGTTTGGGAGTTGGAGGGGATCCGAGTTTGTAGTAATCTCACGAGTTCGGTACTTCCTGATGTGCAAGGACAATGAACTTGGCAGGCTTGTCAGGTACCCGAACTATTGACTTGAGAATGTCGTTTCCCCGATCCGACCGTCGATGGGGAGTGTACGAAAGGGGAATCCGGAATCCAGTGGCAACCTCAGCTATTGAACGGGTTATCGGATTTAACCGAAACTTGATATTTAGAAAGGTCTCGTGCCTCAGACGTCCCATTTAATTCCGGACCAGATCCGGTGACATTGGGAGGAGTTGGAGGGGCGAACCGGAAATCTTTGAAATCGCTTAGAGTGGAGGGGTCGGGATGAAACTTGGTGGGAAGAACAAGCATAGGTTCTAAGTACGTCATCTGGAGCTTTCAGACTGAATGAACCTAGATCTCCTAATTGTAGGTCCGAGTCGCATTTTTGAATGGCGGGGTGTTTATTTTGAAGTTCTCTCCTACTTTCTCGTACCACTACTC
Source organism: Branchinecta lindahli (assembly GCA_023053555.1). NCBI lineage: Eukaryota > Metazoa > Arthropoda > Branchiopoda > Anostraca > Branchinectidae > Branchinecta > Branchinecta lindahli. Next base: position 15,200,368 of record JAKZAO010000008.1, on the reverse strand, counting down.
GTAACAAGTGCCATATGAGCTCGTAGCTCTTGTTCGTAAAAATAGTCGATTTTTCCTGAAAATCAGTCGGTTTTCTGAAAATCAGTCAATTTTCGTAAAAACAGTCAATTTTTCGTAAAAACAGTGTTTCTTTCTGCAAAAACAGTCGGTAAAAATGACCAGCCAGTCGGTAAATACCCCTCCCCCCCAAGCATTTTGGCTAGTAACGCCTCTGGTGAGACTAAAAAAGAGTTAAAGATGTAAGTAGGCTATCGTAAGTAGGGACTTCAAAGACAAAACTGTTCTCCGAGCGGGATTTGAGTTGCGACCTTCAGCTTTCAGGACCAACAAGAGTCCCTAGGAGTCTAATTTCGGTTACAAAATTCAGTCTTTCAGTAATTCAGTCTTTCCGTAAAAAGTGTTCGACCCCGGGACATGCGGAAGTTAATTCTTCACAAGTACCTGGCCCAGTCAACGTTGCAAGACGAATAAATTTGATTTAATATATATGTGGTAGTATTATTTTATTTAACTATTTTATTTATTTTTCAAGAAACCAGAATTGTTGAAGATTATGTAAAGTAATACCATGCACTTGCATGTCAATGCATTTCTGTTGACATTTCTTATGCTATTTTTCGTAATTATGGATTTCTGGAACAGTAAAGTGAATTGACATTGACTGAACCGCTGATCATGAAGCCCGATCCTCTTTGGCGACTCAGGGTTTTGTTGACTAAAATTCACAATCCCCTCGGTCGCTCAGTTGTTACCTCGTCCATCTTGGAAGCCAAAGGCAGCGAGTTTAAATCCCGCACGTGGAGATTTTTGTCTTTCAGCTCACTATTTGCAGTGTTTCCATCTCAAGGGTACCCTTCCCATCTTCAAATTAAGTCGTTCGCTTTGTTTGATTTTCTCTAAGGCTCTGCCATTAGGGCCCTGTATTGTCTACGATATCGGAGTTCCAGACTTCAGTTCACTACTTACAATGTTTGACTTCTAACTTTTTCAAATCTTCGGTTGTGCGTTTGTCTTGAGGGAGGGGAGGAGAAGGGGGGGGGGTATCTTAGCGATTCAACCGATTGCCCATCGTAATGTTTTCCCGAATTTTGAACATTTTCCTAAAGCACGCAAGTCACTTAGCTGTTTTAATCTTGTGTGTTGAGTTTTTGTCCATATATTATATTACTCTTAAATTTTTAGGGATAGAAATAAATAAATACACTCAGTTTCTATTCCAATATTCTATCATACCAAGAACAAATAATCAGACAGAACCTCCGTCTTTGGTCTCAAGCAGCGTACATGGATACCCCGAGAAAACTGAGCGGAGCTAGAGGTAATTGCTCCAGCTTTGAGATGATATTGATACCCGTCTACTCTACTTCCGTCTTCGCCGTTGCTCATCGCAGAGCAAAAGCAGCAGGAGGCGTGCCGACCCGCTCTGGAGCGCGTCCAGAGAACCAATAGGCTTCGACTTTGAAAGTTTCCTCCGTTTCCTCTACGCGATTTCACAGCGATATAGCTATTTGTAGAGGTAACGATGTGATGTGCCGCGAAGGTCCTCACCTCTGCTCGTTTGCGTCGGGCAGGGTACGGGGAAATATTCGACTCCCCATGGTAACAGAGATAGGGGGGCGGAGGTTCTATCTGATTATTTGTTCTTGGTCATACGTGACTGCTTGAAACTCTGCTGAGAGTCCCGTCCTCGCTTTTCTTTCAGCCGCATTTGGCCCACTTGGTCGTTGTGCCAACGGACAAAAATACCGTTATTTTTTTTTACCAATGAGCTCAGTCTAGTACAAATCCTTGATATACTCTTGATGACTATCTCTTCTTGCCGATGCAAAATCTCCGGCCTCTCCGTGTACCTACCGGAAGAAAGGCAGAATTGGCCTCACAGCTGCTCCCAAAGATCGCCGTGATTGTTTGACGCAGGATTTTGAGTCGTTGCGTTTGAGTCGTTACAGAGACGTTTACTCCTTCTTCCTGATGATCACTGGCGTGTTTTGGACTTAATAAAGAGTAGAGTAGAAGAGTAGAATTTAATTTAGAAATGGCTTTCAGAGCAATAATGCCGAATTTGCATTTCGTGTCAACATAGTCATTAACAAAAGCGTCGTCAGTTCAACATTTTCAACAGATATACAGATACAAAATATATATACAATTTAAAACACAACCAAGGTTATCTGATTTCCAATGAAAAACCAAAAATTCACTTTTAGTCTTGAGAATTAAAAAGTGTCACGAAAGATGGAACGAAGCTTTTCCTGTACCTTTCGTGTGTGCAATTTATCGGTGTTAATTTAGGAATTTTCTGGGATTTTTCCCGGGGGCGTCTACTTCTGGGAGGATTATGAACAGGTGGAAAAAGATCACGGAACCTGGGGTCAGAGAAAGCTTGCATTCCGTAATTATATCACAGTGTTTGTCTCCTTTCCTCAAGCGTTGTGAGCTCGAACTTTTTTAGGAGATACAAATAGGGGAGCTTTCCTTCCCGCCCAATAATACGCAAAGCTCGTTTTTGGATACATTCTATCGGTCGGAAAGATCTTTAGTAAGGCCAAAGTGCCATACTGGACAAGCGTATTCGAGAATCGGACGTATAAACGAAGTATAAAAATGTAGCAAGTCTGAAGGGGGGGATGAAAATTTGACCATGTGCTTAAGGAGCAATAGTGAGGGGAAAGATTGTTTAGTAATAGTTTCAACATGATTATCCCATTTAAGGTCGTTAGAGAGAGTAACACCCAACAGCTTTACTACCGAAAGTGCTACTTCTTGGGGGATGGGTTGTGAGAACTCGGGAGCAGATTTCAGAAAGCTGATGGTCATAATGTTTGACTTGTCAGTATTCACGGTCATCATTGATTCTGCTGCTTCCTCTGTGATATCTCCGAGTATCTCCATTGCTGAACTTTTTATGTTCCTTCGGCAAACTTCTAGAGCTGAGAGGTCATCGACGAACTTCCATCTCTCTGGTGATTCGGAAGCAAGGGAGTTGATCATGACTAGGAAAAGGAGGGGACCCAAAAGAGTACCTTGTGGTACTCCGCAAGTGGTGGGTAGGGGATCTATGGGGTGGGTAGGGGGTCTATGCCAAACGTTTGGTACCTGTAGTTACCGAGGATCTGATCTGCGGCCCTGATCTGCTACACTATAAGGAATTCTGATTGGTTGATTTCAAAACCTGACTCAAATCATTAGTGTACGATTGGGCTCTGCATTCGACAGACGATCCGGGTTAGACAGTCTGAGACCGGGATTCCTGCTAAGATTTTCCGCACCATCATCACTTCCGTACGGGAAAGATGAGATTGAAACTTGAAATTTTTCAAATTTATGGTAAAAGTGAAGAAAATTCGGCGGGAAAGCCTGATCGTCAGTTTGGTACCAAGCGTTTGGCATAAAGTGTCCCGAAATCATTCGTCTGTGGCAGACGGAATGAGCTCGTCGGAAGCAATAAGTTGGGAGTCTGAACAACCTTGATAAGAGCAAAATACGGTAAATGCAAGAATCAGCGTAGTGCCGTAAGGCTAGGTAAAAATAACTTAAGAATTTAGAAATCCTGGAAATGAGAATGGATGGACAGAAGAGAGACGTAAAAGTAATGTAGGCAAAACGTGACATTTGAACAGTGCTGTCTTTTACTTTAGGTGGACCCGAGGCCATCCATGGGTTTTTGGCCCCTTTTCATGATTCAAAAACGTAGAAACGCCAGCACGTTATCACACACGATTCTTGGTCGGGCCACACTGTGGTCACATCTGAGCATAATTGCGGTAACGGTGCAACGTAGCCGGTGGATCGTAATGAGCAAGGCAACAAGGCTAGCAACCGTAGCCTGATTTTTCAATAAATTACACCGGCCGCTTGGCGTCTCATTTCCCCTGGCCCCCCAGCACCGGCCTAAGGGTAAAGACGGCACTCCTTAACGGAGCCATCGCTGACTGGTTTTGAGATAGCCGTTTGAGTTGTATCTCCACATGGACACGACTCGTGACAAGGAAAAATACTGATAGAACCGCCGTGTGATAAGACCATGCAGAATCGAATATATTCCGATACACTACCCTCGACCCTACCCGATGCAAACGAGCGGAGGAGGAGCTACGCAAAATATCGTAATTGTTATCTCTACAAACAGCTGTATCGCGGCACAACTCCGCAGAAGAATCCGAACGCCGTCGGAGCCGTCCTTTACAGCTGATTGGTAGTCTGCCATACTGACGTCACGTGTGACGCGCTGTAGAGCGGGGTCTCCGCTCCTGCAAAGCATCCTATACGGTTTCCTAAACGCATCTAGATGGCATCCTAACGGCGACAAATGGCGTAGAAGGAACGGGTATCAACTCAAACCCAACAGCATGTACCTCTAGCTCGGCTCAGTTTTATCGGGGTATCCATAGTCGCTGCATGGGACCAACGACGGAGGTTGTATCAGATAATTTGTTCTTGCTCCTGACGAAGCAGTTCTTCAGAGACAATAAACAAAATGTCGCCTGTTTTCTCCAGAGATTGTGAGCGAAGAAGGGATCCAGGCAATTGGACGTTGTGAAAATTCTTTTGAAAAAAAGTAATTTACTGCTTCATAAAAAGGCTTTCACTTCTGTGTGTCACGGAGAAATGGAAAAGGTTGTGCTGAGCTGAGTAAAAAAAACTTATCTGCTATAAACTGGAAGCGACTTTGGTCGGTCAATTGCCTCTTCGTTAAACTTCAGTGCCACACGGCACAACCCGATGAAAAATTCTTTGACTGTGTAGTAGTATGGTAGTTGTACGAAAAAGCTGCATGGAATGATATCAAGAACAAATACGGAGACAGAACTGCTGTCTACCTATCTCGGTCATACAAACATGCAGAGTCGAGTAAAATACGGCCGACTCCCGACGGAAATGAGTGGAGGATACTAGCTTCGTGCCACATCACGTTTCGATACCTCTACAAATAGCTATATCGCCGTAAGTCGCTGAAGAGGAAATCTAGCAGTCAAAGGTGATTGGTTCTATGGACGCGCTCCAGAGCGGGTCGGCGCGCGGAGTACGCCTCCTGCTAGCCTCCCTCAGCATTTCTTGTGCGAGAATCAACTTCAGCTCAAAGCAAGAGTAAATAAATCCAGGTCCGCTCAATTTTGTCGGGGTTTTCGTAGTCGCTGCATGCGACTAAAGACATAAGTTCCAGCTGATTATTTGTTCTTGATGATATGTAGTAGTATGGAATAGTTTGATTAGTGATATGTAGTAGTATGGAATACTTTGATAAACATGCCTCCGACTTGGTTAATCTTATGTAGTAGTATCCGATAGCATCCAGTTTGCTAGTAGTATCATGCAGTAGCAACAGTTACTACTGCATGCTACTTTTTCGTACTAATCCATACGGTTAATTCTCGGATTTTTCATCGGGAAGTATTCGCTAGTTTCATGCGTGTCTTCGTACTGTTTCAACGCAGTCTCCGAAGGGCGCCATTTCAGTAAACCTTGGGGGGGTGGCATATATTAATTTCGGGCCCCTCCAAAAGAGAGAGGAGTCCTAATAAGAACTCGACAGATGTTATTTTTTGTCAAAGGCTTTACGTTAGTGGTAAGGTTAAAACCTGACTATTTTCGGTGGCCAGGTGGACTATTGACTGACCAGCAATCTCTTCTGAGGCCAAGTTGATTCGTTCGCCGTAAGGTACATGCCCCTAAGGTACCGGTACCCCTGAAGAGAAGGTTATAATTGTCACATCAATATATATGCTTTTCTTCTAGGACCTCCTCCTCCTCCCGACTTACTTGAAGTTGATGTCGTCAACTCGCGGACAATTCTGGTCACTTTCAAGGAGACTCCATATATTGAGCCCAGCCTGATCTCAACAAAACTGAAAAGTAAGTCCATTTTAAGTAGTTCGCCCCGAATTCGACAGAAACTGGAAACGCGGTAGAAGTAAAAACAAATTTCTGAAGTCAAGCATAGAATCGATGTTATGGGTAAGAACACATGTTGAATCCACATATGAAACTAATTTTGTCGCCGAACAAGTAATTTGGTCGGAATCCGAACAAAACCGGAAATTTGGTATACCAAATTTCCGGTTTGCTAGCCTACTATAGTATGAAATTAGCCTACTATAGTAGGCTAGCAAATTTGTCTGATTGGAAATTGGTTTGGAAAGGTTGGTGTACCCGAAAAAAAATACGGTGAATCGGGACATTCCATTTATCCTTGCCTTGGATGTGTAATCCGATCGGAGTAGTCAAAATGGATGTTTTCGGATGAACCTTATTGTTTGATATGCTTTTTGCAAAGTATTACCTGGTGGATCTTGTTAAGTGGTCTAGTAAGATGGTTCGGCAAAGATCGAACATCTGCAAGACCCAATCGTCTATATTAGAAAGATCAACAGATATTCCCCTTAAGGATCCCATAGAAACCTTCGGTCTTGTTTTTGTCGACCACGGTGGTTGTGAGTCGGGTCAGTGTTGCCACTGTTCGCAGAATTTTGCGATTGTCACAGGTTTTCGACTTCTCCCTAGATTCACAGCTGTGAAAAATTTGTCACAGGAAACCGCACTTACGCAAAAGTGTCGCAAATTCTGCAATTTCGAAGTATTTTGGCCAACTTCGAGGCAACCCTTTTCGGAAAAAAAGGTTTTTTATTTTCTACGGTGATTATCCCCTCTTATAACAACAAATTGGAACTGTAGAATCGAAGAGTTTTTCGTGGAAACTGGACAAAGAACCGAATTTTTTGGGCGCCAGAATGTCATAGATTTTTGCGCCCAAATGTCACAGTTTCAGTCAGAGAAAAGTGGCAACACTGAGTCGGACATTTACTGCTCAGAATGTTGACCTCAGAACCACAGATGAACGATGAGAGGAGCAACATATCATTTTAAATCGTGAAACGCTGTCAATTCTCACCTGGGATGGCTAGTTCGACCGGAATTTGGTGGAAACCAGGCATTTAGAAGAAAAAAAAATTCCTAGCGGGGGAAATTTCCTACTGAAGAACGTGCGGTTTATTAAGAAATGTTGTCACTTTTTGCTTCGGGTGAATAGTTGAACTGGAATAGCTGATCAGATATTGGATGTATGATTTTTATTTGGGATATTAATTTGACTAGTTTTGTCTTTCCCGTCTAATATGATGAATCTAGAAATCCAATCCGAAATTTTGGGAGAACACGAGTCCGTGTGCATCATGCTTTAGCACACTGTCAGAAGTTTCATAACATACAACAGAAGGATGCGCGGTTTCAACAGACAGTGCGTAACAGACATCACTTGGGATGTTATCTGTTGTGTTGGGAAACGTTATACATGAAATGTACAAGCGTTGCCAGAAAGAGCCAAAAAAGCATCTAATGACTTTTTTGTTTGTCGTCATGATTTTCAAACACAACAGACAACAGCCGAAGTGTTGTCTGTTACGCATTGTCTGTTGAAACCGCGAATCCTTCTGTTGTCTGTTACGAAACTTCTGAGAGTGCAGCATATGATCGAATTTCGAAACAAAGGTACGCAGGAAATTTCGGTTCGGCTTAGAATTTCCATTTGTCGTTAATATCCTCCTTACCTGCAGAACATGTACCACGGATACCGACTTCCTGTCTAAAACACCACCGTGTCTAAAATTCCTGTCGCTTTTTTTTTGTTTTTAGCTTGAGATGGGAGAAAGCAGGCGCTGCCAAATCTCATGTCGTCGCTCCTCACATAGGGCAGCACTGTGGTTCGCTGTCGTTCCTCAGCTTGTAACCACGGCGCGTTCAGTTTTCAAGTATAAATATATGTATATATTTATATATTATACATATATATATGTATCTGTATTGAAAAATCAAGGCCATATATGGGATAAACAAACAACTCATAGGAAACTAGGACAAAATATACGAAGAAACAGCACACAAAATTACCAAAAGAAACAATCACTCTTGGTGACGTAGATCGTAAGATACCAAGAAGCTGTCCTCCATTCCCACAAAACAGTGAACCCCTTAAACGCGAAAGGTCCTGGCACCTGAAAAGAAAATGATCCAGACCATCCCCATCAAGACGGCAAAGAGGACAAACACGTTCTCAACTTCTGGAATTCCACGAATTACCACCACACATAGCGGTAAACAGTTTGCTCGCACCTGAATCCAACACTTTAACAAGAGCTGTAAGCTCATATGGCACTTGCATGGGTTGAGATGTATTATTTGATCAAAAGTAATTTTCGACTGTACGGTTCAGATGCGCACTTTAGGGGAGCTAGAGAAAAAGTATTGTATCGTAGAACTTGGCTGTAATGATGCGCACTTTAAAGGCACTAGAAATTCATCTGTAAGGAAGACCCTTGAGGCAAAAACGATAGCAGGCTCTTAGGGATCATAGATATATACATATGATCAAAAGATTTTTTTTTTCACTAATGCGGGTAAAATGCGCACTTTAAGGGTGCTAGAATTTTTTTGTTTTGCAAAACCCTTGTGGCACAAATGATCATGGGTTGAGATGTATCGTTTGATAAAAAGTACTTTTCGACCTTGCGGTTAAGATGCACACTTTAAGGGAGCTAGAACTTCATTTGTAAGCAAAACCCTTGAGGCAAAAATGATCATGGGCTCATGGGGATCATGGAAATGCATATTTTGCTTAAAAGTATTTTTCTTAATTTGCGGTCATGATTGGTAGCCTACTTTAAGGAATGGTCGGATTTGAAAAGTGGCGATTTCTAAGCCAATCTTGTCGAATTTCAAATATTCCAGCCAAATTTCATCGTCCTAGCACATCTGGAAGTACCTTAACTCGCGATCATCGGAATTCCGGACCCGCCCCTCAAACTCCCCCCACAGTCGACGGAGCCAATCCGGTTCGGTTTTGGACTTGTTTGTTATTCCCACAAAGTTCCATCCCGATCTCTCCAGTCCAATCCGGTCACGTATCCCCCCCCCCCCCAATTGTTGTCGGATCCGGTCCGGACATGAAAAAGATCACTACAGGCACGCCCTCTGTTCAGTTATTAAATTTCACTCGAATCCGATCACCCGTTCCAAAGTTACGCATGGCTAAATATTCCGGATTCCCCCTCCCTCCGATCCCCCCACGACTATCGGATCGAGTGAATTTTTATTTACAAGTCAGTTTGATCGGGTCCCTGATACCGCCTACCAAGTTGCGTCGTGAAAATCCCAAAAACCGTCATCACCAGAATTCCGGGAAACTCCCCTCCACCTCCCCCCCCCCAAGTGTCCGGGTCCAGTCCAAACGTGTAAACTATTTATCTGGAGCAGATTCTTGTTCTTCCCAGCAAGTTTTACTCCGATCCCTCCATTATAACCGTTTCTCGAGATTTCCGGTCTTCCCCCCCCCCCAACTCCCCCATAGCTGTGGAATCCGGTTCGGACTTCAAATGGAACATCAGAGATATGTCATTCATTCAGGTATCCAGTTTCGTCCCAATCCGATCCCCCGTTCGAAAGTTACACAACACTCAATTTTCCATATTCCCCCCCACTGAACCACATATACAAACCCCTTTGACCCTCGAATGCACTAGCTCTTTCCGATGTTAACAGAGTGATCTTCAGTGACCCGATGCAAAGAGTGACGTCACGCCACACGCAGAGCTACTAGTGTGAAGAAAGGGGTAGGGGTTTTACAAAATCTACTAAATTCTCAGGATTCCCCCGCCTCTACTCCCTCCACGGTGGTCGGATCGGGGAAGTGACTATTTGCAAGTTAGTTTGGTCGGGTCCCTGATATGCCTGCCAAGTTTCATCGTCCTAGCACATCTGCAAGTACCCTAACTCGCGATCACCGGACCGACCGACCGACAGACCGACCGACGGAAAAGTGATCGGTATATGGCACTTAAAAAGTGCCATAAAAAACTTAAATGGTATTTCTAACTTAAAATAAAATTCATATTTTAATGTGATATATTTTGCGTCCGGCTACCGCGTCGGCAAGCGGGAAGGCTGGATATAATGGACAAACGCTAACAAGAAGGTCGCTAATTTCACGTTTAAAGTAACGGTTTATCGAAAAACGATATATCTATGCCATTTCGTCGTGGTAAGATCATTTCTAGTAAGAGTTGTGCTTTAAAATTAAGAATTGTGACAGCAGGAACGCTATCGTAGTTAGTTACCTTGATAACTTTTATGTTATGCCCCTTCCCCTCATGAAACGTAAGAAGTAAGATTTTTTTAGAAACTTTTCATTTTGCTTTGTCCTGTTCTTGGAAGAGAAGGCTCTTCCGATACTTCCCCTCAGACCTCAGATTTTACAAGAATTTGGGTCTTGCTGAAGTTTCCCTTTTCGAATTCCTTCAAACTTTCTTTTGTTGACGCCGAGAAAGTTAGGATCCAACTTCTGAAAGTCGCATTGCTTTCAAGCAAAATTAGAAGACTTCAGGGAAGGCAGATTGCAATGCATAAGTTCTTTTTTATTTTGCCAGAAACTTTAAAATTGGGGTTGATATTAGCTTTTCGTGGCAGCGTAAATAGGGATAAAATCGGCAAAGCTTTTTTTTCTTTTTTTGCTGTTCTTTGCACTGAAGCGTATTGACCTTGTAATAATTGTATTTTTCTTCACCGAAATAGCTTTTTGTAACCTCATACAGAGGTTCAAAAATATAATTGCAAACAAGCAGGAACTGATAGTGATAAGAGCCTCCCGCCACCGCGCCGAGCAAAAATCCACGACGGATTCCGTAAATATTGAGCGGGTCCCCGATACCTCATAGTCTACCATCTATCTTGCGTTGCATCATATAGGGCAATTTTATTGTACGTTAAAGTCACATATGGATGCATAAGTTTAGCTACAGGGATAGCCTTCATTCAGGACGAGAATTGAACAGTCCAAGCAAGAAAGTATTGCAAGGAGGGAGAGCTGGATTTTCTGCTACACATAAGCCTATTAATATAATTTCTTGATAAGTAATGTAACATGAGGATGTATGCCATATTTGTGTGAATGCAGAGACTTACAGGGACTATAAGGGAGGAGATTAGGGGGCATGGATAAAAAATTGACTATTAAAATCTCTACCTAAATTTAGTTTTGAGACAGAGAAATTTAGTTTAGTTTTGTGGATTTCATTTCAGTTATGTGGAAATGTGAGTGCTGGGGTAGGCTACAGCAGAGGTGTTACTAGCCAAAATGTTCGGGGGTATTTTTAAGGTATTTTTATTGACTGTTTTTCAGAAGAAATAAAATATGTTCTTAAGATAATCGACCGTTTGAAAAAAACATCCGACTGCCTTTAAGAAAATTTGACTGTTAAGAAAAAATACTGTTTTTACGAACAAATGTGGCGCGTCACTTCGACGCTATTTTACCGACTGGCCCGACAACATTGGGGCAGCATTTGGGGAGAGGGCAGCTCCCTTCACCCCTACATGTGACGTCCCTGGCTGTGGGTGTGATTCGATTTGACGCGGTTGTTGTTGCTGCTTGATTGGGTCGTTGAGCTGTTGAGATAGGTTCTGCAACACTCTGATGAACTCGTTTCTGATGAACTTCGGCGGCTGTGTTGCGTAAGTCCTTGCTGTTCCCTTGTTGAGCAAGGGCTAGGCATCATTGTTCAGCTTGTCACTCTTCTGAACTCGCATTCTTTTTGTTGTAAAGTAGCCTAGCCTAGACAGAGCCTAGATGGCTCTGTGGGCTAGAGGCATGCTTCTGAACACCAAAACAGTTTGGTTTCTTCGAAAGACGATAACCCAGCTCAGCTGAATCTGGCTACATTTTTTTTTAATGAATGATTGCTAGCCTAACACTATTAGGCTATTGGTGAGAGCAAAGTGGAAGAATTGCCCATCCAGGCGATACATTAGAGTTTAACTGAAAAGCCAACTTATTTTTGTGTCATCTAACTCAAAGCACTGTATTGTTTGGATTCTGCCAAGGGATTTTTCGATTTTCCACTATCTGCTCTACTAGTGACGTTCAGAATATCTACGGCAGTCTCCACAATGCAGATTCCACTATGACGCGGAAAATTTGAATCTTAATACAAACGCGTTTTTTTAGTGGCCAGTGATCAGCTTGCGGAAAGCAAATCATTGCGTGAACACTTACTTTTCGTAAATCGTTTTTGTCAAGCACACAAAACAGGTACACTTAAAGCGTATAGAGGTACCACAAGTCCGACAGGGAAATTCCACTAAATGAAAACCAACTATCCGTGAAAAGTGCAGCAGCGATGAAATCGCCTGAGAGACAGCGAAGGTGATATCTGCCTATCATGCTGCCCAAGGGCCAAATTTTCCGCTATCGCCCGAAGAAAAGCAAGGGCGATAATGATTATAACACTAGATACTGTGCAGCGCAAGCGAGCAAGCGCAAGCGACAACACTGTAATGTCTGGCGTGATATTTGAAAAGCACTCATTTTCATCGGCTCTTCAATCCTCTTTAAGGGAATAAGTGATGGGTCACTAGATTGTCTTATCTTGGCCATTTTCGTGTTCAACTTTAAGCATAAAGCGTAACAAGCTTGGTTGTTGCTAGAAGCATTAGCTGAAATTCATTCTGCTTTCATCGTGGTAATTCCTAACTGAAAATTTATTTTACTTTTGACTCCTACAGCTATAGGCTGTATCTGTGATGGTTTGTCCCAAAATTTGTCAGTTAATAGATTTTATTTTTTTTGTTTTCTTTTCACATTTATCTAACATTTTCTTTAATTTTCATCCCAGTTACTACTGTGCTACGATAATACTAATAAATTGATTGATTAATTGAATCCATGATCTGGCAGGAAAACACATTCAGGGTAATAAACGCTCTAACAATCTTTTTTTTTTCTAGTTCAGTGGAGTACCTCCCCTGACTTCAATGATGTGTCTGGGGAAATCCAGATCCTGGACCCACGGAAAACGGAACTGACCCTTGAAAATCTGGATGCATCCAGCCCCTACTATATCCGAGCCTCCGCTGGGAACCTGGGGGGCTTTGGAGAATTTGTAGAAGCTTTTCCAACCCCTGTCATACCAAGTAGTAAGTAACGTACCCCATTTCTCTAATAGTACCCCTTTTCGAATCCCAAATTAAAGCTAGTGAATAAATACTATATTATGTTAGCGGACCCATGTGTGCAAAGTAAAGTTAAGTTTATATTTGCCTGCAAACACTAGTTCTCGAACGATTTGAAATTTTTCTTCTGAAAATAGACATAGAGATTTGTTAGGTCGAGAATAAGGTCAATTCAGTAGGTGTCCGTCTTACCTAAGAATTCGAATTGGGCGAGGCTGAGAAATAATTATGTATAAAACATTTTTTGCTGGACACAAGCGATTAGAAGTTGAAACCGGAATGTGGGAATAAAGAAAATTGCCTATCGATGTTGTTTGGGAACAAGTCAATATGGTGTATATAGGTGTGTATAGTCTTCCCCTCTCATTTTGTAAAGAAGTATTCTAAGGAAACTGATAGGGATCGGTATATGGTAAGGCATGATGCTCAGTCAGGAACCTGTTAGTTGTCACCTCAAATGGGCTGATCGGGGTCAGATCCGTATCCCGGAATTTTTTTTTTTTTGGGGGGGGGGTGCCCGCGGGTCGGACCAAAATGTACAAAAAAGACATAGTTCAGAGGTTAAAGCGTATACAATAAACTATTACTTTTGCATGTTTCGGGGGGGGGGGGGGGGGTGAACCCCCTAACCCCCCTCCCTGGATACGACCCTGATGGGGGTCACTAAGTGGTAATCACATGTGTATTTCTGGAGAATTTCTCGGCAGTGAGAAACGATTGAAAGCTGTTTTTTAAGAAAGAAAATCTGATAAAAGGACCCAGAAATTGGGGATATAAACAGTAATGCAGGAAAAATCAGATGAAAGTTGGTACTCTTTTTTTTTCGCACAGTTATTTTGCGACGTTGACGGCGTCTAAAGAATTGCAATAGTTTTGCGTTAAGTCTGGTCTTCACCTCCCGAAACTTCCGGAATCTGGGCTTCCAGATTATTCTTCGACGTCTTCTGTAAATTGCATCTGAAATATGAACCGGTCCGAAAGTATATCAAAATAATCCGGAAAAAAGGGGCTTTTGAACTTCCAGATTTCCGGAATTTTTAAGTATCGCAGAAGAAATTAAAAAAAAATGTCGGAAAATCGGGAACCCAGATTCCGGAAGGTGAAGATTCAACTTTACTTTCAGGACCGTCCGAAGCATCTTTAAAAATGAAATTGCGAATTAAATAAACGAATTTTTTGTTTCATTCTTCATTTCAAAAGAAAGCTGAATCGCTTGGCTCTTGGCTGATAAAATGTTCTTATGTGTTATTTCCGTTTGATCTAGAGGCGAAAATCAAAACAGTGGTGATCTAATATTTAATGGTGTGTTGAAATAAGCATACCCCTACTGTAGAAGAGACCTGGTCGTGTTTAGACCAAACGATATTATATTTAAGAAATTAGACTCTGCAATACTGTAATATCTAGTAATTTCGGTAGTTTCTCTTTGAAGCCAGATTACTAATTAGAACCACTCTAAAGGAAATGGAAAATGACGAGCTGCTGATTACATGCAAGAACAACCCACAAGACTTTCTCATTGCAAACATGGTACTTGAAACTGCGGCAATCGCTTTTCGGTGGGGATAGGATCTGTCAAGTTACTTTGTTGTTACATGTTACTTGTTAAAGTCTTTGATTCGTGTTTGCCGGAAAGGTGGCCAAGGTGGGAGACACACACCATTTTCGATGGGTCGGATTTTTACGAACACACTGTTACCTTTGTTTTCTTCGAAACCTCACGGTATCCAACGTAATCCACAAATTACTTGAACACAATTCACTCTTGAAAGCAAGGTCGCTATTGCTCATTAACTATTCATTGATCTCCCGCCGAAGGTCAAAAAAGAGTTACTAAACCTTCGAGAAGATCGAGTGGTGTGTAAGAGGATTAAAACAACTAAGTATATCACCATGTGAACGTTTAGATATGTCGGAAGAGGAAATCATCCTCCAGTTTGATATTTTTTGTCTCGGAAGCTAAATATTATTTAGCTCAGTTTCAGAATCTTCAAGACGTCACTACAACGAATTTAGTATAATTTACAGCGTTTGTTGTGATCTAGTTTATATCCCTTCTTCTTAGCAAGAAAAAATAGAAAATAAAATACTAAAGGAAATCGATAAAGCTAATAATTAGTTTGATTTTGGAAGTGCTAGAATGCATACGATGCAACTCCTTTAAGCAGAATACAAAAAAAACTACAATAAATGCCATAATCAACGACTTACTAACACAGATACGGAATATACAGCACTTACATAATACTATAGGCGAACTCTTACAAAAGGTGTCGGTTACGTTTTCCACAATAGAAAGATTATTTTAATTTGCCAAAAAGATCATTCCAGCTTCAAACGTCTAGCTAGGCCCTAGGTTGCGTAGCTAAGCCCTAGCTTGCATAGCTAAGCCCTAGCCTGCCTAGCTAAAGCCCTAGCTTGCCTAGCTAAGCCCTAGCTTGCCAAACTTCCGCGTCTCAAGTCCGACTAAGAAATGAGTGCAAAACGCGTGCGGACTTAAGATCCTAGATGTTTTACACCCGCCCCCTTTTACCGTCACAATAAACTGAAGTGAGTAGGCTACTTCTTACAAACATACAAATACGAGATTGTCGCAAGCGCGTCTATTTTCGCGTATTTCCTAACATCCTTCCGGAAAATCCATTTGACTCTACGACTGATCATTCCGTCTTCGAATTACTACTGAGATTACTGTGAATAAGCCCGCAATTTAAAAATCGGTTGAAGAAACACCTCCCGGAGGGTAGTTGGTCAGTGGAGGGTTTGGAAGACGAGAGAGGACAAATAAATTAATTAATTTTTCGTTTCTTTTAGTGAAAGTTTGATTAGTGGTAGTAAAATATGATATGATTATATGGTAGTAAATGTGTACTGGTTGCGTTTTTCAAGCACGTATGTGCTTTGCTTGTAACCGGTCGTCAAGCCGGCATGATTTTTTTTTAGTAAAGTTGTTGAATCCTGAATCCATTACAATCAATCAACCAATACGTTTTTTTATGACATTATGCATCACATACATGAAATAGTAACAGGACCATACATATATAACAAGGCCGTATCCAGGGGGGGTTTAGGGGGTTCGAACACCCCCCGAAACCCACGAAAGTAATATTTTTTTGCAGGTTTTAACATCTGATCTATGTATTTTTTGTACTTTTTGGTCCGACCCGTGAACAAAACACCCCCCGAAATAAATTCCTGGATATGGCCCTGATATATAATAACACTTTAACCATCCGGCAGTTCAGGTCTGTAGCACATAGTCTGCGGTACAGACGATGAAACTTTACAAACATACAAATTGAATCGTCGCAAGAGCGCCAGTGTCCAGGTGAGCGTGTTCCACCCTACTTACCGTAGTTACTGCGCTAGGCTGGAACGCTTTTTGAGTTTTTCGGTCACATATCAGGCCGCGGGGTGATCCGACCAATCACGTTACAGAGGTGCGTAGTCACTACGCTACCTACTCTCCCGAGCGTGGTAAGCAAATAGTTACTATTAGTTACTATCACAGCTTACGTATCTAATCATCTTACGTATCGTAATCATCTTACGATGATTAAGCTGTGGTTACTATTTGGAGAAGGTTGGAACGGTCAGCGTAGTAACTTTTCGTGAGGCTGGAACGGAAATAGTAACTAATAGTTACTATTGGTAGAGGAGTGGAACACGCCCTATGTATTTTTTTTTTGTAGATTTGCTAATCATAAACACACCAATACGAAATAATCTTCATAGCCCGTCAGTCTCCGGGTATTTCGAAAATCCGACCAGAAAATCCTTTGAGGGTCGCTAATCGATTCCTTTTGGAATTAAATAGACCTTTTGATGGGAGAAATAACTAAATGATTCATTTCAGCTTGGAGGGAGTCGGATCAGAGGACGGACCGCTTCGATGGGCGTTTGGAAACGCTTGAGGAGATCTTCGGCGAAATCAAGTCTTTCCGGAACGACTCGGATCTCCTAAATGATACGGTCGAAGGGGCTTCAAAGCTGAAGAAAAATCCGACGAAAACGATCTTTCAGCTGTTCGCCGGAGCGCCGAAATTCCAGCGAAGTCTCAAAAGGTAACGCCGGTACATGGTCTTCAAGGATCGTTTGTACATATTACCGTTAAGTCCGTGTCAAAACCTGGACATACTACACAATATCAGATAACATATGTAGGTAGGTAGGTAGAGATGGTAGAGATACGTTTATTTAAAAAAAACAGACACTATTCGCCTTTCGCCTGCCAAGAATGGCAATGAAGCTTGGAAGGGCAAGCGAGGTTATTCCTTTATAATTGGTTATTCACTACACTCATACCGAGCTACTCAGACACTAAAAACTCAACTAATGAATGGTAAAGATGAAAAGACAATAAGAAGATGAGACACAACAAATAAAGAAAATCGGAGAACAATACCTTGAACAGAATGGACAACCTGGATCTGGTTCCTCACCAATTTCAATTTCATGCGCATCCTTGTGTTAAATGAGGATATGTCTGTTATGACCCTTTTTGCGAGAAGATAACATTTATAAGACTCATCACATATTTAAGACATGGATGCGCAAACAAGTGTTGTCTGTTATCAAATTTCTGACAATGTAGTCTTGCTCCAATCACCGGGTTTTGCTTTACACAAACCAACTCTCTGATGTGGTTCAAGCAAGAACGAAAATAAATTTTTTACAAAGTTTTACAGGGATAGACTTCTTATATGCCAATATTTGAAAATCGGAGATATTTAATTGCTAATTGTTCAGTGATTATCATTATGTTCATAGAAGGAAATTAAGAAATACAGTTTCGCCGAACTGCATCCAGGTGGTTAGCCCTTTGTGAGTATCTAGTAAACTGAAGTTGGTGAATATTTGTCGTTTTTTCTGTTCAGTGTTCATGGCACTATAAGAAAGAAAAAAATGCTGGAAGGCTATAACGATATGTAAGAAATCCTTTTTAGCAGAAGCAGCGGATTTTTAAGCCCTCTTTCAAGCAATGAGGATAATGTACCCGGTGTCGACTAAACCTCAGTCGATTATGTGAGGCCCGTGACGGCACACGGAAAGTCTATATTTTCCATTTATTAACGGAAATTGACTGTCCCTAGAACGGTTTATAAATGTAAACGCGTTTGGCGCCTCGCTGGCCGCCCAGCTCTATATATATAGATACAAATATATTATGCAATATTAATTTTATCGAATTTCCCTATTTCTTTCATGACGTCACAGGGCCTCACATACCAGGCTGAGGTCAGGGACCCATACATTTCCTGTAATGGCGAGTCATTACAGGAAATTTATGGGTCCCTGCTGAGGTAAATATTACCCCATGTACCCGGATGCGTAAATTATTCCTTCACACAGTCTTTTTTATCACCCAATTTAGAGAAACGAATAATGAAATAAAGTAACAAAAGACAAAATGAAGAAAAGAAACAATTAAATGACAGTAAATAATCACACTTTAAACAGTCGGACAAGGTCGTGGTGCGGAGGAACGTTGCGGCAAATTCATCCACTCGACGTAACTAATCTTTTCGCTTTCACCATATTTAAACAAAAATCACCACTAATAGAAATGAACTTAGCAATAAAGGCCAAGAATGTGCGCTTGCCCTTGCAGAACACTATAAATAATAATGTTTAAAAAAATGCGTCAACTGCAGAATAGGCTATATAAAAAAAAGAAATGACAAAAAAGGAGAGAGAAAAGAAATATTTAACCTTATTGTATCGGCTTAATATATAAAAAAAGAAAGAAAAATAAAGGGAACAAGAAAGAAGTAAAACAAAAAATGGTGAGAACAGAGAGGACAACACCGTCATCTGATCTTATACCTGATGTTTCGGATTTCGCCAGTAGCCTACATAAAATCCACTCTAACGGCTTTACGCTGATCGTGTTTGCCTCCCTTGAAACGTGTCAGTCTGAAAATTATTTGTTTCCTCGAATGTTATCGGTCTGAATTTCTGAATTTTATGTGTTTGTTATGGAACCCAAGGTACTGCAGGGTGACTAAAAACAGCCGAAACTTTGTGTAATTTGTCATAAACAGACCCTTAAAGAAGTCAATAATTTTAGTTCCTTGGAACAGAAACGGAACCTGCTGCAGTTATTTTTCGACATTATGGTTTTCATGGCCTGCATTTAAGTATTTTTTTGAAATGGAAAGAGTAGGTGACGTTTAAAAGGTCAGGGAAAAAATTAAAGTCAACGGGGAGAGGAGTTGTAGCCCAACAAGAACAAGACCAAAGGTTTCGATGGGATCCCAAAAATATTTGATCCTAAAAATTGGGTCTTGTCTTCGCCATTGAGTCTTCGTCAGATTCCTTGAAGATTTTTACTGTTAAAATAAACTTCAAAAATGTAATCAGCATGTCTCCTTGCCCCGATACCGAATCTCTAATCGACTTCAGAAACAACCTTGAGCTTCAATGAAATTTCTAGTTTCGGTCGAATTCGTGATGAATCATTTGTCCAGCAAGAAAACTGTATTCAGATATGGATTCAGCGGACCTCCTTACCCCTTCAATGAATATCTTATTGGCTCATGAAACATATATGTTTTTTACCGTAAATTCGAAACCCTCCTCAGCCTCTAAATATAGGACTAAAGGACCCATCTACGAACTTGCCCTACTTTGCCAATGAATCATCATACTAAGCCTGAACAAGATATATCAACCCCCACTAAGCTTGAACAACATATACTAACCCTTTCGACCTTCGATTACACTAGCTCTCTTCGAGGTTCGTAGATTACGCGCTCTGCGCGTCATCCACGCGCAGAGCTATACTAGTGTAAAGAAAGGGGTAGGGACTGCAATAGCGAAAATTGGTCGACAAATTTTGTGTCCGGTTTTGTCGGATTCCGGGTGAAATACTTGTCCGGTGAGAAAATAACTTTCATATTCGGATTCAGCATGTCTCCTTACCCCTAAATCAACCATATCAGTAGCTTTCAAAAAAATTTTGTTGCCCCTTAATTTGACTTGACCTTAATTTGACTTTACCTTAAGGCTACAGAGCCCATCTTCGAACTTGACTTGTACTTCGACCCAAAGGATCCTCCCACCAAGTTTCATCAAAATATCTCAATCCCTTCGAGAGTTATCGTGCGGGCAGACGGACAACTTTTGCGATGGTCTTTGGGACCTTAGCTTCGACCCGATTCCACTGAGTAATGTATCAGTTCGACATGCAGCTTGCCTTAGTGACTGTGAATGTGTTTTTGCTACGTAGGAAATCGACATTACAATTTTTTTTCCTGTTTTTGGGATCCCTAAACGTAAGTGGAGGGATACCTATGACATCGCAAAAGTATTCCGTCTGTCCGTCCGTCCGTCTGTCTGTGAGCACGATAAATCTCGAAGGCAATGAGATATTTTGATGAAACTTGGTGTGAGGATTCTTTTGGTCAAGAGTAAGGTCGAGTTCGTAGGTGGTCCCTGTAGCCCTACACTTAGGGGTGGGGGAGGGGGTTCAAATTAGGGGCAAGCAAAATATTTTAAAATAGCTAATATGATAGTCGATTATGGGGTAAGAAGACATTTTGAACACGACGGTGAAAACTATTTTCTCGCCGGACGAGTTCGACCGGAATCCGGCAAAAACCGGAAAGTTTGTTAAAAGTGAAAGTTTTATTTGAAGTTGATTATATGTTCGATTTAGAGGTAAGAAGACATGCTGAACACTTCTATGAAAAGCAATTTCTAACCGGAAAACTTGTTCGCCCGGAATCCGGCCAAAACCGGAAAATTTGTTAAAAGCAAAAGTTTTATTTGTAGTTGATTAGATGTCTGATTTAGGGGCAAGAACAGATGCTGAATCTGTATATGACAATCATTTTTTAGCCGGACATATAGTTCGTCCCGAATCCGGCTGAAACCGGAAAATTTGTCATAAGGAAAATTTTTATTTGAAGTTGATTAGATGTTGGAATAGTTGATTTAGGGGTAAGGAGACATGCTGAATCCGAATATGAAAGTTATTTTCTCGCTGGACAAGTAGTTCACCCGGAATCCGGCGAAAACCGGACACAAAATTTGTTTTGTTTTTATTCTCAAACCAGTATAGCTCTGCGCGTGGATGATGTAATGCTTTGTTGATTCTATGGACGTGAGATCTCGGCTACTGTAACCGAAGGTCGAAGGGGTTGATATATATGTTCAAACGAGGAAATATGTTGTTCAGGCGAGGAATGTTGTTCAATGAGGATTCACTGGTAAAGTACAGGTCAAGTTCGTAGATGGGTCCTTTAATCCTATCTTTAGAGGCAGAGGAGAGGTTTCGAATTTACGGTAAAAACATGTATGTTTTATAAGCTAATCAGATATTCAGTGAGGGGGCAAGGAGGTCCGCTGAATCCATATCTGAACTTGGTTTTTGGGATCCCAAAACGTAAGTGGAGGGATACCTATGACATCGCAAAAGTTGTCCGTCTGTCCGTCCGTCCGTCCGTCCGTCCGTCTGTCCGTCTGTCTGTCTGTAAGCACGATAACTCTCGAAGGCAGTGAGATATTTTGATGAAACTTGGTGTGGGGATTCTTTGGGTCAAGAGTAAGGTCGAGTTCGTAGATGGGCCCTGTAGCTTTACATTTAGGGGTGGGGGAGGGGGTTTAAATTAAGGGGCAAGCAAATTTTTTTTAAACAGCTAATGTGATAGTCGATTATGGGGTAAGAAGACACGTTGAACACGAATATCAAAACCATTTTCTCGCCGGACAAGTAGTTCGTCCGGAATCCGGCAAAAACCGGAAAGTTTGTTAAAAGTTGAAGTCTTATTTGAAGTTGATTAGATGGTCGATATAGGGGTAAGAAGGCATGCTGAACAAGAATATGAAAACCGTTTTCTCGCCGGACAAGTAGTTCGTCCGGAATCCGGCCAGAACCGGAAAGTGTGTTAAAAGTAGAAGTCTTATTTGAAGTTGACTAGATGTTCGATATAGGGGTAAGAAGGCATGCTGAACACGAATATGAAAGTTATTTTTCGCCAGACAAGTAGTTCGCCCGGAATACGGCCGAAACCGGAAAGTTTGTTAAAAGTAAAAGTTTTATTTGAAGTTGATTAGATGTTCGATCTAGAGGTAAGAAGCGATGCTGAATCCGTATATGACAATCGTTTTTTTGCCGGACAAGTAGTTCGTCCGGAATCCGGCCAAAACCGGAAAGTTTGTTAAAAGTAGGAGTTTTATTTGAAGTTGATTAGATGTTCGTTTCTGGGGTAAGAAGGCATACTGAATCCTTATATGAAAAGCATTTTCTACTCGGACAAGTGTTTATCGTTACATAAGCGATTACATTTGTTTTTACCATGATTTCTAAAATTCGTTTTCTTAATGATTAGTTGTTTCTTCTTAATCCTTTTCCAAAGTTCATCAGTAAAAATGTTCAAGAAGTCTAGCGGACACTTGAGAAGACATAACCGATTTGTCTGGATCAAATATCCGGTTTTTGGGATCCCATCGGAACCTTTGGTCTTGTTTTGCTGGACAAATGGTTCATCATGAATTCGGTCGAAATTGGAAATGTAGTTTAAGCTACAAAGTTGTTTCTGAAATCAATTAGAGATTCGGTATCGGTGCAAGGAGACATTCTGAATTCATTTTTAACTTTATTTTAACAGTAAAAATCTTCAAAGAATCTGACGAAGACTGAATGACGAAGACATGACCCAATTGTTTTGAATCAAATGTTAGATTTTTGGGATCCCATCGAATCCTTATTGGTCTTGTTCTCCCTGCTCTGTTTTTATCAGCTCTGTTTTTTATCAGGGGTGTTTACCTGTCCTGCATATTCTACCACGAAGACAAAATTCTCGTAACTGCAGAAGATTCCCTCCCTGTAGTGGAAGTCGACGATGGCTACCCGGCTTCGTTCAACACTGATTTCCATTGGCTCATGAAGGTAATTACGAACTTTCTTTTCTTCTTGTTGTGACGTTATCTCGGGAAGCTACGAGCCCCCTTAAACAAATATATCTTAAAGTAATTGAATATTATTTTAGGCGACTCTGCCGATACAGAGAGCTAAGACAGGGAGGCCTGGCTTCTTAAAAAAAAGGTATTATATTAAAAAAATTTAATATTAAAAATAAAAAATATTAATATTAAAGGTATTGTTTATTATATTAATAACCTCCTAGTTAACTTGACAGAGAAGTTCTTGGCACGTCGTAGGTAGCTTCAGCAAGATCTCGAGAGCTAGTGACGTGCAGCCCTCTTTGATTTGACCAAGAAAAGGTACGCGAAAAGGGCGCGTTACTTCGTTGATTTGTCATCCACGAATATTGAATTTTAGCTGACGAGTCTATTCTTCTAAAATTGTTGTATGGACGTACCTCTATGTTTGAAATGTTCAGCAACTACAGCGGTACACAATTTCCGAAAATAACCAGCAGTTGCGGATTTTTATTCAAGCCAGGAAGATGAAAGTGACTTGGATATGGAAAGTGACAAGCACTTGGCTCACCCACACGTCGCGGTGGAATTGTCCAAACCTCGTAAATACACTTTTTTACGATTCTTAGGTTCTTATACTGTCCGATGTAATTTTTCATGGCGGATCGAATGGTGCAAACCTTGTATTTTTATATAATTTTCTTCGTCGTCAAATCTCTGAAAAACTAACCACCTACGCATATATACGAGGTTTGCAATTCTATGCAATTCTATGCAATTCTAGCGTATTTACGAGGTTTGTACGCAATTCTAGCGTATTTACGAGGTTTGCAATTCTATCGGTCACTCAGACACTGTTTTTACGAGGTTTGATATGTTTTTACGAGGTTTGCAGGAGTAGGGAGTCGTTGATTTTCAGACGGCCCCAAATCAGTTTTTTCCTTCTCCTGAACAATTTACTATTTTGTATTTGCGAGGTTTGGACAATTCCACCGCGACATGTTGATTTTGATGTGATTCTGCAGTCTGGAGTAAAACATTTCAGAATCTTCACTTTGTTGGCCATTGATACGCACGCTTTTGCAGAAATTCAAATTCTCCGCCACTTAACGAATTTCTATGTGTCGTGCAAGTTAGCGCAGATTCCCAACGTCACTACTAGACTACGCGACGAAAAAACTAAAAATCCCTTAGAGGAGTCAAAATAATTCAGTGTATTAAAATCAAAGGTATAAAAACAAGTTGGCTTTTCAGTTAAAATATAAAAGCTGTACGCGATATCGACTCTCTCCCAGGCTTTTCCCTGTTATGGGCTATTCGTGTCTCTAGATCGTTAGAATGCGAACGATGATTTTATCTTTAGACTCCCCACTCATAGGTTGTATGTGTCACAGAGTTAGGAAAACAGACTAGTGCAAGGGAGACTACATAGTGTTTCTTTTTCCATTTTAGCTTCTTCTAAAGTTTCGAGAAAAAGTCAGTGGGGTATGTAAATTGTAAACCAAGAGCTAGGATACTAACAAAGTATTACCTTCATCTGCACCCAGATGAGCATGAGCCTGTAGGGTATCTTTGTCTTGTGTTTCATGGTGCTAAATGGATTATTTTTAGCTGCAGTCTGAAGAGGACGGACGGTGGTCCGTGGCCGAATAGGTTAACGCGACTAACTCACGAGCGAAGGGTCGCTGGTTCGAGTCTCGGTTTTGCTGACCGTTTGGTTTAGGGCGAGGGTTAGTGGCGTTTCCCGTAAGACAAGCCAAAAAGTCCACCCAGCTTCAAATGGGTACCTAGAGAAATCTGGGGAAAAGCACGGGAAAGCGTCGGATGACTTGCCACCAACCACGCATTGCACCCCCGCCTAGGGCAGAGAATCAGGAGATCGGCACCTGCGCTACGCGAACCCTAATCGGTTTGCATGCGAAAGATTGCTTTGCTTTTTTTTGCAGTCTTAAGAGGACCCTTGCCAAGAAGAGCCAAAATATTGCCTAAATAATACCTTAGCTGACTCATCCGTTTTATACCATCAAAAATAATCAGCCTTGCGATACTCGGTTATAAAAAGGTATATCTCCACATTCGTCAGTTTTACAAGAGACTCAAATTAAAATTGGAAAATCCTATCTCTCTAATGATAAATCTTTTTTATCAGATACTATAGATGACTCTTAGATCGTCTTAAATTGTGGAAAAAAACACGGAGATGCGTAGTTTTGGCCGGAGAATCTGACCACCGTGGTAACTCAGTTTCCCCCCAAAATTGCAGATACGACATTTTGAAAACCGGGTATCGCTTGGCTGAAAAAAAATACTTTCTTTTTGGCACTTGCAGCCTTCTAGCGCGTCGGCTCAAGTGTCTGTCCAACTTTTACTAGTTTGGGCCCTTTCTACGTAAGCTAGGGGGATGAAAACTTGGCAGACGATAAAACTTAGAGTCGGCTATTCGGGGAAAATTAGAGGGGTGTTCCGGAAATCGTGTGACAATCTTAGGGACTGGGGAGAGATCCTGACCGAATCTGGTGGACAAGACCGTCATATGCATCGGAGGAGGTGAGAGGCCATCCGACATTGACAGAGCGAACCTTAACTGATACTAAGAACAAATAATCTGATAGAACTTCTGTCTTTAGTACCATGCAGCGACCATGAATACCTCGACAAAACCGAGCGGAACTAGAGGTATTTACTCTAGCTTTGAACTAATGTTGATACCCGGTTACTCATCTTCCGTCTTTGCCGTTGCTTATCGCAGGAAAAATAGTGCAGGAGGCGTACTCCGCGCGTTGACCCGCCCTGGAGCGCGTCCGTAGAACCAACCAGCCTTGACGTCTACTTTTTCTCACCGGCGGCTTAACAACGATTTAGCTATTTGTAGAGGTAACGAAACGTGATGTGACGTGAAGCTACTAACCCCCGCTCGTTCGTAGTGGACAGGGTATGGGGAAAAATTCGACTCCGCATAGTCATATTACAGAGATAGGGAGACGGAGGTTCTGTCAGATTATATGTTCTTGCTGATACACAATGCTGTAACTACTCTTACTCTTGTTGTCTTCGTACTAAATAATAATAATAGTTTATTTCTTACCCACTTACAAAGGGAAAAAGTGGAGTACAAGGAGAAAAAACAAATAACACAAAATACAAGAAAAAGAAATAACAATTTAGCAAAAGAGGCGGATAAGACGATTTTTAGGACCAAGACGGATTGGCGCTTCTTCAGTTAATTTTGAACTTAGTTTTTCCACTGAGAGAACAATATCCGTTGCCTGATATTGACTAATTAACCTTCGGTTCCGAAATGATCGTGGTAAGTAAAGTAAGAACTTACAATACCGATAGTAATCCGTCTTGACCCTCTTTACGTCACCTTTATTCAGAAGCATATAAAACCCAGCACAAAATAACACAGAATGGTCGCAGAAACTCGAGTACAGCTTTGTAAGTGCTTGTCGCCGGAAATGTCCACGATTTCCAACAAATTTAGAATACCCCAGTTTAAGCTTAATCTGAATATCCCGAATTGTCTGAAAACGAAAAGAACTTAGAGAATTGCAAACAGAAATCCCAAGCCATCGAAAAGAAGTGACTTGTGGTACAGAAAAAGAAATGCAATCCAAAGGATGAGACGAACTGACCCCATTAAATTTAAGAAATTCACATTTTATCTACATTTAGCAATAATCCAATTCTTGCAAATGCAGCGGCGACGGATCGGACAGAACGCGCTAAACCGGCCTCAGTTCGGCTAATAAGAAGCAAACCGTCAGCATAAGCTAAGTATGGTACGTCTGTGAATCCTGTAAAACAAGAACTACGTATACCAGACAAAACATTTTCAATAGAAGCATTAAAGATATGAGGAGAGAGAACTCCCCCATGTCTAACTCCACACTTGACTGGTATATGTCCGAAAAAATCACCACTTCCTGACTTTAATCTTAGATAAGAATTTGAATACCAAAACTTCAGAACCAGAATCACAGACGCATTTACACCAAGTTGACTAAGAGCATACCAAGCTTGAGCATGGCAAACACTATCGAATGCTTTAGATATGTCAAGGGTGCAAAAATGAAGACTATAACTATTCTGAGTGGCTTCCTTAATAAGCTGAGCTAAAACACGATGAGCATGTTGACAGCTCAGACCTGACCTGAAACCGAACTGGTTAGCCTCGTAATTAACAAATTCATCGATATGTGGAAGTAGAACGTACTCAAATAATTTGCTTAGAGTACAGGCGACGGTAATCGGCCTGTACGAATTACACGAATTTAGATCTTTTCCTTTCTTAAAATAGAAGTAACACTTCCACATAAAAATGAATCATCTAGTTCACTACTGTCTTACTCCACCAGAAGAGCCTATAGCTCATTCGAGAGCAGTGCCGAAAGAGAGAAACCTCTACTTACGGAGAGAAACTCAAAAGCGTTTCTTCCTCTCCGGTATTTTTTATCGTCTGATTTCGTTATAGGTTGGATGCACATGGAGCGATGTCAAGTACCTTCGCCAAGCTATGGAAAAAAGTCTGAGTTCCTCCACCGTACATTTTCGGATCAAGCTTCTTCAGGCAGTGGGACAGATTCAGGTAAATTAATTGGCTCTTTAAGGAAATGCAATACCTCAGTACTGATCCACTTCTTTTCCCTAATTGCCTGGTTGATGAGTAAAGATGGGTGAGGAGAGAGGGTTACCTTGGGTATGAATCGGTTACGGATTGCCACGTGGTTTAATTGTCTTCTTTCTATAGTATTTGCAATTATTTTTTTATTTTTTCCTTTTTTGTTCGTTCCCCTTTTCTTTTTTGTTCCCAGTATAATTATGTTAAGTGATTAAATTATTGGGTCCTGCCACAAACAAATCTGTGTAGATTTTCACGCGGCAGGTCTGTTATGATATTGAATTTTATTTTGTAAAATTCCATTATATATCAAATTGTCTCTCTCTCTGATTATTTTCCCGAGCTTTGTATTTATTACTACTTATTCGACCCATCCCATCGACATAGTCGTCATTTTGCTCATACCGTATTTGAGTCTTTTCGTCACCCTTCGACTACTGCAGCACGCGTACCTCCATAGCCAGTTAGCCACTAGCTTAGACAGTAGTTTGTACGAAAATTGCATATGCTTTCCCATTGCATGGAACAACGGTAGTTGTTAAATAAGTAAAATTAGAGGTTATACAGTTTAACTAGTGCCATGTCCAAGTCCGGAAAATCGATTCCTATCTTTTTAGATACAATTAGCAAATGTGACCAGATTTAGTCAATATTTGGTGCAAGCCGCCCAGTCAATATAGATCGAAAGACACGTTTTCTTACCTTCGTAAAATTTCCCATAGCTGCTTGGTCGAGCGCGAGACCCCCCCCCCCCCCCCGCCAGTGAGTTGGATTGCTGTCGACTTTGGAAACAGACTAACTTTGTTTTATGGGCGGGCGAACTTTATATTGCGAGCTGGCAGTCATTATCGCTACATGCAGGCCTTCCACAGATTCCTCCCAAAAGCTTCCAAGCCTCGATCTTTCATAAAAACCAAAGTTATTGCCGAGATCGATTGGTAGCAGCACTAGCGTATACAGGTCGGGCTTCACTACCCAGATTCTGGGTTCCCGTTTTCTTCGATATCGGTGTGGGTAGTGAAGGCATGTCTGAAAGCACCCCGGACGCGTCCGGGAATCTCGTAGAAAAATCTACCAGATTCCCGGATTCTAGGTGAAAAGAAGCGGGAATTAGAAAGTACTTTTCATTTGACTTGGAGAAATTGTGTTGAGATGGTAAAATCTAAGAAAATGACAGAAGTGCTGAAAAATGCCCAAAAGTGGACTGAAATCTGGGCTCAGTTTGCTCTGGTTTTCGGGACCGTCTTCACATAATCCGGACCCCAGATTCTGGGGCGTCTGGGTAGGGAAGCCCGACCTTAGTAGGGTGGATGCCCCGAAATTCTTCGTTTATTTTATTTCCTTGAAGGACCCGTCGTACGTACCCTACAGGACGAACCCACTCTACTAATTTTTGCACATTTTAGTTACCTCTTTACCTCTTCTTTCTTAAGAATTTTAAAATTTTCGAGGGGTTGACAACTTAAATGTCAACTGTGAAACGAGGGAGGGACTTCAATCGACTGTTACACCCTAGTCATGTTTGGCGTTGAGGGCTTGGCATCTTTTGCTAGAAGGTGTACCTGATATTTGGTTCCCATCCATTTCAAGTAAGAACGGCTTGTTAATGCACGGATATCCTGAGGGGTGAGGGTTCAGAAACGTGTGCAACTTTGTGCAGCTTTTATATATTTTCCGTACATTTTAGGGTAAGAAAACTCGCCTCCATAATCTGTCACTGTAAACTAAAATTAAGTGTTTTGGGCGAGGGGTTATATGCAAATCGATGTAGGTATAGACCGTCTTTAAGGAATGTGTCGTCAGTTTTATTGAAGAAAACAAATCTCCCTGGGATATACCATTTTAAGGTTTCGAGGGGTTGATAACTTCAGCGTTTAATCGTTTAATCCCTCCCCGATGGAGTGTACACTACTGACCACAAACCTTATCACCGTGTTTCCACGCCTCATGTTCTTAGAAAAAAAATCACCAAAATTACCCAAAGAACAAATCACGGCAAAGCCGGTCGGAAATCTTTTGAATATTGTGTGATTTTTCTGACCCTTTTTTATATGGAAATCACCAAATTTGGCGATAAATCACAAACCTTGGCAATTTTGCTTATAATTAAGGTGGCTTATATTCGGGTCAAGAATTAGAAGCAAGGCAGTTCATTATCAACCGAATGAATTTCTTTTAAATAATTTTCTGTCTGTATTTTAGCTTGCTCTTGGCACACAGGACATCGGCCAGCTCTTCTACAAACCTCTCAAGGACTCGAATGGCACTCTTGTCATTTCTACTGTTTGCTCCATGTCTTCTCTCAAGTCCTTTTCTTCTTTGAACTGCAAGTGGCAGCCCATCTCCAAATTTCAGCAGAAGAAAGGATTAAGCTCTGGAAGTGACGGGGAAAGTCTGTCGGCGATGGAATTGCTTGTCAATTCTCTGCAGGTAACAAAAAATGCTTTAAAGGAACAGTAAACTTGACTCAAACTTGGCTCAGGAAGCTAGCTGACATATCAAGAATGTACCCTGAGTCGATGTTGAGAGTTAGAAAAATTCTTGTTACGACCATTGCAGTTTCCGGGCAGTTCCGAGAGTTCGACTTTTGAGTTAGTAGAACAAAAAAAAAAAAAAAAGCAAAAGGTTTGTGTGCCGGGAGTAGGACTCGAACCCACGATCTTTGCCTCAACTTGGCCTTTTGAA
This sequence comes from Branchinecta lindahli, assembly GCA_023053555.1. Classification (NCBI taxonomy): domain Eukaryota; kingdom Metazoa; phylum Arthropoda; class Branchiopoda; order Anostraca; family Branchinectidae; genus Branchinecta; species Branchinecta lindahli. The sequence goes on along the minus strand of JAKZAO010000008.1, from coordinate 15,170,175 downwards.
ACAAAGTAATACAATGTATATCAACACGGTTGCCACCGGTAGTACAATTGTGCTCACAATAGAACTTTCTTTTTACTTTAGCAGCAGATTTTAAGAAAAAAGTAGTTGTCAGGTTTTATTTCCAAGGTGACTATGACCCAGCAGCACGTTCTGAGTACTTTTCTTGTTTGGTATTACTTTTTTCCTTTTGCATAGTGAATTTATTTTAGTAAAGTGGCAACTCTGTATGTTGATAACACAGACAATCGCAAACTTTTACAGTGCAGGAGTGCGTAACTACAGTGCATAAGGGGCAAGGCCCTGCCAGCTAGCTCTGGGAACAATAAGGAGGGGTTTCGAGATAACAAAGATGGGGGGTCCTCTCGACAATAAGTCCCTGTACATTTATCTAAGCCCCCAGGCCGGTTTGATGGCCGAAAGTTGCCTAGTCAAGTTTACTGTTCCTTTAATGACAATAATACAATTAAGTAGAATTCTAAAACGGCTTGAATTTTAAGCGTAGAAAAGCTATATTTTTGTTTTGTTTTATTAGTTTTAAGAAATTCATGAGTAGGTTAAATATTCCTTGAGCCCAAGCTGACTTTGAAACATATATTCAAATAACGCATAAAACGGAAACGTCAGCGACGGTGCTGATACGTTATTTGAATACATGAGTAAGTTACTGGAAATGAAGAAAATTTATTTAGTTGGTGTAAAGTATGGTAGCTTAAAGTTAATATAACTGGAAAAAAAAATTTTTGCATTTATTTATAGATGACATTAATGAGGAAAATTATGGTATATTCTGACAGTGGGGGAAACGGATACCTCAGCTACGATGCTTTGGCAGCGATATTTCGGCCCTTCTTGGCAAGGGTATTCTATTTCCCGACGTTGTCCCTTACGTTCGACAGCCTGACGAGGATCCTTGCCCAGAACGGCCTAAAAATCGCTGCCGAAGCATCATAGCTGACGTATCCATTTTATCCACACTATACTCCGTCTTTGCCTAGACGGGTTATAAATAAAATTTAATTTAATTTAATTGTTAGAACATAAGTATCCCAGTCAATTTGGGCTCAAGGATCATTTATGGTAAGTTACGATTTCATGTCATTGGGGAGGAGGAGACCATCAAGCTGTTGTCAAATCAAGTTTGAAAAGCGTGATAAAATTTCAACGCTTGTTAAAAAAAGATAGTAATATAATGCAAAAATAGACCATTGGTCTCTACAAACCATTAAAGTTCGAGGTTGATATCGGATTCTTACAACAAGGTTGGTCATTGAAAATAACCTGGCCGGATGGCAGTCAGGTTATGAAAAATATCTGCCGTGCGCATCGAGGCTTATATTTTTAAATGACCATCGAGGTTGTTATTCCGATATCAACCGAGATGGAGGTGTGTTAATTGTTGTAACTTTTTTGAATAGAACTATAAATAATAACCATGCACAAAACCTCTGTGGAGGCTGATATGACTTCATATCATCCTCTCATGCTGTCTGCCACTAAATAGATACCTTTTCGAGAAAAGTTATTAAAGGTTAACTTCAGACATCGAGGCTGATACCGGAAAATAACAGCGAGATGGACATTGAAAATAACCTGTCCGAGCCGAAGGCGAGGCAGGTTATGGAAAATATCAGCCGAGCCGAAGGCGAGGTTGATATTTTGAAATGGCCGTCGAGCTTGTGATTCCGATATCAGTCGAGATGGAGGTATGTTAACTATTATAACTTTTTCGAACAGAATTTCCGCTTTTCGGGGCTGAAAATAATCCAGCCAATCACGTTTCAGAATTAGTCATAACAACCTCCGGGGAGGGTGATATGACAAATAACAACCTCTCCAGCAGGCTGTTATGACTAATTCTGAAATGTGATTGGCTGGATTTTCCGTGGCGTTTTCATTGTGAAGTTTATCGTAATATAACTGACCGTGGGTCATAGGAAGATATACATTACACACCTGTTCGAGAAAAGTTATTAAAGGTTAACTTCAGACATCGAGGTTGATATCGAAAATAACAACTAGACGGCCATTGAAAATAACCTGTCCGAGCCGAAGGCGAGGCAGGTTATGAAAAATATCAGCCGAGCGGAGCGAGGTTGATATTTTTGAATGGCTGTCGAGATTGTGATTCCGATATCAACCGAGATGGAGGTATGTTAACTATTATAACTTTTTCGAACAGGTATTGACACTTACAATATGCTTTATAACTTTTTTTAACATGTTTTTCTGTTCCTACTGACGCAGTATTCCCTAAGATCATGGTCAAACTACACTAGGCTTTTGCCTGCGCAAAATAGGGCACCGAAGTATCTGTAGACAAGTAGATAAAAAAAAAAAAGCTTTTCGGGGCTGCAGAAAAAAAAGTAAGAAAATTTACCAAAGTCTGAATATTGGTGTTTAAAATCCTCACGGGCGACCGCACAACGTTTTGCGAATCTGCGCAAAACAGTAGACTCTATGCCGTTTATGAGCCTAGTGTGACCAAGGGTCTAAAGACCATTCCGACTGTGTTCACACGCGTTTAGTATATTTGATACCAGGCAGAAGACTTGATAGCTTCGCGCGAAAAGTTTGAAATCCAGTGAGAACGTGCATTGCGATAATCACGTGGTGTTTGAGATCTTTCCTCACTCAGAGAGACAGAGTGAAGTGCTCATTAACTACCATTTTGGAAAGTAGGATGTTGTTGCAGTTGACAAGCTGTATTTTGAGTGGAAATCTGAACGTGAAAAGGTATGACATAAGGCATAGGCTGGTTTTCAAGAGCGTAAAATGCTCTGTCATTTTTTCAGTGCTGAATAACTAGCTTTTGGAAATCAAGGGATAGTAGGATGTTGTTTCAGTTGACAAACTGTATTTTAAGTGGAATCTGATTGAGACAAGGTATGACCTGGGCCATAGTCTGGTTGTTTCATATTTTATATATTTTTTAAGTATTTTTTTATTGAAAGTATTGTTTTTAATTTAATTTTTTGGAGGTCAGCTTCTACTTTTCCATATTTGAGGTAAAGTGCTCGATGAATTCAGTATTTGAGGCAAAGTGTCCGAAGAACATCTGCGGAGGTTGATACGCCCGATGAAAAATATCCGAGAATTAGTCATATGGAGTAGTACGAAAAAGTAGCATGCAGTAGTAACTGTTGCTACTACATGCTACCACTAGCAAGCTGGATGCTATCGGGTACTACCACATAAGATTAACCCCGTCGGAAGCATTTTTATCAAAGTATTCCATACTACTAAATATCACTAATCAAACTACTCCATACTACCACATACCATTCCATGCAACTTTTTCGTACAACTACCATAATAGCTGCATTTTTGATTGCCGTTCGCCTTTCAACGTTGCACTTTCGACGTTGGCCGTTCGTTGCTTATAAGCCGTTTTTGCGATTGCAAGTTCGCCGTTGGGTTTCGATCGTAAAAACGCTTATAAGGGACTTGACTCAAGTTGGCTTTAAACTTTAGCGGGAAATATGAAAAAGAGGAAGATGGATTCTAAGAACCAGTTAATAAACCTGGATTTGACATGAGCAAGAGTTAAAGTTACTTTTTTTTTACATGAATTAAATTCAAAATTTATATTTTTCACACAAAAATTTAATATTGCCTACTTCTCCCTTTGGCCTTTATAATTTACTTTGTGGTTTACTGTACACAAAGGTAAAAAGACCGGCAAGTTTTGATTGTTGGTCAGGAATTAGCATTTTTTTTTTTTTTATGGCCTCGGCTGTGTTGGGTTTTCCTGAAGCTGAAAAGTAGCCTACTGAGTTTCTATCACTATACAGTAAGTTACTGAAGAGCAAGTCTACGTTTTGGATGCACTTTATAATGCACTAGTATTCTCTACTGCTTTCTCGAAATCCACGTACATTTCACAGTGAAATTCCATGTTGGTATTTCAGATTTTAACCAAATGTTCTTCCATTCTTGAATCTCCGCAGTTTTCGATCGACAGCGCACGTCCAACTTCCTACCCTTCGACGTTGGCCGTTCGCCTGGGCTTTCGATGAAAAAGGGAGGAGACGCCGGTCGCCATTCGTTCAAAAACACCTTATAAGACTCCAGGTGAAAGCGCAGGCGATCAAAAACACCTAATAAGACCAACGGCGAACGAAAGCGAAAGGCGAACGGCGATCAAAAACGCCACTAATACTACACAGTCAAAGAATTTTTCATCGGGCGGCTTCGTATCATCCTCTCTTGAGGTTGATACGATATCCCATCCAACCTATTGAACCTCCCTGAAATTTATTGTCAAAATATAACAACCTGGGGGGCATAGGAAGATATGCATTACATACCTGTTCGAGAAAAGTTATTAAAGTTTAACCGAAAAGGACTGGGATAGGACAATCTAGTTACCCATCACTTATTCACTTAAATTGGCTTGAAGACCCGCTGAAAATGCCTTACTTGGTTGTTCCGCTATTCAGGAATAATCGATTTTCAAATAGTGGAATTTCCGTGTGATTTGTGGTACCTCTAATTTGTTGTATGCCTTACAAGAAAGATTTATGAAAACAAAAAAATGCCTTTGCAGAATCCAAATAATTCACTGTATTCAACTAAATGACACAAAAATAAGTTGGCTTTTCAGTTAAACTTTAAAGGTTAACCTCAGACATCGAGGTTGATATCGGATTATAAACGAATCGGCCATTGAAAATAACCTGTCCGAGCCGAAGGCGAGGCAGGTTATGAAAAATATCTGCCGAGCGCAGCGAGGTTGATATTTTTGAATGTCCTTCGAGGTTGTTATTCCGATATCAACTGAGATGGAGGTGTGTTAACTGTTATAACTTTGGTATGACTTCATATCATCGTCTCGTGCTGTCTACCACTAAAAAATATGAAAATTATCCTAATGTAACTGGCCGTGGGTGATAGGATGATATACATTACATACCTGTTCGAGAAAATTTATTATGTTTTAGCTATTGTTATTTTATATCTGGGATTTTCGTTATGTGTATGTATACGTATAGTTGTGCCTTTTAAACAACAACGAAAGAGCGAAATAGAAAAAGAAAGGAGAACATTCTTCTCCGTCAATTCAGTTCCTCGCCCTCACACACTAAATGCAACACACTCTCGTCGCAGTACCACTAATAGGACAAACGAGTGAGGTGCTGCAGTATATTATTAATCTTTTACAACATTAATTTTTTTTTTTCGCATCTTTCCTCTGCAGCATCTTCAAATATTCCTTTAGCCCAAGTTGACTGCGCATCATATTTGACAGTGCAAAACGGATCCGTCAGCTGAATTTTATTAGAGTTATATTTCGGCCCTTCTTGGCAAGGATCCTCTTCAGACTCAAGCCTCACAAGCTAGAAAATGAACTTTGTGGAAAACAAGAGCACCTACAATTTGAAGAGGACCCTTGCCAAGAAGGGCCGAAATGTTCGTCATTAAAACACAAACGCCGGCTTTTATCTGAACATTTTGAAAGAAAAATATGCACTTCCTATGCCCTACTTGTAAAGAATGTAACCCGTTTCAACCGAAAAATCCTGGCGTCCCTGTATAACTCCGTTGCAATACCCCAGTTTCTTTACCTAGCTCCCTTCTGGCAAATACTCTCAGCTAGTGAAAAAAATTAACTCCGTTCCACCTTCTTCAGATTTTCTAAATACTTACTTCGTCTCCCGCCTTGGACAAGAAATACCAAAATGATGAAATTATATAACATAACCCTGAGCTTGCTATTTCTAACCTGATTACCAAGTACAACTAAAAAATCAAGCTCCACCCCTGGAGCAAAATTCTCAGTGTCTAAGTGTACATGAATGTAATCGCGTTCAGTTATAGTTTTATTGTTATCAGTTTGTATTTGTTGATTATGTTCTTATGAGTGTTATGTTTTTCTTTGTCTTGCTTTTCTTTTCGTTTTTGTACTCCCTCCTTTTTCTTTTTGGAATGACGGGTGAGAAATAAATAAATAAATAGCTCTCATGAAATTCAGCTGACGGATCCGTTTTGCACTGTCAAGTATCTTCACAAATTTCGTAGCTTTCACCGACCGAGTTCCGTGGCCCTCGAATCTCGGCTAGCGTATTAAAAGTTCAGGTCATTCCGCGTTAAAGTTCCGTGCCAGCCAGAAAGTTTTGCTTCGGGCCAAAACAGCGAGACTCGCATTTCTAACTTCTTCCCTATCCGCAAAAACTTACATTCTTGTTGGAAGTTGTCATTCCACGTGGAAATGGAATTCCGTAGGGGAGGAGGGGTCGGGTTGTCGTATTGGTAAAAGCGGACCTCATTTCAATATAGATAGAATGCGAGTGGAGAGTGCTGTGCGCGATTTCTTTATCTTTTCGGTCAACCGCAGTGTCGCAGGCAGGCTTGCAGTCAGTCATGCTAAACGTATAGTACATGGTGTCTGAATGTCCTAACACTTATCTCCCCTCTCGAGACTGCTTTAGGCGCTGTTTCTGTTCAGTTCTGTTGCCTGACGCAACTTCGAGAGTCATGCTCGAGCGTTCAAAAACTTGGTTATTGGATATCATGTATCTCGCTGCGCTTGCAAAGGCGGAACACAAGCATTGCGGAAAAAAAATATACGCAACAGTGGGCTTCAGTTCCATTTTTAAGTTTGCGTCAACTATTTACATGTTAATTTAGAATATGGATAAGAGTGTATATAATATATATGGAATTTTAAATGTGCCAAGAATATTAACCAGTAAATACTCTTCAGTCCAAGGTGAAAATAGCTGATTTTTTCCGTTTGAATAATTTTTAATATAGAATATTGATACATAAATATACATAAACCCCGCAAAAACTAATTTTATTTACTCATCAGAACTAGCTAGCCATTCTGTCCCACCACCTCGCGATTCGGAAGGACCGATGCAGTCAATACAAAACGCGGTCTATACGCGTCCGCAGCGAAAGAGTTTTGGGGTCTATGTGAACAAAGCATATTTTCTTTCCAGGACCAGATTGACTACCACCAGTCGAGCCTCACACCCCTTGCTAAGGGACTTTACGTCTGTTACCTCAAGATGAAAAGTACGGTGGAGCTGATGAGGGTCCTTGTTCCCAAGTCTTCTCCTAACATCCTGCCATTTGTGAAGGTCCGGGACAATCCTTGCGTTTCGCGGTAAGTCGTTCAGACTTTGTATGTTCTGACAGTTCGTCACACGGGCCATTCGTTTCAAGGACAATTCGTCATAGATGGTTACATCCATCTTTCGTCACATAAACGGAGAATATCTGGATACTCCACTGACGGTTTGTCACACCGACAACTCGTCACGAAGACTATCCGTCACAAATGGTTACATCGATCTTTCGTCGCATTATAAGGGAAATCTGAATACTCGGAACCGACGATTTGTCAGACGGACAGCTCGGACGTGGACAATCCGTCACACATATAGTCGGATACATCGATATGTCGTCACATAATGGGGGAATATCTAGACTATCCGTCACAAATGGTTACATCGATCTTTCGTCGCATTATAAGGGAAAATCTGGATACTCGGGTCGACGATGTGTCGGACGGACAGCTCGTCACGTGAACAATCCGTCGCACAGATGGTCGGATACATCGATCTTTCGTCACATAATGGGGGAACGTCTTGACAATCCCTCCTACGGTTTGTCACATTTACGACTTGTCGCATCTATATTTCGTCACACATTAAGGGCACTCTTTATTTTCCCTCTGACAGTTTGTCCCACGGACAATTCTTCACACGGACAGTCCGTCACACAGACAATCGGTTACATCGTCATAAGACAGTGCAATCTCTAGATGCTGCTGGATAAAAAAAAAAAAAAAATAGCAATTGAAATGATGATGAAAAATGGAATCTGATTCAGTGCTGCATCGCTTGAACCCTGTCAGAGTCTGCAGAGCATATGGGGGAGGAGGATAAAAAAAATCAGACAATTGAAATGATGATGAAAAATGGAACCTGCTTCAGTGTTGCATCGCTTAAACCCTGTCAGAATCTGCAGAGCGTATGGGGGAGGAGGATATGCTGTCCTCCCCCATATGCTCCGCAGATTCTGAAGTCATACCACCACCCCCCTGTGGACCTCAGCTTATACTAGCTAATGAAATATTCCGTGATCCCCTCCTGCTACCGAGCGATAAGGTCTAACTGCCTCTAACTCTTCCTCTGGCTGTGTCCCTGAAGAATTCTTGGGTAATCAAGCGACGCCCAAGTGCTTGAGGTAACCTCCTTTACTTTACAATTCAGTAGCCTAGAGGGAAAAGGGGATTAAACTTCTTTGCGCCAATCTCAGAATCAAGCAGAGATAGGAACACATTAGTGCCCGTAGAGGCATGTCTCTGTAACTAATGCGTCGTCTAAATTCTTGCGGAGTCTCTGAGCGTGTTCCACCCTCTACCAGTAGTAACTTTTAGTTACTATTTCCGTTCCAGCCTCACGAAAAGTTACTACGCTGACCGTTCCAACCTTCTCAAAATAGTAACTAATAGTAACTATTTGCTTAACACGCTCGGGAGCGTAGTAAGCGTAGTAAGTACGCATCTCTGCAACGTGATTGGTCCGATCAGCCCGCGGCCTGATATTTGACCGAAAAAATAAAAAAGTGTTCCAGCCTAGCGTAGTAACTACGGTAACTAGCGCAGTAACTACGGTAAGTAGGGTGGAACACGCTCTCTATAAGTTGATCGACCCGAACCAGTTTCATCAGGGTTAAACTGGTTAAGATGACGAGCACCCAATCTTCGACTTCCCTCCGTTGCTCTGTAATACTAACGTATCACATGCATGCTTCGTTATGAAAATTTCAGTCTAATGTGATAGGAAACGTTCTACTTTTAACGGAACGAATATTAAACGTGAGTAATCATTTTTATGGTCTATGATCATTCTTATCTTTAAGGGTTTTGCTTACAAATGATCAGAGCAAACCCACGAAAAGGCAAATTCTATAATTCATCCTTTGAACCAGCCTTGCAAGTGCAATATGAGCTTCTAGCTCTTGTTTTCTGTATCCAAACGTCTGTATTTACATGAACAGGAAAGATTGACATAGGCTAGTGACGCAAATTTTGCATGCCTAACCTTGCAGGACTGTGTGTGCACAAACCATAAAGTTCAAACGCTCGTCGGTACAATTTTGCGAAAGAACAGTCCTGAAACGCCGCTAAAAGGATATTCGATATTTCCCTACAACACGACGATTTTTCGCTTGCCGACTACATGGAAAACCAAGTACTTTGCCCTAATAAACTACTATGTAGTGGGGAGGAACTAAAAGCGTATTTGGTATATTAACCCTTGGAGAGTCTCTTAAAGTTAGCATCTGCAAAAGTGAGATTAGTAGGTTTTATATTTTTCTGTTGTTTGTTATTTTTGTTATTTTATCTTTTCGTTTATTATTGGTAATTTTTTAATATTTTGTTGATCGAGTCGAGTCAACCAATCAACCAACCTGTCTAGATCGTCGGACAGTTATTTTTGCGCTTAATGAATAGAAATGCGTATTCTTGTTTTTTACGGAACTAGAACATGGAAAAAACACCGTTTCTTCTGTCATTGGTACTTTAACGTTCTCGGTCTCCCCCTTTTCGACATATGTCTCGTTTCCATGTGCTAGATGGTATCATCCTGACTGCCGTACGTGTCCAGTACTTAGGACCGGATTTCCCTGTCTGCTTTTCCCTTGAGAGACATTTCCCAAAATCGGCGAAGTTACGTCGTTTGCCGGTTCCCTTGGAATCGCATTTGTGGAGCTGAAAGCGCTTTAGAAATTCCGGAAGTGTACGGAACTGATGAAAAGCCTTGGAAATGCATTGCGGTTCTTAAGATGGATGGATCCGGGCCTTTAGGAGATCAATATTTGCAGAAGTTACGTTCGAACTTGACCTTTGGCCAAGAACTTCAAACAATCTCGGGGAGGTGCCCCTTGAAAAATCTGAAGAGGAATGTGACCAAGAGTAGATCGTTGACAGCCAGATAGACTGGAAAACCTGAACTAAAGGCGTATTCTTGCAGTTCCCCGAGGCCTCCTTTTGAAGAATCCCTGCGTCTTGTTTGTCCCAGAGACTCCCCTATGAACGGGGAACAAAGAAATTGATAAATCTTTCTCGTAAGGTATACAGCAAAAATACAAGCGCATAGAGACACCACAAATCACACGGAAATTCCACTATTTGAAAATCGATTATTCGTGAAAAGCGGAAAAACCAAGTAACTCATTTTCAGCGGGTCTTCAAGCCAATTTAAGTGAATAAGTGAGAGATAACTAGATTGTCCTATCCTAGCCCTTTTCGGTTAAACTTTAGGCATTCTAAAATCTCGGTAAAAATGCATTACTTCCTTTGCCTGCTATCCAGAGATAATCGATTTCTTATCAATTATCTATTAACTCTGGTCCTTTCGGATTTGTGGTACCTCTATGTGCTTGTCCCTCTATGCTCGTAATATTCCGCAACTACGAAGGTAAGCCATAGACGAAAAATAATAGCCTACATATAACAAAAATACATATCTTATAATCACTTTTCAACTCACTTCAGAGGAGTTACTTCCACTAATGTTCCGAGCTTAGCGTCCGTAACACATGGAAATTGAGGCTTTTGTTGAAATTAAAATTCTCCGTGTCTGGATCAGTTTCGGGTTGTAACGCAAGCAGCGCATATTCTGAACGTTATTACTAGAGCCCCTGGTGAAAAATACAAAATCCCTGAGATGAGTAAAAATAATTCAGTGTATTTCAATATAATATGTAAAAATTAGCCGCCTTTTCAGTTAAACTTCGATCTTCTTCTCCCTCTTAGCACTGCCAGTATCCGTTCCGAAAGCCTCCCCCCCCCCTCCATGGGGTCATTGTTCTCTAGCAAAGTAATTGCGTTGGGAAGATTCTGATAATGCGGAAGCCGGAAGTGACTTATTGATGGAATAAGTTTTGATGAAATCAATCTGTCATAGGAAATAATACTGACGAACAGCTGGTCTATAAAGCGGGAATGAAATGAAGTGGTCCGGAAATATCAGAGATCAGCTTTAAGGCTCTTGGGTTAATATCTGTTGGCACTAATAGGATAAGTGAGCATGTTCGGGTTTCTAGCGTAAATACTTCCCGATGAAAAATTATCTGATAATAGTAGTATGTAGTTGTACGAAAAAGTAGCATGCAGTACCAACTGATGCTACTACATGCTACTATAGCAAGACGGGAGGCGTGATGCTACTGAATACTTCTACTTAAGATTAGCGCAGTGTGAGGCACATTAAATTAAAGTATTATGTACTACTGAATATCGATACATGCAACTTTTTCGTGCAACTACCATACAACTACACAGGCTACAAGTTTTTCATCGGGTTAGGTTTGACCCCACCGAAACAATGTAAAATTTACCAGAACGGAAAAGTCAGCTATAAGGATATTCTTCAGCGATATTTCGTCCAGCGATTTTTTTTTGTTTTTTATGATTAAATTGTATTATTGATTGATGGTTTGTGGTTAGAATGTCCAGGTTTTCATATGGACTTCAGTTCAGACGAGTTTGACTTGTCTCGTGTTTTCGCCCCAGACTCTTCAGCTTTATCGCGTATAAATCGTACGAAAAAAATTAATCCTTCCTTTTTATTTAGTTAACAAAAAATGTGTTAACACAATTAAATTATTTGATATTTTCTTTCTAGCGAGGAGTACCAGCGTATACTCCATCTCCAGCGGAGTATGCCCTACCAAAGTTCCACATCGCTCCTGAACAGAAGCTCTGACTCGGTAACCGAAATACGGCCGGATTCGGAGGACTGTCCGAAAATTACGGACGTGCAGATTAACTTCGAGAGAAGCCTCATCTTGGCTCTGAATGAACTCTTCAGGGCGGTTGAAGTTGACCAGGAAATGGCGGAAAGGCATAGGTAAGCCATAGTAATAGGTAAGCCATAGTATAGGTAAGGCATAAGTCAGCCTCTTCGATGTACGTGGAGGTGTTAAAGAAACACCTCCTGGAGGGTAGTTGGTGAGTGGAGGGTTTGGAAGACCAGAGAGGACAAATAAATTAATTAACTTTTCGTTTATTTTAGTGAAGGTTTGATTAGTGGCAGCAAATATGATATGATTACATGGTAGTAAATGTTTACTGGTTGCGTTTTTCAAGCACGTATGTGCTTTGTTTGTAACCGGTCGTCAAGCCGGCATGAAAGTTGTTGAATCCTGAACGTCTGGTATCAAGGACAAGGAAAGGGTGTAGACTAAGTTGTATCGGAATTCCGAACAGTCATGACGTACATAGTGACGTCATGTGATTGAGGACTCAACATAGGATTTGATTGTTCCTAGTTCGTTTTATATTTTTAATTTTAATTTCAAAGTAAATGCGGCAGAATATTTCATGCGCGAGCAAATTAATTGGCATTTGTCATTAACCTGCAACTAAAACATACAAACAATTGATAAATATAAACGCGACCGGCGCCTCACTGGCCGCTCGGCTCTGTACATATATATTCAAACCGATCACCGATAGGCATAAACTACAATTTATTTTTTCTCAGGTAAAATAGATCAAATGGGTGTGACGTCACGCTTGTGTGGAATTCCGATACAACTTAGATTAGACCAAGGAAGGAGGACCTTTGTCGAAAAAACAGAGCCCTTGTTTGTAACTCCATCTACCGTATACAAATTAAGAACGTCTCACTCGCACTACCGGCTTGAAGCCCTTCTTAAACCAACACCTTCACCAATACTAATTAACAGAATTATGTAGATAGACTGTCAGAAGTCTGATAACAGATAACACATGTTTGTGCATCCTTGTGTAAAACGTTGTGAGAATCTGTCGCTAATGACCCTATTCAAGGTTATGTCTCGAGATAAAACTTAAGTTATTACCCTCTATGTGTTAGGTTTCGCGAAAAGATAACGTTAAAATGGTAATAACAGATATATCCTCATACCGCTAAACGCAAGGATGGGCAAACGGTTATCAAACTTTCTTAGTCTTTTCTCAGACTTGTTCCGAATATTTCTCACGAATTAGATAATACTGAATTGGAAAGCAGCCAAGAAATCTTGGTTTAGCGAACTTCAAACGGTAGCGGAAATAAAACTAAACCAACGCGACATGTTTTCGGATCGTCGATGCGGTGTCATAGCTGAAAGCACTGTTTTCGGATTTCTTCTTTTCAAATTCTGTCGCGTCAGTATACTCTTGACCAGGGGTGTCGAGTATGGGGGGGACGCCCCCAAATGTTTTCGGCCAGTCGGGAAAAAATATCCGAATTTTCTTGGAAACAGTCGTTTTTTTCTCAAATCAGTCGATTTTTCGTCAAAACGGTTGTTTTTTCTGAACAGAAAACAGTCGGTAAAAAATACCGCCCTGTCGGTTCAGTCGGTAAAAATGACCACCCAGTCGGTAAATGCCTTGCCCCCCCCCCCAAACATTTTGGCTATGTGACGCCTCTGCTCTTGATGACTAACTCTTCGTGCCGATGCAGAATCGCCGCGTGCCCAGCGAAGAGCCAGAAACGTCACAAAAGTTGTTGATTGGTTTAAAGGGATCTGAATCAGTTTTTAGGGTTCGTTTGGGTGATGTTTCTTGTTCTTCCCGGGGTTCACTGGCATGTTTCAGACTTCATTAGTCATAATATGTAAACTGATCAGTATCTATATATTGTGAGACCGTGCATAAAATAACATCGAGTCAACTTCAGTATGTTTAGTACATAACAGGATCATCTTCAAAACCAATAAGTTACTCCATGAATCAGATCGCATGTCAATTTTGAAAGCTAGCTTTTCCATGTTTAGATTTTGCGCTGCGTGTTCTTGACTTCGAATGGCTTCTCGTATTTGACAAAGGGAATCATTTTTTGTGGCGATGTCGTGAGGGAGACAATGTACTCTGTCTACTTTGAAATAGATGAGAGGGAGGGATCTATTATCTTCAAGAATTGGATCGGCGGGGCAAGTGGAGTCGGTCAAATTTACAGCACGCAGGACCATAAAAAATGATGTTCGTGTCAGACCAGACGTCACAACATCACATTATCTTCAAGAATTGGGATCGGCGGGGCTAGTGGAGTCGGGCAATACTATCTCGGTGGGTCATGATTTTTTTTTTCTTTAAAGGACACCTGAATGAAGAGTACCAAGTATCATCCCTATCTGTATGACTTCCGTTAACATTGCCTGCAAAAAAAAAACAATCCAAATACGAAATAGTGTTACCAAGCTATGATTTTTGCTCCATTTTGCATCTGTCCTTATTTCAGTTCCGAACAATTTTAGAAATGAACAAATGTCTCCAATCGACCCTTCTTCTGGAATATTTTTTAACTAGTTAAGCCCAAACGTATATATAGAAGAAATTCCAATACGATCCGGCCAGCGCTGTACAAGATTTGAATGAATTACGCTTTTTGTCTTTGAGTCTGCATGTGCAAACCTCCAGAAACGAACATCCCTATTGTGAAAACGTCACGCTCAGGAGAAGAATGCTCTCCGTGGCCATGTCTGTAAATGCATTCTCCATGGTGTGTTCAAGTATGGTTTCATTGTTCAGGTGTCCTTTAAAAGACCTGTCTTACTTGTAATCTAATGCAGCCTACTTCCGTAATTGCTCCATCCATTCTTAAACCCAGAGAACCGAATATCTTACGGCACACTCTTAACCCCTCTAACGACAGCTCACTGATTTTTATTAGTTTCCTTATCAGAAAAACCGGTTATGTAAATTTATCCCTTTTTCTACGAGAAGTCAACGGGCCAGGAAAACGTATAGAAACAGCCAAAACCGTGGGTAATTTGTTGAAAGCGAGAGTCTGGTTTTAACTATACAGTTGTTTTAATATACTGGAACATAAACAGTAAATAGTGCCACGAGTCCTTTAAGGATAGCTGCACTTAAAGCATACCTCGCACTATTTACTGTTTATGTTCCAATATCCAAAACTAGTTAAATACTGTAAAACTAGGCTCTGCTTTTAGCAAATGATGTATGGCTTTGTGTGTTGTAAGCCTTTTCCAAGGCCCATTGACTTCTAGCAAGAACACGGCAAAATTCAGATAATCGGTTTTACGCATCAACAGTATGATACCCGAACCCTCGTCGAGAGCATGATACGCGCTGAAAATAGTGAAACGCGGCAGTGTGAAAATCAGTGAGGTATTTCGTTAGCGGGTTAAAATGTAACATATGAAATTTGGGTCTTCGGATTTTTGGATACCCTATGCCAAACGCTGGATATGCCCAGCGTTTGGCATAGCCTATGCTTAACCCTGGACACCCTATGCCAAACGCCGGATAGCTGCTGGCACCTTAACCCTGACAGGCATAGTCTTTCCCAAAATCAGGGATTTGTGGTAGACTGGGTACGACGGGTCTCTTAAGTGAGTTTGTACAGTGTGTTCTGTTTCCGGTTTTCATTGATTTTTTTATTATTCTGAATTAGACATCAATTTGAAACTTGGTATTCTTGTAGTTGTTAAGGTCTTGTTGTGTCTTTAGGGATCTTAATCATTGGGGTCAGTACCTAGGATCAACGTCCGGAACTGAGGAACCTCCCCCTCGCAATACACATTCAGTAATGCTAACAATGGGAACTAACAATGCAAAGCTGGGGAAGGGATTTGGTTTCAAGTATGGAAAGTAAGTTTATGTTATCTGCGAAGGTTGAGTTGATTCCTGAAGGCTGTTATGGCCCACCGTGATTTATTTCTTTATAAGAATAATATTTATAGGTATGATTTTCAGTTTATTTTTGCTTTTTCCTTGTTTGAGTATTTAGATTAGTTTGATAGATTTTACCGCCATGGCCTATGGGCTTCATTGGAATAAATCCATTCATAGAAGTAGACCGATGAAAATTGCTCTGTTTAATTAATTGGATCGGGTGTCCCCGACCCCTTAAATGACAAAACGATAAGGATAAGATGGCAGGATTCACCCCCCCCCCTCGCTGCGTCCGAAATAATATGTGAATAGTATTATCTTACTTTCTTGACTTGACCCGCAACTTTCCATCCCTTTTCTTTCTCGTCTACCAGGAAACAAGATACAGGTCTCTGTAGTAAATTATCGTGATCGCTTTTTCTTGTCGAAGTCTCCGTTGAGACCAAGTCTCTTTGGGACGTAGTCACTGACTGGTAATTTCTTTAGAGTCTGGAATCGCTGGTAGATGGGATCGAGGGGTCGGAGCGTTCCGAACCGTTTCATGTGTCCTCGGTTCTAGCATGTCAAATGTGGACAAAAATATTTTTGAATGATCGAATATGTCGACAGTGTTTTTGGGATCCCAAAACGTTAGTGACGGATACCTGTGTTCAAACCCCGGCTGAGAAGCACTTCTGTCTTTTATTTCACTACTTAAAAATATCTGAGTTTACTTTCAGCAATGACTGCTCATTCAAAGACCACGTCGAAAGCGTAGTGCGCAAGGGCCATTCCTCACTGATAACCTTAGTGTGAATGCGTAGACTTGGTTTCACAGTTCCCGAACTCCGCCTCGCATACCTCACTCACGTGCGCCCCCTTTTAGAATACTGCTGTCCGGTGTGGGGACCCCAAGTGCAGAACACAGTTTATCTAACAGAAGAGCTAGAAGCAGTACAGAAACGCGCGTCGAAAATTATCATGGGACCTAACTTCCAATCATACGAGCAGGCACTGACAGTGTTGAGAATCCCGAGTCTCTACTCCCGGAGAGAAGAACTGATATTAAAATTCGGCAAAAAGCTTTTAGAAAGTGAAAAGTACCGAGTCTTGCTCCCCCCTGATGCCCCCAAAAACAGCAGGACAAGACGGCAAAATAGATTAGTGCCTGTCAAAGGACGAACCTCGAGGTTTATGAACTCGTTTGTGCCCTTTTTTACAGAGATTTTTAACAAAGTGAACTAGTGTAAATGTTTTATTTCATTATTGTAAGTGACCAGCATAATTTAGCATCTTCTGCTGAAGAAAGCTACGAAGTTGGTTTGTCAATAAACGATTTCAGATTTCAGATACCTATGACATCGCAAAAGTTGTCCGTCTGTCCGTCTGTTAGCACGATAACTCTCGAAGGGATTGAGATATTTTGATGAAACTTGGTGAGAGGACCCTTCGGGTCAAAGTACAAGTCAAGTTCGAAGATGGGCTCTGTAGCTCTATATTTGAGGGTGGGGGAGGGGTTTCAAATTAAGGGGCAAAAAAAAATATTTTTTGAAAGCTGTTTAGATAGTGGATTTAGGGGTAGAAGACACGCTGAATCCGAATATGAAAATTATTTTCTCACCGGACAAGTAGTTCGCCCGGAATCCGGCCAAAACCGGAAAGTTTGTTAAAAGTAAAAGTTTTATTTGAAGTTGATTAGATGTTTGATTTATGGGTAAGAAGACATGCTGAATACGATGGTGAAAACCATTTTCTTGCCTGACAAGTAGTTCGCCCGGAATCCGGCGCAGACCGGAAAATTTGATAAGAGCAAAATTTGTATTTGAAGTTGATTAGATATTCGATTTAGGGGTAAGAAAACGTGCTGAACACGGTGGTGAAAACCATTTTCTTGCCGGACAAATAGTTCGTCCGGAATCCGGCCAAAACCGGAAAATTTGTTAAAAGCAAAATTTGTATTTGAAGTTGATTAGATGATAGATTTAAGGGTAAGAAAAAACGCTGAATCTATATATGACAATCATTTTTTAACTGGACATATAGTTCGCCCGGAATCCGGTTGAAACCGGATTTTTTTTTTCAGAATTTAAAGTTTTATTTGAAGTTGATTAGATGTTCTTTATAGGGATAAGGAGATACGGTGAACTCGTTTCTGAACTATCTTTTGTTTTTACTGGGCAAGTAGTTTGCTCGGAATTCGGCCGAAACCGGAGATTTGGCAGAAGTAGGCTACACCAGGAAGTTTCGATCAGTATCGCCAAAATAGATATGGCTTATACAGGTATATCTGAACTTGGTTTTCTCAGATGATTAGCCTGGCGAAGACTGGATTTGGCGAAGACAAGACGTAGTTAATATTAAATTTTTGGGATCCCATCGAAAACTTTGGTCTTGTTCCAGAAGGCGATATGACATTTGTCTAGAAGTTGAGTTATCGATAATAGTGCCTTATCCTATCCGCACTTGTGTCCTGCATGTGGTAGAAGAAATCTCAGTCTAATCGGAGCAACCGCTACGGATATACAGAGTTTTCTCAGTGGTGACAAGCCGAAAGTCGAGTGGTTTTTCGCATTTTCTGGAAAACTCTTGACGTAAAATGTCCATAAAGTCACGTTCCGTCACCGAGTCTGTGGGAGCATGTCTGCAAAAGAAACCAAGGAATAAAAGAACAAGAGCTGGAAGCTCACATGGCACTTGTAAGGCTGGGTCTGAGGATGAAAGTAGGAATTCGCCAATTCGTGGGTTTGTTGTGATCATTTGTAAGCAAAACCCTTGACATTTCACTACTTATTATAACATTCTTCTTCCTCTCTAGGGTGTATGAAGGCGAGGTAATCGAGCTGACGCCGAACGTTTCCCTGCTGCTAGTGCTGCCACCTGTTGAGAACGTATGCGCCGTTCCCGGTGAAAACGATCCCCTAGCGTCGAACACGGACTTTCTAATGCTACCTCTCCAGATCTTTGAGACGATTTTGACCCGAACGTATCAACGTGACCTGATAGCAAAATACTCAAGACTTAGTGCAATTTTAGAGATGGACCAGATCTTAGCTCAACATTCCCAAAGAGAGGTACGTTTTAATAATAACAATATTATGCACATCTACGGGGTGCGTCCAAAACACTTCATAAGAAGTGTTAGTCAACAGTGAATTTTTTGAAAGCACCCGAAACTACTTCAGATGAACGGGCGTTCCAGCAGTCCACCTCTCTCTTAAAATCGTGAAGTGAGTCAGCAGGTACATTAAAACACGTTTCCTTATACAGTGAAGGCAATACAGTTCTTTGAACCTTATGAATTTTGGATTACCTCGGTTTTGATTTTCACCTTTGCAACAGACCAATGTGTTTCAGCTTTCTTTTGACAAACAATGACGTCCAGACTGTATTCAGCTTTCTTTTAGACACGTACAAAGAAACGGACATGTTCTGGTGAGCTGCTTATTGCCCAAGATAAACGGTGCCAAAAATCGATGTGGTCACACATTTTTTAAAGTTCCGCCAAAACCACACTGTAGTCATGGTGCATTTACACGCTGCGTAAAATCCGAGCGTATTTTGAAATCCGAGCGTATTTTACGCACGTATTTGAGCTAGAAAAGGTTTCTAGCAATACGGATGTATTTGTATATAAAACGGACCGATTTCTCAAATACGTCCGTATTGCTAGAGATCTTTTCAAGCCCAAATAGGTGCGTGAAATACGGACGTTTTTCAAAATACGCTCGGATTTACGCAGCGTGTAAATGTACCATCATCAGACCGACCGTAAGCCGTAAACGGAGGATTACTGGGAAATGCTTCCTGTGTGTTAACCTCCGTTTCGTTGTTCCCATTTCTCTTTTTAACAGATTACAAATCGTGATTACCACAATTTCTCACCCCTCTTGCGCTTGCCAATCAGTAATATATTAATTTTTCAGGCGTTTTCGGCGATCGAAGTCAGCGATGCGAAGCAGCGCGTTTCAAAACTAGCGGACCTCCAGAGCGTCTTGGACAACACTTGGAGGGGCTGCCGCTGGATCATGGACGTCGTTAGCGTCGCGCGCGACAAAAACTCACCAGTCGGCGTTAGTGTCAAACTTTTACAAATGGATTTAGCCCTAAACCTCGTCAAAGATGTACCCGACGGACGCTCAAGCCAGAGCACCACCCGTTCGACGAGCAGCGTTTCGTCTCAGTCGGCCGAAAACCGTCGCGCAACCCCACGAAGAATGTTGAAAATCAAGAGCGAAAACCGTCTCACGCAAGATCGATTTCGGGACTATCCGAAAATCGGACCGCTCGTCCGAAACCTGTCCGAGAAACAAATGCTCGCTTGTCCCGAGTGCTCCATACCCTACAACCTCCCGGGGTATGTGTCGAACTGCAGTGCGTGTAAATGCAATCGGAGTGGGAGGCAAGTGGAGAGTGAAGAACTAAGCGACCGTCGTGCCATGTCACGAAGTGAAACCCAACTGAATACTCAGAGTGTAAATGGGGGCGGTCACACTCAAGATCTGTTTTACGATAACGTGGCCCTTTCCGATAGTGCTTATGGTAATATGTGTCATAGTATGTTTCCGAAATATGTGCACGGTGACGATAGAACAAATCAGAGTATAAATTCACTAAAAACTGTGAACTCACAGTCTGTTAGTTCTCTGAGTGCGACTGGTCGCTCAGCTGGGCACCTCCTCAACCCATCCTCGAATTCACTCAATTCAACATTGACCTCACTGAACTCCTCTGGGAACTCACTTAACTCTACTGTGAATTCACACTTGTTAAACCCAACGGTGCACAGTCTCAGCGCTCAGAATCTCACGCCACTCAGTGCACGAAGTGTGAACTCGCTTAATCTGAGCCAAGACCAGGACAACATGTCAGTGAAGTCGTCGGATAGCTGCACTAAAACGAACAGCACCGATAGCCAGCATGGGGATATGGAGAAGGAAGAAGACTGTGTGGTACAGGTTTACGCGGCATATGAGACCGGTCTAGCTTCTGGCACGAGTGTGAAACTGCATATAACGCCGAAAACGACCGCTAGGGAGATAATCGACTTGGTGGTTAAACAGCTGAACATGGCTCTAGTGATGAAAGGTCGTGCAGGACCAGTGTACTCAAACGAGCAACTTCGGAACTTCTGTTTAGTTGCTGTAGTGGGGGCTAGGGAGCGGTGTTTTCGGGATGATTTTAGGCCCACGGCGCTTGCAAACCCGTGGAGAAATGGTAGGCTGTATGTAAGGATGAAGAAGGATTTGTTAGCAGCCATAGAGCAGAATTCGAGGGTAAAGCAGCCTGTAGTCAGCCAGTAGATTGTTAGCAGTAAGGAGTAGCAATCCATACATTGCATGATTATTCTTCATAGCGTACATGGAATCAGATCTTCCGGAATCTCACAATCACCCTTATCCCCGAAACTTCGAATTTCTCTCATTACATCCCACCCACCCTAACGACAATTGACTGATTTGCGCTTTTACCATGATATCCCTTCTCCAAACTGCCATAAGCCTATATGAATGTGGAAAAGGAATTAAGGAAAATGTGAATTATGAAGCTAGGGAAGAATCAGCGGAAAAAATCATCTCAAAATATTTGGGCAAAAAGCGAGTATTTGACGCTGCATATCCTTTGAATGCGTGTAACAGTCCCTCTCCAAGCGTGGTGGTATTATGAAGATCGCGTGGTTAGATTTGCGACTAAAAATATTTGCTCGGCTAGGTGTGTGATAAAAACATTATTGGCCTGGGCGACCATATGCTACTGCTACGAGGGGACTTTGTGACATGGTGCCTGTATAATAATGTAAAACTGTCATTTGAATGCATCATCATCTCCTAGGAAACCTTCTCGATTCGGTTGTAATTTGCCGCTAATTAACCGAAGCCGTCTAGCGATTGACAATGAAAGCGTGTAGAACGCATAGACACTTTTCAGCTGGTGAAATATTTTGCACTCGCACCATTCGGCATTATTGTGGTGCGAATGGGTGGATCACACCAATGTCGGCTTGTGTCATATTTTGGGAGATATTCTCAGTCAGCCACATGGCACTTAGTCTGGCTGTTTCCGGCCTCTTTGGCGTATTTCTTGCTTGCCGATTTCCCCCCCCCCCCCCCCCCCCGTCAGCTTAAGCTACTATGGTAAAGATTTTCCTGATGAAAGTTTGTCCTAATCTGTGGCTGAGAAGTCATTAGGTGAAGGGTGGTCCTAGCTCTGGGTTTGCGGCAAGTTCAAGCCAGTTGGCGCCTGCAGCTCCTCGTGTGAATGAAAGACGCGCCTGCAGCTCCGTTTCCGAGGGATGCTATCGCAAAATCAGGCAGCCGGGCGTCGGTTTGTCGTAGTGCGCTAAGATGTAATTGAGCGTAGCGGATTAGTCTTGGTTCCTGCAGCGACCGAACTTTGTCATAGGTCCCAAATATTCCTAGCCGTATCCGGGAAATAAGTCTAAACTACTTAGCTCTTGCCCATTTATAGTACACAGATACGGAACAAATTTAGTCGGTTGAGTCTTTTTAAGTAGTAGGCAGTGAGAAAAGGGAAGCCAAATGTCAGCCAGAATGCTTAAGGCATACCTGTAGTTTGCAAGATCTGCATGAAAATAATACGTACGATCTTTGTGCTTGACTACTATCAGCTCTCGAGAGGATGGCGAGCTCAGTACATCCACAGACATAGAGGTGTTAGATTTTCGTTCAGAATATACTGGGGTACAGTAGGGTGATGTTGTTGTTTTTTTTTTGTAAGCTGTGATACAGTGTTGAGTGTTAATTATTTGAACAATCGTTGTCCGATCTCAGCTTTGTTATTGAAAACTCAAATGTATTTTGATTAAAAGATGTTACTGTTTTTGAACGAGGAGTCTTCGTGCTTTATTTGTTTTTCATTACTTACGGGGAAGAAAATGAGTTTTTTCGCAGAGCTGATGAGATGCACAAATTTTTTTTTGGCGGAGTATACGCCATCTAGTATTTGCGGGGAGGACACGCCATCTAGCGTCTTGACGGAGACTCCAGCTTAGATAACGTGGGTAGCGCCATCTATATTGGTATTTTCGGAAAGTAGGCGGAGCTTAAGAATTTGGGTCTTGGCCACGCCCCTTTGTTGAAAGTAGGCGGAGCTTTCGGAATTGGGGTCTTAGCCACGCCCCTTTTCGAAAGTGGGCGGGGCTTATTCCTATTTGTATTTTAGGGAGCAGCACATGCCATCTAGTGGGTTCTGTTGGTACCACGAAACTCAAGCTTAGATAAACGTCGGTGGCGCCATCTATATTGGTATTTTCGGAAAGTAGGCGGAGCTTAAGAATTTGGGTCTTGGCCACGCCCCTTCTTTGAAGGTAGGAGGAGCTTTGGGAATTCAGGTCTTGGCCACGCCCCTTTTTGAAAGTGGGCGGGGCCTGATCCTATTTGAATGTTAGGGAGCAGCATATGCCATCTAGTTGATCTTGTTGGTACCAGTCAGCAAAGGGAGACATCTATCGACCATATTTCAGTCAAGATCAGTTCGATTAAGCTCACTAGATGGCGGGCAACACTCTAAATTCCTACCTTTTCTCGGTATCCCCACAAGATCTATTAGATGACATTTCCATTTCCTTGCAATCCGCCCATCTTTAAAGGGCGTGGCCTAATTCGTTCATAAGCTCCCACTGAGTAAAAAAGCAAAGATGGCGTTACAAGATTAGTGTCTTCGCTTTATTCAAGCGGGAAGTTGCACATAAGTTTATTCAGAGACGAAATTTCACATTATCATGATAATTTGCACTATTTGGAATGGGAGAGACATGTCTCATCTTACTTTGGAGAAACAAAAATAATTCATTTGACCAAGACCGTACCGACACGGCTCAAACAGGCTGTGTCGACTGATAAAACAAAATTCTTGCTTACATTTTCTACCAAATATTCACCTATGAACGATTTCTCGCAGCTTCTCAGTAGAGTATTTTACTCTTCAGTAGAGTACTTCATCTTCGAAGCGAAATAACATCATGAAACTGGAGGGAATAGTTTTGGGCCAATTTGTTTTCTGCTGAGACGTCGAACGCAAGTTGCGTTTTTTTTATTGAAGTTTTGTTCGCCGTTAGCTTAGCCGGTTGCTTAATTTCCGTTTTGAAACGCCGTCGAAGTTTACCGCTTGCTTAATGATGAGCACGCCACTACAGGCTCACAAAATCTCATTGCTACCAGAGGTGTTCGAAAGTCAAACTCCTCTCTGATTACTAAGCCAAGTGGTTGAGCTAGGTCGACAACATCTTTACACTTGCTTTCATGCCTTTACCCCCGCGTTTAGACCCTCAAACCCTAAAAACATTGACCTGAAAACTTCTGTGATGACTCGGCACCTCCTAGCAAACTTTATTTCTTATCAACAGAAAAAAGACTATAAGCTGACGCCTCTTTCCCGTGTGGCTCCTTCCTCCTTCTCTTTATCTTTGTCGGTTTTAAATCCAATGCTTCCTGCCAGGACGCCATTAACTCATCTGCTGCTTAGCTGAAGATATCCCCAAAAGCGCTTAGTCATTCGAAAAGTTTTCCTCGTTGGGAATTTTTTTGGGGGGTGAAATGGACCTTAGAAGCGTGACAAGGGCAGAAAATGAGAGCTGTTCTTTTCCGTCGAGACGTCAAAGTCTCCAGAACATGTTGGATGCTTCACTTGGCCCAACCACAAAGGCACGTGCACCCACATTCCGAATTTCGCAATCGGATGCGAATTTTCTCCTTCACTCCGGAACTCTCACGCACCGTATGCAGGTTTCGCATAGTAACACGAATTTCACATCTTCGCATGCGAAATCTTATCGGACTGTATGTGCACGTAGTTGTAAGAGATATACTTTGATATTTGGAATGGAATTCTCACTGGAGGCGATTTTCGCTTTGCTTCAGCGAAGTGCCCGTACAACGCGAAAACAAAGCAAACGGAATTAAGCAAAATATTTCGGAGAACAAAATCGGATTCACCAGCTAAAACCGCTACACTGGAATGAAACTATCCTACCTAAAAATGGGCTTCGATTCAAACTATCCTACCTCCAAATGCGCTGCGAATCAAACTATCCTATGTCCAAAACCGCTACTTTTCAGGAGAGCTGTTTGAAGATTGCAACATAGTATACTTCGCAACATAGGATAAGAAAGAAAAAGGTGATTGAAGACATCTAGCGGCGTAGTGCCAATTCTGACTGCAAATTCGGATTCAGCACACAATTTCGCACAAGATAGACTACTAATCCATTTTTTCCATTTTTGGACATAGGATAATTTGATTCGGAGCGCATTTGGAGGTAGGATAGTTTGAATCGAAGCCCATTTGGAGGTAGGATAGTTTCATTCCAGTGTAGCGAAACGTGAATTGGCGTTCCCACGTTAGCCAGGGCAGGGAGTATTCCCATTTTCCCCCAAGCAGAACTCGCAGAGCTAAGCGAAAATAACTCCATGCCGGTTCCTGTAAGTAAATGTGTTTTACTACAAAGCGCGGTAGCGTCACAAACCTTGCGTTTGCGAATTCGGTATGAAATTTGCAGTTACGATCGTAATTAATGACCTCTTGTCATGTACCTCGAATTTTACTTATAGTTTCAAACTTAGCACACCACGTCAGCAATCTGACTAATCGACATTCCAAGTTAACGAAGCGTTTCGAAAACTTCAGCAAACTGTTGTGCGTTAATAAATGAAACTAAAAATAAGCAACAGAGGAATTGCTAATTAAAGCCAAGCAGGGCTAGAAACAAGCACCAGGTAAACTGCTAATTAAAGCCAAGCGGGGCTAGAAAAACTCATACGTCAGAGATCGTTTCGAGCACCAAATCCAACAGTTGCGTCGTTTTGTCTCACCATATAACCAATAGAGAAATGTGGCATCAAAGCGAACAAATTTCGATTTTGCCCCCTTAATCGTCTAATAGTTCACAAACATTCCCCAAAAAAGAGATAATTTCTATTCTGAGGGAGATGTTAATTAGCGGCTTGTGCTCAGCACTAATTACTGATTCCACCCAGACTTCACAGGAACTACGGCGCGCAGGCACTACCCGTACATTGCCCTTTTAATAATCTAAAATTCGTTCTCTATGACACCACTATTGAAGGAGTGAGTCCCTCTGATCGGCAAGTATATGATCAAGAACAAATAATCTGACACAACCTCCGTCTCCCTATCTCTGTAATATGACTATGCGGAGTCGAATATTTTCCATACCCTGTCCGCTACGAACGAGCGGAGTTTAGTAGAGGTCAAAGCTTATTGGTTCAATGGACGCACTCCAGAGCGAGTCAGCGCGCGGAGTACTGCCAGCCTCCTTCACTATTTTTTTCTGCAATAAGCAACGGCGAAGACGGAAGATGAGTAAACGGGTATCAACATCAGCTCAAATGTAGAGTAAATACCTCTATGTCTGCTCAGTTTTGTCGGGGTATTCATAGTCGCTGCATGGGACTAAAGACAGAAGTTCTATTAGATTATTGGTCCTTGATATGATGAACATTTTTTTTCCATCTCCGATTTGGTTTGGTATCATTTTTGCTAATCTGACACTAAAATCCCTTTTCCTGTTTTCGTCAAAACGAGGAAAGCCGAGTTGAATGGTGTTAAGCAAAACGGAGAAGTTGAAGGGTGCCAAGTTTTTCTTTCAATTAGTTATTTGTATCTAAAACAGGTTTCATTGCGGAAGCAAAGCAGAAAGCTTGAAGAAATAAAAAGTTCTTTTTTTGCCGTTTTAGGACGAAACTCTCCCATACGCAGGTTTCACCGAGTTCGACTATCCGATGTCCAAAAAACGAAAATTGCAATATTTTCGAAAAGATTTACATCCAGA
This sequence comes from Branchinecta lindahli, assembly GCA_023053555.1. NCBI lineage: Eukaryota > Metazoa > Arthropoda > Branchiopoda > Anostraca > Branchinectidae > Branchinecta > Branchinecta lindahli. The sequence goes on along the minus strand of JAKZAO010000008.1, from coordinate 15,143,761 downwards.
TTTTTCTTTCGTTGAGATACTCAATTCTTTATAATACCATCATTGTCAGCGGAAAGGATAGTTTCACCCAAACCCGGGAATGAACTAGAGATACAGTTTCTACCTCGACCGATGTATCCCTCGAAGCCTTCTTCTGGCAAAAATAAGACCAAAAACAAAAACAGAGCGGAGACCATTCAGCAAAAACAGCAAACTCCACTAAACATTCAAATATGGATAGGCAAATAATATGCTTAAAAAACAACAACATAACAACATAACTTGGGCTCCCACAATTCGCTCTATTAGAATGAAACTAGCCTATCTTTATATGTATTATGTTTAACTGTTATTGATATGACCAATTAACTGATTGTATACTTTATATTTTAATATGATTATGTTTGACGTAAAGGTCAAATTCTGCGCATGAGCTGTGAAAGATCCCCGTTATGAATAAGACTCTATTCTACTCTACTCTATCTCCAAATATGCTCCGACTGAAACTATCCTATGTCCAAAACCGCTACTTTTCGGGTGAGCCATTTGAAGCTGGGTACAGATTAGTTTCACTAAGTAGTAAAAGCCAGAAAAAAGAACGATTTAGAAGAAACCTAGAGCGTGTTCCACCCTTCTAACAATAGTAACTGTTGGTTACTATTTCCGTTCCAACCTCACGAAAAGTTACTACGCTGACCGTTTCAACCTTCTCGAAATAGTAACTAATAGTAACTATTTGCTTACCATGCTCGGAAGTGTAGTAAGCGTGGTCACTACGGATCTCTGTAACGTGATTGGCTGGACTGACCCGGTGGAGTGATATTTTACCGAGAATTTCAAAATGCGTTACAAGCCTTGACGCCAAGAAGCCAAAATTCGTGACGTCATGCGTAGTAACTTTGGTAAGTAGGGTGGAACACGCTCCTAGCGTCAATGGGCAAATTCAGGCTGCAAGTTCGAACTCAGCCCAAATTTTCGCACAAAACAGCATACTAATCAATTTTTGCCGTTTTTGGACAGGATAGTTTCAACCGGAGCACACATGGAGATAGGATAGTTCCAATCCGAGCGTGTTTGGAGATCGTGTAGTTTCATTCTTACAGAGCGAAAGCTAAAATATGAAACGATTAAATTTTGGGGACGTCAGCGAAACAGTGTAACATTTTACACATTTGAAAACAACGAAAGTTGGCCTAGAATGGTGGGGGGGGGGGCGGCATGGGTCCTTTGCGACAGGCGAGCCGACACCACGCAGCATTGCACTAAATAACACTGTCTCAACCAAGTTTCCAAATACACCAAGTCACAGGTATCACACAAACCACTGCTATTATTATAGGTAGCAAAAATGACGACTCGTCCTCGTAGGGGTTGGGAGCTCTTGGACCGCTTGTGATTTTTTCGCGCGTTGGTGACGGTTCATCTTCGGCTTCGAGTTCTTCAACTTTCTCGTCAGTGGTAGGTGGCTCTGGCAGCGGTGGTAGTTTCGGTACATCTGGAGAAGAAGGGGCATTTTAGCACAAGAATAAGGGGAAATGAGGAGGCACCTTTGTACGACACTCCCTCTCGAACCGAACCCACGTGCCGTGACTCCAAAGTAAGCTATTCTGCCACGATTTTACTACTTTCAATTCCTCTGAGTGCTGACTCATACCTGATCCCTCAGAATCTTTAATGACCTCACGCTTCGTAACGCGATGCTAGCGCGAGATTATCTTAGACTTGCCCATACTCTCTGACATGTAGATTGATGTAGAGTTTATAAGCCTTAGGAACCAGCTGGTTCCCACTGAGAAGATACCGCCCACTCGAGATTGATTCCCCCTCCCTCCACCCCCACACAGATGATCGGATCCGGGAAAGGAAGGTTGCGTTGGAGATTGGGTCGGTTCCTTTATACGCGTGCCAAGTACCATCGGCCTAGCTCACGTAGATGTGACTGAACTAGCAAAAGGTGGTTTGACCGACAGACATTGCGATCGCTATATGACACTTTAGCGGAAGGCTGTAAGTGCCATAACAACTTTTGTTTTGCCAATCGAGTCTGGTTCGTCAGTGAGGTTAACATTGCTAAAAACAAGGCTTCGAACGTCGAAATCTGTCAAGGAAGAAAGAGAATAATTACACTAGAACAGGGCTTCTCTCTTCAACTCTTAAGGAAGAAGAAAACTAGAACAAGGGATCCTGCCTGTTCACCTACATCCCTTACCACGGTATGTGCAAAAACACACAAAGTGTCCCAACCCATACTGACCCAAACAAGTACGGTAAATTGACAGCCACCTACCTTCGATGCCCCCTTTATACAAGAAAAAGGCGTTGATTTTCGGATTATCGTACGGACCCTGAAAAAAAGAAAAACATTAGTATCTTACAGCTATATATACCCACATGGGCTCATGATCTTTTTACCGCTGCTCACGCCCAAAAGTAGGATTTGCTTCCTATGTTCCACTACTGCCAAACCATGGATAACAATAGTCTATCTGACCAAGTCCAAAACACGCCAGTGATCCTCAGGAAGAAGGAGCAAATGTCTCGGCAACGACTCAAATCCTGTGTCAAGCCATCACGGCGATCTTTGGGAGCAACTGTGATACCACTTCTGCCTTTCTTCCGCTAGGTACCCGGAGAGGCGGGAGATTTCGCATCGGTAAGGAGATATAGTCATCAAGAGTAATCCAATTTGGATTATTGGAGTAATCCAATGAAAGTGAAACTGAAAAACTGAAACTCAGAACACATATGAGACGTACAAACAAAGGAGTCTGCGATCTCTTCACAGCAGATCCTGGTCTCTGTTGACCTTTGTTTGTTCTACCGTAACTGGCGAAAGTTGAGCGGTTTGGAGATAGACGGGTTGTAACCAAGCAAACCACTGTTTATATCATATTATTATGTTTGGGAAATTCCTCCGAATTGGTTTGCGTCACCACGAACGGTTTATTCAATTCATTCTTATTTCATTTATTTTTTTGTATGCGGTTATTATGTTTATTCAAACCAGTGCTAACATTATCCTTTTTGCCATGGCCTTCGGACTTTTGTGTAAATATATTCTATTCTATAAATAGCTGTTGTTGTTGTCAAGCGTGTGTTGCATTTTATTGTGAATTGTTACGGCCCGAGGGCTTTGTAGAACTATCGTCTCATATTCACATTACGCAGGCTATGGGGCTACGGAGCATGGTGGGCGTTCTTTGGGGTAAGGATTTTCTTATTTGAGTTGCGTTTTCAGACAACAACGAGTTTAACACGGAGTTTAACACCAATGTGCAAATACCCGTTTTCATATCACGGTGTTTACTCTTGAGTTTAAAGTTTAACTGAAAAGCCAACTCATTTGTGTGTCATTTAACTGGATACCCTGAATCATTTGGATTCCGCAAAGGGATTTTTGATTTTCCACTATCTGCTCTAGTTACGAGGCTCAGAATATCTCCAGCCGTCGCCACAGCGTAAATTCTACTATGACGCGGGAAATTTTAATCTCAACACAAATGCGGCTTTTCAGTGGGCAGGGGTGAGATTGGTGAAGATTGCTTAGTGCCTGAACAAAAAAAAATTGATAAATCTTTCTCGTAAGGCATATAGCAAAAATACAAGCGCATAGAGGCACAACAAATCACACGGAAATTCCATTATTTGAAAATCCATTATTCGTGAATAGCGGAACAACGAAGTCACTTATTTTCAGCGGGTCTTCAAGCCAATTTAAGTGAATAAGTGATGGGTAACTAGATTGTCCTATCCTAGCCCTTTTCGGTTAAACTTTAACGTCTAAACACGCAACATAACTTGCTAATCGGGAGAGTTGTGTGTTCTGGGTAATCGGTGTTAAACCGCGCATAACACGAATGCTTAAAACGCTTTTAAACATAAACACAGTGACACAGTGTTTGACTCTGGCAACTGAAAACGCTTTTTGTTAAACTCAGGGAAAACACGAACGTCTGAAAACACAACTTTGGTGTTTATCTCAAGTTTCTGAGTGTTGAGGCGTATCCTCGCCGTTCCCCGAGGACTCCTCGGGGAATCGAAGGGGACGTCGAGAATAGAGAGAGTCACTCCACGCAGACTCCGTGTATGGAGAACAACGAGAACACGGGGAACGCTTCTAAAATGGATCTTGTTCCAAAAAAAAATACGCAGTTGACGAAATTAGTCTGGATCCACTTTATTTTTATGGCACTTGCAGCTTCGCTCAAGTGCCATATACCGATCACTTTTCCGTCGGTCGGTCTGTCGGTCTGTCGGTCGGTCGGTCAGTCCGGTGATCGCGAGTTAGGGTACTTGCAGATGTGCTAGGACGATGAAACTTGGCAGGCATATCAGGGACCCGACCAAACTAACTTGCAAATAGTCAATTTCCCGATCCGACCACCGTGGAGGGAGTAGAGGGCGGGGGAATCCTGAGAATTTAGTAGTTTTTGTAAAACCCCTACCCCTTTCTACACACTAGTAGGTCTGCGCGCGGCGTGACGTCACTCATTGCATCGGATCACTCTGTTAACATTGGAAAGAGCTAGTGCATTCGAGGGTCAAAGGGGTTTGTATATGTGGTGCAGTGCTGATGACGGTTTTTGGGATTTTCACGACGAAACTTGGGAGGCGTATCAGGGACCCGATCAAACTGACGTGTAAATAAAAATTCACTCGATCCGATAGTCGTGGGGGGATTGGAGGGAGGGGGAATCCGGAATATTTAGCCATGCGTAACTTTGGAACGGGTGATCGGATTCGAGTGAAATTTAATAACTGAACAGAGGGCGTGCATGTGGGGATCTTTTTCATGTCCGGACCGGATCCGACAACAATTGGGGGGGGGAATACGTGACCGGATTGGACTGAAGAGATCGGGATGGAACTTTGTGGGAATAACAAACAAGTCCAAAACTGAACCGGATTGGCTCCGGCGACTGTGGGGGGAGTTTGAGGGCGGGTCCGGAATTCCGGTGATCGCGAGTTAAGGTACTTCCAGATGTGCTAGGACGATGAAATTTGGCTGGAATATTAGAAATTTGACAAGATTGGCTTAGAAATCGCCACTTTCCAAATCCGACCATTCCTTAAAGTACCAATCATGACCGCAAATTAAGAAAAATACTTTTAAGCAAAATATGCATTTCCATCATCCCCATGAGCTCATGATCATTTTTGCCTCAAGGGTTTTGCTTACAAATGAAGTTCTAACTCCCTTAAAGTGTGCATCTTAACCGCAAGATCGAAAAGTACTTTTTATCAAACGATACATCTCAACCCATGATCAGTTGTCCCACAAGGGTTATGCAAAAAAAATAATTTCTTGCACCCTTAAAGTGCGCATTTTACCCGCATTAGTGAAAAAAAAAATACTTTTGATCATACGTATATATCAATGATCCCTAAGAGCCTGCTATCGTTTTTGCCTCAAGGGTCTTCCTTACAGATGAATTTCTAGTGCCTTTAAAGTGCGCATCATTACAGCCAAGTTCAACGATAAAATACTTTTTTCTCTAGCTCCCTTAAAGTGCGCATCTGAACCGCACAGTCGAAAATTACTTTTGATCAAGTAATACATCTCAACCCTTGCAAGTGCCATATGAGCTTACAGCTCTTGTTTATTTTGTTACTCTGATTCTTTTCAATCAATTTCACATTTAACCAATACCAGCAAAAATTGATTTCCCTCCGAATCTGAACGGGAGTCCTTTTTTATGGTGATGATAATCGGAGCATTCCCCGCCCGTCGTGACTTGCGAGAATACGGGGAGTGAGTCCCCGCGACAAACAAAACGCGGGGACTCCTCAAATGGAGTCCTCGGGGAACGGCGAGATTACGCCTTTGGTTGTTATTTTACTCCAAAGCGGAGCGCTGGATCCACCTTCGAGTCCAACTGAGATAAGGGCGATTCTGGCGATCTCATGGATTCACTTTCCAACAAGACCAAAGGTTTCGATGGGATCCCAAAAATTCAATATTTGCTCCAGACAATTAAGTTTTGTCTTCGCCAGATCCAGTCTTCGCCAGATTCCTTGAACATTTTTACTCTTAAAACTAGAAACAGATTAAGGCCAAATAGCTAATCATCTGAGAAAACCAAGTTCAGATATGGATTCAGCATGTGTATTTACTCCTAAAAGTCTTATCTGTTTTGACGAAACCGATCGAAACGATCCTGCCTTACTTCTGCCAATTTTCCAGTTTCGGCAAAATTCCGGAACTACTTGTCCGGCGAAAAAAATAAAGCTCACAAACGAATCCAGCTTATGTCTCTTACCCCTATAACAAACATCTAATCAACCTCAAATAAAAATGTAACTTATAGCAAACTTTCCGGTTTCAGCCGGATTCCGGACGAACTACATGTCCGGCTAAAAAATAATTGTCATATACGGATTCAGCATCTCTTCTTATCCCTAAATCGGACATCTAATCAACTACAAATACAACTTTTGCTTTTAACAAATTTTACGGTTTGGGCCGGATTCCGGGCGAACTACTTGTCCGGGTAGAAAATGATTTTCATATAAGTGTTCAGCATGCCTTCTTACCCCTAAATCGAACATCTAATCAACTTCAAAACAAACTTTTACTTCTAACAAACTTTCCGGTTTTGGCCGGATTCCGGGCGAACTACATGACTGGCGAGAAAATGGTTTTCATCGTCGTGTTCAGCATGTCTTCTCACCCCATAATCGACTATCTTATTAGCTGTTTAAAAATATTTTGTCTTTCCCTTAATTTAAACCCCTCCCCTACCCTCAAATATAGAGCTACCCCCCCCCCCAGTACTTTGACCCAAAGGATCTTCCCACCAAGTTTCATAAAAATATCTCAATCCCTTCGAGAGTTATCGTGCGCACAGACGGGCGGACAGACGGACAACTTTTGCGCTGTCATAGGTATCCCTCCACTTACGTTTTGGGATCCCAAAAAGCAAAGCGAGCCGCCCCGCCGAGCGCAAGAACTAACGGAAAGTGGTTGCGGCTTTACAACTTCTCGCTGGCTCACCACTTCCCACGTACGCAGTGAATTTACTTTCCACGTTACTTTCCTCATGGTGGGTTTACACACCTCGTAAAATCCGAGCGTATTTTGACATCCGAGCGTATTTTGAAATCCAAGCGTATTTTACGCGCGTATTTAAGCTTGAAAAGATTTCTAGCAGTACGGACGGATTTATACACAAAACGGACCGATTTCTCAAATGCGTCAGTGTTATCTTCTTACAAATATATAATAATAACTGGTATTGTATCATAAACCAACCGAGCGGTTGTTGACTTAATCAAATACCGTGACCGGCTTGGGAAGGAACATCGCTTCATAAATCTTGGAGGAATAAATATAGATTTATTACGAGAAGTTATGGCAGAGAGGTAATAACAAAAGAATGTAGTGTGGCCTTTTTGTACTACAACATAACAACGATACTCAGCCCATAAATCGGCGTCCTCTCCTTTTCCTGCAGCGCTCATGCTGCCTCGATACGACTTTTGGCCTCGATGGTAGCTCAAACCCCGGGTTTCATTCAATTTTCTCCGAGCACATTCCGTGCGAAATAATCTTCTTTCACCCGCGCTCAGAATTCATTGTAAATCGAAATAGCTTCACAAGGTAATACGGAAACGAAATAGTGATTTTGCGTTCTTACATTTAAGACATGGGTTACATCCGTATTGCTAGAGATCTTTTCAAGCCCAAATACGTGCGTAAAATACGCTCGTATTTCAAAACAACAGCCTCGAAAGGCAAGGCGAGTTTTAGCCGCGGTCGCAAGAACACACGGCGGATAAGCTAGCGGAGCTTTCCAGACCACAAAAATCTTTGAACGCCAAGGCCTGAATTGTCCGAGGCTTAAAGGTCAGCTGATGATAACGTATCAGATGAACTGTTCTAAAATATGAATGTGAATGTGAAGGTGATTTGTTAGACGATATTTATTATTTTGGGTCCACCGGTGGCAACAACAGATGTTCGGAGGTTCAGGGGACGATCACAATCAGAAAACAGTACTCAGAAAATGTTCTGAGGATGAGGACCCTCGGGATCCCACCATTGCACCACGTTTTCGAGGGGAATAATTTCAGTCACTGTTTAATTTCATAATCGGAGCAGAGCAATGTATAAGGACATAATTTATCCAAACGAAAGACTACAAACTCCACATATCTCAAAAGAGGGTTCCAGCTCCCCCCTCCCCCCCAAAAAAACAGGTACTTATTATTTATAAGTACACTTGTTACACTATTTATTAGAATGGTCGTACAATCCGTTGGTTGTTCCACCTGTTATTACCTTGGCATCTTTTTGGAAGTTGTTCTCTATACTAGCTGAGATATAAATATTCCGAAGTCTACGTACGCGATTGTCAAAGAGAGTTGGGGGGAGAAGGTTTATTTTAAGGCGGGCTTAAAAAGGAAGGAATTAAAGTTGAAATTAAGTTTTTGGGGGATTGTTTACAGTTTGAAGAAAAGAGAAAATATATTGGTAAAGGTCATGGAAATACGTCCTTTCTTCTGCCCAATGTGTAGGAGTGCGAATGATTATTTGAGCCATTTTGAGCGTGTTCCATCCTACTTACCGTAGTTACTACGCATGACGTCACGAATTTTGGCTGCTTTGGCGTCAAGGCTGGAACGCATTTTTCTATTTTCGGCAAAACATCATACCACAGGCTAATTGGACCAATCACGTTACAGAGATTCGTAGTTACCACGCTTACTACGCTCCCGAGTATGGTAAGCAAATAGTTACTATTAGTTACTATTTCGAGAAGGTTGGAACGGTCAGTGTAGTAACTTTTTGCGAGGTTGGAACGAAAACAGTAAAAACAGTTACTATTGTTAGAAGGGTGGAACACGCTCTTTGTGTGCGAGTGTAGTGAGCTGAATCTTTAAGATCCGAGGAATTCGGTTAAAGAGTGTTCGAGATATTTAGGATATTGAAAAGTATGCAATCTAACGTGTGGGAGAATGTTTGTGAATTTTCCGGACTCGGTTGCGCCACCGCTGTATATTCAATACTGTCATTCTTGTTTTGTTTTGTTTTTTGTATGCTGTTTATTATGTTCATTCAAACCGAAATATGTTCTTCGACATGGTCTTGGGGCTTTTGTGTAAATATATTATATTCTTTTTTTTCTTTCTTTTTATTACAAACCCACTATACAACAGAAAAGTGGAAAACGAAGGGAAAAAAAAGCACATATAACATATCATCGAACTAATAGAAGCAAGCATCTTGACTTCGAAGTATGCGACCGTCTACACGCTCGCCGCTCAATTTCTAGTATGCATCTATTCTATGCTGTATTAATATGTAAACTATCTGGTGAGGGTCCGTCTTGGACAAGTAATTAGAGTCTTTCCAGCAAGTGCGGAGTAGCACTGCCCACACCTGGAGTATTGGAAAGGCGAGAGCGCTGTAAGCGCAACCTCAAATCACCACATACTCCAAATTAAGTAATTTTTCAGTGATGTACTTTAGACTGATTTCTGTTGTTACCATCAATGTTCTTTTTCCTTCTTTTTTCTTTTTCTTCTCATTAACTCCATCTTTATGAACAGTTGTGCATCACGAATCACGATGGGCAATAAATCAACAAAAAATGGGTAACTGCTTCTTGTTATTAAACAACAAGGGTCAAATTACAACTAGTCATCGAGAGAGGAAGTAGTAAACCTAACATCAAGCAAGGAGGAAACCTAACATTAAGAGTTTGGGAAGACTCCTCAAGCTGGCAATGAGACATCGTTAGAATTTCATATAGTGATTGTCGAGTGAAAATTATTTATGTTATGGGGTTTAAAATTTTGTTTGTTAGTTTTTGTTTTTTCCGTTGAGTATTTGTGTTGCCATGACCCTCGGGCTTTTTTGCAATAAACATCATATCATATCATCAAGGTGGTGTCAAACCTAGTTTGAAAAGTGACAAGTAAACTGACCTTTACAAATTCCAGTCGGACTATGTCGCCATCAACATCAGATTGTTCATCATTGACAGTCAGCTTTCCCTTCCGCACAGAAAAAGGGATATACTCATCGTGTGCTACGGCGCGTCCCACCTGCTCGTAGATGTCCAGATTTTGGACCACTGTGTGACGACCATTCAAAAGGACATCAAAAACCTAGAATCGGAAAATGATATTAATTTCTGACAAGACAACATTCGAAATTCCTAAAGCCAGGCTTAACTTTCCAGATATCTGGAGCTTCCCCACAGTCAAGTCATACGGATCGTCATGATACTAATGTGGACAAGTGGACTAGTTACTGTTGAACTCCCACTGTCTTATGTACAACTCTTGTGACAGACATAGTGAACAGTCGGATCCATAGATAGGCTGGTGGGTAACATTCACTGAGACATATGCAGAACCTCCATTACTTGGGAAGCAGATTGCACATTTTCTACTTTTTCTTCGAAATTAAGACCCAGTTTTAATTTTGAAGAAAAAGCTGACAAACTTTTATAAAAAAGCATCGGAAGCCCTCCTACCACAACCTGTACCCATTCTTTAACAAGTGATTAATGCGATATGTAAGTAATTGTAAGTTAGTTGTTGAAATGATGTGTATTTTTGGGATCCCAAAACGTTAGTGACGGATACCTATGACATCGCAAAAGTTGTCCGTCCGTCCGTCTGTACGCACGATAACTCTCGAAGGGATTGAGATATTTTGATGAAACTTGGTGGGAGGATCCTTTGGGTCAAAGTACAAGTCAAGTTCGAAGATGGGCTCTGTAGCTCTATATTTGAGGGTTGGGGAGGGGTTTCAAATTAAGGGGCAAAAAAAATATTTTGAAACAGCTAATGTGATAGTCGATTATGGGGTAAGAAGACATGCTGAACACGATGGTGAAAACCATTTTCTCGCCGGACAATTAGTTCACCCGGAATCCGGCCAAAACCGGAAAGTTTGTTAAAACTAAAAGTTTTATTTGAATTTGATTAGAAGTTCGATTTAGGGGTAAGAAAACACGCTGAACACGATGGTGAAAACCATTTTCTTGCCGGACAAGTAGTTCGCCCGGAATCCGGCCAGAACCGGAAAATTTGTTACAAGCAAAAGTTTTATTTGAAGTTGATTAGATGTTCGATTTAGGGGTAAGAAAACATGCTGAACACGATGGTGAAAACCATTTTCTTGCCGGACAAGTAGTTCGCCCGGAATCCGGCCAGAACCGGAAAATTTGTTAAAAAGCAAAATTTATATTTGAAGTTGATTAGATGAAAGGTTTAAGGGTAAGAAAAGACGCTGAATCTGTATATGACAATCATTTTTCACCCGGACATACAGTTCGTCCGGAATCCGGTTGAAACCGGATTGTTTATAAGTTTAAGTTTTATTTGAAGTTGATTAGATGTTCTTTATAGGGATAAGCAGATGCGCTGAATTCGTTTCTGAACTATCTTTTTTTTGGCTGGACAAGTAGTTCGCTCGGAATTCAGCCGAAACCGGAAATTTGGCAGAATTAAAGCAGGAAGTTTCGATCAGTATTGTCAAAATAAATATGGCTTATACAGGTATATCTGAACTTAATTTTCTCAGATGATTAGCCTGGCGAAGACTGGACGTAGACAAGACGTAGTTGTCTGGGTCAAATATTAGATTTTTGGGATCCCATCGAAACCTTTGGTCTTGTTTATAGTATTTCACAGCATTTTACTGAAAGGATTATAGTTGATTTAGGAATGGTTTTCTTTTATAATTTATATATTGTACTCCTCAGTTTTGAGGGAAACAAATGACTAAATAAATAAATACTCATCAACCTATGGATCTATTTTACTATGTCTGTCACAAGTGCTGCTAAGGCACTGGGGGAATAACAGAAACTAGTCCGCTTGGAAGCGCTGAACTGGAATATGACGAATTGTGCTATTCTCCAAAAATTCCCATGTATTTTTTGCTTTCCAATTGCAACTGTCAATCAATCCTCCTTTTTCTCCTACCCTGTTCATCTGAATACTTTATGTACCAAATCAAATCAATTCTGTGTCAAATGTGTTGCCTCTACATCGCCTTTCAGATTCCGGAATCTGGGGCGTCCAATACCTGAACTTCCAGACGTATTTGGCCGGGGTTAACCTTCCGAATCTACTGATGCCTGGAACCCGGAAGAAAAGTCTGGAAGGTGGAGCCTGGCGTTTATTGTGTCATACCAACCTTCCCAAGTAGAGAGTCCATTGCAGCTCAATTCGATACAGCTCAATCTGAGGTAAGTGAGTTACGTTGGGATGGGGGGGGGGGGGACACACACAAGTAAAGGTTGGGCTTTGCATGGTACAAGTCTTTCTCGGAAGGGAAAAAAATGCGTCAAGACGAATCCTTAAAACTGAAAGCATGTTGCTAGATACCCCTTGAGACCAAGCTGACTGGACTAACTTCCAGACCCCGACGTTGTCCCTGAAGTGGAACAGCCTAACGAGGACCCTTGCCAAGAAGGGCCGAAATATCACTACCAAAGCATCGTAGCTGACGTATCCGTTTTTAGCAATTATTTAAATACAAGCTTGTTGCTAAGAACTTACACCTGACTTGTAAGTTTGTACGGAAATTGGCTGCAACATACTTTATGATATGTGCGAATAAATTTCTGGGATGCAAATGAAAGCTAGGATACATCAGTCTACCACAAATCCCAGCTTTTTGGCTAGGTTTGCTGAATGTTGGGTATACCAAACGTCTGAAATAGCCTTGCCCAGAGGCGTCACTACTGGGGAGGGACGCCCCCCCAATGTTGTCGGCCAGTCGGTAAAAAATAGCCGAGTCGGCGCGAAGCGCCGCGATTTTTAGTAAAAACAGTCGATCTTTTTCTAGAAAGAGTCGTTTTTCTTAGAAACAGTCGATTTTTCGTAAAGATAGTCGATTTTTTCTTAAAAATAGCCGTTTTTTCTTAAAATCAGCCGGTTTTTCGTCAACACAGTTGTTTTTTCTCACTAATAGTCGTTTTTATCCGCAAAAATAGTCGGAAAAATGACCAGCCAGTCGGTAAATACCTTGTCCCCCCCCCCAAACATTTTGGCTAGTAACGCCTCTGGCCTTGCCAATTGCTGGTAGGACATACAGAGCAATGGTGGGCACCATAATCCAATAAAACATTGATGATTCAAGTGAAATTCAAAAAACAACCATTTGAAATTAATTTTAATTGGTCCAGGTGCCCATCATTTGGCATAGGGTAATTATAGGCTACCGTAAAATGCCCTAACAAGGAACACTGCCAAACAAGGGACAAAAAACCTGGAAAAGTTAAAAAAAATTCTGTATAAAATTAAGTAGACCACTTAATTCTATATTCATTACAGTTTTTGATAGCTGAGAAAAAGCTGAATCCAAAGGTGTAATCACCTTTTTGACAACTCTCATACCTTTCCTTGAGGATTCTTTTTTGCTGAAGTGCTGAAAAACAGTTTTTTTTCATAGACAAAAATCTTGATCTGGCCTCAGGAACCTACGGCCCCCACAAGCAAGAACAATATGTTAGTTTGAAGGCCTTTCTTTGTCAGTGTCGACACCAATTTTCAGCTCATTATCTTCATTATTTTATTTATTACGATTTTTTTTTCTAATTTTCGATCTTTTCACGTGTTGGAGTGCCCTAACTAGGAACAGTGAAAAAAATGTACAAAAATGGAAATAAGTTGACAAAAAAAAGCTGGCTATTGCTCTTAAAGCTGTGAATGATGATATTTTATACCATGAGACAGTTTGGAATTCCAAAAACTGTAATATTTTGACACAGAAAAGGCCACGAACAAAACTACGAGGCTAGAAAAATGGGGTGGTACCCAGTCATTGATGAAATAGATGAACTTGACCTTAAAGGATCATACTGTGTGGTGCGTGGGCCTATCCCACGACATCATTTGACCTGCAGTATTTCATTAAATATCCTCTAGACACGATAGGCCATCCTTCGCACAGATTCAAAGACAAATATCGCTAGATCAGAGTTGGCAAAAATTTCTTTAAACATCATAAACATGAGCTTTCTGTTAGAAAAGCAAATTATTATAGTCTATTAGTCAAGTCTTAAGATCCAGTAATTTATCTAAAGTCCATTGTGCGCAAGTGCCTTTTATTTTACGTTTTAAGTTATTTTTTACCTCTTAAAGTAGTAAAGTAGTGATATCTAAGCCATTTTTACACTTTTTTCAAAACTTTCTTTACCAATAGCTGAATAAAGCATTTTTTAAAACATTAGTAGCCTACTGTCCCTCGATCAATTTACGCTTCCGAACATGGTTCAAAAGTGCATTAAAGGTCACTGTCCCTAGATAGGAACCCGCTGCCAAACAAGGGACACCCTCTAAAAAAAAAATATAAAAAAAACTGACTACAGGAAAAATCTGAAACTTGGCGAACTTGTTCAACTAGCTAAGACCCACGTTTGAGCCAAATTTGAAGTTTCTGCGACTTTCAGAGCTGAAGTTATTCGAAAAAAACATGAAAAACAGTCCCTAGAATGGGCATTTTACGGTATTCCAAATAGTGGGATTAACCCAATGTCTGGCATGACCTATCAAAACTTCAAGGATTGGTGGTAAGGCATAAGACATCCCAGACTTTTCTGCCTGACCATCATAAATCTGCCATTCCCCGCAGCTGCAAGCTACAAAGAAGTTGATTTACAGACTTACCTTTGAATTAGGAGAATTAAAATACACTTCACTAAACTTTAGAACCAGGACGTAATCTCCATCTCCTTCTAATGGCAAGTCATATCCAAATTTACCGTGATGATACCTCTCCGTTTGATACAGCACTGAATCGGCTTGTGACACTCGATCAAATGTCAGAAACTGTTTTCCAAAGTCTGAGGCTGTGCCCAGGTCATTTTCATCATCCTGATAACTAATGCCAAAGCTGTCTTTAAAGTAAGATCCTCCACAATTCACTGCAAATACAACATCTTTGGGTTGAAATCTGCATGTCACAAGACATATGTAACTAAGCAGAATCAGCAATTGGTATAGTTGGGTCTGCAGGGGCCACATTCGTGTTCCGCTAAAACCAGATAAAAAGTTAATTTGGTAACCCTGTAGGGGAGGCCAGGTGCACAGTTAAGAAGAAAGGACAGTGGGACAACAGAGCGATGGTAGCCTAGTGATTTAAAAAAAAAAAAATGCAATTTGGCAGCAAAGGTGGTAGAGCCATAATTTTTAAGACCAAAGTTGTGGGTCCAGATCCTGCGTTAGTAGTGTTTTTACCTTTCAGCCAACAACATTCATAGGGGATCGCTCGAACTATGGACAGTAAAATCAGTATGCAAACCAACAGCTATAAACTATAAGCTACATACCAAGTGAGATAGTCTGTTACCATCTGTGTTGGCATTCAAAGTTTTACTCAGCCCAGCTGAATGTCTTTGTTTTGACCATATTTACAATCTATTTGGGGGTTAGCCCTCAACATTATGAGCCATTAAGTCCGGTCTTCACCTCCCGGAACTTCCGGAATCTGGGCTTCCAGATTATTCTTTGACTTCTTCTGTAAATTGCATCTGGAATATGAACCGGTCCGAAAGTATATCAAAATAATCCGGAAAAAAGGGGCTTTTGAACTTCCAGATTTCCGGAATTTTTAAGTATCGCAGAAGAAACTAAAAAAAAATCTCGGAAAATCTGGGAACCCAGACCGGAAGGTGAAGACCCGACTTTATTGTGAATGTTTCAAAGTGGATTATGTAGTATAACAGGTAGCCTAGTTACTTTGCAAAACTGGTGACATTATTTACTTTTACGATTATTTCCTTTCATCTAATTTACTCGTCTTATTGTGTCCTTTCAAGTATTTCCAGCTTTACATTCCTCCCCAGGTCTTTTCCATCCTAACAATTCCACCCTGCCCTTTTTATGCCTCTCACGTTTTGTTTAGAGGCGGGGAAGATACAGTAGAGGTGTTACTTTGAATGTTGCTAAGCTTTGCATGGTCAACAAATAAAACCTTAAAACCATTCCAAGCAACTATAAGGCCTAGGCTACTGCAAAACATATGCTGAAAATGTTTATTTTAAGCTGAGTTTATCAGGTGTCACTTTGATTTTTATATTAGCTGTAATTTCCTTCTATTTCTTGTTTCACTTTTTGCACCAGCCAAAGTATCTCAACAGACCATTAAAAGTTTAGCAGCAGACAGCTGCTGTCCAGTGGATTGTCCAGAGATCAATAACAGAATATAAATAAGAGTGCAACTTCTCATGTGGCCAGTCTAGAGCATAAAACACGGCTAGCCCCCAAAGTGAGTCCCTTTTTTGCGGTAGTGGTGATAATCGGAGCATGATAATCAGCACATTTCAAATTCTTAATAAATCTGAATTGCCCAATCTAAACCCTAATATCAAGTTTGTTATTTTTCCTTTCCATTTGACTGTTCTGTAAGCAAGTACCAAAACGGGGGTAGCCAAACAGTTAGAGAAGCGTACGTCTACTGTACCTCTCCCATATAGATAAATTGTGATAGGTGTACAAATAAACATAACTCTACTTTAGCTACTCAAGTAGGACACAGATTGGTCATCTTCAAATTATGTGGCCTTGAAACTCAGCATAGGGCAGGCGTAGGGTACGGTAAATCAAACGCTGTATGAGTAGGGTTAAATTATTTGAAAGAAATTATCGAAACCCGAAGTCATGTTATATTTGCTCGTTAAGGAAGAGGAGAATTTGTCCCACTTCCTGTCAAGATGCAAGGGGCTCTCGGATTTGAGAGTAAGATTTTTTGGTGAAGATGGGTTGCTCTTTCCTGGTATCCTAAGGTCATCTTCACGGTCAGCGATTATAGCAGTTACAGGTTTTGTCAAAGAAGCGTTAAAGAGATGCAAATAGTTATTGGTGGTGGGAGTTTAAAGTGTTTTACATGTGAGTTTATATAATCGCTCTCTCGAAGTGTTTAAAAATGTATGATTTTGTGTATGGCCTAACGGCTAAATTAAAGTATCATCTATCTATCTACACTCAGCTTTTGGCACAGGGTATAAAAAAAATCAGGGGTTCGAGGTAGACTGACCTAGCCTATCCTATTTTGCTTTCACCTATTTGCAATGTGTTAATTAGCTAAATTTCCTCCTCTCCCAGGCTTTGCTACTCATCCCAACCCTACCATCTTAGGTCTTTTATTCTTAGAAAGAATCAGAGCCAGAGGAATAACAACTTGATCAGGTCTTGATTGGGTAGGTAGTTATGCTTCTACTCCCGGTCGAGTGTAGTTTGATGCTGAAACTACAGGCTGTAGTTTAGAAGTCAACTAGAAGTTTTCCTAAAGGCCTTTAGATAGGGGAGCTACTAAAAACTTAACTTTCAAATAATGACCTTTTGGTCATAGGAATATGATTCGTCTGAACTTTAGCTTTGGTTTGAGTTCAATAATACCTTGCTAACTAGCTACTAAGTATCCCAATTCTTGATTAAAAGAACACTAATTACTATGGGAGCATGCTGGCACATGTTAAAAAAAATCAAACAATTTGGCTCTATAAAAATTCTGCGAATGATGGCGTCATGCAGCGACGTCAACCGAATGAATGGCGGCCGCCATTTTGTTTTATTGGAACTGGGTGTTAGTTTTTTCATTGGGAGTAGCTGCACATGGATTATACGAGAACCTGGGAATATGATGCTCAAGTTCAAAGAACAGGCTATTTACTGGAATAGTCAGCCAATTTGGCCATGGATGGATATCCAGTTCTTGGTATCAACAAATTCTTCGAGGGAAGTTCAGGCACTTTTTTCATACCTGAATTTACATTCAATTATATTGACGATAATATAGGCTAGTTAGGACATATTTCTGTAGGCCTTATTAGATCAATTATTTAGTCCTGAATACAGTGGTCTCAATCCGGTGTCAGTGGTGTACAGTAGAGATATGCTTATGTGAACGTTTGTTGACTTCGGACTTTGCCATTTCATGCACTTGCTGTGTCTAAAGCTAGCTAACTACCAGTTAGCCAAAGTAGGTAAGAAGGGCAGCTGAAAACACCTGTAGCCTAAAAGTATTTTGGATCTTCAGTCTACCATTTAGCCCAAAACTGCAGTGTTCACATTAAAGTAACTGTTCACATGAGCATACAGTAGAGGTATACTTATGTGAACGTTTGTTGACTTCGGACTTCGCCATTTTCATGCACTTGCTGTGTCTAAAGCTAACTACCAGTTATCCAATAAGGTAAGAGGGCAGCTGAAAACACCTGTACAGGTATTTTGGATCTTTAGTCTACCATTTAGCCCAAAACTGTAGTGTTCACATTAAAGTAACTGTTCACAGAAGCATACCTTTACTGTACCTCTATTGTATTTGAAATATTTTTAACAGCTGTTTTAGACTGACAAAAAAACAAATATGATAAATTCCCAGCTCATAACGGAAAATTGGCAAGTTTGCACTACTGCTGGTAGCGCTGTTTGTGTCTACCCTACTTTAGAGAGGTGGGCTTGACAGTAAGATCGCCCCTTAAACCCAAGATAGCCTAGTCAGTGTATAGTAGAGGTATGCTTATGTGAACAGTTACTTTAATGTGAACACTGCAGTTTTGGGCCAAATGGTAGACTGAAGATCAAAAATACCTGTACAGATATTTTCAGTCTAGTACACTAGCCCCTTTTCAGGCACGGTGCTCAAACATCTAGCACCATGCCTGGGTGCTAGACGTTCAAGCACTGTACCTTGCATTTCATGTATGGTGCATGGATTTCAGTATACAGTGCATACATGAAAAACACAGTTTCTGTCATCATAACCGAGCACCAGCTCGGACAGGGCTGAAATTACTACCATGAATTAGAGAAATCAAAGACAATCCATTATATATTTTTCACAACAAAAACAAAAGGGCTCGGCTGATGACAGACGTGAAAAACCTCATTTTCTTTTCTACATAGTCAAGGGTTACATAGTCAAGTGTCCTGTGCCTCAGCTTTTTCTACCTAGCAGCCAACCAGAATATTGGCTCTTGGGGCACTCTACATGGAAAATAGATAGGGTGTTGTTAGGTTTTTCATCTCCATCATCAGTCGAGCCCTTTTGTTTTTGTTGTGAAAAATACATAAAGGATTGTCTTTGATTTCTCTTATTCACGGTACCGTAAAATGCCCATTCTAGGGACAGTTTTTCATGTTTTTTCCGAATAACTTCAGCTCTGAAAGTCGCAGAAACTTCAAATTTGGCTCAAACGTGGGTCTTAGCTAGTTGAACAAGTTCACCATATAAAGCGCCATCTATGTATTATAATTTCCGTGACTTGGGGATGTGAACTGATTAGATGAATTTGCCTTCGACCGGGATCACTGTTCCTATGGCCAGCTTATACCAGACTATTGTAGTGGTTTGCGAACTCTGTTCGCAAGCCTCTCGGTAGCTCAGTTGGTAGAGCGCCTGCCTTGTAAGCGGGAGGTCCTGGGTTCAAATCCCGGCTGAGGAGCATTTTTGTCTTTCAGTTCACTACTACTACAATAATTCCATCTCAAGGGCGTATTCCCCATCAAAAATCATATTTGGTTCTGTTTGGTTTTCACCATGAGACCCCGCCAAGTGGGTCCTGGTTTGTCTACGTGGCTCCGACATTGGAGTCCTAGACTTATACACTAAATTCAAAAAAGTCGCTCTTG
The DNA here is from genome assembly GCA_023053555.1 of Branchinecta lindahli. Lineage (NCBI taxonomy): Eukaryota > Metazoa > Arthropoda > Branchiopoda > Anostraca > Branchinectidae > Branchinecta > Branchinecta lindahli. The sequence goes on along the minus strand of JAKZAO010000008.1, from coordinate 15,124,183 downwards.
GTTCATTAGTCACGGTAAAAAGTCCCTTGTATAAAGCGCCATCTATGTATTATAATTTCCTTGACTTGGGGATGTGAACTGATTAGATGAATTTGCCTTCGACCGGGATCACTGTTCCTATGGCCAGCTTATACTATACCAGACTATTGTAGTGGTTTGCGAACTCTGTTCGCAAGCCTCTCGGTAGCTCAGTTGGTAGAGCGCCTGCCTTGTAAGCGGGAGGTCCTGGGTTCAAATCCCGGCTGAGGAGCATTTTTGTCTTTCAGTTCACTACTACTACAATAATTCCATCTCAAGGGCGTATTCCCCATCAAAAATCATATTTGGTTCTGTTTGGTTTTCACCATGAGACCCCGCCAAGTGGGTCCTGGTTTGTCTACGTGGCTCCGACATTGGAGTCCTAGACTTATACACTAAATTCAAAAAAGTCGCTCTTGGTTCATTAGTCACGGTAAAAAGTCCCTTGTATAAAGCGCCATCTATGTATTATAATTTCCGTGACTTGGGGATGTGAACTGATTAGATGAATTTGCCTTCGACCGGGATCACTGTTCCTATGGCCAGCTTATACCAGACTATTGTAGTGGTTTGCGAACTCTGTTCGCAAGCCTCTCGGTAGCTCAGTTGGTAGAGCGCCTGCCTTGTAAGCGGGAGGTCCTGGGTTCAAATCCCGGCTGAGGAGCATTTTTGTCTTTCAGTTCACTACTACTACAATAATTCCATCTCAAGGGCGTATTCCCCATCAAAAATCATATTTGGTTCTGTTTGGTTTTCACCATGAGACCCCGCCAAGTGGGTCCTGGTTTGTCTACGTGGCTCCGACATTGGAGTCCTAGACTTATACACTAAATTCAAAAAAGTCGCTCTTGGTTCATTAGTCACGGTAAAAAGTCCCTTGTATAAAGCGCCATCTATGTATTGTAAGTTCACCAAGTTTCAGATTTTTCCTGTAGTCAGTTTTTTTTTATATTTTTTTTTTAGAGGGTGTCCCTTGTTTGGCAGCGGGTTCCTATCTAGGGACGGTGACTTTTAATGCACTTTTGAACCATGTTCGGAAGCCTAAATTGATCGAGGGACAGTACCAATGTTTAAAAAAATGCTTTATTCAGCTATTGGTAAAGAAAGTTTTGAAAAACGTGTAAAAATGGCTCAGATATCACTACTTTACTACTTTAAGAGGTAAAAAATAACTTAAAACGTAAAATAAAAGGCACTTGCACACAATGGACTTTAGATTAATTACTGGATCTTAAGACCTGACTAATATACTATAATAATTTGCTATTCTAACAGAAAGCTCATGTTTATGATGTTTTAAGAAATTTTTGCCAACTCTGATCTAGGGATATTTGTCTTTGAATCTGTGCGAAGGATGGCCTATCGTGTCTAGAGGATATTTAATTAAATACTGCAGGTCAAAGATGTCGTGGGATAGGCCCACGCACCACACATATGATCCTTTAAGGTCAAGTTCATCTATTTCATCAATGACTGGGTGCCACCCCATTTTTCTAGCCTCGTAGTTTTGTTCTTGGCCTTTTCTGTGTCAAAATATTACAGTTTTTGGAATTCCAAACTATCTCATGGTATAAAATATCATCATTCACAGCTTTAAGAGCAATAGCCAGCTTTCTTTTGTCAACTTATTTCCATTTTTGTACTTTTTTTTTCACTGTTCCTAGTTAGGGCACTCCAACACATGAAAAGATCGAAAATTAGGAAAAAAATCGTAATAAATAAAATAATGAAGATAATGAGCTGAAAATTGGTGTCGACACTGACAAAGAACAGGCCTTCAAACTAACATATTGTTCTAGCTCGTGGGAGCCGTAGGTTCCTGAGGCCAGATCAAGATTTTTGTCTATGAAAAAAAACTATTTTTCAGCACTTCAGCAAAAAAAAATCCTCAAGAAAAGGTATGAGAGTTATCAAAAAGGTGATTACACCTTTGAATTCAGCTTTTTCTCAGCTATCAAGAACTGTAATGAATATAGAATTAAGTGGTCTACTTAATTTTATACAGAATTTTTTTAAACTTTTCCAGGTTTTTTGTCCCTTGTTTGGCAGTGTTCCTTGTTAGGGCATTTTACGGTAGTAATTTCAGCCCTATCTGAGCCAGTGCTCAGTTGTGATGACAGAAACTGTGTTTTTCATGTCTGCACTGTATACTGAAATCCATGCACCATACATGAAATCCAAGGTACAGTGCTTGAACCTCTAGCACCCAGGCATGGTGCTAGACGTTTGAGCACCGTGCCTGAAAAAGGGCTAGTGTACTAGACTGTATTGAGATAGTTATCACGCTCAGGGGCGTCACTAGCCTTTTACCTTTGGGGGGGGGACGTCCAGTTTGTGCCGACGGACTCAAAAGTGTGCAGTGATGTGGTTTAGTGTGATCTCAGGCCGGGCACAGCAAACATCGACAGAAAGGATCTTTATAGAGGTGAGGGAGACAGGCGGATTTCTGTTAGGTGACAGTTTTGGCTGTGCACTAGTGTTCCAGACTGGCTAGTGTACTAGACTGGATATTTTCAGCTGGCCTTCTTACCTACTTTGGCTAACACTGCTAACAGGTAACTGGGTTTAGACACAGCAAGTGCATGAAAATGACAAAGTTCGAAGTCAACAAACGTTCACATATGCATAGCCTACCTCTACTCTACTGAACTGTACTAGTGTTCTAGACTGACTATAACCAACTTGAGCTGTACTCATGCTTAATGTTCTTTTATTGGTGCTGGATTATCCTCTTTGCCATCGGGAACTGACATGAAACCATGAATATGAAACCAGACCAGAACGAAGAAAACAATTTTAAATGAGGAATCAACTGAAACAGAGAGCAGGACTGGAAAGACTGAAATCAAAAGAAACGTTGCTCTGATGTAACGTAACAAAGCAAAACGCAGCCTAATTCTGGATCTCACCTACAAACACTTATTCCTACCAAGCAATCACAGAGAGAGAGTGTCTTTGGAGAGAGCTAGAAAGAAACTGTCAACAACCACAAGTTATCAGGCTCAACTTGCCGGGATTGCCGGTCCGGGATGCGGAAAGATCGGCATGTGCCGTCAGAAACTTACTAAATCAATAACAGCGACAATACTAAATGACAATACTATAGCGCCTACATCCGAAGCCGTACCAGAACTAGAGAGAGGCTCCGTCCGTCGCTGAATCTTTGTTACAATCAGGTTATTCAGGCAACAATGCTTCCTCTTATGAAAAGGTGGATAAAATTTTAGTCTTTAGTCAACAAATCTTTGTTTTTTCTTTCTGGAGTATCGTGCGTCACCAAACGCAAAATTATGCGCGAAACCAGCGCGAAACGGCAGCTGTAACCGAGGGTATGATATATAAATACACGATTTGACGTGTGTTCCTTTGTGTGCTAGAATGGAACTTCTTCAACGCGTTTATATTACTATTCCCTATTCTTTCCGCAACTGAAGTGTGCTGAAGGAACGGGCGAGAACGGGCCAATAAAGCCAAATTCTCGGCGCAGACAATGAAAAATTAAGAAAAATGAAATGTACTCAATTACTGGCATCAATGATTTTACATGTGAAACCCGAAACGTAATTCGGAAAAAGACCGGAAAATACGTTATATTATATTTATACAGGTTACAATGTTTTCTCTTATGAAAAGGTATAGCAAATTTTTGTATTTATAATAATATAACGATCTATCAAGGTTTTCTATAGTCGAGAATTAGGAGAGCTTTGTCATCCAAATGAAAAACTGTCGAATATTGGTTATATGAAGTTGTAAGCTTTAGAAGCGCGAAGCAGCAAATAATTTCACTACATATACATACTACCAAGAACAAAAAAAAACAATAGAACCTCCGTCTTTGGTCCCATGCAGCGATTATAGATACTCAGACAAAACTCAGAGCTAGAGGTACTTGCTGACCTTTGAGTTGATGTCCGTGTACTTCCCTCTTCGCCGCTGCGCATGTCAGAGGAAAATGTGTAGAAGGCGTGCTGACCCGCTCTACAGCGCGTCACATGAAACTTCACAATGACTGTGTTCCACCCTTTTTACAATACTAACTAGTAGTTACTATTTTTGTTACAACCTCGTGATAAGTTCCTACGCCGACTGTTCCAACCTTCTCGAAGTAATGACTATTTGCTTACCAAGCTCGGGAGCGTGGTAACGGGATTGCGCGATATTTTACCAAAAGTAGAAAAATTCGTTCCAGTCTTGACGCCTAGAAGCCAGTTTCCGTGACGTCATGCGTAGTTACTACGGTAAGTAGCCTAGTGTGGAACACGACCAATGATAGACAACAAATCGGCTTTTACTTTCGAAATTTCTTCTCCGGGGCTTTACTGCGATATAACACCAGTACACCGTGCAGTCCCATGATATCAGTCCTATCCTACCCAGTGCCAAAATTTTCTGGTATTGCCCTGATGTTAAAGGACACCTGAATGAAGAGTACCAAGTATCATCCCTATCTGTACGACTTCCGTTAACATTGCCTGCAGAACCCGATCCAAATACGAAATAGTGTTTCCAAGCTATGATTTTTGCTCCATTGTTATTTCAGTACCGAACTATTTTAGAAATGAACAAATGTCTCCAATCAACCCTTCTTCTGGAATATTTTTTAACCAGTTAAGCCCAAACGTATATTTAGAAGAAATTCCAATACGATCCGGCCAGCGCTGTACAAGATTTGAATGAATTGCGCTTTTTGTCTTGTAGTCTGCATGTGCAAACCTCCAGAAACGAACATCCCTATTTCGAAAACGTCACGCTCAGGAGAAGAATGTTCTCCGTGGCCATGTCTGTAAATGCATTTTTCATGGTGTGTTCAAGTATGGTTTCATTGTTCAGGTGTCCTTTAAAAGAAAAAAGTTCCAACCGGATAAAATAAATAACGCCCGGGCGTTATTTATTTTGATAACGCCCGGCCAGCCATGCCATATAAAGTGAAAACGCGCGGTTGGAATTTTTTCTTTTAACATCAGGGGAATACCAGAAAATTAAAACAAATGTACTGGTGCTATATCATTATCGCCCTTGCTTTTCTTCAGGAGATAGCGGAAAATTTGGCCCTTGGGCAGCATGATAGGCAGATATCACCCTCGCTGCGCTCGGGCGATATCAGCCTATCATGCCACCCGCGGGCCAAATTTTTCCGCTATCACCCTGAGCAAGGGCGATAATATATAATAGCTGTTTGTAGAGGATTGTGATGTTCTCCGTAGCTCCTACCCTCCGCTCGTTTGCATCGGGCAGGGCAGGGTATAGGGATCTATTCGACTTCGCATGGTCTTATTACAGAGACAGGGATACGGAGGTTCTGGTGCTTATTTGCTCTTGAAACTACTTGATCCTGTCCCAGTCTGAAGCGCAGTAAGTATTTCCTGGCCTTCTACTACCTATCACTACATGCGGGTGAAGTTGTATCACACAACTATATATCTTTCATCGAGAGTTAATCAAAATTTATTGACAATCGTTTGCTCTCTGTCAAAGGGCTGAAATAATCTTATTTCAAAATGTAAAGCCGCGTTCTAGTCGAGAGTAGTCCATGTTTACCTTACTTATTGCAATTCAATTCGGGTCGTGGCCTATTAACCTAACAAGAGCTGAATCGACACTATTTAATGATAAATAGAAAGTTTATTTTACAAATCGACTTACGTGGGTACACAACCAAATTTGCGATTATTATCACCAAAAATATTCAATAAATTGACAAATCAATCATGCTTCGTCATTTTTTTTTTACGAATTCTGAAATGAAACTTTTTGTTTATCTGACGTGTTATGTAGGTATAGGACAGAGTTGTGGTACCCTAGAACTTGCCATTGGTTCTGGTCGATTTCTGACGCTTTGGTAGGGAGGGGGAAGGGAGGATTTGGGAGTGGAGATGGTGAGATACCATGGCTAAACCGAAGTCTGTGCTTAGCTCCTTTCCGCGCTCCTGCAGTGTTTTGAGACCAAAACTGTTTAAAAGGTAGGAATAACAGGGAGAGCCCGCTTCTATACTCTTTAGTATCCTGTCTTCATTGTTACATCTTATTTTTATTTCATTTATACCAAATAATTCTGGTATTATTTATTAATACCAAAAGTGGTAAGTCATAAAGACTTGTCACTAGGTCGTCCATTACGATCTTTTCTGACCAGCCATGTCCTTGAATTAACCTAAAAAGACCCTTTATTTCTAATGCCAATGCAAACTACTTCTGCAATCACTTCATCCATTCTTAAAGTTCAATGGGCGGATCAAACAATCATGATGCCACATTACCACCCCCTAGAATACAACAGATTCCTAGACAACTTATTTTCGCTAATATATCGTTACGGCGTTTTTGCTGACTGCCATACTCCGATTTACTAGCTTCGACAAATATAAGCAGTGTTTCTTTTTACTTATTAATTCGTTGTTATTATATACTCCGGATTATTTGAGTTGTTGACAAATATTCATCTTAACGGTGTTCACTGAGAATTCCTTGTAAGCTCTGGAACCAGCTGCAAGTAGGTCGGTTATATTTGTACATTTTTGGCAGTTTTGGAACTTTACATCCAGAATGATTGATTATCATACATGGCCGAGAGTTTTTGAATTTCCGCGCCTTGCAATACCACGCTCTGAAATGGTCTCCGCCGATACGCCGAGGAGTCAATGACAAGCGATAACAAGAAAACGGCTTATTTTTGAAGCGCTCTCTAGTGGAAGTCAGAAACGTGTATGTGTGAAGCATTTCAGAAAAATTAAAGAATAGTTAGTGCCCATTGTGCTTTAAACATGGAGACACGAGTTTCATACGGTTCATTCTAGCTCTAACGACAACTCACGGATATTCACACTTGCCGCATTTCGCTATTTTCGATGCGTATCATGCTTCCGACGATTATTTGCGCTAAGCTCATTCGTCATAAAAACAGGTCAGCTAAATTTTGTCCACGTTTTTGCTAGACGTCAGCGGGCCTGGAGAAAGGCCTAATACAGCAGTGGCCGTGAGAATCTTTAGACAGAAGACCCTAGTTTTTTTTTAAATTATTCAACTATTTTGGAATTTTGAAGACAAACAGTAAACAGTGCGAACTATCCTTTAAAAAGAAAATATATTACCAATCTTGCCATACAATAAAAAAAATGCACTTTGAACAGGCCCGTTAACATAGATGAGATTTCGCAGAGAAAAATAAATATACATTTTCAAGATAGGCAGGATCGTAACATAATCCTTAGCCAGCCGAATACAAAACTAAGTCAACCGTGATATAAATAACTAGAAACTACATTTTAATTATGTGAAGCTACCAATGTGGACTCGTCCAAATTAAAATAACAAAATTCAAATAATTTGCCAAAAGGCAATATAAAACCAGCGGATGGCGTGTTATAGGCAAATTCTCTGTATAGGCCTAAGCTAAAAGGCACCTGACAGGTAGACGTATTATCGATTTCATAAAATTAAAATCTAAACTAAAACCTACACCAGCTCCACGAATCGTGCGAGCTTTTGTTGCATGTGCAAGCCTCCAGAAACGAACATCCCTATTTTGAAAACGTCACGCTCAGGAGAAGAACGCTCTCCGTGCCCATTTCTGAAAATGCATTCTCCATGGTGTGTTCAAGTATGGTTTCATTGTTCAGGTGTCCTTTAAAAAGAAAAATTAATGTATAGAAGGAGGATCTTATTTACGTTAAAGCACGATAAAACCCTAGATCTTTGAGTACTCAATTTATTTAGGAGCAAAGAAAAAATCAAGGTGGTGAAAATTATGAAGAAGTGTTTAATTACGCATATCACTGCTCTATATACTTTAACAAACGCCGAAATAAAAAAAAATCATCGTGGACACAGCTAACAAAGAAAATCACAACGAAGATTTGTCCGACATATTTAAATCTCTAAGGGCAGTAGCAGTTTCACAAGTCTACTTTCATCACTGGGGCGGATTTTTGTTCACTAGGTTTTTCATTTTGCTAAAAAACTTGTTAATACTTTTCGACCGGGTTGGTGTCACCGGGGAATCTAGGTTATCACAAAAAACATCATCTGGGATCACAGAATCTGTGATATCTGAAAGCACACTTTTAGTCTCCGACATGTCCTTCCTACTTCTCCGCGTTGATCGGCGCCTCTTTACCTCATTTTCATCACGAGATGTGGTCGCCTCCTCACCCGGCTCCTTGCAAGGCGTTATCGCAGAGGGGCCGGGCGATACCACTTCTTGCGTTGTCGCGGACTCCCGTGCTTTCATTAACGGCAAGGTCATGCGAGAGCGTTCCAACTTAAGCGGTGACGTCGCCTTCTCCGTTGCCGACTCTTGGGACCCGGAGTGTTCACTAAACTTGTTCAAAGGTGAAGTAAAGGTTGCAACGTCATAAGGGGGTGATGCAAAACCGCCGGACGACCTTTTAGTTGGAGAGCGCTCGCCACTACTGGGCGACACAGCCCTGAATTCGGTCGAATTACGCTTAGTTATCGGAATTCTACTATATACCAAGTTCCTCACAATCGCACCATCAGTTATATCACAGTCGAAACTTAAATCGGGGGTGCACTCGCGTGAACTAAATGTGAATTCACTACCCGTTTCACATCGTGGTGATGTCATATCACCCACTCCAGAGTCATTAGCTTCCGAAATCGGACTCAACAAGTCGTCAGTGCTCCGAGTAGTACACTGAACATCTTTTGCCCCTGTCTCGGCTTTGTCTAGCAAATCTAGACTACGACTTCGCTTTGGGATTGGTAGATTGGCGGGCCTCCGCTGGGCAGGCACCGGGGATTGCTGGATCCGGCGCCGATTGACCAATGGTGAACGAGCGGGGCTTTGGCTCCGTCCATTCAGCATGCGGAAGGGGCTCGCAAAGCGAGTTTTAGCCGAGGCAGGGTTTTCTAGTCAATCTCGTATTTGACCATTTCCTGATAAAGAAATAAATTTTGTTAAAATTCTAGTTTTTAGCCATCTGTACCGCGTAACAATTTTTTTTCTCGAACTTGCCCTACACGCTGCTTGCCTCGAAAATAAATCCACCAAAAAATTGATTCCAGTGAGGAGCCTCCGGATATTTTACTACGAACTAGCAGTGTCTCTTAAATTCATTTTCTCATCTCAGACAGTCATGCTCTACATTCGCCGGCCCAATCTCGCCTCCTGCTGCTTCAAAAGCGATAATCAAATTAGTTTGTGTAGCTCCACTACTATACCAGATTGGATGAGGGCGAGGCGCACATATCTATGACTTTCGACCAATCAGAGACACTAGCTCCGAATACAGAAGAGAAAGAAACGACAAATAAAAGGTGACAGACACGTCACAGCGTTGAAAACGAAAAGGCTTCACTACTTAGACACGACAGTATGTCGAACGACACTACTTATAGACATAACGCGAATTATACTACGTAAGGCGTATTCACGCCATTCCCCGAGGACTCCACTTGAGGAGTACCCGCGTTTTTGTTTGTCCTGGGGACTCACTCCCTGTATTCTCGCGAGTCTCCACGGACGGGGAATGCTCCGATTAGCATCACCATCATCAAAAAGGACTCCCTTTCAGATTCGGAGGGGAATCAATTTTTGCTGATGTTGGTGCAATGCAAAATTAATTAAAAACAATCAGCATAAACAAAACCAAAAATAAAGTGGATCCAGACTAATTTTTTCAACTGCATATTTTTTTCGAACAAAATCCATTTTAGAAGCATTTCCCGTGTTCTCGCTGTTTTTCGTACGTGGAGTCCGCGTAGAGTGACTCCCTCTATTCTCGCCGTTCCCTTCGACTACGCCTTATGCATACTTGCCTATTAACATATCACTGGGACATGCGCCGATCTTCACTGACTCATTACTAGCTGTTCTGATATAGGACGGCTTTACTCCAACGACACTGGTTTGCGTCGAGAGGCAGGTCAGGCTGGTGGAGGGGGTACTCAGGCCACCGTGGGGGTCATAACGTGGCACTCCGATGAGGGAGCCATCTCGTTCTCCACGGATGAACTTATCGATTTTTTCCACGCAGGCATCCTGATATTCGTGAATCCACCTACAAAAAGGTTCCTTAAAGCCCAGGCGAATTACGAATCAGATCTATCTGACTATACTACTGAACCAGACCGTGTTCTGCTGAACCTGAAACAATAGTTGCGTTTTGCAGATACCATGTTATTTGATACCACGGTCTAAAGTTGTTTTCGCAGTTACCGTGGTATCTGATACCACGGTCAAAAGGCGTTTTTGCAGTTATTGCGGTATCTGGCCAATTATCGTGGTATCTGATATTCAGATACTACGGTAACTGCAAATCCAGTTACCGTGGTAACAGATACCATGGTATCTGCAAAAAACGCAACTAATGATCCTTAAAGCCCAGACAACACTGGAATTAAAAATATCTGAACACTAACACTAGACAGTCCCCTTGAAAACTGCAAAAGTAGTGCCTGCCACCCTACTTGAGCTGCAAAAGGAGTACTGCTATCGTACTTGGGAACAAATGTTGTGCATCAACGGCAGCTTGTGAATCAGGATGGTTGTGAGCTTGATTGTTAAAGGACCCATCGTACCTATTTTCCTGATCAACCCATCATTCCTAATTGTTCCAGTCATTCTCGTTCCCAAAATTCCGAACTGCCTCTGTAATATTTGCCCACGCTAACGCCCATTAGGTTGATTCTTCGATTTTTCGTGTTCGGCACTTTTCGAGCCAGATCAGGCTCCCGCGTATCACTTTTGCGGAGCTGATTGGTTAGCAATATTGGTTATGCAAGTTTCTCCGGTTTCTCATCAAAACCAAGGGAGCTGCGCGAGGCTGAAAATAGCCAATTTTCGGAAACCCAGCATAGTTTCAAAAGACTAACGTGTGTTCGAATATTGGAATAAGTGTTATTTTTCGTAAAAGGAACGTTGCAAACAATGTTCATCATTAACACAACTTTCTGTAACATCAAAAGATGTGATGACGTGTTGTCTCACATAATAATAACAATAATTTATTTTTATCCCACAAATCGTACAAGGCGAAAATAGTGGCGTAGCCTACAAAAGAAAATAAGAAGACAGGATTAGGGAAAAACATAACACATACGAAGAAAAAGTCATACAGACTTATAAGCCCGTGAGAGGGCGACAGACGCGCGTACGCTGTTTCGGACAATTTTCTGTGCAGAACAGCAATTTCTCCGTAATATCCGGTTGATAATATCTGTTAAAATTCCTCGTAATTGTGTAAATGCCGTGAAACTTCGGAGAGTGTCCCCGGGAAAAATATAATAAAAAACAATATAAGAACTTACGTAACCCCATTGAAGGTGACAATCTGTCGCATATCTTCTGGAAGTCTTTCGGCTTCTGGCATGGCGAAGTTGTCCATTACTGGAATGATGTTGCATTCATTCTGAAGAGCCTCGACAATTTCTCGGTGGACCCAGTCTTTACCGTCCGTATCGTGCACGCACCTGTGACGGAATAAGTAACTGAAGGACCTTTCTTGCCTATTGTGCTACTAATTTCGTAATCGCTATAAACAAAGAACAAATAATCTGACAGTCTTTGGTCCTAAGCAGCGACTATGATACCCCGACAAAACTGAGCGGAGCTACAGGTACATGCTGTGAGGTTTGACCCCCCTCTACTTCCGTAGTAGGATGCCTGCAGGGATGGAGAACCCGGTCTGCAGACCGAGTTAGACGTGACGTCACAATGGTAGACAACCATTCAGCTGTTAAGAACGACTTAGACGTGGTTCGTATTCTTCTGCGGAGTTGTTCTGCGATACATCTGTTTGTAGAGGTAACAAATTATGTTCTGCGTAGCTCCTCTTCCGCTCGTTTGCATCGGGTAGTATGTATTCGACTCTACATGGTCGTCTTACAGAGATTGAGAGACGGAGTTTCTTGTAGATTATTTGTTCTTGATGTAACCCGGAGAACCGAATTTTAGATTGTACATTCTAACCCCCTGACGAAACTTCGCTGCTTTTCTCACTTGCATTGTTTTGCTATATTCAAAGAGTATCATGCTGTCGACGCTTGTTCGAGACTAGTCAGAAAAGTCCGTTACGTAAATTTACCCCTTTTTTGCTACAAGTCAATGGGCCTTTTTCTCTTTTTTTTGTTTTCATAAGTTAGCACAGCCTCGCAAGCCCCGCTTCTGTTGTGCTATTGAAAAAATAATATTTATCTTCAATAAAACTGTTTACTACTACAACTACCTGGAAAAAGGCTTAAAACAGCAAAAGCCGTGGGTAATTTGTCAAAGTAGAGCCTAGTTTTACCGCATTCAACTATCCTGGAACTTAAAGAGTAAATAGTGAAAGGGGTCCTTTTAGCATACTGCTAAAACAAGACTGCACAAACAAGACTCCGAAATAGCGTTGCCAAACAAGAAACATTGCTTAATGAAGCTCTCTGCGAAATTTAACAAGACCAAAGGTTTCGATGGGACCCCAAGGGGAATATTTATTAGATTTCTCATCCAGACAATTCAGTCATCCAGATTTCCTATCTTCGTCAGAACCCGTAAGCATTTTTACTATACACTTATGTGAGCGACTGATGTGAAATGTATCTGATCAATTTATTTTAAGTATGCTAAGTTTCCACTGAAATTGCCACTCTGGATTACAACCACCCATGTTGCGACAAAATATATTTTATTTGTATATTTTTTTAATTCATAAGTGTTGACTATAAACTGTGTATATATATATTTATCGACGACTAAACGAATATCCGGCTTGTCCGCTTCCCGTTTTCGAAATAAACTGAACTGAATTGAAAATTGAATTGGTCTTACAGAGCCAAATCAGCAGATAAAAGACCGGTGTGATCGGTTTGCGGCGGGCTTGGACATTAGCGGCGGTTTCTACCCTGATATGATGTAGTCTACTTGTTTTGTTTTGTGTATTTAGCAAATGCAAATGTATTGTTGGTTTCTTTTTTCTTTCCTTCCCCTTTTTCTTCTTTCTTATACCCCATTTTAGGCGATTTTTTGTCATACAAACTAGAAATAAATTTATCATCATCGTACTTCCCAGACGCTGCACCAGATCAGTAAAGCCCTGGTAAGCCCTGGTAAGAACGGTTGGCAGCTTACCTGTCGAGCGCACCCGGAGTCAAGACCAGGATGAAATGTTTGGCTTTCCGAATACTGTTTAGCAGATTATTGTCAAACTTGCCAGCCTCTAACCGATCCACATCAATGAAGACACTCAATCCCCGAAGCTGCAGAAAGACCTTAAGTAAGCTGAAAAAAGAAATAATGGGAATATTGGAGAAACGAAATTAGTTGCGTTTTTACAGATACCATGGTATCTGATATACGGTCTAAAGTCGTTTTTGCAGTTATCGTGGTATCTGATACCACGGTCAAAAGGCGTTTTTGCAGTTGTCGTGGTATCTGGACAGTTACCGTGGTAATAGATATTCAGATATCACGGTCCGACCGTGGTATCTGGTCGTGGTATCTGAAAAGTCATCTCACTTTCATACAATTTTGTCAAATTGGTGAGACAGAAGTTCAGCTTCTTTCAGTTCTCTTTTGGGATGACTTCGAAAAGTGCAATTTCGGCAATAGTCGTTTTTGCAGTGGACTGTATATCAGATACCACGGTAACTGCAAAAACGACTAATTGCAGATCCAGTTACCGTGGTAACAGATACCATGGTATCCGAAAAAAAGGAACTATTGACTATCCATGGCATATAGTTGTTTATTTTCTTAGCCGAAGTAGACAGCTTCGTCTATGCTCTGTGCACCGAGAATTCGAGCGCGATGAGTTCTGTTCAATAAAAATTACTTGGTACATTCATGGACAAAAAAATTTGCCATTTATGGTTTTAGATTGAAAACTTGCCATTTATGGTTTTAGATTCAAAGTTCGGAGCCGTAGATTTCAGAGGTCTATCTTTTCCGGCCCAGTTGCGTATGTCAGAATAGGCCTAAGCAATGTTTCACATCGGTTTATGTTTTCAGAAACCATCTTATCACTTATTTCAGGGAAAAGGCCCATGTCAAAACACTAGCGAATTTACTTGGATAGTTTCAAATATTGAACCCTCCCCACATTTGACTGCGCTAAACAGATAAGTCGCTGAGATTTATTTTCATCGATATTTCGGCTCTTCTTGGCAAGAGATTGGGCAAGGCTGACTGTCCAGCGCTGTCAGATATGATTCGCAGCCAGCTTGAGCTGGAGGATACCCGCTGTTGTAACAAGACCAAAGTTTTCGATGGGATCCCAAAAATGTAATATTAACTACGTCTTGTCTTCGCCAAATCCAGTCTTCGCCAGGCTAATCATCTGAGAAAACCAATTTCAGATATACCTGTATAAGCCATATCTATTTGACGATACTGATCGAAACTTCCTGGTGTACTTCTGCCAAATTTCCAGTTTCGGCCGAATTCCGAGCAAACTACTTGCCCAGCAAAAACAAAAAATAGTTCAGAAACGAGTTCAACGTATCTCCTTATCCCTATAAAGAACATCTAATCAACTTCAAATAAAACTTTAACTTCAAAAAAAAAAAATCCGGTTTCAACCGGATTCCGGACGAACTATATGCCCGGTTAAAAAATGATTGTCATATATAGATTCAGCGTTTTTTCTTACCCTTAAATCTATCATCTAATCAACTTCAAATACAAATTTTGCTTTTAACAAATTTTCCGGTTTTGGCCGGATTCCGGACGAACTATTTGTCCGGCAAGAAAATGGTTTTCACCATCGTGTTCAGCACGTTTACTTACCCCTAAATCGAATATCTAATCAACTTCAAATACAAATTTTGCTTTTATCAAATTTTCCGGTTTTCGCCGGATTCCGGGCGAACTACTTGTCAGGGAAGAAAATGGTTTTCACCATCGTATTCAGCATGTCTTCTTACCCCTAAATCAAACATCTAATCAACTTCAAACACAACTTTTACTTTTAACAAACTTTCCGGTTTTGGCCGGATTCCGGGCGAACTACTTGTCCGGCGAGAAAATAACTTTCATATTCAGATTCAGCGTGTCTCCTTACCCCTAAATCCACTATCTAAACAGCTTTCAAAAAATATTTTTTTGCCCCTTAATTTGAAACCCCTCCCCCACCCTCAAATATAGAGCTACAGAGCCCATCTTCGAACTTGACTTGTACTTTGACCCGAAGGATCCTCCCACCAAGTTTCATCAAAATATCTCAATCCCTTCGAGAGTTATCGTGCGCACAGACGGACAGACGGACAGACAGACGGACAACTTTTGCGATGTCATAGGTATCCGTCACTAACGTTTTGGGATCCCAAAAACACGTGTTTATGTGTATTTGTGATATCCCCCGCCATCTATCTGTATTTAGGAACTGTGACAGTACCAATCCCCGAATGATCCTAGGAAGAAGACGAAGAAAATTAAATCTGTAAAGATAATCATTAAGAAACCCGCATTTGTACCGTCTTCGTGAATATTTTTGATCTTTATTAGTGTTTATGTTTGTATATATTGACGATTTCGACAAATTTGGCTTTTACCATGATAGTTCGAAAAAAATAAAAGCGATATCTATCTACCATATCTACCTATCCCATTTCAGAATGCCGAATGGGGGGAGGGACTGGGGTACATCTATTTATGAATGACGCAACTCTAGTGAAGAAAACGATGAACCAACATTGCTCAAAGCATATACCGAATGTTTACGTTACAGCGTATTTTTCACACGGGCTGACTTAGCTTACGGGAACGTCGGTAACTGGATTGTCTTTTATTACGGGATTTTGAGGTAAGCGGCAATTATTTGGCTGCTGGGAAAGTGTCTGACTAGCCTTTCAGTTACTCTTTAAGCAGATTGATTATTATTGCAGGTTTGTTTCTTCCCCAGCGTTGGCACAGAAGAATAACAGCCTGAAGAGGACCCTTGCCAAGAAGGGCCGAAATATCGCTTCATAAGCATCACAGATGACGAATCCGTTTTTGTATATATTATTTGAATATATGAGTCTAAGTCAGCTTGGGCTCAAGGCATATGTACTCTTTAAGGAGGCTATACCTTGCTAGTTGTGATCCATTAGACCGCCTGTAACTGATGAAGACGTCTAGCGATTTATCATCTGGGGCGAAGTCATAATTTTGGTCCTCTCCTAGAGCACCGAGTATTCGTGCGCGGTGGATACTGTTAACGATTCCACACTCGCAGAGTAGCTGCTCTTCAGATAACGCCCTAGAAGCACATAACTGTAAGTATCAGATTGTCACAGTGGTGTTAAAGCACAAATGGCACCAGAAGTTATTAATTTTGAGACGAGTAGACGAGTCGTAAGCTGCACTAGGTCAGCAGGAAAAAAAACTCTCATCGAGAAATACCCACGGGGATAGAATATGCGACTATCCAGATAGACAACATTTGAGATTGACTTCTCGCGCCTTGAGCGAGGAGTCTCTTTGGCGCTCACGTCCAATGAGGCAAACAAGAACGCCGATTCGACCCAAGCGGAATTTTGGAAAGTAGGAGTAGGTCGGGCAACATAGCAACATAGAAGCATAGGAAATGACAAGCCCCGTGAATGGCGAGGCATTACAGGAAATTTATGGGTCCCTGCTAAAAGTAATAAGTAATTTATTTTCAACCCGCCATTTCGAAAATGCGGAGTAAATGAAAGAAAATAAATATAAAAAGCCCAGAAAACTGTTCGCAAGGTAGAACCAAAAAAGGGCGAAAGCAAATAAGACCAACCAACAGCTTGTACAAATCTAATCGCGTAGAGAGAGCGCCAGGTGATGAGCTATGCAGACCCGCTGCACGAAGTATGTTCTTTCACAACTCTTACTAGTAATGACCTTTTCACGATTAAATGGTTCAGAATTGTCGTTTTCGAAAATACCATTGCTTGCCACGTGAAATCAGCGATTTTAGTATTATGCTTGTCAACCTTGTCCAGCCCTCCCGTTGTACGACGCGGCGGCTGGACGCGAAATATTCGAAAACTGAATGCGCCGTGGTTTAAAAGTGGGAAAACCAAGCAAACCAAAAGAAGTCTTAAATAGAAGATGGACTCCTTGGAGATGGATACATTGTCTTCAAGCAACATTCAAAAGCAACACTGTGAAACTTCTCACGTCCTTACGTGTGAACGAGTTTCAGCGAACCTTGAAGCTTTCTGCCCAGTTTGAGTTGCGTGACTGGCTAAACTTGGCACGGCCGAAAAAGCGCTAAAAAGACCTAGGAACAAAACGAAACAATAGCGAAAGGAGGGGATTTAGAAGAATATAATTCCATAAGGGAGCTAGGGATGATATAAAAGGCAAAATAAGTAAGAGGGGTCCTTTAACGAATTACAGACGCGAGAGAGACAGGTAAAGCAAATCCATTTTCTAGCAGAGGAAAGGCAAATTTCATTGTTAAAGATAACTTACCTAAGATTCGCTGTGGTAACACCAGCTAACAGGAGATTATAAGTGTAAATTGAGAAACACGCTTCGACGGACTGTAGAAAATCGTTCAGCTTAGATTTGTCACAACTGCTGTAGTCGGCTTTCTGCTTCATTGCATTCAGCTCTCGCACGAACCTAAAACAAATGGTGAATTTGTATTCACGAACATCTACAACAATCTCGCAATACTCTATATGACCAAAACACGCCAGTGATCCTCGGGAAGAAGGAGTAAACGTCTCCGTAACGACTCAAACTCAACAACTCAAATTCTGTGTCAAGCAATCACGGCGATCTTAGGAGAAGCTGTGATACCCGAGGTGATACCGCGTCTGGCTCTTACGCTAGTACCCGGCGATTTTGCACCGGCAAGGAGAGATAGTCATCAAGAGTATTGCCTCAAGCCCCTGAAGAAAACGCAGATCCGCTCGGCCTTCTCTCTCAAGCTTTTTCGCTCCACGTATCTATCTGTTCGCGGTCGTCGGTTGACCATACTTTTCATAGGAATGTAGGGGAAAGCGATAGACCGAGATCGGGTGATAAAGCCGGTTCTTAGGAAAAAAAATACTTTGAAGTTCTGCTTCTCATACCACCTACAACATTTCCCCATCCTCAAATTAAGTGCTTGACTTTCTTTGAATTATTGCACTGGAAACTGCCATCGGGGTACTGTACTGTCTAAGAGGTTTTGCCTCTGGAGAGCTATAATTCTACCCTTAAATAAAAATATTTCAGATTTACTTATCACCGGCCCATTTTATTATTCCCAAATTTAAAGGACCCCTCGCACTATTTACTGTTTATATTCCGGTAATTTAAAATAGTTGAATACTTTGAAACAAGGCCCGCTGACTTCTAACAACAAGACCAAAGGTTTCGATGGGATCCCAAAAATCTAATATTTGACACAGACAACTAGGTCTTGTCTACGCCAGATCCAGTCTTCGCCAGGCTAATCATCTGAGAAAATCAAGTTCAGATATACCTGTATAAGCCATATCCATTTTGACGATACTGATCGCAACTTCCTGCTTTACTTCAGCCAAATTTCCGGTTTCGGCCGAATTCCGAGCGAACTACTTGTCCAGCCAAAAAATTCAAAAAATTCAAAAATTCAGCGCATCTCCTTATCCCTATATAGAACATCTAATCAACTTCAAATAAAACTTGAACTTATAAAAAAAATCCGGTTTCAACCGGATTCCGGACGAACTATATGTCCGGGTAAAAAATGATTGTCATATACAGATTCAGCGTCTCTTCTTACCCTTAAATCTATCATCTAATCAACTTCAAATACAAATTTTACTTTTAACAAATTTTCCGGTTTCGGCCGGATTCCGGGAGAACTACTTGTCCGGCGAGAAAATGGTTTTCACCATCGTGTTCAGCATGTTTTCTTACCCCTAAATCGAACATCTGATCAACTTCAAATAAAAATTTGCTTTTAACAGATTTTCCGGTTTCGGCCGGATTCCGGGCTAACTACTAGTCCGGCGAGAAAATGGTTTTCACCATCATGTTCAGCATGTTTTCTTACTCCTAAATCGAACATCTAATCAACTTAAAATAAAACTTTTACTTTTAACAAACTTTCCGATTTTGGCCGGATTCCGGGCGAACTACTTGTCCGGCGAGAAAATGGTTTTCACCATCGTGTTCAGCATGTCTTCTTACCCCATAATCGACTATCACATTAGCTGTTTCAAAATATTTTGTTTGCCCCTTAATTTAAACCCCCTCCCCCACCCCTAAATGTAGCGCTACAGAGCCCATCTACGAACTCGACCTTACTCTTGACCCAAAGAATCCTCACACCAAGTTTCATCAAAATATCTCATTCCCTTCGAGAGTTATCGTGCTCACAGACGGACGGACGGACAGACGGACAACTTTTGCGATGTCATAGGTATCCGTCACTAACGTTTTGGGATCCCAAAAACAGGGAATAATTTACATAACAGTTTTTTCTGATGAATAAAGTTCTCGCAAACAACTGTCGATACAGTGAAATGCATCGAAGGTAGGAACGCAAGTAAGAAAATCAGTGAGGTGTCGATAGGGGGTCGACATTGTGCAGCATGAAATTCGGGTTTCCGGGTGTAAGATTGGACGAAGCGATTACGGAAGTAGGCTGAATTAGTATTGAAGGTGAGACAGGTCCTTTAAACTGTGGTAAGTAAACAACATATGCAGGGTAGGCGGGGAGAAGGCAGTAGCAGGCAACAGACTTACTTCTTCCTAAGAATGGCTTTCTTAATTCCGATATCGTCTTTCAGCCAATCATCTGTGACCTGCAAGAGCAAGTCACCGTCCACTTGACATTTTTCGAAGTTTTCTGAGTATTCAGAGAATCCAACCTAAATAACGTGAAAAAATTAGCATAACAATGAAACATTATGTGACAGACCTTCAATTCACCAAAAGCAACATTCGTGACCAGGTATTTTTGTTCAGGTTATGCGGAGTCCCTACACGCAGAAAGTAGCAGTTTTAAAGTTTTACTGAAAGCTTTGATCAGCTTTGATCCATTGAACTTTATTGCCCGTAAAAGTGTTTAAACACAAAGCACGGAACATAAATAAAATCAAAGCAGAAATGCGTGTGGAAACGCCCGACCAAATGATGTAGCAGGCTGCGTGCGGAGACTGTCAAGGAGTTAAAAAGAGCCGCCGATAGAGCACGCATCTTGACGACATGTTCTCAGTCTTAAAATTTCTAAGAGAGCTTTAAACATTCGAATTTCTGGTATCAAAGTTTTTGTTATCATTATTCTCTACATACAGGGGTATTTTTGTCTTGGTAGGCCAGGAAAAGAGCGGGTCATCGCATTGAGTCCCAGGTTGTTCTCTGGTGAAGTAGGAAGCGTAATACCCGACTTTGTGGGTAGTCCATTTATTTATATTAACACACCATTTAACCGCATTATTTTCTATATTTACTCCGCGTTTGATATTTTATCTTTTGAACGGGTAACGGTTTTGAACAGTAACATTGTAAATTAAGTCATGAAAATTGCAAGCTATCACGAGCATTCTACTTACCTGTTTAACCCACTCCCGAACATCTTCGATGGACCAGAGCGGCACTTGTGGTCACAAGGATGACACTTTGGATGATATCTACACGTATTACCGACCAGTTGCTTCACTTTAAGTGTTGTATCTATCCCACACTGTCAGGAGTTTCATAAAAGATAACACAAGGATGCGCAGTTTCAACAAATGGCACTTGGGATGTTACCTGTAGTGTTTTTTCAAACGTTTTTCATTAAACGTTATGCATAACAAGCATTGCCAGGAAAAGCCGAAAAACCGCTATCATGAAAAAAAAGGAAACTTTCGCATGCAAACCGGTTAAGGTTCGTGTAGCGCAGGTGCCGATCTCCTGATACTCCACCCTCGGCCGGGAGTGCAACGCGTGGTTGGTGGCAAATCATCCGACGCCTACCGTGCTTTTCCTTAGACTTCTCTAGCTACCCATTTGAAGCTGGGTGGACTTTAGGCTTGTCTTACGGGGAAACGCCACTAATCCTCGCACTGAACAAAACGGTCGGCATCACCGAGACTCGAACCAGCGACCCTTCGCTCGTGAGTTCGGCGCGTTAACCTATTCGGCCACGGACGGACTATCATGACGACGAAAAAAAGTCAGCAGATGTTCTCCCGCGGTGTTTCGGCTTTTCTTGTATACAATGCGTAACATTCGAAAAACATAAAAGCAAACATCCTAAGTGTTATCTAACCACGTATCTTTGTGTTATCTGTTATGAAACTTCTGACAGTACAGTAACATTGTAAACTAGGTCGTTAGGATTACAAACTAAGTCATGAGCATTCTAACCTGTTTAACCCACTCCCGAACGTCTTCGACGGACCAGAGCGGCACTTGTGGTGTCAGTTTATGCGGCACTTCCTCTCCAATTATTCGCAGTGCCTGAGCGGCGTATTTTGAACCGATCGGGCTGGGTGAACTGGCTACCCGTTTCAGAGGTTCAACGGCACCAATGTCTGAAAAAACATGTCTTTTTGTACAAACAAACATCTATCGTACCACTAATAGCCTCCGCTAGTCCATTACATTACATGCTCAGAACAACATTCACGGGTGACTGGATTCGTGCATCAATTTTTTCTCTTAAAATATTGAAATTGGTGTATGTCCAATGTTTCAGTGCTCCGAAACATGACTCAGCGATAACGCGCAGGTTTCAAACTTCGGAAACGTGGGTTTAGCCGAAAAACTCGTACTTCAATGGTTCAGACTAACTGTTGTCAATGCAGGCTGGGTCTACCAGTCCGTATCCGCTCAAATAGGGATGAAACATGTTGGGGAAGGGGAGGCTGTATATCAAGCAATGCTGATGCTGAAGTAATGCTGGTATTTCAATTTCTTATCAGCTGTGTGTGTATTAGGCCTAGTAGTTGCCCTTCCAACCAGAAACCAACTATGGGCGGAGCATAATAGATCCATCATGGACATTATTCGCTCCGAAGCGCGAACTGAGGTAATTACGATGTGCGAATAAACATATATAGCCTATATTCGTTTATGTGTGCGACTGCATTTGCGTGAAAAGCTACTTATCGAAGGGAACGGTGAGAATAGAGGGAGTCACCCCAAAACAACGAGAACACGGGGAATGCTTCTAAAATGGATTTTGTTCGAAAAAAAAATATGCACTCGACGAAATTAGTCTGGATCCACTTTATTTTTGGTTTTGTTTATTCTGATTCTTTTTAATTAATCTTACATTGCGCCAACACAGGCAAAAATTGATTCCCCTCCGAATCTGAAAGGGAGTCCTTTTTGATGATGGTGATGGTAATCGGAGCATTCCCGTCCGTGGGGACTCGCGAGAACACGGGGAGTGAGTCCCCGGGACAAACATAAACGCGGGTACTCGTCAAGAGGAGTCCTCGGGGAACGGCGAGAATACGCCTTTAGGGTAGTTATCTAACATAAACTTAATTACCTCTAAATATATCCTCCTGGCCCTGTGTCTTCTTAATTCCTGCCTCCATACAAAAGTGGAACGCTGCCAAATTCCTTGCTTCCTCCTTCTCCGACGTCAGAACTGGAACAAGTCTTTGCAGCCAACTCTTATTCTGTCCGTGCCTGTGCGATGCACAACTATTCGCAAACGCTATGGGGTCGTGCGAACTAACAAACGGCTCTACCAAGTTCAGCGCCTCTGCATTTCGAACTTGTCCCTCGATTTCTTTATTAGCCACCAGAACTGCTATTGCCAAGCACGCGTAGTATTTGATATTGTCATCGTTATGGAAAGCTAGAGGGAACAACCACACTGGAACCTTTCGCTTGATCATATGTTCTTGATTCTCCGTTCCACCGTATAGGGAGAGGTTCGCAAGAGCTCCGGCGCAGTGTCGTAACGTCTCCACGTCCGTCTGTCTGCACTCACGGATCACAGCGTCCAACCCGCCTAGTTTCACTACATCTGTGCATGTCACTTCGTTATGCTTGAACAGGTGTTCTAATATACCAGTTCCTACGCGGCTATGGTCCGGGTTTTGGCTGGCTTTTGTGTAATTGCAGGCTACTTGTACAACCCGCTGTAAGGCATTATCAACGACATACCCCCGATTTTCTTGCGTTAGGCACTGTTCAAGAAGCTTTGCACTACTAAGCTTCAAGTCGTCCTTGTTCGACGTACAGTGTTCTATTAGAATATCCAACCCTCCGTTCATACGTAATACATTACACAAGGAGTCTCCCAAGTCATGTCCAAACGTTGGGACTTCCCACGCTTTTCGAATCATTTCTTGAACGTGGTTTAGCACTTTTGGCATTTGTTCCTGCTGTATGGACTTAAGCTGCTCAACACACTGGGACATGACGCCAGTGTATTTCAAAATAGCGCTTTCAATCTCGTCCGGGTTGGAGTTGGAGCCGAGTTTCTCGAGGTCATCGAGAGATGGCAGGGCCAGCGACACATCGCAGAAGGATCCGTTCATCTGCAAAGAAAGAAGAAAATCAATAATAACATTCTTCTCTTTCTGCAGAGCTCTCTGGTCGCCTGAGAAGCACTGATAGGTATACCAGAGCAGCGGGAAAGCATGACACTTCAAATGAAGAAGTAAACCAGTGAACTTGAACTCCTTAAATTGAGTGACTGACGAAATTCACTTTCGACAAATTTTGGGGCCAAGATGGTGTGTTGCCCTAGATAAGCCATTGGTTCCCTCTTCCCCTCGGTCTGATAACACTGGCAATCGGTTACTGTCTTTTATTTCAGGATGTCTCATGTGTTAACTAATTTGTTCTTAAAATGTCATTTGTAACTATTCCTTGACTTTTTCCCCTTGATGGTTGCGCTCTCCTAGCTTTGGGCTAAGCTATTTGGTTTAATAAATTTGATTGGGATTAAAGTTGTGAAATAATTCTCCTCACTTCCGCTGGATGACACGCAGCTAAGACAAAAAGTAGATGGTGCTCTGCGAACTCGAGTTTGGACCAGTGTTGCCATATTGGCGGATTCTACGCCAAATTGGCGGATCTTACGACCGACTAGCGGATTTTTTTTTTTTTGCGTTTTAAAATTGTTTGCGTTCTATTGACATTCCTTGTAGCCTAAGCTTTTGGAGATTTCTTGCAATTTTGGGTTGAAAAGAAATTTTGGCGTATTTTTCAAAGACAGCGGCGCATTTCTTGAATCACGATCTGGCAACACTGGTTTGGACAGATAGAAAATTGCTTTGGTATTAATTAGGCCCACTGAAAAATAAAATTCCATGTGTAATATGAGTAATGACGCATTCATTCGCAATTAACATCTGAATCACCCAACGTAGAAAACGTCTGATCGGGCTCCATGAACTCCAAGAACTCAAACCAAGTTGCTGGTAATGTTGGTATATCGAAACTAATGATGTCTAATTAGTTCATCAGAATAAATACGATTCGTTGTGTCCTTGATATTTAAAAGTACTGTTAATAGAAGGCCCATGTGAATAACAAGGTTATGAACAACTTATTATGGACCATTGGTGCCAATAAAACACCGTTGCAAAGTACGGAAGCGATTAAGGAATGTAAGAAAAAATACTGCATAAGGGGCAACAGCTTTAACTTAAACTGTTCAATTTTCGATCATTCAATGCTAAAAAATTCATTGTTCCTTGTTTTAAAAATGCACAACTCACCAAAAAACAAAACTCCAATTTTTAGCTCAAATTCAGTAGCTTTCAAGACCATAAGAGTCCGTTAGGCAGTTTCTATGTATATTTACTGACAAACGGTCGGGAATCTGTAAAATCTTTCACCGCTCTGTTTTCTTTTCTCGAGATAAAACTGCTGATTCTAACAACACTTATTCAGAAACCATTGACACCGAGTTTGACACAGCACAGATATAACAACAATTACCGGAAAGAACTGTCGATCCGGCATACTAAAAGTTCTGTATTTTCATCAGCAACAGCACCAGCGCACGTCTAGTTAAATACTATTACGGCACCTCTGTCTTTTTGAGTTGGCAGGAAGATAAAACTCTGATATCATTTCTTACTTTGGCCTACTCTTTCTGCGCAAGAACCAACAGAGCTCGGACAAAAGGTAAGGAAAGAGTGCGTGTCAACAGCTCGCACAAGAAAATGATGATGACTAACTTATCGATACCCGAGGTTGTCGAACAAAAAAAAACAGTAGGCATAAGCGGCAGTCAAGAGTCAACAATTCAAGAAAGAAAATGGTGATGACGAACCTATCCATACCAGAGGTTGCCGAACAAAAAATTAAGTAGGTATACCAGGCAGTCTATGACTGTCGAAGTCCGTATCAAACCTGAAGTTCTTAATCTCAATCGAGTCTTTAGTTTTTGGTTACCAAACCACTCTTCTGGGCCGTAGTCAAAGGGAGATAATATTTCAGGCATCAAACACTACAGTCCAGCACGACAATAAATTTCGAGCAAGAAAGAAAATAAGAATAAATAATTTCCCGTTAGATGGCACTGGGTCGGACTAACGGTCTCTACGCTAAGGAAAGAACAGAAAGGAACCCTTCGGTCTCTACGCTAAGGGAAGAAGGAAAGGAACCCTTCCATGGAAGACTTTAGTAAATTTTAGGATTTGCTTTGTACTATTACTAATTCGTGTTCCCTAAAGGGCACACTTCGGGAGCCGGAACAACTATTATTCCCGAGACCAGCACTAGCTCTTCCGAATCTCTATCTATGATTTAGACAGGAGAAATCTCTTGTGCATATGAATCACAGGAAAGGGACTATGACCTGAATAAATCTCGTAAGTCTTTTGAAAAGATAATAAATTCAGTTATTTATTTTGACGTCGTGCCGTGACAAGCTTACGTTAGTTACTACTTAAAACCGAAAGAGGACTCTCAGATCAAAGTCGATGACTGAGAAGTAGTAGCAATAAGTTAGGCTTTTCAGCTGTTTCCGTTCATGCTTTCTGGCGAGGGGACGACTTTGACCGCACATACTGTCGAGGGGCTGTTCACTCCCAAAATAGGTGCACCATAAGTGCCCACGAGAGGATGTGGTGGTGCCCACCAAGTGAGCCGCCCCTCGCATCCGGTACCTCTTCGATCTTTGATCCGCGCATTTTCTGTTTTCGCGTGGAGCCCAATTGATTTCCAGTCGTCAATCTGGAGTTGCCAACCCCTCACTTTTTATTTTAGTTCCCGATCTGAACTCTTATATCGCCTCTGTCAAGACGAAGTAGGCGAATTCTGTGGGGATTGGTCAGGAAGACTCAATTCGCGGACTCAATTTACAACTTCCGAAATACTCAATTTGTTCTTTTTAAGTACTCGGTCGTAATTTGCAATGGCAACGAATCAAATTGAACTTGCGTGGACTCGGTCTTTAAATATATTCGATGTCGATATAGAAACGTAGGCTAAATATCGATATCTAAAATAATATTTTACTTACATTCTCACTGTTATAAATAATACACAATAACTAATTCTTGTACATCCGAAGTTGTGTCAATGCATCATTCAGCTTATATTTTAACAGCAGATGATGCAAAAAGCTATTTGAAAAATGGTCCAAAAATATCGATTATCGAAAGTGAGAATGATGATATATCGAAAAATCCAAATACCGCCCTACACTAAACACTGTCTACTTAACTTGCCTTACACTTTTCACCTTTTCGGCCACCACATTTTCCTCTTATCCAAATCCCTGACTGAGACCCACTTGGTATCTGTGCTGCTGGAAACATTCTCACTCTCTCAACTTCTTTAATGCAAATTCTATGACTAAGCAGTGTTGTCACCACTGAGATTTAATAACTTCGGGTACTAGAGGGAAACAATGGTGACTTGGCCAAAACACTAGGGAAGAAGGAAAGCCCATGGCTAAGATAGCCCATTTGGAAGACTGGTAACATCCCAGTCGTGTATCTAGAAGTCCGATCATTATCAGAATACGCCAGTTAATTTGGTTAAGTGGAAAACTGGAATACCGAAAAGACGTTCGCTTTAATAAGCGGGTTTTAATCAAATTTGCTCTAAATGATCCCACTATGTCCTTGGTCGTCCGGCCCGGCGGTGCCACCTTCTCTAGTGACAGATGAGCTGAGTGATCCCCTCCAACCCCACTAAAATCCAGACGGCACCACTTTCCAAATAAACTACAAACAACCCGCAAACTATGCTTTTTCCGAAAGATTCGGGCCATTCTCTTTCTAACCTTCACCTCCATCGGACAGTTTTCGGAACAACATCCCTCCCTCCGGAACCAAAATAAGCTCTGTGCCTGTCACATCAAAAATACTTGTGATGTCTACCAAACCCAACAGTTGGCAGTAACACTATTACATCTGTCAACGACCCAAATTATGTTTCAGGATTACGTAGTTCGTATGAGGTCAGCGATCCATTTAGAAAAGCTAATAAATAAAATCTGACTAACTCTTTAAAGATTGTCGTGTACTCAAACACGTTGATTCATTTCTTCGCTTAAGCTGTTCAAGAAGATTCAAACGGTAAAGAGACTTGACGAAGGCCAGCACCTCAACCTCTAAGCTACTTTTACTAAGCCAATCAACGTTAACAGTCAAACCAGTGCGAATTAAAGGAGAATCGAGCTAACTCGGCCGCCGCAAATCGCCCCGGGATTTTTTTTTTGATGCACCAACAGACGTCGCGTTGGGCCCACCACTCTATATGACTAAGTCCTAAACACGCCAAGTGATCCTCAGGAAGAAGCAGTAAACGTCTCCTTAACGACTCAAACTCAACACTCAAATCCTGTGTCAAACAATCACGGCGATCTTTGGGAGCCAGCTGTGATACCCGAGGTGATACCGCGTCTGGCTCTTCCGCTAGGTACCCGGCGATTTTGCACCGGCAAGGAGAGATAGTCATCAAGAGTATTCCCCCTGCATCCCCAAAAATGGTATCGAAGAGCACATATCCATCCCGTGAAAATACTTCCGTGTCAGGCAAGAACGCAGCTTACGCATTGTTCAAATAGGTGTAATAAGCTGAATAACACTATACGGGGTGTTTATATCTTAATACACACGCCTGTTCAAATAGCAACCCAAAAGGTTCTTATCAATGGAGCGTTCGGTGTTGCCACGCTGATACAATTTTTCGAGTTTTCAAAGATCAGAAAAAGGTTCTTAGTACTACTTGAAGTACACGTTTGCAATTTGCCGCCCATTATATTGTAAAAAGCTATTCAATCTACGGATGGACAGCATCGGTCCTCGAACTAATAATAAGCAGTCGTAACAGAACAAAATGTGTTATTTTGAAGAAAAGTTGTTTCTTCAGCTTCCAACAAAGTAGAACTTCAGTGCTGCCCATGGCAACCCTGACGACGCTGCTCCTTTCCTCGGCCCCCTGGCGGGACCAACGACCTGATTGGCTCTGCACAAGGGAGAATAGGACCCTGCTCTATTCTCCTTATTACAGCGCGCCCCGAGGAAAAGAGGAATCTGTAATAAACCTTGTACGCCGTAATACACTTTATGACTATCTCTCCTTGCCGCTGCAAAATCTCCGGCCTCTCCGGGTATCTAGCGGAAGAAAGGCAGAAGTGGTGTCACAGCTGCTCCCAAAGATCGTCGTGATTGCTTGACACAGGATGCGAGTCGTTGAGTTTGAGTCGTTACGGACGCGCTTACTCCTTCTTCCTGAGGATCACTGGCGTGTCATATAGAGTATACTATAACAAACAGCTATTTGAACAATGCATTAAAGGACTCGTCTTAAAGGACACCTGAATGAAGAATACCCAGTATCATCCCTATCTGTATGACTTCCGTTAACATTGCCTGCAGAAAACCCAATCCAAATACGAAATGGTGTTTCCAAGCTATGATTTTTGCTCCATTTGGCATCTGTCCTAATTTCAGTACCGACCAATTTTAGAAATGAACAAATGTCTCCAATCAACCTTCTTCTGGAATATTTTGTAACCAGTTAAGGCCAAACGTATATCTAGAAGAAATTCCAATACGATCCGGCCAGCGCTGTACAAGATTTGAATGAATTGCGCTTTTTGTCTTGGAGTCTGCATGTGCAAACCTCCAGAAACGAACATCCCTATTTTGAAAACATCACGCTCAGGAGAAGAATGCTCTCCGTGGTCATGTCTGTAAATGCATTCTCCATGGTGTGTTCAAGTATGGTTTCATTGTTCAGGTGTCCTTTAAAAGAACAACGCTATTTTTTGCATTTTCCGTGTTTTGCTATTCAAGTTGATAAAGATCACGCATATTGCTTCCGAAAAGCTCACTGGTCGGAAATACCGGTTATGCAAGTTTTCCTTGTTTCTCATCAAAGCCAAGGGGGCTGAATGAGAAGGGAGTGCGACTTTTCAGAAATCCGGCACAGACTCAAAGAAGTCACATATGTTAGAATACTGGAACTGTACCTAGTATGATGCAGGACGTGTAGCACTAACCTGTATCCTGAAATCTACGAACTTATAAAGTTTAGGAAGCACTGAAGTTTAGCACTCGATAGATTAATTTTAGAGGATAATGTTCTAATATTTTAAGATGCACTTGTCCCAGTGGAATCATTCAGTAACTTCTGAAAAAACCGCCATATCTGTGTTGTCTAGCCTTTGTGCTTTAGTAAGGATTATAACTAGTATTATAAGTCTGCATTTACAAATCTCCATTAAAAAAAAACGCCATATCTGTGTTGTCTAGCCCTTTTTGTTTTAGTAAGGGTTATAATTAGTATTAGAAGTCTGCATTTACAAATCTCCATTAAAAAGAAACGGCACAAAACGCCATATCTGTGTTGTCTACACTGTCAAGTAAAAAGTAACGTTTTTAGCGTAACATTAACTTTTTTTTCCTAGATCGTGCATTAGAAAACGCTTATATTACACAAAAATGATATCTAGAGCCTTCAATATGTATTAGAAACGCTTACTTACTCCGCTTTTATACAACTGGTCGATTTTTTTTTGTCGGAAGCATGTTCCCGTTATGTCGCAAACGTTACGTTTTTTGGAGCTTCCCAGGATGAAAATCTAGATGACATATAATGCAATCAGGGTCATAAACGAACCAAAGGTTTCACTTTTTCGTATTGCTTATCAGCTTTTTGGGGTAATTATGATGTCAGTTTTACCCCCACACGCTTCAAGTAACGTCCAATGTTAAAACGTTACTGTGAAGATTTTTTATTTATTTTCATTCTGAGGTTATCGTGCTAAAAAATTAATGGAACAGATGTGTTCAATTGCTGGCGTGTGTGAACTGATCTGTACATGATCAAAGTAAGAAAGTCATTTATCGTTTGAAACGTTGTCCCCGTAACGGCAAATTAGCTTTAACGGACGCGCTATAACGTTAGAATATTTATTGGACACCAAGTGAATAACGAAGCTAGAGTAAGGACCAGCGATATCTAGTGCTTTGGACGCAATAGTAGAATCTTTTACATTTGCCACTTTTGTTTCCCTGGTTTAGTTTTCTGTTTTTAGCATCACGTAACCGTTACTTCGCATACGTTACATTTTTTTAAGAAAACACATTTGCTGTAACGTCCCAGGTACAACCGTTATATAGTCCTTACTTAAAAAATCAAATCTTCGTTCTGACTGTCATGTGTTAGAAAAGCAAGTAATATGATCCGATCCGCTGCACGAGTCTCTCAAATAATTTGTTTGTTGGCAAATTACTGACGTCAAAAATCTCTTTTAACGTTTCTCTCGTAACGTTACATTGGTATAACATTTATAGTGGTGTCTTAGGCTCAAACGTTAATTATTTTCGAAACCCAGGGTACACTTACTTAAAGTTTAACCGACTAGGGCTAGAATATGACAATAGTTGCGTTTTTGTCTCTGGTTCCTGTTCCGTGTTCCGTGTTCACAGTTGTCTGCTTTGGGCAAAAAACGGTAGTTTTGCTTACGTTGTTCCGTGTTTCGTGTTTTGTCGTTGTTCTGACGAAAACGCAATTTTAGGTTCCTGAGCATGTCATAGGCAGGAAATCTGTTAAATTACAAATTAAATTCCAGAACGACCATACTTTAGGGTCCACTTATCCTTTGAACTTCTGGAATTCCTTCTTTTCTATATGCGAATCTCTCTGCGATTTTCTGCCTGAACAGTGACAAAACATGCTAGGAGAGCAAGTTCCGTATTTTGCTAAACAGACAACGGAACAAAGAACACGGAACAGCGTAAATAAACGGGAAAATGAGAAACAGCATGTTCCGTGCTTTGACAAAAATGGGAAAAATATAAAACAGAGAGAAAACAGCGCACAGAACAGAGACAAAAAACGCAACTAATCTAGTTACCCATCACTTGTTCACTTAAATAATCTTGAAAATCCGATGAAAAAGCGTTAGTCTGGATATTTCCAAAGAATCTCTTATCCCGCTATGACTCTTTCCGTTTTCGTGATAGCTCTATGGTACATGGAACATTTGGCAACGACACCAGCATGCATACAAACCAATAAATAAACGAAGAATGGCAGAACGTTGTGTCTGCCAGTGAGATGTCTTTGTGTAGTGATAGTGGCTGCCTGCTTTGCAAGGATCACAGGAAGTGTTTGATCCTTCATCATCAACAATTGTTGCAGCAGATGGAACACCTTTAGCAATGTCTTGGCACCTTTATTACAGGGTTGGTGGGAGATCCAGTGTTCAGTTAAAATTACTGGTCTCTCTCAACTTTGTGGTTACGGACCAGAATTCGACAGACCTTACATACCTTTTACTTACCTGAGGTAAATCCTTCCTTAGGGTCACAAGACCAGTTATCGGACAGGCTTCCTTTTTTTCCGAACTAAAATACCCTAGGACTCGCAATTTTCAATTTACAAACTTGAAATTTACCCTGTTAAAAAGTGCACATTATTGGCTTTTTCAATATATTGCCAATGAAAGAATGCGGCGAATACGAAGTTTCAAAATCCCAAGGAGCGTTACAGTGCCTACCTGGGCATAACTTCGGACATAATGTTTTAAGCAACTTAAGTTTCTGACATTCGAGCAAATCTTTGGACTGAGAATCTCCATCACTAGTCGGACTGTAAATATGACAGTGGCCAAGACTTCGGACTTGCACCCTCGTCTGAAAATTTGCTAATATGTCCGAAATTGGAGATTCTGAAGCATAAAATAAATTGTTTCCGCACTTGCATCATTCTGTGGCCGTTAAAGTTTAACTGAAAAGGGATAGGATAGGACAATCTAGTTATACATCACTTATTCACTTAAATTGGTAGACCCGCTGAAAATGAGTTACCTCGTTGTTCCGCTATTAATGAATAATTGATTTTCAAATAGTGGAATTTCCGTGTGATTTGTGGTGCCTCTATGCGCTTGTATTTTTGTTGTTTGCCCTACGAGAAAGATTTATAATTTTTTTTTGGTTCAGGCACTAAGCAATCGTTACCAATCTCAACACTGCCCACTGAAAAGCTGCATTTGTGTTGAGATTAAAATTTCCGTCATAGTATAATTTACGCTGGGGATGGCTGGAGATATTCTGAGCCTCATAACGAGAGCAGATAGTGGAAAATAAAAAAATACCTTTGCAGAATCCAAATAGTTCAGTGTATCCAATTAAATGACACACAAATAAGTTGGCTTTTCAGTTAAAGTTTAACCGAAAAGGGCTGGGATGGGACAATCTAGTTATCCATCACTTATTCAGTTAAATTGGCTTGAAGACCCGCTGAAAATGCGTTACTTCGTTGTTCCGCTGTTCACGAATAATCGATTTTCAAATAGTGGAATTTCTTTGCGATTTGTGGTGCCGAATTTTTGTAGTATGCTTTACAAGAAAGATTTGTGATTTTTTTTGTTCAGGCACTAAGCAATCTTCACCAATATTACCACTGCCCACTGAAAAGCCGCATTTGTGTTGAGATTAAAATTTCCCGCGTCATAGTAGAATTTACGCTGTGGGGACGGCCGGAGATATTCTGAGCCTCATAACTAGAGCAGATAGTGGAAAATCAAAAAATCCCTTTGCAGATTCCAAATAATTCAGTGTGTCTAATTAAATGACACACAAATAAGTTGGCTTTATTTCAGTTAAACTTTAAACTAAAGATTTTTGCACACCATCGGGATCGGAAGAAGAAGACGAATCTAATGGCGTAGGTTCCATTACTATAACTCAGTTGGTTCAGGAGTAGTGACTGAATAATGTGTTAAAAGTAGGTTTGTCCGAAAAAAAACTTGTCCGATAACTGGTCTCGTGACCCTAGTCCTTACACCCAGCTTACACCTTGGAATCAGTAACCTTCTATCTACATGTCTATCTAAGCATGGCCCATTCAACGCAATTGAACAGGACTGTATAACCTTTTTAAAACCATTCAGACCTTCAGACCCCATACTATCAATTTTCTGGTATATTTCCCAAGATTAGGAAAGTAGAATTGCAAGTGTTTTTCAGTAATCCCTAGAATTTGCCTGTACAATGCATGTGTAACAGTAAAGGCATGCTTATTTGAATACCTCTCTCAATTTTTGCACACCTTGGCCCTGTTTCTTGCTTATAAAACAGTCAAATAGAAAGATTAAGTATCAAACTTGGTATCAGTAAACAGAAAATTGTTGCAGCAACTTTCCTGTCACAAAATTAAACTGAAAAATATGTTTTTACGTACATTATTTTTTACACTTTTTCTTTCATTCCCTGGTTCAAATGGACCAGCAGTAGGCTAAGGTAAACAGAAAAAAATGGAAAGAGTTGCCTGCCAGTTTGAGTGCCTTAATTATCTGTGAAGGAAAAACTCCAATAAAGTATGTATATGCTTTTTAGCCTACCTATTGACAAAAAATATGTTGAGTTTCAGACTGTTAGGTGTTGTTTTGTGAAAGCTTGGAACCTTGAAAGAAGAAACAGGGCCAAGGGAAGCAGAGCCAAGCCTTGGAAGAAACCTTTGTATTTCTGCAAGCTGACATTCAAATAAGCAAACCTCTATTGTACAATGTTTCATCCTACATTCTGTTTTGCTTCACAACCTACCACTTGGTACTTATACTAGCATTTTGGCAGCTTTGTTACGTTGGGTGTAGAATTGATATTTTATTTGCATCGCTGGTGTCTCTCAACCTTGTGGTTAAGGACCAATATTTAGCGGACCTTACCTGAACAACATTCTAAATAGCACCTTGTCCCACATTCCGTTTCAGCTCAGATGTTTGCCTTCCATCCACTCAGTCCCAACCCTGACAACCATCAAGAGGCTCAAAAATTGTATCAGTCCACAAACTGTTTGTCCATACAAGTAGGCTATTTATTCGGCCAAATCGCTGAATTAAGGCAGCTGGTCAGAATAAAGGCGAGTCTGGCCGCTCACAGAAACCTACGTTTCTGTAGGATGTAGGTCCTACAGAGGCAAGCTAACATGCTTTAATTTACACCAAAAACATTTAATGAACCACTGGAAATAAAACGAAAAAAAAAACGTTTCCGTTACGCTACAAACGCGCCGATCCATTACACTACAGCAACGCTTTAATAACGT
This sequence comes from Branchinecta lindahli, assembly GCA_023053555.1. Taxonomy (NCBI): domain Eukaryota; kingdom Metazoa; phylum Arthropoda; class Branchiopoda; order Anostraca; family Branchinectidae; genus Branchinecta; species Branchinecta lindahli. The sequence continues at coordinate 15,089,805 of JAKZAO010000008.1, read as the reverse complement.
CTAATGGTAACGTCAATGTTTTGAAACGTTACCGTTACGTTACAAACGTTTTGCACCGTTACAGAACAGTAACACTTGAATAACGTTTAACAATAGCGTGTAACGTTTTGGAATCGGCAGTCAGAATCGAAACGTTACCGTTACTGTCGGTTGAAACAAGCCGTTAAAAAAAATAACCAAATACGTTACTAAGCGTTTCGCTGAAAACGTTACTTTTTACTTGACAGTGTAGCTTTTGTGTTTTAGTAAGGATTATATCTAGTATTATAAGTCTGCATTTACAAATCTCCATTAAAAAAAACGGCAAAAAAAACGCCATATCTGTCTTGTCTAGCCTTTGTGTTTTAGTAAGGATTATATCTAGTATTATAAGTCTGCATTTACAAATCTCCATGAAGTCATCCCTAAAAAACAAAATCCGTATCTAGAGGAAAGGTCATTTACATTACCTAATGTCTAGTTACAATCTCCTTGATCTTCCTCGAAATCCCCAGAAAATAATTCTGTACTAACAAAATATTACTGAATATGACAGATATTTAATTGATTTATGCTTTAATAAGCATTAACTCAGTATTATACCGTCAGCGTTTTTAAACTCTAAGATTTACAAGTCTACGTGAAATCATCCCTAAAAATAACCCACGTCTTTGCTTCCTTATCTTGTGGCAAAGGAGATTTACATGGCCCAAAATGGTTAGAATCGCCTTATTCTGACTCGGAATTCCCAGAAATGACTGTGCACTAATAAAATATTACTGAATATTACAAATATTTAATTAATTTATGCTTTAATATGCACCATTCTTAGTATTATATCGTCAGTTCTACAAAATCAGATTTACAAGCTTCCGTGAATTCACTGCTAAAGATAACACACGTGTTCTATATGTTTGTGTCTGTATATTATATCGTGTATCTTGTGTATCCAATGTCTGGTTAGAATCACTTTATTCCAACTCGAAATTCCCCCAAAATAATTATGTAGTAATATAATATTCCTGAATAGGCTAAATATTTGATTAATTTATGCTTTAATAAGCCTTATTCTTAGTATTATACCGCCTGTGTTCTAAAATTCGGAGATTTAGAAGCCTCCGTGAAATCATTGCTAAAAATAACACACGTGTTTTATATGTATCTCGTGGAAATGGTTTACGTAGTCCAATGTCTGGTTAGAATCACCTTATTCCAATTCGAAATCGAGCTCGAAATCCCCCCAAAATAACTGTGTTCTACTAAAATATACATGGATAGGCTAAATATTTAATTACTTTATGCTTAAATAAGCATAATTCTTAATATTATACCTCCTTTGTTCTAAAATTCTAAGATTTACAAGCCTCCCTGAAATCATTCCTAAAAATAAGACCCGTGTTCTATCCTTATCTTGTGGAACATGCGATTTACATAAACTAGCGTCTGGTTAGAATCGCCTTATTCTTCCCCCGACCTAGAAATCCTCTGAAAACAGTTGTCTTCTAATAAAATACCACTGAATACGATAAATGTTTAATAAATTTAGGCTTTAATAAGCATTTATACTGGTCTTGTCCCGTCTGGATTCATAATCTCTGTGAAATCATTCCTAAAAATAACACACGTGTTCTATCCTTATCTTGTGGAAAAGGCGATTTACGTAATCCAGTGTCTGGTTAGAATCACTTAATCCAACTCGAAAGCCACAGAAAGTAATTGTCTACTGATAAAATATCACTAAATAAAATAAATACTGAATTAATAAATTAAAAAGAAATAATAAATATTTTACGTACGGCTGAAAATATTAAATATTCTCCACTTCTATTAGTTTATTATTAACATAATTACAGGCTATTAATAACAACCAAAGAGAAAAAGAAAAGAAGAACAAGAGCTGTAAGCTCATATGGCACTTGCATGGGTTGAGATGTAGTGTTTGATCAAACGTACTTTTAAGGTTACCTTTGCGGTTCAGATGCGCACTTTAAGGGAGCTAGAGAAAAAGTATTTTGTTTTAGAACTTGGTTGTAATGATACGCACTTTATAGGCGCTAGAAATTCATCTGTAAGAAAAACTATTGAGACAAAACGATCACAGGCCCTTAGGGAACGTTGATATATACCGTTTGGTAAAAAGTATTTTTTTTTTCACTTTTCGGTTAAAACGTGCACTTTAAGGGTGATAAAATAAATTTTTAAGTAAAACCCTTGTGGCACAAATGATCATGGGTTGAGATGTATCGTTTGTTGAAAAAAAGTAGTTTTCGACCTTGCGGTTCAAATGCGCACTTTCAGGGAGCTAGAACTTCATTTGTAAGCAAAACCCTTGAGGCAAAAATGATAATGGGCTCATGGGGATCATGAAAATGTATAATTTGCTTAAAAGTATTTTTCTAAATTTGCGGTCAAGATTGGTACTTTAAGGAATGTCGGATTTGGGAAGTGGCGATTTCTGAGCCAATCTTGTCGAATCTCTAATATTCCAGCCCAGTTCGATCGTCCTAGCACATCTGGAAGTACCTCAAATCGCGATCACCGGAATTCTGCCCCCCCCCTCAAACTCCCCCACAGTCGCCGGAGCCAATCCGGTTCTGTAAGTGATTTATCCAGAGCATCTCTTTATTATTCCCACAAAGTTCGATCCCTATCTCCCCAGTCTGAGCCGGTCACGTATTTCCCCCCCCCCCCATTGTTGTCGAATCCGGTCCGGAAATGACAAAGGTCACCAGAGACATGTCCTCTGATCAATTATCAAATTTCACTCAAATCTGATCAACCGTTCCAAAGTTACGCATGACTCAGTATTCCGGATTCCCCCTCCCGCTACTTCCCCACGACTATCGGATCATGTAAATTTTTATTTATAAGTCAGTTTGATCGGGTCCCTGATTCGCCTCCCAAGTTTCGTCGTGAAAATCCCCAAAATCGCCATTACCGGAATTCCGGGAAACTCCCCTCCAGCTCCCCCCCCCCCTAGTGTCCGGATCCAGTCCAAATGTATAAACGATTTATCTGGAGCAGATGCTTGTTCTTCCCAGCAAGTTTCACTCCGATCCCTCCATTCTAACCGTTTCTCGAGATTTCCGGTCTCCCCCCCCCCCAACTCCCCCATAGCTGTCGAATCCGGTCCGGACTTCAGATGGGACATCAGAGGTATGCCATTTATTCAGTTATTAAGTTTCATTCCAATCCGATCATCCGTTCGAAAGTTACACACTACTCCAGTTTTCCGGATTCCCCAGCCCTCCACTCCCCCCCAGGTGGTCGGATTGGGAAACTGATTATTTCCAGGTTAGTCCGGTCGGGTCCCTGATGCTCCTGCCAAGTTTCATCGTCCTAGCACATCTGGAAGTACCCCAACTCGAAAAAGTGTGACAAAAACTACTTAATTCTCAGAATTCCCCGGCCCACCACTCCCCCCCAGATGGTCGGATCGGGAAACTGATTATTTCCAGTTTAGTTTGGTCGGGTCCCTGATTTTCCTGCCAAGTTTCATCGTCCTAACACATCTGGAAGTACCCTAACTCGAACATGTGGGACAAAAAAATTCGGACCGACCGACCGACCGACCGACAGACCGACCGACGGAATTGCGATCGGTATATGGCACTTGAGCCAGAGGCTGCAAGTGCCATAAAAACTTGTTTGATAATAGAACACAAATCGGCAATAAATCTGATGCATCTTTTAACTTAGTTATAGGTCTACGACTCCGAACTTCAAATCTCGGTCGAGGAGCATCTTTAAAGGACACCTGAATGAAGAGTACCAAGTATCATCCCTATCTGTATGACATCCGTTACCCAATCCAAATACGAAATAGTGTTTCCAAACTTTTTTTTTCACTTTGCTGCGTACGGTCAATAAATATGTAATAATAATAAATATATAATAATATAATAAATAAATATTCGTTAAGTCCCAAGCTGACTGCAAATCATATTTGACGAAGCAAAACGGATAAGATAAGATAAGATTTATTCCACTAAAAGCACAGAGGCCATGGGAAAAAAATGACACACAAAAAATAAGTCAGCTACATACTATCGGAGCTATATTTCCGCCCTTCTTGGCAAGGGTCCTCTTCAGGCTCAAGCCGCTCAAGCTGGAAAATTAACTTGTAGAAAAACACTCAAAGATTCTTCCTTAAATATCTGATTTTGTGGACTTCTTTCCGAAAAACTGCTTGGAGTTAAAGCTGGTGCTGTGATTTTAATTTGGACACGGCTGCTGTTTTTGCTGCTCGTTCGGGTCTCCGAAAGGGTAGATATTCTTCTGCATTTTGGTTTTGGAGTCCCCTGTTTCTTCTTCTTATTTCCAGCAAAGATGGATACTTGTCGGCGGCATGTATGGGCTATTTGAAGTTCCGTACTTCGGTGATAGATATTCCTTCAGCCCAAGCTGACTGCAAATCATATCTATAATCGAAATATAGCTCCAATAAAATGTAGCTGACTTATCCGTTTTGCTTCGTCAAATATAAAATAATATTAATATAATAAATAAATATTAATAATAAACATATATTTAATAAACGATATAATATATAATATAAACTTTTTGTTTTTCACTTTGCTGCGTACGGTGCGGATACACGATCAGGATTCCCAGCCTGATTTTCTGCACTTAAATCACAAAACTGAAACAATCTCAGCTTTTCCGTATGGAACATAGTCGTGCCAAAAATCCTGGCAGGAACCGCGAGTACCCGATCCCAGTCGTCTGTTCACAGCATTAATTAAAGATAAAAAAATAAAAAATCTGAAGACCATTAAAGGACACCTGAATGAAGAGTACCAAGTATCATCCCTATCTGTATGTCTGAACAAATGTCTCCAATCAACCCTTCTTCTGGAATATTTTTTAACCAGTTAAGCCCAAACTTATATCTAGAAGAAATTCCAATACGATCCGGCCAGCGCTGTACAAGATTTGAATGAATTGCGCTTTTTGTCTTGGAGTCTACATGTGCAAACCTCCTGAAACGAACGTCCCTATTTTGAAAACGTCACGCTCAGGAGAAGAATGCTCTCCATGGCCATGTCTGTAAATGCATTCTCCATGGTGTGTTCAAGTATGGTTTCATTGTTCAGGTGTCCTTTAAACATTAAAGATCAATTAACCAGATTCGTACCTTTTTGTCTGGAATAGTGGTACACGCCACCAGAGGCGGTACGAGGAGAAAAAAATCCGTAACGTTGCTATTGCCTGTTCTGGGACTGTCATATTCCATTCCGGCAAAACTCAAGTCAAACAAAGGAATTACTTTTACGGAACAAGAGATATCAAGTCTACAATTCGGGTCAGGCCTGGGACGCACCAAAGGTGGTACAAACTCCTCTACCAACTTCATTTCTTCAGTTCTCATAAACCCGAGCTTTCAACTTTTATTTCAGTCCTTACAGCACTGACCTGATCACTTCCATTTTCAACAGAAAGCAATAGAAATGTTTTTTACAAATTTCTTGCTTTTCCAAATTCACAAGAATCCAGTCATACGAGTTTAAGCTTTCTCAGCTTCCGACAAGTTTATATATTGCAGAAAAAAAATTCACACGAAACAACAAAATCTGTAACGTTATCACTTCGTGACTTGATAGCGATCTGACGAGCATTGGCATCGTGGAGACATTTTATACGGTAAGATATCAGAGACGATATCTTAAATATTTACTATTCCACATTTTTTTTTCTTACAAGCGGAAGTAAGTCCATTTTCTTTCGAACTATACAGTCTACGGAAGTACGATAAACCACGTTAGAAAGCGAAAAAAGTGGAATAAATTATCAGTAATAAGCAGCACCTCAGTAAGAGCTCCGGAAACGAAGTTCTTGTTCAAGTTCAACATTTTTCACTTGTCCAGAACACGTTTCAAAACAGCATCGAATTTTTCATAAATGGGAATGCTGGTGTTTTCGGATCGTATGGACAATTAGGATGGAATGCTAAGCTCCGAAATATTGTGAGTCGGAATGTCAGAGAAAAAATGGGAAGGATCAAGTTGACAGAGGAAACATGAGGGTTGTCATAAGGCGTATTCTCGCAGTTCCCCGGGGACTCCTCGGGGAATCAAGGGGAGCGGCGAGAACAGAGGGAGTCAATCCACGCGGACGGAAAACAATGAGAACAGCATCGAATTTTTCATAAATGGGAATGCTGGTATTTTTTGGATTGCTTCCAAACGGATTTTGTTCGAAAAAATACTTTCAGGTAATGGAATCGTCCGGATCCGTTTTATTTTTGGGTTTTGTTTATTCTGATCGTTTGTACTTAGTAGTATGACACTGTTATTACTTACAAACAACAAGAGCTACGAGCTCATATGGCACTTGTTACGAGTAGTGGTACGAGAAAGTAGAAGAGAACTTCACAATAAACACCCCGCCATTCAAAAGTGCGGTTCGTACCTAGAATTAGGATATCTAGGTTCATTCAATCTGAAAGCTCTAGATGACATATTTAGAACTTATGCTTGTTCTTCCCACCAAGTTTCATCCCGATCCCTCCACTCTTAAGCGATTACAAAGATTTCCGGTTCACCCCTCCAACTCCTCCCAATGTCATCGGATCTGGTCCGGATTTAAAATGGGATGTCTGAGGCACGAGACCTTTCTAAGGTTCAAGGTTTAATTACACTTCATTATAAAAGTTATCATACATATGGTTAAGTCGGAGACACAAGGTCGATTGACCAAAACCCGGTCAAGTTTCGGTTAAATCCAATAACCCGTTCAATAGCTGAGCTTGCCACTGGATTCCGGATTCCCCTTTTGTACACTCCCCCTCGACGGTCGGATCGGGGAAACGACATTCTCAAGTCAATAGTTCGGGTACCTGACAAACATGCCAAGTTCACTGTCCTTGCACATCAGGAAGTACCGAACTCGTGGGATTACTACAAACTCGGATCCCCTCCAACTCGCCCACAGTGACCGGATCCATTTCGGTTATGCTATTCACTTGCTCTTCCCACCAACTTTCATCCCAAACCCTCCACTGTAAGCGTTTCCCAAGATTTCCGGTTCCCCCGTCCGACTCCCCCCAATATCACAGGATCCGATTCGGATTTAAAATGGGGCGTCTGAGACACGAGATCTTTCTATACGTCAAGTTTCATCAAGATCCGATCACCCGTTCGCAAGTTAAAAATACCTCACTTTTCGGATTCCCCCTCTCTCCACCCCACCCCCCAGATGGTCGGATCCAGGAAACGACTACCTGTTCGGGTCCCATACACGCCTGCCAAGTTTCATCGTCTTAGCACATCAGGAAGTACCGAACTCGCGGGATCACTAGAAATTCGGATCCCCCCAACCCCCCCCCCCCACTGTGAACGGATCCGGTCCGGTTATGTCAATCACGTATCTAGGGCTTGTGCTTGTTCTTTCCACCAACTTTCATCCCGATCTCTCTACTCAAAGCGTTTTCCAAGATTTCCGGTTCCCCCCTCCAGTTCCCCCCATGTCACCGGATCCGGTCCGGATTTAAACTGGGATGTCTGAGACACAAGGTACTTCTATATATCAAGTTTCATTAAGATCCGATCACCCGTTCGTAAGTTAACAAGACCAAAGGTTCCGATGGGATCCCAAAAATCTTCGCCAGGCCAAACAGCTAATCATTAAGAAATCCAAGCTCAGATATGGATTCATCATGTGCGTTTACCTCTATAAGCCGATCGAAATGATCCTGGCTTACTTCTGTGAATTTTGCGGTTTTGGTGGACTTCAATAACTACTTGTCTGGCGAAAAACTAAAGCTCAAAAACGGATTCAGCGTATCTCCTTACCCCTATATCCAACATCTAATCAACTTCAAATAAAAATTTAACTTCTAACAAATTTTCCGGTCTCAGCCGGATTCCGGACGAACTATATGTCCGGCTAAAGAGTGATTGTCATATACGGATTCTGCATCTCTTCTTACCCCCAAATCTATCATCTAATCAACTTAAAATAAAACTTTTACTTTTAACAAATTTCCGGTTTTGGCCGGATTCCGGGCGAACTACTTGTCCGGCGATAAAATGGTTTTCGTATTCTTGTTCAGCATGTCTTCTTACCCCTACATTAAACGTCTAATCAACTTCAGATAAAACTTTAACTTCTAACAAACTTTCCGGTTTTGGCCAGATTCCGGGCGAACTACTTGTCCGGCGAGAAAATGGTTTTCATATTCGTGTTCAGCGTGGCTTCTTACCCCTAAATCAAACATCTAGTCAACTTCAAATAAAACTTTTACTTTTAACAAACTTTCCGGTTTCGGCCGGATTCCGGGCGAACTACTTGTCCGGCGCGAAAATGGTTTTCATATTCTTGTTCAGCATGTCTTCTTACCCCATAATCGACTATCACATTAGCTGTTTCAAAATATTTTACTTCACTGTCAGAAGTTTCATAACAGATAGCGTATAACACTTTCAAGAATAACACCTGTTCACTTAGAAATAAAGTGTTATGACCAAGTAAGTTTACACTATTTCGTTCCTAGATGTCCAACAACACCTTCAATTGGTAAAAATACAAACGGGAACGAAAGAAACATAACAGATAACATCCCAAAGTGTTATCTGTCGAAACCGGGCATCCTTCTGTTGTCGTTATGTAACTTCTGACAATGTAAGTATTTTTACCAATTGAAGGTGTTGTTGGAGATCTTGGCACGAAATAGTATAAACTTAATTGGTCATAACACTTTATTTCTAAGTGAAAAGGTGTTATTCTTGAAAGTGTTATGCGCGATCTGTTATGAAACTTCTGACAGTGTTGTCCCTTAATTTGAACCCCCTCCCCCACCCCTAAATGTAGGGGTACAGGGCCCATCTACGAACTCGACCTTACTCTTGACCCAAAGAATGCTCACACCAAGTTTCATCAAAATATCTCATTCCCTTCGAGAGTTATCGTGCTCACAGACGGACGGACGGACAGACAGACAACTTTTGCGATGTCATAGGTATCCGTCACTAACGTTTTGGGATCCCAAAAATACCTCATTTTTCCGGATTCCCCTCCCTCCAGCCCCCCCGGATGGTCGGATCCGGGAAACGACTATTATCAAGTCAATCTGTTCGGGTTCCTGACATGCCTGCCAATTTTCATCGTCCTAGCACATCAGGAAGCACCGAACTCGCGGGATCACTAGAAATCCGGATCCCCCCGAACTCCCCCAAAGTGAGCGGATCCTGTCCGGTTATGTCAATCCCATATCTAGGACTTGTGCTTGTTCTTTCCACCAACTTTCATCCAGATCTCTCCACTCTAAGCGATCTTCAAGATTTCCGGTTTCCCCCTCCAACTACCCCCCCATGTCACCGAATCCGGTCTGGATTTAAAATGGGAGGTCTGAGACACGAGGTACTTCTATATATCAAGTTTCATTAAGATCCGATCACCCGTTCGTAAGTTAAAAATACCTCATTTTCCGGATTCCCCCTCCCTCCAGCCCCCCCGGATGGTCGGATTGGGGAAACGGCTATTTATCAAGTCAATCTGTTCGTGTCCCTGACATGCCTGCCAGTTTTCATCGTCCTAGCACATCAGGAAGCACCGAACTCACGGGATCACTAAAAATCCGGATCCCCCCCCCCAACTCCCCCAAAGTGAGCGGATCCGGTCCGTTTATGTCAATCCCGTATCTAGGATTTGTGCTTGTTCTTTACACCAACTTTCATCCAGATCTCTCCACTCTAAGCGATTTTCAAGATTTCCGGTTTCCCCCTCCAACTACCCCCCATTGTCACCGGATCTGGTCTGGATTTAAAATGGAAGGTCTGAGACAAGTGGTCCTTCCATATATCAAGTTTCATTAAGATCCGATCACCCGTTCGTAAGTTAAAAATAAGTCATTTTTCCTATTTTTTCCGGATTCCCCTTCCCTCCACTCCCCCCTCAGGTGGTCGGATCGGGGAAGCGACTATTTCTAATTTAATCTGTTCCGGTCCCTGATATGCCTGCCAAGTTTCATCGTCCTAGCTTATCTGGAAGTACCCGAACTAGCAAAACCCGGACAGACAGACCGACCGACCGACGGACGGACAGAAATTGCGATCGCTATATGGCACTTGGCCGAAGGACAAGTGACATAAAAATCGTAAACACAATGAATATCTGTTAACATCTGTTCAAAAAATAATAACAACGACAGAAACTCCAAAATCGATTCACTTCCGAATCTGAAAGGGAGTCATTTTGATTATGGTGATGACAATCGGAGCACTCCCCGTCCGTGGAGACTCGCGAGAATACAGGGAATGAGTCCCTGGGACAAACAAAAAAGCGGGGACTCCTCAAGAGGAATCCTCGGGAAACGGCGAGAATACGCATGTAGGTGCAAATGAATGTACTAGTAATAATTAACAATATACTGCAACAGAAAAAGGCTTTCGCCTCTACACAGCCCGGGGATTGGGAGTTGTCAAAGCGAGTAGAGTTGAAAACCTCACCTATAATACACTTGAAGCTATTAATCTTCGGTAAGGCTGTTCCAAGGATCAACAAGTTTGTAGACCCCCGCTTGTTTACGTCCTTGTGGAATTGTGGTTCTGCAAGCTTGAACGCGTGCTCCCTATCATGACGGTTAATGCTGAACTGTATTGTTCGCTCACTTCAAAGCTGTCGTACTCCCGTTGATTAATTAAATGTCTTATTCAAGTCTCTTCTAAAAAATCTATGCGCGGTGGAGAAAGACGCAGCTTGGCTAGTTTCTCAGGTATGGTAGAACGCGGTGAACTTGGCACCTCTACTCCAGATCCAACCAGTCAACCAAGTTAACCGACTCGGTTAAACTAGGCAGTGTTGCCAGATGGGCTTGTTTCCCGCCCCCATGGGCTTTTTCTGAGGACCGGGGCGGGAGATGTTTGCGAGGGGCTTGGGGCGGGAAAGTGGGCTTATTGTTTTAAAATGTGGCTTTGGTAAAAATTGACCCGGGCTTGTTTTCAAAACCCCAGGGCGTTTTTCTGCAAATACAATCTGGCAACACTCAAACTAGGTCATGCTATTAGCTCTTGGGCTCGGGTGAAAAGACTGAAAAAAGGAAATCGGCAACTTCTTGATCAAGTCGACCGAAGTGTCGATTTGATTGTAATCTGATCCCACGATCAATTCGACAAAAGCTAGAATTCGGAGGAGCAGAACATTCCTTGATTATGTTGTCGGATGTAGAGGAGAGAAAATGCGTATTCTTACGATCGTGAATGTCGGTAAGTTCTTACCTGTGCGGATACGGCCGTGGAGGTTTCTGTTTTGATGCTTTTCATATTAATCGTCAGCTTCTTTTGCGTAGTGGCGGAAGTCTGACTCCGTTGATTATACGAGCCGGTAGATGTCACCATGTTCCTTTCGTTCTGAGAGCTGGTGGCGACCTGAAGAAGAAACAACGTTAGCAACATGACTAAACAAGATGACTAACAAGTTAAGACATGCATAATATTTTTACAATTAACCTAGTAATACATATTTTATATAATTATGTGGTTTCCCTGTGACGCCCGACACATGTTTTTAGTCTCGCCACTGCGCCCCTCGCAAGGGCGAGTATCAAACCAGGAGGTACGCCGTTTCACTGGTCAGCCGCTGATAACAGACGTTATCCGAAAAAGAAGATGGCGATACTTGGGCCACGTCCTTCGCATGGACGAATCCAGGTTGCCAAACAACATCTTCCATTGGCAACCAAAAGGAAGACGTCGAAGGGGACGACCGAGAAATATGATCCGTCGCACCTACCAGAGGGACCTTGGAAACGTCCACGCAAGTCTGCAACCTGAGTGGGAAGATGTCCTGGCGGCAGCCCACCAGAGGGAAGGCTGGCGCCTATTCGTGGATGCCCTGGGTGCCTCTGGTGGCACAGGAGGATCTAAGGTCTAAGGTAAGGATGTGGTTTCCCTGTGACGCCCGACACATGTTTTTAGTCTCGCCACTGCGCCCCTCGCAAGTTCCACAGCGAGCGGAATGAAATAGCAAAGTCTACTTAGCATCTAGACTCAATGGGATAGTTAGATTGATTCGTGATTCGGAGCCAGAAGTCAGAACGAGCTGACTGGTTTTGTGGTAGCCTGGACGAGCTTGTGTTTGAAAGTGAACTACATTTTTGGTGGTTGGTCTGTCCTTAAAACTTACAGATCTTCTAACGATCTGAGCCGTTACATTGCCCACTTATTTATGTTATAAAAGTTTTGAAGTCATCGAAACTTTTAAACAGTGGCGTCGTTTCAGTAAACCTCAGAGGGGGGCCAGACCTCCATTTTGGGCCCCCATCCTAGATTTTTTTTTTCTTTTTTTACCTAAAACAAAATATAATTGCTCTTTTTGCGGAAAATTAAAGCAGATTTTGAATGTGCCATAAGGAACAAATTCGAGAGTCACGCGTTGTTCAAAGATCCTTTACAATAAAAATATTCACTGGAGCATGCTATGAGCTGGAGTTTGAGGCCTGCCTTTATGTTAGAACAAGCTACATTAAACCTTCTGGGGCTTTCGATAGAAACCCTAGTGAGATTTGTCGGGATCTCGAGAAGTAGATCTGGATTCATGAAATCTTTTGAGTTCGGATATGGGGTTAACATCTTAAAACATCTCACAAATAAATTCTAGCTTCTGAAGCGGCTCAAACCCCAGAATTCCATGCATAAAACCACACCCAAACGACGCGCTCTTCGAATAAACGAGAAAGGCGCCGCAGGCAAAACTGCATGAAACATTTACGATCAGACCATATTTTTGGGATCCCAAACGAAAGCAAGGGTTCCCTTTGTGCCCACGATAACGCCCGAATGAAGTGAGGTACTTTGCCAAAAGTTGGTACCCTGGCAATGCTATTTCACGCAACCCTTTTCAAAACAAGCAGTGGTCATTCAGAACAAAGTAAATACAAAGTAGATTTGTTCTGAATTTCTATTTTTTTAATGTGATTCTCAACGCTTATATTGTTGAAACCTTGACTTACAGGACGAAATATTTCAAAAATCAACCTATTCCGCTAAAATACAAAGATCTCAACAGCAAATTATATTGAAACTGAGCGCCGCAGGCAAAAAAAATCAGCCTGTTTTCTTCTAAAATACAAAGATTTTGGTTCAAAACCAAATTTCAAACTATGCGATGCAGTGTTAAATTCATAGTTTGGTTAATCCTTCATCTCAGTATGTCAGACAATAAGAAATATTAACAAAAAAACTCAGATTTTGGGCCCCTTTGAAATTCAGGGGGGGGGCCATGCCCCCCCCCCTGCCTCCCCCAAATGGCGCCACTGCTTTTAAAAGAATTGTACTATATTAATTATATTTTGTTAAAGTTGGCAGTCCTCTGTTAACCAGGAATAAATATGATGACTGATTGATTGATTCTAATTGACTTTAAAGCCCCTTTTAGAACACAGACTTCACAATACTAATCCAATTCTCTGCTTTTGCTTCACACCCGCCCGCCATTTGGTTTGGGGTTCCACAAAAAGAAACAAGATTTAAGTCACCGAACGTTTCTATTTTGAATAGCGATATCTTCGCGTAAGGAAGAAAATTAAAACAAATGAGACATTCAGGATGTTCGTAACCATGAACAGTTTACGATGTGATTACTGATAAGTAAACAAGACAAAATGTGCCATTGCGTAATAACTGGTCACTAGGCGACACTAATGACTCACGACATTCTCGGAAGGAATTTCAAATATGGCAGAATCGTAAGACGAAAAAAAACGACAAGCACAGGGATCAGTGACTTCTCAATCAACAACTTCGAAGGAGGTGGACGCTCTGCCAAAAATTTAAAACAAAATGATGAAAACGAGATTTTCGGGGTTTCTTTTTGATCAGCTAATTATCCCTCTAAGATGATGTGCGAGGGATAAATAAATTATTTTTAATTGTTATATTTTTTTGTTTTCATCATTTTGTTTGAAATGAATGGTCAGCTTGACTTCAAACCTTATATTCGCCAAAAATTGTATCTTTGATCCAGATAATTTTATTGCGTCTTGTAGATATCCGGTCTTTGCCAGACTCCTTGAACATTTTTACTATTAGAATTTAAAAACAGGTTAATGTGGGTTTACCTCTATACGTCATAGCTACTCGATGAAGTTTATCGAAACTTCCTGCCTTACTTCTGCCAAATATCCGGTTTTGGCCGCATTTCGGATGAACTAACTTGTCCGGCAAAAAACCTAAAGCTCAAAACGAAATCAGCATATCTGCTTACCTCTATATCGAACCTCTAACTGACTTCAGATAAACTTTAACTTTTAACAAATTATCCGGTTTCGGCCGGATTCCGGGCAAACTACATGTCCGGGTAGAAAATGATTGTCATTTATGGAATTAGCATGTTTTCTTTATCCTTCATCGAACTAACAAATTTTTCGGTTCTGGCCGGATTCCGGACGAACTAATTGTCCGGCGAGAAAGTAAGTTTCAAATACGGATTCAGCATGTCCCCGGCTTTTCGCTCCCCTATCTCATTGGCTTTTTAAAACATTTTTTTCCGTCCCTTAATTTGAAACCCCTCCCCCACCCCTAAATATGGGGCTACACGGCTCATCTTGACTTGTACTTTGACCCAGTGGATCATCATACCAAGTTTAAAGAAAATATCTCAACCCCTTCGAGAGTTATCGTGCTGACAGACGGACAGACGACAACTTTTACGGAGTCATAGGCATCCCTCCACTTACGTTTTGGGATCCCAACAAAAAAGGTAAAGGTATCAGCATCAGCCTGTACAGGCCTAACTGGCGGTGCTGATCTACGATTCTCTGCCTTCAGCCAGGAAGTGCAATGGGCGAGGCAATGGGCGGTTGGGGGCTAGGCATTCTGGTGCTTTCGCACACCCTTCCTGTCATCCCAAGATTTCTCCAGGTACCCATTTGAAACTGGGTGCACTTTTGGCTTTTTTTGCAGGGTTACACCACAAACTCCCGCCCCAAACCAAACGGTAGGCCTCGAACCAGCGACCTTTCGCTTGCTAGTTTGGCGTGCTAACCATTCGGCCAGAACGGACTTTTAAGGTCAAATTTATTTATTTATTTTTTATTTATTTAAACTAGTATACGACCAACTAGGGTAAAAAATTACAAAATAAGTAACAAACACTGGCATAAATATAAATTAAAAATAGAACAAAACAAAGGTAGACTACCACGAGATGGAGAATAAAGTAGATTTTAAACAGAAACGGAGTATTTGAATTTAGTTCATCCTTGGGCCTATAATATACTGCTTCTGCTTAAATCAAACTCCTCTGTATTCCGATATAAACACAACCTTTCTTTCCACGGAAAGATCCAAAGCTGACACAAATGCACATCCGTTCAATTGCTTCAGGTTGCTACTTGCAAGTATCTATCTCCTTTGCTCGCCCCTTCGATACAGTCGGCGACGCCGGGATTCCTAAATTCCTTCCAATTATCCAATTATTAGTGACCAATTATCAATAATCAATAATTAGTGAATAATGTCTGAGTTTTAAATATCAGCATGTAACAGGATCATCCTCACGAATATTTTGAATGTCACTTTTCATTTTTATTGCTGTTCTTGGTCGAAAGAATATTTTATGACTCACGAGAAAGGATAGGTTTTCATCAAGGAGAAGCTAAAGATTGGAGTGGGGTCAATTGGGGATCAGTAAGTCTGGGTTTTGGCGGGTTTAGGTAATTCATCCTTACTGTAGTAGCCTAGGCTAACTACAAAATCTCTCTCTGCGCCTTCAAATATTTTGCTTCTCAAAATAGTCATTGAGGTCACGAGGGAACCCCTAACGGGTAAATCCTACTATAGCACACGGAACTTATTTTTGCACGTCCGAATTTCTGTTCTTTCCACTCATCGTAATATTTCATTTCACAGCTCACCCACAGTTGACGGGGAAAAGGCATTTTATCGTTCCAACAAATCGTGTAGTGTGAACCAGGGTCTCAACTTAGTCATCTACTCTGCCTTTATGCTAGTAGAACGACGCACATACCACTGAAAACCTCCTCACAAAATACTTTTTTCCTTTGTAAACATACACCTTTTTAACAATCATGTTTCTTCAAAGAGCGTCCCGAAACGACTGAATTTCCCCGCCGTACTGTATGACCCTGAATGGAATAAATCGATGGAAAGTGACGTCACCCAGGATGTCTCAGATTTTACTCAAGAGATAGATAGAGAGAGAGAGAGAGAGAGAGAGAGTGTGTCATTTCAAAGCGTATTATGACCCCGGCAATTTTTCGTGAGAAGCTAATTAAATCTAGAAAACCGGTTTTGCAATTTTTTCCGTGTGTTTGCTAGATGTCAACGGGCCTGGAGAAAAGCTTGAACACCGAAAGTCGTGGGTAATTTGTTAAAAGCAGAACCTAGTTTTTAGTAGCCTACAGAATCAGAGGCGTCACTAGCCAAAATGTTTGTCAGTTGTCAAGGACTGGCTGGTAATTTTCACCGACTGATTTTAAGAAAAAACACTGTTTTTATGAAATGTTTTTATGAAAAAATCGACTATTTTTACGAAAAATTGCGTAGCGTTGAAAAATCGACTGGCCGACAGCATTGGGGGCGGGGGTGAGGGCGTCCCCCCCATACGTGTCGCCCCTGTACAGAATACTGGAATACTGAATTTTATTAGCATATTGGATTTTAATCAGTAAGAAGTGCGAAGCGTCCTTTAAGTTCCTGTTACTTCTTATCTACAAATCCGGGTGGCGGGGATTCCTTTCCCCGTGACTCTCCTGGACGTTTCTGGCAGTCTTATCTACACAAGTTTCCTGGCAGTCTTATCTACAAATCCGGGTGGCGGAGAATCCTCTCCCGGAGATTCTCCTTTTAAGTCCCTGACAGTCATACCTATAAATCCGGGTGGCGTTCCTCTCTCGGAGATTCTCCTTTAAGTTCCCGGCACTTTCTATCTACAAATCCGGGTGGCGGAGAATCCTCTCCCGGAGATTCTCCTTTTAAGTCCCTGACAGTCATACCTATAAATCCGGGTGGCGTTCCTCTCTCGGAGATTCTCCTTGAAGTTCCCGGCGCTTTCTATCTACAAATCCGGGTGGCGGAGAATCCTCTCCCGGAGATTCTCCTTTTAAGTCCCTGACACTGACAGTCATACCTATAAATCCGGGTGGCGTTCCTCTCTCGGAGTTTCTCCTTGAAGTTCCCGGCGCTTTCTATCTACAAATCCGGGTGGAGGAGGAGAATCCTCTCCCGGAGATTCTCCTTTTAAGTCCCTGACAGTCATACCTATAAATCCGGGTGGCGTTCCTCTCTCGGAGATTCTCCTTGAAGTTCCCGGCGCTTTCTATCTACAAATCCGGGTGGCGGAGAATCCTCTCCCGGAGATTCTCCTTTTAAGTCCCTGACACTGACAGTCATACTTATAAATCCGGGTGGCGTTCCTCTCCCGGAGATTCTCCTTGAAGTTCCCGGCGCTTTCTATCTACAAATCCGGGTGGCGGAGAATCCTCTCCCGGAGATTCTCCTTTTAAGTCCCTGACAGTCATACCTATAAATCCGGGTGGCGTTCCTCTCTCAGAGATTCTCCTTGAAGTTCCCGGCGCTTTCTATCTACAAATCCGGGTGGAGGAGGAGAATCCTCTCCCGGAGATTCTCCTTTTAAGTCCCTGACAGTCATACCTATAAATCCGGGTGGCGTTCCTCTCTCGGAGATTCTCCTTGAAGTTCCCGGCGCTTTCTATCTATGAATCCGGGTGGCGGAGAATCCACTCCCGGAGATTCTCCTTTTAAGTCCCTGACAGTCATGCCTATAAATCCGGGTGGCGTTACTCTCTCGGAGATTCTCCTTGAAGTTCCCGGCGCTTTCTATCTATGAATCCGGGTGGCACGGATTCCTTTCCCGGAGATCCTCCTTTGAGACAGTTTTATCTATAAAGTCAGGTGGTGGGGTTCTCCCACCCAAAAAAAAAAACAATCAAGGTTCGTCATGCACACGCTGCAGAACTTTTCTCTCCGTTTAGTTATTTCAACAAAAAACATGCCAAGCTTCAGGATTTCTTTTCTAATCTCGAACAGCTCCGAACTCACCTTTTCTGCTGAGAAATTGTCACTTTTAACCTTCATAGAAGCAGAAGAAGAACTGTGCATTTCTTGAGCTGCCACGCCACCAGTCTGAAGAGATTTCTGCTCCTAAAAATCAAACAAGGCAAATAAATGAACAACGAGATGACAAATCTGTAGCTTGTGTAGATGTATGATACAATTTAGTCCGTGAAGTTGTATCTAGTGATATGAAGTCGTAAGAAATACTTTCACTTAATTGTGTTTCAGACAGGGATTTTTATTTTTTTGCAGTAGGCATGAAATTCGTTCTGCTGTTTCTTGCGGTCCAACGGTTGGGGCCCTATAATAAAACCGGGTACACACCACTGTTTGCAGTAGGCGGTCTTTACTGACAATCTATGTACTTTAAAGGTTAAGACAAAACATTTTCAGAATCAACTTCTAGGATCGACACGGAGTCATCAGGTTGTTACTACAGAACGTAGCGGCACTATCCCAATATAGATGCGTACGGGATCTCCATAAATGTGAAACCTGTTAATAGTGGTACAGCTTAAGAACAAGAGCTGGAAGCTCATATGGCACTTGCAAGGCTTGGTAAAAGGATGAAAGTAGGAATTTGCCAATTCGTGGGTATCACAAGGATGAGCAGTTTCAACAAACAACACTTGGGATGTAACCTAATCTGTTGTGATTCTGAAAACGTTATGCAGTAAGTGTTATGCATAACAAGCATTGCCAGAAAGAGCCGAAAAACCGCCGAAAACGCATCTGCTGACTTTTTTGTTGTCGTTAAGATACTGGAAAATCGGGATCATGAAAATGTACATTTATCTCAAAAGTATTTTTTGGACTTTAAGCAATTCATTTGTAAGTAATTCACTTGAGGCAAAAATGATCATGGGCCTTTGGGGATCATGAATATATATCAAGATTCCGGAATATATATCGTTTGGTCAAAAGTATTTTTTTCACATTTCGTTAAGATGCGCGCTTTAAGGGAGCTCGAACTTCATTTCTAAGCAAAACCCTTGATACAACAAGACCAAAGGTTTCGATGGGATCCCAAAAATTTCATACCTGATCCAGACAATTGGATCTATAGATATCCGGTCTTCGCCAGACTCCTTAAATTTGTTTTCCTTGAATTTTTTTTTTCCAATGGCTTTCATCTGAGAAAACCAAGTTCGGATATGGATTTGTTCAGCGTGTGAGAAACGAATTTTCAGGTTTTGGCCGGATTCCGGGCGAACTATTTGTCCGGTGAGAAAATGATTTACATATACGAATTCAGCATGTCTCCTTACCACTACATCGAACCTCTAATCAACTTCAGATTAAACTTTTACTTATAACACATTTTCCGGTTTCAGCCGGATTCCGAGCGAACTAGATGTCCGGGTAGAAACTGATTGTCATATACGGATTCAGCATGTCTTCTTACCCCTGGATCGAATATCTAATCAAGTTCAAATAAACGAATTCAGCATGCCACCTTACCACTACATCGAACCTCTAATCAACTTCAGATTAAACTTTTACTTACAACACATTTTCCGGTTTCAGCCGGATTCCGAGCGAACTATATTTTCGGGGTAGAAACTGATTGTCATATACGGATTCAGCATGTCTTCTTACCCCTGGATCGAATATCTAATCAAGTTCAAATAAAACTGTTTTACTTAATTAAACAAATTTTCCGGTTTTCGCCGGATTCCGGGTGAACTACTTGTCCGGCGAAAAAATGATTTTGATATTCGGATTCAGCATCTCTCCTTACCCCTGGATCGTTTATCTCATTAGCTCTTTTTTTTCGTCCCTTAATTTGAAACCCCTCCCCCACCCCTAAATATAGGGCTACAGAGCCCATCTTCAAACTTGACCTGTACTCCTCATGCCAAATTTGAACAAAATATCTCATTCCCTTCGCGAGTTATCGTGCTAACAGACGGACAGACGGGCAACTTTTACGAAGTCATGGTATCCCTCCACTTACGTTTTGGGATCCCAAAAATGATCATGGGCTGATAGGGATCACGAAAATGTATATTTTGCTGAAAAGTACTTTGAGGGATGGTCGGATCTGGGATGTGGCAAGTTGTAACCAATCTTGTCAAGTCTCCAATGTTCCAGCCAAGTTTTATCGTCCAAGCACTGGAAGTACCTTAACTCGCTTAACTCCCCCACAGTGCCCGAACCCGGTCCGGCTCCGTCACTGATGTACCTAGTTCTTGTGCTCGTTCTTCCCACCAGGTTTCTTCCCGATCGCTCTACTCTAAGTGTGTCACAAGATTCCCCCCCCCCCACACATTCATCGTTGCTGGATTCCAATGTAACCATAAATCCAACGAGTGGAAAATCTTTGATCCCCACAATTCTCTCAAGAAATTTGGACGCAGATTATACCAAATGTTTGATTTTTGCTGTTTCTAGATGAACCTTTAGTCCGATGAGAAGAGATGGAGAGATTCACACAAAACCGATAATAGAGTGTGAACTTTGCAAATCTTCTTCCACTCCTATCAACAATCAACGTGGTCAAGCTTTTTCTTTTATCTCACCAAAATTGCGGATTTGCGGTATCAGACAGACTGACAGAACCACTGAGAAAATGAAGCTGAGCGATACGGCTAGCGTGTCCCTTTTACCAAACACTCCAATAAACTTTATCAAGGTATTTTCTTATTCTACAAAATTTTCGGTTGTTGCCGGATTTCGGACCAATCATCTGTCCGTGGAGTAACAGGAAAAATACATATAGCCATCATTTTCTTGCCCCTTATTCGATTAAGGCCAACTTGAACGTGAAAGAAGCTTTTTGGCTCTACCACATTTTTCGCCGTTACCGGATTCCGGTTGAATAAGTAGAGATCGTGCTTATACACGTACAGACACCGATGTTTTGGGTCCCAGAAATTGCAACCTAAGACAGTTCAGTGACGGTCAAGACATACTTCTAACATACCTCTACTACATAGTACTTGATTTTTTTTTTTCAGGACTAAGCTATTCGATTCAAGTAGACCAGTAGGACAGAGCAAAATAACACTAGGGAGTAGCGCCAGGACTACGCTTTCCATGCATCCAAAACGGGCCTTACTCGTAGTGCCGCCCACTACGCTCACGACATTCAACGCGACACAAACTTGCTGGTTTAGAAAATTTGAGTACAGCTAAGATGCGGCCTGCAGACACCGAGAAAACACTGAAGGTTGTATCTTTTTTTTGCTGTGTTAGGAACATGGAATTATCGGACCCAGCGCTGATACACGACTTATTGAGTTTCAGTAGGGACGTTATCTATCGCTAGTAGTGCTAGCATCGCTGCTATTAGAGTCTGTGTCACTTTTTTCAGGTCTTGGCGCTACTCCCTAGTGTTATTTTGCCCTGCAGTAGGACAAGTTTATAACAATTACTTGCCACTGAATATTCTCCTTCGCAAACCCCCTTTAAAGGGTGGCATACTGTCCAAGCGACATCTGGGACATCGACGGGACCAAACCAGTTTAACAACACGTCATAGCCGCTCTTGGTCCGCTGCAGTTTCTGACTCTTATACTGCAAAGCTTCTTCGGTGGTGACTGTCTGACGTCGAACCGTTTGCCTTTCACCGTACATGATCCTATCTGTTTTTTCTCAGTTGTTGTTGCTGCTGTTACTTTATTTTCGAACTCAACGAAAACTTCGAACTTCGAACGACTTTTGGCTTTTGATCTCTTAACGGGTTATATATTCGTTCATTTACTCGTTATGATTATTCCCAGGATCAAATAATCTGATAGAACCTCCGTCTTTGGTCCCATGCAGCTATTATGGATACCCTGATAAAACTGAGCGGAGCTAGAGGTACATGCTGTGAGGTTTGGGTTGATACCCGTCTACTTCCCTCTTCGCCGATGCTCATACCAGGTAAAAAAAAACCGTAGGATGCCTGCAGGGATGGAGAACCCGGTTTGCAGCGAGTTAGACGTGACGTTACAGTGGTACACAACCATTCAGCTGTAAAGGACGGCTCAGATGGCGTTCGTATTCTTCTGCGGAGTTTTACTGCGATACAGCTGTTAGTAGAGGTAACAAATCACGATGTTGTGCGTAGATCCTCTTCCTCTCGTTTGCAGCGGGTAGGTTATCAGAATATATTCGACTCCGCACGGTCGTATTACAGAGATAGGGAGACGGACGTTCTTGTAGATTATTTGTTCTTGCTGCTCCCTATCAAACAGTCAATGACTTGACCAATTCGAGGGATACTTTCAAACACGTGAGTCAAGCTGACGCAGATTTAAGGACACGATTCAAGGCAGATTTAAGTCGCCAGATCGTCGAATCGAATTGCCCAACGCCACTTTTCGCATCAAGCTTTGATCGTTATATGCTTTAGCGTTAAGATCTTTTGCCCAGGATCAGGCTTTACACCAGCAGAAGGATCACCATCAAATCTTGATACGAGCACCACCAACTGATCTGCGAACTAGTTGTGAGCCAAGATGCACCATGAATCCGTTCACCTTTTAAGTTTTTTCAGGCCGCCATTTAATTTTCTCACGCCACCATTCAATTAGCCCACTCCACTGTTCATTAAAAAAAAATCGGCAAACTAAAACACGAGTATTGACGCCACCATTCAATTAGCCCACTCCACTGTTCATTAAAAAAAATCGGCAAACTAAAACACGAGTATTGACAAGAGGACACGCTTTCAGACTAATCTCGATTGTAGCGGACCTCCATGGCAAGCAACCAAAGAAAACTGGTTGATGCTAATCTAAACCGCAAACGACGGGAAACCGAATATTAATATATGGGTTTTCCCCAAGAGCTGGTGCATGTTCCCGGGTCAAGAGAAAGTATTTCTTCAAAATTTGCCCTGCCTCGAACATCAAAATTTTGCAGACCGAATCCCCCCCCCCCACTCCGTCAGACCTCGAGGCCTATGCTTCGTCTAAACTGTAAAAAGTTTCCTCGAGTTAGGATTAAAGTCAACTGCAGTATTTGCTACTGGGATTGATCTTATCTCTACTGAGATAAGATTAACATGAATTAGAGATAAGATTATCTCAGTAGAGACAAGATTAATCCCAGTAGCTTCAGACTGTAGCTGGAATATGCAATTGACTGCCGGTCAAATACGAACCTGCAATTATCTGCGGACTGCGACCAATCATCTGCAATATAGCAGGTTCTTTTCTTCCAGCAACAGCCTGACAAGGACCCTTGCCAAGAAGGGCCGAAACATCGTTGACAAACTTCATAGCTGACCTTTTCCATTTTGAGCCATTGTTTAGTACAGAGGACACGTCAACACACATGAATTTCATTGTAGCCAAGAAAGAAAGAAGTGATGATCTGAATGTTTTGACTCGATTCTTTACTTGACAGCCACCTCCTAACTTCCGCAATATACCGAAGATCAAACTTTGGAACAAATATATAAATATTATACCAGCACACATCAGAATCTCACTAATTCCCTTGTTCTTTTTTTCTTAGCTTTTTCCTATTTTTCCATATTTCATTCCAAAATACCAGCACACACATAAGAATCTCACTAATTCCTTTGTTCTTTTCTTCTTTGCTGTTTCCTATTTTCTATATTTCAATTTTTGTGAATTTATTTCCAGTTCTTCTTCACTGTCGTGGTGCGCTTTACAGCTAAGTCTCTGCGGTTTTACTTCTTTCCTACCCAGTATTTTACTTTTATTTTAATCACATGTCCAGCTTAGTATGTAAATAAAGAATACTTGTGATACATGCTTTACAGCTGAGGTCCTACGGTTCTACTTCTTTCCTTCCCAGTATATTACTTTTATATTAATCATATGTCCAGCTTTAGTATGTAAATAAAGAATACCTGTGATACAATGGTAACCAGTACAGCCTTGCAGGTTAATAAATTATAACATATAGCTTATCCACTACATGGAGTACCGATTGTATCGCGGATTGCAGACGATTGAATTACGACGAGAATGACCTAGCTTGAACCAAGAACATATAATTATATAGAATACTGTGTTCAGTCACATGCAGCGACTATAAATACCCCGACAAAACTGAGCGGACCAAGAGGTATTTACTCCAGCTTTGAGCTTATGTTGATACCCGTTTACTCATCTTCTGTCTTCGCCGTTGCTTTGCAGAAAAAATAGTGAAAGACTGCTTGCAGGAGGCGTGCTCAGCGCGCTGACCCGCTCTGGAGCACGTCCTTAGGGCCAGTCAAGTTTGAATGCTACTTTTCCTCATCGGGCGCTTCACAGCGATTTAGCTATTTGTAGAGGTAACGAAACGTGATGTGGCGCGAAGCTAGTAACCTCCGCTCGTTTGCGTCGGGAGCCGGGCAGAGTCGGCCGTATTTTACTCGCCTCAGCATGTTTTTATGACCGAGATAGGGAGACAGCAGTTCCATTTCGTTATTTGTTCTTGCCTGAAGGGATTGCAGCATCCCATATGCCTATGCATGCTTTCGGGTCCACTCCTCGCGCTCAGGGGCGGATGACTTTCAGACAATATCGAGATCTATTACCCAGTGACGAGTGCTGTGTTCTTGGTGCTACTAACCTGTTTCATAGCTGCAGCTTTCTCTGCTTTAACGCCATCTATTTCTATCCGTGCTTTCATCGCTGCTTCGGCGGACTTCTCTTCATATCGTACGCCATCGGCTTGATATGTTTTCTTCTGCGAACTGTTGGCGATCGCTTCTTCTGCACTGTAGCCTGAAAAGAATTGATTTCAGGGATATTTACTTTTCAGAATTTATTTACGAATAGTGTTGCTTAGTTTAGTCTGATTCTGATCTTTTCTCTCATTTCCATCCGGGCACGCACTGCGTAATTTTTTTTTATGGCTTAATAAAATTACTGATTGACTGATAATTCAACAACACATCACAAAAAAATAAGATAAGAAACATAAACAACAAGACCAAAGGTTTCGATGGGATCCCCCCAAAAATAAGATTTGGTCCAGATCATTGGGAATGGTCTATACGGTCTTCGCCAAACTCCTTAAACATTTTTACTATTCAAATTTAGAAACAGATTAAGGCCAATTGTAATCATCTGAGAAGACCAAGTTCAGATATGGATTCGACATGTGTGTCGACCTATAGCCTACGTCGTAACTACTTTTACGAGAATGATCAAAACTTCCTACTTTACTTCTGCCAAATTTCCGGTTTCGGCCGGATTCCGGGCGAACTACTTGTCTGGCAAAAAACTAAGCTCAAAAACGAATTCAGCATGTCTCCTTACCCATACATCGAACCTCTAATCAACTTCAGATAAAACTTGGTTTCAGCCGGATTCCGGGCAAGCTATACGTCAGGAGAAAAAATGTTTGTCATATACGGATTCAGCATGTCATCTTACCCTAAATCGAACATCTAATCTGCAAATTCAAATAAAACTTTTACGTTTTACAAATTTTCTGGTTTTGGCCGGTTTCCGGGCGAACTACTTGCCAGGTGAGAAAATAATCTTCATATTCGGATTCAGCATGTGTCCTTACCCCTGGATCGAACCTCTAATCAACGTCAGACTAAACTTTTAGTTTACACAAATTGTCAGTTTTTTGCCGGATTCCGGGTCAACTACTTATCGGGCGAGAAAATAAATTTCATATTCAGATTCAGCATGTCTCCTTACCCCTAAATCTACTACCTTATTGGCTTTAAAAAAAAACATACTTTTTCGCCCCTTAACTTGAAACCCCCCTACACGCCTAGATATACAGCTATGGGGCCCAACTTCGAACTTGACCTGTATTTTTTGACCCAAAGGATCCTCACACCAAGTTTATACAAAATATCTCAATCCCTTCGGGATTTATCGTGCTAACAGAAAGACGGACGGACAACTTTACGAAGTCATAGGTATCCCGTCACTTACGTTTTGGGATCCCAAAAACTTAAGAATCAGAATCATTTATTGACAAACCAACCAACTCAGTAAAAAAGGGCACACACGAGTTTATGAACCTCGAGGTTCGTCCTTTGACAGGCACTAATTTATTCTGTCGTCTTGTCCTGCTGTTTTTCGGGGCATCAGAGGGGGGATCAAGAATCGGTATTTCTCAGAAACAGACTGTCAGTTAGGCGAATAATTTAAAATACGGTCAAGAACAAAAGATCAGAAACAGAATACGGACATTAATCGCTCGATCGCCAAAAAAGACCAGCACTTGTCAGTTTTCTCCTATTCCACGCGAATCTTGAAACTGATTCAAATTCAAATTCACTTTATTTCACCTTAATATCATTGTCGATGACAAAAATAGCAGCGGAGGTCAAAAACAATTTAAAACACTTATAAAATTACATTATTAACACAGAATTTATTCACAATTTTTTGTCCAGGTCAACATTATAATGTTTTACAAAGTATGGACCAAATGACTTCAGGTACCGTTCAGATGAGTAGGTTGCTGGTTGTTCCAGCTTTGTTGCGTTTTTTCTTCTCTCTGTGAGTCTAGTGGAGTGTTGGGTTCGGGGGGTCTGATGATGAAATTTTATTTACGCATTAAGAAGAGGGAAATAAAGCAGTACAGACAAAGAAACGGAAAAAACATTGAGCTTTCAATAATGTAGTAAATGCACAAACAAAAAAATAAACATAAAAAAAGAAAGAAAAGGGACTTATCGGGTCTAAAAAATCTTCTTCCTATAGGGAATGCGGAGAAATGGCCAAGGGCAGAATGGATGAAACGACGAGCGACGTAGAGGCAATCAGTAATTTAGGTGGGGACGGGTCCTTTAAGGTGCGTGCAAACGCAGTCTGATTTTCTCACTTGGATGCTAATTTCCTCCTTCACTTTAAAATTTTGACGCATCGCATGCAGGTTTGCCCGTAGTGAGACGAATTTCTGAAGCGTATTTTAGATGCGAAACCTTTTCCGACTGTGTGTGCATAAGCTGGGATTTCAGAAAATCTGATGCGAAATTCGGGCGTGAGTATTCGGATGAGCTAAATGCTTCTGGCAACGTCCAGAGACAGTCCGATTTTAAATTCGCACCTACGTTCCAAAGTTTCGTGCACAGCAGTCCGACAAGATTTCCTATTCGAAAATAACAAGCTTCGCGCATTTATGGGATAACCTACATGTGATCCGTCAAAGTTTCGGAGTGAAGGAGGAAATTCGCATCCAATTGCGAAAATCGGACTGTGCGCGCATAAGCTCGGATTTCAGAAAACCTGATGCGAAATTCGGGCGTGAATATTCGGATGAGCTACATGCTTCTGGCAACGTACAGAGACAGTCCCATTTTAAATTCACACCTGAGTTCTAAAGTTTCGTGCACGCATAGTCCGACAAGATTTCCCATGCGAAATAGCAAGCTTCGCGTATTTATGCAATAACCTACTTGTGATGCGTCAAAATTTCGGAGTAAAGGAGTAAATTCGCATCCAATTGCGAAAATCGGACTGTGTCTGCACCTACCTTGAAATGGGACTGAAAATCTACTGGACATTTTCTCGTTTGCATTTCTTACCACATGAAAGCTTTACTTTGAAGTGTCAGCGCAAGGGCCCATAATAAGCCATTCTTCGCCCCTCAATAAACCTATACTTTTCATTTTCTTTATTTATTTTTCCGCTGCCTACACTGTCAGAAGTTTTATAACAGATAGCGCATAACACTTTCAAGATTAACACCTTTTCACTTAGAAATAAAGTGTTATGACCAATTAAGTTTACACTATTTCGTACCTAGATCTCCAACAACACCTTCAATTGGTAAAAAATACTAACGGGAACGAAAGAAACATAACAGATAACATCCCAAAGTGTTATCTGTTGAAACCGGGCATCCTTCTGTTGTCGTTATGTAACTTCTGACAGTGTAGTATTTTTACAACAGAAGGATGCCCCGTTTCAACAGATAACACTTTGGGATGTTATCTGTTATGTTTTTTTCGTTCCCGTTAGTATTTTTACCAAATGAAGGTGTTGTTAGAGATCTAGGCACGAAATAGTGTAAACTTAATTGGTCATAACACTTTATTTATAAGTGAAAAGGTGTTATTCTTGAAAGTGTTATGCGCGATCTGTTATGAAACTTCTGACAGTGTAGTATGACATTTTCCTAGATAGTCACAAGGACAGCAAGTGAACTTACCAGAGTTAGTCATTATCTTCGTCTGAGATGTGGAGCTGGTTGTCTGCTGGTACTTGATATTCTTCGATCCGTTTAACGGCGAAACAGGGTCGCCATCTAATGGTGGAATTACGTCATAGCTTTCGGCGCCGCCGCGGCTAATTTGAAAAAGAAAAACGTGGATTAACACATTTGGCCAACAACGTGTAAGTGACCTTTTCTCTGCTCTCGGTACAAGAAAAAAATATTCTCACGGGAAATCATTCCTTTTCTTGTTTTATCTTATTTCTGCGGTTTGAGGTTTCCCTCTTTTATTTAATTTCTGCTCGACTTGTTTCCCGCAGATATGGACGTTGACGGAAATTAAGCCCCACCCATGTCAGGGACTAGCTTTGAATGGATGAATGGATATTTTTATTTCCCACTTCTATAAAACAATAATAGTGGAGTAAATAAGCAAAAAAAAAATAAATAGAGAGAGCGGATACAACTTGGATTAGGCCTAGAATAAATATTTCGAACGGACAAGCAGGATTGCGAAGTGTGACACTTTAGGTGCTTTTTGGCACTTTTCGCGCCTCTGGTTGACACCATGACACTTTTTCTCTGAAAATGACACCTTTTCGTAAAATTTGTAGGTCAGAAAAAGCACCTTTTCATTTACTTTACTAGAGTTACGGATTACCGCCCCCAAAAACATGTACTTTACTTTAATATAATACGCAAAAGCAGTTTGAAGCTCATTTCCGATTAAATTTTATTGCAAAACTGTAATCCAACAGTAGAGAAATGTTTTGAAAAATGTTCTTACAAATTCAGAATAATTACCAAATATTCGCATTTTGCGCATTACGCAGCGGAATGCGCAAAAAATCGAGGTGTCAAAAAGCACCTTTTTGTCAGGAATTTTGAAACTTTTATGAGTCGAGCTCTTGGCAACACTGCGGGCAAGACCGCAGTGCGGAGAAAACGCTCCAGCCGACATGTACTTTTCTTCCCACCAAATTGCATCCCACTCCCTCCACTCCAAGCGTTTCCCAAGATTTCCGGCTCCCCCCTCTAGCTCCCCCCCAAATTCTCCGGATCCGGTCCGGATATTAATTGGGTCGTCTGGGGCACAAGGTCTTTCCAAATATCAAGTTTCATTAGTTCCGATCACCCGTTCAAAAGTTATAAATTCGTCAAGATTCCGGATTCCCCCTCCCTCAACTCCCCACACGATGTTCGGATGGGGAAACTTAATCATTTGGGGTCCCTGATACGCCTGCCAAGTTTCATCGTCCTAGCTTATGTGGAAGTGCCCGAACTAGCAAAACCCGGACCGACAGAAATTGCGATCGCTATATGGCACTTGGCCGAAGGGCAAGTGCCATAAAAAAGCGTTCCAGCCTTGACGCCAAGAAGCCAGAATTCGTGACGTCATGCGTAACAACTACGGTATGTAGGGTGGAACACGCTCAATATGTGTTCAGCAAATTAGTATCAATATATCAAATTAGTCTCGTTATCAGTGTTGCCATTTATGCCGCATTTCCCGCGCGGCATAATTAAAAAAAAAAGAAAAAAAAAATATGTGATGCAGACAGTGTGACACATATCATCCCGCGTTACAACTATTATATAAATGCCGACAGATAGCAAAAAACTGTTTCACGAAGTTCAAGTTTCGGGACTGAGAAACAAGGCCCACCTATTACGGAAATGAGCTTTTCACTTCATTTTCTTTGAACAATTTTTTTTTTCTTGGGCGTAATCATCTTAATATAGACATGATTCCAAAGATATTTTAAGAGATGATGGAATTCAAATTCGAAACCTAAACAAGAATTTATCATAGAAACTGCAATGACAAAGATAATAGCCTACTGTGTGACATCAGCTATCCGACCTAGATTTGGCAAATAAATAATGCTGGGAATTTGAGCTTTACCCACTGGTCGGTCGTCATGTGAAGGGAACATTTGTTTAATTGGGTAATCTCATTTCCGGTGCCCATTTAAACCAGAGAGCCACGTGGACAAGATAAACCTTATCCGTCGGCTTATTATAATGATAATAATTATTCACAATCCACAGCCCATGAAAAAGTTGAAGACGGTGGAGTAAAGAAGAGAAAGAAAGAAAAGAAGCTGCAACGAAAAACACAAATGCAAGAGAACAGACAAAAATCAACAGAACAAACGGATGAGCCCGTGTATATGGAGAAACCCGTTTATGTTTGAACAGACGACTTGTCACGAAGCTCCTGGCGATTTCACCGTTAGAGCTTTATATTTCCAGATAATTCTCCGATGTCTATAAGTCTGAGGCAGATAAAGCAGGTATTTACAACAGTAAGATTTGCAAATGATCTCTAGTGTCTTTAAAGTTCAACCAAGTAGGACTGAGATCCGAAAGTCTAGTTACACTTCACTTATTCACTTAAATAAGCTTGAAGAAATGCGTTCAAGCAGGATCAGTAGTACAAAGAGGGGCTGGGTTCGTTGCTCCGCTATATATATAATCGATTTTCATCGAACTAACTTTTTCTTTCGCACTTATGGTACCTCTATGTGCTTGTACTACTATGCTTGCAACATTTAGCAACTACCACGGATTGCCAAAAAGCGAATCTTGTTTTCGTCACAAGCAATAGACAAACTTTTTTGAGCTTCGCTTCGTTAGCCATTGAAATGCACGCTTTTGTCGAAATTCAAATTCTCCGCGTCAGGGTGAACTTTGTCTTGTTGAGCCATCAGTGTATATTCAGACGGTAAATACAAGAGCCCAAGATGCACAAATTCCGCCCTTCTAACAATAACAACTATTAGTTACTGTTTCCGTTCCAACCTCACTTACTACGCTGGCCGTTCCAACCTTATCGAAATAGTAACTAACAGCAACTATTTGCTTGCATGCTTGGGAGCGTAGTAAGCCTGGTAACTGCGGATCTCCGAAAATTTAAAAATGTTTTCCAGCCTTGACGCCAAGAAGCTAAAATTCGTGACGTCAAGCATAGTAATTTAGGCGTAATTTATGGTGTAATTTAGTCTTTTTGCTTTTTGCGTTGTATGTATTTAGCTAATGTGGATTTATTGTTTGTTCCTACTTTTTTGTTTTCTTTCTCTTTCCTTTTTTATTCTTATTTCATACTCCATTTAAGACAAATTTTTTGTCATAGGCTACAGATGGGAAATTTTTTATCATCATCATTATCATCAGTAACTACGGTAAGTAGGGTGGAACATGCTCAAAGATAAGCTGGCACGTTGTACGTGCAGACATTCTAGCTAGCAAGAAATATAAAGGGATTGTTTTTAAGCAGAATCAGCATACTTTTAGCAAAAACAAATAATCTGATAGAACCTCCGTCTCCCTATCACTGTAATACGACCATGCAGAGTCGAATATATTCTGATACCCTACCCGATGCAAACGAGCAGAGGAGGAGCTACGCAGAACATCATAATTTGTTATCTCTACAAACAGCTATATCGCAGTACAACTCCGCAGAAGAATCCGAGCGCCGTCTGAGTCGTCCTCTACAGCTGATTGGTTGTCTGCCATAGTGACGTCACGTATGACGCGCTGTAGAGCGGGTTCTCCACGCCTGCAAGCCATCCTACGGTTTTCACCTCGTTTTAGCGTAGAGGGAAGTAGTGGATTTCAGCTCAAACCTCACAGCATGTACCTCTAGCACCGCTCAGTTTTATCGGGGTATCCATAGTCGAGCATGGGACCAAAGATGGAGGTTCTATCAGACTATTTGTTCTTGCTTTTCGGTCCTCTTTGAGCTAATACAAAGTAGCATAGTAGAGAACGGAAAATTAAAAATTTTCCTCAAGAGGGATTTGAACCCGCAACCTTCGGTTTGATATACCGACACTCTAACCAACTGACAAACGATAAATATCTAATATAAAGTGGCTGACTGACTTACTTCAACAATCCAGAACTTGCAAGTTTCGCCATTGCACTACCGGTTGGCGCTGCAGGCGCAGTCAATGGTAAACTAGATCCGTTAGATGACTCGAAAGTCGCTTTCATTTCGCTCATTGCACTTTTAACTTCACTAAAATTAGTCTTAATCTCTCGCTCAGAGAGGGAAGAGGTTGTGTGTTTCTGATTCACCTCACTAGATGTCATCTGAGAACGGCGGGACATGCTAGTTCGAGACGAGACCTGAAAGAGAGGATGAAGACTTAGTGAAATGTCAGTCAGGAGCCTAACCCTATCATGACTTATTTCTGTTCTTCTTTCCCCTTTACATGTTCCCTCAGTTCTTCGTTACGCTAGAGGAAACGCAGCCTAGACAAAAAATAGACGGTGCTATGCGCGCTGCTTTGATCAGGATAGAAAAATGATTTGGTCTTCATTTTCAAGCTACATTTAAACTCGAAAACCCTGTAAAAAAAAAGAACCAAGTATTCCTTCAGTCTATGCTGAATGTGAATCATTGTCTACGGAACGTCAACTGAAATTTTGTTCAGCGATATTTCGGCCGTTCTTGGCAAGGGTTCTCGTCAGGCTGACGAATGGCCGACTGGCCGGAACATCGCCGGGAAATCTCAGCCGACTTATCCGCTTAGCGCCATAAACTCCGGAAAAAAGTTATAATCCGGTTCCTTACTTTATACGGTTCAATGTCTCCACAAAAGTAAGATGTAATGCGCTATCTATTACGTAGTAGTAACCTACATACCAAGCATGTCCATGGACCTTGTTTTGTTTTGTATCGTTATTATTATTATATGTAAATTGGCTTGTTCGACTGATATATTTATATTCCATTTGGTAATCAAATTAGTACTTTCTAATCTTCATTATACATTAGTAGTTATGATATTGGTCATTATGAACAGATGTTCTTATAATATAAGAACATATTATGTTCTTGTTCATTTTATTGTTAGTCAATAATATCCTAATTCGTCGGTACTTATCAAGAGCATTAATTCATTTTGTGTTTATATGCGTTTTTGGGATCCCAAAACGTAAGTGCCGGGATACCTATGACATCGCAAAATTTGTCCGTCTGTCTGTCCAGCTATCCGTCCGTCCGTCTGTCAGCACGATAACTCTCGAAAGGATCGTGATATTTTGATGAAACTTGGTGGGAGGGTCCTTTGGGTCAAAGTACAAGTCAATTCGAAGATGGGCTCTGTAGCTATTCCTCGCTTGCCCTTCCAAGCTTCATTGCCTTTCTTGGCAGGCGAAAGGCGAATAGTGTCTGTCTTTTTAATAAACGTATCTCTACTCTACTCTCTAGCCCTATATTTGAGGGTGGGGGAGGGGTTTCAAATTAAGGGGAAAACAAAATATTTTTTGAAAGCTATTTAGATAGTTGATTTAGAGGTAAGGAGACATGCTGAATCCGAATATGAAAGTTATTTTCTCACCGGACAAGTAGTTCACCCGGAATCCGGCAAAAACCGGACACACAATTTGTCGACCTCCCTTTCTTCAAATTAGTATAGCTCTGCGCGGGATTAGTATAGCTCTGCGCAGAGCTAACGTAAGAGAGAGAGAGCTAGTGCGATCAAGGTCGAAGGGGTTGGTACAATGGAAAAGAGTAGGTGGTTGCGGGCTATATAACAGTTGGAAAGTTTAGAGGGGTTGACAACTTCAGTAATAGGGTACACATTGAAACCAAAAAATCGACCGTTTTCAATTGTGAGACAAGTAGGGGACTTCTAATGGTCTCATGGTCTGATAATAGGCTGTTAGACCATAATCATCTTCGGCAATGAGGGGTTAGCAGTTTTGTCTACTTGGTGTACCTACAATTTGTTTTCTGTGCTTTATGTGGTACGAACAATTTGGTACCACGTCTATCACGAGGACATGGATTCGTAAGTAAGAATCGGTTGCTAGAATCTTTGGTGATGAGGGGTTGCCAACTTTTGCTAGTTAATATACCATTTATTTTTTGCCAGTGTACTTCATGGTAAGAACGATACGGTACCATGTCTATCACGGGGAGAAGGACTTGTAAGTAAGAATCGGTTGCTAGAAGGGCTTCGCGAGGGGCTTGAAACTTTAAACTTTGATCTGTTTCTAAATATTACAAGTAAAGAGTACTGATCTATCAACATCATAAATTAGATTTTTGGGATCCCATCGACACCTTTGGTCTTGTTTCTTTTGATCGAACGAGGGTAATCATCTCCACAAAAATCGCTAGCGTAATATAGAATTTGCGCGTGAATATAAAACCTTGAACTTCGCAAAATTCAAGACGGTTCTGAAAACCCGCTAGTTAGCGAAATAACAAAACACCATCTGACACTAACACTTAATTAAAATTTCGCAACCGCCCTTGTAATTGGTGCTAACTACATGATATATTTTGGCAGTCTACCGACCTCTGAAATCACATATTTTCGAAACACTATTTGATTATTCAAGGCTCGTACTTTTCTGCCCCCAGGGGATATGTTTGTTTGTCAAAAGTAGAATCACGATCCAACTATATGGACATTTCTTTACCGTTGCCAAATCTGACAGAGTGAGAAAAACGTTCGAGCTTTCTTCGTCCGAAAACATTCCTGGTAAAATACATGCGGAAAGAGGAACTTAAAGTCCTTATCAAAACCTGGACATCCTAGCCATAATTATAGCGACAAGCTTTTAGCTACCGTTTTTTTTTAAATAATAAATAAAATAAAATCTAAAGCTTGTGCCAACAAATCTCGTGAGTCACCATCATACTAGCCAAGGTTTCAATCTTGTTCGCGAACCAACTTCGAGCAAGAGCAGAAATAAAAATGAAAGGAGATATAACCAAGCCAGCGCATAACCTTTTATCCTGTCTCCTGACCGAAGATTAAATTTATGTTATTTTATTGTTCTGCATTTGATTTTATTTATTTCTTTTATTCTGTACTCTCTGATTTCCTAAATGGTGGGTGAAAAATAGTCCACTTACTTACTATCGCAAAAATGAACTTACATGCTTGTATTTAAAAATCACAGTCATTATATCGCTAATTGTTCAGTAATCATTATGCTCATGGGTGGAAATTAAGAATCCGGGCGTCACAGAGACGCATCCAGGTGGTGATCAAAGGGGATGGCTATTCGTGAGTCGTATCATGCAAGTGTGGTTTTCCACTTCCGTGAAAGGAAAGGTTGCTGATTTACCGATAAGCAAAGGGAGTTGGTTTTAACCAGAAACAGTGTATTATGAGGCCCTCTAACACCTTGAAGACATCGCACTTCCGTCACTACACACATCTGGTGTGTCTGCCTCGTTTGAAAAGACAGTGGGAGCTTTAAATATTCTTTCAGCCCAAGCTGACTGCGAATCATTTTTGACAGGGCAAAACGTATCGGTCAGCTGAAATTTTGTTACAGCTATATTTCGGCCCTTTTGTCTAGAGTCCTCTTCGGGCTCAAGCTGGCAAATGAACTTGTAGAAAAATAACAAAAGATTCTAGCTTATGTATCTGATTTTGTGATTTTTTACGTGAAAATTGCTTGGAGTTAAAGTTGGTGCTGCGACAAGGCCGTATCCAGGGGGGGGGGTAGGGGGTTCGAACCCCACCGAAACCCACAAAAGTAATAGTTTTTTGTAGGCTTTAACCTCTGATCTATGTATTTTTTGGTCCGACCCGTGGGCAAAAACCCCCCGAAACAAATTCCACGGTCACCCCCCCCCCCGAAATAGATTCCTGCATACGGGCCCTGTGCTACGATTTCATTTTGGACAGAACTACTGTTTTTGCTGTTCAAATCGTGGGTGCTTTCTACTATTGCAAGGAGGTTGGAACACATCCTAGGAAAATTAACAAAGGGCTACTTAGCTCTTGTTCTTGTCTAGTTCTTTCTTACCGAACTGTTTTACTTACCGGTCCAGATGGCGGCGTCCCCCCTGTGAAACCGGACTGGGGGGAGGCAATCCGGCCGAGAGGTAGACTCTGTTTCCGGGTGGGTTCAGCCACTGTCATCTCACCGGATAGATTGGTTGGGTCGGTTTTCTCATCGGTCGAAAATTCGGACATCTGAAAATGTAAACGTCAGTTTGTGGGGCGAAAATCACAAGGATACTTCACCCATTTGGTACTGGGCATGTGTATCTATTTGGCAACGAACTCGGACCCTTTGACTATAGCGCGCGGTTTCTCTTCAAGGAACAAACGTCACAACCCAACAGCAACCAAAAACCGTTCAAAGTTTGTATATTAAATTAAATTAAATGTTATTTTCAACCCGTCTAGAGGGAGACGGAGTATGGTAAAAAATTAAAAAAGAAAAAAACACAGCATCAACAACAACTAAAATAATTAAAATTCACTAAGTCGAAACATCATGGAGTATTTACCCCCAATTCCCCAACCATAAAATGGGTTGGCAAGATCATAGATCAGTATCGAACACATTTGTGACAAGAAAAAATAGTTACAAACAGAGGAAGATGTAATAATAAAGCCTTTGGAAACTTATATAATAGTTGCGTTCCTGCAGATATCATGGTCTAAAGTCGTTTTCGCAGTTACAGCGGTCTCTGATACCACGGTTAAAAAGCCGAAGGCCAAGGTAAGTGATCGCGGTATCTGAAAAATTAATCTCACTTTCATCATCACTAACACAAGAGTCTAGTTCTTTTTTGTCAAATTGGTGGGAAAGAAGTTTAGGGTGGGAAAGAAGAACTCTAGAAGTCGGTGGTTATAAGTATTTCTTTTTGGACGATTTTTAAAAGCGCAAATCCGGCAATTGTCGTTTTTGCAGAGGAACCGCAGTTTCAGATACTACGGTAACTGCAAAAACGACTAATTGCAGATCCAGTTACCGTGGTAAAAGATACCCTGGTATCTGCAAAACGCAATGAATACTGTCCTTCTATGTGCAAACTTCGGGAATGTTTGTCATTCTAGGGCGAAAAGATGTAAAACTCATCAGAACTGTTAATTTCAGGTACTGTCGATTTCTTTATTTCTCCTCGACGTTATAGGAACTACCCCGCTACTACATATTGTTACTGCCCGTTGACCCTTGTGCGAAGTTACAATTTATTTCCCAGGTCTTTCACGTTTTTGCCCTTCACCCTTTTTCCGCTTGTAATTTTGGAAGAAGATTCTTTAGGCCCAATTATAACTTTTTTCTTAGCTAATTTTTTTTTTGCGCGCTTGTCATCCCATTTCTTTCTTTGTACAGCACTATGACCATTTCCCTGTTCGTTTCTAGTGTGCAATGAAACTTCACCATCATCATCACTTTGTTGCTGAAAGTCGACGGACCCAGGGTGATAAGACGAAACACTCTTTCTTCCTCCACGTGGACTTGTTATTTTCGTTTGATGGTTCAGACTCGAAAACCGGTCTGGGAACCATATGCGACACAACTGACATGTGCTTGCTTAATGTATCACGTTTCTATTCAAGACAAACCCTAAACACGTATAGCCAGAAGCGAAAAAGCTGACTTAACTGAATTTCTGCTAAGAAATCCGGTGAAAAAAGAGCTAGTCGACGAAAATAAAGGTCAATCTGAACCGAGGGGTTGTCCACTCTCGATTTTAGTGTATAGCAAGTGCCCGGTCGGTACCGGCACTGGCTGAAACAAGCCGACACCAGTTGTCACGTGTTAAAACATCAAAATAAGCATTTTTAGAAGCGTTTGAAACATCAATCGCCTAACTTATTGTCGGTACCGGTGCCAGCACCGCCAATTTTGCCGGTGCCGGGAAAGGGTACAGCAGGTGCCGCGGAGTGGGTAGCCCCCCGATCTAAACAACCTAGTGGATTTCTATTAACCGACACAAACAGCCATGCACAGGAATTAGAACTGGCGGATTTATTTTCGCCGGATTCTGGCCCAGCAAATTCAGCGGAAAACGAAGCAGTAGGAGGAAAAGTATTCCGGACGGAATTCTTGTCCGACACGAAATCAAACTCTAGATACGGATTCGCTTGTGTTTTTCCGAGGTTTTTTCACCTAGATCTACATCGAATCTCTGATCAACTTCAGAAAAGTTTTGCTGCAGCTAATTTCCGGTTTTGGCCGGACACAAAAACTGCAATGAGCATCTCTCCTTACCGCAACATCGAACCTCTAATCAACTTCAGACGAAACTTTTACCAAATACTTTACCAAATCTTCCGGCCTTAGAAACCAATATAGTTTCGTTAGGTGGATCACAATTACCGAACTCGGGGAAAAGAGAATGGATGGAAACAGGCCCGTATTCAGGAATTTATTTGGGGGGGGGGGGGGGGGTTGCCCGCGGAATTTCTTTCGGGGGGATTTTGCCCACGAGTCGGACAAAAAAGACATAGATCAGAGGTTAAAGCCTACAAAAAACTATTACTTTTGTGGGTTTCGGGGGGGGGGGGGGCGAACCCCCTAGCCCCCCTGGATACGGCCTTGGATGGAACAATTAAGATACCTGGAATGAATCAATAACATAAGTACGACGGGTCCTTTAACTACGAGGATCGACAAGTGCAGACAAGAAGCGAAAAATCTTGGCCCAAATCTTCGACGGAATTGGTCGTAGCTTCCGAATAAACTAGGTATTACGGGTGACGTACTGACGTCAGTATAGGCCTACCGACTGCCCGGATCTGCCAACCTAGCAGATAGCGGTACAGAAGTTGGCGTAACAACTGTGGCGGAACGGAAATAACTGTCGCCGACAGCCTGCCACGAAAGGTCGAATATCGTTGACGAATATCGTAGCTGACTTTCACGTTCTGGACAAAATTTTTAAACGAGAAACAACCAGGTCAGTATCCAAGGGGGGGGGGGATCGAACCCCCAATCCCTCTGGAGACGGTCCTGGAAACAACCATTGAATATCCCTACCTCCTTCTTTTCTTCATAGCCTTTAAACGTCGGCACCTCAATATAAATGCTGACGTAATCCACTCCGGGACCATCAACATTATCAACCGATCCGTCCATACGGATATCGCGGGAAGCTCAGAAAGCCGAAATGTAAAACAATCCGAAAACGATGATTATTAAAAACAGCTAAAACAAAAACAACTACACTGTAGACACAAGCAATCAGACTGGCATGCTGAGACGGACTTATCAGTTGTGCCCGTTTTACTATTATCTTGAGGCGAAACAAGTGACCATAACTATCTCTTTCAAACAGAGATTTAATAACTTGAAGACCAAGAGGGAGCAGTCAGAACCAGAACCCTTTTACATTCAAATAGTGTATGAACTAAAACAAAATTTCAATGATTTTTTTCGAGGTTGTTATACAATTTTTGCATCAACCAGTCGAATTTTCAAAGAATAAAAGGGGGATTCGCTAAGATGCCGTATACTCGCCGGCCTACCGATTCTACCGAATAATCCATGAGCTGACGGAATGGACGGACTCATTCCCATACAAAGTTCATTAATTTTTCTATTAGTTGCGAATGATGCTGGCCGGTACTAGGATATTTTAGAAAGAAAATGTACAATAGTGTTTCCAATAATCATTCCTGCCAACAGGCAAAATTTTCCCACCTATTCTCCACCACATCAATTTATAGTTGGACGACAGTATGGATTCGACGATCGTAAATATTCCTTCAGCCGAAGGTATATAATACTCGCCAAGCGGATAGCCGCATCGGCTACGAGATGCATTTTAGTTGAGAAGATGAATATTAATTTTTGATAACAAGCTATAGAAAACAAAAGTGGAATAGATGAAAAAAAGAAAAAATAAGACGAAAAACTCGACATCCAAAATTAACCAGCCCGTGTTAAGGCCAGATTTTAGCAACGAAAAATCCAGACAGGTTTACATGGGTTCCAAAAACCCATTTTGTTGTTATGCATTTTGCCATTTTTTTGCTGTTGCTGTGTATATTGTGCTAATGCCGCTCTGTATTTCCTGTTAAGCGTTATTTTTTTCTGTATATATCCTACTGTGAAAATGCCTTATTACTAGGCTGCATGTAATAAATTCATTCATTCAAAAGCAAAATAAGAACCAACAATTGGATAAGGTGGGGTTGTTATACAACAAAGGCAGAACTTACCCGGACACGGCTGTCTCGATCACAAAATCAAACATCATCAGCACAGAGCACGCTTCACGGAGCAACAACATGAACAATCTGTTCTGTCTTTGCCAGGCAATCACTCAAACCTCTATGAAACCCGCATGCACATAGCCTAATCCTCATTTTTTCCTTTATCTTGACATGTGAGAAAATTGTGATTGAATTTATCACTGGACAACAAGGAATTGAAATCCATTTCCGGTATTCGGCAGCATGGCGGAAAACTCAAAACAATGGAACCTTATACTGAAGAGGCTTCAGGTTTGTTAGTTATAATAAGCCCTTCATTTCATACGGTACCCATGAAATTTTGGAGATTATCTTCGA
Source organism: Branchinecta lindahli (assembly GCA_023053555.1). NCBI lineage: Eukaryota > Metazoa > Arthropoda > Branchiopoda > Anostraca > Branchinectidae > Branchinecta > Branchinecta lindahli. The sequence continues at coordinate 15,049,418 of JAKZAO010000008.1, read as the reverse complement.
TCAAATTTTAAATAATATATGTGTTTCATAAACATTAATGTGTTTATTAACCCCTCTAGGAGTTCGCCGAAAGTTCGCTGATTTCATGCTCCTTTAAAGGACCTCTCCAACTTATTCTGTATTTTCTATTCTATCCAGAGATTCATTGTTTCCTTCCGCACCTACGACTTTTAGCGCTTTTTATCTGACTACGATAGTAGTTTGTGAACTATGTTCACAAGCGCCTAAGTAGCTCAAGAGGGTGTGCGAAGGGTCCTGGGTTCAAATCCGGGTGAAGAGCATTCTTAACTTTCAGTTCACTACTTATAAATGTTTTTGTCCTAAGGGCGTCTTCCCCATCAAAATCGAATCTTTGATTTTATTTGGTTTTCAACACGAAGCCCTGCCATGCGGGTCCTGGTCTCGGTCCTGGTTTGCCTGTGAAGCTCCGACATTGAACTAGTCTTCTAAATCCAATACTTTTTTTTTTTTTTTTTTTTTTATAGCCTTTCGCTTCCGAGGTTGTCTCTAACCTCGGTCAAGTATGGCCCCTAGTCCCTAAGCAGGCTCGCTACTGTAGCAAACACCATGTTAACCGAACAAGACGCTATCACAGAATATAAAGCAGGTCTGGAAATTCCGAAGTCCATGAAAGGCAGTAAATATCGACATCCAACTACAGGTGACCAACAATATCGTATTACTTCGACCTGTTAAGCTAAATTCCGAAAATTCCGAAATGGCTAATTACGATTAGCAGTCAGGCGCGCGCGGAATTTGAATTCTTTAAGGCATGATTACATCCGGATGTGAATTTAATTGGGGTTGACGGTCAGTGATTATACGTGGTCTGGGGATGAGTCAGCAGCACGTTTCGGCCAATCATTTAACCCGCCAGACACATGGACATTGGTCAGGTTCGTCGACGGGTGATGCAATATGAAGAAGATTCAAAGGTGAGGACGAGCTGTGAACGCTGTGATGGTTCCGAAGATGGGAAGGAGAGTGCAAAACTGCGACTCAACGACTTCGCCTTTCAAGACATGGCGTCATAACAACATACTTTGGTCATAATTAAACCCCAGATGGACATTGGTCATGTTCGTGGACGGATGATGCAATGTGAAGACGACTCAAAGGTGACGAAGAGTTGTGAACATAGTGATGGTTTCCGAAGATGGGAAGGAGCATGCGAAACTGCGACACGATGTCTTCGTCTTTCACTACATGATGTCACAGCAGCACGCTTTGGTCAAATAGTATTTAACCGGCGGGACTAATGGTCATAGGTCGCATTCGCCGACGGATGAGGCAATATTAAGACGACCCAAAGGTGACGAAGAGCTGTGAACGATGTGATGGTTTGGAAGATCAAATATATTTTAACCAGAGGGACTAATGGGCATCGATCGCAATCGTCGATGGACGAGGCATTATGAAGAAGATCCAGAGGTGACGAAGAACCGTGAACGCTGTGATGGTTGCAAAGATAGGTCGGACAGTGCGAACTGCGACTCAAATGACTTCTTTTATTACGACATGAGTTGACAGCACCACGCTTTGGTCAAATATAACTGGGTAACCCCTCGAGGAGTCCTGGACACAAGATCGGACAAAATAGACCTGTTGACCTACAAAGTCTTCCAAACTGGAAAAAAAAATGTGGGCGGCTTTTTGCGAAGTTTACGCTGCTTGACTGACATACGCGGCTCGACCGAAAAAGCAAAAAAAAAAATCGTAGATGCAAAACGAAACAATGACGAAGGATGGACATTTTTAACCTTATAATTTCATAAGGGAGTTAGAAATAATATAAACGAAGAATAAGTAAGACGGGTCATTTAAAAAAGGGAATTATAGTTCTTCAATTTCACCTAAAATAGCACAAACCGATCGAAAATGGCAAAAAAATTCAACATTACGGCCAAACAGGGGGAGTATATGGCCACCAGACTTTACTTTGGAAAGCTATGCTTGCCATGTCAGCCACCGGACAACTGAACTACCAAAAACTTCAAAAAGATGGCAAACAACATGTCATAAATTCTGTTGATCATACACTACTTTGCCCATAAAAATCGGCAAGGTCATTCGGTTGTCATTTTGTGACCCCCCCCCAGAACATTGAATGCATAACGTATTCAAAATCATAACAGATTACGTCCCAAGTGTTGTCTGTTGAAACTGCGCATCCTTGTGTTATCTGTTATGAAACTTCTGACAGTACAGGAGCAATAATACCCAAATGAGAAATAGACAGGAAAACTGAGAATGGAAAATTATTTTATATATTCAAACTAGGTGCCATCTCCTGCCATAGCTCAAAGCTTTTAATGTCTCCGTTATATTTAGAACGAAAGCAATCCAAAAAGTCGGGGCCTTGTACGTCAATGAAGCTAACGTTGCTGAAACTTAACCAGAACACGGCAGAAGAAGAAAACCTGCAAAACAGGTTTTTTTTGTTTTTTTTGTTTTTTTCATTCCTTGTTCAGTTCAACGAGCTCTCTCTAAAAAAAAAAAAAATGCTCAGCTAATGGGCCTAGCATTTTAGAAATTACTTATAAGAACAATCTAACCGAAAATCTGACTCACCCTCGGACTAACCGGAATCCCTGCTAGCACTGATAAACAAACCGACACACTGAAAGTTAGAACGGACTTTCAGTCAGTCAGACGTCCTCACCCAAAAATAATATTCCCAGCCATTGTCTCGGAAATTGTGTTTGGCCAAAATCCAAACTAGCTCCGAGCGGCGTATTGCGTTAGCATTTTTATTGCAAACAGTATGCACCAATGCAAATTTTGATGGACAAGTTTATGACGGATGAAAAATGACCTCCAACTGAGCCATTATTCATTCATACGTTATTCTCCATTGTAAGTGTTCCGTTCCATAAAAAGTTACTTTCAGGAACCGGGATAATTCACTCTGCGGCATGCCAGAAGCACCGTTTCAGTAGCGAGGGGTTACTCACTCCCCGGAACCTGCTGTACGCCCTCTCCCGGCTACGATCGAGACCAGCAGTGCAGGCCATCCGCTTCTAAACATGCTGATTTTTCGTTCTAACATGTGGCAACCGGTGCCGGCTAGTGTCAGCCGGTGCCGGCACCGACCGGGCACTTGCTGTACACTAAAATCGAGAGTGGGCAACCCCTCGTTCAGTACCTTGGGGGGGGGGTAGATTTCGAGCCTCCATCCAAGGTTTATTACTCAGACTCAAGATTTAGTTAGGCTACTAACTTTGTGATAAATTTAATTTTTAGTTTTTGAATGCAACGCATTGTCGTTGCTTTGCACTAGGCCTTTTGAAACCTATATGGAAGCAAAGAGATAATAATTCGATGGAAGGTTTGTGCTCCTTTGAAATTTAGGGAGCCATGCCCCCTCCGACCTCAAATGGCACCTCTGTTTCTGGCCTTTATAGTTGGAAACATTTTACTACTTCTTTAGTGGGATAAGCGGTCAAGCCATTCGGATGACTTACTGTCGCTACTGCCACGAGCCCCCCTTGGGAACTCCAGAGAGCCTGCACAGTAACCCCATTATAACAAGAGCTGAAAGCTCATTTGGCACTTGCAAGCTTTTTAGCTTGTATTCAAGTTATCGTAGTACGATGTGAATAGATAGTAGTGCTCCCCTCCCTCCCCCCACGATGGTCGGATCGGGCAAGTGACTATTTCCAAGTTATAGAAAATCATCTGTAATCAAAACTCTTGAAGCAAAAAAGATGATCATCAGGAGCACGAAAATGTATATTTTGCTCAAAAGTATTGTTTGTACTTTAAGGAATTTTATTGTAAGCAAAACCCTTGAGGCAAAAATGATCATGGGCTCATAGGGATCACGAAAGTTTATACTTTGCTTAAAAGTATTTTTTAGCACTTTGCGGTTAGCATTAGTACTTTAAGGGATGGTCGGATCTGGGAACTAACTATTTCTAAGCCAATCATGTCAAGTCTTTAATTTTCAAGCCAAGTTTCATCGTCCTAGCATGTCTGGAAGTACCTTAACTTGCGATCACCGGAATTCCGGACCCCCCCTCTAACTCCCCCACAATGCCCGAATCCGGTCCGGTTCTGTCACTGATCTACATAGGGCTTGTGCTTGTTCTTCCCACCAAGTTTCATTCCGATCGCTCCACTCCAAGCACGTCAAAAGGTTTCCGGACCCCCTCCGACCCCCCCCCAGCTTCATCGGATCCGGTCCGGACTTGAAATGGGACATCCGAGACACGTTGTCTTTCTACATATCAAGTTTCATTATGACCCGATCACCCGTTCGGAAGTTATACATACCTCAAGATTCAGGATTCCCCCTCCCTCCACTCCCCCCACGATGGTCGGATCGGGAAGCTGACTATTTCCAGGTTAATCTGGTCGCGTCCCTGATTTACCTGCCGAGTTTCATTGCCCTAGCCCACCTGGAAGTAACTTAACTCCGTATCACTGAAATTCCGGAAACCCACTCCAGCTCCCCCCACAGTGCACGAATCCGGTCCGTTTCTGTCAATGATGTAACCTAGGGCTTGTTCTTGTTCCTCCCACCAAGTTTCATCCCGATCGCTCTACTCTAAGCGTTTAACATGATTTCCGGTTCCCCCCTCCGACCCCCCCAGCTTCATCGGATCCAGTCCGGACTTGAAGTGGGACTCCGAGACACGTTGTCTTTCTACATATCAAGTTTCATTATGATCCGATCACCCGTTCGGAAGTTATACATACCTCAAGATTCAGAATACCCCCTCCCTCCACTCCCCCCGCGATGGTCGGATCGGGAAGCTGGCTATTTCCAGGTTAATCTGGTCGCGTCCCTGATTTACCTGCCGAGTTTCATTGTCCTAGCCCACCTGGAAGTAACTTAACTCCGTATCACCGGAATTCCGGAACCCCACTCCAACTCCCCCCACAGTGCACGAATCCGGTCCGTTTCTGTCAATGATGTAACCTAGGGCTTGTTCTTGTTCCTCCCACCAAGTTTCATCCCGATCGCTCTACTCTAAGCGTTTAACATGATTTCCGGTTCCCCCCTCCGACCCCCCCAGCTTCATCGGATCCAGTCCGGACTTGAAGTGGGACTCCGAGACACGTTGTCTTTCTACATATCAAGTTTCATTATGATCCGATCACCCGTTCGGAAGTTATACATACCTCAAGATTCAGGATACCCCCTCCCTCCACTCCCCCCGCGATGGTCGGATCGGGAAGCTGGCTATTTCCAGGTTAATCTGGTCGCGTCCCTGATTTACCTGCCGAGTTTCATTGTCCTAGCCCACCTGGAAGTAACTTAACTCCGTATCACCGGAATTCCGGAACCCCACTCCAACTCCACCCACAGTGCACGAATCCGGTCCGGTTCTGTCAATGATGTACGTAGGGGTTGTGCTTGTTCCTCCCACCAACTTTCATCCCGATCGCTCCACTCTAAGCGTTTAATATGATTTCCGATGGGTGGTAGAAGCGTCATTTACGTGAAAACGGGGATTTGGAGGGGGGGGGGGATTTTGTTGCAAGTGCAGAGACTATACGGGTAGACATATTGGGAAGAACCTTGCCGGTACAAAGTTCATTTTTCAAAGATGTGACATTGTGGGGTCCGGCCGCCGGACCCGACCTCGGTGGGTGAAGTTGGAGTAGGCTACCGTACATGGCCCCGGAAATGCTCCAATTGCGAGTGAAAATTGACGTATTGTACGAGGGGATGCTACAAATGTGCTCATTCTGTAGGCTAAATTTCGTCTGGACCCACAATGGAAGAGAAAATCATTCAAATATAGTCAGGCTATGAACATCGTTGAACTGTTCTTCAGAATAAAAAAATAAAAATACAATTTGACCAATCGAGCCACCATCAACTAGACAACCAAGTCGTGCTGCAGATCATGGACTCGCTCCAAATTCTTGATTAATTAAGGTGAGGTATTATCACCTGTTTATCACTTCTAAACGTTGACAGTTTCAACAAAAAGTTGTCTCAAACGCATCGCTTTTTAGACAAATAAAATCAATATGACTTTTCTTATCCTAAGCAAATGTTTGACAAGTGTTCGTTCGGGACGAGTATACAAGACTCCGCCAAGGAGCATGCTTGACCTTGGAATATAATTTCAACTTGTATTATTTATGCCCAAACTGACAAAGAAGATTTCTATTAGTTTATTAATACGGATCCGTGAATTACTAATACTAGCGATTTTCTGGCTCTTCTCATCAAGGTCAAGTCTATAAATGCAGAGAAGACTAACCATCCAAGACCCATAATGTTTTATGCTAATAAGATATGATTCTGTGAACAATTGCTCAAGTTTTTCACCAGCTGTTTCTGTTTTTCCATCCTGTTTGTCTTTATTGTCAATAAAACAGGGCTCCTACCTTTTAAATCAGAACAGGGCTCCTGTTTCAAGGAAGAAGAAGAAAATCAGAACAGGGGGCCTAACTTCCCTCGTTTTCCCCCTTATCTTATAGAAATAAAAAATTAAGCCTAAAAGTCGAATCAGCTAAGAGCCAAAAGTTCAGCTTGGTTTTGACACGAATAAAATTCTTTTCCTGTGTTTTCTTATTGGTTTTTGCATCTTCATGTTCTTCAGTTGAGATACTTCGGACGGTCATAAAAGCAACGCAAAACTGTTGCAATTCTTTGCATGTAGAAGCCGGGCATAAAAGGAAGCGGAAGTAACAATGCAACGCAGATCAAAAGAATAAAGGTAAAGGTACCAGCACTAGCTTTGACAGGCTAAGCTGGCGGTGCTGATCTCCGATTCTCGGCCCTCAGCCAGAAAGTGCAATGGGGGGGTTGGGGGCCAGCCATCCTCTGCTTTCACACACCCTTCCTGTCACCTTCTCCGGATTCCTCCAGGTACCCATTCTAAGCTGGGTGGACTTCGGCTTGTTTTACAGGGCTACGCCACTAACCCCCGCTCGAAACCAAACAGTATGCACAACCGAGACTCAAACAAGGGACCCTTCCCTTGCGAGTTCGGCGCGCTAACCATTCGGCCACGGACGGAAAAGAATGGTTGAGGTTGACAGTGTTGACTTTGATTTGAACGTATTTCAAATGAAACTTTTTAGCGAGATTTACGCTCAAAAGGGTCTGAAGCTAAGCGCCATTTCTTGTGTCTGCTGCCCGATGAAATTTTTTTCAAAAATTAGTTATATGGAGTTGTAAGTTTTAATTGCATAGGCCTACAGTAGTAACTGTTACCACTGCATACTGCTATTAACAAGACTGGACGCTATTATTACCTTAATGTGCACCTGGGAGCAAATTAACATCTGTTAGCAAGAGTGGATGCTACTGGATACTCATGCTTAAGATTGGCCCAGTCTGAGGCACATTAAACGATAGTGCTGTGACTGCTGTGTACTGTTACATATCAATACATGCAACTTTTTCGTACAAATGTCATACAACTACACAGGCTACAAATTTTTCATCGGGTGGAATGGTGATTCCCCCATTCCTCCCTTCTGTTTCCGAGGGGAAACTCACTCCCCGACACCTGATGTTCACCCTTTCCCGGCACGGACCAAATTGAGCGGTGCCGGCCACAAATTATGCGATTGATCTTTTAAACGCTTCTAAACATGCTCATTTTGAACTTCTAACACGTGGAAACCGGCACCGGCCAACTTGCGCAACCCCTCGTCTCTTCCGTTATTGTTTTGTTTTTGGATGTGTGTGTGGGTGGGCCAGGTTGGCCCTTGTTGTGAACGAAGTGTTATTATAGTATTATACGTTTATGGAGTCTTCGACCCCTCATCATTCATTGCGTCTCCGGCATCTTGCCATTCATTCCGTTTATTTCATTTACATGTTTGTATTAAAGGGGTCGGACTCGGTACGTTTTGTTCAGTTGGCAATAGAGTTTTCAGTAAAGCAGTTCGCATAGCCAACAGCCCTTAGTTCAGTAAATAAATAAAAATTACTGTTTGCGCTCAGTGCATAAAACTCTGATAGTTTTGATTCTGACCATATTTGTAAAAGACAAACAACGCCCGAAGTACCATATATTAAGACTCTTTTTTTTCTGCTCTTTTCTCCAGTTGCTCCGAAGGCCAGGTTACGAAATACAAAGTATTGCAACCAGGCCCGTATCAAGGAATTTATTTCGGGGGGGGGGGGGGTCCAGCGGGCCGGACCAAAAAGTACAAAAATAAACAGATCATATCTTAAAGGACACCTGAATGAAGAGTACCAAGTATCATCCCTATCTGTATGACTTGCGTTAACATTGCCTGCAGAAAACCCAATCCAAATACGAAATAGTGTTTCCAAGCTATGATTTTTGCTCCATTTTACATCTGTCCTTATTTCAGTACCGAACAATTTTAGAAATGAAGAAATGTCTCTAATCAACCCTTCTTCTGGAATATTTTTTAACCAGTTAAGCCCAAACGTATATCTAGAAGAAATTCCAATACGATAGGGCCAGCGCTGTACAAGATTTGAATGAATTGCGCTTTTTGTCTTGGAGTCTGCATGTGCAAACCTCCACAAACGAACATCCCTATTTTGAAAACGTCACGCTCAGGAGAAGAATGCTCTCCGTGGCCATGTCTGTAAATGCATTCTCCATGGTGTGTTCAAGTATGGTTTCATTGTTCAGGTGTCCTTTAAAGCCTACAAAAAACGATTAATTTTGTGGGTTTCGGGGGGGGGGGTCGAACCCCCTAACGACATCATTCACTTTCTGGCCACACCCTGAGGCTCCTACCTGGTAATGGGTGGGGCTTAATTTATTCATATTCCGATTTTCAAAGAAACAAACCAAACATGCAAAGAAAGGAAGGAAATAAGAAAATGAAAGAGCAAACTAACTAGAAGAAAAGAATACAAAATTAATAAATTAGCAAGAAAATCCACACGCGAACGATCGCCCACCATACAAATATTTGTTTTTCGATATTAAAAATAAACAATATGTCACAGGGAAAAAAATTAATTTCATTCTTTGTGCCAAAAGAAAACTGAAACACTTGGCTCTTCGCTGATGTTAAGTTCTTGAAGTCCGTATTGAAATCTGGACTTGTCAAACCTGTCTTGTTCAGCTTTTGCTTCATATAATATAAACACACCGTCCGGTGTAACCCAGCGTCAATCAAGACATTTCAGGCATCACACGCAACACATGTCAAGCGTTGGGAAGAAAATAAAAATGAAAGAAGACATTGAAATATTTACAAGGAAAGTTTTCAAATTGGCACCTAAAACTCTGGAATCTGCCACTGTTAACTGTTTACATATGGTTCATTAAGCCTACAAAATAATTTAGGAACCCTGGGTTCACGTATCAAGGAGAAAATAGTGACAGGGGACGAGAAAAGAGTTTGGCGACTTTGCAATTAACAACCCGAAGGAAATGAATGAATATGCAGCTTTGTCATTGTGTATGATACTTTGGTGTAAGGAAAAGTTTGTATGTATCAGGAGATACGGAATACATACGCCATCTGACCCCCCCCCCTTGCGGCATTCTATTTAAGTAATTTTTATAGTACGTTGGCTTTGTTTTGTATTTGTGTGTGATTTATTTAGTTTCTTACTTTTTGTTATTTTTCTGTACTACGTATAATGTTTTTGAGGTTTATACATACATACACACAATTGGTTTACAGCAGAAACAATATAGTTTGAGCCCATTCTTAATTTATTATTTTCACTTGACTATTTTAAAGGCGAAAAACGAAAAAAATGTTTGTCTAAAGTTTAGAAGAGAGCTCAAAGCAGCGCACTTCTACTGTACCTCTATAGTACCAAAGTCCAAAACTAACCCGAAACACGTATAACGTGACAAATTTAAAGGAACATTAGAAGTCGGACCACTCACATGTCTCCTCAGCATTTCCCTTCTAGACCGGACACTGTATGCAATTTTTGTTTGAGATTCACTCTCCTCTTCCTCACTGCTGTAAGTAGTTGGCATTGTAGACTGACTCCGAAAAACTCGAAATTTCGACTGTCTATCCATTCTTTAAACCTGGTTTATTACTGAGAGCTCTTTCTGATATCCCTAGTAGAGGGACGTCTCTTAATCAGGAACCTGTCAGGCGCTCGGTTGCTGAACCACACACGTTCAAACGAGAACTGATACTTCGCTGGACTGGAGCTTTGCGGCCTCGCTGTTAGGTACAGATTTCGTCTTCGCTATTATTGCAACTTTCGTAGCACATTTTGTGGTGGATCGTTTTCCATCTATACGGTGATAAAATACTATCTCTTTTGGGGAAGCTGCGTAACGTTTCGGAATTCCCTGATCTTGTATCGTCTTACCAGATGATTTCTTGGAAATAGTCAACTGTAAAAATGCGTAGGCTCTTAGAAATTAAAATACTGAAGTATGACCGATTTCAATGTGGAAACTCAGCATGTCATCACAAAAGATCTCGGGTCACAACAGCAAATCACACACGTGACTCACAAACTATGGAGCAGATGAACCCTGCAATTTACTACTGTGTGACGATTAATAATTTCAAGCTGCCCTTCCAACAGCCTTTTTTCGAGACGTCGTGTTCTAGTGCTTATATCCAGATGCTTGAATGCAACAAAGCACAAGAATGCTTAAACCTGCGTCTACCATCGAATGGATTTTAGTCATCAGGGATATTCACAAATCCGTCACAATTCACTAACGGTAACTTTGTTAACAAGACTCAATCTGCCTTCACAATTCACAGTTTGACGCCTCACATTATAACCGTAGATCTGAGGAATAATCACACTCGACGTCGAAATTCACAAATTACAGCTTCGAAAACAAACCAGCAAGTCATGACTCATTTACACATTAATAAACGTTTCAATGTAGTTTATTACTATGTAGTTTATTACTCCGTCCCAGTTCAAATAATGACTAACCCTTAGCGTGCCTTCATCAACAACTTTTTAGTCACCAGTGATAGTGGTAAACGTCTCACAAATTCACTAATCCCAGAGCACCAGGATAACTCGGCTTTACACAAGCCAATGCAGTAGTTTATACTCAAACCGAAAAGGGATTAAACCTAATCAGACCTTCCGAATGGATTTTAGTAATCAATGAAATTCAATAACGCCATCACAATTCAGTTCACAAACGACAAATTTGTAAACAAGGATCCATCCACCTTCGCATAAGAAATTTTTCGCACTGGAATTTCAACGAACCACTGACACATGCTCCTGGAAATGCTGGATGTATTTGGCAAAGACTCCGACTAAATCCGAGATTCCTATTCCTGGACGGCATTGGAAGTTTTTCAACTGGAACCTTGTAGGAGAAAAAAGCAAAAAAATAGATTTCTGACATTTTTTTTGCCGAGATGGTAGTGATAAAATAAGCTAAAAGGAAGGCTATGGTTGGTTAACCCCCCACCCTGGTCACAAACGCATAAAGACGAATATTCCTAGGACTAGGGACCCATAAATTTCGTTTACAGGGGACTTGTCATTTCCTATGCTTCTATGTTGCTATATTGACCAATCCAAATCTAGTTTCAAAAATCCCCACTCGGGTCGAATCGGCATTCTTGTTTGCCTGGTTGGACGTGCGCGCCAAAGAGACTCCTCCCTCAAGGCGCCAGCAGCCAATCCCAAATTTTGTCTATCTGGCCTTGGACGTGATTGGACCGTGGGTATTTCTCAAACTATCTTCCAAGCGGTCAACATAGCATCAGAAATCTCTTATTGACAAGCCCCCTGAATCAATTCAATTCAATTCATTTAATAAACAAAAAAAAAGATATCATCACAGATAAAAGATATCATTACAGGAAATTTATGGGTCCCTGCTAGGACCTAAGGCCACCTTCACATTGACGCGTTGGGCCTTTAGCCGCTTTCACATTCACGCTTTGAGCCTTTCGCACTGGGCTACGAAACTCTGCGTCGCGCTTGCGACAACGCAACGCAGAGCTTACGCAGACAAATTAAACGCAACGCAAGAACAGAACCAAGTTCTATTCTTCCGTTGCGTCGACGCGTACGCATCAGATTTTTTGGTGAAAAAAAGGAAGAAAAACGCACTAAAGATGAAGAAAAACTTCATAGTGGTGAAAGAAACGAAAGTTCAGCGTAAGAAACCAAGAAAAGAAAAACTGAATATACATCCAGCGTGAAAAGTTCTCGCTCAAGCCCAATTCACACAGAGAGCGAAAAAAACGGCTTCGTCAGGCTTCGGCTCCGAGCCAAAAAAATCGCTACGCCAGGCAAATAATTTGACGCCCTCTGTGTGAATTCCGCTTCAGGTGTTAAAGATACGCTACGCAGCCTGTACGCAACGCAAGATAAACGCATACGCAACGGATCGCAACGACGCATCACTGTGAAAGCGGCTTTTCCCATTGAGCTGCACAACCTCTGCGTCGCGCTTGCGGCAATGCAACGCAGATCTCACACAGAAAAATTAAACGCAACGCAAGAATAGAACCAAGTTCTATTCTTGCGTTGCGTTGACGCGTACGCATCACATTTGTAACTGAAAAGGGGAAGTTTTTGGAGAAAAACTAGAGAATAACGTGCTAATGATGAAAAAAGCTGAATTGTAATATAAGAAACGAAACTTCAGCGTAAGAAACCGAGAAAAGAAAATGTAAATACGCATCCAGCGTGAAAACTCATAGCGCACATCTGAAAGATACACTCCGCAATCTGTACGCAACGCAAGATAAACGCACACGCAACGCATCGGAACGACGCGTCAATGTGAAAGCGGCTTAAGTTGATTGCGAATCATGTTCGGTCATGCACTGATCACCTAGAATCTTCAGTTATCATGAGTTACGAGGACAAAAGAAGAAATTATCTTCAGTTCACTATATATAGGGCAAAAATTGTAACTCATAGCGAGCTATTTTGGTTGTCCACTTTATTCTTTATAGCGCTCTCAGGTTAACATATAATGGCAAAAATAAATGTGATACAATATTTTATTATTATTATCTATACTGAGACTTCTGCACTGAGAGAAGAAACAAAAAGAGGGCTAAAAACGAAACAGAAAATAACAAAAAATCCGATATAATGTTTCGCAGAACAAAATCAACAAGATCCAGACTTGAAGGAACAGTAAACTTGACTACGAAACTTTCGGCCATCGAATCGCCCGGGGGCCTTAGATAAATATACACGGTCTTATTGTCGACAGGCCCCCCCTTCTTTGTTATCTCGAACCGTCTCGAACACCCTCCTTAGTGTTCCCAAAGCTAGCTGGCAGGCCCTTGCCCCTTATGCACTGTAATTATGCACTTATGTACTGTAAAAGTTCGCCTTTTTACATGTAGACTACAGACTAACGACCTCCCCGACAAGGCGGCCGGGGTTCGATTCCTAGTCGCGGCACACAAACCTTTTGCTTTTGCAAACCTTTTGCTCAAAAGTCGAATTCTCGGAAACTGCCCGGAAACTGCAATGGTCGTAACGAGAATTTGTTTTAACTTTCATCGACTCAGGGTACATTCTTGATATGTTAGCTAGCTCCCCGAGTCCAGTTTGAGTCAAGTTTTCTGTTCCTTTAACCCTCCGTCTGTCCATAAACGGTGCGTTACATCTATGGGTGCGAACGAATCATGTTAACAAGAATGGCGAAGACAGAACATGTTTCAGATTTGCCATATTAGGGATTTTGCAAGACACCCAGGCGCGTGGAAAGGTCTAAACGCCCTGGTGACTAATAAGAAATCATCTTGTACAAAATGATGTAGACAGACAAATTGATGGATATCAAAACCAAGGCTATAAAATCATGTATGATTCATTTCAGGCCACACAAGCAGACGAATAGCGTTCGGAGCAGCGCATCAGTATAGCTCATGCTCGTATCGTTTCCGGTAAGTTGCGATTTGACCAAAAAATCCGTGCGTGCTCCTACATCACCACTGCTCTTCCTTACATATTTGACAATGCAAAACGGATACGTCAGCTACGTTTTATTAGAGCTAAATTTTGGCCCTTCTTGGCAAGGGTCCTTTTCAGGCTCAAGCCGCTCAAGCTGGAAAATTAACTTTCAAACTGAAGTTTATTTTCCAGCTTGAGCCTGAAGAGGACGCTTGCCAAGAAGGGCCGAAATATGGCTCTAATAAAACGTAGCTGACGTATCCGTTTTGCATTGTCAGGGCCAGACTCCGTTCTACCAGAAACGGTCAAATCTGGCAGGGCCAGACTCCGCTCTAGCGGAAACGGTCAAATTAGCAGAAAGGACAGGGGGCTTGGCCTGTGATTTCTTTTGACACAAAAAAGAACGCTAACGCGGCCAGGCGTTTACTGAACTACCCCGAATTTGTAGCTTGCCTTAAGCCCAATTCACACAGAGAGCAAATTTCGCCACGCCTGACGATATTCGTCACGCCAGGCGTTGAAAAAACGTAACGCCAAGTAAAAAAAAGGCTTCGTCAGGCTTCGGCTCCCAGCCGAAAAAATTCGCAACGCCAGGCAAATAATTTGACGCCCTCTGTGTGAATTCCGCTTTACGCGCTTGTCACGAGGAGACGCCTCACATTCTAAGAAATTCTCTGCAAGGCCAAAACGGCCTTATTTTGCCGTCTCACTGACTCGAGGATGGAGCTGAAGCTGCGAAAAGTAACAAGACCAAAGGTTCCGATGGGATCCCAAAAATTCAATATCTGATCCAGACAATTAGGTTTTGTCTTCGCCAGATCCAGTCTTCGCCAGGCCAAACAGCTAATCATTAAGAAATCCAAGCTCAGATATGAATTCAGCATGTGCGTTTACCTCTATAAGCCGATCGAAACGACCCTAGCTTACTTCTGTGAATTTTGCGGTTTTGGCGAACTTCAAGAACTACTTGTCCGGCGAAAAACTAAAGGTCAAAAACCGATTCAGCGTATCTCCTCACCCCTATATCCAACATCTCATCAACTTCAAATAAAAATTTAACTTCTAACAAATTTTCCGGTTTCAGCCGGATTCCGGACGAACTATATGTCCGGCTAAAGAGTTATTCTCATATACGGATTCTGCATCTCTTCTTACCCCATATCATCTATCATCAAAACTTTCACTTTTAACAAATTTTCCGGTTTTGGCCGGATTCCGGGCGAACTACTTGTCCGGCGATAAAAATGGTTTTCGTATTCTTGTTCAAGATGTATTCTTACCCCTACATCAAACATCTAATCAACTTCAGATACAACTTTAACTTCTAACAAACTTTCCGGTTTTGGCCGGATTCCGGGCGAACTACTTGTCCGGCGGGAAAATGGTTTTCATATTCCTGTTCAGCATGGCTTCTTACCCCAAAATCAAACATCTAATCAACTTCAAATAAAACTTTTACTTTTAACAAACTTTCCGGTTTCGGCCGGATTCCGGGCGAACTACTTGTCCGGCACGAAGATGATTTTCATATTCTTGTTCAGCATGTCTTCTTACCCCATAATCGACTATCACATTAGCTGTTTCAAAATATTTTGCTTGTCCCTTAATTTGAACCCCACCCCTAAATTTAGGGCTACGAACTCGACCTTACTCTTGACCCAAAGAATGCTCACACCAAGTTCCATCAAAATATTTCATTCCCTTCGAGAGTTATCGTGCTCACAGACAGACGGACGGACGGACGGACAGACAGACAACTTTTGCGATGTCATAGGTATCCGTCACTAACGTTTTGGGATCCCAAAAACGTGGCAGAAACGTTGAAGTACTAGGCAACGGACGGCATTGCGAACTACTCATCCAGACAAACGACAAAAGCATATTTTGACTCGAGAAATGTTTCCCTCTCTCCCTAAAATTTCAATTGGCTCCAAAAAGGAAATTCGCGATTCTCACATCTCCGGTTTCCACCATAACCTAGCCGGACTAACTGACCAAAAAAACTACTACATTATCTCAACTTTTATATTTCTATTTTTTTACCTCTACCGTCTAATCAGGTCGGGCGGGTAATATTGTTCATTCCTTAATTTTCTTTTACCGCCGGATTCAGACCGAACGCAAAAAATAACTGTATATCACCAGTTCGCTGGCTTACCGCTATGCAACTTACACCCTTAAAGCTAGGCTTCACCTTCCCGAATTTTCTTCCGGATTCCAGACATCCGTTTTCGTGTGGATCCGGACGTCTGGAATTCCAGGGTTCCGGGGACACTCCAGTTCCAGAACCTGGAAGGTGTCATAGAGACAAAACATTTGAAAGACACTGTAAAATGTAAATGAGCAAACGAATGTGGTAGGGGAAAAAGTAAGAGTGACTGACGGTGGTGACTGAGAGGCAAATACATTTGAAGGGGGCATCTAGTAAATTTCGAGGAATAGCAAAGTTTCCGGAAGGGTAGGTTTGACTGTGCGGAAGCTCCAGATATCTAGAAGTCTGGAAGGTGAAGCCTGGCTTACACCCTTATGCCTCCATATTTGCGGCTTTCACAAGATTCTAACCGAATCATCCATCCGAGGCTATGAATAACTTCATGTCTTTGGGCTACGAATAACTTCAGGTCAGAATCCGGTTTTCACCGGATTCCGGCCGAATCATCCATCCGAGGCTACGAATAACTTTAGGTCTTGATTCAGAACCTGGTTTACCCTTATAGCAACTATTTAGACAGGTCATTTCCCTCTTCTATTTAAACAAATTAACGGGGTTACTTTTTCGTCCGAAATTTCCGTTTTTCACCGCGTCCATCCGGATTCTTATTAGCTTTACCCAGGCAATTTCCAAGTCGCTAAATTTGTAACACTCTCCACCACCCTTGAGTTCTGAGGAACAAAGCTTATCTATGAACCTCAAACTCGTCAAACTCACTTGACTACCAACTTTTCCAACCAATCACAAGGCGAGGAATTATTTTGTAGCCACCGCCATCTGTGTTGCAAGAAGCAAATCTTAGCCGCTAGAGCAGAAACATACTTATGACAGATGGCTCTGCGGCAAAATCTTGTGCGGGAGGAAGGAAACGAAACTCGCATGGAAGGCAAAATGTACACACTGAAAGGAAATCCCGAAGAAGAAGATGAAACTGTGCACAACCTTAGAAAAGACGACGAAACGATCGGGTATAGAATCAGAAGTGTGCAAAACAGACGGTCAAACGCGGAAGCGAGGATTAGGTAGGCTAAGAAATGTGGGAATTTTGGCGACTCGGGAGGTTTCTCAAGCAATGTATGTAGCACCACGAGCAGTTTTTGGGCAAGGAGCAGAAATAAAGGGGTTCGTTAACATTTTGTATAATATTGTGTTTAGAATCTGTGAGTGTTGAATTTATTATATTTGATTTCCCGCCATGGCCCCTCGGGCTTTTTGGAAAATAAATTCATTAATTCACAGAAGCGAATCCGGAGATGGAATGCATAACATTTGAAAGCGAGAGGAGGAGAGGGGGTCGTCAATATTGTCAGGGTCGCTTAGCTTGTTCTAGGATCTCAATAAAGACTGGCCAACCTTTTTAGAACGTCCGTCAACTTCATCCTTATCCATGGGCATCAAACACGCATTTCCCATTGCCATACCGCTAGGCGTCAAACATTACCACCATCCCAAATAAAGCGGAGCTCAGATCCCGCGACATCTATCGCATACGACTCATAATAAAACGTAAAAAGAGGTCAAGAGCACAAAGCAAGGTATGGCAGGCGATTAACCGTGTAGGGTAGTATTCAGGCTTAGGCTAGTTTTGACAGAAAGCGAATTTTGCACCGCCAGCGGATTTTTTCTAACCGAATAACCAAAACGAATAACCGGAAAAAAACGAATAAACGCTCTTGACAATCGGTTCCAATCCGATCTAAGTCGCTTTTCGGAATGACCGCGGGGAAGAAGAAAACCGTTCAAAAAACTATTATTATCTTTTTAAGACCAATTTTGAACAACATTTCTTTTGGAGCAAAAGAATAGGCCTGATAATTTCCATTTTATTTCTTTCGTTTTCAATTTAAATCTGCAAATATTCTGTATTCTTGTTCAGTTGCTTTATATTTATATAATCCTTAGTAAAATGACTGATAAATATACGTTTCCAACCGGCTCTCCAGTTCAAAGGATTATAATTAAACAATGATACCAATTACTTAAAGCTGGTCCCTCCCCAAATTTTGTTATTCCACGTTGACATTGACGTTTCTCAGTTACAGATATAAGATTTGGAATTTATTATTGTCTTATTTGCGCCCCTCATTAAGAATTTCTAAATGCAACCTACACACATTTGTAGTTATATGCATTACTTATTAGTCTGCTTCTTAATATTAAAAAAATTATTTATTAAACTGACGGCGAACTTGGGCCGCTCATTCACAATCAATAAAAAATAGGCAACGTAAAAACGTTTAACACCGCAAGTATGTTCTAATGTCCCAGTCTGAGCACCGCTTACTGAATGGTAAAATATCACAACAAACAAAGACTGAACGTTAGAAAACTGAACGGAACCTGAATCACTGAATCCTCCGACTCTGGCAAAGTCAAGTGACTCACGTGGGCGGCTCTCTGGTTTTTGCCAAAACTTCGATCAAAACCAGTTTGATAATTACACATTAATGCAGCGTTTAATGAAAGCAGCTATGCCAATCAAAGGGTGAGGAATTCAGATCACAAGTACGGAGAGAAAGGCGACCCTTAGGCGAGACTAGGAGGAGAAACAGATGTTCTAGCACAGCGAAAAGGAATGATTCTCTGGACAATTCGGTGCATTAGAATGTGGGCCGTCCTTCTCAGAAAGTACAAATCAGCCTCCCGAAAGAGCATACCCTTTTATATATATATATATATATATATATATACCCTTTTTTAAGAAAAGAGATCTCAAAGGACAACTCGCACTACATAGTGTTTTTGCTCAGATGTTCCGATGTTCCTATGCTTACAAAAAATTACACACAGGGCTTTGGCTGTTTTTAGCCTCTTTGCATGTCCTTGCCTTGGACGACAACCTTGGCAAAGTTTGCATAACCGGTCTCCAGATAAGCTCCTCGGAAATAACGACCGGGCGCAGGATACGTCACGTAAAGAGAACGAACGTGGCAAGCGTGATAATCAGTGTATTGCTAATAGATGAAATATGATATAAATACCGAAGGGAAGCATCTCGGGAACGAGAATTGATGAAAATACTAATGGGGTAGAACGAATTACTATCGTAAGTACTACGTGTCCTTTAAGCAAAGCCGATTCTGTATTTCAGGTACTGGAAATTCATCTCCCGCCTTGGTACAGTAACACTAAAAAACTTCGTAAGTTTCGTGTCGCCGCTGTTACAGTAAGTTAAGCTAGCAGTCATCCGCTGGAAGCTGTCGGAATCAGCTTCCTCTCGACTTTCGCTCCATCATTCTTTGGTCCGTCTGTTTGAATAAGTTCTTGTTTTTGGTTGTTTATTCGAAGTGTATGCTGTTTTCGCTTATTTTTTTTTTTTTACTCCACTAGTGTCATAGCCTAACTTGTTTGTGAAGTGGGTCATATACAAAGAATAACAAGACAAAAGGTTTCGATGAGATCCCAGAAACTGAATCCAGACAATCGGGTCTTGTAGATGTCCGGTCTTCGCCAGACCCCTCCGACATGTTACTATTTTTCCATAATCAACCGCTTAAAAATGTACTAACATGATACCGTTTTGGATTTTTTTTTTACAAATTACGGCCGAAGAACAAATCAGAAGAGAAAACCAAGTTCAGATATTGTTTCAGCATGCATATTTACCCTATATCTCATATCTAATCGATCTTTTACTTCGACCAAATTCCTCGTTTAGTTGTGTTCCAGGCGAGCCTGCGTGCAGAGAAAACACATAAATGTATTAGAAATGAAAGCTGTTTTGTTCGGGTTGTTAAGTTTCCGAGAAATAGTACAAGGAAAACACATACGTATTAGAATTGATAATACTACTGCAAGGGCTTACATTAATGGAATGGGCGGAAGCAAGTCGTCTGAATGTGATCGCGTTGCGCGAGAAATTTGGAGTTTTATTTTGAACGAGGGTTCATGGATATCAGCTGAATATTTACCAGGCTCTAAGAACGTTCACGCTGATCTAGCATCGCGAAAGTTTGAGCGGGAAGCAGAATGGATGATGGATCCGGAGATATTTTCTTCTATCTCAGAGATATTCGGGCCGTTTATGGTGATAACTTTACCGCCTCAAATCGGCCTCAACTGAAGTGCAACCTTATCGCATGGAATGCTCGACTCTAAGCAGTGATAAATTTCTATTCGTTAAATTTGTTGCGTTTAATACGGTATAAAGTCGTTTTTGCAGTTATCGTGGTATCTGATACCACGGTCAAAAAGCATTTTTGCAGTTATCGTGGTATCTGGCCAGTTACCGTGGTAACTGATCGTGGTTTCCGAAATAGTCATCTCACTTTCATCAATTTTTGAAAAATTCGTGGGAAAAAAGTTTGGCACTTAGTGGTGTGACTGGATATCAGTTTTTCTTTTGGGACGACTTCGAAAGCGCTATTTCGTCAATTGTCGTTTTTGAAGAGCAACCGTATATCAGATACCACGGTAACTGCAGAAACGGCTAACTGCAGATCCAGTTACCGTGGTAACAAATACCACGGTATCCGCAAAAACGCAACTACTATTACAATCACAAATTCAAGGTAGTACTTATACAACCTGCAAGGTTCCAATACATACTTTAAGCGTTCTCTCCCGAAACTCGAAAGTATAAGATACCGAATTTCTAAAGCAAAACCTGCCATGACAGAGTTACCCATGCAACGAGCAATTAAGCTTTGGCATAAGAATGATCGGCCCCGAAAAAAAAAATTTAGAGCCGTACTTGACGAAGATATTTGGCTCTGTGTGGGTACATCCGGGTCAGAACGTGTTCGCGTCTCGTGCGTGCATTTAGGAGTAAGATAAATTCAGATCTTGACATTTTGTTAATCTATAAAAAAAAAAACACACAAGTTTGAGTGGCGCATGTAAAGAATTCGTTTTTTTGGCCCTACTCTGTACACCCTCGACTCGGGATAAGTCTGTTTTATTTCTAAAATTCCGAGCTGTACTCCGCAATTGGTCTCGCCGGAGTTTCATAAAATGTTAGGAAATTCGGCATGATCAATGATGATCTCCGTCTGATCGTCAAAAGACAATAATTCCTTGTGGCAACACTAGCATGATTGTCAAATTGCAATTACATGCAACTCAAAGATCTTTGATCGTCTCCTTCGACTTCAGAATATTTCATCAGTAAATAATTATACCCCACACAGTGTAAAACTACACACTTGTCAGCTGTTGATAATCAAAGAGTTTTCACTACACCAAGCTGCTGACGAATTCAAATCTTCTTGCAGTAGCACTTCGTCTACAGTCTTTTTTCAATAGTCTGTTTCGTATATTTTCTGTTTAGGAATTCACAATACTTTCAAGAAGAAAAGGCACCGTATGTCCACTAAACTAAGTGACCGCCATCAATCTAACTGAATTATTAGTGAGCCAGAGATTGGATGGACCCGTTGAGATAAACGGTTGATTCGGTTTTTGTTACTTTTAAATAATGTTGGGTGGTGTTAAACGAAAAGTTACAGTTGTGTTGACAATAACCATTCCTGTCAACAATCAATCTTTTTAAATGGAATACGCCTTGACTCAAATACTGATACGAAAGTGAAACGAGATCCTGCACGTCTGGTTAAAGCGGTAAAAACGTGAAGCAAGGGAAATAAACAATATTAGTGAAACGAAATGCGAAAATGTTCCTCCGGCGGGATTCGAACCTACATTCTTCGTCTCAATTGCCGTTTGGCTAACCACTCATCCACCGAGGGGCTTGTGATTATAGTTCGCAAACCAGATGGAAGCAGGGTACAGGAACAATGAACGATGCAAGTTCGTCTAAATAGTTTATGTCACGAGATAGAAAACTTCGTTTACGTGAAGATAGAACCTACATAAGGGACTTCACCATTAACAAATAAACATGTAATTATCACGAACAAATTTAGAATACTCTTGGAGCCTCGTAGACAGCCCAGGGCCCACACTGTCAGAAGTTACATAACAGATCGCGCATAACACTTTAAAAAAAAAAACTCCTTTTCACTTATAAACAAAGTGTTATGACCAATTAAGTTTACACTATTTCGTGCCTAGATCTCCAACAACACCTTCAACTGGTAAAAAATACTACGCTGTCAGAAGTTACATAACGACAACAGAAGGATGCCCGATTTCAACAGATAACACTTTGGGATGTTATCTGTTAAGTTTCTTTCGTTCCCGTTAGTATTTTTACCTATTGAAGGTGTTGTTGGAGATCTAGGCACGAAATAGTGTAAACTTAATTGGTCATAACACTTTATTTCTAAGGGAAAAGGTGTTATTCTTGAAAGTGTTATGCGCTATCTGTCATGAAACTTCTGACAGTGCACATCCCGAAGGATTTTTTTTAGACTGTGTAGTTGTATGGAAGTTGTACGAAAAAGTTGCATGTATTGATATGTAGTAGTATGGAGTACTTTGATTGAACTTGCCTCAGACTGGGCTAATCTTTAGCAGTAGTTTCCGGTAGCATCCAGTCCTGCTAAACTAGCATCCAGTTTTGCTAGTAGTATAGCATGGAGTGGAAACAGTTACTACTGTTTGCTACTAAAACTCGCAACTCCATACATTAATTTTAGAATATTTTTCACCGGGATGGCGGGGGCTAGTGTAGGAAGACAGATTCAATTTAATGGGGAAATAAAGGGTGCCCTCGAGACGGAAACATTGTTAGTAGTGAACTGAAAGACAAAATTATTCCTCGGACGGGATCAAACAAACTGACAAAACCTGGTAATTCCAGACCAAAGAGACATCCGGGAAGGTATCGTGACAAAAGTGAGTGACGAAGCAAAAAAGACAACCCTTTCAGTGACAAAATTTTACAGGTGCGGATTCAAAATCACAGACAATCGAGAGAGAACGGCACGATTTAATTAACTTCATCAACCAAATTTGAAGAATTAGCTGCTTCATTAGTCGACTGTACAACCTCTTCAGCGGCCATCGGTCCAGCTGACAACTGTCACGTCAGCAGGCAATCATTACTTGTGATTTTCAAACTAAGGGCGATTCTGGCGATCCTCCGCTGGCTTACCCCCCTGTTCTTGCGATTACTGATAATGGTGGGTTTACACACTGCGTAAAATCCGAGCGTATTTTACGCAGGTATTTGACCTTGAAAAGATTTCTAGCAATACGGACGTATTTATATACAAAACGGACCGATTTCTGAAATACGTCCGTATTGCTAGATACATTTTCAAGCCCAAATACGTGCGTAAAATACGCTCGGATTTACGCAGCGTGTTTACGCTAAATGAACTGAAAATAACTATTCACATCAAATAACGAATGCCCAATCCCTCTCAGATTATAGGGTACACCAATCTATGGGGAAAACCCGTGTCAACCTTTAAGCCGCTTTCACATTGACGCGTTTATCTTGCGTAATCTGATGCGTACGCGTCGATGCAACGCTATTCTTGCGTTGCGTCGACGCGTACGCATCAAATTACGCAAGA
The DNA here is from genome assembly GCA_023053555.1 of Branchinecta lindahli. Taxonomy (NCBI): domain Eukaryota; kingdom Metazoa; phylum Arthropoda; class Branchiopoda; order Anostraca; family Branchinectidae; genus Branchinecta; species Branchinecta lindahli. Next base: position 15,025,990 of record JAKZAO010000008.1, on the reverse strand, counting down.
TAAACGCGTCAATGTGAAAGCGGCTCTATTCTTGCGTTGCGTCGACGCGTACGCATCAGATTACGCAAGATAAACGCGTCAGTGTGAAAGCAGCATTATTCAAAGAAGCCGAAAAGGGCGTAACTTGTGTAACCACCGACTACCTTTTACGGTTTTACCGATTATTGTAAATTCAAGGATATTTTGGACAAAAGCTAATTCAGAAGTCGAGTTTTTGTCTGATGCTTCTTTGCCCGACTTGAATCTAACTAGCCTATACACTAGAGGCGTTTTTTGCAACAATCCCGGATTATAATCCTGGATAGCTGATTCCTCAGAGAAACAGTGGATCGACAATCTCAGATTGTACAAACGACGATCCGACGCTCTTGCTCCGTTGCAAGATTCGAATCGACAATCCAAGATTATCCAAGCACGAATCCGGATTGTCAGATTGTCACAGAAAACGATTTGTCATAATCCGGATTGTCAGAGAAACGTATTTTGGAGAATCCGGATTGCGAATCGTCAATCTGGATTGTCACGGAAAACACCTTAGGGCCTTTACTAGAATCACCGAAGTGGAGATATGAGTTGGTCAGCAGAGAAAAGCAGAGTCAGCGTATTCTAAGCCAGGGGCGCCATTAGTGGGGGGGGGCTAAATTTCGGAGGGGCACAAAATCTCTCAATTTTTGGTACTTGGATTTGGCCCCTAATAGGTTTCAAAAGGCAAAACGCAAAGCAAATGGCGCTCCTCCAAGGCACATTCAAAAATACTTTAAATTTACCCCAAAAAGAGTAGAGAGGGAGAGAGATTGGCGACCACTCTCAATTTCTGTGTACAGCAAGTGCCCGGTCCCGCGATGCCCGGTCGGTGCCGGCACCGGCTGAAACCTGTCGGCACCGGTCGGCCCACGGTCACGTGTTAAAACATCAAAATAAGCATTTTTGGAAGCGTTTGAAAGATGAGTCGCCCAATTTATTGTCGGCACCGGTGCCGGCACCGCCTATTTCGGTTGGTGCCGGCCGGTGCCGGGAAAGGGTGTACAGCAGGTGCCGGGGAGTGGGTAGCCCCTCGGAGATTGGTTTAATTGAAAGCTATCATAGCATACAGCTTATTTGCAGTTCCATAACAATCGGTAAAGCACAGCACATCTAAATGAACAAAATAAAGAACAAACAAAAGAAAAGAAGCATCGATTATGCTTTTGCGTTATACACTTGTAAAAACGGAACATGAGTTACCGTACCGGTTTACGCGACTGTGCGTGTTTTTACAGACTGGAGTTTATTCTTTTGTCGGGTAGGCTACGGTAGTTTGTGGGGGCTTGTTCGGGCAGTAACAGCGTATGGTTTTCATTGGCAAGAACTGACCTCCCAAACTGGATTATTAGATATTCAAGCCACGCTTTTATCGGGTCTATTTTCAGCTTCTTTCTATATTCGTCGACATCACAAGAAAGAAAAATAACATGCAGTGTCCCTCAAGGCTCGATTGTAGAGCCACTACTTTTCTTGATTTATGTTTCGGAAATAAAAGAATTTGTTCCTAATTGCATACTTATAACATGTGCCGATGATACAGTAATGTTGTTCAAATCGTAAACAGTAGATGGATTGTTTGCTATCATGGAGACCGCTTTGACTAGTTTGTATATCTGGAGTATGGATGTTCTCTGTGGTCCAATTCATTTAAATATAATATACACAAAATCCAAGTTATTCAAAACTGTGTGATAAAAACATTATTCTTAAACAAATATTCAACTAGTGAATAATTTCGTCTAACATTTTGAACGTTTACAAAATATCAAAGTTTTGGGTAGCAACTTTAGTTTATTCGTGTATTAATTCGTTAGCATCGTTAGGAATAAGACAACTAAATATGTTTCATGTGACTTCAGAGTACCATTCATACCCAACAACTTCTTCCGAGAGAAATCTGCTGCTGTCAGAAATACGCCATAGGCCTACACATCGAGGAGCTCTTTCGTTGCGACATGTTGGTGTAGAAGTATGGGACATGTTCCCGAGCTGTGTTAAAGAATCGGTGTCTTTGAGCTCTTTCCAGAAAAAAAATGAAATAATATCTTTTAGGGTCTTGAGAGTTGGTGTAATTTATTTTCTTTATTTCTTGCTCTTTATATTTGGATTGTCATCGTGTTTGACGCGGATAGGGTTGTGACCAGTGATTTTGTTAAGAGATGAAATTTTACTTAATTAGAGAAGTATTAATTATTTCGAGTTCCTGAACTGGCCGTTTCGAGCCTTTGGCATATTGACAGTTCCAAAATTCATCTACTTTTTCTTTTTTACAAATAAAGCAAGCCCAATCTCAGATGCACTAGGGCTTGGTCATACGGCAACTCACGGTTATGGAGTATTATCCTCGCTGACCTTTTCTGAACTGACTCAAGGTCGCCTAGAAAGCCAAAGTTCCTGGGTTCAAATCCCGGCTGAGGAATAATTATGTATTTCACTTCATTACTTAAAAAATTTTATTGTTGATAATTTTGGGGATAACTTACAAAGGAGCCCCGAAATTTCGACCGCCAGGGGTCTCCTTTAATCCCGCACTGCTCAGAATGAAAACAAAGACTTCATACCTTATCACTGATGGAAGACGTAGACCTCCCTCTGTGTAGGACGGCTCTCCCGTTCACAGGAACACTGATCTTTCTGGAGCTTCGGGGTAGGACGGCCTTGGATAGACTACCCCCGTTGGAAAGGCGTTCAATCGATCTTGAAGCAGAAGACCGGTGTCGCTTACTGCATTCGCACATTGCTCATCAGGCTATTTCATTCCGTTCTGCACTGTCAAATATATTTCATTCCGCTTCACCCCACTGAAAAGAAGCAAAAACTTCTTAAATAAGGAAATATATGAAGAACGGGGAGCAAGAAAGTAGAAACTGTTTGACTGAACTGAACTGTAGATTACCCATTGACATTGTAGCACGAGTAAATTGTATATAGTGTATGTGTTAGTATCACTTGTTTCTACTAAGTTTTTTTGAAACCAAAACTGTATTTAATTCACACAAAATATTATGTGCATCACGTAGCCTACTCGCTGTAATCTGTATTAACATTTCCGATGCTATTTTTCTTTATGAAGAATTTTTGGAAAAATAAAGCGAACTGAACTGAATATAAAAAAAAAACTTTAATTTGTTTAATTGCAGGCTAATTTTTCTAGCTACAACCTAAAAAAAAACTAAAAACTAAAAACAAAAAGGGCAAAAAAATTGCCGGAATAAATCTTAGCTGACTTATTCGTTTAACGTATCAACCACGACTCGCATTGCAGTCAGCTTGGGCTGTAGGAATACTTAAAGGTTAACCGAAAAGGGCTAAGACCCGACAGTAATAATAATAATAATAATACATTTTGACCCGCTACAAAAATCAAAGCAGAGTAGCAGTAAAGGAAACAAAACTAACACTTCACAAAACAAAAAGAACAAGAAACTAAAGCAAACGAGTAATACCACTGTGGGCGGGCAGATACTTTTAAGTAGACTGGGGTAATTTGCCAGCAAGCTCCGTAAGTTTCGACCCGATATTCGGGAAACTGTAAACAGATATGAGGTTCCGATTTCTATACCATGGAGGCAGATACAATAGAAAACGGGAAAAACGGAAATAATAAGAACGAACTGAGCTGATATCTTTTTTATGAAAAATAGGTTAAATACCAGAAAGAAACAAAACCGAGTGATCTGTAAAAGCCGAATATAATTTAGCGAGACTTTCTATTGTATCTGTAGTCTAGTTACACATCACCTATTCACTTCAAATAGGTCTGAAAACCTGAGAAAAATGCGTTACTCCGTTTGTCCGCTGTCCGCAGAAAATGGATTTCATCGAATGAACTTAATCTTTCGGATTTGTGGTACCTCTATGAGCCTGTCCCTCTATGCTTGAAATATTCAGCAACTACAAAGGCAAGCGATTGCCGAAAAATAAGCCGGCGCGAATCGGCTATAATAGGCTACTGCAAATGCAGGCTTGATTTCAAATTCAAAATCTCCGCGTCTTGATGAATTTTAGGTTGTAGTGCAAGCAGCGCACATTATGAACGTCATTACTATCTATAGTAGTGACGGTGAAAAAATACAAATCCCTTAGATGGGTCAAAATGTTACAAGCTGCCTTTTCAGTCAAGATTAAAGAGGGTACATTTCTATCAACATGATAATGTCGACTACAGAAAAATTTACTGACTTTTTACTCTGATTACAAGTGAATAGCCCAACCCAATAACAATAGGTAGGCTACTGCCACTGAAAGTAGAAAAGAAAAAAATATAAAAAAGATAAAAACACACAAAAACGAAAAAATTGACTATACAAAAATAATTCCCTACTGTTCGTGAAGTGGAAGCGTATATTTCAAAGGCTCGTTGTAGAAATTTCACGATACAGGATTCCGATCACATCTTTGAACTTTCGACCCTATAGGGTTCTAAAAATGCCCTCGACAAAATTCAAAAGTTCGGATTTTGAGCAATGGTTAAATGTTAAAATATGTGGTTTAATCTTTGACTTTTAATATAAAGTTCAAATTTTAATTAAAGTTCAAATTTTAATTTAAAGTTAAAATATCTCGTTTAGTATGTGGTTTATAACTTAATTAAGCGTGTATATCATTTAGTCTAATTTTTGTTAGGTTTTCTTTTTTTATTATTTAAATTGTTTGTACAAAAGGATGAGATTTAGACCTATAGTTTATTTTAGATGTTTAGTTTTTTCGTGCGAAATGCTATTAGGCTCATTCACGCAATAGATTTGTTTAACCTGTCTCAAGTTTCTCGCACATCGAGGTATTTCTCAACTTTTGAGTCACCGGTGTTCTTCTTAAAGTTTAACCAAAAAGGGCACAGATAGAACAATCTAGTTACATATCACTTATTCACTTAAAACTTCGTTGCTCCACTATTCACGAATAATCGATTTTCAAATAGTGTAATTTCCCTGTCGGATTTATGGTACCTCTATGCGCGTGTACCTCTGTTGTATGCTTGACGAAAACAATTTATCGGTAAATAAGTGTTCACGCAGTGAGCTACCTTCCGCGAGCTGACCACTGGCCACTGAAAAGCCGCGTTTGTATTGAGATTGAGATTCAATTTTTCCGCGTCATAGTAGAACTTTGCATTGTGAGGACGGCCGTAGATATTTTGAATAGAAAAAAAAATCCCTTAACACGGGCCAAATAATGTAATGTGTTCAGTTAAATGACACAAAAATAAGTTGGCTTTTCGGTTAAACTTTAAAGAGTTAGACACTGAACAAAGGCAGATTTAAAGTCCGTATGAAAACCTGGACGTACTAATCCTAATCCATCATTCAGCTCCTGCCGATTGATAGAAACCTATCCTCTCTTCCAGGTCAACGTGAATGCCAGCGGATTTAGGGCAAGAAACATTCTTCTCATACATACACTCTTCAAGCAAGAACAGAGGTCAAAATCAAAGGAGGCATTCAACACATCCTTAAAGGACCTCTCTTGCTTATTCTCCCTTTTATAATATACCTAGCTCTCTTGTGGAATTATAAGCTTCTAAAATCCCCACCTTTCTCCACTGTTTCGTTTTGTGCTCACGAATTTTAGCACTTTTTCTGCCGTGCCGAGTTTTACCCGTCACACAACGCAAAGTTTGACGGAATCTCAATGTCCGCTGACAACTCTTTCATATATAAGGATATGAGAGTCTTCTGTTTTGACTTCTTTTATTTGCTTAGTTTTTCAAACTTTTTAACCATAGCGCGTTCAGTTTTCAAACGTTTTGCGCCCAGCGGAGAGCAGGAGTGCTGGACAGAATCGACAAGCGCTAACAAGACAATGGCTTATTTCAGGTAAAAAGTAATGACATTTTCGAAAAGCGTTTCTTCGGGACAGTTTCGTAGGGAGAAGATCATTTCTAGTAAGAGTTGTCCTTTAACGCTGAACTTATTATATGCTGATATTTCAAACCCTCACATACGACATTGCTAATTCGTCACTGATGATTCACTATTTGCATGAAGGGGTTTAAGAACCCCGGCGTCACCGAGCTGCATCCAAGTGTTGAGCAAAGGGGGTTGCCATTTGCAAGTAGCAATCTCGAAGTGAAAATCTGCACGCATCAAGAAATACAGAGAGCATAAACAGCGAATGTTGAAGAACCCTTAACTGTGGGCTTCCAACATACTAAAGCCTAAATTCGCCGATCAAATGCTTCTACTTACATATCTACGGTGTCTTAGACGAGAACCAGCCTCCGATCGAACTCAGCTACAGGCACAATAATCCCGATCGTCAGATGACTATAGACGCTATAGGCCAATCCAAGCAACCGACGAGACAAATTATCCACTTGTAATCAACACTATTATTCACTGCACTAAATCACCGATCGCACCAATTTGAAGATTACCAGGTTGTGCTAAACACTAAAAGCCAAGCTCAGCTGAACGAATAACGCCCATATACGCTACCCAATTCACCAAGACCGATTCGCTGATCATTCAGAAGATAGTGTAGGCTATACACTCAGTAGCAGTGGTCAACACTGGTTGATCAGCTTCAACAAACTGATCAGCAGGATCTTGTCAGCTTCTGTGCTAGTTTTGGTACCACGCCTAATTTGGCGGTAATGAAGATCGCGAGCGGGCTGATTTGGTTAATTAGAACCAGAATCTCAACTTGTTTTGGCACGTTCACACTGAGGGACCAGGCCTTGTTATAACTTTTTTGTTGACTACAGGTCAGCTCATATTCGCATATGAACAACTGGCAGAGAATACAAAATCAGCTTTAGGGGAAGTGGAATGTAGGTTGCACTGGACCACCTAGAATAAGAAAAGACGAAATGAGATGGAAATCAAGGGAAAAGTTCGGGAGGCGTCGGGTGATTTGCCCCAAAACACGAATCGCACTCCCGGGCGATGGCGGAGTATCAGAGATCGGCACCTGCGCTACGCGAACCTTAACCGGTTTGCATACGAAAGTTTGCTTTTTTTGTTTGAATTCCTAAATTCGCACAATGAGCAATAAAAATCATATGTGAATAATTAGCGATTGCATATTCGTGATTTTTAGATAAGAATTTGCAAACAGTTCATGCTTACTAATATTTTGGATGTCTTCTTTCTTTTTGCTTTCTGTCTTCCAGAGGCGTCATTTGGGGGGGGGGGGCGGGGGGCTGCCCTCCTGGCCTTCGAAGGGGCCCAGATCTACCCAAGAAAAAACAGAAAAATAGACCGAAAAATCAGTTTCTCATCAGAACTGTAACATCTGGTTGCGCAATATCAGTTTACGTTTACCTCTGCGTATCGTTTACCTCTTCAGCCGTGCTGGACTTCCGACAACTACACTTTGGGGTATCCCCCCCCCAAGCACTTCAAACCACGTGTGCGTCTCGGGTCCCCGGGGACACCGCAGCTGCCCACCCCCGCTCCTTAGGCTTCAGCGAAATGACGCCTCTGCTGTCTTCAACGAAATGGGTTGATGTTGAGGACAAGAATGACTGATACCTAGGATGGGTGGTTCCCAAAATCACCACGATCTTTTTGCCCACTCTCACAATGCCCACGCTCAGAATGCCCACGATCAAAATGCCCACGGTTCAAAATGCCCACGATCAAAATGCCCACGATTAAAATGCCCACGACTCAAAATGCCCACGACTCAAAATGCCCACAACTCAAAATGCCCACAATTCAGAAGTGGAACACCGGAAATCGAAATCGCCCGAAATGCTGGCGGCTTAAAAGTGCCGACAGTTTCCAAATGCCAACAGTCCAAAATGGTCACAAGGGAGGCTAATATCGTCTTGGTTCAGAATGCCGACGGCTGAAACTGTCCACAGGGGAGGTCAACATCATCCTGGGAATGCGGACTACGAGATTACAAGGGGTAGGATTAATCACGGAAAAGGTTTTGAAAGGAATTATTTTATTGTTTCTTGAAGAACGATCCAAAAAGACCAGCAAGTTAAAGCCCTTAAGGAAAAGTTCCATGGGGGGGGGGGGTTCTTTATCAGGCAGAGGCTTCCCTCAAGAAACCACAGCGCTTTTGCGGCAACTAACCACGAGCCAATACACATGTTTCTTGTCAGTATTTTGCCAGAATTATATTGTAAATGAGATTATACCAGTTCAACATATGAGCATCGTCATTCTGATACTCCGTCTATTATACTCTTCCCGTTGCTCACTCACCCCTAACTTCAAGTTTACTAAGTTCTGAAAACCTCAGATAATCCAACCGTGGGCATTCTGAACCGTGGGCATTTTGAGTCGTGGGCATTATTTGTCGCGGGCATTATGAGTCGTGGGCATTATGAGTCGTGGGCATTTTGAGTCGTGGGCATTTTGAGTTGTTGGCATTTTTCGTGGGCATTTTGAGTCGTGGGCATTATGATCGTGGGCATTTTGAGTGTTAGCCCCTAGGATACCTTATATGTTGTCTCGCACTGACGCTGGTGGCCCATAACAGATGGTGGATAGAGTGAAGCAAAAACTAAAGGTCATGTTTGTATACCAACTTTAAGTTCAAGCGTTGGTCAAAGTGTAAAATGGCTAAGATTAACCCTTGGTTAAAGTATGTATTCAAATATATTTGTATTATTATCTGTTATTTTGCTTCAAAGACGAGAAGTGAGAAAACAACACACACAACGTCCCCAGTAAGGGCAAACAATAATGGCACACTAAAAGTGCTGAATAGGGCAAAATAATATATAACCTTTATTTGGGAAACGTAAATAAACACATATGGTGCGCTAGAGCTTAAAAATTCTAGTTCTGCAAAAAAGAACTGAAGCAACTAATGTTCACCAAGTGATAATAAATTCCAAGTCGAAAAGTAACAGATGACACAAAGATGCGCAAATACCAGAGATAACACTTAGGATGTCAGGTGTTACGGTTTTGAAAATGTTACGCATTGAACGTTATATGCATACAAGAAGAGCCGAAACGCAGCCGGAAAAACATCTGCTGATTTTTCTGTTTACCACCATGATATCGGAAGTCAGCAGATGCTTTTTCGGCTCTTCTTGGCAATTCCTGTTACGCATAACGTTTGCAAAATCCCAACAGATAACATCCCATGCGTTATCTGTTTAACCTGCGCATCCTTGTGTTATCGGTTACGAAACTTCTGATAGTGCAGAGGGAGACTGGATGAGATTGCCGAGAATTTAAAAGATAGTGTACTAAATTCGGCGTGGTAAAATAGATGAAAAATGTCGACTACGAGGAGACCGGGACTGGAAAAAAGTGAGCTAGAAAACTAGCCACAGGGTCAACTCCCAGACCATGAGCACTCGCGACACGTCAACAGGCGTTTAAAGTATAACGTTTGCAAAATCATAACAGATAAACCCAAGTAGTATACGTTCACTGTCAGAAGTTTCATAACAGATAGCGCATAACACTTTCAAGAATACCACCTTTTCACTTAGAAATAAAGTGTTATGACCAATTAAGTTTACACTATTTCGTGCCTAGGTCTCCAACAACACCTTCAATTGGTAAAAATACTAACGGGAACGAAAGAAACATAACGGATAACATCCCAAAGTGTTATCTGTTGAAACCGGGCATCCATGTGTTGTCGTTATGTAACTTCTGACAGTGTAGTATTTTTACCAATTGAAGGTGTTGTTGGAGATCTAGGCATGAAATAGTTCAGGTTCAGGTTCATTTAATTTTCAAATAATTACAACAAATAATTTCAGAAAACTTCATGGCAGAGAGCAGGCTCGATGGCCAGAAGATTAGTGTAAACTTAATTAGTCATAACACTTTATTTCTAAGTGAAAAGGTGTTATTCTTGAAAGTGTTATGGGCGATCTGTTATGAAACTTCTGACAGTGTTGAAACTGCGCATCCTTGTGTTATCTTTTATGAAACTTTCGACAGTGTCGTCAGTGTAGCGGATGCTATATCACATCGTTTGCCCCCGGGGTGTGAAATGACTTCGAGGGAAATGAACAGTTTTATTATTCAGTGTGCTGGGGAGACGCGCTAAGAGAGTTATTATTTTTGTTTGAGTTACACTGAATAAAGTGACGCATTAAACTTGAATAATCGAATAGTTTTGATTACAATCCAGAGCAGTCACATCCGGTACTAAGCTATCACAGCTTCCCCAGTCTCAGCGGTACTTTCCTTCCCTCGGCACGGTTAGACAAAGGGGAAATCACTTCCGATCCGTGACTTGTAAATTATATTTTATTCTTTCAGAACGATCGTAAAACGGTGAACTGTCGGAAACAGAAATTCAGTGACTCATTTCAAACGGAAATGCACACTACTCTGCAATTCGTGAAAATCAAACCGACTCCAGTAAACAATCAAGTTGAAATCTTTCCAGGGAGACATTACGACGAGGAGGGGTCGCTGACCTCGAATTACAGAAACCACAACGAGAAACAACAGAAACCTTACGAATATCAAAATTGGCACTATTTACTGTTTATATTCCAATACCCAAAACGATCTGAATACTGTTTAGCGAGGCTCTGCTTTTAACAAATTATTCACGGCCTTGGCTGTTTTAAGCCTTTTCCCAGGCCCACTGACTTCCTGCAAAAACTCGGCCAAATTCATATAACCGGTTTTACGCATCAATAGCATGAGACGCGAACACTCGTCGGGAGCATAGTGCGCATGGAAACTAGTAAATCGCGGCAAGTGCAAAGATTGGTGCAGTGTCGTTAGCGGGTTCCGAATGTAACATGCGAAATTTGGGTCTCCGGGTTTAAGAGCTAACGAATGCTGTTACGGAAGTAGATACCGTTGGCATTATTGGTACGACAGGTCCTTCAAAAGGGATTTCTGTACAGTCCTAGCAATAAAGTCCTAGGTAATAAGATTTTAACTGGGCTAAAAACTGTTAAAAAGGAAATTTCTGTGCAGTCCCAGCTAAGTCCTAGGTCATTAAGATTTCTCCTCTATACAGTTAGGACTGCACAGACATTCCTTTTGACAATTTGAGGTTTAGTAATTCCAGGTTGACGACCTCTCCTGTATCAAACTGAGTAGGCCCATTTAGAAGTAAGCGCGGCCTTGACCTATGGCAAACCCAATTAGTGCGCCTTCAAAACCGTAAAGGCTCGAGCACTCATACAGAGTATTTTTGTTTTCGCCTAAGGTCGAACCTAAACAGACAGTAAGGTCGAGACTAAACAAATTTCAAACGAAAGTCGGAGCCGGGTTCGTTGGTGAAAATTTGACCAAGTCCACATTAGGCGCCGGCCGGGTTCGTTGACTGAAATCGAAACAGGGATCCTGACTAAAGGAAGACGAAGAAAACCAAAAGAACGGGGATCCTGACTTTCTCGTTTTTCGGCAGTGCGACTTCTAAACCGTAGAAGGCTCGAGCCCCATTTTGAGAAAAAAAAATAAATACATCGGCTAGTTTGACTTCAGATCTATTATGATGATTTCCAAAAATACTATGAAAGGCGGACAAAAAGAAGTAGCAAAAAAACATGAGCTGGTTTAAGCCTTCATTTGCACTTTAATTCCACAAACATTGTTGTAATGAATGGTTCCAAATTAGGTGCCGCAGCAACGCCGAAGGATTCTAATCACATTTTCGGCTGACCCTAACCAGTCGCGGTCAAAGGGTGTAACCTCCACGTTCTTCCAGTAAAGGAGTAACCGCTCCATGTGTTGCCAGCTCCTTGCGAAGGTGCCTTTCTTCATGTCCCTCAAGTCTTCTATTATTATTATTTATTTATTATTACATTTACAAGGAAACAATTCCTGCTGTCCTTGACCGGAATTCCCGGGATGCGTTCCAGGAAAAGTTAAAACGTATTATTAAAGATTAAAATTAAGACAGGTATCAGGTGTATTCAGGGACATTCATTTTTTCGAATAATCAAATCGTTTTTTGGGATCCCAAAACGGAAGTGGAGGGATATCTATGACATCGAAAAAGTTGTCCGTCATTGTGTAAGCACGATAACTCTCGAAGGGAACGAGATGTTTTGATGAAACTTGGTGGGAGGACCCACTTGGTCAAGGAAAAGGTCGAGTTCGTAGATGGGCTCTGTCGCCCAACATTTAGGGGTGAGGGAGGGGTTTCAAATTAAGGGACGGCAAAAAATATTTTTAAAAGCTAATGAGAGACACGCTGAATCCGAATATGATTCTCGCCGGACAAATAGTTCACCCGGAATCCGACAAAAAACGGAAAATTTGTAAAAAGTAAGAGTTGAATCTGACGTTGATTAGAGGTCGATTCAGGGGTAAGGATGCTGAATCTGAATATGAAAATTGTTTTCTCGCCGGGCAAGCAGATCTCCTGGAATCCAGGAATTTGGCTTGAACTTTTAGAGTCCAATGACATAATAGTCAATATAGGGCGAGGAGCAGCTTTCGAACACATTAAAGATAAACAAAAAGTTTATTCGATCAGTTTAGTTCTCAGAAGTCTCAACCGTCATTTAGTTGGTCAAAAAGACAGATTGTATCCGACAACTCTCAGGTGAACATTTAATAAAAATTTGTCGACCAGAAAAGTACATGACCCCTCTATCAACGAAAGTGAGAACTCTGCGTCATGACGTAGTGGCTCTTTGTTACGGCTCGCGCAAGAAGCTATTGAGATAGTCGTTTAAGGGGTAACGAAGGGGTAACGAAAACTTAGTTTTCTTGCCGCACAAATGATACAGCCGAAACTTGAATTTGGTTGAAGCTCAAAGTTGTTTTCGAGGGTTGTCGACATAACGTCCCCATTCGAAACGTCCCCTGTCGAAACGTCCCCATGACAAAACGTCCCCATGACAAAACGTCCCCATGACAAAACGTCCCCGTGACAAAACGTCCCCATGACAAAACGTCCCCGTGACAAAACGTCCCCACTCAAAACGTCCCCTGACAAAACGTCCCCATGGCGAAACGTCCCCGGCTATAGATTTACATATATCAGACCGGCATTCTCTCAAAGCGGAATAATTTAAGACCACGGCATGGGAATAATGGATTAAAATCGCCTAGGTATATAAATGTTATCCCGAGAAATGAGGGTTTACTAATCACTTGGCGACTGCTACAAAATGAGGTACAGGCTGTTACCAACTCAAAAAGCAACGCCCAATGATCCGAATCCACCTGTAAATTTGTTTCATGAAGGTAAGCAAACTAGGACTTGTTTAGCTTTTCTCTTTACTTGTCTCAGAAGGGATGGGACTCGGCCGGTTATAAGCCAATGCGGATTTTGGGGGCAGCACTCTTGACCTACAAGTAAATAGGTATATCTGCATGCACTGGATTCTCCAATGACACTGATCCAGAATTCTAGGTTTGGAAGGCACTTACCGGCCGGCGCTTAAATACTTGTCCACATTAGCAAATTAGTTGCAACGGAGTAAGACTTTAAAGTTCAACTGAAAAGGGATGAGATAGGACAATCTAACTACCCATTACTTATTATTTTAAAATGACACGAAGATTCAATGAAAATGCGGATTTGTGGTACCTCTATGCGCTTGTACCTGTGTTATATTTGACAGTGAAAACGGATAAGTCAGCTGAAATTTATTGGAGCTATATTTCGGCCCTTCTTGGCAAGGTGTTATCTTAAGTTTCATTTTTTCCATCTTGAGCGGCTTTGAGCCTGAAGAGGACCCTTGCCAAGAAGGGCCGAAATATAGCTCCAATAAATTTCAGCTGACTTATCCGTTTTCACTGTCAAATATGATTCGCAGTCAACTTGGGCTGAAGGAATATTTGTACCTGTGTTGAAAAATAAGTTATATAAGGAATGTTCCCAAATGTTCCTGCTTATCAGAAATGTTCCCACATCTGTAGTGCACGCTGTGAAGTTGTTTTTACCTATCGAACATGCACCTGAAGATCGAGGCGAACTTAAAAATCTATGCTTGGGGACGTTTCGCCACGGGGACGTTTTGTCATGGGGACGTTTTGTCACGGGGACGTTTTGTCATGGGGACGTTTTGACACGGGGACGTTTTGTCATGGGGACGTTTTGTCACGGGGACGTTTTGTCACGGGGACGTTTTGTCACGGGGACGTTTCGACGGGGACGTTTCGCCAGGGGACGTTTTGTCATGGGGACGTTTCGTCGGTAAGCCGTTTTCGAAGTCTATTACAGATTCGGTATCGGGGTAAGGAGTTATGTTGGTGTGAGGATTCTTTGGGTCAAGGGACAGGTCGAGTTCGTAGATGGATTCTGTAGCCCGTCATTTATATTTAGTGGCAAAGAAGGGGATTCCGTATTAAGATTAAAACGAGGGGTTGTCGACTCTCGGTTTTATTGTACAGCAAGTGCCCGGTGCTGCGACGCCCGGTCGCTGCCGGCACTGGCTGAAACAAGCCGGAACCAGTTGTCATGTGTTAAAACATCAAAATAAGCATTTTTAGAAGCGTTTGAAAGATGAATCGCCTAATTTATTGTCGGCACCGGTGCCAGCACCGCCATTACGGCCGGTGCCGGGAAAGGGTGTAGGCTACATCAGGTGCCGGGGAGTGGGTAGCCCCTAGGAGTAAAAAATATGTTTGACAAGCTAGTAACAAACGATAACAAGAGCTGGAAGCTCATATGGCACTTGCAAGGCTGGGTCAGAGGATGAAAGTAGGAATTCGTCAATTTGTGGGTTTGTTGTGATCATTTGTAATCAAAACTCTTGAAGTAAAAAACATGGTGAACTTATTTTTTTTTTTTTTTTTTAATTCCCGCGTAGCTTCTTTTTCTTTTCCATTCTTGCTTGCTTTAGATTGAACTAAAGCAAGTGGCTACGTCTCCACCTCCAAACTCAGTGACGTTAATAAAAAAAAAAATACCTAATAGTTTACCCTACTTTAACGTCACTTACACTTTCACTTTTACCTTTATTCATCTTTTTTTTTATCTTAAAAACTCCAAAATCCAAAAATCCACACTAATATTTTTTTTCCAATTCCGTTTTTGTTTACCCCCATTCCTTTCCCAATTTTTTCACGACATCCTACAAAAATAAAACAAAACTAAACTCATCACACTCTGCTTCAAGGATCCCTTCCCCCATAGGGATCCTCTCTATCAGGGGCATCAAAATTTAAAATCACATCAAAACAAAAACAGTCGTGAAAAACCAGGAAAAAAACCCAAAACAAACAAAAAACAAAACAAAAAATTAAAAACTCTTTCACTTGATCATTCTTTTACAAAAACATAAGCGTGATAAAGTGAAAAACTTATTACCTTTAATCTTTCTAATAAATATTCCCTCCATTAAAACAAAACAAAACCTCATAAATCAAAACAAATTTAAAACAAAAATTTCAAAAACTTACACTATTAAATAAACCTACTTTCTCAATTATCTTTTGAATCCATTTTATTTCCATTTTTTTCATCAAAAACTCATTCTTCATTATCCTTGTTTCCAAACCCTTCAACCAACCTTTAAGTTTTCCCGGACTCACTTTGTTCCCCCTTTTTCTGTTCTTCCATACATGCATGCTCAATTCCATTACCACAGCCATCCTTACTCTATCAATTTCTTTTTCCAAACTTCCTTCAAACGACAATTTCACTACTTTTTTCTTATCTTCCAATGTTTCCATCACCACTCCTTCCTGTCGAAACACCCAGAACAGAAAATCGGGAGCACGAAAATGTATACTTTACTCATAAGTATTGTTTGTACTTTAAGGAAATCACTTGTGAGCAAAACCCTTAAGGCAAAAATGATCATGGGCTCATAGGGATCACGAAGATGTGTATTTTGCTAAAAAGTATTTTTTGTACGTTGGGGTTGCGATTAGTACTTTCAGGGATGGTCGGATCTGGGAACGGACAATTTCTAAGCCAATCTTGTCAAGTGTCTGATTTCCAAGCCAAGTTTCATCGTCCTAGCACATCTGGAAGTACCTTGATTCGCGATCACCGGAATTCTGGACCCCCCTCCAACTCCCCCCACAGTGCCCGAACCCGGTCCGGTTTTGTCACTGATGTATCTAGAGCTTCTGCTTGTTCTTCCAACCAAGTTTCGTCCCAATAGCTCCGCTCTAAGCGTGTCACAAGATTTCGGGTTCTCCCCTCCACCCCCCCCCCCAACATTCATCGGATTACATCCGGACTTTAAACAGGACATTTGAGACATGAGGTCTTTCCAAATATCAAGTTTCATTAAGATCCGATCACCCGTTCAAAAATTATACATACCTCAAGATTCAGGATTCTCCCTCCCTCCACTCCCCCCACGATGGTCGGATCAGGGAACTGACTATTTCTAAGCCAATCATGTCAAGTCTCTAATTTTGTGCTTTCAGTGCTTGTTCTTTCAACCAAGTTTCATTCCGATCGCTCCACTCCAAGCGTGTCACAAGTTTTCCGGTTCCCCCCTCCGACCCCCCCCCACCTTCATCGGATCTGGTCCTGACTTGAAACTGGACATCCAAGACATGTGATCTTTCTACGTATCAAGTTTCATTATGATCCGATCACCCGTTCGGAAGTTATACATACCTCAAAATTCCGGATTCCCCCTCCCGTCACTCCCCCCACGATGGTCGGATCGGGAAGTTGACTATTTTCAGGTTAATCTGGTCGAGTCCCTGATTTTCCTGCCAAATTTCATTGTCCTAGCACACCTGGAACCCCCCTCCAACTCCCCCCACAGTGCACGAATCCGGTCCGGGTCTGTCAATGACGTACCTAGGGTATGTGCTTGTTCCTCCCACCACGTTTCATCCCGATCGCTCCAGTCTAAGCGTGTCACATGATTTCCGGTTCCCCCCTCCGACTTCCCCCCCCCCCCACATTAATCGGATTCGATCCGGACCTGAATCGGGACATATGAGAAATGACGTCTTTCCAAATATCAAGTTTCATTAAGATCCGGTCACCCGTTTGAAAGTTATGCGTGCCCCTAAATTCCGGATTCCGGCTCCCCTCCCTCCCCCAAGATGGTCGGATCGGGGAAGTGACTATTTCTATATTAGTTTGGTCGGGTCCCTGATATGCCTGCCAAGTTTCATCGTCCTAGCACATCTGGAAGTACCCTAACTCGCGATCACCGGACTGACCGACCGACCGACCGACGGAAAAGTGATCGGTATATGGCACTTGGCCGGAAGGCAAGTGCCATAAAAAGCGGAGACGTCGAGGGATGAGTCAATTCAATTTTACACAAGGGTCCTCTTTTGACACAGACTCTAGGTCAGTTCCGCATCCAGGAATCAATTTCGGAGGGGGTCTTCCCTGCGGATCGGTCTTAATAGCAAACATTACTAAAAAGATATAGACAACAAGTTAAAATCTATAAAACAGGATTATTTCTATAAGTTTCGAAGGTGGTTTCAACCTCCACTATAAGTCTTGATCTGTTTCAAAATTTTAAAAGTAAAAAAATTAATTGTCTGGATCAAATATTACATTTCTGGGATCCCATCGAAACCTGTGGTCTTGTTATTTTTTTTGGGGGGGGGGGGGGGGCAAGGTATGGTACTTTTTACCGACTTACTTCTGAAAACGACTTTGTTTAATCGACTCTTTTAAGGAAAAATCAATTTCTTTACCGACTGGCGGACAACATGGAGGGGGGGTCCTCCCCCTACGTGTGACGCCCTGGTTCAAATCATTAATGAAGTTTTAAGTTTCGTTATACTGTTCGTAGTTGTAGGATGTTTTTTTCTTTCTTTACCATACTCCGCTTTATCTAGAGGGGCGACCAATTAAACTTATCAATTTCCCTCAGTTGTGTTCGGGCTTTTTCGCACCAAGTTTAGAGACCTAGTAATTTTCCCGCGCTTTTAAAATTATGCATAGCCTAATCCATGCTACAGGGGTAGCTGCAACATTCATGGTTCAGTACTGCATTTGCCGATTGGATGCCTTGCTTATTTTTATATTTTTGTATATATACATTTCAATGTATACCGAATAAATATTTGTTAAAACGGACCATGCCAAGGAGGCCAAAAATTTGCCCGAATCAAACTTCATCTGGACCAACACAGCCTACTATCCAAGAGAAAATGAAAGACAGGTATAATCATCAATGGAATTTTAGATAGTTTATTTTTCCTTGTTTACCATACTCCACCTTTATCTAAAAGGGTAACAAATACATTTTTTCATTTTTGTCTCAACTGCGAGCAGAAAAGAGCGGCATAAAAGTCCTAATGAAAATTAAGCTTTATGCACCTAGCCAATCAGCCAAATGGTTATTTGCCTGCACTACGTTTAAGCCAAACTAAAAAGGGCCGATCCATTAAGGCCTAAAATCTGCCCAAATTCTTCAAAACTTCATCTGGCCTTCCTTTTCTCTACACAAGCTTCAGAATTGGTAATACTTCCCTAGTTTATCTGACTAACTCTGTTTAGAAAAAAAATATGATAGGCTACGGACATATTCCCTGCAGCCTTTGGATCTTTACGCGACCTGTGGATCTTTAAAGGACCCCTCTTGCTTATTCTGCCTTTTATAATATACCTAGCTCCCATACAGAATTATAAACTTCAGAAATCCCCACCTTTCACCATTGTTTCGTTTTGTGCCTACGAAATTTTGGCGCTTTTTTGGCCTTGCCGAGTTTTGCCCGTCACACAATAAAACGTTTGCCGGGATCTTAAACGTCTGCTGACAACTCTTTCACACATAAGGATCTGAGAAGCTTTTGTTTATTACTTCTTTTATTTGCTTAGTTTCCACACTTTTTAACCACGGCGCGATTAGTTTTCAAATGTTTTGCGCCCAGCCGCCGAGTCGGAGAGCAGGAAGGCTGAACAAGCCTTCCTGGACAAGTCGACAAGTGCTAACAAGAAAATCGCTTATTTCATGTGGAAAGTAATGGTATATCCGAAAACGTTTTTTTCTGATCTATTTCATAGGTAAAAGATCATTTCTAGTAAGAGTTGTGCTTTAAGCTTTAGAACTGGCAATACTTGTCTTGTCTGACTTGTGTTCTGATAAAATCCAAGCGGTTGTCTGGGATTGGTTCCTTCAACGTACAAATGAGGAAATCAGCCAGGATACGAACATATTCCTTGTAGCCTATGTGGGACTTTTCCAATGGCCTTAGTTTTCGCCTGGGCTTGCTAATTTCAAGCTTTAGTCAGTTTCTCAGTTTGTGATAAAATCCAAGCCGTTGTCTGAGATTGGTTCCTGCGGCACAAACGTAGGAAAATAAGTCATGATACGGACGAATTCCCTGCAGCCTACATAGATTGTCCGCGATTTAGGTACCAGTAAAATACTATTCATTACTCCATGGTGAGATTCTTTCAACTTTACCAGGAAAAGAGCAAAAATCCGGCCGGCAAAACCGGATCGTCTTTCCGTATCAGTAGGCTATTCCAACTATATCGGTCAGATGAAAGATTTAATAGATTCACAGGTTCGTTTATCTAGCTAGAGCCTGAAGAGGATCCTTGCCAAGAAGGGCCGAAAAACCCCAAGAACAATTTATCCGTTTGCCCATCAAATCGTATTCACAGTCAGCGTGGGTCAGCGTATCCCTTCAGGATAGTTGGATAAGACTGGTTATAACAAAAGGCTCAGGTACACACTATGTACCTGCCTATCCTTTGACCTTTATGAATGGTTCCTGCTGTTTTATATGACGTGTAAACTCACTGTTTATCCTACTGGACGAAATATAAATCACAAAAATGTTGTCTCACCGTCAAAAAACAGACTAATCAAGTATTCTCGAGTTGGTATGGAAGTGACGCGCCGGCGAGATGCTGCAAAGATCTCGTTTCAAGATCGCTCTGAGACACATGGCCCCTTGAGCTAGAGCAAACAAGATGAAGTATACACACGGATCCTAGGCGCGTCCTGGCCGGAAATCTCATAATTCACCAAAATCGAACAGACGGCAGTTATTACGGTACGATAATCAAAGATCATAGACTACAGCCCTGGCAAGTAGTAGCCTGGTAAAGCTGACCTTGCTAGCCAAGCCTGCAGAGACCAAGTACCTTTTGTTCATTACAATGACGGTAATGGTCAGTACTGTTTCATTCGTAAGGGCCTTCCTGTCAGAATCTGAATTGCCCTAAAATGCGAATAACATGACAGAGACTGAACCACCGTACTAACCTTAGCCCGTCTTAGATACGCAAGTAAGTAATCAACTACTGGTGACTTTAATGTCCATATAGGATACTCCCTACTCAGTACCGTACTCGCCACTCTTCCCATGGGCATTAACATCAACTATGCATATACCTTGGTTTTTGTCTTATATTTCCAATTATGATAACCATTCACCAATTACCTTAATTGAGTAATTTGGATTGACATATATGTTAGAAAATCACAAATATAGTTTTGCTTCTACTTTGGTGAGACTTATTTCTGTGACAAAGACCAGGCAAAGCAACTCTTCAGATCCGTAATTAACAGAATTGCTTGATGATTTCAAAACGTGTGGGGGTCCAGGTTATTTGTGAATGAACCGATACAGGAAAATGTACAAAGCATGCATGCAATACTAAACAAGGATGCTAGAAGTTGGAGAATCTCCTGTTTATTTTAGGCTTCCAGCGTCTCTTAAGGTGAGCAGAAAGATTAACTCACTTGGATTGGAACTAGTCTATGCTTTAACAGCTCCCAAAAAAGGAAAACAGGCTAATTTTAGTGCCTTTCCAGAGCTGTCCCAGGATGTCTCATTTCTAGAAGAGCAGGAAGTACTAAGCAGTCTATCACAAATCCCTAATTTTTAGATAGGTTTCCAAGTATAAAGCAACTGGGATTTGGCATAGGCTATTCCGAAACTGGGGTGCCTATAGCTTATGTTGGGCACAGCCTATACAAAAATCATGGATTCGTTGTTGACTGGTACTAGCGACTACTAGTGAGGTGCAGTTGTGCAGCTTTGATACAGTAGAGGTATGCTTTTTTGATTACCTATGCCAGTTTTTTACGACCCTGGTTTCTTGTTCTGCTCCAGATAAAAGTCAAGGGAAACAAAATATAAAGAAGTTGACATCATCTTACAGCCGAGTGTCTCAGCTTCCAATGAGTTTCAATTCTCCTTCTGAGTTTGACTGTATTTTTTAATATTTTTTACTTCAGTTTTGACTATTTAACACATCTACATACTTGGAGATGATCAAATTGATAGGGTTTTTGGTGCACGCTGCCCACGCTGGGCTGGGTGGGACGTGTGGAGGGCTTGCCCTCTATCTTCTAAACACGGATCTGAGTCAAATATTAACAAAGTCAACCAACCGGATACAAAAGCCGAAGATCAGCCAACAGTATTCTAGGCATTTTCATTGTACTTCCGGTGCAATTCCTCTGTACATTATAAGGAAAAGCAATATCAAGAAAGTTGACTAGCATTACTATAGAAGCATTGAGCTATAGTAGCATTGGGCTATAGTAGCAGTGTCTTGTGAAACTCGAGCTGAAAGCTGGAACAGAGCTCAAACTTTTCAAATAATTTTCAAATTTGGCAGTAGCTTGTAATGCTGAATGCAGCTTTGCTCTGTTATCCAGGTTTGATTTTCACAGAAAACTTTGTCACAATTAAAAGAGTTAGGCCTAGTCAGTGGTCTACCACAAATCCCAGATTTTTGCATAGCCCATGCCAACCGTCAAGTAGGCTATATCCAGTGTTAACCTATGTCTGACTCTGACTACCCTTTGCCAAATGCCGGGCACCTGTCAGTGCCCTGACCCTGACCTATAGAAGAGGTAAGCTCCTTTGAACAATTCTCCAGATTTCAAACTATCTAGGCTATGTTTTGCTTTTTGCACCCTAGGACAGTCAAATAGGAATGGCAATTAAGAGATTCGATTCGTATTTGTTAAGCTGAGTTGTTATTATCCAAAATGTCTGTTTGGGGGGCCACTGTATTTACTGACCGGTTTTACCAACTGATTTTCATAGTTTTTAAGAAAATGATTGTTTTTAAGAAAAATAATTGTTTTCATGAAAAAATGATTGTTTTTATGAAAAAATGTTTTTTTTTAAACACCGTTTCTTAATAAAAATTCACTGTTTTCAGATTAATGAACCTTAATTTTCAGAGAAAGCAGTCGTTTTTAAAGTTTAACTGAAAAGGGTTGAGATAGGACAGTCTAGTTACCGTAGGCTACTGTCACTTATTCACATTAATAGTGGAAATGCGTTACTTGATTTCTCTGCTAATCATGACTAATCGATTTTCGTATAGTGGATTTTCCCTGTCAGATTTGTGGTACCTCCTCTATGCGCTTGTAACTGAGCTGTATGCTTGACAAAGGAGATTTACGAAAAACAAATCTGTTCACCCAGTGAGCAGTGGTCACCTACCTCACCACTGGCCACTGAAAAGCCATGTTTGTGTTGAGATTCAAATTTTCCACGCCATAGTAGAGGTATGAGGCCGGCCATAAATGTTCTGAATGTCATACTAGGGCATACAGTGAAAAAAAAAATGCCTTAACACAATCCAAATAATTAAGTGTATTCAATTAATGAAACAATAATAAGTTGTCTTTTCAGTTAAACTGCATTTGGCACAATGCCACAAGCGTATGACAACTTTCGGCAAAGGTTATGCTAGACAGGGCCATCACTACTAGGGGGGGAGGGGGGTGCCCCCCCCCCAATGTTATCGGCCAGTCAGTAAAAAATAGCCGAGTCGGCGCGAAGCACCGCTATTTTTCTTAAAAATAGTCGATTTTTTCCTTGGAAACAGTCGATTCTTCTTAAAAACAGTCGGTTTTTCGTAAAAAATAGTCGATTTTTCTTAAAATTAGCCAGTTTTTCGTCAACACAGTCGTTTTTATCTGCAAAACCAGTCGGTAAAAATGACCAGCCAGTCGGTAAATACCTTGTCCTTGTCCCCCCCAAACATTTTGGCTAGTAACGCCTCTGATGCTAGACACCCAGCATTTGCCAAGGCCTATTCTAAATTCAGGGGCTTGTGTTAGACTGGCGGTCTATCAGTGGCCTATGCTAGTCATTACAATTTTAAAGAAATTTACTAAGGACTTAAAGTAACACTAACAGTAAAAATTCACAAAGATGCCACTGGCTGCACCAATCTAAGGATTATCTTACCAAAGAAAACTGCCACACTCGACAACGAAAGGACCTTGGGTCGCTTACGACGCTCCTCTTCAGTCCTCGCTCTCAAAAATACCTGAGAAAAGCGCAAAACGCCTCTACTAGTCACAGTGTTTTGAACTTACCGGCACTTTTTCCGTTTTGTTGCTGTGCTGCTGCTATTATCAGGAAGACATAGAGGCAACACAATCAAGTCTATTTCCTATTGTATAAGAACTGCGTACAGCAATAACTTGATGGATATTTTAAAGAAATCAAAATAAATAGGACAAACTTTCAGTTCTCGTATGTCGTACTAAAGAAATAGATGTATATTTCCCATTTTCCTGGGTTACAGCGTAAGATGATAAGATCCGCTGCATATAGCGAAAATCGGAAGTGAAGAAAAGTCTTTTCGGAAAGCGGAAATGGTACTCTTACAGCGTGTTCCACCCTACTTACCGTAGTTACTACGCATGACGTCACGAATTTTGGCTTCTTGGCGTCAAGGCTGGGATGCATTTTTTTATTTTCGGTAAAAATTTACTCCACGGGGTAATCCAGCCAGTCGCGTCACAGAGATCCGTAGTTACCACGCTTACTACGCTCCCGAGCAAGGACTCCTCGGGGAATCAAGGGGAACGGCGAGAATAGAGGAAGTCAATCCACACGGACTCCGCGTATGGAAAACAACGAGAACACGGGGAATGCTTCCAAATGGATTTTGGTATAAAAAAAACAAAGATGCAGATGACGAAATTTGTTTGGGTCCACTTTATTTTTGGTTTTGTTTATTCTGATTGTTTTTAATTTAAATAACATTGCACCAACATCGACAAAAATTGATTCCCCTCCGAATCTGAAAGGTAGTCCTTTTTGATGATGGTGATGATAGTCGGACCATTTCCCGTCCATGGAGACTCTCGAAAACACGCGGAGTGGGTCCCTGGGACAAAAGCTTGTTTTACGTCCCTGAAGCTCCTTAATGTCGGTCAGATAAGAGATTATCAGGCTGCAGTATTTGTGTTTCAGTGTATGAATGGCTTGGCCCCCGATGTCTTTAAGAGTTTTTACCAAACAAATAGTGACCTGCATAATTATGGAACAAGGCATAGTGATGATATAGTCATGGTACCCGGTCTTCATTTTCAATGAGACACCTGGGTGCATCTGTATGGAATGACCTACCAGTGAGCATTAGGGCGGCGGAACACCTACCTCAGTTTAAAATGAAATTAAAAGATTATTTTCTGGGGCATAAATGTTGAAGTTTGTTATGGGTGGTAGGGCAGTGAGGGGAGGAAGGGTGGGCTAGGGAGGTAAGGGTGGGTAGGAGGGAAGGTGGGGTTGGGGAGGGAGAGTTGAGTTTTGATGAGTGAGAGAGATTGGATTTATTATTATAGGTAAGTAAATATGTGGAGTTTCGCGCGAATGCAAACCCTCATAGGTTTTTCCTCCAGCGCGAAAGTGTTATTTTTTATTTTTATTTATTTGCGAATGTGAAAATAAAACTTGAACTTGAAAAAGACAACGCAGGGACTCCTCAAAAGGACCTCGGGGAACGGCGAGAATACGGCTTTAATCTCAATAGCTGAAAACGCGAAATAGTGAGGATAATCGCGAGGAGAACTAAAACACAACTACTCATTTTAACTGTACTTTCTGCCAGGGACCGAATTGTGTCTTTTTTTCATGAAGCACGTAAGTAAACAATTAGCCTAATCAGGATCGAGCCCTCGATCTGCTCCCGATGGGCTACTGTCAAATACAAAGGGAGAAGGAGACAAGTGCAAAATACTTCTGAATATTCTAGTCGCCAATTTCTAACTGCCAGAACGAAACTTTTTCACCTATGAAAACTCAGCTGCTCTTCGCGCAAACAAAATAGTATCACGAATCTTAGCCAAGACAGAAAAAATATTTTGGAAAAAATCCGTCATAAAAGAACAGGTCTGTTTTCAGAGCGACCGCGAGCCCTCTGCTTGGTTTACAAGAAATATATTTTCTGTAATAACCCGCGGTTTTTCTGAGTACATTGCTTAAAGAATAACTGTAAATCAATTAGCTGAAAAACAATAACTAATGTCATTGGTGTTTTATTGCCTAAAGGGACAGCTTCGTAATATTAGTGAGACAGAATCATAGGCCAGAGAAGTAGGACAACGGCAGCAAAATAACACCAGGGAGTAGCGCCAAGACCTATCCTTTCCATGCTTCGCAAACTGGCCATAGTCCATTACGCTTGCGGAATTAAAAGCTAGACAAACTTGCGGATTTAGAAATTTCTAGTAAAGCCAAGACGCGGTCGCACGGGCCATAGTCGTAGCGCCGCCCATTACGCTTGCGGAATTTAAAGCGAGACAAACTTGCGGATTTAGAAATTTCTAGTAAAGCCAAGACTCGGTCTGCACACATCTTGGAAACAGGGGAGGTTGTATCTTTGTTTTTCCTGTGTTCAGAATATGAAATTATTGGAGCCAGCGCTGGTGCGTGACTGACTGAGTTTGAGTAGGGACACTATCGCTAGTGGTACTGGTGTCGCTGCTATTCGAGTGTGTGTCACTTCTTTCGAGTCTTGGCGCTACTTCCTAGTGTTATTTTGCTCTGGACAACGGAAACAGTTCTTGGGTTTTAAAATCGTAAGTTTGTTCAAGAGTAGTTTGCGCCCTAAAAACTTTCGTGACAACTGGATGAGTTCCTGGGCTGGCCAAAGTCAAAAGACCCATCTTACCTACATTGCTGCTTCACTCTAAGTCCCTAATTATCCCACTGATACCCATTTCCGAGATTTCTGTCTATATCTGTATCATTTTTATCACTTGACGGCAGGGGCAATACGCTGATTTTTTTTTTTTTCATTTTACATCTTAGTCTCTTTTCGAGGATGCCGATGCCGAGGAGCCCATTGGTCAGGCTACATGCAAGTTTTCTCCGTGTTTCTTATCAGAAACAAAGGGGACCTGAGCAAGGTTAAAAACAGCCTGTAGACGTTTCTATAACGCTTAAGAAGCCAATAGAGTTTCAAAGGAGCCGCATATGTTAGAAGATTGGAATTAAACTCTACTTACTGTATCTTGTGCTTTAAGTTCTCAAATAAGTAGGCAAGACGAACTCTCAGCTACCCTCCCTAGAAAGCGTACCGTAAAAATTGGTACGTTATCTTTATATCTTTATTTTTCAACTATCGTCACCATCGCTTTGGTCTTCCCCAGATTCATCATCTTGCTCCAAGTCGTCTTCGTCGACGGCATTGGACTCCCTGGCGACTTCATCTTCGTATTCCTGGTCGGACATTTCGTCACCGGAATTTTCGCTTCAACTCTCAGCTACCCTCCCTAGAAAGCGTACCGTAAAAATTGGTACGTTATCTTTATATCTTTATTTTTCAACTATCGTCACCATCGCTTTGGTCTTCCCCAGATTCACCATCTTGCTCCAAGTCGTCTTCGTCGACGGCATTGGACTCCCTGACGACTTCATCTTCGTATTCCTGGTCGGACATTTCGTCACCGGAATTTTCGCTTTCGGAATCACCTGCATCCTGAAATAACAAATAGCAAATATTAAGTAAGTAAGTAAGTAATATGTTTTTCATCCGCAATTTTGGAAAGCGGAGTATAACTAAATAAATAAATAAGAACAAATACGAAACACATAAGGTAACACAAATTTAATCTTCGGCCAGGAGACAGGGAGCGTGTTCCACCCTATACTTACCGTAGTTACTACGCTAGTCGCTGTAGTTACTAAGCTAGGCTGGAACGCTTTTTTATTTTTTCGGTCAAATATCAGGCCGCGGGCTGATCCGACCAATCACGTTGCAGAGATGCGTAGTTACTACGCTTACTACGCTCCGAGCGTGGTAAGCAAATAGTTAATATTAGTTACTATTTTGAGAAGGTTGGAACGGTCAGCGTAGTAACTTTTCGTGAGGCTGGAACGGAAATAGTAACTAATAGTTACTATTGGTAGAGGGGTGGAACACGCTCAGGATATCAGGTCATGCGCTGGTTGGGTCCAGTTGTCAATGATTTTCAGCAGAGAAGAGGATACTTTGCAAAGGGTGATACTTGCACCCTGAACTTGAAACTTGTCCGTTAGGGTGTGGTTGTAGCATAATTTTGAAAGATGAAGCAGGTGCTTCGCATTTTTGAAGTAGAATGATCTTATCTTTCTGAGTTCCTTCTTTCGCAGAACATGCGTTACGCCAGAACGAAATAAAAGTGAAGGAGCGCAGAAAGTATTGTATAATTTTCCTAAGGCTTTACTATTGTAGCGCCCTCGGTTAGGGGCGATGCACCCATAGGCAGCACCAATAGATTGACATGAGTATTAAACAACTGAAGAGCAAGATTTTGACAGTGTAGATTTGAAGGTTAAACCAAGCCATCGTAGAGAATCGGTCGAGCTGATGATGGATGAACCAAGAGAAATCGAGGCACCGGAAGTATTTGAAACGTTTGACGCAGGGTTGAAATGCAGGTATTCACATTTTGAAAGGTTGACATCGAGGCCGATTTTTAGAAGTTCCGATGACAAGTTAGTGATATTTCTGGTGGGTGTGGATCGACTGCGGCTTACTAAGAGCAAGTCGTCCGCGTAAGCAATGTAACTTAAGGCATGGTCCTTATAGAAATAAGCAGGAATTTAAGAATCGAGGCATGACGATATAGCCGATATGAAAATGTAGGGAGATAAGACACCCCTTGGCGAACACAAGTTCTGACAGGGATAGTATCTGATAAGCGACCTTGCCATTTGAACCTAACTGAAGAATGACCGTACCAAAATTTTAAAAGATTGACGACAGACAGATTAATACCAGAAGTAATAAGAGAATACAAGGCCTGAGAATGCGTTATGTTATCAAAATCACCAGCTACATTATAAACACGAAAATGACGCCCTTGTGTACGGCGACAGACAGAGAACGTGTCCGAAAGCTCCGAAACGAACGAGAATGCTAAATTAATTCAGGATTTCATGCAGCATTTCGCTTTCGGACTTAAATGTTCGCTCAATTAATGCTGCATTAATTCAGCCTGAAATTCATCGAAAAATTCAGCAAAGATGCTAAATTTTACGCTGAATTTTCAAGAAGAAACTGGAGAGCAGGCGATTAAGGCTAAATTTCGGTATTCTATTAGTGTCAGAGAAGAAATAAAGGTAACAGCTTTCGGACAAAAAAATAAATAAAATGCAGCATTGAATGCAGCATTTACAGCATTAAAAAGTTTTCGGACACATTCAGAGTTCCCATTACGGGGTGAAGAAAAATGTTGCATTTAAGCCAATAAGACAACTGTCCCGTTTACCAGAAATATGGTAGAGTAAATATTTGTTCGAGTCAATCAGATTCGATAATGGGGCATGTTAAATCCTATTCCGAACTTTATTACCCTGGTGGCTAAGTAGTTCACCCGGAATGCGATCATTAACGGAAATTTGATAGATATAAACATTTTTCTGAAGTCAGTCGGACATTCGTTATGGGGGTAAGAACACATGCTGAATCCATATTTGAGCTTTATTTTTTTTCACCGGCAATATTTTCTTCCTTCTTCGCAAGTCCTTGTCAGGTTGTTCCCAGAAACGATCCTAACTGCAGGTTATTACCGAACAAAACGTTAGCTGATTCGGTTAAGTACCGGGCAACAGTATTTTTCTTCTGATTTTTTTTCTTAGCATTTTTCTTGTCTGATTTTTTTTTTCTTAGCATTTTTCTTGTCTGATTTTTTTTTTTCTTAGCATTTTTCTTGTCTGATTTTTTTTTTTTTTTTACTAAGTTGCTGTGTGTTACGCTGATAAACCAGATTTTAGTGTTGAATAAAATGAAATGAAAACAACAAAAAGTGATATTTCCAAAAGGTTACCTTTGCATCTGCGCTGGGTATGGTGTCTTCGTTTCCTTCGTAAATTTCCTTTTTGACTGGTTTGTAGGCTTCGGATGCTATCTCCTTTTCTACAACGGCGAAGCTAATCATCCCAGTGAATTTCGAGGTAACCCGTACAACCTACGGGTCGAAAAGCATGTCAGTCGTTACCATAGTAGTAGTAGTTTATTACACTATAGCCTTGCGGCCATGGTAAATTACCTAGCACCCAACACAACAAAATTCACATTTTATACAATGAAACAAAACAACAGGAAACCGGACAACGCTATAGAAAGTGCTCCCTATACGACATTCTCAGACAGACAACCTTCCAAGGTTTTTAATCCCTATAGAAAACGTCGTTGTTCTCTAGATTCACCTCTAGATCAGCCATTCTTTCCCCCGTATTCCACACCAAAAACTTCCCTCTTTAAATCTTTCTTCCCAAACATTCATGAAGTGCTCAGTATTTTCGAGCACCTTTCACACATCGGGAAAGAAAAAGCCCATCCTCTACCCTAACTTTGAAAATATATTATTTTTTTTTTTTTCTCCAACTGACACGAAGTTCGCTCAAACTGAAATCATCGGAGTTTCAGGAACACAATTCGTTCAAACCTCATTGCGTATTCAACCAGCTGCAGATGGATACCTAGAGAACCACAACCACGCTTCGCATTCCCGGCCACGGAAAGAGTATCAGGAGATCGGCACCGGAGCTACGCGAACCTTCAATGGTTTGCATGCGTTTGGCTCGTCTTACCGGGAACGCCATTATCCCTCGCCCTAAACCAACCGGTCGGCCCCACTATGGAGTAAGCCTGCCCAGTTTGGGGACCCTTTGTACAAAGGAGCGTACCACGTAACAAAGATGTTGAATCAGTGCAAATCAGAGCGTACCGCATTATGCTAGGACTGTAATACAATGGTTATGAAGCTCCCCTCCTCCTATTAAGACTTGAGCCACTCCATGTCCGTCGGGAAAACTTAATTTTACGTTTCGGCCGATCAATCCTTGCCAGTGAAAAACACATATATATAGAAAACATACATATATATAGATATTCTGCCCGATCGAAATTCATTCGATGAAATCCTTTATTTATGGATAGCGGACAAACGGAGTAACGAATTTTTATCGGGTTTTCCGGCTATTCAACTGAGTACGTGATGTGTAACTGGACTATCGAGCTAGGCCCTTTTCGGTTAAACTTTAACAAAACTGAAAATGACAATCGAAGTATCGATTTATGGCCCCCAAAAAACACTACACCTTTGTCCTCAATGGAAGAAAATAAGAAAGTGACACTCACATCACCTGCGGACAATCCTAGGTACCGAACAACCTTGTCTGCTGACTGTAGAAGAGGTAAGTGCTTCTCTGTTATACTCCTAGAGAAATGTGACAAGGTTAAATAAAGGAAACGTAGGCTACAAAAAAAAAATTACAGATAAAGGCTTACAACAAGACCAGTTTACAACAAGGCCAAAGGCTTTGGTGGCATCCGACATTGCCTACTGTAGGCTACTGGCCTGGAAGCGCATTAATAAAAAAAAAATTTAAAAACTATATGCTACCATGGTTCATGATGTGGCGTTCATATCCATCCATAAGGACAATCCACTAGCATGACATCTTGGCCGTCTTCCGCTTTTGTATGTTTCATTGCTTTCCGCTAGTTGATGAGAAGTTACGAGAAAAAAAGTAGATGGTACCCTGCGCGTCCTGCTTTGGACAAAAATTGATTTGGTCGTTGTTTGATTCCATCATGTGCGTAAACCTGAATCCCCGCACTTTTCAGCAGACCACGTCATGCCATCTAGCGGTTTGGGGTAAAGTGGAATAGTACTGAGCTCTGACTACAGCGTCACCAGTTCAGCTGTTTAAGAGCCTTCAACAAGATTAATGGCGTAATATATTTAAGTGGATTCTGTTAGAAATTAGGGGTAAACCTTTTCAGGCCTTATTAACATTTAGTATACACACTTATTGGTACCACGAAGACTGAATTCTAATTAATTAACTCATAAAGACACACAGACTGATTACTGTAATTCCAGGGTTCCTGGCTTTGTACTTATTTCTGATCTGATGTACACCTGTAAACAGTAGTCACTACAATAGACGTTGCCTAACGTTCGACAGTTTGACTTGAAAGCTAGGGTCTTCCCAACGTTGGTCTTGTCAAGAAAAAAAAATGTAATTCATCAATGTCATACGCATGAAAAAGGTGCCTTCCAGTGCCATATCATGATGTGCAAAAGTGATCTGAAGATTCTCTTCAAGCTTAATGCCCGGGCCCCACTACGGACACACCTGTTCGTAATTCGGTTTTTAGACGTTTTTAAAATCGGTTTTTAGCGGGTTTTTACGTTTCTCTCTCAACCCGTTCATAAAATCTGGGGATGGAATAATCCATCTCGCGTTTTTAATTTGTTATAAACAACCAATGAGAGAGGAGCGTCCTAAACGTCTTAAAAACCGGTCTGAACAATGTCGAAAAACCGAAATACGAACAGGTGAGTCCGTAGTGGGGCCCGGGCATAAGTAGTAGACGTCCCTCGTAACCGTTCTCGTGTCCGCACCCGACGTGCTCTCATTGGCCGAAACCTTCCAAAATGGCCGCTTACGACACGTTACGATCGCTTCCGACAGCTTACGACTGCCAGTGGAGGGCCCACTTAAAGGCGTTTTTCCATGACACAATTGTGTGCCACACAGTCAGCCACAAGTTGAAACTCGCGGAAAAACCGTTTTGTCTATTTTTGGGCGGTAAATTCAAATGTCTAAATATATAAATAAAAATCATGTAGAAATCTCAATAAATAGAACTCCAGGCTTTCTTCCTTACCATTCCGTGCAATAAGAATTTTCAGTTTTATGTCCACTTACTTGAGAAAGTTTTTAATTTTACTGTTTTGATGTTATTTTGCTGCTAAATTTTCATTTCCCGCCAAAATCGAGCCACAAAATCGACAATCACCTCGGCAGTTGTTCGTCAAATTTGAGGCACAAAGCGAGCCACGAAAATCTTGTTGGTCGCGGAAACACACTTGTGGGCAGCACGAAAGGCCGCGGAAGCGCTCTTTTAGAGCCACAATCGACCCACAACCTGTTGGTGGGAGCACGGAAAAACGCCTTAAGTTGTGAACAAATTATAATGGGCCCTCGGTGCTACTTACAATCTCTGGAACATCTCTTCCTTTTCTTCTGATGACAGTACTCGGTAATCCGGGGCTATCCGTATACGAACAGGATTCAATACCATCTCTGCTGTACTAAACACCTCAATTCCTTCTCGGGCAAGAACCTACGTCAATAAAAGAATAACTAAAAAAAGAATAATCAAGTCCCACGGAGAAGTTACGCGAAAATTAGGTCTATACATCAATTGTTATGTCTATTTCACTCAGCCTAACTCACGCTCGACCCTACCTCATTCATTCGCCTAAAACTCAAACATCACGTGTATTTTTTGCTTACAGTAAACAATCATGTGTATTTGAAAATGCGAAACGGATAAGTCAGCTACATTTTGTAGCTGACGTATCCGTTTTGCATTGTCAAAGATTATTCGCCGTCAACTTGGGCCGAAGGAATATCCAAACCCTAAATGTAGGACTACAGGGCCCATCTACGAACTCGACCTTACTCTTGACCCAAAGAATTCTCACACCAAGTTTCATCAAAATATCTTATTCCCTTCGAGAGTTATCGTGCTTACAGACGGACAGACGGACAACTTTTGCGATGTCAAGGGGTATCCCTCCACTTACTTTTGGGATCCCAAAAAAACATTGTCGGTATCCTATCGTGATTCTGCACTTCGCCCAACCGTCAGTCACCAGTCCACGGACCCGCAATGGTCCGCAAAAGGCCACACTTTTAATACCCCAACCGACAGCGAATCGTCAATGAATAATTGACAATAGCCTATTTGTAGTTTTAGATATCAAATTGTATTCAGTCTATCCTAACGAATACTTTGAATGTCTTCTTTCATTTTCTCTCCCTTCGTATCCTCGGGTAGATGGGCTTAAAGCACAACTCTTACTAGAAATGATCTTTTCCCCATGAAATGGATCAGAAAAAGCGTTTTTCGAAAATACCGTTACTTTCCACCTAAAATTAGCGATTTTCTTGTTAGCGCCTGTCGAGTGTATCCAGCCTTCCTGCTCTCCGACACGGCGGCTGGGCGCAAAACGTTTGAAAAGTGAACGTGCCGTGGTTAAAAAAGTTGGAAAACTAACCAAATAAAAGAAGTAAAAAACAAAAGATTCTCATATCCTTATATGTGTAAGAGTTGTCACTGGATACTGAAGATTGCGGCAAACTTTGCGTTGTGTGACGGTCAAAACTCGGCACGGCCTAAAAAGCGCTAAAAATTCGTAGCCACAAAACGAAACAATGGAGAAAGGTGGGGATTTTAGAAGCTTATAGTTCCACAAGGGAGCTAGGTATGTTATTAAAGGCAGAATAAGCAAGAGGGGTCCTTTAAATTCAAAATCATGTCACTGTATCATTTCGAAACCGCAGCTCAGAACTAGATAGCGAAGAACAGCGACATTTGCAATTTTGCACGATCTAACATATTTTTTTTTAGGTTAGCTGAAAAGCTCATAGCTGTTCAAGAGTCTAGCTTTCCAGCTATAGGCTAAGCTATATATACTTAGGTAAGGTAAGGTACAATTTTATTGGCAACTTTAGTATAGCTGCAATAGCATAAAAGCGACAAACATGCCAGTGGCATACAAAATGACGCTTCATTAATCCTAACTGATTTATGGAAAAAAATACTAAAACGCTAGCCTAAAGTATTAAAATAAAAAGAAACAAATAACTAACAACATCAGCTCGAATTTTTTTTTTAAGACAGGGAATAGCCTACTTGCCTACTTACTACTTTTGTGGTGACAGCAACCTTCCTTCCGATTATTACCAACTTGTCACAACTTATTTCACAGCCATCTAATGCTGCCTGAGTTTGCCGAGAAGGAGATGCCACACAAACAACAACAATAGTACCTGAAAAGAGTTAGTCCTAAGTTTTGCACCAGGGTATTTTTCCGATGAAGTAAGCTATGCATCAATGAGCGTTCTTGATAAGATAAATTAATCAGAAACAAGTAAATTTTCTTTTTCTCTCAATTTTCTTCCCAATTTTCTCAGTAAATTTTCTTCTTCTCTACTTGATTACTCCATCCTTTTGTGCATTTGTGCACTACGATGAAAGAAGCCACCCGCGGCTTAAAGGCTAACCTCAACATATTAGTTGTGTTTTTGCTGATACCATGGTAGGCCTATCTGTTACCACGGTAACTGGATCTACAATTAGTCGTTTTTGCAGTCACGGTGGTATCTGATATACGGTCCACTGCAAAAACGACTATTGCCGAAATTGCACTTTTCGAAGTCATCCCAAAAGAAAAACTGATATCCAGTTAGATCAATAAGTGCTGAATTTCTTTCTCACCAATTTGACAAAATCTGATGAAAGTGAGATGACTTTTCAGATACCACGACCAGATACCACGGTCGGACCGTGGTATCTGAATATCTGTTACCACGGTAACTGGCCAGATACCGTGGACAACTGCAAAAACGCCTTTTGACCGTGGTATCAGATACCACGATAACTGCAAAAACGACTTTAGACCGTATATCAGATACCATGGTATCTGCAAAAACGCACCTATTAACTACTCCTCTGAGCAACGAGGTCTTTATCTGTCATTATTTTATGCATAATTTTGTAAACTAATTTGATGGCACTGAACGGATAAGTCAGCTGAGATTTTAACTGGGGGTTATCCACGGTAAACTGGAGGGTTCCCAGCTTCGTAAACGTCCGCCGACTGCCGAGGTCACAGGCCTAATATGGTAGCATTGGCCGGACGAGTGGATCTTCGGTTGCAGGATAATACTACATTCCCTAATGTGTGGTATGAGATGAGATAAGGCAAACACAACTAACTATACTGAATATAACTCGCTCTAAATCATTGCTTGTTAAAGGAACAGTAAACTTGACTACGCAACTTTCGGCCATCAAATCACCCGGGGGGCTTAGATAAATATACAGGGTCTTATTGACGACAGGCCCCCCCTTCTTTGTTATCTCGAACCGTCTCGAACCCCCTCCTTAGTGTTCCAAAAGCTAGCTGGCAGGTCCTTGCCCCTTATGCACTGTAATTATGCACTTATGTACTGTAAAAGTTCGCCTTTTTACATGTAGACCACAGAGAAACGACCTCCCCCACAAGACGGCCGGGGTTCGATTCCTAGTCGCGGCATACAAACCTTTTGCTTTTGCAAACCTTTTGCTCAAAGTCGAATTCTCGGAAACTTCCCGGAAACTGCAATGGTCGTAACAAGAATTTTTCTTACTCCCAATATCGACTCAGGGTACATTCTTGATATGTTAGCTAGCTCCCCGAGTCAAGTTTGAGTCAAGTTTTCTGTTCCTTTAAACATGAGTTGCGTTTTTTCAGATACCATGGCATCTTGTACCTCGGTCTTAAGTCGTTTTTTCAGTTACTGTGGTATCTGATACCACGGTCAAAAGGCGTTTTTGCAGTTATCGTGGTATCTGGCCAGTTATCGTGGTATCTGATATTCAGATACCACGGTCCGAACGTGGTAACTGATCGTGGTATCTGAAAATGTCATTACTTTCATCAACTTTTGTCAAATTGTTGGGAAAGAAGTGTGGCACTCACTGATGTGACTGAACATCAGTTTTTCTTTTGGTATGACTTCGAAAAGCGCAATTCCGTCAA
Source organism: Branchinecta lindahli (assembly GCA_023053555.1). NCBI lineage: Eukaryota > Metazoa > Arthropoda > Branchiopoda > Anostraca > Branchinectidae > Branchinecta > Branchinecta lindahli. The sequence continues at coordinate 14,990,355 of JAKZAO010000008.1, read as the reverse complement.
TTGTCGTTTTTGCAGAGCAACCATACATCAGATACCACAGTAACTGCAAAAGCGACTAATTGCAGATCCAGTTACCATGGTAACAGATTATGTTCTGTCTTAGTAGCCCATGAAACATGTAGAACAACAATGGGCCAGAGTGTAAGTATACAAATTCAAACCGCCTGACACTGAAAACTGTCGCTATTGGAGGTTCAACTGGTTTTGTATTGGTATTTGAGAAAAAACTAGCTGATCAGACATTTTAGTAAGCTTACCTTTATCTGGAGAATGTCCATGAAGTCTCCAATAAAAATTCTCATCTGCCACATGAACAGTTGTGGTGACATTATAGCCTCGATCTTCGATCATCTAAAGTGCATTAGAAGTTATAAACGTGAGTTTTCAATATAACAGGAAATCAAGGCTATTCTGATTAGCCTAGTGTTCTTTCTTTCTCCTGTTATTTTTCTCAAGGCCAAACTATAAGCGTTGTGTCTGAGTTCAAACATTGTGCCTGTTTACCTTAAATTACCTGGGCCTACACCCACAGTCCCAGTTTGTAGCAAACTGATTATCAATACAATGAATGAGTATTCCTTCACCCTATGCTGACCTGAAGCTGACTGCAAATCATATTTGACTGCCTTTAACAGCTATGTCAGGTGAAATTCATTCAATAAATATTTAAGCTCTTCCTGGTAAGAGTCTTCTTCATGCTGAAACCAGAGAAAAAAATCTATGACAAAATAATAATTTTTCCTAATTCCAACAGTTTCTTGTACAGTTTGATGAAGTCCAGTGCATAAATATTCCCTCAGCCCAAGCTGACTGTGAATCATGTTTGACAGCACAGAAAAAATACTTCAGCAGAATTTTATTACACCTATATTTCAGCCCTTCTTGGCAAGGGTCCTCTTCAGGCTCAAGCCATCAAACTGGAAAATGAACTTGTGCAAAAAGGTCATCAAAAAAGTTTTTTTGCAAGTTCATTTTCCAGTTTGAGTGGCTTGAGCTTGAAGAAGACCCTTGCCAAGAAGGACCAAAAATATAGCTCTAATAAAATTCAGCTGACATACCCGTTTTGCACTGTCAAATACAGGAGGGGTATCCAAACTCGAATTTATATAACCTCGAACTTGGCCTGAAAATATTACAAGCAAATTCCTGTGCAGTCCTAAATTTATCCTAGGGCATTAAGGTTGTCTTTCTTAACAGTCAGGACCTTGTTAGGACTGCAATGAACTTTCCTCTTAGCCTAGTTTGAGGTTGTAAAAATTCGAGGGTGGATACCCATCCTGTACGTCAAGTGCATGTTACAAGAGGGCTTTTTTGAAGCATACTTCATCATAAGTTTTTTTTTAAATAATTTTTGCCAGTGCTGATTTGAAGATGTAGATAGAGAGAATGCAACCTACCCAAAGAAAACGGATGGGAGAATAAAAAAAAAATTAACATTAGGAAGCATAGGACTTTCGACTTTGAGACTAAATTACCGGCCTTGGATAGCTGCTGTGAGTCAGATAGTTGTTGTAATTGTTATCTGGCTTCTTCTTGTTGGTACTCCGGCGCCTGTACTCCGGCGCCTGCCGGAGGACAGCCAGTCCCAAGCCTGGATAAAGCGAGGAGGGTTAGGCTGTGGGTTTGCACCCCACACCTGAGACTCAGGGGGGAAACTCCCTGGGGAAAAAATACCGCAACTGAAACATCCAATAAGAAAAAAAACCGGACTGATCTCGATAACGACCCCTGCATTATCTTCCCGGACACGAATTTTGGACGCGAAAACGCCACTGAGGATAGGGTTTTGGAACGTGCGCACAATGGCCCAACTGTCAAAAGCAGAACAAGTCGAAAAAGAAATGGACAAGTATAGACTAGATGCACTAACCCTGTCCGAGGTGAGGTGGCTTGGCTGTGGGAAAGAAACTCTGCCAGGAGGCTCTACTATCATCTTCAGTTGCTCTGAGAAAAAACGTGATCAAGGAGTTGCCATAGTTCTTTCGAAAGCAGCAGCCAGAACTTTAATATCATGGAAGCCTGTTAGCCCCAGAATAGCCACCGCAAGATTGAACGGAAACCACACCAAAATGACAATAGTTGCTTGCTATGCCCCAACTAACGATGCAACACAGGAAATCAAAGACCAATTCTATGAAGAACTGAGTGCGGTCGTCAAGGATGTGCCACGTCATGATATACTTTGCATCGCAGGAGATCTAAACGCGAAAGTGGGAAGCGACTCTACCTACTGTCCCCAGGCCTTGGGCCCCCATGGCCTAGGAGAGCGAAACGAAAACGGCGAAATGCTGATTGATTTTGCTCTAACCAACGAACTTTTAATAGGAGGGACCATATTTGCCCACAAAAATGTGCATAAGTATTCTTGGACATCCCCAGACGGACGCACAAGGAATCAAATCGACCATTTCCTGATCAGTAGAAGGTGGCGTACATCCCTTCAAGATGTTCGTGCTTTCAGGGGAGCAGACGTTTTCTCGGATCACAACCTAATGATAGCGAAGGTGGTTGTCAAGCTAAGAGCTCCAACACGGAAACAGCCGAATTCTAAACCACCATACGACTGCGAGAAACTACAAAACCTTGAAACACGACGAATCTTCACAATTGCCGTATCTAATAGATTTGAGGCACTCCAGAACCTGGAGGACAGCGGCGACCAGGAGGCTCTGTGGGAGGTCATCAAAGAAACGTACAAAGAAGCTGCCGAAGAGACCCTCGGCTATAAGAAAAGACAAAAAGACCAATGGATCTCAGATGAGACATGGAGGGTCATTAGCGAGAGGCAACAAATAAGGCAGCAGCTGATGGCATCGCATCAGGCCAAGGCCTTATTTCTTGATCATGAATATAAGGAACTTGACAAACTCGTGAAGAAAAGCGCCCGTAGTGACAAGCGCCATTTTATAGAGATGAAGGCCCAGATGGCAGAAGATGCATCAAAAAGAGGTGCACCTTTTAAATGTATAAGTCAGTTGATAAAAGCTGTGATAGTAGGTAAGTTGGATTATGGATGTCTTTTATATAGTGATGCTAGTCAAAAGTGTTTAAGTAAGTTAGATACAGCATTCCATACAGTTTTACGAAGAGCGATTGGGTGTCTGCGCTCTACCCCTATCCCAGCAATGCTGTTAGAACTAGGTTTAAGTACACTTAGACTTAGACGAGAGAGTCTTTTAGTTAAATATTTTGTTAGGAAAGCAAGTATAGAAGGGGATATTATAAAAGAAGAAATATTAGAAGGATATAATAAAGATATTAGGTTTAAGGATAGATCTACTCCAGGATTATATAGATGTGTTAAGTTGATAGATAGTCTTAGCACAGAAATAACCCCTCTCCAGGAAGTTGTTTTTGACGATGGAACAGAGGTAAGGACAGCTGGAATAAGGGATAATGTTCTTTTCCCTATCCCAGATCGCGGAGGTGACAACGGGCTGACGCCACTGACTCTTAAACTTGAATGGACCAGACAGACTAATCATTTGCAGGAGTTTGTACGAATTTACACTGACGGTGCTAAGTCTGAGAAAGGTGCTGGTTGTTCTGTGGTGATCCCTAGTATGACAGTTTCTCGTAGTTTTAAGTTACCAAAGAACCTATCTATTTTTTCAATTGAGATGCTAGCGATATTTAAAGCGTTGGATTTTATAAAGTCAGATGGAAATGTGAGAAAGTGGATGATTTGTTCAGATTCGTCGTCGGCGTTACAATATCTTAAGAAAGAACATGATTCTTGCCGTATGTTGGTTGATAGTGTAGTTAAGTTGATTAGAAATCTTGAAAGTGTTGGAAATAATATCCTTTTGGTATGGGTCCCAGCACATGTTGGAATTGTTGGAAATGAATTAGCAGACAGTATGGCAAAGAAGGGAATTATGTCTGGGGAGACAGTAAATGTTAAGCCGACGCAACAAGAATATGTGCAGTATGTATGTAATGTGTTGATTGAAAAGGAAAGAGAAGAAATTTTTAGAAATTGTTTAAATCCGTTAATGGAGTTGTATGATTATAAAGCCCCACCTGATGATTTGACCCATGACCAAAGATCTGTTGCGGTAACCATTTTTAGATTACGAACCGGCCATGCGAGAACAAGATCTGTGATGTATAGATGGAGGAGAGTAGATTCTCCGCTGTGTGATGTATGTAATGAGTATGAAGATGTAAGACATATTCTGATGAGTTGTAAAAAATATGAAGTACAAAGAGTGGATTTTAAGAATCTAGTGATTAAGTATTTCAGGGCATTTACAATGAGATCGATATTAGGTCACGCGAATTCCCCGAAATGGGCCCGGAGAAAGGCAGTGTATTTACTGACGAAGTATATCAAGAGTACAAACCTGCAACATGTGTTGTGAATTGTATATATAGGATAAGTGTTAAATAATTTATTTTGATAGATACATCGAAAAGTGAGCATCATCCAGGAAGGAATAAAGAAAGGAAAGGAAAGTGGAAATTGATTTGAGACACTATACTCCGTACGACGTCTTTGTCCAACCCCCAAAAATCTTAGAAAGTTTGACAAGGCCAGACGGCCGCAGTTCAAGATTATATATGTGACGAGGCGAGAAAGCCGCACTTTGACAAAAGAAGTGAACAAAGTTTTAGAGGATACGCACGTATACGGGCGATTGATTCGCCCAAACGTCAACCTTCAAACAACAACAACAACAAGATGCATCAAAAAGAGGGGACTCAAGAGCTGTCTACAATATCACGAACGAGATCATCGGGGAGCGGCCTTGCGGGGACGGACCTGTAAGGGATCCCAGCGGCCGGCTAATTACTGACCCCGAAAAGATTAGCGAAATTTGGGCCACCCACTTTGAAAGCCTGCTTAATCGACCAGCACCAACCGAACAACCGGATATACCAGACCAGCCTTTCATCAGGCTAGCAATAAGCTCTGACCCACCCTCTACAGCCGAAATCACTTGTGCCCTAAAGAAGCTAAAAAATGGCAAGTCGCCGGGAGAAGACCGCATCGCATCTGAGATGTTGAAGTGGTCTGTAACCGCCTGCCTAACAGTTTGGATGACACTCTTTAACCTAATATGGGAAACCGAAAAGGTCCCCCGTCAGTGGACAAAGAGTACCCTAATCAAAATCTTTAAGAAGGGCGATTCCACTAAGTGTGAAAACTGGCGTGGGATAAGTCTTCTTTCCATCCCTGGCAAGCTCCTGGCCACCATCCTGTTGAACCGCATACAGCCAGCAGTCGACAAACACTTGCGCGAAGAACAGCATGGCTTCCGCCCAAACCGTTCATGTGCGGATCTCATATTCGTGCTGAGAATGCTGCTAGAGGAGTGCAATGAATGGAGAAAAAAGCTGTATCTGGTCTTTATAGACTTCGAGAAAGCCTTTGACTCCATCGATCGTGCTACACTCTGGAGAGTGCTCCGGTACTATGGCATACCGGACAAACTCGTAAGCCTGATAGCAGCTTTTTATGAAGACACGGAATGTTGTGTCCGTACCCGCGACGGCAACACGAAATACTTCCGGATTCTGACGGGCGTGAAGCAAGGGTGCGTTCTCTCTCCGCTGCTGTTCGTCCTGATCATCGACTACATTCTAAGAAGGTGTGAAGGATACGGCATTGACATCGGGGATGGCAGAAAAGTGGGAGACATAGACTTTGCCGATGACATCAGCCTAATGGAGACCTGCAAACAGAAGCTCCAGGACTTCCTCACAAGAACCAGTGAAACAGCTGAACTGTTCGGATTGAAAATAAACATCCCCAAAACGAAGAGTATGGCGAGCAGCGGATCCCCGCTAGACATACGCTGTAGGGACCAGCAAGTCGAACAGGTCGTTGAATTTCGATATCTCGGCAGTACAGTTGAAAATACTGGAGCTTGTGCAAGGGAGGTTCAGCTGAGACTTGGCCAAGCCAGCGGTGTCTTCAGTCGGCTTAAAGGAACAGTAAACTTGACTACGCAACTTTCGGCCATCGAATCGCCCGGGGGGGGCTTGGATAAATCTATAGGGTCTTATTGTCGACAGGCCCCCCCTTCTTTGTCATCTCGAACTGTCTCGAACCCCCTCCTTAGTGTTCCCAAAGCTAGCTGGCAGGCCCTTGCCCCTTATGCACTGTAATTATGCACTCATGTACTGTAAAAAGTTCGCCTTTTTACATGTAGACTACAGAGTAACGACCTCCCGACTAGGCGGCCGGGGTTCGATTCCTAGTCGCGGCACACAAACCTTTTGCTTTTTGCAAACCTTTTGCTCAGAAGTCGAATTCTCGGAAACTGCCAGGAAACTGCAATGGTCGTAACGAGAATTTTTCTTACTCTCAATATCGACTCAGGGTACATTCTTGATATGTTAGCTAGCTCCCCGAGTCAAGTTTGAGTCAAGTTTTCTGTTCCTTTAAGAAGATATGGAGGAGCAAGAAGTACTCCCTTAGACTCAAGCTGAGACTTTTCAACAGCAACGTTCTCTCCGTACTTCTGTACGGATCCGAGACGTGGCATCTCAGCCAACAGCAGGAGAAACGTCTTCTAGCCTTTGAAAACACCTGCCTTAGGCGGATCTTAAACATACACTGGACAGAAAGGGTCACAAACCTGGCGATTCGCCAGATGACAGTGCAACCCCTTATTACCGAAGTCATCAAGATCCGCCGGTGGAGTTATCTGGGCCATACAATCAGGATGGAAAGCACCAGACTCCCCAATGCTATCCTCCAGTGGCATCCGGAGGGATCCAGACGAAGAGGGCGACCGAAGAACACCCTTCGCCGTGCCTACCAGTCGGATCTCCACAACATCAACGCGTCCATCCAGCCCGAATGGGAAGATGTATGGGCAGCGGCCCTTATGAGAGACGACTGGCGGCTCTTCTTGGATGCCCTAAGCGCCTCTGGAGGTGCAGGAGGAACTAAGGTCTAAGGTAAGGTTCTTCTTGTTGGAATAATACAACTTTTGCAAACTAATGTTTTTTTTTATGAGAGTTTGAAGGCTTCAAATTTTGTAAGCAAAGAGGAAGTCGCGTCCTATTGGTCAGCTATGACGCGTTCCTTGAAATGCGCGTCACAACCAACCAATAGGACGCGAGCCTCCATTTTTGTTGACAAACTTTGAAGCCTCCAAAGTCTTCAAACTCTCATAAAAAAGAACATTAATTTGCGAAAGTTGTATTATTCCAACAAGAAGAAGCCAGATAACAATTACAACAACTCTCTGACTCACAGAAGCTATTCAAGGCCGGTAATTTAGTCTCAAAGTTGAAAGTCCTAAACCTCGTAATGTTAATTTTCTTTGTTATGATCCCGACGATTACGGTGTAGAAATATCCGTTTTCTGCGGGTAGGGTGAAATCTCTCTATTGGGTGGTGTATGTTTGGCAGAGTGTGGGTTTATGGCTTATTTGTCACAGCAAAAGCCTTTTGCTTTGTAGGATACGGCTCTTTTTGTGTTTAGTAGTTTTTAACTGCTCAAATAAAATTAAAAGAATGATAATTATTTAAAGAATAAAGTAGGAAATAAGTAATAATTTGAATTTATTGTATGAGTAAAGTGTAGGTGACATATAAAGATAAGAAATGTGAGTTGTAATAATAAAGTAAGTTGCATCACTGAGAGGAGCGGAAGTGGGATTTAAAAAAAAAAAAAAAAAAAAAGCCTTTTGCTTTTAGAAAGGGTCAAAAGTCCTCCCTTATTATATAAAGTGCCATCTGTGTAATACAAACATAGCCCTGACATAGCCTTCCTATGCATTCATGTTAAAGTGAATAAGTTACAGGAAAATACTCCAAGAGAAGCCAAATTTACAATTTAGCCTATTTAGGACAAGAAGGTCTGCTATAAATTCTGGAAGTTCAACAACGGATATAGCCAAAATTCAATGCTTGGAATGAATACCTCGTAACTGGTCTGATATGCTGCTCTTTCTACCTTAGCGGGCTCCATTATCATTAAACTTAGACTATACAATCAGAAGTTGCCAAGCAGGCTCCCACAGATTTAAAAGTCACGCCGCGCAAATGATCGACACAGAGTTATGACACAGAAAAGTCCAAAAGGACGGTTTCTACGAAGGAGCAAACGAGGACAGTAAACTTCAAAATTTAATATTTAGATCCTATAGAAATCTCCGTATTTTTTCATTTAAGGTCAATCTTTTAATATTTAGCCCGTTTTAAATGCTAAATTTTGGGACCACCCGCAGGGGCGTCCCGAGGGGTGGGGGGGGGGGGCTGCACCCCCTCCCCAGAAGGTTTGTGGGAAAACATTCCGGTAAATTTTGACTGTGGCGAAGCCGCGCCAGTTAAATTTTATCAAATTCAACCTGAACAGCCTGAACTTGATGATTTTTAGGGAATCTACCGGATCATTGCTTTGCTGTTGCTCAGGGAACCTACCGGAATTTTGCTCAGGGAATCTACCGATATCTTGCTGAAGGAATCTAACCTGAACTTGTCTCAGGGAATACTGGAGGCTGCATCAGGGGATCTACCGGATCTGGACCTACGGAATCTACTAGAATTTCTGAATCTACTGTATCATTGCTCAGGGGATCTACCGGAATTTTGCTCAGGGAATCTACCGAAATCTTGATCAAGGAATCTACAGGAATTTGTCTCAGGGAATTTACTGGAGGCTGGATCAGAGAATCTACCCGACTTATGCTCCACGGAATGTACCACAATCTGGCTCAGGGAATCTACCGGAATTGTGCTGCTTACCGAATAAGTAAAGACTCCCAGCTTGCCAGGATGACCCCTGCACACAACTTACCAGAGTACTTCTTGCACACAGACAACCAAGGCCGTATCCAGGGGGGGGTTAGGGGGTTCGACCCCCCCCCCCCGAAATCCACAAAAATGATAGTTTTTTGTGGGCTTTAACCTCTGATCTATGTCTTTTTTGTACTTTTTGTTGGCACCCCCCCCCCCCCCCCCCGAAATAAATTCCTGGATGCGGGCCTGCAGACAACACAACACAGCGTACCAGAACATTCATCGGGTGATTCCGGTAATCTTCTGAGTTTCTGTAGCATCAGTGTAGCATTCAAGAATTAGAAAACCTACTTTACCTACTGTTAGTTTCATCATTTCCAACTACAAATACTGTTCCAAGAACAATAGCACGGCACGTTAGCCTTGTAGAGGCTAAGTTCCGACTAAGTTCCGTTAGCCTTGTTCCGACATGATCTCAAAAATCGCCAGGAGAGCCTCGAAACAAACCAAAAGTTTGAAGATATATTCGAAGTCTTAAAGTTTAACTGAAAAGCCAACTCATTTGTGTGTCATTTAATTGGGTACACTGAATTATTTGGATTCTGCAAAGAGATTTTTTGATTTTCCACTATCTGCTCTAGTTATGAGGCTCAGAGTATCTCCAGCCGTCCCCACAGCGTAAATTCTACTATGACGCGGGAAATTTTAATCTCAACACAAATGCGGCTTTTCAGTGGGCAGTGGTGAGATTGGTGAAGATTGCTTAGTGCCTGAACAAAGAAAAATTGATAAATCTTTCTCATAAGGCATACAGCAAATAGAGGCACCACAAATCACACGGAAATTCCACTATTTGAAAATCGATTATTCGTGAATAGCGGAACAACGAAGTAACTCATTTTCAGCGGGTCTTCAAGCCAGTTTAAGTGAATAAGTGATGGGTCTTACCACTAATATGGAAAGCGCTCGTGCTGGCTTTTTTTCAGCACGGTGAAGTTAGTTGAAACCACTTTGCGTTCAACAATGGCTGACCAGTGTCTGTTACTAATCGCATGTGAAACCGATCTAGCTGACGAATGTGAAACTGGTGTGTAGGGCTGGTTGAAGGTCGAAGACTTTTTAGTTTTAACTGACAATCTTTATGTTTAAACAATGAAATCCAAAAGCACCCTTAGGGCATGCAGAGCAACGAGACTGTTTCGCGGATCGCGCATGAATTTTGTTAGCAGTGGTCAGTTCTGTGGAAGTGTTTATTTGGAGTGTTCGTGAATTACTGATGGATTTGGCCGTTTTCTGGGTGAAAGCTTCTGTATGAAGGGGTAAATCGGAATCGGATCAAGAAAAAATACCGAAAATCTCGTTTTCATCATTTTGTTTGCAATGAATAGTCAGCTTGGCTTCAAACCTTATATTTAGCTGTATTTTTTTCCTTTTACTCATATACTACCGTCAAATGGGGTGACTTTGATTTTCGGGGCGACTTTGATAAAACTTTCTTTTTTGACGAAAAAAAAAATATTACTCAAAGATTGCGCGCAGGAACGTGTTGGCAAAAATTCAGCTTACAAGAAGGAATGATTTGGTTCAGTAGGCACACAGACATCGAAGCCAAAGCATACCTGAGCTTCAGGAATTGATCATAAGCAAGTGGGTATTTTCTAAGAAATTTCAGATAGGCTAGAAATAGTGACTCCCTAGCCGTCTACACATTTAATTCTGCCGACCTCGTGGTATTGCCGGATGCTTAGGAACGTAATGAGTATATGCCAAAAGTTTCTAGCCAATCTTGTAAACACTTTCGCAGGAGATGCATTTATCAAAGTCACCGATGGAAGGTCGTCAAATGCGGGGCGACTTTGACAACGGAAAGTATTTTATCCGAATACAGTTTCACACGTGACATGCAGTCATGCACGCCAGGATAGTTCTCTTTCATTTTCCGTTGCATTTACTATTTATTTCACAGTAAAACGTAGCAAGTCTTTTCGTTATCAAAGTCACCCCATCGCGGGGTGACTTTGATTTTGGCATTCAAAACTCAATAAAAAAATAGTTCGAGACATTCAAACATTCTGAGCATGTGGCAGAGCCGTCTAGAAGCTATTGTCCAAGTTTTAGAATTACATTTACTAATTATTTCACAATAAACCCTAGAAAGTTTTTTCGTTATCAAAGTCACCCCATCGCGCGGTGACTTTGATTTTGGCATTCAAAACTCAATAAAAAATAGTTAGACTTTCAAAACTTCTGAGCATGTGACAGAGCCATCTAGAAGCTATTGTCCAAAGTTTCAGAATAGTTTTCAGAATTTTAAGTCAACAACAGATGGCGTGAGGGGACTTTGAATTTGAAAAGCTATCAAAGTCACCCCATTTGACGGTAGCTAAATGTCTGAACTTGCCCACAAGCTTCCGAATGGCAGCATTGGACTATGCGACGATCGTACTCAAGTAGGTCTTCTACTGACAAGCCGTCGGAAGCGATCGTAAAGTGTAGTAAGCGGTAATTTTGGCGGTTTTCAGACGGGTCTGGACGAGCACGGTCACGACGGACTTAAAACTGCCAGTGAAGGGCCCACCTCAGTTCGAAGTCAGAATTACAGAGATGGGCGAATCCGACCATGAAAGGATTCGAATCCGAATCCACGGCTATGTACGAATCCGATTCCGAATCCATCATTTCATGCTGAGGATTTGAATCCGACCTTAACAAAAATCAAATCCTATACGTACGTTATAGTTTAAAAATCGGAGGTGACAAAAATCACTGATGTATAAGGTAGTCGGATAACGTGACAGATTGCTGATTATGTTGGTGTGCTGGAGACCAATAAGTTGGGTTGCCTAAGCCCACTGTGTAAAAATTGTGAAACGGAAAATAGAAGGATGTAGACTAGAAATTTGAGCGGATTCGTAAGACTTGAGGGTTGGAATCCGAGCCCGAATTTCGAATCAGGATTCGAATCCGGCCAAAAGGACGAATAATGGACTCGAATCCTCAGACCATCCGTCTATTCACCCCTCCCCTCCCGTCGTCCGAGCGTCGCTCTGAGAGGAACACTGGCAATCAATTTTCTCCACATCCGGCTAATTCCTCTTCCCAATTTTTACATAGTTTCGTTCCTTCATTTATTTCTGGTAAAATTTTGTAAGTGTATTAGTAAATTGTTCCGCTTTTGTGTATCTTGTAAATATTGTTGTTGTTTTTTCCTATTCTAGCTTTATTTTTGAGCTATTTGGAAATAAATGTGATTGATTTATTGATTGAATCCGGATTCAGATTCGCCCATCTCTGGTCACGAATTGAATGGGGTTGATGCATAAGGCATTGCAAATGCTAAAATTCTTCTAATTTAACTTAACTAACATTTAGCAGTGCAGAGCATTCCAGTGGCGTTTATTTCGGATTCACCACGAGACAAAAAACTACACAACAACGAGAACTTTCCATTACATTTAGCTGATCAGAAGGTGTCAATGATCAGCGGATCATATCCAATCACTATCACTGAAATCAACTTTCGGCACCCGCTGCATCACTGTTACGGAGCCAGTTCCCGTTATCGGCGTAAGTCCAACGAAATGACGGGCTGAACTGTTCTTCAGTTGATCTACTCCACCTAAAAGATGGAAACGAATATAGCAGAGTAACGGGAAAAAGATAAGTACTACATAAGTAGCTTTTACGAGAGTTGGAATACACAACAGAATCACGTTCTGATGGTTTCGCGCTGTTGCGGCATACGAGTATCATGTTTATTTGTTTCTTATTTGAGTCGCAGGCTAGGTGCATCAGTGTACCAAATATGCTTCACCCACTTGTGAAAAAAAAAATATCAAGCCTTTTGAATGCAACGGCTGGAATCTACAGTAGGGGTCGGCACCGTTTCTGTTTTTGGTTAAAACAGAAACGGTAAAAAACGGCAAACAAAAAACGGAACAGAAACAGAAACGGTGAGAAAAAAACGGAAAACCGTTTCTGTTTTTCCGTTTTTTTCGGGAAAAACAGAAACGGCCTGTTTTTGCAAAAAAAAACGGCCGTTTTAACAGGTATTTCCGTTTTTTTCACTTCATTCGTGCGTAAAGTACCCAGCAATACTCGGAAGACCTACATGTCCGGCTAAAAAATGATTGTCATATACGGATTCAGCATCTTGTCTTACCCCTAAATCGGACATCTAATTACTACTAATACAACTTTTGGTTTTGACAGTATTTCTGGTTTGGGCCAGATTCCGGTCAAAGTAATCGTCCGGGTAGAAAATGATTGTCACATCACATCAGTTCTTGAGCTTGCCTTCTTAACCTAAATCGAACATCTAATCTACTTTAAGTAAAACTTGTACTTTTAACAAAGTTTCCGGTTTTTGCCGGATTCCGGGCGAGGTACTAGTCCGCCGAGAAAATGGTTTTCATATTCGTGGGTTCTTCTTATCCCATAATTGACTATCTCATTAGCTGTTTAAAAATATTTTGTCTGTCCCTTAATTTGAACCCTCTCTTCCACCCCTAAATGTAGGCTACAGAGCCCATCTACGACCTTTCCCTTGACCCAAAGATGCTCCCACCAAGTTTCACAAAAATTACTTATTCTCTTCGAGAGTTATCGTGCTTTCAGGCTGACGGGCGGACAGACGACAACTTTAGCTATGTCATAGGTATCCCTCCACTTACGTTTTGGGATCCCGAAAAGCGGCAATTCCGCGGCATCCTTGAACCAAAATGAGGTAAAATTCGCGGCATTCAGTTTAGGGGAGAGAAAGGGTGAAAAATCTCGTTTTAACATAATGTTGATTCAGTGGAGTGTGGTGTCATAAATGCGAGAAAATAATATATTAGAGAAAAATAATATTTTGCGTTCAGCCAGTTGCGTCGGAGAGCAGAACTGCTAGATGGAGTCGTCAAGTGCCAACAAGAAAATTGCTAATTTCGAAAAATTATCCTTCTTAGCTATTTCGTCATGGTGATTTTGATAAGCTGTTCTACTGTAGTTAGAGTCGGGCTTTCAAAAGTGTCAGCAAAAAATACGGCTGATGAGTAAATATCAGTGGTTGAATAGTAACATGAACAGTATTTTGAAATGATGAAGTGACGAACTGGTAACTAGTTCATACATGCTGTTTTAGTAAAAAGCAGCCTACCACTGGCATAGGCCAGTACTTTTTGGATCAATAAACTCTCTATGACCTGATGACATCTATATATGGTTACGACTTACCATCAAACATCCTGTGACGTAAGACAAGTACAGTATAGTCCTTATTGCTAACTTCAAAACACTAAGCACAAATGCACTGTTTGGATGGGCTGACAAAGGTCACGACCGAGGTCACGACACGAGATGAACTGAGAATTTCAAACGTCAGTAACGCAAAATCAACTCAACCCACTGGCGGTCACAAAGGTCTCCCAAGGGACCATGTGCCGGCCGACAAGATCATTAATTAAGGTCCGAGGTTGCCTTCCAAGAAACGAATCGGACGCGGATTTGAAATCCCCTTTTTCTACAACAAAGACATAACCAGAAAACGGAATTCGGGAAAAAACAGGTAAAATAAAAACAGAAACGGCTAAAAACGGTCATATAAAAAATGGAACAGAAACAGAAACGGCACTTAAAAAACGGCTACCTGTTTTCTGTTATTCTGTTTTTTTGGAAAAAAAACAGAACAGAAAACGGTGGTAAAAAAACAGAACAGAAAACAGAAACAGAAACGGTGCCGACCCCTAATCTACAGTTTGTTTTATTTCATGTGAAATCGGCTGTTTTCCACCTCACATTCCACCCATCAGTGTCTTTTTATTTGAAGTCTCTTTGTTGAGTGCAAACTAAGATGTCACTCCACTAAATCGATTCTGTGACACAATCGCCAATGGAACACCGAGTTGATGTTTTCCATATCTAGAAGCCTCGCAAGCTCTCCCATTTAGAAAGTGTTTATAGAAGGATAGTGGAAAGGACAGCAGATTAGTTAACTGTTAAGACCGGTATAATCCCACAAGGAGAAACCGTTAACTTTAGTGACCCTATTTCGTCGATTTTCGCAGTACATACAATCGAAAGCAAACGCGGTTCCCCAAATTGTTTTTTTACGGTTTTCGCGATGAGCGTCGCTCGCTGGAAGGTGATTCTTGAACCTCGGCTTTAAATCAAATACAAAGCGTCCTTTTTAGATCGATTGTTCAGCTTTGCCTTCGACTATTGGTCTGTAAAAAGGCTGTTTAGTGATATCATGGCTATCGCCATCCAAAATCTAATGTTCAGGCTAACTCCGGGCCCTTCCCTCGTCTGGACTTCAGACAAGAACTAGCAGCGACACCTGTCACGGCCAGTCCGGGTCTAGGCGAGAAACCCCCCCGATCAACCCCCCCCGGCGAGAACCCCCCCCCCGGCGAGAACCCCCCCCCCCGAATCCTTTACGTTTAATACAAATTCAAAACATTCAACTTGAATTCCGGTGATCTTCGTCTAACTCAAGTGTCTTAGTCTAACAAACAAGCATGGGACAGTTTGACCGTTGATAAGCACGTGTATGGTGAAGAATAACTCTAGGACTATCTTGAAAGTGCCATCACGAAACCAGTGACGGTACAACCCAAGTAGTTCCAGGTTACGCTTTGTCCCAACCACAAGAATTTTCGCCGGGATGGGGGGGGGGGGGGTTGCCGTTTTTTTTCACCAGAGGGGGGGGGTTAGCCGGAACCCGGCCAGTCCAAATGTCAAACGCTTAAAAACACTAATAACACTTTCCGCCGGACGACGTATTTAGAGTTTGAACCCGCTGTTCTCTATTGTCCTTTTTGTACGGTGCTTGAAGTCTCGAGCACAAGTAAGAACAAATAAAAAACAGAACCTCCGTCTTCCTATCTCTGTAATATGACCATGCGGAGTCGCATATACATATATGCAAACGAGCGGGGGGAATAAGAGCTACGCGGAACGTCACAATTCATTACCTCTACAAACAGCTATATCGCAGTAAAGCCCCGGAGAAGAAATTTTCAAAGCAAAAGCCGAGTGGTTGTCTGGACCCACTGCAGAGCGGGTCAGCGCGCCTCCTGCACTTTTTCTTCTGATACGCGCAGCGGCGAAGAGGGAAGTAGACCGGCATCTACTCATAGCTAAGCAAATACCTCTAGCTCAGCCCAGTTCTGACTGGGTATCCACAGTCTCTGCATGGGACCAAAGACGGAGGATCTATTGGCTTATTTGTTCTTGGTACAAGCTGACTGCGAATCACATTTGATCGGAAAAGTTAGCTAAGATTTGCTCTACCGATATTTTGGCTCTTCTTGGCAAGGGTCCTGGTCAGGCCGCAGCTACAAGAAAGGCAGGTTCGTTTCTTCTAGCTCAAGCTTTGAGAAGAACGGCCGAAATATAGCTAGAGCAAACTCACTTATCCCATTTATCATTTCAACAGCATATCAGGTCAGGTGTACTTACGCCTCAGAACGTTGTGGACTAGCTCTGCAGATCCCTGCTCGAAAGACGCTGCTTGTAGCGGCTCGTCGTGCTTGTAGTTCGATCTGTGTGCACCTTTCATTTCCCCATGAATCGTCAAGTATTCAGAAACCAGGGCTAGATGTCGCTCATCTACGGAAATGCCATAGAAGCCGAAAACCTTTTTGACCTCCTAAACAAATAATCAATCAGACCAGAGGTGCGTTTTATTTAGGGCCATTCGCCCGCGCGGGTCACTAAAATCGTTTTATTTAGCGAGTGGGTGACAGATGACGTCATAGTGACGTCACGGTTTCGCCGTTTTATTTACCCCACCGGACAATTCGTCCGCTAGCGGACCATGAGACACCCGCTGGAAAAGTGAGCGGGCGATCGTCAGGACATTACCATTTGGCGCCAAGTTTGAATCGGTCCTGATAACTGACCGAAACTTGCTCCGAGATCATTAATGTCGTTTTATTTACGCTCGCAAGCTCAAATAAAACGGCAAAATGCTGACGTCACAGTGACCCGCTAGCGGACCCTCGGATCGTAAATAAAACGCACCTCAGCTGAAGCAAACGGGAGCCTTAAATGACAACAACAAACTGTGCTTCTGCCACTTTACCTCAGGATCGGAAGCCAAGACCATCCTACTCGGTCACTACCAGCTCTTTGTTGTGTGATAGTCATCGTCACCCTTCTGCTTGGCTGATACTTCAGTAATTGTCTTGACCACAGGCTCTCGGCAGCAAAATGCATGGGAAAACGCCCGTGGCAACACATAGCGTTGGCAGGTCCGGATTAAGGCGTGGGGGGGGGGGCGCAAAGGAGGGAACTTGCCCTGGGACCTTCTATACGAAATAAGATGACAATGAAATGTTTTCACATCAATACGTTTTGTTTTAATAATAATAAGAATACAACTGCAGGTTCATTGTTTTGCTGTTTATGAATTTGATGCGTTATTAGTTGTTTAAGTTGTTTTTTTTGTTTTGTTTTTTGTTTTGGATAGTTATTAGTGATTCTGGTTGAAAAGGTTTTTTTTTCTGGTTCGACGTCCCAGACCGGGTAAGTCAAGCTCCTTTCTCTCTTTCTTTCTTTCCCTTTTCTTTATTTTTGTCGAAGATTTTGTTGTTGTTGATGTTTTGTTTTGAGGGTAATTAGTCCCTTACAGGTTCACCTCTGGGCATTGAAGATTCTAGTTTTTTTTTTTTAATAAACCCTTCATTCATTCAGCAAAAAGGCTTTCGCCTCTATAAATTTCTCGATACACTAATTATGTACACTGATATTTCACCCAGGTGAAGATCTACACTTGCTTTGAACTGATTAATTTTCGACATTTACCACACTTTCAGAGAGATTATTCCAGTAGCATGCAGTGGCAACAGTTACTACTGCATGCTACTTCTTCGTACAACTCAATACGACTCATTCTTGAAAATTTTTCATCGGGACGGAAGGTCTATCAATAAGGGTGACGGACAGTGCAGGAGTGACGCACTTTGACTAAGAAGACGACTTGAGCTCTAAAACCATCTAGAAATCCGCTTTTCAATTCAATTTCTTGCGTGTAAAAAGAAACCAAGGTGCCGACGAGTCTACCGACGCCCGACGAAAGCGTACAAAACTGAATTTCTTATGTACAAAAAGAACCCGATGTTCCGATGAGTCGACCGACGCCCGACAAAAAGGCATGCAAAATTTTATTTCTTCTGGGTTTGCCATCCAGAAATCCACTTACCCTAGCCATGAGTTCCTTCGCGAGGCATTTTCCGAACAGTTCGTTCGCGAGTGTCGGGCTGTCGACATCGATGCCCATGACGTCGAACTTCCCATGGTATTCGTTCAACAGCCACTGCAAAGAAAGAAGATAAATACAGCAAGTCAAAAAAGGGCACGTGTTTAACATAAGGCTCTGAAACGAAACATCATAATCTAACCTTAATAATAAGTTTGGGGAGTAAGCGTATCGTAAGCTTTTCAGGTGCCAGGAGCTTCCGCATTTAAGGGGTTCTTTATTATCTGGGAATGGAGGGCAGCTTCTTGGTATCTTACGATCTACGTCACCAAGAGTGATTGTTTCTTTTATAAATTTTGTGCAATAAGCACTCGAGTTGAGAAGTGCTGTTTCTTAGTTTGTCATACCAGAAAATTAAAACAAGTGTACTAGTGTTATAATCATTACCGCCCTTGCTTTTCTTCGGGCGATAATATATAGTGTTATTTTGCTCTTCCGTTTGGCGCAGTCAACTAAAATCAGTCTCCAGTCGCTCAGGGGCGGTTGAACGAGGGAGGAGAGGAGACAGTGGTTGCACACTTACCGCGACTGGCCTCTTCAGTTTATCAATACTCCCACTAAGCTGGAGTTCAAGTCTCTCAGGTCCTCCATCCTCCGCCTTCTTTGAAATCCACCGCTGAGTCAAATCTTTTAGAATTTCATTTTTGACGCAAATTCTTTCTGCAACCTTCTGAACGCACTGGAGAAGCAGGGCGACATCTATCTCGTTGGATCTCGACTGAAAAACGCACGTTAGATGTCAGCTTATATTACCAAATAAACCAATTACATGGGGGGGGGGGGTAAAGCACCACCTGTGAAGAGCGTCCGCAATACTATAAACCCGTTTGGAGTATGGGTACCAGTGTTGCCAGATCCTTTTTGTAAAATTGCGCAGCCCCTTAGCAAAATTGGGCCAAAACGATTTTTTTTTTGAAAAAATGCGCCCAATTGGGCGCATTTTTTACTTTTTGAAAAGTGATAATTTCCTTGTTCCAAGGTCGGGCTCAGCTACCCACACTTTTTGCCTGATCCTGAATTCCGTTTTTCTTTGAGAACATTCTCGGTTGGTAAGACAAGTATTTTTTCAACCTGAGGCGTACGGCCGTACGGGAATCTGGTAGAAAATACAGTGATTCTTCGATTGTGGGCTGTTATTGGCGGGAAAGTTGGAGGCACGGTCGTTGTTGGAGAGTTAGAATGACAGAGGGGTTTCAGATGAACTATCAAAACTCAAACCCTACGATTCCGCCCTACGAGCGGCATTACACGTCGTTTAAATGACGAAACGGTGTTGTGAAAAAATAACAAGAGCTGTAAGCTCATATGGCACTTGCATGGGTTGAGATGTAGTGTTTGATCAAAAGTACTTTTAAGGTTACCTTTGCGGTTCAGATGCGCACTTTAAGGGAGCTAGAGAAAACGTATTTTGTTTTAGAACTTGGCTGTTATGATACGCACTTTATAGGC
This sequence comes from Branchinecta lindahli, assembly GCA_023053555.1. NCBI lineage: Eukaryota > Metazoa > Arthropoda > Branchiopoda > Anostraca > Branchinectidae > Branchinecta > Branchinecta lindahli. The sequence goes on along the minus strand of JAKZAO010000008.1, from coordinate 14,970,961 downwards.
GCTAGAAATTCATCTGTAAGAAAAACTATTGAGACAAAACAATCACAGGCCCTTAGGGATCATTGATATATACCGTTTGGTTAAAAAAAATTTTTTTTCACTTTTCGGTTAAAATGTGCACTTTAAGGGTGATAACATAAATTTTTAAGCAAAACCCTTGTGGCACAAATGATCATGGGTTGAGATGTATCGTTTGAAAAAAAAAGTAGTTTTCGACCTTGCGGTTCAGATTCACACTTTAAGGGAGCTAGAACTTCATTTGTAAGCAAAACCCTTGAGGCAAAAATGATAATGGGCTCATGGGGATAATGAAAATGTATAATTTGCTTAAAAGTATTTTTCAAAATTTACGGTCAAGATTGGTACTTTAAGGAATGTCGGATTTGGAAAGTGGCAATTTCTGAGCCAATCTTATCGAATCTCTAATATTTCAGCCCAGTTCAATCGTCCTAGCACATCTGGAAGTACCTTAAATCGCGATCACCGGAATTCCGGACCCCCCCCCCCAAACTCCCCCACAGTCGCCGGAGCCAATCCGGATCTGTAAGTGATTTATCCAGAGCATCTCTTTATTATTCCCACAAAGTTCCATCCCGATCTCCCCAGTCTGAGCCGGTCACGTATTCCCCCCCCCCCCCATTGTTGTCGAATCCGGTGCGGACATGACAAAGATCACCAGAGACATGTCCTCTGATCAATTATCAAATTTCGCTCAAATCCGATCAACCGTTCCAAAGTTACGCATGACTCAATATTCCGGATTCCCCCTCCCGCTACTCCCCCCACGACTATCGGATCATGTAAATTTTTATTTATAAGTCATTTTGATCGGGTCCCTGATTCGCCTCCCAAGTTTCGTCGTGAAAATCCCCAAAACCGCCATTACCGGAATTCCGGGAAACTCCCCTCCACCCCCCCCCCTAGTGTCCGGATCCAGTCCAAATGTATAAATGATTTACCTGGAGCAGATGCTTGTTCTTCCCAGCAAGTTCCACTCCGATCCCTCCATTCTAGCCGTTTCTCGAGATTTCCGGTCTCCCCCCCCCAACTCCCCCATAGCTGTCGAATCCGGTCCGGACTTCAAATGGGACATCAGAGGTATACCATTTATTCAGTTATTAAGTTTCATTCCAATCCGATCACCCGTTCGAAAGTTACACACTACTCCAGTTTTTCGGATTCCCCAGCCCTCCACTCCCCCCCAGGTGGTCGGATTGGGAAACTGATTATTTCCAGGTTAGCCCGGTCGGGTCCCTGATGCTCCTGCCAAGTTTCATCGTCCTAGCACATCTGGAAGTACCCCAACTAGAAAAAGTGTGAAAAAAACTACTTAATTCTCAGAATTCCCCGGCCCACCACTCCCCCCCAGATGGTCAGATCGGGAAACTGATTATTTCCAGGTTAGTTTGTTCGGGTCCCTGATTTTCCTGCCAAGTTTCATCGTCCTAACACATCTGGAAGTACCCTAACTCGAACATGTGGGACAAAAAAATTCGGACCGACCAACCGACGGACGGAATTGCGATCGGTATATGGCACTTGAGTCAGAGGCTGCAAGTGCCATAAAAACAAGGAAGGAAGTGAGAAATTGCGTTTTCACATTCTTGTAACGGGAAAATGGAAATGCGCCCAAATGCGCCGGTTGAATTTTAGAATTACGTCCAAAAGTGCGCAGGCGCATTTCTGAAAAAAATATGCGCCAAGGAATTTCAAAATGCGCCCAATCTGGCAACACTGATGGGTACTGCGAAAAGGTTGAGAAGGAATGAAATGGATGCCGGAAGGACGGTGATAAATAGTGGTAGGGAGTGGAAGGAAGGGGTTCTCACGGGCTTCCTTCTCCCCACATAATTGAACACCTCGGCCGAGTCTTGGGTCGGAATATTTACTATTCTGACCCAGGAACAACCCGGGGCGAGGTCTAGTCGATTCTTGAGACGCTTGGAAGAAACTTGGGCGAAGAGGCTCGCCTCGCCAGGTTTGAAAAAAGGAAGAGAGAAATAATGTATATATATATATATATATAAATTTCAATTTAATACACATATATACTATAAAAACAAATTAAAAAATATCAGTCAAATAACAGAAAGAGTTCAAAAATATATGGAAATTTTAGGCCCATGGATTGTAGCTAGAAAATATCATAAAACTCGAAAACTTTCAACGAAAGTTCTAATCTTTAGCATCATCTTCCCCTAAATAAGGCAGGGATAACATTCCGAAACTGTAATACAAAAGTAATTTATACGGAAGGCCGCTATTTTTCACGAAAAATCTGCAGCGACTGTCATCAGACGGAACTTACACTGTAAAAAAAAAAACTTGCTGCATTTGCTACTGGGATTATCTTGTCTCTACTGAGATAATCTTATCTCCAAGTCGGATTAATCCTATCTCAGTGCAGATAAGATTAATCCCAGTAGAAAATACTGCAGTTAACTTTAATCTTTACTCTGAGAAAGTTTTCACGGTGTAGAGAGCTCCATGGCACGGTAGTTTTGGTCCAAAATACCAAACGGAACACGTCTTTATGTTATCTGGCGTATACCTCTCAAAGCGATAGCCCTCAGTTGGTAATTTTCACAGAGCTCGACTAGGTTCTCTATACTTACGACGACACAGAGAAACGTGTGCCTTTTCCTAATTTTTGACTTTTTACTAACTAATTTTAATTGCAGCCAAAATGCATCAAATTCTTAGACGAGGGCTACTATGCAGGGGGTCGAAATTCAGGTTGTACCCCGTGGAGCTCCCTTTCCGAAAAGCGATAGCCCTCAGTTGGTAATTTTCGCAGAGCTCGACTATAGGTTCTCGTTATTTAAGACGAAACAGAGAAACGTGTGCCTTTTCCTAATTTTTGACTTTTTACTAACTAATTTTAAGTTTAATTGCAGCCAAAATGCATCAAATTCTTAGACGAGGGCTACCATGCAGGGGGTCGAAATTCGGGTTGTATCCCGACCTCCCTTACAGAGGAGGCAATATTGCAGAAACTACAGAAGTTTAACTGAAAAGCCAACTCATTTGTGTGTCATTTAATTGGATACACTGAATAACTACCTACAGGGTCAATTCCCATACCATCAGCATTGGCGACGTCAACAGGCAAAATAGCCTTGTCACTATAGCAAGTGCGATTTAAAGTATTTCGAGGCAATTTTCATCCTTATCTCTCCGGTAGACATCCTGATTAAATAAAATGTTCAACGTTGATATTTTAGCTACAGCTTGTTTTGATATATTACATTATGTTACTCCTCAGTTTTGAGGGAAATAAATGAATAAATAAATAAAACATTTATATCTCTGAGTACGAGTCAGACCGAGCCTAATTTAACTTCTTCTCTTGGTTTGAGTAAAATGTAATAGGATATGGTTGTTTTCACTTTCAGAGGAGGAACGTGTTTTTTCTTCATCCATGTTTGTTTATTACTGGGAAGCTAAAGAAAAATCGCCTTAAATATTCTTTCAGCCCAAGCTAACTGCAAATCATACTTGACACTGCAAAACGGATACGTCAGCAGCATTTTCTTAGATATATTTCGGCCTTCTTTGCCAAAGTCCTCTTTAGGCTCAAGCCACAAGTATCCATCTTAGCTGGAAAGAATGCCAAAACTAAAATGCGGAAAAATTCTATCCTTTCAACGACCCAATCGAGCAGCAAAAACAGCGGCCATGTCCAATATGAAACTGCAGCACCAGCTTTAACTCCAGCAATTTTTCACGGAGAATTTCACAAAATCAGATAGGCTACTAAAGCTAGAATCTTTGGCTGTTTTTCCACAATTTGATTTTCCAGCTTGAGCCTGAAGAGAAACCATGCCAAGAAGGGGCAAAACATAGCTCTTAAGAAAATGCAGCTGACGTATCCGTTTTGCACTGCAAAAAACGGGCAAGTTCGAAATAAAATAAGGCTTACCCAAATGTGAAATCTTGCTACGTTGTTTTCGATGCATTCGAAGGCGGCTCGCATACCTTTAAAATAAAATAGTAACTGAAGCAAAACAAAAATAAATGGGTATTCTCGTTGCCAATATTTTTCTTCCATCCAGGAAATATCCCCCCCCCTTCCTCCCCCTTTTTACCAGACCCGACCAAACATTATAAAAAGAATACTACCTCTAATAAGGCACCGACATGTTATACACCCACTTCCTAAAGCCTCAACGGAGAGGTACTTAGGTGGGCCCTGGCTTGTCCAATATTCCTTGAGCCCAAGCTGACTGGGACACATATATTTAAACAATACATACAACAGATACATCAGCTACCTGTAGGTTCGTCTCTTCCCTAACGTTTAACAGCCTGACGAGGACCCTTGCCAAGAAGGACCGAAATATCGCTGCCAAAGCACCGTATCGTAGCTGACGTATCCGTTTTATCAAGAACAGTCCCATGCAGCGACTATGAATACTCCGACAAAACTCAGCAGACCTTGAGGTATTTACTCTAGCTTTGAGCTGATGCTGATTGTTGATGTTCATCTTCCGTCTTCGCCGTTGCCTATCGCAGAAAAAATAGTGAAGGAGGCTGGCAGGGGGCGTACTCCACGCGCTGACCCGCTCTTGAGCGCGTCCATAGAACCAATTAGCTTTGACTCCTACTTTTCCTCAGCGGCGGGTTCACAGCGATTTAGCTATTTGCAGACGTAAGGAAACGTGATGTGGCGCGAAGAAACTAACCTCCGCTCGTTCGTAGCGAACAGGGTATGGGGAAATATTCGACTCCGCATAGTCATATTACAGAGATAGGGAACGGAGGTTCTGTCAGATTATTTGTTCTTTGTTTTACGTATTGTTTGAACATATGGCCCTGGTTTGCCCACGAGGCTCTGACACTGGAGTCCTATAGACTTCCAAATTCAATTTGAAAAAAATAATCCGCAGGTTTTTCTCTTACGGTACAAGTCGCTTGCATAACGTTCAATCTATTTTCTTCTTTTGTGCCTAACTTTATTCGTCATTTCAAATGTGCAAAGTACTACACAGTGTTAATGTTTTACGTCAATTCAAATTCATTATATTCTCCAAATATTCTTTTACAACGAATAGCACAGGACGTCAACGAAAATAATGACACTTTTTGATTTATCAATGTCTTATGGCGGTAATATTTAAACGACAACAAGTATAAATAAAAGTCGTCAATTCGTAAAATATCAAAATAATCGGTAAATATATGTCTACAATTATAATGATCCGCGGTCAGCCGGTAAGGAAGCCAAATTATTTTTATTTTGTTAGAATTATTACAGTTGCACTTACTTAAGGCAGCTGGGAGGATGTAAGTTTCCGGGTTCACTTCTGGGGCCAAATTATCAATATCAGCCAACTTCCGGACTCCAGATCGGATGACTTTTTTCTGCTCAGGCACCACAGGATCTACAGGTTCGGGCTCGTCGTCGTAGTCTGCCTCTTCGTCCCTGTCATCCTCGTCTTCGTCACCCTGTAAAGGATATGCTTTATTGAGACAAAGTGTCGTTAAAGTTTAACTGAAAAGGCAGCTTATTTTCACATCTGATTTTTGAATACACTGAAATATTTTGACCCATCGAAGTGATTTTGAATTTTTATTTTTCGGCAATATGGCTTACCTTTGTAGATGATAAATATTTTAAGCACAGAGGGACAGGCGCACAGAGGTAACCACAAATCCGAAAAATAATGTTCATTTGATAAAATCCATTATCTGTGGATAGCGGACAAACGGAGTAACGCATTTTTATCTTGTTTTCAGGACTATTGAAGTGAATACGTGATTTGTACGTGATGTAGTATGTGTGACTGTCGGGTCTTAGACCATTTCGGCTAACTTCCCTCCTGAACATTTGAAGCTTCCAAAAGCGTAAGCAAAAGCTTCCAAAAGCAAAAGCGGAAGCTTCCAAAAGCGTAAGTATGTACTAAGTATGTTTCACCCACCATTTTGGAAACGGGAGTATGGGAATCAAGAGAAAAACACAAAAACAAATGCAAAACACATAAGAAAAACACAATTTTTTAATCTTCGGCCGGGAGACAGGGTAGAAGGTCAGGCGCGTTTTGTGCCCCGTTGTTGATGATTTTCGGTAGAGACGAGGAAACTTTGGTAATAGCTCTCGTAATATGTCAAATGCCTTATTACTAGGCTGCATGTAATAAATTCATTCATTCATAAGATGTCCAAGACGAACACCATAAGGAGATGAAACGCTTTCGGGTTGCTGCCAACGCCACTTGTAACACTAGTTGGACGTTCTCCGTGACTCTCTCTCTTTCTGCGAAGGCTTTCTTCGCCACTCGCATACTGAACCCTCAAATTCAGAGGTTCACACACTGGGCTATTGAACATCAGAAACGGGTTTCACCTTGTTCGACTAACATGCTAACGCTCGAGTAATAGCTTTTGTTTTGTTTAGTATTTGTTTTAGTAATTAGAAATGTATTGTTAGTAGTAGTATTTATTTTTCATTAGTAGTAGGATTTATTCTTCATTAGTAAATGGATGTGAATCTTCTTTTTCGCCTGTTATTTAACAAGTCCCCCGGGACTTTCCCTGCAGGTGATGCAGACAAATGTTGTGCGTTTGTTTTGTATTAAACATTACTTGCTTTCAGAAATGAGCGAATCCGAATCCGGGATTCGTCCTTCTGGCCGGATTCGAATCTTCTGCTTGTCAGGGCGGATTCGAACTCGGATTTCAAACACTTAATCTTACGAATCCACAAAAATTTCTAGTCTATATCCTTCCAGTTTTCGTTTCCGAATTCGTACACAGTGCGCTTAGAAAGTCAAATTCTTTGTATCTCCACCACCAATCATCCTCAGTAACCTATCGCATTATCCGATTACCTTGGATATCAGCGATTTTTGTCACGTATGGTTTTTAAACTATAACCTACGCATATGATTTGATTTTTGTTAAGGTCGGAATCGAATCCGGATTCGAATCCTGAGCATGAAATGGTGGATTCGGATTCGTACCTAGCCCTGGATTCGGATTCGAATCCTTTCATGGTCGGATACGCTCATCTCTACTCGCTTTGAAGAACAAGAAACCTAACAAAATAGGTAAAAAAAAGGTTTACCTCTTTTTCCTGATCCTCTTCTCTTCCTTCCTCCTCTTCTTCGGTAGGTTTGCGGGCGGCTATCGCTTGCTTGACCTTCTCTAACCGAACTTTCCTAAACAGAACTTGACATTAGTTCTATCCTATTTTGTTTCCCTAGTTTACTATCCAAACTCGTAAATGCATCAGTAGGGTCAGACTCGGACTGGGCACACAAACTGCAAACTGAAACGAAAATTCTTAGGTGATTTAAGCTTAATCTTTGCTCGTATCTGACATTCTTCATCTGTTTTACCGCGCCATTTTTTTCACACCATCTCTTAAGTCCTCCGCAATACCATCTGCTCTTCCTCAAAGGATAATCATTATTCAACTGCAGACAACCGGAGACCCCTCACAACTCTTTGCCGCAAAGCTTTGCCAAGGGCCATATACATAACAAAAAAACAACAAAAATACTAGGTACTTAAACACTCAAGACTCCTTAACTCTAAACATTTATCTATATACACGCCCACCCGAGTGATAACAGTAGGGTTAATGTTACTCAAAATTTCGGGAAGTGACAGAATTACTCCATCTAAATACATTTTTCTTAAACCAGAAAGCTTCGGACACCTACGGAGAAAATGGTCTAAATTTCCTTCCTCTTCCTCACAAAGAGGGCAAACATATCTCCCATCAGGAACCACTGCAGCGTTTGTTATTTTTTCCTGATTTTTCAACCGGTTTCGTCCTACATAAACCAATGCTCTTCTTAGCAATTATTTCAGAATCCTATGATCCTTGAGCACATCAGGGCGCAATGAAAAATCAAGAAAAATGGACCTGGAACTGCAAGAGAAATTCCTGCGGTTTATATCTGAGATACGGTTCCACCTAACAAACAAAGGATCGAAATCCGTCCAAAACGGTAGAGGCCAAGATTGAAACCGAATCGGGATTCCAATTCGCCCGTCGTTCCTCGCTTGTAGAAGCGATGGCTGTTACTAACGTTGTAACTGAAGAGTGAAGTGAAGACTCGCAATAGAGTCCAGCGTTAGCGTGTTTGGAACTGAGAATCTCTCACTTACTTTTTCTTTTGGACAAGGTCTTTGAAGCGCTGAATCTCGTGAGGGACAGTTTTTGTGAGGCTAAGACCATAGAGTTTGAAGACCTCTTCTGTCACTCCGTACTGATCATAGCCTTCGACTAGGTCAAGTTCCATCACTCTGTGATCCACCCTAGAAACAAATGTAAGACTATCAATCGCCGTTGACTCGCCTAACTTACCTGTAAGTGTTATAAAGTATATGTAGTGTCTTGTTTTCTTTGTATGTTGTTAATTTTTCTTTCTCTTTCATTACTCCGCTCTTTCCTTTGTTGTATAGCGGGCCTCAATAAATTATTATTATTATTAATCTCTGCGGCCACCCGTATTATGACTTATGGCGGAACAGACACTTTCAACGGGCGGATGGACAAACAAGACGACTGATAACTTTTATTAGTTGCGTTTTTGCAGATACCATGGTATCTGAATCTGATACCACGGTCTAAAGTCGTTTTTGCAGTTACCGTTGTATCTCATACCACGGTATAAAGTCATTTTTGCAGTTAACGTGGTATCTGATACCACGGTCAAAAGGCGTTTTTGCAGTTGTCATGGTATCTCGCCAGTTATCGTGGTATCTGATGATCGTGGTATCTGAAAAAGTCATCTCATTTTCATCATCACCAACAATAGAGCCTATATAGGATTTTGTCATATTGGCGTGAAAGAAGTTTGGCACTTAGTGATGTCACTGGATATCAATTTTTCTTTTGGGATGACTTTGCAGAGCAACCGTAGTATCAAATACGAGGTAACTGCAAGCACGACTAAATGCAGATCCAGTAACCGGGCCGTGGTAACAGATACCACGGTATCTGCAAAAATGCAATGCTGATTATCTTATGATCACTCGGAAAATTAGCTAGCATGCACACGGTGGCTGTACTTTTGTGCCCTAGACGATAAACTTAAACAGGTAATTAAATTATTCCTTCCGCCCAAACAGACTACGAATCCTATTTGATGGCGCTGAACACTGAAAATTATTTTAAGGACAGTTCGGCCGTTCTTGGCAAGGGCCCTCTTCAGGTTTTAGCTAGAACAACGAACCTGTGACCACCTTGCCAAGAACGGCCGAAATATCGGTAGAATTTTTGTTGTTGGATAGTTAGCGTGTTTTGGGTTGAAATTTTTTTCGTAACACCTTACGCTAGGGTTTTATTATTGTTTTTTACAAACCAATTAGGATTAACGAAGTATGCCATTTTGGCATGCCACTGGCATGTCTGTCCCTTTTAAGCAACTTCACACTGTCAGAAGTTTCACAACAGATCGCGCATAACACTTTCAAGAATAACACCTTTTCACTTAGAAATAAAGTGTTATGACCAATTAAGTTTACACTATTTCGTGCCTAGATCTCCAACAACACCTTCAATTGGTAAAAATACTACACTGTCAGAAGTTACATAACGACAACAGAGGGATGCCCGGTTTCAACAGATAACACTTTGGGATGTTATCTGTTATGTTTCTTTCGTTTCCGTTAGTATTTTTACCAATTGAAGGTGTTGTTGGAGATCTAGGCACGAAATAGTGTAAGCTTAAAGGAACAGAAAAATTGACTCAAACTTGACTCGGGTAGCTAGCTAACATATCAAGAATGTACCCTGAATCGATATTGAGAGTAAGAAAAATTCTCATTACGACCATTGCAGTTTCCGGGCAGTTTACGAGAATTCGACTTTTGAGCAAAAGGTTTGTGTGCCGCGACTAAGAATCGAACCCCGGCCGTCTTGTCGGGGAGGTCGTTTCTCTGTGGTCTACATGTAAAAAGGCGAACTTTTACAGCACATAAGTGCATAATTACAGTGCATAAGGGGCAAGGGCCTGCCAGCTAGCTTTGGGAACACTAAGTAGGGGGTTCGAGACAACAAACAAGGGGGGGGGGGGGCCTGTCGACAATAAGACCCTGTATATTTATCTAAGCCCCCCCCCCCCGGGCGATTCGGTGGCCGAAAGTTGCGTAGTCAAGTTTACTGTTCCTTTAACTGCACTGTCAGAAGTTTCATAACAGATCCCGTATGACACTTTCAAGAATAAGACCTTTTCACTTAGAAATAAAGTGTTATTACCAATTAAGTTTACACTATTTCGTGCCTAGATCTCCAACAACACCTTCAATTGGTAAAACTACTACACTGTCAGAGGTTACGTAACGACAACAGAAGGATGCCCGGTTTCAACAGATAACACTTTGGGATGTTATCTGTTATGTTTCTTTCGTTCCCGTTAGTATTTTTACCAATTGAAGGTGTTGCTGGTGATCTAGGCACGAAATAGTGTAAACTTAATTGGTCATAACACTTTATTTCAAGTGAAAAGGTGTTATTCTTGGAAGTGTTATGCGCTATGTGTTATGAAACTTCTGACAGTGTGGTCATAACACTTTATTTCTAAGTGAAAAGGTGTTATTCTTGAAAGTGTTATGCGCTATCTGTTATGAAACTTCTGACAGTGCAGTTTACGAGATAAAATCGAAGGATCGGTGGACCTATAATATGTTTTCGTCTAAAAAACATAAGAATAAGATTTTTTTTTGCAGTACGTCAAAAAGACCGAAGCTTATTTGTTCGAAACTGTTACCCTTTCTGTTATTTTGTAGGTCACGGACACCTTTCTATCACAGGTCCAGCGAGGGAGAGAGAAGTACGTTTTTCGAGCAACGGAAATTTAGAGCGCGTCCTACCCTTCTGGCAATAGTAACTATTAGTTAAAGTTCAAGTTCGTTTGGTGCACTAAATCAACTCATAGTTAGCTGAACCTATAGAGAGGAACACTTGAGATACTAGGACTAGCCACGGACATACACTTTATTGAACAAACCGGATGTGAAAGCAACAACTAGTTCGCAAACTAAACGACAATAAACAAACTTCAATTTCAAATCTGACTGAGTCACGAACAGACCCAGATATCAAAATATTAATAGAAAAAAAAGAGAAAAAAAAATTGTTTCCAAAATGATATCCATATGCACTATATCTATATGCGCATTCCAGCATCGAGGAATTGCAACCTTCGGAGCAAATTTAGATCTTACAGAATAATACCGGTCGATATAGATTATATTTTGTTATTCTTTTGATTTTTTTCTTGTATCATGATCATGTAGTTGCAGAGCAAGAGGAAAGAAGTTAAGGTTTGAGAAATAAGTTGGTATTTTACTTTTGTCATATTTGTATTTGAAAATATTTGAATAAAATGTAAACTGTTGAAGAACGGGAAGAATTCCGTTCCAACCCCGTGAAAAGTTACTACGCGAACCGTTCCAACCTTCTCGAAATAGTAACTATTTGCTTACCACGCTCGGAAGCGTAGTTAGCGTGGTAAGTACGATAAAAAAAAAAACGCTTTCGCTGAACGACCTGCGCCCTATCTCAAATACACCGTGTCTTTCTAAGGTGTTTGAAGGTTTCATTTATGAATATCTATTCGAAGACATCGAAGCAAATTTAGATCCCCGGCAATTTGGGTTCCGGCCCGAACACAACACCACCCACTATCTCGTAAGCCTCATTGATGATCTGATGAGACATCTCGAGAAAGATGAGGCATACGCAGAAGTGCTAATCAGTGACATCGTAAAGGCTTTCGACAGCCTTAATCACCGAGTAGCCATTAACCGAGCGAAAGAAATGGGCGCTCGGCAGTTTCTTTTGCGTATGGTAGCCAGTTTCTTGCACAAACGGAGGCAGTGTGTCGCGCTCGGAGACAAAGAAGTATCTGAATTTGCTGAAATTTGGTGTGGAGCCCCTCAAGGGACAAAATTAGGACCGCTACTTTTCCTGATCGTGTTCAACTCCGTCCTAGCAGAATCACAGAGTCGCTACAAGTTCGCCGACGACCTGTCGAGCATTTCATTCCGAACTTCAACTAGGGTCGCAGAGGAAATCACCATCTCATCTATATTTTCCAAGCTAAAACGCGACCTTCAAGATGTCATGCTTACTGTTAGCGAAACAAAGAGCCATGTGTTACAAGTTAGCTTCTTAAAATCTGCGATCCCCCCGCAAGACGATATTGGACTAGACATCAAGGATCAAATAAAAATTTTGGGGGCGATTTTCAAAAGCAACCTTAAATGGGATCCGCATGTTGAATCCATTCTCCAAAAGGCTGCCCTATGTCTGAAATCATTTGCATGCCTTACCCGATTCAATATCAACGTCTCAATTATGCGTGGGCTATACTGCATGTACGTCCGGTCCCAGACCGAATACGCCTGTCCAGCTTGGCATCCAGGACTAACTGCTGTGCAAACCGAAAAACTTGAAAATGTCCAGAAACGGGCATGTAAAATTATGCTTGGGGCTAATTACATGTCCTATGATGACAGCCTGCAAAAACTGAGGCTGCAAAGGCTGGCCGAAAGGCGTCACGACCTCACCATGCGCTTCGGGAAACAATGCCTGCAGTCCGAGGCTCACCGTAAAATCCTGCCTGATTTTCAAGAGGCACGCAGCAGTGGGCCGAGTACTCGTCGAGGAATCCTCACTTCAAGATGCCAACTCCTCTGTCCCCCGCCCCGAAAATCTTCAAAGAGATACCTATCGTCCTTCGTCCCTTACTTCGTGGGCCACTTCAATGACGAATCGATGGGAAAAACGTTAGACGTCTGAAATGTTAATTAATTGTATATAGTATAAATCGTTTTATTTTTGTAACGTATGACGTCCGCCGCTAGCCACGTGCTATAATGGAAATAAAGAGTTTATTATTATTATTAAGTCAGTGACGTGATCGGTCCGGCCAGCCCGCGGCACGATATTTAGCCGAAAATAGAAAACTGTGTTCCAGCCTTGACGCCAAGAAGCCAGGATTCGTGACGTCATGCGTAGTAACTACGGTAAGTAGGGTGGAACACACTCATAGTTAAAATATAATCAATATTCTTACACTCCATTCCGCGTCCCTTCCATCTTGATATTCGTCACGACATCTATCAGCTTCACAACCAAAAGCTCTTGAATCAGCTTATCTACTCTCCTCTGACCGAGTCTGGGGGAGAGAGGTATGTTCACATTAGACTGCGCCACCCTCCCAAACTGAAGGAGCTGTCGTAAGCGGGGAAGACCCATGGTGATGTTGACGTCACTGCTTCCCGCCAAGTGAAAGGTGTTCAGGGTCATCTGGGTAGATGGCTCTCCGATCGACTGCAAGAATTACAATCAGTAACAAGAGCTGTAAGCTCATATGGCACTTGCATGGGTTGAGATGTATTATTTGATTAAAAGTAATTTTCGACTGCGCGGTTCAGATGCGCACTTTAAGGAAGCTAGAGAAAAAGTATTTTATCGTAGAACTTGGCTGTAATGATGCGCACTTTAAAGGCACTAGAAATTCATCTGTAAGGAAGACCCTTGAGGCAAAAACGATATCAGGCTCTTAGGGATCATTGATATATACGTATGATCAAAAGTATTTTTTTCCGCTAATGCGGGTAAAATGCGCACTTTAAGGGTGCTAGAAATTTTTTTTTTTTTTGCAAAACCCTTGTGGCACAAATGATCATAGGTTGAGATGTATCGTTTGATAAAAAGTACTTTTCGACCTTGCGGTTAAGATGCACACTTTAAGGGAGCTAGAACTTCATTTGTAAGCAAAACCCTTGAGGCAAAAATGATCATGGACTCATGCGGATCATGGAAATGCATATTTTGCTTATAAGCATTTTTCTTAATTTGCGGTCATGATTGGTACTTTAGGGAATGGTCGGATTTGAAAAGTGGCGATATCTCAGCCAATCTTGTCGAATTTCTAATATTCCAGCCAAATTTCATCGTCCTAGCACATCTGGAAGTACCTTAACTCGCGATCACCGGAATTCCGGACCCGCCCCTCAAACTCCCCCCGCAGTCGCCGGAGCCAATCCGGTTCGGTTTTGGACTTGTTTGTTATTCCCACAAAGTTCCATCCCGATCTCTCCAGTCCAATCCGGTTACGTATTCCCCCCCCCCCCAATTGTTGTCGGATCCGGTCCGGACATGAAAAAGATCACCACAGGCCCTCTGTTCAGTTATTAAATTTCACTCGAATCCGATCACCCGTTCCTAAGTTCCCCCTCCCTCCGATCCCCCCACGACTATCGGATCAAGTGAATTTTTATTTACAAGTTAGTTTGATCGGGTCCCTGATACCTGATACGCCTCCCAAGTTTCGTCGTGAAAATCCCAAAAACTGTCATCACCAGAATTCCGGGAAACTCCCCTCCACCTCCCCCCCAAGTGTCCGGGTCCAGTCCAAACGTATAAACGATTTATATGGAGCAGATTCTTGTTCTTCCCAGAAAGTTTTACTCCAATCCCTCCACTATAACCGTCTCTCGAGATTTCCGGTCTCCCCCCCCCCAACTCCCCATAGCTGTCGAATCCGGTTCGGACTTCAAATGGAAGATCAGAGATATGTCATTCATTCAGGTATTAAGTTTCGTCCCAATCCGATCTCGAAAGTTACACAACACTCAATTTTCCATATTCCCCCGCACTGAATCACATATACAAACCCCTTTGACCCTCGAATGCACTAGCTCTTTCCGATGTTAACAGAGTGATCCGATGCAAAGAGTGACGTCACGCCGTGCGCAGACCTACTAGTAAGAAGAAAGGGGTAGGGAATTTACAAAAACTACTAAATTCTCAGGATTCCAAGGCCCACCACTCCCCCCCAGATGGTCGGATCGTGAAACTGATTATTTCCAGGTTAGTTATATCGGGTCCCTGATATGCCTGCCAAGTTTCATCGTCCTAGCACATCTGGAAGTACCCTAACTCGAAAACAGTGGACCGACCGACCGACCGACCGACAGACCGACCGACAGACCGACCGACCGAAAAGCGATCGGTATATGGCACTTGAGCGGAGCTGCAAGTGCCATAAAAACACGAAGAGCGTGTTCCACCCTACTTACCGTAGTTACTACGCTAGTCAGCGCAGTTACTACGCTAGGCTCGAACGCTCTTTTCTTTTTTCGGTCAAATATCAGCCCGCGGGATGATCGGACCAATCACGTTACAGAGATGCGTAGTTACTACGCTCCCGAGCGTGGTAAGCAAATAGTTACTATTTTGAGAAGGATGGAACGGTCAGCGTAGTAACTTTTCGTGAGGCTGGAACGGAAATAGTAACTAATAGTTACTATTGGTAGAGGGGTGGAACACGCTCGTGGTGATCTGCAGGACGGACACCTCGCACTACTTAGAGCGTGTTCCACCCTACTTACCGTAGTTACTACGCTAGGCTGGAACGCTTTTTTAATTTTTCGGCCAAATATCAGGCCGCGGGCTGATCGGACCAATCACGTTGCAGAGATGCGTAGTTACTACGCTAACTACGCTCCCGAGTGTGGTAAGCAAATAGTTACTATTAGACTATTTTCAGAAGGTTGGAACGGTCAACGTAGTAACTTTTCGTGAGGTTGGAATGGAAATAGTAACTAATAGTTACTATTGGTAGAGGGGAGGAACACGCTCTTACTGTTTACGTTCCAGTATTCAAAACAATTGGAACACCGTAGAACTAGGCTCTGCTTTTGACAAATTGTCAAAGGTTTTGTCTGTTCCCGGGCCGACACTGTCAGAAGTTTCATAACAGATAACACGAGGATGCGCGTTTTCAACAGATATAAGGCATATTCTCGCCGTTCCCCGAGGACTCCTCGGGGAATCGAAGGGAACGGCGAGAATACAGGGACTCACTCCACGCGGACTCCGCGTACAGAAAACAGCGAGAACATGGGGAATGCTTCCGAAGCGGATTTTGTTCTTAAAACAAACATGCAATTGACAAAATTAGTCTGGATCTCCTTTATTTTTGGTTTTGTTTATTCTGATTATTTTCAATTGATTTTACATTGCACCAACACCATCAAAAATTTATTCCCCTCTGAATCTGAAAGGGAGTCCTTTTTTATGATGGTGATGATAATCGGAGCATTCCCCGTCAGTGGGGACTCGCGAGAATACGGGTAGTGAGTCCGCGGGACAAACAAAAACTCGGGGACTCGTCAAGTGGAGTCCTCGGGGAACGGCGAGAATAGGCCTATAGTGCATAACAGACAACACTTTGGATGTTATCTGTTGTGTTTAAAAACGTTATTCATGAAATGTTATGAATGATTATGAATGTTATCTAATGAATGATATGCGAAGACTCGCCTATAATGCGCCCAGAAAATAGTGAATCGTGGGAAGTGAGGTGTCACTAGCGGGTTTAGAATGTAGCATATGATATTTGGGTCTCCGGGTTTAAGAATTAATGAATGCAATTACGGAAATAGGTTGCATTGGCACTTGGCAGTATAGGTACGGTGGGTCCTTTAAGACTCATGCCGGAAGCCGTTACAGCAGCGAGAGACTCGTCAGCTGCCTCCTCTGGGCGCGGTGTAGCGACAGGGCAGTCGCTCTCGAGTAGCCGACTGTGGATATCGTCTTCCACCTGGTGCATGGCGTATCCACCCCTAAATGTAATAACCGACCGACCACAGTGTGCAAGCCGGTCGAAAAGCAAGCCGGATGGCGGTCCTTCAAGCGTTGGGCGAGTATCCGCTAACCCACCTGACGGTCAAGCTTCTCTTGGCTTCTGATTATTTTTAATTTTTTTTCTGCTGTTACCCTGCATTCTTAGTCTGCCTACTTTCCTCTGTACCTTGACCGGGTCTCTGCCTACTTTCCTCTGTACCTTGACCGGGTCTCTGCCTACTTTCCTCTGTACCTTGACTGGGTCAGACTACAGGCGTGCGTTCTCGCCATTCCCCGAGGAGTCCTCGGGGAACGGCGAGAGTAGAGGGAGTCACTACACGCGGACTCCGCGTACAGAAAACAGCGAGAAGACGGGGAATGCTTCTAAAATGGATTTTGTTCGAGAAAAATATGCAGTTAACGATATTAGTCTGGATCCAGTTTATTTTTGGTTTTGTTTATTCTGATTGTTTTTAATTAGTTTTGCATCGCACCAACGCCAGCAAAAATTGATTCCCCTCCGAATCTGCAAGGGAGTCCTTTTTGATGATGGTGATGATAATCGAAGCATTCCCCGTCCGTGAGGACACGCGATAATACGGGGAGTGAGTCGGGGAACGGCGAAAATACGCCTTACGAAAATAAAAATATAAACACTTTACATCACTTTCATGATACCGAAAGTATTCCAACAGAATAAACAGAGGATTCGAAGGGAATCATGAAACAACAGAAAAGGAATTTGATTCAATTTATTATGTAAAAAGAAAGCTGAAACATTTGGCTCTCAGTCGATATCAAGCTCTTAATATATTATTTCCCTTCGACTGGTTTAGAGGCGAGAAACAAAAGCAAGGTAGGCCTAGTCTAGAATTTAGAAAACTCAAGGAAACATCCCTCTACCTACTAATCATCAGAAATTATTCTTACGTGCGCTGCGGCTACTCCTATTGGTTCTCCTGGTTCTAGTGCTGACATTTTGAAAAGTAAGTCCATCGTTCTGAGAAACTTGTCCTTGGTTTCGGGGTCGTGTGTCCGGGAATCGGCGAAGTCCTACATGAAGTAATAGAAGTTTTATAAAGCAGGACTTGTAACCTAAGTATTCCTTCAGCCTAAGCTGGCTGCGGATCATTTTTGGTGGTACTATAAACGGATTAGTCCATTTCGGCCATTCTTGACAAGGGTCCTCTTCAGGCCGACCCTATAGAAGGATGCACTGGGCAGTGGAAAAAGGAAAAATAAAATAAAAATAACACGCATTCCAATCACGTTGGCAATTAGGTAATACCGTCCAGACGTGTTGTTTATCGTCATCCAATCTAGAAATAGGGGTTCTGCATTGGTTCAATGTGGTTCCAAGAACAAGGTAATTTACGGACACTACAGAGGTACCACAGAGCTTGACCGTGACAGGCATAACTCAGGGGATGTGCGACCGGCAATTGGTTTTGTCAGCCAAGGGCGACCATTTCTGACAATTCAAGTGCTACTTCTTATACTTTATTTAAGAACTACTTCTGGTATGGTACCTAAGTGTACATTTTTGGTCAGGTAGGACTAGGTACTACGTGAGAGAAACCTCATATTGTCCCTACTTCTTACGCTTTATTTATGTACAAATATTACAATGAAGTTTTACCCCAGTGTTTTTCTCAGTATTTTTCCCGTGCGTCATCTTTACATGAACATGGAACTCGTAGTTCGCAGTTGATTCGTAGGCCGGTTGTAGTTACTAGTAGATCGACATTTAGCATTAGACATGTTGGGCCTTTAGTATGGGAAGGTTTATCGACTGAGCTAAGTTCATGTAGTGTTTTATTGGATTTCCGTAGCATGTTAAAGGTTCATTGTTTTGATGTCTATGAATTTGATGCGTTATTCTCAGCCGTTTAAGTTGTGTTTTTGTTAGTTTTTTTATTTTTTTTATTTTGGATAGTTATTAGTGATTCTGGTTGAAAAGGTTTTTTTTTTCTGGTTCGGCGTCCCAGACCGGGTAAGTCAAGCTCCTTTCTTTCTTTCTTTCCTTTTTTCTTTATTTTTTTTCGAAGATTTTGTTGTTGTTGATGTTTTGTTTTGAGGGTAATTAGTCCCTTACAGGTTCGCCTCTAGGCATTGAAGATTCTAGTTTTTTTTAATAAACCCTTCATTCATTCAGGATAATTTTTCGGAAAAAAAATTAACTAGACTAAAAAAAAAGGAGAAATTTGCGGAGTGGACATTTACGACCTTCAAAGGACAGACATGGCCACCGCAATGCGTAAGCGGGTTTAGGGCAAAGTTCGGGGTTCCATAAATTGCAAGGAAGGCAACTCTTGTGCTAGGGCACAACAATTGACAAGGGTCTTGCACTGGCATGATTTATCGGGGATCTACTATGCCCCTTAGTTTCTCGACAACGCGCAGCTGCGAAATAAAGTAAAAGGTTCTCAGCGGGCTCTACAATGTAATAATATGTAATGTACTATGTAATCTGATTTGGTCTTATATAAAATAAAATAGGACAATATGAGGTTTCTCTCGCGTAGTACCTAGTCCTACCTGACCAAAACTGTACACTTAGGTACCATACCAGGCAGTGAAGAAAAACCCTATATAAAAACCCTATATAAAAGGGGCAGAGATGGGCGAATCCGGATTCCGGAATCGAATCCGGGATTCCTTTAGGCCGGATTCGAATCTTCTGCTTGTCAGGCTGGATTCGGATTAGGACTCGGATTCCAGACCCTGAATCTTACGAACCCGCTCCAGTTTCTAATCTTTTCCAAATTTTTACACACTTTGATTAAGGTATTGTGCTTAACGAGCGAGCCCCAAATTCATTTCTGGTTGCCGAGAGGAAACCCGTACTATAACAACCACACAAGAAACGTAGAAACATGGTTTACATTGTCCAATTAAACGTCTCATTTGCCTTGGGCAACATTTTTTGTTAAGGTCGGATTCGAATCCGGATTCGAATCCTCAGCACGAAATGGTTGATTCGGAATCGGATTCGTACCTAGCTCTGGATTCGGATTCGAATCGTTTCATGATCGGATTCGCCCACCTCTGAAAGGGGGGTGGAAGTAGCTTTATTAAAGAGTAGATACATACAGAACTCATACCATAGGACATGTAATGGAAGGCCCGTGAATATCTAAGTTACGAGAAACTTAGGACTATAACCATAGTTTATTTCGTAATTTTTTCGTTCAGGCTATGGTGATACGATATGATGATATGATATATAATTTGCACAAAAAGCCCGAGGGCCATGGCAAAACAAAACAAAAAATACAAAACAACAAAAATTTTCGCCAAATTCCAACTAATAGACAGGGACCAAGAAGCCTCGTGGGATTATTGTGTTATATTAGCCTGATGTGGGGGATTTTGTTCATTTTTTATTATTAAAAGACTGCGAACTGCGATACATGGAATTGCACACAATCAAGAAATCTAATCGTGCTTGCAATTAGTCGGTACACTGTCAGAAGTTATAGCAGATAACACAAGGATGCGCGGTTTCAATAGACATCACTCAACAGACAACACTTCGCGACAAACGTTATGCATAAAATTTGATGCATAACGTTTGCCGCGAAAACAGATTACATCTTAAGTGTTATCTGTTGAAACCGCGCATCCTTGTGTTGTCTGTGTACCAGTAGGACGCACAATTACATCAAACTACTTCGTACATATACGCCTCCAAGCTCTTAGCACCAAACCTTGTATGCGGCGAATTATCAATTATCTGTTGACTACTTCAACAGTTCCTAGTTGAACACAGTCGCTGTGACAGCTTGAGTCAGGAATACGGTATTTACCTGAACTTTTTGCTTAAACTTGTCAGAGGTGGCACCGAGGCAGGTAAACGGAGGCACATGGTGGAGAAGAGGGCGGGCCTCGCCGTATTTGGCTTCTTCCTTCTTCATCTGCAACAAAAAATCATTGTGGGATCAATTCAGTCAATGCGCGAAAAGCTATAAAAGTACAGGGGCACAACAAGTTAAAGATCTGTCGATCTCCGCATGAACAACACTTTTCTTTTAAAGGACCCTTCTTGCTTTTTGGGATCCCAAAACGTAAGTGGCGGGATACCTATGACATCGCAAAAAATGTCCGTCTGTCCGTCTGTCTGTAAGCACGATAACTCTCGAAGGGATTGAGATATTTTGATGAAACTTGGCGGGAGGATTGTTTGGGTCAAAGTACAGGTCAAGTTCGAAGATGGGCTCTGTAGCCCTATATTTGAGGGTGGGGGAGGGGTTTGTAATTAATAGGTAAAAAAAAATATCTTTTTTAATCTACTGAGATAGTTGATTTAGGGGTAAGGAGACATGCTGAATCCGAATATGAAAGTTACTTTCTCACCGGACAAGTAGTTCACCCGGAATCCGGCGAAAACCGGACACAAAATTTGTTGACCCCCGCTACCCCTTTTCTCAGTAAAGCTCTGCGCGGGATTAGTATAGCCTAGCTCTGCGCAGAGCTTACGTAAGAGAGAGAGAGCTAGTGCGATCAGGGTCGAAGGGGTTGGTATAATGGAAAAGAGTAGGTGGTTGCGGGCTATATAACAGTTGGAAAGTTTACAGGGGTTGACAACTTCAGTAGTAGGGTACACACTGAAACCAAAAATAGGCCGATCTCAATTGTGAGACAAGTGGGGGACTTCTAATGGTCTCATGGTCTGATAATAGGCTGTTAGACCATAATCATCTTCGGCAGTGAGGGGTTAGCAGTTTCGTCTACTTGGTGTACCGACAATTTGTTTTCAGTGCTTTATGTGGTACGAAGAATTTGGTACCACGTCTATCACGAGGACATGGAGTCGTAAGTAAGAATCGGTTGCTAGAATCTTTGGTGATGAGGGGTTGCCAACTTTTGCTAGTTGGTATACCTTTTATTTTTTGCCAGTGTACTTCATTGTAAGAACGATATTGTAAGAACGATACTGTGCCATGTCTATCACGGGGAGATGGACTTGTAAGTAAGAATCGGTTGCTAGAAGGGCTTCGCGAGGGGCTTGAAACTTTAAACTTTGATCTGTTTCTAAATATTACAAGTAAAGAGTATTGATCTATCAACATCATATAGTATTTGACAGTGCAAAAACGGATACGTCAGCTAAATTTTATTCGAGCTATATTTCGGCCCTTCTTGGCAAGGGTCCTCTTCAGGCTCAAAACCGCTCAAGTTGGAAAAACGAAACTTGTGATAACCATATCATCATATAGTAGATTTTTGGATCCCATCGACACCTTTGGTCTTGTTATATTCGCCCTAGCTCCCTTAAAGTTTAACTGAAAAGCCAACTTATATTTGTGTCATTTAATTCAATACACTTAATTATTTGGATTCTGCAAAGGGATTTTTTATTTTCTACTATCTGCACTATTTATGACGTTCAGAGTATCTGCGGGCGTCCCCACAGCGTAAATTCTACTATGACGCGGGACATATTAATCTCAAAACAAACGCGACTTTTCAGTCGGCAGTGGTGAGATTGGTGAAGATTGCTTAGGGCCTGAACAATTTTTTGTTATTAATCTTTCTCGTAAGGCATACAACAAAAGTAACAGGCGCATAAGGGTACCACAAATCCCACGGAAATTCCACTATTTGAAAATCGACTATTCGCGAACAGCGGAACAACGAAGTAACGCATTTTCAGCGGGTTTTCAAGCCAATTTAAGTGAAAAAGTTATGGGTAACTAGATTGTCCTATCCCAGCCCTTTCCGGTTAAACTTTAAGGAGTTTTAAGCTCCTGAAATACCACCTTTTGCCATTGTTTCGATTTACGTCGACTACTTTTTAGCGCTTTTTCAACCTAGCCGAGTTTTTCCAGTCACGCAATGCAAACTTCGCCGAAAGATTCAAGATCCGCCGACAACTATTTCACACATAAAGATATGAGAAGCTTCAAAGTGTTGTTTTTGGGATCCCAAAACGTTAGTGACGGATACCTATGACATCATAAAAGTTGTCCGTCTGTCCGTCCGTCCGTCCGTCTGTCTGTAAGCACGATAACTCTCGAAGGGAATGAGATATTTTGATGAAACTTGGTGTGAGGATTCTTTGGGTCAAGAGTAAGGTCAAGTTCGTAGATGGGCACTGTAGCCCTACATTTAGGGGTGGGGGAGGGGGTTTAAATTAAGGGACAAACAAAATATTTTGAAACAGCTAATGTGATAGTCGATTATGGGGTAAGAAGACATGCTGAACACGATAGTGAAAACCATTTTCTCGCCGGACAACTAGTTCGCCCGGAATCCGGCCAAAACCGGAAAGTTTCTTAAAAGTAAAAGTTTTATTTGAAGTTAATTAGATGTTCGATTTAGGGGTAAGAAGACATGCTGAACACGATGGTGAAAACCATTTTTTGACCGGACAAGTAGTTAGCCTGGAATCCGGCCGAAACCGGAAAATTTGTTCAAAGCAAAAGTTTTATTTGAAGTTGATTAGACGTTCGATTTAGGGGTAAGAAGACATGCTGAACACGGTGGTGAAAACCATTTTCTCGACGGACTAGTAGTTAGCCCGGAATCCGGCCGAAACCGGAAAATTTGTTAAAAGCAAAAGTTTTATTTGACGTTGATTAGATGTTAAGTCTAGGGGTAAGAAGACATGCTGAACACGATGGTGAAAACCATTTTCTCGCCGGACAAGTAGTTCGCCCGGAATCTGGCCGAAACCGGAAAATTTGTTAAAAGTAAAATTTGTATTTGAAGTTGATTAGATGATAGATTCAAGGGTGAGAAGAGAAGCTGAATCTGTATATGACAATCGTTTTTTACCCTGACATATACTTCGTCCGGAATCCGGTTGAAACCGGATTTTTTTTATAAGTTAAAGTTTTATTTGAAGTTGATTAGACGTTCTTTATAGGGATAAGGAGATGCGCTGAATTCGTTTCTGAACTATCTTTTTGGGATCCCAAAACGTAAGTGGAGGGATACCTATGACATCGCAAAAGTTGTCCGTCTGTCCGTCCGTCCGTCCGTCTGTCCGTCTGTCTGTAAGCACGATAACTCTCGAAGGCAGTGAGATATTTTGATGAAACTTGGTGTGGGGATTCTTTGGGTCAAGAGTAAGATCGAGTTCGTAGATGGGCCCTGTAGCTTTACATTTAGGGGTGGGGGAGGGGGTTTAAATTAAGGGGCAAGCAAAATTTTTTTAAACAGTTAATGTGATAGTCGATTATGGGGGTTTGTTAAAAGTAAAAGTTTTATTTGAGCTTGATTAGATGTTTGATTTTGGGGTGAGAAGCCATGCTGAACACGAATATGAAAACCATTTTATCGCCGGACAAGCAGTTCGCCCGGAATCCGGCCACAACCGGAAAGTTTGTTAGAAGTTACAGTTTTATCTGAAGTTGATTAGTTGTTTGATGTAGGGGTAAGAAGGCATGCTGAACAAGAATACGAAAACCATTTTATCGCCAGACAAGTAGTTCGCCCGGAATCCGGCCAAAACCGGAAAATTTGTTAAAAGTAAAAGTTTTA
The DNA here is from genome assembly GCA_023053555.1 of Branchinecta lindahli. Taxonomy (NCBI): domain Eukaryota; kingdom Metazoa; phylum Arthropoda; class Branchiopoda; order Anostraca; family Branchinectidae; genus Branchinecta; species Branchinecta lindahli. Next base: position 14,946,876 of record JAKZAO010000008.1, on the reverse strand, counting down.
TTTGAAGTTGATTAGATGATAGATTTAGGGGTAAGAAGAGATGCAGAATCCGTATATGACAATCACTCTTTAGCTGGACATATAGTTCGTCCGGAATCCGGCTGAAACCGGAAAATTTGTTAGAAGTAAAATTTTTATTTGAAGTTGATTAGATGTTGGATATAGGGGTAAGGAGATACGCTGAATCCGATTTTGAGATTTAGCTTTTCGCCGGACAAGTAGTTCTTGAATTTCGCCAAAACCGCAAAATTCACAAAAGTAAGCTAGGATCGTTTCGATCGGCTTATAGAGGAAAATGCACATGCTGAATCCATATCTGAGCTTGGATTTCTTAATGAGTAGCTGTTTGTCCCGGCGAAGACTGGATCTGGTTTACCCTGACATATACTTCGTCCGGAATCCGGTTGAAACCGGATTTTTTTTATAAGTTAAAGTTTTATTTGAAGTTGATTAGACGTTCTCTATAGGGATAAGGAGATGCGCTGAATTCGTTTCTGAACTATCTTTTTTTGGCTGGACAAGTAGTTCGCTCGGAATTCGGCCGAAAACGGAAATTCGGCAGAAGTAAAGCAGGTAGTTTCGATCAGTATCGTCAAAATAAATATGGCTTATACAGGTATATCTGAAATTAATTTTCTCAGATGATTAGCCTGGCGAAGACTGGATCTGGCGTAGACAAGACGTAGTCAGGACGTAGTTGTCTGAGTCAAATATTAAATTTTTGGGATCCCATCGAAATCTTTGATCTTGTTCATTTTGGAAGACATGGTTGGCAATTAGGTCTATCTTCTGTTTTGTTTTGCTTGATTTTCCCACTTTTTAACCAGGGCACGTCCAGCTCTCAAATATTTTGCGTCCAGCCGCCGCGTCGGTCGAGCGGAAGGGCTGGATAGAGTTGACAAGAAACACGATATTTCTGAGCCATTTCTTCGTGAACAGATCATTTCTAGTAAGAGTTGTGCTTTAACTCTCAGCGGCAAGCACTCGTTTGGTATCTGCAGGCCGGGCAATACGGCATGGCTTTGTTTCTGTCCAACCGTGATCGCTTCAGACACCTTGGGCAAACGGACGGACAATTTCAGCAAAGTTATAGGTATCTTGAAATTACATTCTGATATCCCCAGAAGACTCAATATAAAAACAGTAATTGCCAACAGACGTTATTTTACGGTTAGAAGTAGTAAAGTAACGAAGATTTTAAGGTAAAAAAGGAAGGTGCCACACCTGTGTCAACTGTCAGGGAGAGGAGGGATTTGAAAGAAAGAAAAGAAATAATAAGACCTCACAGATTCAGTGACGAGAGATGACAACTTGACCGGCGACAAGCTCTGCGCGCGTTCTCTCAGCGACGCAACGGCTAGGTAGGTCTCTGTAAGCTGTGGGTTTTGTCAGGGTCAAAACACAATGGATTGGTCAGGTCAGTGGATTTTGTCAGGGTCAAAACACAATGAATTGGTCAGGTCAAGTATCTGATCCAGTCATACACAAATCCTCAAACTCTAGACATGCCCCATCGTATGGGCATGGTACCCCTATACGAATCTGTCGAACTGAGAATCTGAAATGAAAATCTGCTTCTCAAACAGATTTGTGCAGGGGTACCTTGCTGCAGAGCATGCTGCCCCAACGTATGAGCACCATGGCCATATTCACCATGGGTATATTCTGCACAACTCTTATTGATGGAGTGAGTATCCCATTTACGCAGTTATCACTACCCATCTGGGATAAGATTCCGATCTTTTTGGTTTCCCAGGTGGATAGGTGATGTTCGTTCTGTTACTGTTTGTTTTCTTGTATTAGGCTAGTCAATATGGGATTTCATTTTCCGGATTAAAGAGTTAATGAATGAATTAATATGCTGGAGCACCATGCCCAAAAATTGAGGATTTGTGTATGGCTAATCCAATCTGAGGGGGGATTCGAGTATTAGTGAGATAACCGTTATAGAAAATCTAAAACAGGAAACTAAGCTTTTCGCTTGCACTTTAAATACCTTCTTTCTGGCTCGTTTTAGCCTCTTCTTATCCTGATCCCCTCCTAGGGCAGATATCTTCGCTAGTTTTGGTTCGTAGACATGGAGATTGTTGGCGATCAGACTGAAGTGATTGTCGTGATACAGAGTGTCTGATTTGGATGGATCGATGCCGTCGGAGCCATACAAGGCCTATGAATGGAAAGCAACTGATGCAACAACAAAAAAATCACAGAGAGCAAGAAGAAAGGGGGAGACTAATGCAGTCTACCACAAATCCCTGATTTTGGGAAAGCCTATGACAAACGCTGGGTATATCTAGCGTTTGGTATACCCTATGCCTAACGCTGGATACACTATGCCAAATGCTGGATACAGGGACTCAATCAAATATTGATGATTTTAGTGAAGCTAAAAAATCAACTAATCAGAATTCATCCGTATTGAGGTAGGTCAGGATTAAGATGCCAACACCTATCCGGCGTTTGGCATAGGGTGTCCAGGGTTAAGCATAGGCTATGTCAAACGCTAGGTATATCCAGCGTTTGGCATAGAGTATCCAAAAATCAGGGGTTTGTGGTTGACTGAACTAATGCCTAAAGCAAGCTACAAGCCCTGGAGTTTCAATGGAGTTTGGGACGTGGGATTGTCTGATCACTTTCTAGTTTCGATCATTTCCCGACCAGGCATAACGACAACGCACTGTTTCGGATCGTCTACTGGCTTTCTGAATATTCCATACATTTCCACAGTTGAATGGATAACGTCCAGACGACATCCTCGCCATCCATCAACCCTATGATCTGAGGGCGATGACACTAAGTCTACCTGACAAGGCATCCACGCGCCAGAGGGTCCATTCTAAGTATTCTCAGGGACCCATACATTTCCTGTAATGACTCGCCACTTCAGGGGGCTTGTCAGTAAGAGATTTCTGATGCGCTCTTGACCGAGCGTCAGATAGTTCGAGAAATACCCAAGGGGATAGAATATTGCCTTGAGGGAGGAGTCTCTCTGGTCTCACGTCCAAGGAGGCCCGGGATTGGCTCTATCTGAGAAAGAACGCCGATTCGACCCAAGTGGAATTTTTGGAAACTAGGTGAGGCTCGGGCAACATAGCAACATGGAAGCATAGGAAATAACAAGCCCCCTGAATGGGGAGTCATTACAGGAAATTTATGGGTCCCTGGTATTCTGCACAACTATACAGCCCAATTTTACCCTAAACCATGAGGTCGTACTTGCGTTTCAACCTGCTACCAATAGCTAGTAAAAGCTAGCATTCATGTTCTATCCTGTCTGAAATGGTATCCAGATTGGCACGACGTTGGTAACTTGTGTTAGCTACTGGTAGGACAGAACAAGACCAAAGGTTTCGATGGGATCCCAAAAATTTAATATTTGATCCAGACAATTGGGTCTTGTATTCGCCAGATGCAGTTTTGTTTGCCCCTTAATTTAAACCCCCTACCCTACCCCTAAACGTAGAGCTACAGAGCCCATCTACGAAAACGACCTTACTCTTGACCCAAAGAATCCTCCCACCAAGTTTCATCAAAATATCTCATTCCCTTCGAGAATTATCGTGCTTACAGACGGACGGACAGACGGACAACTTTTGCGATGTCATAGGTATCCCTCAACGAACATCGTGATTTTACAAAAATCTTTTCGTCTACTCAAGGACGGTGCATCCGACTTTTCCTAAACGTCCAATAATCCTATAGGCTATAGCCTATGTTTTTGTCTTCAAATAATCCCTTTAACTACAACAGCAGACGGTCAAAGAGTATAGAAGTGCAAAATAGGCTTACCTGAACCAGACGATTGGCTGAATCGCGGACGGATCCGTCATGGTAAATGGTGAGGTCTTCCAACTTCTTCATCAAAGCTCGCTGGAGATATCCGGACGTTGCGGTTTTGACAGACGTGTCGACAAGACCCTGCAGGAGTAATTATCAGTCAACTATTAAGTATCAGTCCACGAGGACCCTCACCAAGAAGAGCCGAAATATCGCTGACGAACTTATCTGAATTATCCGTTTAACGTCCATTTTTATATATCATTTACGGTCCAAGAGAACATGTTATGCTTACCCAAATGACACGGAACTTGGAAGAGGTATAACGGTACAAAAACACAGACAGAGTAGTTATAAACGAAGTTCAAAACTGGACACAAAACTGCATAAATTTTTATCCATAGGACAAGTCGTCCACCACTATTTGTCGACACTCCGATTTACTTATGTCAAGCAGGGACCCATAAATTTGCCACGTTCCAATGGCGTTCAAGACCAAATAGACAAAATTTGGGATTGGCTGCTGGCGTCTTGAGGGAGGAGTCTGATACTGATACTTTATTGTAAAACGAAACTTTCACAGCATTAGATTGCCGAACTTGTCGTTTTCGTCAGGTACACCATAATTACAAAACATTTAATAAGGCGGTTGTACATAATAATCTCTTTGGCGCACACGTCCAATGAGGCAAACAAGAATGCCGATCGACTCAAGCGGGGATTTTTGGAAACTGGATTTGGTTCGGTCATCATAGCAATATAGAAGCATAGGAAATGACAAGTAAAGGAAATTTATGGGTCCCTGGTTCAAGTCAGGTCTACGCAGGACCTTAAATTAAGCAAAACTTTGGGCAATAGCAAAATTTTCGAATTCTTCGTTCCACAACTTTTAGCATTTGTTCATAGATTACTATAGGACAAATCTTAAAGACAAAATATTTCGGAACCTTTTCGCCTGGCCCCCTTTCAGGGCGACAAACTGAAAACGTCACTTACACTTCTGCCCGCCATGGTGGTGAACACCATCTCCGTTGGGTCCAGACCCGACGAGTACGAGTTCATGACGAAACCATTTGACTTCATAGACGGCTCCCATGGATCTCTATTTGGCAGTGTCTGACCTGAAGATGGTAAACACAAAAGTTAATCATCAAAGAAATTTTTGCAGGAAGACGAAAGTGTCTGCTGCTATTGTACAGATTATACAGATCGATACTTTATTACAAAACGATCTTTCACAACATTGACTGCCGTTAACTTGTCGTTTTTGTCAGGTACATTGTAAACAAAGCAATGGTCAGGAAATCACACGTCAAAAACACTACAAAACTAAAACATTCTAGGGGTTACATTCGTCAATTATTCAAGATTTCAACGAACACTGGTACAAAAGCTCTCCCGGCTCCTCCTCTTCATGCCGCAACCAACAACCAAAACGAGCAGCCAATCACGTGAAACGATGGCAACTAGGGCTGTAAGCCTAGCAAATATGTACAGACAGATAATAGCACGACTGGATTATTCTCATCTGACAACGAAGTCCAAAAAGGGAAAGACCGATACTATGAGGCAAATAAGCAAGTCGGGATTCAAAAATCTCTCAGACGTGTCGTCGTAGGCAATTAACATCTTGTCGAGCAACTGAAGTTACAATTATTACTGGTAATTCGCGGCTTAGTTGTCATGGCTGTCTTAGTCTCAAGATTTCCCTTTTGCAGTGTATTATATTCATTTCAAAATCGTAGGGTAACACGAAACTAGTTGTACTCGGAATCGCACAAACTTCTACGAGTATACTAACGAAATTTACACCAGCCTACTCAAGCACTGTCATAAGTTTGATAATAATTAAAAGATGGGTGGGCATCCTTCTGTTATTGTTCTGCTATAGATGCCGAGAATTTGATGCTATGACTCTTCTAAGTGTTATCTTTTCAAGAAACATAAGACTTGAAAGGGTCATAACATTAATATTCTCGGCATCCAACTTAACATCTAACAAAAGGTTGCGCATCCACGTGACAATGTTTTCAAACGTCTGACAGTGTTAAAACCTTGAAACGAAACAGTATAGTGGCGTTTTTGATCGCCGATTAGTTCGGCGATAGCGTTGCGTTTGACTTTTTTGCGTTTTTGACGTTCGCCGAAAGCCGATTGCCGTAGCTGTTTATAATAGTTTCTGTTTTTGTTCTGATCGGCTAACGTCTATCGCCTAAATTCCTATGCATCGCCGATCGGCCTAGGACTAGCCGTTTTCCGTAGACGTTGGGATTTCGTACGACGGCTATCGAAAAAAGTAAATAAGCACGAATCGGCAAACTCACTTCTTCTATACTGGTGAAATTTCATCGGCGATCAAAAACGCCACTAGTATCCGAGAGGTATAGCAACGCTTTCTGCTTACCGTTTATCATTCTTGGAGGAGGCTTTCCGTTAATGTCCATCTGTCCGACGAAGAAAGCTAGCTGGTTGTGGTTGACCTGGGATCCCTTGGCGCCAGACTTGATCATCATTGAAAAGTTGTTGGTGGGGAAAATAGTTTCTGCCTTTCCTCTGAAAAACAAAACCCTTTACAAACCTCATTTTCGTTGGTCTCGAGGTTGGTCTCTTCGTTGATTTTGTGTGATATGTCAGGCCAATGTGGTTTGCGAATTATCTTTTTTATTCTTTACAGTTTGCTGGTGGCGACTAACGAGGGTTGTCAAGCGGGAAGGGTGTATCTTGATTTACCTCCTATCATCAACTTTCCGATCAACCAAAAGGGGCAACAACCCGACAGAGGTGTACAGATACGATCGAGCAAGTGACCCGTAGACTGTTACTCACATCTTCGAAGCATCGGCCAATATCTTTCCTGTCTCTCTCGATACCACCTTCATTTTGTCCAAAGAAATTGCGTCAACTTTTTGCTCCATTTCCGCCCATTTCGACCTGATTTCGTCATAAAAGCGCTGCTTGTGCCGTCTTTTCTTCGGAGGAGGGATTGACAACTCCTCGCCCAAGCGAACGATATGTTTCTGAAAAACAAAGCGAATAAAATCAAGCCATTGCGGGTTTAGGCGACCCCCCCCCCCCCCCCGGTACCAAAAACCCCTGTGTACCCCCCCCCCCCCCCAAATGCAAATATACAGGAAATACAGAAAATCATGTTGAAAAATGCAGTGTGGACCACCAGCACCTAAGGATTTTCTCTAGACACGCGAGTTGAATGCGAGGGGTTGCCCACTCTGGATTTTAGTGTACAGCAAGTGCCCGGTGCCGCGATGCCTGGGCGGTGCCGGCACCGGCTGAAACAAGCCGGCACCGGTTGTCACGTGTTAAAGCATCAAAATAAGCATTTTTAGAAGCGTTTGAATGATGAATCGCCTAATTTATTTTCGGCACCGGTGCCGGCACCGCCTATTTCGGCTGGTGCCGGGAAAGGGTGTACAGCAGGTGCCGGGGAGTGGGCAACCCCTCGGTTGAATGTAAACGCGTGACGGCGGCTCGCTCGCCGCTCGCCTCTATATTATCTTAAAAAAATATTTTGTTTTATTTAACACTGTGTGGAAGGGGGTTGGTCAGGGGGTTTTCGCCGGGGTTTTTTAGTACGGGGGGTGGGGGGTCACCGGGAGCGGGGGGTTCCCCGGGCAACTTCGATCCGTCGTGGCAACTGCGACACTGTCCATGGTTGGTTACACGTTTCTGAGCTTCAACATATACATTTTTTACAGGAGACTTGATCGAGCCTTTAAGTCAATCAACGGAAGTTACAACAACTTTGAAGTGAGCAAATACCTCAGGTACGAGCAAGTAGATTGCGCCATACCGGCAAATGAAGCATGACAGGAGAGCAAGAATATTTTATGAGAACATTCTCGCTATTCCATAGCCTCAAAAACACAGAAGTTCTAGCGTAATCGGTTGTGATTTTGAAAACGTTATGCATTATATATTACGCATAGCAAGCATTGTCAGGAAGAGCCGAAAAACCGCCAAAAAAGCATCCGCTGATTTTTTCCGACATCATATGATGACAAACAAAAAATTCAACAGATGCTTTTTGGGCATTTTTTGGCTCTTCGGCAATGCTTGTTCGAGTGCTTGTTATGCATAACATTTCATGCACAACGTTTTCAAAATCACAACAGATTACATCCCAAGTGTAATCTGTTGAGTGCGAATCCTTGTGTTATCTGTCGTCAAAACAGAATCCCTTCGTCAAAAAGGAAAATACAAGGGAGAGTATCAATCTGAATACTGTTGTCTGCATGCTGATCTACCGCAAGCTGTACGTAACAAAAATTCGTTGCTCAAGAAAAACTAAAGTTGGCAGGCAATCAATGAAATACGCGGCAATCTACACTTCCGTGTCGACATGGTTTTGGATCAGAAAGCAAAAGATTTGGAGATGCGGGGTATCGATCCCCGTGCCTCTCACATGCTAAGCGAGCGCTCTACCATTTGAGCTACACCCCCATGTTCAAAACCAAGAAGGTAACATTAAAAACAAAATTTAGACAAGAATCGCATTAGTTGCGTTTTTGATCCGAATTCTCCTCGCGATTCTCCTCCGAATTCTCCCGTTTGGCGTGTTTAGACTATTCAGATGAAACGAATTCTCCTTTCTTTCGTTTCATCTGAGGAGAATTCGTTTCATCTGATTAGTCTAAACACGCCAAATAGGAGAATTCGGAGGAGAATCGCGAGGAGAATTCGGATCAAAAACGCAACTATTGTTTCAGTCACAGGTTGGGTAAAAGACCACGGAGATATTCTGAAAGACGGAACCGAAATTTAAAATTTTGTTTAAATGAACATCTGTCGGAGGGGGGGGGGGCAGGGGCGTCACGACTGCCGGGAGGGGCAGGCGCCCCCCCGAATGTTGTCGGCCAGTCGGTAAAAAATAGCCGAGTCGACGCGAAGCGCCGCGATTTTTCGCAAAAACATTCGATTTTTGTCTTGGTAACGGTCGATTTTTCTTAAAAACAGTCGGTTTTTCGCAAATATAGTCGATTTTTTTTCAATCAGCCGATTTTTCGTCACCACAGTCTTTTTTGATCAATAATAGTCATTTTTACCTGCAAAAACAGTCGGTAAAATGACCGGTTAGTCGGTAAATACCTTGTCCCCCCACAAAACATTTTGGCTAGTAACGCCTCTGGGGGGGGGGGGGAGTAGCGGAAGGGCGGTTGAAAATCTCGGAACTTACAACAGGTAGCTTGGTCGGAATTAAAGTAGAAACGAGTCAAATAATGCGACCTACAAATGTGATAACTGAGAGTTTGATATATTGAGAGCACTCCAAAATAGGTGTACAGTAAGTACCCAGTGCCCAGCTAGTGCCTAGGAATATTTTCATGCGAAGCATACCTCGATTTTTACCAAAGGGAACAGCCTCTGAGAATCACACTGTCAAGGGGTCACTCAGTCCCAAAATAGGTGTACAGCAAGTGTCCAGTGCCCAGTTCGTAAATCATAGACCTTGTACGTCACACTAACCTCCGAAAATCCGAACAAATTAATTCATTTCAGAAAGGCAAAAAACAAATCCAAAATTTAAACTCCTGCCTATTGAAAATAACCTATCCGAGGTAGGTTATGAAAAGTACAAAAGTATATAAAAGTAAAGTATATTAACAATTTGTTTAAAAAAAATAGAAAAAAAAAATTCATTGTCGATTATCTGGAAAATTTCCTGCCGAACCAATTCGCAAGATTACGATTTTCAAGCCCTTTTGCGGCAATCCTGAGACTTATTTTTCCGTCGAGAAAAAGAGAAGAAATTAGGAGTCTCCAAATCCACACAAAGGAGAAGCATTGGATGAGTGAATCTGTATCTGCCCGATGAGAATAATTCGCGCGTTAAACATTAATGGGAAAAGCGATTGCTCAGCTTGATGTCTGTCTACGGCGAAGGACTAGCAAGGACGCTGAAATCGAAACTGAGGATTTCAACCCCGTGGCTTACACAAACTGCGCCAAAACGTTGCGTTTCTGAGTTTTTGCTTTAAAGCACAACTCTTACTAGAAATGACCTTTTCACGATGAAATGGCTCAGAAATATTGTTTTCCAAAAATACCATTAATTGCCACGTGAAATTACCGATTTCCTTGTTAGCGCTTGTCGATCTATCCAGACTTCCCGCCCTCCGACGCGGCGAAAATATTTGAAAACTGAACGCGCCGTGGTTTAAAAGTGGGAAAACCAAGCAAAAGAAAAGAAGGCCAAAACAGAAGATAAACATGATGGCCTACATGTCTCCCAAAATGAAAATAACACTTTGAAGCTTCTCATGTCCATATGTGTGAAAGAGTTGCCAGCGGACCTTAAAGCTTTCGGCCAAGTCTGCGCTGCGTGATTGGCAAAACCCGGCTGGGTCGAAAAAGCGCTAAAAAGTCGTAGTTACAAAACGAAACAATGGCGAAAGGCCGTTAAAAGCGACTGATGAGGTTGATGGGCCGTCGTAGTTGATGACTGATGAGACTGATTGGCGGTTGTAATCGCAGACGGAGTATTCTATCCCACAGCTAATTCAAACAGTAGTTCCGTTTTTTATCTCAATTCTCCTATTTCGCGTTTTTTTACAACTGAGATGAAGCCAATTCTCCTTTTATTGCGTTTTTGTCAGAATCGAGAACGGGGAAAGCTTCGCAATTCTGCAGAATCGAGAAGCTGCTTCTTTTGTCAATTCTCGATTCTCATTCTCCTCCCTGATTCGTCAATAAAGAGACTGAGAATTTAGATCAGCTAGCGTTTTGCGTTAAAACGCTGCGCTTTCTACATTGAAACTATGTTCCTGCGATCCGCTTCATTTGAAAGTCGAAACTTTTTTCTGCGTCCTTTCGACTGCGCCAAAACGCAACACAATAAGACGCATCTTGGTGAAGCAAAAGTAGTAGCTTTGTTAGAACCCGCCGATTCCACAGTGAGGCGGTCACGTCACCAAATACTTACTTCCTCAGCGTCTCTCAGGGCGTTCCTCATCCTGGCACCGCTTACAGGCTCAAGCATGACGTCAGTGGTTGAGACAGAGAATCCTTTCTTCATCAAGAATTCGTCGAAAACGCGACCCATGGCTGACACGATTCGGGAAGCGACGTCGGGAGCATACAGCTGAAAAAAAGTTTAAAGTTTAACCGAAAAGGACTGGGATAGGACAATCTAGTTACCCATCACTTATTCAATTAAATTGGCTTGAAGACCCGCTAAAATTACGTTACTTGGTTGTTCCGCTATTCAGGAATAATCGATTTTCAAATAGTGGAATTTCCGTGTGATTTGTAGTACCTTTAATTTGTTGTATGCCTTACAAGAAAGATTTATGACTTTTTTTTGTTCAGGCACTAAGCAATCTTCACCAATATCGCCACTGCCCACTGAAAAGCCTTATTTGTATTTAGATAAAAATTTCCCGCGTCATAGTAGAATTTTCGCTGTGGGGACAGCCGCAGATATTCTGAACGTCATAACTAGAGCAGATAGTGGAAAACAAAAAAATCCCTTTGCAGAATCCAAATAATTCAGTGTATTCAACTAAATGACACACAAATAAGTTGGCTTTTCAGTTAAACTTTAAGTCATCATCATTCCTGTTCAGAACGGCAATTTCCAATTTCTTTGATATATGTAGAAGTGAAAGACTTTTATCGTGCAACATACTATGTCTGCATACAGCGAGAAAGAAAAACAATGGAATAAGAAAAGGTCTGGACTTTTTCTTCTCGGTCCTTAGAGCGACAGAATAAAGGTTTTGCTGAAGAAAAGAAAAAAAACGAACTCTTCAATTCCTAGAGGCTAACCTGTAAGGGACTACATACCTTTGAAACTTCGACAACACAAAAGAAACAAATAAAGGAGGCAAAAGAAAGAAAGTAAGGGTAAGGAGCTTGACCAAGGGACGCTCAACCATGAAAACAAAAAAAAGTTAAATTGCTCGAATAATTTATAAAGGCTTTCAGTATGTCACTTTACCACTTAGTTATACTCATTATCATCAAAGATAAACGGATGAAAATATCCTTACCCAGAACAAAGTATGGATGAGGCCGAACTTTTCCGTACCGATCTGGTTCTTGTCTAGAACTCCCACGCACAACTCTCCCTCTCTGATGATCACTTCACTATCTCTCATTTTGTGCTCGCTTCGATGAAGTTTGTCAGATAGCGCGACCTTTTCCTTGTCGCCGTCGAATAACAACTGTAAAAGAAGAAGACGAATAAGTAAGAATCATCAGAAACAAGAATCGCCAACAAAATCGTCAGAGCGGTGTCATTCGTCTCACAGTTTACCAAGCATTTCAAATGTTCTTAATCTTTTACTATTGTTTCATATTCTTCGTTTTTGGGATCCCAAAACGTAGGTGGAGGGATACCTATGGCATCGCAAAAGTTGTCCGTCCGTCCGTCCGTATGTAAGCATGATAACTCTCGAAGGAAATGAGATATTTTGATGAAACTTGGTGTGAGGATTCTTTGGGTCAAGCGTAAGTCGAGTTCGTAGATGGGCTCTGTAGCCCTATATTCAGGGGTGGGAGAGGGGGTTCAAATTAAAGGGAATGCAAAATATTTTTAAACAGCTAATGTGATAGTCGAAGATAGGGTGAAAATCGATGGTGAAAATCATTTTCTCGCCGGACAAGTAATTCGTCTGGAATCCGGCAAAACCGGAAAGTTTGTTAAAAGTAAAAGTTTTATATTAAGTTGATTAGATGTTCGATTTAGGGATAAGAAGACATGCTGAACACATGTGAAAAGCATTTTCTACCCAGACAACTTGTTCACCTGGAATCCGGCCCAAACCGGAAAATTTGTTAAAAGCAAAAGTTTTATTTGAAACTGATTGGATGACAGATTTAGGGGTAAGAAGAGACGCTGAATGTGTATATGACAATCATTTTCTACCCGGACATATAATTCGTCCGTAATTTGGTTGAAACCAGAATTTTTTTTGTTTATAAGTTAAAGTTTGATTTGAAGTTGATTATATATTCTTTACAGGGATAAGGAGATACGCTGAATTCGTTTCTGAAGTTTCTTTTTTTTGCTGGACAAGTAGTTTGCTCGGAATTCGGCATAAACCGGAAAGTTGGCAGAAATAAAGCAGGAAGTTTCGATCATATCTTCAAAATAGATATGACTTATAGAGGTATATTTGAACTTGGTTTTCTCAGATGATTAGCCTGGCGAAGACTCTATCTGGCGAAGACAAGACCCAACTGTCTGGATCAAATATTAAATTTTTGGGATCCCATCAAAACCTTTGGTCTTGTTTCTTTAGCGTTTCTCACATTTTTTGCTCATGTGGACCCAGGACTATTAGGGTTGCAATAAAACTAATTAATTGATAGAACTAAGGTCGTTAAAGCAGCCGTGCCAGTTGCTACGCCCATTCATTTTTTGTTTCCACTCTGGTTGTGTATTTCAGTCGCTAAATTCTCATTTTCACGCAACGTGTTTCCTATCCGGAATCGCATCAATCTTTCCTTTCTTACCCGGAATCGCATCAATCTTTTCTACTACCGTAACACATTTTTGGTCAAATTGTTTGTCATGACCAGGAATCGAACACTCGAGATTTGGGAATCTGGAAGCCAGTATCGCCGAAGGTTTTCGTCGGAAGTTTTCGTATTAAAGCCATACCGCGTAAACTGACAATTTAGTTTTATGGGTTTTCGGACATTAAAAACGAAAGTGAAAGAACTTAAAAATAATTCAGACAGTTCGTGTCACCAACTTTAAAAACATGACATCACAGACTACTCTAACCAATTTTTTTGCGAGGTAAACAGAAACGGACATGTTCTGGTCGGGATCAGCTACTTATTGTGCAGTATAAGTAGGCTAGTGCAAAAAATCGCAGCCTTGGTCACAGATCAGAGATGGGCAAATCCGAATTCGGATTCGAATCCAGGATTCGTCCTTTTGGCCGGATTCGAATCTACTGCTTGTCAGGCATTCCAAACCTTCAATCTTACGAATCCGCAATTTCTCGTTTACATCCTTCCAGTTTACATTTCCCAATTTTTACACAGCGGGCTTCGGCAATCCAACTTTTTGATCTCCACCTTCACCACCAACCATCCTCAGTAACCTATCACACCATCTGATTACCTTAGACATCAGTGCTTTTTTGTCACATCTGATTTGTAAACTATAACATATGTACATGATTTGATTTTTGTTAAGGTCGGATTCGATTCCGGATTCGAATCCTCAGCATGGAATGGTGGATTCGGAATTGGAGTCGTACCTAGCCCTGGATCCGGATTCGAATCCTTTCATGATCGGATTCGCCCATCGCTGTCAAAGATATTTGAAATTCCCGCCAAAGAGTCCCACCTACTCCCACCACAGTCATCAGACCGACATCTGAGCCGTGGTTCACTGGGAATTATGTTTCGTGTGTTAATCAGCGACGTTTATTTGAAGATAAGCTAAACGCCAAGCACAAATCGGCCGAAAGATACAAACTGTTGTCATGTGTTCTTTAAGAGACAGGGATGATCAGATGCGATACGTCGAATAACCTGTATAAGGGCCTTAAGCCGAAGTAACCCATTCCGAAACATACAGACTAAAATTTCGCTTGACGGATATGTTTTGAACTGCATGGTATTTCCCCCTTAACCCTGTTCGACTGACAAAAGTGATGCGTTGCAAACGGTTTGTGGTTATTTCGGAGCAAATAATTAGAAAACATACTGAACAAATCCTACACTTCAAAAGAATCGTCTGTCAAAGATATTTGAAATTCCCGCCAAAGAGTCCCACCACAGTCACCAGACCGACATCTGAGCCATGGTTCGCTGGGAATTATGTTTCGTGTATTAATCAGCGACGTTCATTTTAAGGTAAGCTAAACGCCAAGCACAAATCGGCCGAAAGATACAAACTGGTGTCATGTGTTCTTTAAGAGACAGGGATGATCAGATACGATACGTCGAATAACCTGTATAAGGGCCTTAAACCCAAGTAACCCATTCCGAAACATACAGACTGAAATTTCGCTTGACGGACATTACCTTAAATTACCTTAAATCGCATTGACCAGCGACAAAGGTGCCAATGCTCCTGTAGAGTCGCTGGTTGAGTGATGATTTTTTCATCATTGGTTGGTTTGTGGACTGGTTGGTTTTTGTGGTTGGTTGGCTTGATGGTTGGAGAACTAGTTTCTGGTTGATGACTCTGCTGCATCCCATTCGTATTTCCAGGGTTTTGATGACCATTCCTTGTCCAGCTTGGCTTTGAAGGCATCCACTGTTTCAGCTTTAACAGTATCCTCGGACAACGAGTTCCAGTTGTTGATAACTCGAGTTGCGAAGAACTGGTTTCTTGCTCTGGTACTGGTGGATGGCTTGACTATCTTCTTCGAGTGACCCCTGTTCCTCGCTGATGTACTGAAGTTGAAGAGTTGAGGCATTACTTGCTTGTCAACGATTTTGAATGTCTGGATTGCATCTCCTCTTCTTCTTCTGTATGTAAGGCTTGGTAGGTTGAGATCTTGGAGTCTCTCACTGTAGGGCTTGTTTGTAAGGCCATGAACTAATTTTGTGGCTCTTCTCTGCACCTTCTCAAGTACTTCGCAGTCCTTTTTCAGACCTGGACTGGCAACCGACATACCAACCTCCAGCTTTGGTCTAACAAGGCTTTTATAAAGCTTTGTAACTACCAGTTTGGATCGGCTAGTGAATGTGCGTTTGATTATGCCAAGTGTCTGATTGGCTTTGGCTGCTAGTTTTTTGGCATGGTTGCTGAACTTAAGTTTGTTGTCAACCATGACTCCAAGATCTCTCTCCTCTTCAGCTGATGTTATGGGGAATCTGGAGCCATCTTGACTGGTTATGGTATACACTGACTTGGGGTTGTTGCTGCCAATATGTACTAGTTTGCATTTTTCAATGTTCAACTGTAGTTGCCATTTGTTCACCCAACTGGCGAGCTTGTCGATATCCTCCTGCAGAGTCTCAACCTTCCTTGCATTTTCAACTGACCCCATAAGTTTTGAATCGTCTGCATATAATGTGATTTTGCTACTGATTCCCATGGGGGCATCGTTGATATACAGGTTGAAGAGACTTGGACCAAGCACACTACCTTGCGGGACTCCACTTGTCACTGGAATAGCTTCTGACAAGACTGAACTTCCTGGAGCTGTTGCTATCTTCACTTGTTGGGTCCGGCCAGTTAGGAAGTCTTTAATCCAAGCTACTGTTGAGACATGTATTCCTAGGGCTTGTAGTTTGAGTATCAAGAGTCTGTGTGATACCTTGTCAAAAGCCTTTGCCAGATCGAACAGTGCAATATCAACTGGGAAACCTAAATCAACCAGTTTTGTCACAAAGTCATATGATTCTATGAGGTTTGTGTCCACAGATCTTCCAGTTCTGAAGCCATGTTGTCCTTCATATTCTAACTTGTTCTCTGCAAGGTGCTTCATAATAGCGTTGTTAATTAGGAACTCAAGTATTTTGCAGACAACAGACGTGATACTTATTGGCCTGTAATTGATGGGCGAATCCTTCTTTCCTTTTTTGTGTATTGGGGTGACATGTGCCTTTTTCCAATCTGAGGGGATCGTCTCAGTTTTCAGTGAGAGATTGAAGAGTTTCGCTAATGGTCCAGCAATTTGCACTGCCACTTCCTTCAGTAGTCGAGGGTGTAGCCCGTCCGGTCCCTTAGATTTCTGGGGATCAAGTTTCTTTAGTTTCTTCAGAACACACTCAGCACTGATTTTGATCTCTTCCATGGGTGAAGTGATATTGTAATTTGGCGGTGTGGGACTGTCCTGCGCATCGTCGGTTGAAAACGCCATTTCAAACTGTTTGTTGAGAAGATTTGCTTTTTCTGTTGGATCTGTGATTTTTTGTCCATTATCTGTGAGATCTGGAACTGCATGTCTCCCTGGCTTTTTTGAAGAGACATATCGCCAGAACTTCTTGGGATTAATCTTGCTGTCTTTTGCAACAGTGTTTTCATACTTTGCTGCTAAGTTTCTCGTCTCGTTTCTAAGTTTGTTTCTTATGGATTTGTACTTCTCCCAATTAAGATCTGTGTTTGCCTTCTTGTACTTTTTCCAAGCTCTATCTTTTTGGTTCATGAGCCTTTTCACTGTTTTGGTCAGGAATGGTAATGTCTTGGGCTTGCGGTTCCACTTCACTTGGGTGTGTTTTTCTTCGAGTGTCAGTAACAAGTCCCTGAATTCTCCCCACATTTCTTCTACATTGCTTGAATCTTTGTTCCAATCGATTAACTGAATGTCCCTGCGTATTGCATCATAATCTGTAAACTTGCTCAGTCTGTAGTTGTTTGCATCTGAGTACAATAACATTGACGTGATAATAGATGCATGGTCACTGGCTCCTAAGGGGGGATATTGCTCACAAGCTGCAATTTTTTCCGGGTCACTAGTTATGACTAGGTCAAGGGTTGACGGCGCTTGGCCCTGCCTCAGCCTTGTCTGGAAGTTAACCTGCTGATGCAAAAAATTATCTGCGAGGCAAGATAATAGTGGACTCTCAGTGGAAGAGCTCATATGCCCAATGCCATCCACCCACTGTACATCAGGTAAATTAAAGTCACCAACAATCAGTAGGGTTGAATTACTGCAAAGTTTCAATCCGTTTATCATTTCACTTACTGCCTTTTCACTTTCCTGCCTACTTGGTGCACTAGGACTTCTGTACAAACACCCAAAGAGGACACTTTCATTGGGCAGGTCTACATTTAACCACACACCTTCCACCCAAGGATTATTAGTATTAGGTATACTAACTAAGCTCACCTCAAGGTCTTCTCTGACGTATACTGCAATTCCTCTCCTTGTTTGTTTGTCATCCAAATTGGTAAATAGTTTGAAGCCAGGAATCACAATACAATCATCACTGAGACAGAACCTAGTATTTTTTGGCTTAATCTCAACAAAAGCTGCAATATCGATAGTCTTTTCTTCGATGAACAGTGTCGCCTCTTGCAATTTATTAGGTAGGCTGTCGACATTTGAGCTAAAAATCCTTAATTGCCGTTTCGGTGACGGTTTTACCCTTCTTTTTGTGGGGCCGTCACGGCAATCGCCGTTGGGTGGTGGTGGAACAGGTAAAGGCTCATAAGATGCAGCACATGTATTAAATTCAACCATTGATGACGTAACACTTTGAACAGTTAATGAAACACTTGACGCGCTTGAAACACTTGCTACACTATTACTGCTACTAACATTATTTACATGGTCTTTCTCTGGGCTGTTCACAAAATCATAGCTTCCGTTCCACTGCGGGCTGGGCTCCCACCCGCAGGCTGGAAGTTTTTTGACACTATCCTTCCACGCTGAATCACCAAGTCTTTTTCCCCTTTTGCTGTGCGATCTCGTAGTTCCGAAACTAACTCCTTACGCTCTAGCCTTTCGTCCTTGGAGGCATCCCCCCGGAACTGGATGTCTGCCTTCAGCTCGAACGACTTTTGAAGGATGCTTCTCTTGGTCGTCATGTCCTTGACAGTAAATAGGATAGGAACTGGGCGCTCCTTTCCAGGGTTATTTGGGTTCCCTTTCGCCGTTCCCAGCCTTTTCACGCCGGAAATTTCCACATCAGGCATCCCGTAATCAGTCTCTAAATGCGCTTTTATGAACTGCTCATCGTTGGTCTGTGGGACCACACCATACGCCACGATGTTCAATCTACGCTGTTGTCTGTCCCTCTCTCGAGACATTTCCTTGCGCACTTCTTCCTTGATGTCCACAGTCATTTCCGCTACTCTTTTGCTGACCAGATTGTCTATTTCACCCTTGACTTCCTGAAGCGTGCATTTTGAGGCCACTTCACTTTCCAGGGTTGAAATTTTGTCACTTATCACTTGGATGCGAGCAGCGATGTCGTCGGCTACCGTCTTTCCGTATTCCGCAAATGAGTCACAGACGACTTTCTTGATTGTGACCTGGAGCTGACTGAGTTGGTTGTCAGTGATTTTTTCACTGGCAGTCTTCATCGAGGTGGTAATAATGCCCTGAATCTCGTCGAGAGTTGGCGTGTTTTTGGCTCCAAGGAACACAGCATTTGGATCGGTGTTTTTACAAACTGTACACACCCATATGCACGCGACGCGCCGCGTCATTTTAGTGAAGAGGACATACTCCGGTTTAGGCATGTCAAGACACTCTATGCACAACCAATTGTCGCAGTTGTCACATTGTAATGCACAGGAGTTCTCGTCAAGTCCTTCACTGCACGCCGCACAGTGATCCGTTCCTTTTGTGGGGCTTATGTTCTTCCTTTTTGCAGCTGATTTTTCCATTGTTCTTTCCGCGCACGGAAATTTCAAAATTCAATAACTGCAACCTGAGGGATTTCAAAATTTCGCGATAGCAACTTGGCGGATTGTTTATATTGTTGTTGTCACACTGGATAATGTTTTTGTTATTCCATGTTGCTTTGTTTGTTGTGGTCGTTTGTTATTGTTTTGTTTACATCACCTCAACACAACAGCAACAGCAGCAGACGTTGATATAACGTTCGTTAAGAGCTTTGGTTTCCAGCTCTAGTTCCAGTACTTGGGTACTTCCAGCTTCAAAACTGATTTCAGAATCGGAACCGTTCATGTTTTGAACTGCACGATATTTCACCCTTACCCTGCTCCCCTGACTTGAGTGATGCGTTGCACAAATGGTTTATGGTTATTTTGGCGGACTTCGGAGCAAAATAATTAGAAAACGTACTGAACAAATCCTAAAATTCAAAAGAATCATCATTTCATCATCTTCGATTATCTAGCAATACATCCTTTATTCTTCTTCTTCAAGTAGATGCTCATGGGATGGTAGAAAATCAATACTCACCACAGCATCAATCTTCGCCTTCGAGGTCATGTTGAAGAACCTAACCTCCTCATCATTCTGAATCGCTTCATCCCTCAAGTAACTTTGTAAAACTACCGAAACCATCTGCTTTCCCGTGTATAACCCCTCTTTCAAATTTGGCGACTTCAAGATCGCTGGCGGCGGCATCTGAAAGCCGCGCACGCGGACAGCTTCCGACGCAAGAAGTCGCTGTGCTTCGTCTCGAGTGAGGAAGGTATTTCGCATGGTTAGATTTAAAGCAGACACCACGTGGTCCTGAATGAGACCGATCTGAGGAGAGCCATCTCGAGGGGAGAAGTACTGCCGTTGTATACTAGCTGAAAAACAAAAACAAAAGATTTCAGAAAAAGTTTTGGGAAAAACAAATTACACAGAGACCCATGCATGATTCCCGTTAGTCGAACTATCTTTTCTTTTCTTCTAGAGCACTATCATCTTTTCTCCAAAATAAATAAAGGGAGGAAAGTCTTTCGAGTGCTAAACTATCCCCACAAATTTCAGAGTCGAACTCTTACAGCGTGTTTCTTTCAAAAGATGAACTGTGAGACCATAAGGTGCTAGCGACATTTTGAAAATTTTCAGGAGACGAGAAAAACGTTCGTTGTAAAATGGTGTTTAGTACCTTTGGGATCCCTGTATATCGATAACGGATAGCCCCACAGCTCTAAAATTTTTATAGGATGTGGAGTCTCTACCCGATGAAATTTTTTTAAGAATTAGTTATATCGAGTTGTAAGTTTTAGTAGCATACACTAGTAACTGCTACCACTGCATGCTACTATTAGCAAAACTGAATGTTACTATAGCAAGAAAACTGGATACTACTGCTTAATATTGGCCCAGTCTGAGGCACATTAAATAACAGTATTCTGTGCTATTACATATCATTGCATGCAACTTTTTCGTACAACTATCATACAACTACACAGGCTACAAATTTTTCATCAGGTAGATCAATTTTTCAAAAATCCCCAAATCCTCTCTCCCCCCATCAAAATGTTAGACATCGACCAGAACGAGTGGTAAGTTCAAGGGTTCCCAAGCTCTGTTCCATACCCACAAAACACGCTAGATATGAAAAAGCTTTATTCCCGAGTTCGTGAAATATTTTAACGAAGCGTGACAGTTTTTTAAACGTACTGACATTAGATACATATATTGTAATTTATTATGTTGTTTGACAATAATCGCAAATTTGGTTTATAACACGCTACATAGTCGATTTTTACAATAAACTTTCTATCTATCATAACCCATTTTTAGAAAAAAATGTCGCTTAGTACTTTATGGTCTGACAGCGTCGGAATGTTGATAAGACGTGTGACGAACAACGATAACGTACCTGGCTGACACAATTCTTAACTTCATACAAAAAAATGTCTGCGCGGACATGACTTCAAGCTGAGTGGCTGGCATTTCTCAAAAGACATAAGCAGCGTTTTTTACTGTCATCCAGTTAACCAACCTGGAAGATTTACAACTATAAGCTGTTTTCTTCCTTCGGTTAACCGACCTAAATCCTTACAAGCTGTTTTCGTCACCCTTTGTCGGTCGGTTAACCGACCTGTGGACTGAGGCTGGAGCTCCGTCCGACCGACCTACGTTCGTTCTCAGGCAGGAAATTCGAATTCTCCATGTAGACGAAATAAGCCGTTTTTTGTGCCGTCGGGCGAACTGGATGGGATGCCGAAAATCGGCTTGTAGTGGTAAATAGGTCGGTTAACTGGATGACGGTGAATTGGCAAAAAACGCAACTATTGGCAGCTGATGTCTCCAAAACAAAAGTTATGTGCTGTTGCTGTTGGAGCGACCTTCCGTCTGAAGCTGTAATGTCACAGAATTTGTAATAATCACAGAATTTTCATTTCTGCACTGATAGGTATTGGCTGAGAAGGCTTACCTAAAAGTCGGGCTTCAGTCATGGCCTGCTGAGTCTGTGGAACATGAACGTTCATCTCATCACCATCGAAGTCCGCGTTGTAAGGCTTGCAAGCACCAACGTGCAGACGGATAGTGAAGTTCTTATCATGAATAACTCGCACACGATGAGCCATCATCGAAGCTTTGTGAAGCGTTGGCTGTCGGTTGATGAATACGATGTCCCCGTCCATGACAGGCCTGAAACAGCAAGGGGCATTCAACGAAACAGCGGTCCCCTCTTGCAAATCCGCCTGCAATGAGCAGCCCTCACCTTCACCAGATGACGTGCTGTCTAATATCTTTGGACATTGCATATCCCTGTGATAGATGCTTGAAACTTCTGACAGTGCAGGGTCTACGCAAGCGCCTAGTAAAAACTGGGACATAGTTTGAGCTGTGACAAAGTAAGGGTTGTGCTTTAAATTTTAACTGAAAAGCCAACTTATTCTTGTATCATTTAACTGAATACGCTACATTATTTGGATTGAAGTAAGGGCTTTTTTTTTCACTATTTGCTGTAGTATGACGTTCAGAACATCTACGGCCGTCCACACAACGCGTAATTCTACAATGACGGGGAAAATTTGAATATCAGTACAAATGCGGCTTTTCAGTGGCCAGTGATCTGCTCGTGGTAGGTAGCCCACTGCGTGAATTCTTATTTTTCGTAAATCTTTTTCGTCAAGCAGACAACACAGGTACAAGCGCATAGAGGTACCACAGATCCGACAGGGAAATTCCACTATATGTAAATCGATTATTCGTGAATAGAGGAGCAACGAAGTAACGCATTTTCATCGGGTCTTCAAGCCTCTTTAAGTGAAGAACTGATGGGTAACTAGATTGTCCTGTCTCTACCCTTTTCGGGTAAACTTTAAGGTTACACGTTATAAAATGGTCCGAAAATATTGTTTTTCAAAAATACTCCAATACTCATACTTCCTCCGTGAAATTAGGGTTTGTCTTGTTAGCGCTTGCCGACTCTGACCGGGATTCGCCCGAAAATACTCGGTTGTTCTGGCAAAAAATTTAAAAGAAATGCGCGCCGTGGTCAAATGCTGCACGAAAGCAGAGAAGTCAGGCTTGGCCCTGTTTGTGCGACAAAGTCTCAAGGGAAAACAAAAGATAGTGTCTGGCAACAGTGGCAACCCAGGAAAATCTTGACTAGCGCTGAAAAGAGAAAATCCCAAATAAGTGATTCACACGGATTTTGTAAAAAGGGAGATTTCGGAGGTTAGTCGACCACGCACGTCATCACTGGTGGTGTGAGGTGAAAAGCAAGATAGGTCCTTTAATCATGATTACTGTGTTTTTGTAATGACATGTCCGATCTTATAACCGTACATTTAGAGATATTGTAATTAAGAAGATAGCATCCAAAAAAGTTTAATCAGCCACTATACAAAACACGACATTTTCTAGAGGAATTTTCTAGGAGGGATTGTTCTTGTACCCTTTGACACATCTGTAGACAATCTGTGAAGGCATACCAAGAAGCAGATGATTCTATCCCGAAAACATCGCCGTCAATTATTCACCAAGGTGTAGGCGTAAGTGTAATGCAGTGCGTGTAGGTGAGTATAGTGAGTGTAGTGCGTGTAGGTGAGTATATAGTGTATACTCACCTACACGCACTGCATTACATAAGTATGGTGTAAGTGTAGTACGCTACCAGGATATTCGTACTTACTCAAGTCAGGAATAACAGTACATAACTACCATAGACGGTTCTTAATGGAGGGGGAGGAGTCTTACCTGATAACAACCTGCAATGAGTTCTTGATGAAGGGCCTCTCGACGAAGTCAACTGGATTCCTCAGCTTCTTCTTAACCCATTCAGGACCTTTCGGCATGAGCATGCTCCGAGAGCCATCTTCTGAGAGCAAGTAGTGGATGTTTCCTATAATTTAAATAATGATAATAACAAACACTGTAGAAGAAACAGAAGAATTAAGATTGGAGAATTATGTAGAATAGAGGGATGGATAGGGAACAAGTGATAGAAGCGCGACACTGTCTACCAATCAGATAACGGGGGTAAGCGCTGGAGCTACTAAACCTGATCAGTTGTCACATATGCAAGCAGTATTGTGCGAGATCAAGCCAATAAGAATAATCAGATCTTTACTTAATCACTGAAAAAAAACACTCCCGTAACGGACCTCTGAATTTAGGTGAAAAAGGGAAATATGAATAAGAATACAAAATCCGGACTTACCCGAGTCGATGAGTGAAACAATCTTGCTGTAATTATGACTCGTCACCGATTCCGGAACCTCAAGCCGTTTGGCGAGAACGACCGGAATTCCGACTTCGTCAACGTCGATGTTACTATCGGGAGTGATGACAGATCGACAACAGTGGTCGATACGTTTGCCAAGAACGTTGGATCGGATCATGCCCTGCAATATGCAAAGTCTTAGAGCTCCACTGAAAAGCTTAAAAGTTTAATGAAAAGTAATCCTATAACTTGATCGTCTTTCTCAGAAAAGTAGACAGGATGACCATCGTCATTACTTTCCTCTATGAGAGTTGTCTAGTTGCATTGCAAATATCTAAGCCTCCTCCGCAGACACCCAAACAAATTTCGCAAAGCCTTTTAAATTGTGAACTCTCTTGTATCACTTTTAAAGCACCGAGTAGCTCGTCTTGCAAATCTATTCGAAGTCCTAACCATAGTGCCCTGAGGACAACTTTAGTTACTGTTACGGGTGATTGACAATTCAATTCAATTTAGCTTATTCATTAAAAATCTTGAAACGGCGGTAAGCCGACTAGTTGATTTTACGTCAACAACATATTTACCCAGATTATAATATCTGAAACTGCATAATATATATGTGTTGGGGGGAGGAAGTTTATTTTAAGGTGGGTCTTTCTCAGGAGGAGCTTGTTTTAGTTATGAGTATGAGAGCTGATTGTTTGCCATTGGGAAAAAAAAGGAAATATTTAGGTAAGTTTAGGGCTAAGTCTGGTCCTTACTTTTGCCCTATGTGTGGTTGTGAAAATGAAACTTTACAACATTTTTTGGCGGAATGTGTGGAATTGAGTGATTTGAGGGAAGAGCCGTTTGGGGTAAGAGTGGCAGGGATTGAGTGGATTGTGCAGGTAATGAAACAGCTGAGTTTTGGAACGATTAAGTCGATTGGAAGGTTCCTGAGGTTGGGGATGAGACACAGGGAAAATTGTTTAAGTTTATAAGGTAAAATGAAATATAGTAGGATGTTGAGTAGTGTACAGATTGATTATTTATATCATTTATTTATTTTTTTGTGTTGTATTTTTGCGATGGCAGGTGTTGGCTTTTGGGCAATAAATCATCTATCTATATATCGAGCTAAATCACATGTCACACTATGGCCTATAACTGGCCATTTGTCTGTCAGGTCACGGGCGACAGTTGATTTTCTCACTGGGCTATCTTCATATCTGGGTCTCAGAGCGAAGAAAAACTGCACATTTCAGTCGAATATACTAATCGAATACCAAGCTGCCATCCTAAAGAAATTCATCGGACCAACAAAGCTATTACATAGGAACGACTGTGCAAGTAATGAAAACACCAGATGCTGGCAACCAAGGTACCGGTATATAAAAGACTGGTCGTACCCTGCTCCCCGCTGAAAATTCATGAAAATACGTCGTAACTTATTTTACGAAAAAATTAACCTAAGGCTCAACCAGAATAATTCAGACCTTCCTGTCAATTTTGAGTTATGAACCATGGATACCTTATTCATCCTTCGTTCCTTTTATGATATAACCTTTTCCATCTTATCTTACCCAATTATCTTTCAGCCCTTCCTCAACCGGTGTAAGATCCGCGTGATCTTGTTAGTTGTTAAAGTATGTATCGTCTTGAGTCAAGCAAGAAACTAAAATAATAGAACGAGAAATTTCACTAATACTGTTCGGTATAGTAGTTACAATTGTTCACTGCGTAAAAACGAACGCGACTTGGAACAAGCACAAGAAATTTCAGCGTCTTATGTCCAACTCAGGTCAAGTTATGAACATTATTCACTGGGCAATCTGGGCCCATTTGCCCCTGAACCGGGTGGGTGTGGGGGGTGGGACCCCCGAAAGGCACAACTAGACCCCAATGCCCACAAGTGTACCAAGTTTGAACTTAATACTTGCAATGGTTCACGTGTTATGAGCTCCACAAAATATGGTGAAAACCGAAAGCTGCTAGAGCGCTCGCAATAGTGGATTGTTCCAAGGAACACTCCACTATAAAAAATAAAAATATCGCCCAACACTAGACTACATATTACCAAGAACAAATAACAAATATTACCAATAGCAAATACTTATTTGTTCTTGATATTTCTGCCGAGAACCAGATCTACCTGACGAAGACTGTAAAAGCCTAATCTTTGCTGCCACTTTGACGATTTTAAGCGATTTCACTGAGCTATCGGAAATAAAAGAAGTGCTGAAATATTCTGATGTCGTCAAAATCAGAAATTTATCTTTGCATACTAGTCCGGGATCCAGACCGCGCTATCGTTCAAAAACAGGGGGGGGGGGTAGCAAACGAGCTGCAGAAGGTTTGAAGAACTTTTCCAGAACAACTTTTTGTGCTGAGAACGAAAATCCTACCGCACCACTCCGCACCGATGTACGTCACCGACTTTCTAGCCTATAAAGGTAGATTAGGCCTATAAAGACCAACACTATAAAAACAATTTTCCTAGCAGGACCGCATAAGCTAAATCAAACAAACTATACATATTCTGAATCCTCTTTTTATCGTCTATCGAATGGTATATTTTTTATTTTTTTAAACCTAAGTATTTTTCTTAGAAACGTCTTAGAAACCAAGAAAAAGCGAAAATTATTTAACTTTTTTAACTAAATTGTCATTTATCTCGGAAAAACTTCCAGCAAACTACATATTTTTATTATTCAATTAGAAAGATAAGCTCCTTGCCAATCGTTTGAGCTATTAAAACTTAAAAAACATTCGGTTTTAAGATTGTCTAGATTTTTTTAAAGCAGAGCATCCACGTTTTCATCAGTGAGTGACGGTAGAAATTTTAAAGGAAATATATTAGTTTGACGGTAAGTTTAGGGTTAGTTTTTGGCGTGGAATCCAATTATGACAGTAATTTTTCCCTTAGCATATGTATAGGTCATGTAGGCTATATAGCCTATAGGCTGAATGGCCTATAAATCCTATAATGATATTTTTGTTTTAAAAACACAACTCATGAGTAATCTTTACAGACCTGCTTTTTGAGCCGAGAACGAAAATCGCGTCGGATAATACAGCACCTGTGTTACCTGTGTAGGTAACCGACATTTTGGCCTATAAGGGGAATTTAGGCCTCTAAAGACCAGCTCAATGAAATCATTCTACACAAAATTTAAATTGTTAGAGAGGAGTACTAGAATCTAGAATCTAATGTAGTACTAGAATCTAATTATGATATAAGTTTCTTTCTTGGTACACATATAGGCTATATAACATATAGGCTAAATAACCTACAATGAACAAACCCGTCAGATCTCTAAAATAAATTGACATTTTTATTGGAAAAATTTCCAGAAAACTGTTTTTTTTGTTATTATTAGGCTACTGTACTAAAAAGAGAAGATCTTCCTCAATCGTTTGAGGTATTAAAAGTAAAAAAAAATAATTTAGGATTTCTGGAATTTCTGTAAGCAGGAAATCCAAGGTTTTGACTATGAGGTGCAGTAGAAACTTTATACTAAATATATTGGTTCGACGCTAGGTTCAGCGCTGATTTTTTACTTGGAATCTGATTATTTCACTAGTTTCTCCTGTAAGATAGTAGGCTTTAGGTCATATGGACTACATAGCATAAAGGATCAATAGCCTATAATGAACAAATCTCCGGAAAACTTAGTTTTCGCACGCCCATAGGTCAGTTTTTGTGCTGAATCCAGTTTGTCATCAATTCCAGCATCTCATAAGTTAGTCGCGTTTCACATATAAATCTGCTCGCTCTAACTTTTAAGCCGTGACGCCTGCGCCGTATGAGTTACAATAAGGGCCTACAGAAACAAGAACGGGAGGGTGGCAACATAATTGCTGACGTTACCAGAGGAACACTCTAGTCATCAGTCCGCTCAATATAAAGGAAATCTATGACTATCCCTATCAGACAACGGTAATGCATCCACAGACGAACCGTTAGAATTGCCTGTCTAGCTGTACCTCTACAACATCATCGTTGGCATCTGGAACACGTCCCCGAAGACTGACGCAAGTCCATCATAGCCCCCCTCCCCCAATAGAAAAGGTGACAAGGGTGTGCAGATTAAGTCCGCAACTATCCTACTACTGCAAAGCTCCAGAGATTGAAGGGACAGACGCACAAAATCTAACCAAAGCGGGCTTCACAACGAGCATGTGCTGCACGGCTCTTCTCTCTCTGCCGCATACTTGAGCATTGGCAGCACGGATGTGCAGCCATCAATCGTTCAAGCATCAACAGGAAACCACGAAATTCTGCGTTGACTTTGTTCTTGCATTCGACTCAGTAAAGAAAGACACAACTAGCTGGGAATGCAGGATAGACAGGGTCCCAAGATAATCCGCATTGCTCAGGTATTCTATGACCAGACGGAGGCTCTAGTGAGAGGTGAAATAGAGCAGTCAACACAGTTCTTGACAAAAGGAGGCGTTTGCCAAGGTTTCATCCTCTCGCTAGCTCTTTTCAAGTTCGTCACTGATTCGGTTCTAAAGGATCATGGATAAGCACCGGGGGTGGAAGTCTGCTACTTGTGGAAGTCTGCTACTTGTGGAAGTCTATGACTTTCCATCGTTTTCCCCTGAAACAGACTGATCGCCGATTAAGTCAAAAGGGCACAGTACATACTGAATGCTGCCCCAGACTACGAAGGTCCTGTCTTGTAGAAACTTCTAAATGTCCCCCAAACTTCGTCGATGAAAACCGCAGAAGCACGCAAAATCACCTTGTTCTACCAAAGGTGCCTGCGATCCATACTGAAAATTAAACCTGAGGATTACAGGTAATGAGGAAATGATAACAATGGCAGATCACACCGACTGCTTTGTCGAACCCAGTCAGAACCAGAGGACTAGACCGGTTCATGCACGTGTTCCGATGACCTGAAGTTGCTCTGTCCAGATTGCGCTGCAACCTCCCCCCTCCCCGGCCCAAAGGGTGGAAGAAGCGAACAGGGGTACAACGAAAGACATTGGTTCTACGGCGAACACGGGCCTCAGACCGATTGTAGCCTTTAGGAAGGGTCAGAGACTAAGGGATATTCAAAAGACATCAGTTCTGGCGGTCAACACGGACCTCGATCCGACTGTAGCCTTCAGGAAGGATCAGAGACTATGGGAGACCCAATAGCTAGCCTTGATGACCAAGCCAGTTGTGCATGAACGCCATGAGTGAAAGGAGACATGGCGTCGATTGGTGGTTGCCACGAAGAGCAATCTAGTTTGGTCGTGAAAGAAAACTCCGTTGCAAGCGGGTGAGTGTGGGTCAATAGTTGAGAACAGCGTCCGGCCAAGATTTGTCGTGCGAGCCCTAAGTTCTTGTCTTCTAAGGCTGATGTTGTTTCGTGAGTCAGTGGCTTCAGCGAATTTGACCGGTCTGAAATTGAGCCAGGGTTTGAAAGCTACCCATCAAAGGGCAAGCGTGGCATTACGTTGGCGACAAGATACCTAACATAATTTGTACTTAGAAAACGCATCACTTTGGCCTGCAGGGAATACAGGATGTTAAATTTTGTCTAGAATATTTTCATTGGGCTGGTCTTTATAGGCCTAATTTCCCCTCATAGGCCAAAATGTCACAGATGCTGTCTTATCAGTTATCCGACGCGATTTACGTTCTCGGCTCAAAAAGCAGGTCTGTAAAGATTATTCAGAACTTATATTTTCAAAAAAAAAAATCTTTATACGATTTGTAGGCTATTCAGCCTATAGGCTATATAGCCTACATGACCTATACGTATGCTAAGGAAAAAACTGATGTCATGATTGGACTCCATGTCAAAAACTAACCCTAAACTTACCGTCAAACTAATATATTTTGTAATAATATATGTTTTGAGAGATATGACGGGTTTGTTCATTATAGGCTACTCAGTCTTTATGTCATATAGCCTATATGACCAATATGAATCCCAAGAGAGAAAATTATGTCATAGCTAAATTCCACGTAAAAAACTAACCTTAAACTTACCGTCAAACTAATATATTTCCTTTAAAATTTCTACCGTCACTCATTGATGAAAACGTGGATGCTCTGCTTTAAAAAAATCCAGACATTCTTAAAATCAAATGTTTTTGAAGTTTTAATAGCTCAAACGATTGGTAAGGAGCTTGTCTTTCCAACGAGATAATAAAAATATGCAGTTTGCTGGAAGTTTTTCCGAGGAAAATGACAATTTAGTTAAAAAAGTTAAACAAATTTCACTTTTTCTCGGTTTCTAAGACGTTTCTAAGAAAAATGTGTAAGTTAAAAAAAATAAGAAATACACCATTCGATAGACCATAGAATAGGGATCCAGAATATGTATAGTTTGTCTTATTTAGCTTATGCGGTCCTGCTAGGAAAATTGTTTTTATAGAGTTGGTCTCTATAGGCCAAATTGGCCTTTATAGGCTAAAAAGTCGGTGACGTACATCGGTGCGGAGTGGTGCGGTACGATTTTCGTTATCAGCACAAAAAGTTGTTCTAGAAAAGTTCTTCAAACCTTCTGCAGCTCTCCTGCTACCCCCCTTGAACGATAGAGGTGCCTGGATCCCGGACTATACGGAAAGTGTTGAATCAGTGAAATTTGAAGCTTTATTTGTTATTTAGTCAACGTAAAAAGTTGGGCATGATCCTCAATAAAATGTACGGCAATGCTTTATCTCCATTGATTTCTTCTCCTTCTTCTAACTGCTCCTTTTTGGGGTGCAGTATTCATAATTATTAATTTTTGAAATCTGTACCAAGCTCCTTATTGCGAAAGTGCAGGTCGTAATTACCACCTGAAGACGGTGTTTCCACTTCGTGATAGACTGTTGGCAGGTTTTCCGTTCTGGTAGTCCAAAGCAGGGTTGCCACGGGTAGTACGAAAGTACTACTTTTAGTACTTTTTAATCAAAGTAGTACTTTTTTAATACTTTCCGTGAAAGTAGTACTTTTTTAATACTATTTCGTTCAAGTAGTACTTTTTTATCATAAAATGGCACTCTTTCAATGATTTTTGGAATTAACTACAAATCATTTCGTGCCGTTGCCGACTTCTCGGATTTTTGCTACATTTTGCATCTGCTATTAAGGATTTTAAAATCCTATAGAAGACTGATGCCTTTCGTAGTTTTTTTTAGTAGGCCTATTGCCTTTTTTGTGGAAGGGCGTGACATTTAGGTGGGGTTTTAGCCTGTTTCGCGATTGCTGATTACGGGCTGTATGGGAAATTTCGGCAGAAAAGGCGAATCTTAAAAATTTTCGCCTGCGGCGCTCACTTTAAAGTGGTCTAGGGTAGCCTACAATAGCTAGGAGCTTCGCTCCCTCCGGTGTCAAAATTTCTGGAAATTCTTGGGGCTTTGATCCACATTAAAAAATAGCATTTGAAGGCGAAGCAGTTGAATTCTGCAAGAAAAAAATGTAAATTTTATATTTATATTAGTTAGAATCTACTGCTGGGATCGTTCCCAGCAATCTCAGCAATATAATGTCCAAATGGTATTCGCAAAAGCGACGCCTAGTAGCTGTCTAGTCATCCTTTGGTGCACTTCGGGCTGCCTTTTAGTGTTTCTACTGTTTAAAGCTTGAATTATCAGTTTCGAGGACGCGACGCCTCCCGGTAGGCTCACTTTAATGAAATATGCGATTGGTGGAATTTAGAAATGACTTTGGCTGTCATTTCCAAGCAAATGCTTAGATATAATCGATCGTTTTTCAGTAACAAAGAAAAGGTGAAGAAGCCTATCTTAAAGGAACTCAACTTGGAACTAAAGGAACTCAAACTTGACTCGGGGAGCTAGCTAACATATCAAGAATGTAGCCTGAGCCGATATTGAGAGTATCATTGCAGTTTCCGGGCAGTTTCCGAGAATTCGACTTTTGAGCAAAAGGTTTGCAAAAGCAAAAGGATTGTGTGCCGTGACTAGGAATCGAACCCCGGCCGTCTAGTCGGGAGGTCGTTACTCTGTAGTCTACATGTAAAAAGGCGAACTTTTACAGTACATGAGTGCATAATTACAGTGCATAAGGGGCAAGGGCCTGCCAGCTAGCTTTGGGAACACTAAGGAGGGGGTTCGAGACAGTTCGAGATGACAAAGAAGGTGGGCCTGTCGACAATAAGACCCTGTTTGTTTATTTATCCAAGCCCCCCCGGGCGATTCGATGGCCGAAAGTAGCGTAGTCAAGACTGTTCCTTTAGGCACAGACGAAAGAAAAAAAAAAAATCTCCTACTATGTGATAAACCAAAGAGAAATCAAGGGGATTGACTTGCGCGTGTTGCGCGAAGCGCAACACGCGCAAAAATTTTTGGAAAGTAGTACTTTTTTTTCGAAGTAGTACTTTTTGGCAGTTCTTATTAGTACCATTTATTTTGTTTGAGTGGCAACCCTGGTCCAAAGGTCCGACGATCAAGAAAGAACGAGAAATACATCAAACAAACAAGACCAAAGGTGTCGATGGGATCCCAAAAATCTAATATATGATGCTGATCTGATAGATCAATACTCTTTACTTGTAATATTTAGAAACAGTTGAAAGTTTCAAGCCCCTCGCGAAGACCTTCTAGCAACCGACTCTTACTTACAAGTCCATCTCCCAGTGAGAGACATGGTACTGTATCGTTCTTACCAGGTTCTTACCATGAAATAGTACACTGGCAAAAAATAAAAGGTATACCAACTAGCAAAAGTTGGCAACCCCTCATCACCAAAGATTCTAGCAACCGATTCTTACTTACGAGTCCATGTCCTCGTGATAGACGTGGTACCAAATTGTTCGTATATATAAAGCACAGAAAAGAAATTGTAGGTACATCAAGTATACAAAACTGCTAACACCTCATTGCCAAAAACGATTATGGTCTAACAGCCTATTATTAGACCATTAGAAGTCCCCTACTTGTCTCACAATGGGATCGGCGTATTTTTTGTTTCAGTGTGCACCTTACTACTGAAGTTGTCACCCCTCTAAACTTTCCAACTGTTCTTGAGCCCACAACCACCTACTATTTTCCCATATACCAACCCCTTCGACCTTCGATCAGACTAGCTCTCTCTCTCTTACGTCAATTGATTGCTCTCTGCGCCTTAAAAAAAATTGACCCTAAATCTGAAACCCCCCCCCCACCCTCAAATATATGGCTACGGAGCCCATCTTCGAACTTGACCTGTACTTTGACCCAAAGGAACCTCCCACCAAGTTTCATAAAAATATCTTAATCCCTTCGAGAGATATCGTGCTTACAGACGGACGGACAGACGGACAGCTTTTCGATGTCATAGGTATCCTTCCACTTACGTTTTGGGATCCCACAAAAGAGTGCGGCTGCGCTTCTTTGACACAAAATAACACTTCGAATGACCAAGCTACGACCAAGAACAAATTATCAGATAGAACTTGTGTCTTTAGTCGCATGCGGCGACTATGAAAACCCCGACAAAATTGAGCGGACCTGGAGTTATTTACTCTAGCTTTGAGCTGATGTTGACACCCGTTTACTCCTGTTCCGTCTTCATCGTTGCTTATCGCACAAGAAATGTAGAAAGAGACTAGCGGAGGCGCACTCCGCGTGCTGACCCGCCCTGGAGCGCGTCCATAGAACCAATCACCGTTGACTGCTACATTTCCTCTTCAGCAGGTTAACAGCGATATAGCTATTGGTAGGCTAGAGGTAACGAAACGTGATATGGCGCGAAGCTAGTAACCTCTGCTCATTTGCATCGGGAGTTTTACTCGACTCGACATGTTTGTGTGACCGAGATAGGAAGACAGCAGTTCTGTCCCGTTATTTGTTCTTGCTACGACGCTGTTCCGAACTTTCCAGCGTCATTTGCTCACATGAGGAGCGGCTGAACTCGTTTTCCTCTGTCGCGCTCGGTTCTACGCAGTCAAAAGCTGTAACTTCATACCGAAACACATTTTTTTTTAATTTCTCTTCATTATATTATTTTATTTTCCCGGATTTAAGTGATTATACACGCAACCTGTCAGGTGATGACACCGACTTTAACGCGGCAGAGGCCCAGGCGAGGTTCTCATTCCTTCAGTCTGAAAGATATTTAGTTTGAAAACATGCAAGATACCGAAGACGTTTTGTTCTAAGTTTTGTTGAGCTGTACAACAGCCAGTAAAAATAGTCATTGTCTTTGTTGAATTGTTAGTTTTAGCATTTTACCCTTTGAGTACATTTTATTTTGTTTTATATATGTATTTTAGAGATTACTTTGACGTAAAGATTAAAGTTTGATTTAACGTGAAAAAAAAAATATTTTTCTTTTTCATTTTCTGGCAAAATGTTTTTTGGCAAAAAGTTTGTCGATTGAGTCTATCGTATATATTGTTGTAGACAAGTTTCGTAGAGACTGACAGCATTTTTTATGAATTGTGTTGCAACTATTACTGAATTGACAAATTGATTGAGTGTATATCTATTTATATTTTAGTAGTTATGTTTGACGTAGAAATCAAATTCAGCGTTTACGCTGTGAAAGATACTTTTTAGAAATAAAACTCTACTCTACTCTACTCAGTTTGGTTCAGAAGTTCGGAGATATCTCTATTCTTTCCTAAACAGTATCCACGAAGACTGTACCAGCCCCCCCCCCCCACACACACACAAAAGTTGTCACATGGCTTGGCTAAACGAATAAATGAAATCTGACCTGTTTCCGATTAAGTTTACTCTTGATCCTATCCCAAATCAAGTTCACTTGCTTTTGAAGATCATGCTTCCTGTAGCCATAGACTTTCAAATCTTCCACAGTTTTGTTTGGCTTTTTGATGAAATCCTCCATTGCACTAACGGTCTTCAGAATTCCCTTATAATTCTCGTTAAATAGTCCACTAGCTTGCCACTCCCCCTTAATTTTGGAGAGGGGTCGGCAAGTCGACGGAAGTACTTCAACACGCCGGGTTATGAATTCGAAGTAGCCACCATGGATTTTGTCGAATATCTCCTTGTGCATGGTATATATGTCATGGTTGTAGACTTTCTCGAAGTCGGTAGCGAAGAATTCAATATTCTCACGGAGTTTGACGTCTCGGGTTTTGTCGGAGCTCTCGTTCTCTAAACAAAGGGTATTAGCTTAATTTTCGTGCGTATTAGCCATATAACCTAGACGAACAGAACAAACAAATCGTACTGATCAAACTGGAAACAAATATAATTTCGTAAACCACATTGACCTGACGTATAACAAAAAATCAACGAAGAAACCAACAAAAATGGGGTTTGTGAAGGTCAACGAATCTGAAATAAAAGGCGAATATTTCGGGAGGACAATCGCCTCCTTTCTTCAGCTGAGTCACTCGCTAGTACCGAGCGAGAACAGTCCTAATTGTTATTTGCAGGTATTGGCGAGTGACTCGCTGTCTTTATTTTCGGCTTTCAATTCTTCCAATTTTGGATTTTCGATTTCTTGTTGGTTTTCTGCTTTGTTTTGGTTTTCTTGGTTGTTGATCTTCATCCTCGTCTTGGCATTTTCCTCAAAATTTTCTGTCTGCGCTGAAGAAGGGAGGCGGTTGTCCTCACGAAATATTCGCCTTTTATTTCAATATATTCGTCGGCCTTTACGAACCCCATTTTCGTTGTTTTTTTTTTTGTTTTTTTTTTAATCGAGCAATCGGTTTATTGTGACCCATGCAGTAACTGGCTAACACGGGCAGAAACTGGAAAAAACACTTATGAACAGTACGAATAATACACAAACAAAGAATATGACTCGAAATACATAATAAAAGGGAAGCTAGAATGATTCCTAAAATATGGAACGAGTGACTTTAGGTAGGCTACTGCTCTGACGATTTGATTGGCGGAGGAAGAAGTTTGTATCTCGGATAATTCCTTTCTTTGGTTCCTTTGGTGATTTTTTGTGGAAGCAAATAAGTATTCCTTCCGCCCTGACTGGGAATCATATTTGACTGCACTAAACGGATAAGTCCTTGCCAATAAATTCTTGCCTAGAATAAACTCAGCTGACCAGCCTGTGTAGTGCAGTCAAATATAAACACAACTAGAAGATATAGGTCATGATAATAAGGATCTGCTCCCCCCTACTCCTTCTTTTCTGCTGAACTTACGTAGCATCTTCTTTTTTTTTGTCTATAACGCCCTAAATACCCTACTTTTCAGGACATGGCTCCTCTTCCATTCAGGGAGTGTTCCAACCTCCTACCATTTGTATCGAAATCTAAGGTCGTTTGTTCTAATCGGTATGAAGGGATACATGAACGCTCAGGTGGTGCCTGGCAGGTAGCAAGCCAACTGCTAGCTAGCCTCTCTAGATGAAGCGCAGGTCTTAATTTTTTTCTTTTTTTTTAGGGGGGGGCTCACTGATGGGTCTATGCGAAAAAAACTTAAAACTCCTCTGGCCATAACCTGCTTGGTACCCCCCCCCCCCAATGCTAGTATATAAGATATATAGAAAATCCTGTTGAAAACTGCAGTCTGAACCGCAAGCACTTAAGGGTTTTCGCGGGCCGCTCGCCTCTATATCTACTTCTCCCAAAAATATATTTTATTTTCCTGTGTGTGGGGGGTAGCCGGAACCCGTCACTGATATTTCTATTGTTAACCACTGTTTCTATTATTTTGGGGGACGGGGAATTCACTGATATTTCCATATTCTGAAAGTCTTCCTGATACTGTTCAGTGATATTTCTATTACGTTTTCCTGGGGGGGGGGGATCACTGATATTTTTGTATTCTTAAAACTTCTTGATGTTCTTCATTTTATTCGTCGATAGGCTATTTCCATTATTTTTCTTTGGGTGTTGGGGAGGCACTGGTATTTCGATACTCTTGATTTTCCTGAAACCTGAAAGAATATCTTCTACAGAAAAATAAATAAGACTTACTCTTTCCAATCGTCAAGATGATTTTATAAGGCGCTAGTTTCGGCTTCCTCGCTCCTTTGAACAACTCCTGACACTGTCGGCAGTGCTTCCCATTCAGCTGAAATCTCGCTATTTTCTCATTTTCTGCGCGTTCAAACGGCGTCTCCCCGCCTCGATTTTTCAGGGCAAAAAGGACTCTATCCGGGTCTTTTATACCATGTCCATTGGGGCACAGGAGGGTCAGAAGCTTTTTGGCATCATCGAAGAATGGACCTTTGAAAACTGGTTCGGGTAGCTGGATGTAGCCAGAATGGCCTTCACACTTTCGCTGACACATAGGACAGACATCTCCAGCAATCGCTGGTCCTAGCTGATAGTCATAGAGGCCACTTGGGATCGGCTCATGGTTTTTGGAGTCCCTTTCAACTGCTTTGCCAACAGTAACCTAGAAATATAACAAAATTCAGGTTCAGGTTCGTTTGTTTTCTTAAATAATCCCAACATAACTTCACTAGTCAAGCACAGCTCGAAGGCAATAAAAAATAATAAATTCGAACATCCATTTCAAAAACTGATTGTTGATCTTATTGCAACATAAGAACCCAAGATCATGAGTGAGGATCTAAGTGTGTGATCACCACACAAATACAGAGCTCCGGCGTTCCAAATGCAGTCATCTGACTGATGAAATCCTTACAAACCCAGCAGTGTTTTGCTTATTGGGAAGAAATCGTTAGTTCGGTAAAATAAAGTAAGAATATTGGCAAAATCTTACATGCATTATAGAACCATGGAATATTTCTATTTTAATGCAAGAACAAATAATCTGAGAACCTCCGTCTTTGGTCCCATGCAGTGACTATGGATACCCCGATAAAACTGAGCGGAGCTAGAAGTACTTGCTGTGAGGTTTGAGTCGATACCCGTCTACTTCCCCTTTCGCCGTTGCACGTGCCAGATGGAAAGAAACGTAGGATGCCTGCAGGGGCTGCAGGGGTGAAGAACCCGGTCTGCAGCTTGTTATACGTAACGTCACAATGGCAGACAACCAATCAGCTGTAAAGGACGGCTCAGACGGCGTTCGGACTTCAGATTCCTCTGCGGAGTTGTAGGCTACTGCGATACAGCTGTTTGTAGAGGTAACAAATTATGATGTTCTGCGTAGCTTCTCCTCCGCTCATTTGAATCGGGTAGGGTATCATAATGTATTCGACTCCGCATGGTCGTATTACAAAGATAGGGAGACGGAGGTTCTATCAGATTATTTTGTCTAGCTTAATGGGTCCAGAATGATCGAAGCCTATTTGGCTGAAGTGCTTACAGACTTAGTGCAGCACTTAATCCAACAACAATAAAGGCCATGTTGAAATTGTTTGTTAACTTTCTTATATTGTTCCCCATCAGCCAATTGCCTCAACAGACCCTAAACTACATGTGGTGGTAAATCTGTTCTCTATACCGACAGCGAACAAAGAAATAACTAGTGATTTTAGGCCTAAGGCAGGCAAAAGAAGCAAAATTATTAATTTTTAAAATTATTAAAATATGAGAAAAAAATATCTACTCCAACATTAAATTCCTTACTGATCACAGGGATTCCTTTGAATCAACTTATACACACTTAACATAAGATGTTCAACAGTGGAAATAAGTGACATGAGGACAAATAATATAACTAGTTCATTCCGATATGTGGAACATGGTGCAGGAAGCACATGATACCTTTTCTGTTCTCAAACATTTGATCAACCAAGAAACAAGGAAACGCTTACAGTGGAAGAAAGGAAGGCCCTTGGATAATCAGAAGATGAAGGATAAAATCATGGGCCCTTGGTTGCATTCAAGAACTTAACAATAACCGTTCCAGAACTTGAAGATAGTTAACTATTTTGCAACAATGGTTGGTGAGCATTGTTGGGAAAAGTTAACAACTGAAGAACTGGAAAAAGTTAACAATTGTTAAAGCTATAGTTAGCTCCACCCCAATATAAGGTTGAGGATTGTTAACAATTGTTAAGTTCCTGGAACGCAACCTCTGTATTACCTGCAAACCAACAGGATCTTCAGCTGGTCGAAAGTAGACCTTCTTCCCATCAAGATTGAATAATGCCTCTGTCCCAAACAAGGGCAGCACCACAGGTTTGTACGACATTCCTGAAAGACAGAACCTGAGTATGGAGATATATGGCCTACAAATAAGTCATCAAGAAAGAAACATAGTAGGCCCCAGGAAGAAGTTAGTAACGATAGCCTCCAACAGGGAACCATGGAAATTAGAGTCTCTGGGTATCAGGAAACCCATCTCCTAATTTAAGTTTTACTTCACTGATCGGTACAGCTTGGGTACAGCGAAAATAGAGTTTCAATTACCATACCACATTGACCAATATAAAATATGCCATGAAACTACTTCACCACTCAAAAATACTTTAGTTTACTGTTTACAGTACTTTTAATATTCACATATTGAGGATTTTTTTTTTGTGCTCATAGCATTTAGAATGTGATAAGGAACAGCCTGACAACAAACTTTACAAAGAGGGCCAAAATATTGCTGACAAAAGTCACAGATGACTTTTCCATTTACACTCCGTAGATGATCAGCCCAAGTTTTGTATCCACCTTAATTTTAGGTTGAGGTTCTCAACCTAAATGTTTACCTTCTTCTCTTTATTTCCGTTTTTGTACTCTAATTGCTTCTTTACCCCTTCTTTTTATCTTACAGATGCTAGGCTACTGGTATGTATCAGACTGGTATTTGACAACTAAAATTCTATCCTGCAGGCTACCTTTTCAGTAATCAGAAATAATTTAAGCCTTTAGAGCAAATATTCCTTCAGCCCAACCCAATCTGACTTCAAATCGTATTTGACAGAGCAAACTTGAAATAAAATAACTAGAGTTCATATTCTGTAAAAATTCTGTTTACATTACTTAGGTTGCATTCCAGAAACTTAACAATTCTTGACAATCCTCAACTTTCGGGGGCAGAGCTAACTGCAGCTTTAACAATCGTTAACTTTTCACAATTCTACAATTGTTAACTTTTCCTGGCGACACCTGACGACGATGACCAACCATTGTTACAAAATAGTTAACAATTGTTAAGCTCTGGAACGGAAATCGTAGGTGGGCGGGGCTTAAATTTCTAAATCAGAATAGGGTAGCCACTAAAAAAAAAGAAAATCAAACCTGAGCTTTTGAAGATCAGAATGTGATTCTCCTATCTTTTAGCTTTGATTTGAGGCCAAAATCACCTCTCTATCTTGTCTCTAAGCATCTTAAATCTTCTTTAGAAAACAGTATTTTACATAAGGAAATGCCTATGTTCATCCATTGACTTTAGGGTTTTGTCCATCTAGTGACCAGCTTGGAACTATGTGCTTCAATGAAATTCTATGAAACTGGGTGATTTTGAGGTGGTTTTGGGTGCATGGGGAGCCCCAGCAAGTGAGTTAGATGAGAAAATATGAATATGATCATCAAGGTTATAGTCCAATAGACCTATTGCTGCTATGCTATAGGCTGCTGACTTTCCTCCTTAGTATCAACAAATTTTTGTAGGCAAGTTCAGCTACTTTTTTTTACATCTAAATTTACATTGAATATTAAGAAATAATATTAAATAGCTAGGACATCTTACTGTTAGCCTTATAAAATAGACAGTTTTGTCCTGAATTCAATGGTATTTAAAAAAAAAAAATTGGAGATGTTTTAGATAGGTAAAACTGATAAGGAAAATTCACAGCAATTCATGCATTCATTACAACAAAATCGCCATTTTTGCCACTAGGTGTTTTTGTGGCTACCCTAATCAGAAACCTATAACAATCCATTGTTAACAATCGTTAAGTTCTGCAACTCAACCTTACTTAGACTTAGTCATTGACACTATCATTAATATTATTCAAGGCCAAGGGCAAATTCAAATTTAGCCTAACTGTTGCAAAACTGGCCAGGTTTCGGTTTGAAAGCACAAATTTATTTAAGTTTAGTCTGTTGAGAGAGAGAGTCGTCAAGTCAAAGCCAAAGGATACACTTCCTTTTGACAGTTTTGATATTCATTGGGATGGCTGCACCTGGGCTGCACTGCATTTCACGTCTGTCTATGTCTAGTGTCTACTACCTTTTATCTCAGATCATTCATGCAAATATTGTGAACAGACTTCTCCAGTTCTTAGTCACGTGTAAAGAGTTTTGTAAACTCCGTCCGTCCGTCCATCCGTTTCAATCCGTTTTCTTTGATTAAGAAATCTACCCTTCTTCCTGCGCTATCTAGCGGACTCTTCAGAGATGAGATAGTTCACATTTCTGCTCATAGAGACCACTATGTTCGCCATTGTCAGGCCGTAAAACGCAAAAAACTCGCCCGTTTTCGTCATATGTCGATGTCGAAACGAACACGACCAAAGGTTTTGATGGGATCCCAAGCCAAGGGAGAATATCTTGGACTTATTCATCCAGAAAATCGGGAAAGATTTTCCGACTTCACCAGGTTCCGTAAACGCGTCACTGGTCCCCGGGTCCGATTACCCAGATTCTGGTCAGATTACTACCGGGTTACCAATTCTACAGCTGAAAACACATACAATACACTGTCAGGAGTTTCATCACAGACAACACAAAACATTAATCAAACAAACGGATCAAACCGTGGTGAGGCGACAGACGCCGATACGCTGTTTCTGAGAGCTTCTTGTGTAGATCAGTCAGCTTCTCGGTAATATTCGGAAGATAAAACTTTTTTACTATCTTTCGATTCTTGTACCACAGAGGGAGATAGAGAAGAAATTTACAGAACCGGAAATAAGAAGATCGAATATCACTAATATCTTTTTTCTTAAATATATGGTAAAGCCCAGAAAGGTAAAGAACAGAATGATCGGAGAAAGTAGAATAAAGCTTACCAAGGGCGACACGATTGTATTTCCCTCGATTGGCTACAATTTTAGAGTAACCAATCTGGATTTTCACTCTAGCATCCCGTACAGCACGCTCCCGAAGGGTTTTAAGATTTTTTGTAAGTGTAATACCCAACCACCGGATCGAATCTACGTGTGGGATAGAGAAATTTTGAGAACTTAGAGGTCTAGTAGAGGAAGGAACGTTGAAAGAAAGATACTCGCATTTATCAACATTAAGCGAAAGACCGATTTTAGTAAAAGAAGAAGAAACTTTATGAACCATCTGCGATAGACTGAGTTTGGACCGACTAATTAGAAGAATGTCATCAGCATAAGCAAGGTACGAGATATCACTCAAACCAACAAAACACATAGAAGAAACATTCTCAAGAATACCAGAAATACAAAATTTGAAAATACTAGGAGATAACACTCCACCCTGCCGTACGCCCCGACGAACAAGAACATTAGAAGATGAAAGGGCACCATTAGTTTTAATTGACAGGAAGAGCCGAAAAACCGCCAAAAAAGCATCTGCTGAATTGTCCGACATCATCGACAAAACAAAAAAGTCATCAGATACTTTTTTGGCTCTTCCTAACAATGCCTGTAATGCACAACATTTCGTGCATAACGTTTCAAACACAACAGATAACATCTCAAGTGGTATCTCTCTGTTGAAACCACGCATCCTTGTGTTGTCTGTTATGAAATTTCTGACACTGCATTTTAATCAAACATGTTCGTTTTCTACATTTACCCCACCTTGTAAATTTTATTAAAGGACTTTTTTCTTCCCGAACCGGTTTGGAATTTAGATCCGATTCTGTTTGTACCTTTTACCCGGTATAAGGCCTAGTAGCCTCAGAGCAAAATAACACGAGAGTAGCGCCAAGACTTGAAAAAAGTTACACACACTCGAACAGCAGCGACACTAGCACCACTAGCGATAGTAAACGTCCCTACTGAAACTCAATCGCTCGAGCACCAGCGCTGGCTCCAATAACTTCATATTCTGAACATATAAAAAAATGATACAGCCTCCATTGTTTCCTTAGTGTATGCACACCGCACCTTTGCTTTACTAGAAATTGCTTCAGCCCACAAGTTTGTCTCGCTTTAAATGCCGCAAGTAGGTGGGTGGTGCTACGAATATGGCCCGTTTGCAAAGCATGGAAAGCATAGGTCTTGGCTCCACTCCTTAGTGTTATTTTGCTCTGAGTAGCCTACTACAAAGCAGATAGATCGATTCAGTCCACAGCTTAATCATCTAGCAGATCTGCAAGCTCGATTTCTTTTTGGGACACAGTGGCGCGGGAGCAACAACCATGCGAAGTGCAGTGAAGTCGTGAATAGATAGGTAAGTTGAAGCAGCCAAACAAAATTGCGCTCCCGCCTGTGGTGTTGGGGTACGATCTACGCGTTAGGAACACAGTGGCGCGGGAGCAACAACCATACAAGTGCAGTGACGTCGTGAATAGATAGGTAAGTTGAAGCAGCCAAACAAAATTGCGCTCCCGCCTATGGTGTTGGGGTACGATCTACGGATGCGCCAAGTTCAGAGCTGTGTACCAAAAGCTTCTCATGGGGAAGATAGGAGCTTGCATAACTGCCTAGATACGTAAGCTGTTATTCAGTCTTAATTATCGTTATGGTACCGATTCAGCATGTATTTTTACTCCTATTTCGAACGTCTAACCGACTTTACAGAAAACTTCAACTCTACAAAATTAACTAAAGTTTAAAAATGAGAACAGCATGTATTCTTGCCTCCATATCGAATATACAACTGACTTCAGAAAAACTTTGCCAAATTTCCGGTTTTGCCAGATTTAAGGCGAACTGCTTGTCCGGAAAGAAAACAAAGTTCAGTTCGGAATGTATCCCTAGCCTAACCCTAAAGCAACTTTTGGTTCCCCCACCCCTAAATGTAGGGCTACAGGGCCCATCTACGATCTTGACCTGTACTTAGACGCAATGGATCCTCACACCATGTTTCTACAAAATATCCGACCCCTTGGAGAGTTATCGGGCCCACAGATGGACGGACAAACTTTACTAAGTCATAGGTATCCCGTCACTAACGTTCTGGGATTCCCGGAACAGAACTAAAGGCAAAATAAAATCACAACAGAATTTATTTCAATCTTGTTTTTCAAGCTCGTACCGGAACCTGAGATCGGTGTTTCTGGAATTTTCTTCAATCCAACTGTCAAACTTTTTCGTCAGCTCTGGAGTGAAATGACTCTGCCAATCACCAGCTTTACCTGAAGAAAAAAGGTGGAGTTTAGCATGGATTTGATGACGGCGGTATTCCCGCCTTCGACGCAAAAGCGTCGTTTCAATGCGTAAAGTTTTAAAATCATAAGAGCAGACATCCTAAGTTTTAGCCAGTCAGTTGAAACTGCGCAT
Source organism: Branchinecta lindahli (assembly GCA_023053555.1). Lineage (NCBI taxonomy): Eukaryota > Metazoa > Arthropoda > Branchiopoda > Anostraca > Branchinectidae > Branchinecta > Branchinecta lindahli. The sequence continues at coordinate 14,903,012 of JAKZAO010000008.1, read as the reverse complement.
CCTTGAGTTATTTGTTATGAAAAAAAGGTGGAGTTTAGCGTTGCTTTGACAACAGCGGCATTCCCACCTTCGACCCAAAAGCGTCGTTCCTCCCATGCCAGTACTAGACGACGGGAACTAACCAAGTTCCTGCTGAAGGAGGCGGGTCGTAAAAGGGAAAGGGGCTTTAAAGTTTTAAAGGACACCTGAGCAATGAAACCATACTTGAACACACCATGAGAATGCATTTACAGACATGACCACGGAGAGCATTCTTCTCCTGAGCGTGACGTTTTCAAAATAGGGATGTTCGTTTCTGGAGGTCTGCACATGCAGACTCCAAGACACAAAGCAAAATTCATTCAAATCTTGTAGGCCTACAGCGCTGGCCGGATCGTATTGGAATTTCTTCTAGACATACGTTTGGGTTTAACTGGTTAAAAAATATTCCAGAAGAAGGGTTGATTGGAGACATTTGTTCATTTCTAAAATTGTTCGGTACTGACTGAAATAAGGACAGATGCAAAATGGAGCAAAAATCATAGCTTGGAAACACTATTTCGTATTTGGATTGGGTTTTCTGCAGGCAATGTTAACGGAAGTCATATGCATTGTTCAAATAGGTGTAGTAAGGTGTAATGCGGCGTATAAGCTGTATTACAGATCCCTCTTTTCTTCGGAGCGCGCTGTAATAAGGAGAATAGAGCTCGGTCCTATTCTCTGTTATGCAGGGCCAATCAGATCGCTTGGTTGGTTCCGCCAGCGGGCCGAGGGGAGGAGCAGCGTCGTCAGGGTTGCCAAAGGAAGCACGAAAGTTATATTTGTTGAAAGCTAAAGAAACAACTTTTCTTCTAAAGAACACGTTTTTTTTTGTTACGACTGCTTATTGCTAGTTCGAGGTCCAATGCTGTCCATCCGATAACTGAATAGCTTTTTTGCAATATAATGGGCGTCAAATAAGACTCCTGTACTTTAAGTAGTACTAAGAACCTTTTCTGATCTTTTTAGAGCTCGAAAAATTGTATCAACGTTGCAACACCGAACGTCAGCATTGTTCAAATAGATATAATAAGCTTAAGAGCGCTATACGCGATGTTTACGTCTTAATACACACGCCCGTTCAAATAGGCAACCCGAAAGGTCCTCATGAATGCGACGTTCGGTGTTGCAACGTTGATACAATTTTCGAGCTCCAAAAAGATCCGAAAAGGTTCTTAGTACTACTTGAAGTACAGGAGTCTTATTTGACGCCCATTATATTGTAAAAAAGCTATTCAGTTACCAGATGGGCAGCATTGGACTTCGAACTAGCAATAAGCAGTCGTAACAAAACAAAAACGTGTTCTTTCGAAGAAAAGTTGTTTCTTTAACTTTCAACAAATATAACTTTCGTGATTCCTTTGGCAACCCTGACGACGCTGCTCCACTCCTCGGCCCGCTGGCGGAACCAACCAAGCGATCTGATTGGCCCTGCATAACGGAGAATAGGACCGAGCTCTATTTTGCTTATTACACCTTATTCGTCTTATTAGTTATTACAGCGCGCCCCGAAGAAAAGAGGAATCTGTAATAAGCCTTATACGCCGTATTACACCTTATTACACCTATTTGAACAATGCTTATTTGAACAATGCTATAGAGATAGGGACGATACTTGGTACTCTTCATTCAGGTTTTCATTGAGGTTTTTGTCCCTTATACTTGGATACCCTGAATTATTTACAAGGATGCATAGTTCCAACAGACAGCACATGGGAGAACGACGGAAAATCAAAGACGCTGTAGCCTGGCTGCACAGTAAGTTGAGAACAGCCTCCGAAATAGCAGACTAGAAAGTTTGTTTCAATTTGGCAATGTTGTTGATACCGAATATCTGAAATCACATACAGCCAACACAAGTTTGAAAGATCTTTGACAGAACCAAACAATCATTATTCGGGAATAGCGGAACAATGACCTACCGAATTTTCACCGGATTTTCAAGTCCTTTTAAGTTAATTAGAGAATCTTCCTACGTTTTCACATTTTCGCCCTATTAAATAATGACGACGAATGAAAGAATAACGACGGCAATCGAAAAAGTAACTCACGCACAACTTCTTTGCAGCTACTTGGCCAAAGAAACAGTAAACTTGACTACGCAACTTTCGGCCATCGAATCGCCCGGGGGGGGGGGGGGCTTAGATAAATATACAGGGTCTTGTTGTCGACAGGCCCCCCCTTCTCTGTTATCTCGAATCGTCTCGAACCCCCTCCTTAGTGTTCCCAAAGCTAGCTGGCAGGCCCTTGCCCCTTATGCACTAGCTGTAATTATGCACTTATGTACTGTATAAGTTCGCCTTTTTGGGATCCCAAAACGTTAGTGACGGATACCTATGACATCGCAAAAGTTGTCCGTCCGTCCGTCTGTCCGTCTGTGAGAACGATAACTCTCGAAGGGAATGAGATATTTTGATGAAACTTGGTGTGAGGATTCTTTCGGTCAAGAGTAAGGTCGAGTTCGTAGATGGGCTCTGTAATCCTACATTTAGGGGTGGGGGAGGGGGTTTAAATTAAGGGGCAAACAAAATATTTTGAAACAGCTAATGTGATAGTCGATTATGAGGTAAGAAGACATGCTGAACACGATGGTGAAAACTATTTTCTCGCCTGACAAGTAGTTCGCCCGGAATCCGGCCAAAACCGGAAAGTTTGTTAAAAGTAAAAGCTTTATTTGAAGTTGATTAGATGTTCGATTTAGGGGTAAGAAGACATGCTGAACACAATGGTGAAAACCATTTTCTCGCCGGACAAGTAGTTAGCCTGGAATCCGGCCAAAACCGGAAAATTTGTTAAAAGCAAAAGTTTTATTTGAAGTTGAATAGATGTTCGATTTAGGGGTAAGGAAACATGCTGAACACGATGGTGAAAACCATTTTCTCGCCGGACAAGTAGTTTGCCTGGAATCCGGCCGAAACCGGAAAATTTGTTAAAAGTTAAATTTTTATTTGAAGTTGATTAGATGACAGATTTCAGGGTAAGAAGAGACACTGAATCTGTATATGACAATCTTTTTTTACCCGGACATGTAGTTCGTCCGGAATCCGGTTGAAACCGGATTTTTTTTATAAGTTATAAGTTTTATTTGAAGTTGATTAGATGTCCTTTATAGGGATAAGGAGATACGCTGAATTTGTTTCTGAACTATCTTTTTTTGGCTGGACAAGTAGTTCGCTCGGAATTCGGCCGAAACAGGAAATTTGGCAGAAGTAAAGCAGGAAGTTTCGATCAGTAGGCTATCGTCAAAATAGATATGGCTTATACAGGTACATCTGAACTTGATTTTCTCGGATGATTAGCCTGGTGAAAACTGGATCTGGCGAAGACAAGGCCTATTTGTCTGGGTCAAATATTAAATTTTTGGGATCCCATCGAAACCTTTGGTCTTGTTACATGTAGACTACAGACTAACAACCTCCCCGACAAGGCGGCCGGGGTTCGATTCCTAGTCGCGGCACACAAACCTTTTGCTTTTTCAAACCTTTTGCTCAAAAGTCGAATTCTCGGAAACTGCCCCGAAACTGCAATGGTCGTTACGAGAATTTTTCTTACTCGGGAATCGAAATATGGCACAGTTAAAGCACCCATGACATTATTTTTTTCAGCTGATCTGTACTCGCCCTTTAGTTCATAGAAAAACGAACTTCTAAGTTTACCACACAGAGGGCTCACGGTTACTCTGAAAACTGCGGCGTGTTTCTGTGGCGGATTTTTCAAAAAGTTCGGTTAAGGCAGAGATTCTATACACTACTTACGTTGCGCGACTAGCCGCTGATCGACAGAAACTTCGTGTTTCGCGGCTAAAAATTCTGTCGAGAGTTCATTGACTGAAATCAAAATTATTTTGCTCTTTTCATTCTTCGCTGTCGTAGACACATAAAATTAAAATGACAAAGTAAACAAATGTCCTTTTCAAGAAAACACGTAAGCCTTTTGACTTCAGTTTGCTTCCTGATTCTCATACTTGGTCAAGTTCGATCCCGATTAAGCCCAAACATTTTTTCTTCTGCAGTTTATGCTGTATCACTTAATGATTCATGAATGGGCGAGATTCACCGAATCGCTGTCATGATGAGCGTGTTCCACCCTACTTACCGTAATTACTACGCTAGGCTGGAACGCTTTTTTCTTTTTTCGGCCAAATTATCGGGTCGCGGGCTGATCGGACCAATCCCGTTATAGAGATGCGTAGTTACTACGCTTACTACGCTCCCGAGCGTGGTAAGCAAATAGTTACTATTAGTTACTGTTTTGAGAAGGCTGGAACCGTCAGCGTAGTAACTTTTCGTGAGGCTGGAACGGAAACAGTAACTAATAGTTCCTATTGGTAGAGGGGTGGAACACGCTCGATGTGTCGTTGTCATTTTTACGTTAGTATTCAAAACGATCATTTTGATCGATTCTGATGGACTGGTTTCTCCCAGTTCCCACATTTGCCAATAAATCAATCTACTCCTTTAACAAACGAACAGAATACAGTCTGTTACGCTACAATGCTCTTGATGACCAACTCTCCCTGTCGATGAATAACCGCCGTGTGCCTAGCGAAGAGCCAGAAAGGTCACCACAACTGTTCTCAACAAACGTTGTTGATTGGTTTACAGAGGATGTGAATCAGTTTCAAGGATCTGTTCGGGTGACGTTTCTCGTTCTTCCCGAGGTCCAGTGGCGTGTTTCGGACCTAGTCATACAAAGTATACACGTACACCGGAACGACACTGAGAATATTCATTTTCCGACTCATCAGTGGGGGGAGGGGATCCGTTTGGGGATTAAACTTTATACACGTTGCTTGCTAAAGGGCTCGTGCCTTCCATTTGCTGTTGTAACTCATGTCTGGCACAACTTGGGGGGAGACGTGACATGCGTAAGTAACGGAAGAACCGAGGATCGGAACGGAACACAATTTTATGGGTATACAGCTCTTAAGCTTTAGAAGTGGGTTAGCTTCAGACGAAGCTGTAGAGGACGGGAGATTTTTGTTGTTGTTGCTAAAAGGACCTAATCGGCTGAAATTTTTAATCACGCGACATTTCGCTTCTTCTTAGTAAGGGTCATCTTCAGGCCGCTACTTCACTGCTTCGGGAATACCCACCTCTTTCATATCTTCATAAAACAAGAACAGCATGTTGGGATGGTCTCGGAGATTCCATGATTCAATGACATGGGGAAAGAAGGGTGCGAACACAACTGAAAAAAAAAACAATAAAAAAAAAGAACTAGGATGCAACACTGAATGCAAAAAATGCAACATTGACGGTCTAAAATCTCTCCCATGCGAAGAAAGACTAAAAAGACTTAAGATCCCTACCCTGGTGTACCACCGCAGATGAGATGACATGCTACTTGCTCACAAGCAAATAAATAATTCGTGTTGTCTGCAAAACGTCCCCATGACATCTCGTTCCTACAACAAAACGTCCCAATGACAAAACGTTCCTATAACAAAACGTCCCCATGGCAAAAACGTCCAAAACGTCAGGTCAAGCATTCAGCCCGTCCCTCCGACCCGCAACATCCCTCTTTTGGAGACCGGAGTTCTAAGGAGATATGTTAAATGACATGACAAACATTTCTGAAAAAGAGACTAAGGAATAGGACTACCTTCGTCACGCATGAAGAAGTCTGTAAATCCGGCGAAGTCTTTCGTCACATCATGGAACTTGATGAGCTTGTGATGGTGATAATAAGAGACAGCGATGTCTTTAGGGTTTCTCGCGACATATATGACCTAGAAAAAAGATGTCTGTACTTATAGTCCTTGATTTCTTCACCTTCTGACAGTTTAGCCGCTCAAAGCCTCTCCGCTTAAAACTAGGTAGATGTGTTACTACAAGCCTAAAGTGTTGTCTGGTGCCAAGGGCAAATTTCGCGGGATCGGAACTAAACTATGACTTATAAGCATCGGATCAAAGTTATGGTAGCATTTAAATCAATCAATCAATCAATAAGTAAAACAAAAAAAAATATTCCGAAATACAGCAGAGGTATGCTTCTTTGAACGTCGCCTAAAAGTGAACGATCGCCGAAGAAAACACTAAGACCCATGCGAAATACTTGCCGAAAACGTTCGTTTCAACAGTCTATTTATACAGAGAGAAAAATGTATTTAATATTCCTGTTAATTTCCTTTTGTTTCTTCTTCACGGCAGAAGCGGCGTCCTCGCAGACCGACGGACGGACGACAGGAGGGAAGGTGGGAATAAACGGCTAATCTGGGATCAAAACTTCATCTTTCCCCAACAATTCTTCGGAAGTGTATTTCGTCTTCTTCACGGCAAAAGGGGCGTCCTCCCAGACCGACGGACGGACGATAGGAGGGGAGGTGGGAATAAACGGCTAATCTGGGATCAAAACTTCATCTTTCCCCAACAATTCTTCGGAAGTGTATTTCGTCGGTAAGTTAATTTCGGAAGGTCTAATTTAATGAGAGCCTCTTACTTAATGAGCGTGTTCCATCCTTATAACAATAGTAACGATTAGTTACTATTTTCGTTCCAACCTCGTGAAAAGTTACTACGCTGACCGTTCCAACTTTCTCGAAATAGTTACTATTTGCTTACCATGCTCGGGAGCGTCGTAAGCGTGGTAACTACGATCTCTGTGACGTGCGTTTCAGCCTTGACGCCAAGAAGCCAGAATTCGTGACGTCATGCGTAGTAACTACCGTATGTAGGGTGGAACACGCTCAATATGTCGACACTGAAATTCCACAAGGGGGCAACTCTAAAAAAGCAACTTTCCAGGAAAGCCAAAAACATTATTTTTACGCCGTTGTCCCGTTATGGAATAATGAGATAACAAGACAAAAGGTTTCGATGGGATCCCAAAAATATTTGATCCTAACAATTGGGTCTTGTCTTCGCTATTCAGTCTTCGTCAGATTCCTTTAAGGTTTTTACTGTTAAAATAAAAGTTCAAAAATGTTTAATCGACTTCGAAATCTCTAATCGACTTCACAAACAGCCTTGAGCTTAAACCAAATTTCCAGTTTCGGCCGAATTCGTGATGAATCATTTGTCAAGCAAGAAAAATAAGTTCAGATATGGATTCAGCGGACCTCCTTACCCCTTCAATGAATATCTTATTAGCTTATAAAACATAAATGTTTTTACCGTAAATTCGAAACCCTCCTCTGCCTCTAAATATAGGACCAAAGGACCAATCTACGAACTTGACCTGTACTTCGCCAATGAATCCTCATACTAAGCTTGAACAACATATATCAACCCCTACTAAGCTTGAACAACATACACCAACCCCTTCGACTTTCGATTACACTAGCTCTCTCCATTGTTCATAGATTACGTGCTCTGATTTACGCGCAGAGCTATACTAGCGTGAAGAAAAGGGGTAGTCGAAAGTTGGTCGACAAAAATTTGTGTCCGTTTTTTGCCGGATTCCGGGTGAACTACGTGTCCGGTGAGAAAATAACTTTCATATTCGGATTCAGCATGTCTCCTATCTAAATCAACTATCTAAATAGCTTTCGAAATATTTTTTTTTTTACCCTTAATTTGAAACCCCTCCCCCACCCTCAAATATAGGGCTACAGAGCCCATCTTCGAACTTGACTTGTAATTTGACCCAAAGGATCCCCCCACCAAGTTTCATCAAATTATCTCAATCCTTCGAGAGTTATCGTGCGCACAGACGGACAACTTTGGCGACTGTCATAGGTATCCATCCACTGACGTTTTGGGATCCCAAAAAAGGGAGATAACCCGTACTGAACTTAGCCATTTTGAGGTGTTACGCGAAAACGGAGACGACCAAACGATGCGCCGTGAAAAGGCATTTCTAAAATATGCCCGAAAGTGGACTTTGACGGGATTTCAGTTTCATGTTGTATGTCCCCAGAACGATTAGAACGGACTTTACCTTGCATGTGTCCAAGAGCTTGGGATTTAGCAGGTATAAAGGTAGATGCGTCTTGATGTATCGAGGAGAAAGTTGTGCCGCTAATACCGAAGGTTCAAGATTTAATTCTAGGTCACCTCCTTTCCCTTCTCTTTCTGCAAAAGCTTTTGCTTCTTCTACAAAAGACTCAGGGGGGAGAGACGTCATCCTGAAAAGAAAGAGGGAAATTAACTCTAAGGCTAGATACTCACAGAAAGCGGTTTCCGCTCGGCCGGCCGCCGCCCAGCAACACTCGCCGCCGATAGCAAGAGGACCTTTCGACAAAGATGGGCGAATCCGGAATATCCCTTGGATTTAAATTCGGATGCAATTCTATCCAAGATATTTATAATCAATCTCAGCAAAAGGACGGCGAAAGCCCAAAGATGGAGTAGCAAAAAAAAGAAACAATGAACAGGCAAAATTTAAAGATAACATTGAAGAGAGAGAGATAGGTTTATTTAAACAACATCATAGCTAATAGCTAATTTGCGTTGCTTCACTATGCTAAATAACAAACTGACACAAAAAGGGAAAATATCACTCGGCTTTGTTTGGCAAATCCGTAAAAAAATGTACAAACGAATTTGCGTGGCGGTTCGTTCGCGAAGCTACTGGAACCAGTTGATTCTGGTGGCGCGTACGGTTGTCGGGCGGTGCAGTGGGTGGTAATAAATAACGCTGGCGCGTACGGTTGTTGGGCGGTGCAGTGGGTGGTAATAAATAACGCTGACAAAGTGTAAGATAATACTGATACAGGGAACGAAATTCTTACAGCCATTTATCAATCACAGAGGTAGGGGGTGTTAGACGGAGTAATCTAATCAAATAACTATTTCTGGTCCTTGGATAATGAAAATAAGTCGTGTTTCGTAAATATTGAGCGGGTGCTTATAACCGGACCTAGTATATGACCTGTTTAGCATTGCACAGAAGGCCATGGCGCTCACTCGAGTCGGGAATTTGGCATCATCTATGCCTTGTGCTTTTGAGGGGTGAAAAATAAAATTATTATTATCATTTTATAAGTAGTGAAATGAAAGACAAAAATGCTCCTCAGCCGGGATTTGAACCCAGGACCCTCTGCTTACGGGGCAGGAGCTCTAACCGTTTGAGCTACCGAGGGGTTTGTGAACACAGTTCGCAAACCACTACAATAGTCCGGTAGAAGCCGGCCATATGAACAGTGATCCCGGCCGAAGGCAAATTAATCTAATCAGTTCACCTCCCCATGTCACGGATATTAATTATAATACATAGATGGCACTTTAAAGAAGGGACTTGTACCGTGACCAATAAACCAGAAACAATTTTTGAAATTTATTTAGAAGTCTAGGACTCCATTGTCGGAGCCACGTAGACATACCAGGACCCACAAAGCGGGGTCTCGTGGTGAAAACCAAACAAAACCAAATAAACAATTGTAATGGGGAAGACGCCCTTGAGATGGAAACACTTTATAAGTAGTGAACTGAAAGACAAAAATGCTCCTCAGCCGGGATTTGAACCCAGGACCTTCTGCTTACGGGGCAGGCGCTCTAACCGTTTGAGCTACCGCCTTTTGGGTCCTGGTATGTCTACGTGGCTCCGACAATGGAGTCGAGTCCTAGACTTCTAAATAAATTTCAAAAATTGTTTCTGGTTTATTGGTCATGGTATAAGTCCCTTGTGTAAGGCCCCGTTCACGCTTGTGTTGTAACGGCTAACACTCAAAATGCCCACGATCATAATGCCCACGACTCAAAATGCCCACTAAAAATGCCAACAACTCAAAATGCCCACGACTCAAAATGCCCACGACTCAAAATGCCCACGACTCATAATGCCCACGACTTATAATGCCCACGACCCAAAATGCCCACGGTTCAGAATGCCCACGATTGGATTATTTGAGGTGTTCAGAACGTAGTAAACTTTAATTAGGGGTGAGTGACCAACGGGAAGAGTATAATGGACGGAGTATCAGAATGACGATGATCGTATGTTGAACTGGTATAATCTCAGTTATAATATAATTCTGGTAAAATATTTACAAGAAACATGTGTATTGGCTCGTGCTTAGTTGCCGCAAAAGCGCTGTGCTTTCTCGAGGAAGCCTGTGCCTGATTAGGAACCCCCTTGGAACTTTTCTTTAAGAGCTTTAACTTGCTGGTCTTTTTGGATCGTTCTTCAAGAAACAATAAAATAATTCCTTTCAAAACCTTTTCCGTTATTAATCCTACCCCTTGTAATCTCGTAGTCCGCATTCCCAGGATGATGTTTGCCTCCCCTGTTGACAGTTTCAGCCGTAGGCATTTTGAACCAGGACGATATTAGCCTCCCCTGTGACCATTTTGAACTGACGGCATTTGGCAACTGTCGGCATTTTTAAGCCGCCAGTATTTCGGACGATTTCGAGTTCGGGTGTTTCACATCTGAATTGTGGGCATTTTGAGCAGTGGGCATTTTGAGTCGTGGGCATTTTGAGGCGTGGGCATTTTAATCGTGGGCATTTTGATCGTGGGCATTTTGAACCGTGGGCATTTTGATCGTGGGCATTCTGAGCGTGGGCATTGTGAGAGTGGGCAAAAAGATCGTGGTGATTTTGGGAACCACCCGTTGTAACATGAATAAAAATACTTCGCCTTGTACGCCTTATCCTCCTCTCCCGTTCAACTTGAAAATCAAGTTGTACGCCCACGTATGCGCAGATTATTAAAACGAAGCCTGAAGCCTGACAATGAATCCCAAGAGAACACAACCTTTGATGACTTTAGGGACAATGAACATCCTGAAATATGGTATTTTAGATCAGCCTCGACCGGTTTTGTGACAATTCAGTATAATATCTGTTGCTGTGTCTGTTGGACCAATGTAAATTTCTCGATTTAGTTTTGAGCCTACCAGGATTGCTGGAATTATTTCAGATAAGGTAAAAGCTTATAGTTGTCAAAACAAAACTAGTAGTATAGTTTAGTGTGACTAACTTTCCGTTCAAAACGTTCATTCAGTTTCAATTACATTTACATTAAAAATATCTCTCCTTAAACGTTTCTCTCTTTCTTCCTTGACAGTCACGTGATGGAAACGCATGCTGTGATTGGTCACGTATAACTTTTAACACACAAAATAGAACCCGTTCCTATTAATTTTTACCACAGCAAGCCTGGCAGGATGAAAGATTTACCACAGACATTCGCGGATAGCACGTATAATTCAGAAATTGTGCGCCTTAAACGTAAGCTTGAACGGGGCTTAAAGTGCCATCTGTGTATTATTATTATTGTCATTGTTATTCTGGAGTAGAAATTAAAAGATATTAGGTTATGTTCATTACCTTATGGATCCATGCTGATAATGAAACAAGTGTGAACATCGAGAGACCAGTCGGCTAGGGGCACTGTACTGGAATGAGGCGGATTGCATAGTCGGAGCAAGGATGCATCGATTGTTCGAGCCAGAGGCCTCACTACTAAGGGGGGGGGAAGGGGGACGCCCCCCAACGTTGTCGGCCAGTCGGTAAAAAATGGTCAAGTCGGCACGAAGCGCCGAATTTTTTTAGGAAAAACAGTTGATTTTTTAACTTAGAAATAGTCGTTTTTTCTTTAAAAACAATCGATTTTTCTTAAAAATAGTCGGTTTTTCGTAAAAATAGTCGATTTGTTCTTAAAATTAGTAGTTTTTCTTAAAATCAGCCGATTTTTCGTCAACACAGTCGTTTTTTTCTCGATAATAGTAGTTTTTATCCGCAAAAACAGTCGGTAAAAATGACCAGCCAGTCGGTAAATACCTTGTCCCCCCAAAAAAAAACATTTTGGCTAGTAACGCCTCTGGTTCGAGCCAGAGCAAAATAACACTAGGGGTAGCGCCAAGACGTCAAAAAAGTGACACACACTCGACTAGCAGCGACACTAGCAACACTAGCGATAAGTCCGGTCTTCACCTCCCGGAACTTCCGGAATCTGGGCTTCCAGATTTTTCTTTGACTTCTTCTGTAAATTGCATCTGGACGATGAACCGGTCCGAAAGTACATCAAAATAATCCGGAAAAAGGGGCTTTTGAACTTCCAGATTTCCGGAATTTTCAAGTATCGCAGAAGGAATTCAGAAAAAAATCACGGAGAATCTGGGAACCCAGATTCCGGAAGGTGAAGACCCGACTATAGAGAACTACTGAACTACCCTACTAAAGCTCAATCAGTCGTGCACCAGCGCTGGCTCCGATATTGCTCACGGTTCTGTTGTACCTAGTCGCGGTAAATTTGGAAGAAGAGACCTGGGAAGAATTTTTTCTGCTTGTGTTGCTTCCCACATTACATGTTTATCCGGGGTGAGCGACCTACTGTCTCCAAATGACCTGTCGCGCTTAACGAAGACGTATTTTAAGTTCTGTAAATATTTTCTGTACTTACCTGCCCGTCATAGTAACACAAGTATTATGCGTCATTTCAATGTTATTGATCCAGTTGGAAGCCTACTAGAAATTGAGCGGCGAGCGTGTAGACGGTTGCATACATCGAAGTCAAGATGTTTGCTTCTTTTAGTTCGTTGATATGTTATACTGATACTGATACTGATACTTTATTGTAAAACGAAACTTTCACAGCATTGGATTGCCGAACTTGTCGTTTTCGTCAGGTACATCATAATTACAAAACTAAGGTGGTTATACATAATAAAGCAATAGTCAAAAAATGATCAAACAGAATAAAAACCCTAGACAATTAAAACATTAAAGGGAAATATTTGATCAATTGTTTAAAACTTCAACAAAAGATGGTACAAAGCTCTTTCTGTAGCGTTCGGTTCTTGTACAAACAGGGTTAAGAACCGGAACTTTTTGTGCTACAACCCGAGGTATAGTCGAGGTTTTGGCGGGCAATATGGGGTAGGAAATAGGTGCTCAAAACCTGAGTGGGAACGCAGACTGTTCCCGAAACTAGTACAAAGAGTAAGACGTCGGGCTGCTAAAGTAGGGAGGCGGAATTCTTTGAGGAGGAGGATATAAGGCACTTTGCCCTAGCGGTAGATGATTCTCAGGCTCTCTTCTGAATAGTTTCAAGCCTATCAGACTGATCTACTGTCAGGCCAAAGTGCCAAACCGGACAAGCATACTCAAGTAGCGGACGGATGAAAGTAACGTAAAGGCGGAGAACATGTGATTTAGGGCACGAAAATTTGGAAAACAATTTTAGGAGAGACAGAGACGCACTGGCTTGTTTAACAATCGAACAAATGTGAGCCTCCCACTTCAAATCATTCGTCAGTGTGATCCCCAAAAGTTTGGTCTTTGTTGTAAATATTTCATTTGGTATTGGAGTAGTGAACGATGGCTTTGATTTAAGAAAACTTATGGTCATGATATTAGATTTCTGGGGATTAACTTTCATTTTCGACTCGGCTGCTTCGGCAGCGATATCGTCAAGTATTTCCATTGCGGTACTCTTTATGTTCCTTCTGCACCTTTCAAGTAATGTCATGTCGTCCACAAACTTCCAACGATCGGCTGATTCGTTAGCAAGATTGTTAATCATTACCAAAAATAATAGAGGACCCAAGAGCGTTCCCTGTGGAACCCCACAAGAAATAGGAAGTGCATCAGAATAAATGTTTTTATACTTTACAACTTGACTTCTATTTGACAGAAAAGATGCAATGATATTAACTAGAAAAGGTGGTACTTTAAAATCATTTAATAATTTTTCAACTAAAACATTGTGACTAACAAGATCAAACGCTTTTTGGAGGTCAACCAAAATAAGATTCAGCCATGTATCAGGCTCATCAAGTAGTTTATATACAGTGTCGAGAAGGCTAACCAGATAATGTGTCGTCGATAAACCTTTCATGTTACCGAACTGGTTTTCATCTATTAAATCAAGGATTGTTTCTTTGAGGCAATCTGCTAGAAAACTCTCATACATTTTGGAAAATATCGGTGTAAGAGTGATAGGACGGACTCCACTAAAATCCAGTTTAGCCCCTTTCTTCTGTATGGGAGTAACGTACCCTTTTTTCCAGCAATCAGGGAATAAACCGCTTTTGGTTATCGTGTTGAAAATATCTGATAAAGGTTTTGATAGTTTGTCGGGAAATGCTTGGACCAAATCAATCGGAATATCAAGGGGGCATATTGAAGTTCTCTTTAGTTTACGGATTTTTGCTTCAACATCCACAGGTAGTATTGCTGGGATAACGTGGTCTGGTAATGGGGGAAAAGAGGTATTACTTGGGAGAGGAGGAAGAGTTTGCACAATAGCCGAAAGGTGTTTACTTAACGAATTAGCTGTGGTTTCTGGCGGTTCATCAAGGTTGAAATCAACAATTTTGACTGTTTTACCGCTAATTTTCCTGACTGTGTTGTACCACTGCTTTGGTCGGGATTTGAAGAGTTCGCTTACTTTATTACGGTAATACTCGGATGAAGCTTTTCGGATCTGCTTTTTTATACCTTTTCTTAATAGGTTAGCTTCTTCAATTTTTCCTTGACGGAATAGCCTTAGTTTTTGGCGGATTAAATTTTTCAGTGCATCGTTTACGTACGGCTTATCATTGGAACATCTTTTCTTTTTAACTTCTGGGAAGTGAAGGACATAATGATTAAGAAGCTTTTCCTGAAAAATTTCGGCCTTCTTATTAGAATCATCATCAGCAAGGACATCATCCCATTGCTCTTCTGACAGCCATGCCCCGAACTTAAGCAGACCACCATCAGTAATTGGACGGTATTTAAATTCATCAAATTTGTACTTTGGAATCAGGCCTTGTATTGGGTTTAGTGATAACGTGAAATGGTAGCTTCCGCCAAGCGGGGGGAGGGAATTGGGTTTTTGATAAAACTCATGCATGTTTGTGCATATTATGTCGAGTGAAGTGCCACCTTTTGTCGTTGGAATATTAACGATTTGTTTTAAATTTGCTTCCCGACAAAGGTTACTGAGGTTTAGCTCATTCCCGTCCCCTGAAAGCAGGATCCCAGCGTTAGGATGTTTTGACTGGAGGTAATCAAGAGATGCATGAAGTTTGTCCAAGAAATCTTTTCGCTGCTCTGATTTTTGGCCCGGTGAATAATAAAAGCATCCCACAATAATGTTACTGAAGGGGCGAGGTAAAATTTTTGGTTTAACTTTTATCCAAATCATTTCATCATATTCATTAATTCCAGGAACTTTTACTTCGCTAGGTGACAAATTATTACGGCAAAAAATCAAAACTCCTCCACCCTTTTTACCAAGCTTATGGTCATGTGGTCGAAGTTTAACAAACTCATGGAAATCAGCCATCTTCAAAGTTTCGGTGTTCTGGGATTGAACCTCAGTAATGCAAATTAAATCTGAGGCTAAATTTTTTGCAGTAAGTTCAAGTTCAACAAGTTTATCAAAGTTAAGGCTTTCTGCATTACTTAATAAGAGGCGAGGGAAGTGATACCGTTGATTATTATTTGTATGCTCCCGGGTGGGACTCCCAGGACAACCCTTTTCATCTGGCGAACGATTTGACGCGGAAGTTGGAGGACGCGAATGGGATTTAACAGATTTTCCAGGAAGCTGAGTACGAGGGATGGGTGAAAAACTGTTTTCCAAAACAATCGGGCAAACAGGAGGAGGTGCCAAGGAATTCCGGCTCCCAACCGTAGGAATCATGATATCACTGTAAGTGAGGGGCTCAAATCTATTTTTTACTGGAATTGATGAAACGAGCGAAACTGCGTCCTCGCCAGTAGTAGAATTATCTGTTACACTGCGGTACCCAGATAAGGGAATGCTTGATGACGATTGGGGTAGAAAAAGGACTGGGGGTAGGGTGGGGGTTGGGTCAAGTTCGGCAGAAACGGGCCGCCCGCGTGACTTGTCGGAGTCATATGTGGGTTCGAGGCCGATACAGTTGGAGAGGCCTGGTCGGTGAAAGGGCGGGGGTACCGAGAGGCTAAAAACGATGGGTGGGGATACCCCGGGTGGTTTAAAGTGTTCCGCGGCTTTGGAATTTCGTTCATGAGCATACTCGATCCAACGTCTGTCAGCGGGGGGAAGAAGTCGGTGTTGGAGGGAGGGGGTGGTAGTGGATCGAGTATGCTCGGTAAAAAACGCTGTACATTGTCACTTGCACTAGGTAAACTTGACAACCTTTTCGGGTGCCCTGTTACTCTGACTCTCGACTGATTTATATGTTATCTGTATCTTCTTTTTTCCTTCGTTTTCCACTTTTTTGTTGTATAGTGGGTTTATAATAAAAATTAAAATAAAAAATAACTCCATATTCCGAACACAGAAAAAAACAAGACCAAAGGTTCCGATGGGATCCCAAAAAATCAATATTTGATCCAGACAATTAGGTTTTGTCTTAGCCAGGCCAAACAGCTAATCATTAAGAAATCCAAGCTCAGATATGGATTCAGCATGTGCGTTTACCTCTATAAGCCGATCGAAACGATCCTAGCTTACTTCTGTGAATTTTGCGGTTCTGGCGAAATTCAAGAACTACTTGTCCGGCGAAAAACTAAAGCTCAAAAACGGATTCACCATATCTCCTTACCCCTATATCCAACATCTAATCAACTTGAAATAAAAATTTAACTTTTAACAAATTTTCCGGTTTTGGCCGGATTCCGGGCGAACTACTTGTCCGGCGATAAAACGGTTCTCGTATTCTTGTTCAGCATGCCTTCTTACCCCTACATCATACATCTAATCAACTTCAGATAAAACTTTAACTTCTAACAAACTTTCCGGTTTGTGCCGGATTCCGAACGAACTACTTGTCCGGCGAGAAAACGGTTTTCATATTCTTGTTCAGCATGCCTTCTTACCCCTATATCGAACATCTAATCAACCTCAAATACGACTTCTACTTCTAACAAACTTTCCGGTTTTGGCCGGATTCCGGACGAGCTACTTGTCCGGCAAGAAAATGGTTTTCATATTCGTGTTCAACGTGTCTTCTTACCCCATAATCGACTATCACATTAGCTGTTTAAAAAATGTTTCCTTGCCCCTTAATTTAAACCCCTCCCCCACCCCTAAATGTAAGGCTACAGGGCCCATCTACGAACTCGACCTTACTCTTGACCCAAAGAATGCTCACACCAAGTTTCATCAAAATATCTCATTCCCTTCGAGAGTTATCGTGCTTACAGACGGACGGACAGACGGTCAGACGGACGGACGAACAGACGGATGGACAACTTTTGCGATGTCATAGGTATCCCTCCACTTAAGTTTTGGATCCCCAAAAAAACTTCCCTGTTTCATCGACGTGTGCAAACCGCATTTTAGCTGTGATATATTTGTCTAAGCCCGCAAGTTTGTCTCGTTTGAATGTCCCAATCGTAGCGGGCGGCGCCACGGGTAAGGTCCGTTTCCGGTGCATGGAAAGCATGGGTCTTGGCGCTACTCCCAACTGTTATTTTGCTCCGGTTCGAACGGAGAGATAGATGTTCTACCAAACAGTAGTGTTCTTGGTTACGTGAGGTTATTAGCTATAGCCTATAGCCAGTTCTCATTCAGAGAAGGGTTAAGTGCACCGTAGCAGGGACCCATAAATTTCCTATAATGACTCGCCATTCAGGGTGCTTGTCAATATGAGATTTCTGATGCGATCTCGACCGAGCGTCAGATAGTTCGGGAAATGCCCACGGGGATAAAATATTGCCTTGAGGGAGGAGTTTCCTTGGTCTCACGTCCAAGGAGGCCCGGGATTGGCTCTATCTGAGCAAGAACGCCGATTCGACCCAAGTGGAATTTTTGGAAAGTAGGTGAGGCTCGGGCAACAAAGCAACAAATGACAAGCCCCCTGAATGGCGAGTTATTACAGGAAATTTATGGGTCCCTGACCGTAGCTACAACCTTCTCAGTCCAAATTAGGTGCTGCTTTTGGGCACTTACTCAATAAACGGCACTCGGAAATTGAGATCCTTCTTCGCTCCCTCGTAGTCAAGGTCATTGGCGATGAGCCAGGTTGCTTCCTGAGTCCAAGTCGTTCCTGAAATGCAGAAATACAGTATTTATTTACAATCGGAGGGAAAGACTTTCAGCTCTCTTAAGGCGTATTCTCGCCGTTCTCCGAGGACTCCTCGGGGAATCGAAGGGAACGGCGAGAATAGAGGGAATCACTCCACGCGGACTCCGCGTACACAAAACAGCGGGAACACGGGGAATGCTTCCAAAGCGGATTTTGTTTGAAAACAAAAAGATGCAGTTGATGAAATTAGTCTGGATCCACTTTATTTTTGGTTTTGTTTATTCTGATTGTTTTTAATTAATTTCATAATGCACCAACACCAGCAAAAATTGATTCCCCTCAGAATCGGAAAGGGGGTCCTTTTTGATGATGGTGATGATAACCGGAGCATTCCCCGTCCGAGGGGACTCGCGAGAATACGGGGAGTGAGTCCCCGGGACAAACAAAAACGCGGGGACTCCTCAAGGAACGGCGAGAATACGCCTCTGACGGTATCAATCGCTTCAGGCTAGACTCCCTTCTTGACTTTCAGACACCAGGTTCAAAACTACCTCTGTTACTCGGCAAAAAAAAGGTACTCTTGTCAAGAACTTATACTCTATCCTATGATACACGTTATACTTTGTTTATTTATTATACTATTTGGCGTTAATCTTTTAGCTTGTCGCCATATATTCCGTTCTAATAAATTATACTACATAAATTCTGTACTGATAATTTCTTGCCCGTGTACAATACCGCTTCAGCATTTACCGGCAAATGGATGATGGGCACGACCTTAATTCAGCGCATACTACATATATTGCAATTTTCATATAGGACTGGGTTATTGGAAAACATATCTTGCATAGTAGTCTCCGTTGTTGCCATTTATGTTATTTTTTCTGTTGTTTTATTTTTCTTATTTGATTACCACGTTTTAGGTACAGTTGTGGACCGTGACCAGTAACAATAACACCAACGATAATATCGAAGTTCGTGAGCGTCCGATAGGCTCTGTTCCAAAGAAGGTGAAAAGTAAAGGTGTTTTTCCGCGACAATCCCGGATTATAATCCTATATAACATCAGAGAAACAGCGAATCGACAATCCCAGACTGTACAAACGACGATCCGACGATCTTGCTCCGTTGCAAGATTGTCGAATCGACAACCCAAGCACGAATCTGGATTGTCAGATTGTCACAGAATACGATTTTTCTTCTCTTTTTTCTTTATTATATACTCCACTTTGTGCCTTGTGCTTATTTTGACGGGTCATAAATAAAATCATCATCATCATCACCATAATCTGGGTTATCAGAGAAACATCGAATCGCGAATCGACAATCCCAGACTGTACAAACGACGATCCAACGATCTTGCTCCGTTGCAAGATTGTCGAATCGACAATCCAAGCACGAATCCGGATTGTCAGATTGTCACAGAAAACGATTTTTTCATAATCTGGATTGTCAGAGAAAATGCATTTTGGAGAATCCGGATTGTAAATAGTCAATCTGGATTGTCACGGAAAGACGCCTTAAGCACGCAAAGTCCTGAAAGGGTTGAAGTATTTTGGAAGAAAACTTGCTTCGTTTCAATTTCTCCCGAATCCAATATCCAGCAGTAATTTGACAAGACGGGATTTTGAGTGAGGAACATTATTAGATTAATTAGATTTTTTTATTGCTAAATTACATAATAACCGTGATAGGTAACCGCCCATGAGAAGACATAAATGCACTGGCACTGGGCGGTTACCAAAAACTACTTCAACTTAACTTAAACAATAACTTAATTTCATTTCAACACTAATTAATCGCAAAATTTATTTTTATTTATTTTCATACAAATAACACACAAAAGAAAAAAGAAGAAAAAAAGAAGAAGAAAGAAAAAATAAATAAATAAAGGTAATAAAAAAAGAAATAATAACTTATACCTTCATTCTCTGAATCGTGACTCCTCACCCCTCCAACAACAAGACCAAAGGTTCCGATGGGATCCCAAAACTTCGATATTTGATCCAGACAATTAGGTTTTGTCTTCGCCAGATCTGGTCTTCGCCACACTCCATGAACATTTATACTCTTAAAATTTAGAAACAGATTAAGGCCAAACAGCTAATCATTAAGAAAACCAAGTTCTGATGTGGATTCAGCTTGTGTGTTTACCCCTATAAGTCGATTGAAACGATCCTGGCTTACTTCTGCGAATTTTCCGGTTTCTGGCGGAATTTTAGAACTACTTGTCCGATGAAAAACTAAAGCTCAAAAACGAATTCAGCGTATCTAGTTAACCCTATTTCCAACATCTAATCAACTTCAAATAAAAATTTAACTTATCACAAATTTTCCGGTTTCAACCGGATTCCGGACGAACTATATGCCAGGCAAAACAATTATTGTCATATACGGATTCAGCGTCTCGTCTTACCCCTAAATCGGACATCTAATCAACTTCAAATAAAACTTTTACTTTTAACAAACTTTCCGGTTTTGGCCGGATTCCGGGCGAACTTCTTGTCTGGCGAAAAAACGGTTTTCATATTCGTGTTTAGCATGCCTTCTTACTCCTATATCGAACGTCTAATCAACTTCAAATAAGACTTCCACTTTTAAAAAACTTTCCGGTTTTGGCCGGATTCCAGGCGAACTACTTGTCCGGCAAGAAAATGGTTTTCATATTCGTGTTCAGCGTGCCTTCTTACCCCATAATCGACTATCACATTAGCTTAGCCCCTTAATTTCAACCCCCTCCCCCACCCCTAAATGTAGGGCTACAGGGCCCATCTACGAACTCGACCTTACTCTTGACCCAAAGAATGCTCACACCAAGTTTCATCAAAATATCTCATTCCCTTCGAGAGTTATCGTGCTCACAGACGGACAGACGGACGGACAACTTTTGCGATGTCATAGGTATCCCTCCACTTACGTTTTGGGATCCCAAAAACTGGACATGCACGTTTTCCATTTGTAGGCCTTTCAAGTCAGCCGCGGATGCGCCCAGAAGACCAAGTGCAGCCATCTCTTATTCTTACCAGCTTTCGGGAATGTGACAATCCAGACATCTCGCGGATCTATCGGAAAATTTTTAACATCGTTCTGGCGCTTGATGAAACCGGGGGGTATGACAAACTCTCCAGGGTTGCCGCGTACTAAGCCATCTGTGTAGTTTGGAAACGCTGCGCGGATGGCTTCGCCTGTCTCGCCAACTATTGGCTCAAACTTCACGTCCATATTTCAGAATTTGCCCTAAAAGGCTGCCCCAGCTGAAAAAGAATGACATATGTATGAAAAGAAAAATCATTTGCGATAACTGCAGACGATATTTCGAGAAAAACAAAAACTGTGATACAATTTTTAATTTAATTGTCTAAACCATGTGTATTTTTTTTAAATTTTATTTTACTTGCCTTAACCTTTTGCATTTTTTTTATATAGCCTAGATATTGTCATTAAAGGAACAGTAAACTTGACTACGCAACTTTCGGCCATCGAATCGCCCGGGGGGCTTGGATATTTATACAGGGTCTTATTGTAGACATGCCCCCCCTTCTTTGTCATCTCGAACTGTCTCGAACCCCCTCCTTAGTGTTCCCAAAGCTAGCTGGCAGGCCCTTGCCCCTTATGCACTGTAATTATGCACTCATGTACTATGAAAGTTCGCCTTTTTACATGTAGACTACAGAGTAACGACCTCCCCGACTAGACGGCCGGGGTTCGATTCCTAGTCGCGGCACACAAACCTTTTGCTTTTGCAAACCTTTTGCTCAAAAGTCGAATTCTCGGAAACTGCCCGGAAACTGCAATGGTCGTAACGAGATTTTTTCTTACTCTCAATATCGACTCAGGGTACATTCTTCATATGTTAGCTAGCTCCCCGAGTCAAGTTTGAGTCAAGTTTTCTGTTCCTTTAAATGGGTCAGTTGATTTAGGTATAGTTTTGTTTTATATATTACATTTCGTATTGCTCAATTTCGAGGGAAATAACTGAAAAAATAAATAATAGTTTGTGATACAAATTCCACCACACCATTCGACGCCACCATTCCAAATTCCACGTTCCAATTCCGCCACCACCATCGTTTAAAGCACACGTGTTTTGAGGATTCTACATCAATCGTCAAGACTGAAGAGCCACCACCATTTTCAACGTGCAACTCAGCTAGGATAAGCCTCCATCAGAAAAAAAGAGCGAACCTCACTGACGATGAAAGTTTTGTACTACCTTTCAATTTAAAAAAAAGCGAATGCTTCCATTTTCTGTTCATTAACCTTACGGATCTATAGTCCAATCTATATTTGATGGATGCTGATAATGAGGCGAGGGAGGACAAACTTAGACTAATCCAGTTCAAGCGCTGAACTGGTATGAAGCGTATACTGCTGTAGCAGTATAGAATTATAAGTTGCGTTTTTGATCGCCTGTCGCAGTTTGCCTGTCAGTTCGCCGTTCTGTCTTAAATACCGTTTTTATGCTCAGTTCGCCGTTCGCCTGGCGCCTGACAATGTAGTCCTGCCAGGCGATCGAAAACGGAAATTAAGGAGAACTGAAATATTTCGGCAAAATTTTGAAACTTCGACAGCATGGAGCCGATGGCTGAAGGGGAATGATGCGGACATCGCACCTAATGGTGCGGGACGCTTGGCAGAGATTTTGCAGACAGGGCAAAGCGCACCTGCAATCATGCAGACAGGGAGAATGCTGTTGCTTTAAAAAGATCATTCAGTGGTTTCAGACGATGATGGAGACTTTGTCCTTCCTTTGTTTGATACGTCTACTTTCCAAGAATTTTGGATGAGTGGGCGCAAGAATACATTATTACCTTTGAGAAAAGTCAAGTACCACTGCACCGAATACTCAAAACTTCTTCTGTTCCTTTCTCTGTTCTAGGAGGATAGCCCCCCTGATATTTCATGTGTGTCCTGGCCTGGTCCTGGCTAGACAAGTGTTTCTATGATTAAAAATTGCTGTTTGGGCCAAATCGGTGCTTTGCTTCAGCTGAACTGCTGCACAGCAATTAAAGGATTCTGAGACTACTTCTGATCAGTGTTGGTGAATTTATGTATGGAATCCAAAACCAAAGTATTGATATGGAGACCATGGAGTATATTAGTATTGGTTCCAAGTGTTGGGAGAAAAACTAAAGCATTTTGACTTTTGACGTTTCTGTGCCTTAGTAAGTCGTAAAAAGCCAATATTCAAAACTAAGCTAAGCAAGGGATTTTCGGGTTAGCCCACCTTAGGTTTGGGGGATCTCCTCTTATGCGGTAATTATGCATCCAAAATTGTCATATCTTTGTGTAGGTCGATTAAAAAAAAAAAAGATATCATCAGACTGCATGATTCATATTTGGGTTACACTGCCAGGTACAACCATGATTTCAGTATTTGCTGACAGGCGCTGTATAAATTTTTTGTCTATACAGTGCACAGAAAGTGCAGTATATGGGGGCCTTTGAAGAACATATAGTTTACCTAGCTGCACCACATTAAATGTAACATTCACAAGCATAGTATTGTTGAGTAGAGAATATATATTCACAAATAAATCATCAAAATCAACCCAGAAATTCCTTAACTGCAGATGATGCCATGCACCTGAAGAAGAAATTTCTGTTCATATGCATATCTACATCACATCAAATACAATTAAACTTAGTTAGATGTGATAGTAAATAGTCCTTGTTTTTATCACAAGGATACACTGCATTTTCTGATGCTTCTTCCTTCTTCCTGAATCTTCCCCTTACTTCAACTATAATCAATTCTTCCTTCAACTGAACCTGCTCCCTCAGTTTTATTTTTCAAATTTCCTGCGCAATTTCGAAGGCAGGACAGGCGAACTACCTAGCCGAGGCAGTTCGCCGTTCTACTGCCAGGACTTCTGAAACGGCGACAGGACAGTCTCTCCGTTTTACCAAAAACGGGAATTAAGGTGCCAGGCGAACTGACTTAAGGCGATCGAAAACGACAATTAAGCAGACCGGCGAGTGACAGGCGTCACGACAGGCGATCAAAAACGCAACTATAGTTCTCATCTAGCCGAGTACTTCAGCCTGCCATCCGCCGTAGGCTATTCCAGTCCAAGACTAGTTTCTGTTAATCCACCTTTGTTTCATAAGCAACAATTGTGATAGACATGGTACAAATTCGGGTCCATAAGGTAGTTAGCGAGTAGTTAGTGGGTAACATTCACTTTCTCTGCTGAAACATATGCAAAATCTCCATTATTTATTTTCTAGTCCTCAATCTGTGGATCTATTTACTATGTCTAAACTGCTGAAAGTGAGGCATTGGGGGATTAACAGAAAACTAGTTCGCTTGGAAGCGCTAAACTGGAATATGGGGATTCTCTGCAAATTACAAGTCAACCAACTTCCAGAAAGAAACCTACCGTATTTTAAACCCTGATGCAAGAATGTTTTCACTTGAAGAGATCACTGCCTATTCCACCAATACTATCTATAATACAATCTTGTTGCTAGGCGAGTATTAGAGGAGGTCTGGTGATTGCGCAACTCACTATCGGTTGGGCAGATCATCTTTGTCCATGATATTGCAAGTCATTGTGCGTACAAGCGATCAGGTTTTACCGTCCGATTTTTCTAACCTTTTCCGACTCCCACCCGGGAAACTCGAGAAAATTCTCTACTTTTCAGTACGGAGCTGACGATGGTGAGGAAGACTAAGTCCAAAACACGCCAGTGAACCTCGGGAAGAACGAGAAACATCACCCAAA
This sequence comes from Branchinecta lindahli, assembly GCA_023053555.1. Classification (NCBI taxonomy): domain Eukaryota; kingdom Metazoa; phylum Arthropoda; class Branchiopoda; order Anostraca; family Branchinectidae; genus Branchinecta; species Branchinecta lindahli. The sequence continues at coordinate 14,878,431 of JAKZAO010000008.1, read as the reverse complement.
TGAAGCCTCAAAACTGATTCAAACCCTATGTAAACAAATTAACGACGTTGGTTGTGCTCAGGACGTAGTGGCGTTTCTTGCTCTTAGCTAGGCACACGGCGATTCTTTCTCAGCACGAAGTGTTATTCATCAAGAGTGCTGTCATGATAACCAATCAATGCTGTCTTTTACTGTTGGTGGACCCTAGGCCATCCATAGGTTTTTGGCCCCTTTTCATTCATCAACAAGACCGAAGGTTTCGATGGGATCCCAAAAATTTAATATCTAATCCAGACAATATGGGTCCTGTCCCAGATCAAGTCTTCGCCCGACTCCTTAACATTTTCACTACAAAAATTCAGAAATAGATGAAGGCCGAGTAGCTAATGATCTAAGAAAACCAAGTTGAGATATGAATTCAGCATGTGTGTTTAGTGTTTACCCCTATAAGTCATACCTGTTTTGACGAAACTGATCGAAACTTCCTGCCTTAGCTTACTTCTGCCAAATTTTCGGTCCGGACTGGACTTGATTCGGTCCGGACGGACTTGATTCGGTCCTGGAATTGAGTATTTATATCGCCATGGCCCTCGGCTTTTTTGCAATAAATATTTTATTTATTTATTATCACCAAAAGTGGTAAGTCATAAAGACTTGTCATCATATCATATCATATGCCTTTTGAGTAGTGCGTCATCAAATGTTCATTCTTTCATTCAGACCGCTTACACCAGATAGCTTGTAGACCCTCTGAATGACTGAGCGAAGAATTTATTATGTATTGCCAATGGATATGATGTGCAAATCCGGCGCAGTATCCGGTACAGCAAGAAAAGGTATTGTATGTCACCGTGCTAGCCTACCGGAGCTGTCGAGAGAGACGTGCGAATGCAAAATTTAAGTTACAGTGATGTCGCTTATTCAGGTAGGGAATTGCGTAGCGCACGAATACTACAGTAGTAAATGTACCCCACTGTACCCCAATGATATTTTGAAGAAAAACGGGAAAACATTTTTTTTTCGTTTTTTTTTACCATAAAGCACACTTTTTCTGATGCGTTGCGTTGATTGATTGATGACTGCATTTTGGTTGAATTTTAAGTTAGACGTTCATTTAGGCTAGTGTAACTTTTTAAATTGAATTGAATGCAGAATTTGTGAAAGTGTATGATCTAGCTGTTGGCCAGTTGTAGACTTATAATTTATATTTTGTTATATTTTCTACTCGCCAGCTTTGGCGGAAATAAATGAACTGAACAGAGTTGAAATACTCCTTGAGCCCAAGGTGGAAGGGAAACATATATTCATACAAGGGATAAAAACGGAAACGTCAGCTGCCTCGTTGTTTTGGCAGCGAAATTTTTGCCTTTCCTGGCAAGGGTCCTCGTCAGGCTGTCGAAAGTCATGGATAGAAGACACGAACAACAATATAATATAACTGATTAATAACAAATTACTTATAAGTAACTTATTATTTATTGTACGTTCGTTTCTTCCATTCCCCGACGTGGACCCTGACGTTCGACAGCCTAACGAGGACCCTTGCCAAGAAGGGCCGAAGTATCGCTGCCAAAGCATCGTAGCTGACGTTTCCGTTTTTATCCCTTGTACAAATATTGTCCTTCAACTAATATCCCGATGAAAATTTCTTTGACTCTGTAGATGTACGAAAAAATTGCTTGTTGAAAGGTGCGTATTCATTGTTGTTACAAGAAAGGAGAGCAAGATCGTGGCCGCTTCAAGTAAAAGCTCTCCTGGACCACGCAGGATTGTCTTATGCATGGAATGAAGGATTAGGCCCGACACAACATCAGGGAGACATTTTAATGAAGTATGAAAAGATAATCGAAGACCAAGAAATCCAAGATTGGCAAGTAAAACTCCAAACTTCAGAAACTCTGAAGTTGTATGCTGAAATAAAAGATGTGTTTGGTTTTGAGTATTATTTTAAGCTCGGTCTGGATCCTGCTACTTTAAAAATTTGGTTCCAGCTCCGATCTAACAGCCTGCCGATCCTTAGTAAAAAGAAACTTTTCAATAGGAGGAAAGCTGGCACGGGAGAGAATTACCTTTGCCCTCTTTGCAAGGTGCAGGAGGAAGATTTGAACCACTTCCTCTTAGAGTGCCAAGCGCTTTCGCATTTGAGAGTAAACATTTTTGGGGGAGGGTTGGTATCGCTTCCCCGTATCCTGAAATCTACGAACCCCAAGTGTATCGTAGATATAAGCAAATATGTGACTAGAGGATTTAGTCTTAGGAGTGAAAGTTTAGCATAGTGGTTGATAGAGGTGTAGCTTACTGGTTTATTTGTAAAGTGAAACGTTTAAAACTTGTATGGCCTTTTGGCTGAATAAACAAGCGTTATTATAATACTTTGATTCAACATGCCTCCGACTGGGTTAATCTTAAGTAATGGTATCCGATAGCATCCAATCTTGCAGTAGTAGCATCCAGTTTGCTAGTAGCAGCATGCAGTGGCAACAGTTACTACTGCATGCTACTTTTTCGTACAACTCCAAACGACTAATTCTCGAAAAATTTTCATCGGGATGACAGACCTTCGTGCTGCGTGCCCTCAATTTCCTCTACTATCAAGAATACTATATACACAGGCGAGTAGATACATTTTCAGACGATCGAAGGTTTATGTACTTAGATAGGTAGAAGATGGACTTCGCTATCTCCTCTGAAGATCGCACAATTTGCATAACGCTTATTCAAACACGATAATAATGAGTACACAAAGCGTTCCTATTTTTGCTGAAAGCGTTCGGCCAGGGTTCAAGTGCAAAATCGATTGTGTGGCTAGACGTTCGCAGAAACACAAAGATGTTACTTTTATCTTTTACCGTCTCAACGCTTAGAAACAAAATGCAGATTTACCAGCTGAAAACTTGACACGTAAGACCTCAAGGCAATCCCCACACCAGAACAAAACCAAAGGTTTCGATGGGATCCCAAGAATTCAATATCCAGACAATTAGATTTTGTCTTCGCTAATTCAGTCTTCGCCAGACTCCTATAGTAGTAGTAGTAGTAGTAGTAGTAGTAGTAGTAGTAGTAGTAGTATAACATTTTTACTCTTAAAATTTAGAAACAGATTAAGGCCAAATAGCTAATCATCTGGAAACCAAGTTCAGATATGGATTCAGCATATGTGTTTACCCCTATAAGTCATATCTATTTTGATGAAACCGATCGAAACGATCCTGCCTTACTTCTGCCGTTTTCGGTGAAATTCCGGAACTACTTGTCCGGCGAAAAAATAAAGCTCAAAACGAATTCAGCGTATCTCCTTACCCCTATATCTAACATCTAATCAACTTAAAATACAAGTTTAACTAATAACAAATTTTCCGGTTTTAGCCGGATTCCGGACGAACTATATGTCCGGCTATAACATGATTGTCATATACGGATTCAGCATCTCTTCTTACCTCCAAACTCTTCTTACCCCCAACTTTTGCTTTTAAGAAATTTTCCGGTTCGGGCCGGATGCCGGGCGAAGTACTTGTCTGGGTAGAAAATGGTTTTCATATTGGTGTTCAGCATGTCTTCTTACCCCTAAATCGAACATCTAATCAACTTCAAATAAAACTTTTACTGTTAACAAACTTTCCGGTTTTGGCCTATCTAACATCTAAGCAACTTCAAATAAAAATTTAACTAATAACAAATTTTCCGGTTTCAGCAGGATTCCGGACGAACTGTATGTCCGGCTAAATAAATGATTGTCGTATAGGGATTCAGCATCTCTTCTTACCCCCAAGTCGGACATCTAATCAACTACAAATACAACTTTTGCTCTAAAAAAATTTCCGGTTTGGGCCGGATTCCGGGCGAAGTACCCCTTACCCCTTAATCGACTATCTCATTAGCTGTTTAAAAATATTTTGTTTGTCCGTTAATTTGAACCCCACCCCTAAATGTAGGGCTACAGAGCCCATCTACGAACTCGACCTTTCCCTTGGCCCAACGGATCCTCCCACCAAGTTCCATCAAAATATTTCATTCCCTTCGAGAGTTATCGTGCTCACAGACGGACAACTTTTGCGAAGTCATAGGTATCCCTCCACTTACGTTTTGGGATCCCAAAAAGAAAATGTCACATGGTGACAGTTGGGTCTTAACATCTACATTGATCAAACTGGTTTCCTCAATCCACTTTTCGGCTGGAAAACCAAAACTGGCGTTGGCTGGATCTAAAATACTCGACCATAACCGCCTTCGGCAGAAGCAAATCAGGATTCAACAAGTTTACTAAAACAAGTTCGTGCCGGCTTGACGACCGGTTACAAACAAAGCACATACGTGCTTGAAAGACGCAACCAGTACACACACATTTACTACCATATTATATAACTAAAAAGAAAATTAATTAATTTCGCAAAATCGCAGGCAATAAGGGGGTCACAACGCCGAAGTCACGTTGAAAAAAAATTCAGTCGCGTTTCCTGTTACGATCGAATACGAACCCAGAAATATGTCCACAGACCGAAATCAAGATCGCCATTTTTCGACGAGCTACCCGCGAATTCCACTTTGTTAGTTACCGGAAAAATGAAGAGTGCCATGCCCTTCTGGAGTAGTTTCCGAAGCCGTGCCGAATTTTAATTCGGCGGCGGCGGAGAGGATTTTCGTAGGCGGTGGCGAGCCGAAAAAATGTTTTGCGGCGCGCCGCCGATTTATCGGCGTTTGCTCTGTTTTAATCATCATTTTCTTTTCGAATTCCCTTGAAATCTTTGCAACTTCCCCCCGACAAATCAGCGTCTTTGTTGCACCTGCAGCCTTCCGTAAATGCCATGTAATGATCGTTATGTCGGTCCCTCTTGTCTCACTTTGGCTAGATCAAACACTTCTACGTAAGCTAGGACGACGAAATTTAGCAGGCTTACGATGGACCCCGAAAAAATGCTTTCCCGGATCAGAACATCCGTGTGGGGGTGGAGAGAGGGAGAGTCCGAACCCTCATAAATATTACTTCAGCCCAAGCTGACCGCGAATCGTTTTTAAAAGTGCAAAACCGACACGTCAGCTGAATTTTATTAGAGCTATATTTCGACCCTTCTTGGCAATGGTCCTCTCCAGGCTCAAGCCGCTCAAGCTGGATTTCCACAGCTTTAGTTTCCAGTTTGAGCGGATTGAGGTTGAACAGGAAACTTGCCAAGAAGGGCCGAAATAGCCTACTCAGCTGACGTATCCATTTTGCACTATCAAACTTGGGACTGTTATATATTGCGAACTGGTGACAGACAAAAACTTATGGGTTGCAAGAGTAGATGCCAGAGGTATTCCGTGTAGTCCAAAACGCATCCGACCACGGGGGAGTTGGGGGGGGGGGGGTGGAACATACATAGGGACCAAACCAATGGTGGAACTGGGATGAAGCTTGGACGATGCAAAGACCTTGGGTCCTTGATGTGCGAATTTAAGGTCCAACAATATCCGGCTTGGGGGGTGAGGGCTTGAAGGGCGTACCTAAGGACGTACTCTGACTCGAGTGAAACTTGGTGAGTTGTAAAAGCAAACGACCTAGAGGCGACACTTTTGTGCCAAATCAGATCCGACGTCGGTGGGGGTGGAGGCCCGGAAATCCCTTAACACTAGGAGATGCCACTGGGATGAACAGTGGATCGTACAAAGGTCATAGGTCCTATTTGTGTTCTTTTGGGGCCCAGACCAAATCCGGCCTTGTCCGGGAGAACTGGGGGTCACCGAAAATTTGTAGAATGTGCTTCTATTTCTAGTGAAACTTGGTCGGTAGTAAGAGCAAATGCCGTAAATGCAACATTTGAGTGTCCAAATCGCATCCGACTACTAGGAAATCTTGTAACAAGCGTAATCACCAAATGGATGTAAGGATTGGGATAAAATACGGATTGTAGAAAGGCCAAGATAGCCCATGTTATTTTGAGGTCCGGACTGGTTCCGACTTCGGTGAGGTAGTTTGCAAGTTTTCCGGAAGTGCTTCGATTCGACTGAACCTCGGTGGGGTAACAGGAGAAAAAGCCCTAGATCTGACATTTAGGTGTGCGAATCGAACACAGACACGTCAGGAGAGCTGGAGGGGGGTTCCGAAAGTTCTGTGATACGACCAAACGGTTGGACTGATGAAGCTCGAACGGTACAAAAGGTCATGGCCGGATGTGTCATTTGAGGTCTGGGCCGGATATTGCGTGGATCGAATACCTAATCCCGTGACATGGGATGTGAACTACTTAGAGGAATTTGCCTTCGGCGACATTTACTGTGCGCGTATGGCTCACTTATCTCACAAGCTCGTCTGTTGCTAAATGGTAGATATAAGTGATCTGAAAAGCCGAAGGTCCTGGGTTCAAATCCCGGCTGCGAGCCACTATTGTTCACTATTTATTAACTAATACGATCTATGTGGGAGAGATGAAGGGTAGCTAAAATTTTCCGGTAGTTTCTAGTGAAACTTAATGAGTTTTAGGTTTACGTGCTCTTGATGTGACGTTTATGTGTCCGAATCAGATAATGACCTCAGTGGGATTTTGACGAGGGGCACCAGAAGGGGTGAAAGCTGATTTTGCAAGGGTAGTTTAGCATGTATTTTAGCTAAGGATCGCATACAGGTCCGAACATCTAGGACACGTGCTCTCGCCAGCTTTAAAGGCCAAATGCAAAAAAGGTCACCGTTTCTCCCTCATAGATTGAAATTTCGCCGGAATCGAACCCAAATTCAAGGCCGGATTCCAGATCTTCGTTTTCGATGAGTTAGCTACCAATAAAATAAAGAGCGGCGTGCACTCATGGACAGGACAGCTACTGAACTAATACGCTCTTCATAAAATTCCTTCCAGATTAGTTCATTTTTGGCCGCTAGATGCGCTAGCATAAAATAAACAATGACACGTTACTTCCGGGTATACGTTTATCCAGGTTTGTTTGGCTATTTTCAATTCCTCTTAGGCCCAACCATGTTTGAATGTTTAAAATGCTTCTGCCTCTATTTGTGCTCTACCCAACTCTGTTCTGTCAAACTTCATCAAGTTGTCAATTCTGGCTTCCGACTTCAGTGCTGAGCGCTAGTTGACTTTTCAACGGGGCTAATGCGCGACTCGGTATGAAGCGAAAGCCTAATCGCTTATTCACCCTTCAGATAACTTCCTCGATCTCACGTGTGATTGTTATTGTTTCTTTAGCGCATCTGGCGTCAATTCGTCATTGGATTTTATGAGGGACGTATGCTTCCGTGTTCTTGCAATGCTTCCATCGACAACATCACCAAAGACACCACCAAAACCATACAAAAATTGCAGCAAAAAACACTGCGCTGTGAACCTGTCTAATTAAAACCAAATTCTGTGCAAAATGAATATAAATGTGGGGTAAATGCTAGAGAAACAAATGACAAAATCCCGACTTACTGAACGTTAAATAAAATTTAATATTGCCGCGTCCAGTCGTTGGGTCTTTTGCCTCGTGGTTTAGCCGGTATCTATAGCGGTACCGAATTTCAACCTTTGTCTCGTCAAAATTAAAACAGCAAACTGTCACCTTGGAACAGAGCAAAGAGAGATAAGATAATTAGATCACTGGACTAGGATATAAAAATGCGGATTAGAGCTTCAGAAATCAGTTGAATTGACTATCTGTCGAGGACTACTAACTTTCGAAAATGGTCGTTGCCGGCAAGTACAAGGTCGTCAAGAGCGAGGGTATGGATGAATACATGAAGGAAATCGGTGAGTTTTGTATTATTCTATCCCAGGCTTTGTAAAAATAACAGCATCACGAAGTCATATATCAGAGCTTCCTTCTTTTGGTTTTGCTGGGGACGCTGGTTCTGCTTTCTTCACTGACATCTTAGAACGAGCGACAAATCACTTTAAAAAGGATTTGTAATTTGACAGGAAACAAAGGCGACAATGTCGTCACCTGGGTGGCCGGTTTTGGCTTTTGTAAGCGACTACTTGTACGCCTGTTGGCTTTTACCGGGAGACAGCCAGGACATTATCTTAGGCAGGCTTTTTAATTTCTAAACTCTTGAAGTTTAACCAAACAGGGCCGACATCCGATAATCAAGTAACACATCACTTATTCATAAGCCTGAAAACCCGATAAAAATGTGTTTCTTCGATTATCCATTATTAACAATCGATTCCATTGAATGAGTTCATTCTTACGGATTTGTGGTACCTCTATGTGGTTATCCCTCGACGCTTGGAATATTTACCAACTTCAATTGTAAGCCATTGCAAAAAAAAAAAAAATGAAGATTCTTTTTAAGTCACACGTTATCGTCACTTTCTTACTTTCTTCTGCCGAGACTCAATCAAATTCTCCGCGTCTGGATGAATTTTGGGTTGTTGTGCAAGCAGCGCACATTCTGAACTTTATTACTAAAGCTCCGGGGTGAAAAAAATATCAATTCCCTTAGATTAGTAAAAATAATTACAGTGTAAACTTTAAAGGACCCCTCTTGCTTATTCTGCCTTTTAATGTATACCTAGCTCCCTTGTGGAAGTATAAGCTTCTAAAATCCCCACCTTTCTCTATTGTTTCGTTTTGTGCCTACGGATTTTTAGCACTTATTCGGCTGTACCGAGTTTTGTCCTTCACACAAAGCAAAGTTTGCCGGAATCTTCAATGTCCGCCGAAAACTCTTTCACATATAAGAATATGATAATCCTCTGTTTTTGACTTCTTTTATTTGCTTGGTTTTCCAACTTTTAAACCACGGCGCGTCCAGTTTTCAAACGTTTTGCGCCCAGCCGCCGCATTGGAGCGCAGGACGGCTGGATAGAGTCGACAAGCTCTAACGAGAAAATCGCTAATTTTAGGTGGAAAGTAATGGTGTTTTCAAAAATCGTTTTTTATGGTCCGTTTCATAGGGAAAATATCATTTCTAGTAAGAGTTGTGCTTTAAAGGTTCATTGACGAGCTTTTCGTTCCAACAAATAAGCTCCCCACCGGGAAAGCGCCATACCTATTACACGCAATATTTACAAACAACACCAACAATGTTGTCTTAGATTGGTTTGCTCAGTCCGCACCTCCAACTGAACAAATACAAATCGAAGCGAGGGGAAGGGTGGCTTCAGTATCAGGTTTCAATTCTGCTTTAAAGGACAAATGAAGTCCGTAGCCTATCCTTAACAGCTGGTCACCCGTTGGCCTCACCCGACAAGGAAAACCTCCAAAAACGGAAATCAATTTCTTACCTTCTCTCTTGTAGTATATTTCAGGGTGGATGAATATTTTCCTGTTCATACCATGCCCTCGAGTCCATAGGAAAACGTAGACAGTCGTTTGGGTTTAGATTGACCCATGAATCATAGAATCTCCTAAAAACAATTAAGAAGCGGACTGAGATTGGAAGGGAACGACTAGTTAAACTTTAACTGAAAAGCCAACTTATTTGTGTGTCATTTAACTAAATACACTGAATTATTTGGATTCTGCAAAGGGATTTTTCGATTTTCCACTATCCGCTCCAGTTCAGAATTTCCACGGCCGTCCCCACAACGAAAATTCTACTATTACGCGGGAAATTTTAACCTCAACACAAACGCGGCTTTTCTGTGGGCAGTGGTGAGAATGGTGAAGATTGCTTAATGCCTGAACCCCCAAAAAATCATAAATCTTTCTCGTAAGGCATACAGAAAAAATACAAGCGCATAGAGGTACCACAAATCACACGGAAATCCCACTATTTGAAAATCGATTATTCGTCGATAGCAGAACAACGAAGTAACGCATTTCCAGCGGGTCTTCAAGCCAATTTATGTGAATAAGTGATGGGTAACTAGACTGTCCTATCCCAGCCCTTTTCGGTTAAACTTTAAGATAGATAAGGACTAAGCGCAAGGGTTCTGGCACTATTTACTAGGATACAAAGCAAAAAAATAGCGTAGGTTCTGAGCACCATTAGGCCATAGTATGGTAAAAAAAAATTGGCAGTAGGCTATGAGAGTACTAGAATTCCTATTATCGTGCTACTACCGATGCCAAAATATGTATGCAGGACTAAAGAAACGCTGTCTCTACTCCAAACCAGATGAAAAATTACCTCGAAATAGTAGTATGAAGTTGCACGAAAAAGTAGCATGCAGTACCAACTGATGCTACTACCTGCTAGTACAGTAGGATTGGATGCTACTGGAGCAAGGCGGGATATTACTGAATACTACTGCTTAAGATCAGACCAGTGTTAGGCGCATTAAATAAAATAGTATTATGTACTACTGCATATCAACAGATGCAACTTTTACGTACAACTACCATACAACTACACAGGCTACAAATATTTCATTGGGAAACTCCATCTCGAAATTCCTTTTACCATTTACTTCTGTTATGACCAAGTGGGAAAGCGCAAAAATTTCGTCAGAAAACACCGAAGACGTATAGGCTACGATTTATTTGCCCGCCTACTTTATCTTCTGACCGAAGACCGCACATAATGGCAGATACCCTAGATAATAAGATTACTAAGTCCAAACCACGCCAGTGACCCTCCGGAAGAACGAGAAAACGTCGCCCTAACGAATCAAACTCAATACCACAAATCCTGTGTCAACCGTTCACGGCGATCGGTGGGGACAGCTGTGGTGTCGCTTCCGGCTCTTCCGCTAGGTACACGGCGATTTTGCATCGGCAAGGCGAGTTAGTCATCAAGAATATTGTGATCATGCTTTTCTTGGATGCCGGTTTGGGCTAAACAACTTCTCATATGCCACTTCAACCGTTCGTGTCTTCTTCTAGGAGTCGACATTGTCACCCGTACCGCTGCCAAGGCCGCGTCCCAACTCGCAACCGTCGAATACATTGTAGATGGTGACACCTATCACGTCAAGACCACTGGCCTCAAGGACTACTCGGTCTCCTTCAAGCTCGGAGTTGAGCAGGAAGAGAAGACTTTGGACGGACGTGCTGTCAAGGTACGTCGCACCCTCCTCCAATTTGTTCCTCGATTAGCCCGGGAATCAAATTGATCCTATCTGAATTCAGGACTCAAAGTCTGCAGATTATAATAGTTCCCCTCCCCCCTTGGGCCAACAGCGTGTAATCTCTTCCCCTTTTCCACAGTTTCCTGCGGCAAGGGATTCGAAAAAAAACTTTCGACTTAATGGTAAAAAACAGTCATTGTACCATGACATGAATCCGAACGTGTTTCAAACGCGTGCAGGTTTTACGCTTTTTATTTGCGGTTGAAAAACCTCCAGCAACAAACATGGAAACAGATACACTCAACTTAAAATCAAGTTAGGATTGTACGTAGGATTTTTACTTTCTAAAGATGGGAAATTGTTCTGGTCCCCACAAGTTGTACGAATGACAGACTTCTAGTACGCAATACTTTTGATGACTAACTCTTTATGACGATGAAGCCTAGCGAAGAGCCGGAAGCGTCACCACACCTGACCCCAACGAACGCCGTCAATTGGTTGACACAGGATTTGAGTCGTCGTTCGAGCGACGTTTCTTTGTTCTTCCGAGATTTATTCACATGTTTTGGACTTGGTCATATAGGGTATTAATAAATCTGACATACTTTCTAACTTCTAGTCCATCTACACCCTCGACGGCAACGTCTTGACCACGATCGAGAAGGACTCCAAGGGAGAGACCAAGATCGTCCGCGAATTCAAGGGAGATGAACTCATCGCCGTAAGTATACCTCCTACTTATAGGCTCCCCACAAAACTGTGTTGAGTTTGCACATGGGAGACGAAGATTTTTCTTTAGCCTAACAATCTGGCAACTCAAATACTGTTTGTATGTAAGCTGTCGTCAGCTCAGAACGAAATTTAAAGGTGTTTCATTGGAGGCATTATAAACATTTTCAGTGTGTAAGCCACCACAGTCTCCAGTTCAAACCAACCGGAAAGCACACACATGGGCGAACTCAAACTAGACTGAGAAAAGAAGATCAGAGAAAAGGGGAAAAATCTAGTAGCAAAAAGTAAAAATAAAAGCTACAAGCTTGACAGTATCCGTTTCTTTCAATGATTTGTTTCAATGATTTTTTTTTTACATCGTGTCTACCAACAGTCATGCAGGAATGTTGTATGGCTTGTATACTGGCCACGCTTACGAATGCATTTTAACCCACTGCATTTTTAATGGTGCGAATGGGCCTATGTCACAAAGGGGGGAGGGCTTGTTTTTATGTTGGATGCGAATTACGTTGGTTGGTGCTACACATTTTTAAAAGGAAAATCTGCAGGGCTGTTTTAAACAATTACACCTATCAATTAGTACCTAATCGTTTAAAGCTATTTTATGTCAGATCAAATTCCCCCTTTAACGACGAGATTAAAACCTATTTCTTGCTATACAGTAAACATTTACGACAAGATATGACAGCTTCCACACAGTTGTGATCTTAATAAACTAAATTGTAAGCCAGCAAATATGTGTATCTTTTCTTAAAGATGTTGTTACTGATAATAAAGATGCCCCCCCCCCCTCAATAACAAACGTGGGTCATTGACTCAACGTCATCCATCTATTTGTCTTTCACTGCTGTCTGCTTGAATAAATTAAGTGAATACTTCTTTGGCCTAAGCTGACTGGGAAAGATAGATTAAACAATGTCTAAAAACGGCAAGCCGAAACGGAAAATGTAACGGAAACATCGTAGCAGAATTTCCGTTTCGGCCATTTTTTATAAAAAAAAAAAATTCTTTGAGGGACTTCTATTAAGTATTGGATTTGTACTTACGTTTTTTACAGTTGATACTGCAAAACGGATACGTCAGCTGAAATTTATTAGAGCTATATTTCGGCCCTTCTTGGCAGTTGGCAAGGGTCCTCTTCAGGCTCAAAGCCGCTCAAGATGGAAAAAACGAAACTTGTGAAAACATTTGATTAGTTTTTTCCATCTTGAGCGGCTTTGAGCCTGAAGAGGACCCTTGCCAAGAAGGACTGAAATGTAGCTCTAATAAATTTCAGCTGAGGTACGCGTTTTGCACTGTCAAATATGATTCGCAGTCAGCTTGGGCTGAAGGAATATTTACTTACGTTTGTTTTTCTCTTTATTTGTTTTGTATTATTTCTTTGTGTTATTTTTTAATTTTTATTCATATTATTCTAATTTCTTGTTCTCTTTTAGACCGTCACCAGAGGTAGCATCGTCGCCGTCCGCCACTACAAGAAGGTTTAAATAGGATCTTCTAGCTGAGTGCAAATCATGTCTGAACCGCTTCAGAAATCTGGGGCGAAACCACACGTGAAAAAAAACTGTTGAAAAACTTGTAAATACATGTTTACTCGCCATCTGATTTCCCTGCCTCTTCCCTCCACAAACACAAACTCGCGAACTGCACCATCGTGTAGCAACAATAGCTGCTGAACAATAGCATGTTGGTACCGAGGGGTTGCTCACTCGCTGGGCACCACTGTACACCCTCCCTGGGCACCGGGCACCACTGTACAACCATTCTGGGAGTGAGCACCGGCTGGGCACACCTGGGCACCACTGTACAACCATTTTGGGAGTGAGTACCGGCTGGGCACACCTGGGCACCGGGCACCACTGTACAACCATTTTGGGAGTGCGCAAACCCTCGGTTGGTACTTGGCATTTGCTTTTGTTTTCCTGCTTGGTTGAAACTATCGACGCAATCCGGTGAACACCGTAAACTCCGTAGAGATCGTGTTATGTCATCAGGTATAGGAGTTTCGATCTGGCAATAAGACGACATACTGACATACTCTGCATACTCTTGGTCTGCGTACTCTTGGTCTTGCTACGAGTCGCTCGCTCCGTCGGCTGGATTCCTCTGAGTGATCTGCGTCTTGCTTTCAAAACTGTTTACGGTGAGAAGGAGGAGCGATACTCTTGATGACTAACTCTCCTCGCCGTTGCAAGATCGCCGGGTACCTAGCGGAAGAGCCAGAAGCGGAAGCGGTGTCACAGCTGCTCCCAAAGATCGTCGTGATTGGTTGACACAGGATTGGAGTTGTTGAGTTTGAGTCGTTAGAGAGACGTTTACTCCTTCTTCCTGAGGATCACTGGCATGTTTTAGACTTAGTCATATAGAGTATTGCCGAGCGCTCGATGGTTGAGTAGGCAGAAGGGTAACGGCCGCCATGACACAATTCATGATCTGATAGTGATCTTGGAAATAATTAACCAGGAATGTTTTTTCATCCGGTTGATGGTTTTTCCATAGGCTACAAAGTGCAAACACCGTTTCTGTGTTTCTCAGTTTTCTATGATCAGAGATCGAATATGAGATTCTAATTCGTTATTCATTTCATCCTTCACATTCCTGATTTCACTTACAATTATATAGCGGATCGTTCGAGGATAGCATGGTGTGCTTCCGGAATTCTCAACAATCGCCACCCTGGCCTCGCTGAATCTTAGCTCAAATTCCGACTTCATTCCCTCCTTAAATCCGGGAAGGGAGCTTTTTACAACATCGTGTGTCGTCTTTTCGATGTCTCTCACACGGGCCAGACCACTGTTCAAACCTTTATGGAGGCTTTCGAACTTGTCCTCTAGGGATTTAGTCACCACTGCAACTATGTTCGAATCAGCTCTGCCTCCTTCGCACACGGGCATTTCCCCTCACGTCCAGGGATCCAAGCCGTCTAATAGTTTTTGTCAGAAGTTCGTATTCCGGCTCACTCATGTCAAGAAAACGGATGCACAACAACGTTCACAACCATCCACCGTCACACAGCATTGCTGCTGACTGTATATTTAAACAGTCGCCGCACGCGCGGCACTTATGGGTTCCTTTAGTTGGACTACTAAGTTAGAGTTTTGGCGTCATCTTCGCACAAAGCACCACCAGTGATTTCCGAGACCGCTAGATGTCATAAGCGTACGCAGCGGAAAGATTTGGTGCGTCATTCCACAATATCCGCGAGATGGCGTCCACAAAATATCCGATTTCAGAATCAAATATCTCCACTGTCACTGGAGAGACACGAATGTTATTCAGTTGCAGGGTAACATTCAATATTATGTTCATCTGAAGTAACTGCCTAGTCCATTCTGGGCTGTGTTTCAATGTTTATTCACAAACTGAGATCCAATTTCAAATTCGGTACAAAAAGCCGAGGTGTTCGCTAAAGTTACACGATCTGAATGAAGAGTACCAAGTAGGCTATCATCCATATCTGTATGACTTCCGTTAACAGTGCCTTCAAAAAACCCAATCCAAATACGAAATAGTGTTTCCAAGCTTGCATCTGTCCTTATTTCAGTACCGAACAATTTTAGAAATGACCAAATGTCTCCAATCAACCCTTCTTCTGGGATATTTTTTAACCAGTTAAGCCCAAACGTATATCTAGAAGAAATTCCAATACGATCCGGCCAGCGCTGTACAAGATTTGAATGAATTGCGCTTTTTGTCTTGGAGTCTGCATGTGCAAACCCCCAGAAACGAACATCCCTATTTTGAAAACGTCACGCTCAGGAGAAGAATGCTCTCCGTGGCCATGTCTGTAAATGCATTCTCCATGGTGTGTTCAAGTATGGTTTCATTGTTCAGGTGTTCTTTAAAATCGGATTCAAACAACTTTGAAAGCTCACAGTGCTGTGTAACTCTTCGGGACGAAACTTGGTGCGAAAATCAAGCACAAGTCTTAAATACATCACTGACATAACCGGACCGGATTTGGGCACTGTAGGGGAGCTGGGGAGGATCCGGAATTCGGTGATCCCGCGAGTTCGGTACTAGGACGATGAAACTTGGTAGGCATATCAGGGACCCGACCTGATTAACTTGGAAATAGTTACTTCCCCGATCCGGCCATCTGGGGGAGGGGTGGAGGGAGGGGGAATCTGGAAAACTGAAGTAATTGAACTTTCGAACGAGTGATCGGATCTTAATGAAACTTGATATTTGGAAAGACTTCGTATCTTGGACGACAACTTCACATCAGGACCGGATCCGGCGACTTTGGGGGGAATTGTAGAGGGGAATCTTGGGAAACACTTAGAATGGAGGGATCGGGACAAAACTTGGTGGAAAAACATTCACAAGTCTTAGATACGTCGTGACATAACCGGACAGCATTTGGGCACAATGGGGGAGTAGAGGGGTGGTCTGGAATTCGGTGATCCCGCGAGTTCGGTACCAGGACGATGAAACTTGGTAGGCATATCAGGGACCCGAACAGGCTGACTTGAGAATAGTCGTTATTCGATCCGCCCATCGATCGTGGGGGAGTGGAGGGATGGGAATTCCGCAATCTGGTGGCATGCATAACTTTTGAACGGGTGGTCGGATTTGAATGAAACTTGGCAAGTGGAAAGACCTATCGCCTCAGATGTTCCACGTCAAGTACGGACTGGATCCGGTACTTGTGGGTGGAGGATTTGGAGGTACCCTAACTGGAATGCCGAAAGATTTCCGAGAGCATTTTTATTTTCCAGTTCACTACTAAAATTATTTCCGCCTCGAGGATGATTTCGTCACTGATTTCTTTTGATTTTTATGGCACTTACCCTAGGGTCAAGTGCCAAATTGTGATCGCAATTTCTTTCCGTCCGTCGGTCGGTAGGTCTGTCCGGGTCTTGCTAGTTCCGGATTCCTGAGGTATTTATAACTTTTGAACGGGTGATCGGATCTGAATGAAACTTGACATTTAGAAAGAACTCGTGGCTCAGACGACCCACTTCAAATCCGGACCGGATCCGGTCAACTTGGGAGTTGGAAGGGGAACCAGAAATCTTGGGAAACACTTACAGTGGAGGGATCGGGATAAAACTTGGTGGGAAGAGCAAGCACCAGTCCTAGATACATCGCTGACATAACTGGACCAGATTCGGGCACTGTTGAGTTAGTTGGGGGGAGGGGGGGGTTATTCTGGTTATCCCGCGAGTTCGGGCACTTCCACACAAGCTAGGACGATGAAACTCGGCAGGCATATCAGGTATCCGAATGGACTGAATTGAGGATAGTCACTTGCACGATCCGACCAGGGAGAGTGAACGGATGGGGAATCTGGAATCTAGTGGCATTCATAACTTTTTAACGGGCGATCGGATTTGAATGAAACTTGGCAGGTTGAAAGAGCTATCGTCTTAGATGTTCAACGTCAAGTCCGGACTGGATCCGGTACTTGTGGGTGGAGGATTTGGAGGGGGCACCGGAATTTGTGTGAAATACTTAGCGTCGAGGGATCGGGATGGAATTTGGTAGGAAGAACAAGCATTAGCCCTAGATACGTTCTTGACAGAGCCAGATCAGATCGGGACTCTTTGAGGGGGTGTTGGAGGGGGTTCCCCGGAATTCCGGTGATCGCAAGCTAGGATACTTCCAGATGTGCTAAGGCCGGACGATGAAACTTGGCAGGCAAATTATTGAACCGGACAAATAGACTTAAGGACCCGACACAATGCCCTAGGACACCTCTAGGAAGACTTCAGTTTCTGGACCCGACCATTTTGGGGGGAGTTCAGGAAAAGGGGAATCCGGAAATTTCTGATATTCAAATAATGCATAAACGGATACGTCAGCTACTATACTTTTGCAGTGATATTTCGGCCCTTCTTGGCAAGGGTCCTCGTCAGACTGTCAAAACTTCAGGGTCTACGTTGGGGAGGAAAAAACCTGCAAATCCTACCCTGCCGAACGTGGGCCCCACGTGTGGAGTAGCATAAGAGTAATATGTGCGTAGGCAACATACTATTTTCAAGTTCTAGGTTTGCATTCGATCCTTGAGCGAGAATATAATATAAATAGCTTGTTTTGTCGTCCAATCGCAATTTCATTTCAGCTAAAAATTGTAATTATGAGATTGTTTCACTATTCCATTTATTCTGATTTTTTCTTTAATCAATCTTACATATAATTCCTTTTAGTATTTATGTAGCCTATAAGATTTGAGATGTACTCTAGTCCGCCACGTAACAGAAAAATTGTTTTTAGTGTGGATACAGTGTAATATAATAATTTTCGTTAGACTGGTCTTTATCGTGTCGGACATTTTTTTTTTACTTTTCCAAAGTACAACTTTAACTTTACAATAATAGACATTACAAGAGCACTTAAAGGTAAGGTAAGGTAAGAAAGATGATTCGCCATTGGCCCTAGTACCGAGATGTGACATGCCGAACCTGTACCAATGTATGTCGAAGATGGACAAGGGTGGGACAGATATGGCACTTATGACCAGTTTGAAGTTTAACTGAAAAGCCGACTTATTTTTGTGTCATTTCATTGAATACACTGAATTATTTGGATTCTGCAAAAGGATTTTTTTTATTTTCCACTATCTGCTCTACTTATGACATTCAGAATACCTGCGGCCGTCCCCACAGCGTAAATTCTACTATGACGCGGGAAATTTTAATCTCAACA
Source organism: Branchinecta lindahli (assembly GCA_023053555.1). Lineage (NCBI taxonomy): Eukaryota > Metazoa > Arthropoda > Branchiopoda > Anostraca > Branchinectidae > Branchinecta > Branchinecta lindahli. Next base: position 14,860,153 of record JAKZAO010000008.1, on the reverse strand, counting down.
CAAACGCGGCTTTTCAGTGGGCAGTGGTGAGATTGGTGAAGATTGCTTAGTGCCTGAACAAAAAAAAAAAGATCATAAATCTTTCTCGTAAAGCACACAACAAAAATACAAGCGCATAGAGTACCAAAAATCACAAGGAAATTCCACTATTTGAAAGTCGATTATTCGTGAATAGCAGAACAACGAAGTAACGCATTTTCAGCGGGTCTTCAAGCCAATTTAAGTGAATAAGTGATGGGTAGCTACATTGTCCTATTCCAGCCCTTTTCGGTTAAACTTTAAGGAAAATCACGTTTGCTCACAGCAGGAATGGAATCGGAAGGACGATTTTTTCCTAAGCTAGGCAAGACATGAACAAACAACATTGAACCACTAAAATTCAAAAATACTAGTAGTGTGCCCTGCAGAAATACTAATCCAATAAAATTTCCGGACGTGGGCCCTTCTCTCCTATATCATTGGCAGAACCGGACCGGACCCAGGCAGTGTGTGGGGAGTTCCGGAATTCCGGTAATCCCAAGTTCAAGTACTTCCAGATGTGCTAAGACGATGAAACTTGGCAGGGACCCGGCCAGATTGATTTGGAAATAATCATTAACCCGATCCGATCATCGGTTGGGAGGAGAAATCAGGAATCACATGCAGAACTTTCGAACGGGTGATCGGATCGGAATGAAACTTGAAATTTGGAAAGGTCGAATGTCTCAGATCTTTCATTGTACATCGGGAACGGATCCAATAACTGTGGGGGGAGTTGGATTGGGGGACCGGAAATCTCATGACACGCTTAGAGTAGAGGGGTTAAAACAAAACTTGGTGAGAAGACGGAGCACAAGTCCAAGATACATCATCTGTAGAATGAGAACGGATGCGGACACAGTGGGCGAGTTGGCCGGGGGGGGGGGGATTCTGGTGATCCCGTGTTAAGGTACTTCCAGATGTGATAGGACAAGACGATGGTAGGCTTCTCATCAAGTACCCTACCAGACTGACTTGGAAATAATAGTCACTTCCCCGATCCGATCATCGTGGGGGGAGTGGAGAGAAAGGGAATTCGGAATCTTCTGTCACGCGTAACTTTCGAACGGGTGACCGGTTCCGAGTGAAAATTGATAACTGACAAGAGCACGTGTCTTTGAAGTTCCACTTTAAGTCCGGACCGGATCCGCCTTCGCTGAGAGGAGTTGAGTGGGAGGGGAACTCATGACACTTTAGACTGGAGGGATCGGGACGAAACTTGTTAGGAAGATCAAGTAAATCCTCTAGATAAATCATTTACGAAACCGGACTGGGTCCTAGCAATGCCTACAATATTTTTTGGCTTACAAATGAATTCCTTAAAGTGTTAACCACGACGTACAAAAAATACTTTTGAGCAAACAATATATTGTCTTGACCCCCAAGAGCCCGTGGTCATTTTTGCCTCAAGGCTTTTGCTTACAAACCAATTTCTATCTTAAAGTGTGCATCTTAAATGCAAAGTGAAAAAAAAAATACGTTTAACCAAGAGATCCATTTTCATGACCCCCAAGGCCAGTGATCATTCGTGCCCCAAGGGTTTTGCTTGCAAACAAATTCTTAGCCCCTAGTAGTATGCATCATAACCGCAAAGTGCAAAACAGTACTTTTGACCAATCGATACATTATCACGATCCCCAGGAGCCCATGCTCGTTTGTGCCTCAAGGGATTTGCTTACGAATGATTATAATAAACCAAAGAATATACAAATTTCCACTTTCATCGTCTAGCCCAACCTTGCAAGTGCCATTTGAGCTTCTAGCTGTTGTTCACAAGCCAATCCTTCATACCAGAGACAAATAAATTTCGTGTAATGCCTCGCCATTCAGGGGGCTTGTCATTTCCTATGCTTCTATGTTGCCAGACCTACTCCTACTTTCCAAACATTCCGCTTTGGTCGAATCGGCGTTCTTGTTTGCCTCATTGGACGTGAGCGCCAAAGAGACTCCTCCCTCAAGGCGCCAGCAGCCAATCCCAAATTTTGTCTATCTGGATAGTCGCGTATTCTATCCCCGTGGGTATTTCTCGAACTACCGGTCGGTCGGTGAAGAACGCATCAGAATTTATTGACAAGCCCCCTGAATGGCGAGTCATTACAGGAAATGTATGGGTCCCTGTTCATAGTAAGTAGCGACGAGTGCCACAAATCTGTTGGAGACTCTTTCAGCAATCTCACCACATACCGATATTCTGCTTTTACCCTTCTTTGCCTCTCGCATTTTTATTCGAATGCGATAAATGCGATGTTGCAAAAAATCACGGTGGCACTCAAACACGTATCTATCTTTTCGAACTTCGCACTTTATCAGCACACATAGAAACCAAATTATCCTTTGGAACAAAGTAGGATAAATTAATGAATAAGGGCGTTCGGTAAAGATATAAAAACGCGGACTGGACTTTAAGAAATCAGTTGAATTGACTATCTGTCGAGGACTACTAACTTTCGAAAATGGTCGTTGCCGGCAAGTACAAGATCGTCAAGAGCGAGGGTATGGATGATTACATGAAGGAAATCGGTGAGTTTTGTATTATTCTATCCCAGGCTTCGTAAAAATAACACATCATAAAGTCATTTCTTGACGATACGACGGAGCTTCCTTCTCTTGGTTTTGGTGGGGACGTTGGTTGCGATCCCTTTATGATCCGCGATTCAGAACGATCCGCGTCATTGAATAATTTGTTACAACTTTTTAATTTGTAAAAGGATTTTTAATTTGGCATTTGTAATTTGACATCAGAGCAACAAAGGCTTTTATTTGACAGTGCAAAAACGGATAAGTCAGCTGAAATTTATTGGAGCTATATTTCGGCCCTTCTTGGCAAGGGTCCTCTTCAGTTATCACTCTCAACTTGTTATCACAAGTTTCGTTTTTGCCATCTTGAGCGGCTTTGAGCCTGAAGAGGACACTTGCCAAGAAGGGCCGAAATATAGCTCCAATAAATTTCAGCTGACTTATCCGTTTTTGCACTGTCAAATACGATTCGCAGTCAGCTGGGGCTGAAGGAATATTTAAAGGCTTTTATATGCGATTACTTGTACCGCTGGTAGCTTTTACATTCTGTCAAATTTTCGCCGAAGGCAAAAAATTCGGTCAAAACGGGCATCGCTGCGAAGCCTTGATGCCCGTTTCATAAAATCGTTTGTCCCTGCATTTCAAAATTGGGTGCACATATGAGGGATGACTGGCGGCTCTTTCTGGATGCCCTGGGTGCCTCTGGCGGCACAGGAGGAACTAAGGTCTAAGGTCTAAGGTGATTTAACGTGTTTATTGGTTCCCCTTTCTTTATCGAATTTGCTAATTCATCCAACTTTTGTTTAGTCCGCATCGATTTCCCCGCATTCGGTCCGTCCCTTCGTAAATTCGGTGATTATTTGGTCTCATTCGTTAGCGAATTCGGTAATTTACAGGACTTTTCTCAGTCCGTATCTGTTCTATCGCATTCGATCAGTCTATTTCATATTTTGGTCATTAATCTGATTCGTTTGGTCCTGATTCGTGACCGAATTCGATAATTCATCCAACTTTTGTTCAGTCCGCATCGATTTCGTCACATTTGGTCCGTCCCTGCGTATTCGGTGATTTAACTGTTTATTTGGTTTCTTTACCAAATTCGGTATTTCGGTCGTATTCGGTCAGTCTATTTCATAATTAACTCGGTGAGATTCATTTGGTTCTGATTCCTTACCAATTCGGTAATTCACCGGATTTTTCTTTAGTCTGTTTCTATACTAGACTTGCCGAATTCGGTTGTTTTAGGTGGTTCTCACAAGAATTTTATTCCATTAAGAAATTCGGTTGTTTTACCGCTCTCGACCTGTTCCTTATTTTTTTCCCCCAAGGAAGAAAGGCTCGAGACGCCCCTGCCTCCAACTGAACCAATAAAAACGACACGAGGGGCGGGGCGTGGTAAGGTAATTCACCTTCTCCATGGGAAGATCTGATTTCGCCAGAGCAACTGTGAAACAACTGTGAAATGAAAATCGATGATGGCGGACTGGTGACAAGGAAAATAATTAAATAGTATCAGGTTTCATTTCTGCTTTAAAGCATAAATGAAGTCCTTAGTAGACCTATCCTAAAGAGCTAGTAACCTGGTGGCCTCATCTAGCATAAGAAAACCTCAAATAATGGAAATCAATATCTTACTTTCTGTCTTGTAAAGTATTTTAGAGTGGTTGAATATTTTCCTCTTCAGGAGTTCCTCGAGTCGGTAGGAAAACACAGAAGGTCGTTTTCACTGACCCATGAGCCGTAGAATCTCCTAGAAACAATTAAGCGGACTGAGGTGGCGAAGGGAACGACTGGTTAAAATAGATATAGCGCAAAGGATATCGCACTATTTACTAAGATACAAAGTAAAGAAATAGTGGAGGTTCAGAGCACCATTAAGCCACAGTATGGTTGGAAAAAAATGGGCAGTAAGTGAGTACTAGAATTCCTATTGCAAAATTTTTTATACGGAACTAAAAAAAAAATGCTGTCACCACTTCGAAGTTCCATCTCAAAATTACTTCTAACATTTACTCCTGTTACGACGATGTGGCGAAAGCACAAAATATAACTTTCATCAGAAAACATCAAATACGTATAGGCTTAGGCTACGACTTGTTTGCCTGCCTATTTTATCCTCTAATCGAAGACAGAACATAATGGCAAATAGTCTACGTGACTAGTCCTAAACACGCCAGTGATCCTCAGGAAAAACGAGAAAACTTCGCCCGAACGACTCAAACTCAACAATTCAAATCCTGTGTCAACCAATCACGGCGGACGCTGGGGACAGCTGTGGTGCCGCTTCTGGCTCTTACGCTAGGTACACGGCGATTTTGCATCGGCAAGGAGAGTCGGCTATCAAGAATATTGTAATCATGCTTCTCTTGGATGTCGGTCTGGGCTGAACAACGTCTCATATATACCACTGTCTCAACCGTTCGTGTCTTCTTCTAGGAGTCGACCTTGTCACCCGTACCGCTGCCAAGGCCGCGTCCCAAGCCGCAATCGTCGAGTACATTGTAGATGGTGACACCTATCACATCAAGACCACTGGCCTCAAGGACTACTCAGTCTCCTTCAAGCTCGGAGCTGAACAGGAAGAGAAGACCTTGGACGGACGCACTGCCAAGGTACGTCGCACCCCCCCCCCCCCATTAGTCCCTCCATTACTCCTTTACATAAAAATTGGTCCTATCCGAGGTTAGGACCCACAGTCATACAGATTATAGTACTATTATTAATATTATTTTTTATTACTACTTTATTTCAGTCCATAAGACCATAACAACAACAAAAAAAAAAGATACACTAAAACGCAGGCACTGAACAAAAATACAAAAGAACTCTACCCCATGCAAAAGATATCCAGGAGGATACCCTTCCATACGGGTAGCGCATAAAAGATGGGTAGGGCAGCAAATGCCACCAAATCATTATCAGAATCTTTTAAGCGGCAAAACATAGCAACATTAGCTTTGCGGCGCAGCTCCTTCAGGGTAGCAACTCTTTATATATTATAGATTATATACTTCAGTTTCCCCCCTGGGCCAACGGCATGTAGTCTCTTCATCTTTTCCACTCATTTCCCGCGAAACGTGGCGCAAAAATCTGTTTTCGACTTACAACCCGTTTAAACGGTGAAAAACTGCCATTCTTTACCTAGCATAATCCGAACGTATTTCAAACGCGTGCGCGTTTTACGCTAGTTTTGCGGTAGAAAAACCTTCAGCAGCAAACATGGAAATAAATACAAAAAAAAAACAGGATTTTACACAATGAGTAAATGCATACGTAAAGGTTTGCCAGCAGACTTTGCATTTTTGTTTTGTTTTGGCGGACGCTCTGCTCTGAGGAACATTTTCCTGACAGACCTAGATCCGACAGTCGAAACAACCATAATACGCCAACCCTGCGCCAACCAGTAACATAAACCAGAATAAAATCCACGAGAAAGGCTAAATAGAGAATACTTGTTAAAGACGGGAAATCGCGATTTGTTGTAGAATCGTACAATCCCCACAAATTGTAGGAATGACGGAACCGTAGTAGGCAATACTCTTGATGACTAACTCTTCGTAGAAGTAGTGAACTGAAAGACAAAAATGCTCCTCAGCCGGGATTTGAACCCAGGACCTCCCGCTTACAAGGCAGGCACTCTAACCATCTGAGCTACCGAGGGGCTTGCGAACATGATAGATTGGAGTCCTAGACTTCTACACTAAATTCAAAAAGTTGCTCTTGGTTCATTAGTCACGGTAAAAGTCCCTTGTACAAAGTGCCATCTATGTATGACTAACTCTTCGTGCCGAGGAAGAATAGCCGTGCGCCTAGCGAAGAGCCGGAAGCGTCAACACAGCAATTCAATTCAATTCAATGTATTTCAAAAACGGGAAGCGGACAAGCCGAATATTCATTTAGTCGTCAGTAAATATATATATATAATTTATAGTCCACACTTACAAATTAAAATAAAAGTAATGGTCTAATTAATCTCAGGTACATAATGACTGACTAATTAAGTTAATTACAATATTAAAATACTAAAACTACAAAATAACAATCTAATATAAATATAATTAACAAACTATAGCTGTAGCTGCGCTTGCTTACTAGCACTACCATTAAAAAAATTAACAAATGAGTGAACAAAGCTTTTCAGATAACGGTTTCCCTAACAAACGCCGTTGATTGGTTGGCATAGGATTTGAGTCAGCGTTCCACCGACGTTTCTTGTTCTTCTGAGATTCACTGGCGTGTTTTGGACTTATATAGAGTATTAAATATTTTGACATACTTTCTACCTTCTAGTCCATCTACACCCTCGACGGCAACGTCCTGACCCAGATCGAGAAGGACTCCACGGGAGAGACCAAGATCGTCCGCGAATTCAAGGGGGATGATCTCATCGTCGTAAGTATACCCCCTCCTCAAACTTAACCCCAGTATACTACCTCCTTTCAACGCCTCGGCGAATGACTAAATTCGTTGCAACCGACATTCTCCGACCTGTTTTCAAGTCACCGGGAAGATCATTTCCCCTGAAATAATATTTTGTTTGTTTTTGGCTAACTGGCGGTATGTTTGTTTAGGCGAAATGACTCACATCGAAATTTAATGATGAAACTATCCCGTATTTCTTGCGGTAATACAGTTAATAGTTACGACAACTAATGTTCATAAATAAAACAAAATAAGTCTATTAAAGGACACCTGAACAAGGAAACCATACTTGAACATACCATGGAGAATGCATTTACAGACATTGCCACGGAGAGCATTCTTCTCCTGAGCGTGACGTTTTCAAAATAGGGATGTTCGTTTCTGGAGGTTTGCACATGCAGACTCCAAGACAAAAAGCGCAATTCATTCAAATCTTGTACAGCGCTGGCCGGATCGTATTGAAATTTCTTCTAGATATACGTTTGGGCTTATCTAGTGAAGAAATATTACAGAAGAAGGATTGATTGGATACTTTTGTTCATTTCTAAAATTGTTCGGTACTGAAATAAGGACAGATGTAAAATGGAGCAAAAATCGTAGCTTGGAAACACTTTATCGTATTTGGATTCGGTTTTCTGCATGCAATGTTAATGGAAGTCATACAGATAGGGATGATACTTGGTACTCTTCATTCATGTGTCCTTTGATGTGTACTTTTCTCTGAAATTCCTGTGCTGATTAAACTCCACCCCGCACCCCGCTAATGACAAATGTCGGTTATTGACTCAACGTCCTCCTATCTGTTTGTCTTTACTTGATGTTTTATTAATGAAAATATTAGTTATTTCTTTGAGCGAATAGCCTAACGGATTTATCCTTCTGTTTCTTTCTCTTTACTTTGGACTACTGTTTCCCATTTTCTCATATTCCTTTTACTTTTTAGACCGTCACCAGGGGTAGCATCGTCGCCACCCGCCACTACAAGAAGGCATAAATAAGAAAGCATTCCTTCGGGTGATGACACCAGGCATGGAACAAATAAATTATTGAAAAATGTGCAAATAAATATTTTTACTCGTCAGCCGACTTTCTCATCATGTTCAGAGTTCAGTCAGACACACAACTGACCCGGCCCCAAACGCGCCTTGAAGACATTCGATCCTCGAACAATGGGTCATTATGTCGGATTAAAAAAGGTTCGGTTTCATCAGTGACTTAAGATCAACTGATATGGCGCAACCAGATGTCACAATTGTGATGAAAAACTGACTTTTTCAGGCTATTTTCCTGGGTAGCTCTGGGCCCTTTGAAGGCCAGGGGGGGGGCAGCTGCCCCCCAAATGACGCCTCTGGCGAGAAAATGATTTTTATATACGTGTTCAGTGTGTCTACTTACCCCTAAATCGACTATCTCATTAACTTTTCAAAAATATTTCGTTCGCCCCTTAATCTGAACCCTCCCCCACCAATAAATGTACGGCTACAGAGCCCATCTACAAAATCGACCTGCCCCTTGACCCAAAGGATCTTCACACCAAGTCTCATTCGTTTCGTTATCTTCGAGAGTTATCGTGCTGACAGAGACGGACAATTTTTACGAAGTCATAGCCTGTCATAGGTATCACTCCATTTACGTTTTGTGATCTCAAAACAGTTATGAATTTGTTTCCGTGTTTTTGCTAGAAGCAACGGGCCAAGAGAAAAGCCTAAACAATCTGGACAATCAGTTAAAAGCAGAACCTAATTAGTCTAATGGAAAACAAACAGTAAATAGTACGAGAGTGCCTTTAAAGGACACCTGAATGAAGAGTACCAAGTATCGTCAGTATCTGTACGACTTCCGTGAACATCGCCTGCAGAAAACCCAATCCAGATACGAAATAGTGTTTCCAACCTATGATTTTTGCTCCATTTTGCATCTGCCCTTATTTCAGTACCGAACAATTTTAGAAATGAACAAATGTCTCCAATCAATCCTTCTTCCGGAATATTTTTTAACCAGTTAAGCCCAAACGTATATCTAGAAGAAATTCCAATTCCATTATATGCGGCCAGCGCTGTACAAGATTTGAATGAACTGCGCTTTTTGTCTTGGAGTCTGCATGTGCAAACCTCCAGAAACGAACATCCCTATTGTGAAAACGTCACGCTCAGGAGAAGAATGCTCTCCGTGGCCATGTCTGTAAATGCATTCTCCATGGTGTGTTCAAGTATGGTTTCATTGTTCAGGTGTCCTTTAAGGTCAGAGTGGGATTAAGAAGCCAAGGTTTGATGTGGGCTGTCCGGTGAGCATTGCTTTTCGAGATACGCACTTTATCTGATAACAGATACGAACAAAACTGTTTCCTTCCACATAGCAAGAAAGATTAGAGAACTAGGGCGAGGGATTAAGATATATATGCAAGGCCTAGACTATTAGAAATTAGTTTGGAGTTCCTATCTGTCAAGAACTCGCAAGTTTCGAAAATGGTCGTTGCCGGCAAGTACAAAATCGTCAAGAGCGAGGGTATGGATGAGTACATGAAAGAAATCGGTGAGTTTTCTGATATTCTTTATCGGCCATAGGATTCCACACATAAACTCCTATTGTCGTAGGCTTCTATCAAGAACTTATAAATACTTTTAGCAGAAACTTCGTCTTTCGCCCATGCACCGATTATAAAATCCGTCCATAACTGCGCGGAGGCGGAGCCACTATGGAGGCTTGTTGTGCACCGAGTTGAGAGAAAAAAGCTTCCAAAGCTTTATACTCTTCCAGATTCCAGACATCCAATGTCGGAAAAATGGATTCAGATGGTCTGGAAATCTTGGGTGTCGTCAACACCCCGATTCCGGGATCTGAAAGATGTCATCGAGGCAATCACGTCTGAGAGAAAACAAGAAATATGCAAATGAATGGATAGGAGGTGAAGGAAGAGTGATTGGCAGTTGTGACACTTGTGACTGTGAGGCAAAACCGCCGAATATGGAAGTTGGAGCCTGGTTACTCTTCCGCTCAGTACTGTCGGGGCCGAGGTAATGAACTTTACTCCTGGGCAATCTGGGCCCAGTTGCCCATGAAAGGGATGGGTGGGGGAGGTGCAACTTTAAAAGTAATTTCCCAGCCCTGGGATCTACAAGTACAAGGAATTTCATCGTCTATGTCCAACTATGGTCAAGTTTTGAACATTATTCACTGGGCAATCTGGGCCCATTTTCCCCTGAACCGGGTGGGTGTGGGGGGTGGGACCCCCAAAAGGCACAATTAGACTCCAATACCCACAAGTGTACCAAGTTTGAACTTGATACTTGCACTGGTTCACGAGTTACGAGCTCCACAAAATATGGTGAAAACCGAAAACCGAACGCTGCTAGAGCACTCGCAATAGTGGATTGTTCCAAGGAACACTCCATTAAAAACGACTAATTGCAGATCCAGTTACAGTGGTAACAGATACCATGGTATCCGCAAAAACGCAACTACTGTGAAACAAAGGTATTTACAAATATTTACAAGTCCTTGCTTCTGTCATGTCTTGAAGACGACCAGGGTCGAGCTCGCAGACTAGAATTCCTGCCCGGATTTTCGGAAGCACAAAATAAAATGTTCGACAAGTACAGGTAAACAAGCATCTTATCGCCAACGGCTTGTTTGCCTACTCTGTCCGCAGACGGCGCAGACCGGCTACTACTGGAGGATGCCGAGGTGGTCTGAACAGAGTAAATACAAGAAACGCCACGGTCCCAACCGTTCTTCTCTCCTTACAGGAGTCGACTTTGTCACTCGTACCGCTGCCAAGGCCTGGACACCATCCGTCGAATACAAGGTAGATGGTGACACCTACCACATCATCACCTCTGGCCTCAAGGAGTACAAGCTCGCCTTCAAGCTCGGAGCTGAGCAGGAAGAGAAGACCTTGGATGGACGCACTGTCAAGGTACGTAGCCCTTTTCCCCTATTACCCTCCGGACATCCCAATTAGCCCGAAGTGATTCTGGGGCTAAAGTACGCCTACAGAATAACAGAAATTAGAATATAATCCATGAAAAAGGCTAAATAGCCGCTACATAATATCAAGAACCTCCGTCTCCCGATATCTGTAATACGACCATGCGGAGCCGAATACGTCCCTCATAAAATCCAATGACGAATCGACGCCAGATGCGCTAGAGAAACAATAACAATCACCGTGAGATCCAGGGATAAGTTATCTGAAGGGCTAATAAGCGATTAGGCTTTCGCTTCATACGAGTCGCGCATTAGCCCCGTTGAAAAGTCAACTAGCGCTCAGCACTGAAGTCGGAAGCCAGAATTGACAACTTGATGAAGTTTGACAGAATAAAGTTGGGTAGAGCACAAATACAGGCAGAAGCATTTTAAACAGTTTCAAACATGGGTAGGCCTAACAGGATGGAAAATAGCCAAAACAAACCTGGATAAACGTACACCCGGAAGTAACGTGTCATTGTTTATTTTATGCTAGCGCATCTAGCGGCCAAGAATGAACTAATCTGGAAGGGATTTTATGAAGAGCGTATAGATTCCCGACGCCCTGCTCGATGAAAACGAGCGGTGGGTAGGAGCTACGCGGAATATCACGATTCGTTACCTCTATAAACATCTACATCGTAGTAGAGCCCCGGAGAAGAAATGTCGAGTGTAATATACGCTCTTCATAAAATTACATCCAGATTAGTTCTTTTTTGGCCGCTAGATGCGCTGGCATAAAGTAAACAATGACATGTTACTTCGTGGTATACGTTTATCCGGATTTGTTTGGCCATTTTCAAATTGTCTTAGGCCTAGCCATACTTGAAACTTCATAAAGTGCCTCTACCTCTGTTTGTTCTCAAGTTTGTCAATTTTGGCTTCCGACATCATTGCTGACTGCTGAACCACTTTCCGACGGGGCTAATTAGCGGGTCGGTGTGAGCCGAAAGCCTAATCACTCATTCTCCATTCCGATAACTTGTCCCCCGTTCTCACGTGTGATTGTTATTGTTCCTCTAGCACATCTGGCGATAATTCGGTATTGGATTTTATGAAGAGCGTATACTACTGGTTGTCTACCATTGTTACGTCACATATGACGCGCTGCCGAGTCGGGCCATGCACGCTTGCTACGTTCTTTTCCTCTGATATTCGCAGCGGCGATGAGGGAAGTAGACGGGCGTCAACTAAAAGCCTAGCAAATAGCTCTAGCTCTGCTCAGTTTTTTCGGGGTATCCATAGTCGGTGCATGGGACCAAAGACAGAGGTTATATTGGCTTATTTGTTCTTGATAGTTTTTTAGTTTTTAGTTTTATATTTTTTATTATATAAACCAACTTTTACATACACTAAACTACAAACAAACATGCAAATTATACCTCTGACTGGAGGAAAGCCCCAATGGGCCTGTGGGGGCAGCCAATACTGACACTTATCGAAGACGGCAAATCGCGTTTTGTTGAACCATCGTTAAATCACCACGCAAAAATATCAATGACAGACTCGCAGTATGCTATTACAAATTCTGATACGCTTTCTACCTTCCAGTCCATATACACCCTCGACGGCAACGTCTTGACCCAGATCGAGAAGGACTCCAAGGGAGAGACCAAGATCGTCCGCACATTCAACGGAGATGAACTCATCGTCGTAAGTATATCCTCTCTTTATACGTCAATATTTACACTTCTCAGCACATGAACAAATTCATTGCAAACGCCCAAAATATTCTTGGATGGAACGCTTGCAACTCTGATAGACGATCAGGTTACCGCTGTCATGGACTGGAACACCTTCACGCAGTTTACCACCCGTCATCAACTCGATACGGAAAAGTTGGGATTTCACCAAGTTTCCAGCCCGAATTTATGGAAGTGGAGAAACACCGCTCGGAAATTCTGGTTTTCTGTCCGCAGTATTCGGTGACAATGGTCGAAGCCACGGAGGGAGGAGTTAATATGACATGTTTCGATCATTTTCCCTGGCACCATGAAAAGCACCTTCCCCCTTAAAGCTTATTGTCATGTCAGGTTTGTACAAATGAAAAAGATGAACAAATTTTAAATACAGTATGTCGTTATGCTAATGGCAGGAATTTGGGAATCCCAGCGTTGCAGAACAACGGAACAGAGCGACGTAATATTGGCCTTCTGTACGGAGTGTGTGGTGGTAATAGCTTAAAGGACACCTGAATGAAGAGTAGCCTACCAAGTATCATCCCTATCTGTATGACTTCCGTTAAGATTGCCTGCAGAAAACCCAATCCAAATGCAAAATGTGTTTCCAAGCTATGATTTTTGCTCCATTTTGCATCTGTCCTTATTTCAGTACCGAACAATTTTAGAAATGAACAAACGTCTCCAATCAATCCTTCTTCTGGAATATTTTTTAACCAGTTAAGCCCAAACGTATATCTAGAAGAAATCCCAATATGATCCGGCCAGCGCTGTATAAGATTTGAATGAATTGCGCTTTTTGTCTTGGAGTCTGCACGTGCAAATCTCCAGAAACGAACATCCCTATTTTGAAAACGTCACGCTCAGGAGAAGAATGCTCTCCGTAGCCATGTCTGTAAATGCATTCTCCATGGTGTGTTCAAGTATGGTTTCATTGTTCAGGTGTCCTTTAAGCCATGGACGGAGGAGTTGGACGGAAGCGGACGAACATTTTTCGTCTTTTTTCCATGGTAACATGAAAAAAGCACCTTACCCCCCAAAGCTTACTGTCGAGCCGAGTTTGCACATAGGAGGGGCATCTTAAATATAGTATGTATGTTCAGGAAAACTGTCGTCACAACGGAACGAAACTGAGTGAAGAAGCTACGCCTTTTTTGCGGTAAATAGTTTAGACAAGCTGCTGACAGCTTATACAGACTGAATTTGATATTAAATAAAATATAGAAATCTGTGAATCTCTGCATCCTTCCTCAAAACGCCCGCACTAATAAAAAGTTTTCCGTTTTTCCCTAATGACGAACGTCGCTCATCGACGTTGCTTCCATCCGTCTGTTTGTCTTTACGAAAATATTTCTTATTTTCTGCGAGCGATTACTAGTTTTCAATTGTTGACTTTATCCTTCCGTTTCTTTTTCTTAACTTTTTTTACAGATTTTTTCCTTTTTTAGGTTGTCACCAGGGGTAGCATCGTCGCCACCCGCCACTACAAGAAGGAATAAGCATTCCTTCAGCTGAGGACACCAAACATTGAACAAAAAAATTATTAAAACATTTGTAAATAAATCTATTTAATCGCTAACTGAATTTCTCCCGCCCCCTCCCTCCACGCACACAAACCCCGGGAACTGCGCGTCTTATAGCAATAGTGCAACCCTGCTGAAGCTTAGCCAGGACTTGTTCTGGATTGTATCAAAGACCTGTCCACGGTTGTATAGTTTCCGGGATCAAATTCTGGATTTCCGGATCCTTGATGGCGTAACCCCGGATTCTGAGCCACTGGGTTGGGGGTCCGTTAGTTCAATTCAATTTATTCTCAAAACCGATACAACGGTCAAGCCGATTTGGTGGTTCTCGTCAACATTAACACTAATTATATAAAAAAATAGATAATTCTACACTATAGCCTACATCATATATCAAAGACTTGTCAAAGATAACATAAAATATTCAAATCTATATACAATTAATGATGCGACTTAAAAAGGTTGACGAAGGCGGGAGCAAAACTTCTTAAAATTTAACCGAACAGGCAACTTATTTTTACATCTTAGATTCAAACACATTGAATTATTACATCACCCATTAGGGATTTTCGATTTCCCTGCTTACGTGAAGAACATCCTATTCTCCGGACAGAATCCTTATCTATAAATCGAGACTTGATACGACACTTCACTATTCGAACTTAGTTCGCTCTCCTTGTTACTACGTGAAATATTGTGCAATTCCCGCAATCACAGAAATTGATAATTTTGTGCACTTTTTTGTGCGGACTTTAGCAACCCATCCAATTCGCCATAGACAGGAACGAATTAAGGGCGTCATATAATAGACAAGGGCAGTTCGTTAGAACTTTGTCTTCTAACTGTTCAGTCGAAAGGTCGTTGTCGGCAAAACAAGCACGTCAAGAGCGATAATTTAGATGACTCCATGAAAGATACCGGCGAGTATCAATCAGAAACCATCCCTTATTTTATTCTCTTCCACCATTTTTTTTTTACTTCAAATTTTCAAATGATAAACGAAAACTCGAACAAAAACTCATACCTTCTCATAAACTAGAAACGAACAAAGAAAAAAAAAATTAAATCAGACTATAACCAACAAATATTCAGTTAAATATTCTCCAGCCCAAACTGACTGCGAATCATGTTTTTATGCAAAAGGATAGCCTACGTCAGCTGATGTTTTTTTCTAGCGACTTTTCGGTATTACAAACCAGACAACTTTCTTCACCAACCATTCTTTTAGAATTCCCCTAACTGATTTTTTTTTTCTCGTTACTAAATGACACCAACTTTATCATCTGCACTTTAGTTTTACCTTCTTGGTAGTTGGTTTACATTTGACACAATATCTTTATTTGTTCTTTACAATATAGTACTTACTTTTATTAAGGGCCAGTGATGATTCGAGGGCCTTCCACTAGCATGATCTCACGATCTTTTTCCCACGTCTGTTGCCTCGGTTTTCGCTAGATGACTCACAGTTACGACAGCAAGTGGATGGTGCTCCGCGTTGAAAAAACTGATTTGTCCTTTCTGAAAACAAAACAAGACAAATAAAGTAGCCTAGCTAGTAGTAGCGAAGAAACACTCAGCTTTTCCAGGGCGGATTTTCTACATTATCACCAACACCGTCCGGGACAATGGTGAGAACAGACGATCAGGCTCTGTTGGCAACGGACCGGAATTCTGGCAAGGATTCTGGGCGAACTACTTGTCCGGGTAGAAAATGATTTTCACACATGTGTTCAGCATGCCTTCTTACCCTTAAAGGACCCCTCTTGCTTATTCTGCTTTTTATACTATACCTAGCTCCCATACAGAATTATAAGCTTCTAAAATCCCCACCTTTCTCCATTGTTTCGTTTTGTGCCTACGAAATTTTAGCGACTTTTTGGCCTTGCCGAGTTTTGCCCGTCACACAACGAAACGTTTGCCGGGATCATCGACGTCTGCTGACAACTCTTTCACACATAAGGATCTGAGAAGCTTTTGTTTATTACTTCTTTTATTTGCTTAGTTTTCACACTTTTGAACCACGCGCGATCAGTTTTCAAATGTGTTGCACCCAGCCGCCGCGTCGGAGAGCAGGAAGGCTGGACATAGTCGACAGGCGCTAACTAGAAAATCGCTAATTTCAGATGGAAAGTAATGGTATTTTCGAAAATGTTTTTTTCTGATCCATTTCATAGGGAAAATATTATTTCTAGTAAGAGTTGTGCTTTAAGTCGAACATCTAATCAACAATAAATTTTGTACTTTTCACAAACTTTCCGGTTTTGGCCGGATTCCGGGCGAACTACTTGTCCGACGAGAAAATGGTTTTCATATTCGTGTTCAGCGGTCTTCTTACCCCTTAATCGACTAGGTATATCATTAGCTGTTTAAAAATATTTTGAGCCCCCTCCCCAACCCCTAACTGTAGGGCTAAAAAGCCCTATTTTGTTTGCCCTTTAATTTGAACCCCCTCCCCCACCCCTAAATGTAGGGCTACAGAGCCCATCTACGAATTTGACCTTTCCCTTGACCCAAAGGATCCTCCCACCAGGTTTCATCAAAATATCGCATCCCCTTCAAGGGTTATCGTGCTCACAGACAGACGGACAACTTCCGCGATGTCAAAAAGCGACTTTAATCTCATTTTAGTCTGCATACAAATAACCTCTTAAGTGTGTATCACTTTAGAGCGAGTATTTCGCCTGAAACCATGTCGACCATACGATCGGAAAATCAACTGTCGTTCCGGTTCTCAAAGGACATAATATCGGCTCCTGACAGATATAGGCCTAATCACTTAAATCTAGAAGTTAAAATCCTAAAACGTAAGTGGAGGGATACCTATGACATCGCAAAAGTTGCCCGTTTCTGTCCGTCCGTCCGCCTGTCAGCACGATAACTCTCGAAGGGTACGCGACATTTTGATGAAACTCGATGTGAGGATTCTTTGGGTCAAGGGTAAGGTCAAGTTCGTAGATGGGATCTGTAGCCCAACATTTAGGGGTGGGGGTTCAAATTACAGGAAAACAAAATATTTTTAAACAGCTAATGTGACAGTCGATTATGGGGTAAGAAGACATGCTGAACATCGTGTTCAACCATTTTCTCATAGTTCCTCCGGAATCCGGCAAAAACCGGAAATTCTGTTAAAAGTAGGCTAAAAGTTTTATTTGAAGTTAATTAGATGACAGATTTAGGAGTAAGAAGAGACGCCGAGTCTGTATATGACATTAATTTTTCACCCTGACATATAATTCGTCCGGAATCCGGTTGAAACAGGAATTTTTTTTATAAGTTGAAGTTTTATTTGAAGTTGACGTTCTTTATAGGGACAAGGAGATACGCTGAAGTGGTTTCTGAATTTTATTTTTTGCTGGACAAGTACTTCGCTCGGAATCCGGCCGATACCGGAAATTTGGCAGAAGTAAAGTAGAAAGTTTCGGTCAGTGTCGTCAAAATAGATATGGCTGGCTGGCGAATGACTGGCGAAGACAAGACCCAACTGTCTGGATCAAATATTAAATTTTTGGGATCCCATCGAAACCTTTGGTTTTGTTTATCTTTGATATAGCCTAGTGTTCTCTTTGATTGCAACTTGCCAGGTGCCAATCTTTACGGGAATTCGCTGTACAATAACACCATGTACACCGACTGGCTGAGGGGATACGTACTCAATTATGGGTACGCAGGTGCCCGGGAGTATTAAACCCATCATGTTCTTCCACAGATACCCACCGATCTTTAGTTTGAAATTTATCTTCCTTTATCTTCTTGTATAAACAGATTTCATCCTTGTGAGTTTTGCGAGATTTCGTACAAATATCGCAAAGATAATTAGTTTGAACAGAAGCTTCCACTTAAGATAGATAGTAACGACAAGTACGGAAAATCTACATTCCTTATCAGAGAGTGAAGGGAAGTCCAATCCACTACTTGAACTAGACCGGGGCGTGTCGTGAATCTATTTAGCTAAGCTTGTATCACCTGTGATCACCGGCTACAACCCTTTGGCAAAGAGCAGGACTCCCCAGGTGCTCCACTCAACAAAGCCACACTTTTCCGACTACAGGCGTATTCTTCGCCCCTGGAATCAAGGGGGACGGCGAGAATAGAGGGAGTCACTCCACGCGGAATCCGCGTCTGGAAAACAACGAGAACACGGGGAATGCTTCCAAAACGGATTTTGTAAAAAAAAAAAAAAAATGCAGTTGACGAAATTAGTCTGATTCCACTTAATTTTTGGTTTTATTAATAAATTTTACATTGCACCAACACCAGCAAACAAGAGCTGTAAGCTCATATGGCACTTGCATGGGTTGAGATGTAGTGTTTGATCAAACGTACTTTTAAGGTTACCTTTGCGGTTCAGATGCGCAGTTTAAGGGAGCTAGAGAAAAAGTATTTTGTTTTAGAACTTGGCTGTAATGATACGCACTTTATAGGCGCTAGAAATTCATCTGTAAGAAAAACTATTGAGAGAAAACGATCACAGGCCCTTAGAGATCATTGATATATACCGTTTGGTAAAAAGTATTTTTTTTCACTTTTCGGTTAAAAGGTGATAAAATAACTTTA
The DNA here is from genome assembly GCA_023053555.1 of Branchinecta lindahli. Taxonomy (NCBI): domain Eukaryota; kingdom Metazoa; phylum Arthropoda; class Branchiopoda; order Anostraca; family Branchinectidae; genus Branchinecta; species Branchinecta lindahli. Next base: position 14,841,474 of record JAKZAO010000008.1, on the reverse strand, counting down.
AAAACACTTTAAGGGTGATAAAATAAATTTTTAAGCAAAACCCTTGCGGCACGAATGATCATGTGTTGAGATGTATCGTTTGATGAAAAAAAGTAGTTTTCGACCTTGCGGTCCAGGTGCGCACTTTCAGGGAGCTAAAACTTCATTTGTAAGCAAAACCCTTGAGGAAAAAATGATAATGTGCTCATGGGGATCATGAAAATGTATAATTTGCTTAAAAGTATTTTTCTAAATTTGCGGACAAGATTGGTACTTTAAGGAATGTCCGATTTGGAAAGTGGCGATTTCTGAGCCAATCTTGTCGAATCTCTAATATTCCAGCCCAATTCGATCGTCCTAGCAAATCTGGAAGTACCTTAAATCGCCATCACCGGAATTCCGGACCCCCCCCCCCCTCAAACTCCCCCACAGTCGCCGGAGCCAATCCAGTTCTGTAAGTGATTTATCCAGAGCATCTCTTTATTATTCCCACAAAGTTCGATCCCGATCTCCCCAGTCTGAGCCGGTCACGTATTTTCTGCCCACCCCCCCATTGTTGCCGAATCCGGTCCGGACATGACAAAGGTCACCAGAGACATGTCCTCTGATCAATTATCAAATTTCACTCAAATCCGATCAACCGTTCCAAAGTTAAGCATGACTCAGTATTCCGGATTCCCCCTCCCGCTACTCCCCCCACGACTATCGGATCATGTAAATTTTTATTTATAAGTCAGTTTGATCGGGTCCCTGATTCGCCTTCCAAGTTTCGTCGTGAAAATCCCCAAAACCGCCATTACTGGAATTCCGGGAAACTCCCCTCCATCCCCCCCCCCTAGTGTCCGGATCCAGTCCAAATGTATAAACGATTTATCTGGAGCAGATGCTTGTTCTTCCCAGCAAGTTTCACTCCGATCCCTCCATTCTAACCGTTTCTCGAGATTTCCGGTCTCCCCCCCCCCAAATCCCCCATAGCTGTCGAATCCGGTCCGGACTTCAAATGGGACATCAGAGATATGCCATTTATTCAGTTATTAAGTTTCATTCCAATCCGATCATCCGTTCGAAAGTTACACACTACTCCAGTTTTCCGGATTCCCCAGCCCTCCACTCCCCCCCAGGTGGTCGGATTGGGAAACTGATTATTTCCAGGCTAGTCCGGTCGGGGCCCTGATTCTCCTGCCAAGTTTCATCGTCCTAGCACATCTGGAAGTACCCCAACTCGAAAAAGTGTGACAAAAACTACTTAATTCTCAAAATTCCCCGGCCCACCACTCCCCCCCAGATGGTCGGATCGGGAAACTGATTATTTCCAGGTTAGTTTGGTCGGGTCCCTGATTTTCCTGCCAAGTTTCATCGTCCTAACACATCTGGAAGTACCCTAACTCGAACATGTGGGACAAAAAAATTCGGACAGACAGACCGACCGACCGACAGACGGAATTGCGATCGGTATATGGCACTTGAGCCAGAGGCTGCAAGTGCCATAAAAACGATTCCCCTCCGAATCTGAAAGGGAGCCGTTTTCGATGATTGTGATGATAATCGGAGCCTTCCCCGTCCGTGGGGACTCGCGAAAATATGGGAAGTGAGTCCCCGGGACAAACAAAAATGCGGGGACTCCTCACAAGAGTCCTCGGGGAACGGCGAGAAAACACCTTATGACACATCAACAGAACGAGGATACCAATTACAAGCCGCACATAAAGGACCCTTGATCTTGCGTCGTCCCCACCCTTTGTGATCTATACACTTTCCCACCCTCTCGTCAAGTTGTCGGACAGATTTCTTCTTCGGTCCTCGATTTCAATCTACCACGGAAGCTGAGTTTCTGCCCAAATTTTTAACACTTACATTAGTTGCACGAGGAAAGGCTAAGTTACTTTTTCAGAAAATATTAGTAACAGGCAGGTGAAGCTAAGTTATTTTTTCAGAAAATGTTAGTAATGGGCAGGTGACGGGATATCCTACCAGAGGCCTTACAAGCCCAAATGTTTGGGGGGGGGAGACAAGGTATTTACCGACTCACTGGTCATTTTTACCGACTGTTTTTTCAGAAAAAAATACTGTTTTGACGAAAAATCAACTGGTTTTAAGAACAAGACCAAAGGTTTCGATGGGATCCCAAAATTTTATTGCTTCAGACAATCCGGTCTTGTAGATATTCAGTCTTCAACAGACTTCTTAAATATTCCAGAACAGAGTAAGGCCAATTGTAATAATCGGAGAAGACCAAGCTCGTATTTGACTGTACAAAACGGATACGCCAGCTGAATTTCACCAGGTTCAGGTATATTCAAAATTCAGCGCTGTCAAACATTCAGACATGGATTTAGCGTATGGTTTCCCCATGATTCTCCTTCACAAGAAAACAACCAAGAAACCAACGAAAATGGGGTTTGTAAAGGCCAACGAATGTACTTGCCCCTAATTCGACTATTTCATTAGCTTTAAAAGTTAAGGTATAGGTAAACCTATAGGTAAAAATCGACTGTTTCCAAGAAAAAATTGACAGTTTTTTAAAAAAATCACGGCGCTTCGCGCCGACTCGGCTTTTTTTTACCGACTGGCCGACAACATTGGGGGGGCGTCCCCCCCTCCCCCCCGTACGTCACGACCCTGTATCCTACCTATAACTTCGTAAAGCTTGTCTGTCCGTCCGTCCGTCTGTTGGCCCGACCGAAATCTCTCAAAGGGGCTCAGCAACTTTGTTTAACTTGGTGTGAGTATTCTTTGGGACCAGAGTGCCTACAGGCAGGGGCGTCACGGATGAGGGGAAGGGGGAAGCCCCCCAAATGTTGTCGGCAGGTCAGTAAAAAGTCGAGCATGAAGTCAGCTAAAAACAGTTGTTTTTTCTTGAAATCAGTTGATTTTTCGTCAAAAGATTGTTTTTTTGGAAATCAAGGAAGAAGTATTAGTATAAAATTCAAGAAGATAGAAGAGGAAGAAGATTTGTTCAATAAAATCTAAATTTTAAAGAAAAGAAAGAGTAAATTAAAAAGAAAACTAAGCCACAACTATAAAATAAATTTTTAGTCATTTAATATTAAAATTAGATCAGAACCAGAAGAACGCACAAGAGAAACAAGAAGAGAAAGCCCAAGGGCACTTTCACAAACGATTAAACGATTGATTACAGTCATTTTTTCCTGCAAAAACAGTGCCTTGCCCCCCCCCAAACAGATTGGCTAGTAACGCCTCTGCCTACAGGTCAGGTTGGGTGTTTCAAATTAAGGGGTGAATAAAGTATTTTTTCAGTCTTAGCCTACTGGATAGTCGATTCAGAGGTAAGGAGGCATATATGCTGAAGTACAGCCACATCTGAAATTTATTCTCTTGCCCGGCAAGTAGCCTAGTTAGTTTTGAATACGCCAAAACCAGAAATAGATTTTTTTTTCTGGAGTCAAAGATTCGATACAAGGGTAAAAGGACATGTTGAATACATCTTGGAACTTTTTTTTCTTTCCAGACACGTAGTTCGCTCAGAACCCAGCCCAAACCCAAAATTCAGTAGAAGTGAAATTTAACTCAGAAGACTTTAAGGGCTTTGGATTGGGGGTAAAAATATATATTGAACTGTTACTGTACTTTAGTTTTCTCTGTGGATTAGTTGTTTTATCGATGATGGAGAGAAGTGGGGCTCAATTCCTTAAGAATTTGGGGAAATCAAAATTTCTCTGGTAAAACTGACTGGAATGTTGATATAGATAGGAATGATATAGGCTACAGGAAAAAAATGACGAAAAGAGAAAAAATCACTGTCTGGATTGGTAGTCTGATTGGAGCTCATCCAAATTAACTTGCTGAATTAGGCTATTATTATGTTAATAATCGGTGAAATGGATTGTAGCCTATTGGCAATTGCTATTGCAAGTTTAAAGTTTTTGCAAATATGTTTAGACAGCACTAGAAGTCTAGGAAACATACTCATTGAGCCCAACTGTCTGAGAAACGCAACAATGGCTAAAAATGGGTATTCTTGAGGTTTCCTTCCTTCCTTCAAATGTCTGGCTCCACTCTTAATTCTTATCCATTTTTGGCAAATTTTGAATTTTTCGCCACGTCCTGCAAAAGAGCTACTGAGTTACATCATGTGGCGAAGGTGTAGCAACGTTTCTACTGATCGGTGATGATGCGTCGCAAATTTACATTATCTTAGCTGAAAAAAATTAAAAAGGCTATTTCATATGAACAAAATTTAATTTTTGTTTCTTATTTGCCATATTATCTGTTTTATTACAGTTTTGTGAGACATGTGAGCTCTCCCCAAGTCCCCAGTCCCCAGCGTGCTCGCCGTCTACTCGGCAAAGCTCTTCAGTAGTTCTTTATTTGGCGCAAAAAATTTGAATTTTAGCGGGACCGTGGTAAAGCTGGAAATATTTATAACTGGGCCTAGAAATGTCGGAATCAAATAAGCCTGCCGCAAAAGAGAGCAATAAAAATGCACCTTGGTAAGAATTTGATTTTTCAATTGAAGGTCTTGGAACTTTACTTTCTTTCCAGACATCTACAATAGTCTGACAATAGTTAGCTCGGAATCCGGCCTAAACCTAACCTAAAATTCAGTAGAAGTGAAATTTAATTCTGAAGTCGTTTAGAGCTTTGGGTTGATGGTAATAATAGTTGCGTTTTTGCGGATACCATGGTATCTGTTACCACGGTAACTGGATCTGCAATTAGTCATTTTTGCAGTTACCGTGGTTTCTGATATACGGTCCACTGCAAAAACGACAGTTGCAGAATTAGCAGAAACTGCACCTTTCGAAGTCATCCCAAAATAAAAACTGATATCCAGTTACATCACTAAGTGCTGAAGCCTGAACTTCTTTTTCACCAATTTGACAAAATTTGATGAAAGTGAGATGCATTTTCCAGATACCATGACCAGATATCATGGTCGGACCGTGGTATCTGAATATCTGTTACCACGGTAACTGGCCAGTTACCACGACAACCGCAAAAACGCCTTTTGACTGTGGTATCAGATATCACGATAACTGCAAAAACGACTTTAGACCGTATATCAGATACCATGGTAACAGCAAAAATGCAACTAATGTATATTGAATCGAAATCGTATCGATACAGTATCCATAGTTGCTGCATGGGACCAAAGACGGAGGTTCTATCACTATCAAATCATTTGTTCAGCTCCAGTGCTATTCTGTGCCACATGGCACATCTTGTGGTTTGAAAGCAAAGGGTACTTTTCATCTGTTTTAGCAATGATACTCTTTTTTCTGTCTTTTTCCGTCTAATATACAGCTATTTCTATTTGTTAATAATACCAACCTGGTTTGTAATAGCATAAGTTTTTGTTATATAGCTTTCTGAGCTGCTCTCCATTACCCAAATTATTATTTCTACCACCATTGTGATTCACCTGCAGATATTCTTGAATTTCATACCTGAAATAAACTTCTGGTTCTGCTGGGCACAGAAATAGAGAGTCTGGCTAATATCACAAAAGCTCCATCCTTTGGTTTTTGAGGTATCAAGGTCGACTCTTTTGTGCTGTTGTGATGTAGGATATCGCAATTTTGGCTCTGCAACTAAGACATCAGTTTTGCTGAAACTATCCTTCTGAGGAGAAAATTCAAAAACTGGAACATTTGAAACTAGCATATTTAAAAATTCTTGTCTGTTGTAGTTGGGTTTTGAGACATTATAGTTACCAATAGAGGTATGTCATCTAAAAAGGTATTTTATATGATTATATATTTCTGTGACTAGGATATTCTGATGGCAACACAGGGATGTGATCCAAATCACCAAATACGGTAGAGACATTTGAGGATATGCTGTTGGCTTCAGTTTAGGCCTTAAAAAGTTTTTTGTTTTTTATTATTATTTGGCTTGTTTTCCTAACTTTATTTCCTTCCATATTATGTTGCTTTTCTGATTTGTAAAGGTCTTGTTTACGAGTTTACGGGCCTGTCTACCGTAAAGCCCAAGCTAGACTTGAAAAAAAAGGGCTTGAAGACTGGAAGAACTGGACACACACATTTATTCAGAGATGGTCATAATATATATATAGACAATTATATAAATTATATTTAATATAATAAATCCATCACAACCTTGCTGAGGCTGTAGCCGATGGTTGAGTTATTATGTATACGTTTTATTTTTTAGTTTTTGTTTGATATTTGTCTGTTTATTTGTTTTATGTGATACGGCCTTGTTATGTCATAGTTGTCGTTTCATATTTTTGGCCAGTTATTTATGCGTTTACTATGTCTTTTACTCTCCGATTTCTGGAGGAATTAAATGAATTGAATTGAATATGGAGATACGTAAATTATATATAGACGGTTAGTGAATTAAAAAAAAAATTGTAAATAGCATTCATCTTGATGACATGTTTTCGGTCTCAAAATTCCGCAGAAAGTTTTGATTTAGTTAGATTTCTGGTACCAAAATTTGTCTCTAAATGAGTTTGTGTTTTTTTTTTAGAAGTAAGAGGCGTGAAAGCCTTTATCAGCATCATATTTATTTATTCCCAAAAAAATGCATCATAATATGCCCAGTATTCTATCTGAATCAAGGTTTGCGTACGAATCTGAAGAGTGAACCTTTATCTTGTCTTGCAGGATTGAGAAATATCGACCAGTTGTGTTTTCAGACATCGTTGGAAATGATGAAACAATTAGTCGGCTTGAGGCATTTTCAAGAGAGGGAAATGTGCCAAATATGCTGATTGCCGTAAGTTTGTTTTCCTACCTCCACTTACGCCAAACAAAAAATAGCCAAAAGAGGCTGGCCGACTAGAGGTGTAATGAAAGTAAAAAAAATTGTAAGGTATCAGAACCAGCCTTGATAACTTGCTGTGCTGTTTTTAATCGACAATCCATCAGATTGTCGACCCAAGCCTATTTTTTGTCTTTGGTCTAAATCTGTGTGCCCATGCGCCATGCACAGCATAAAGGCAAACAGAAATTTGGAGCAAACATTGTGCGTTGCCCCCAGATGAACTGTCTGTTCCCTTTCCTGATCCACTCTCGTCGTCCGTGTGTCGGTCCGACAGGCACGTTGACAGTCGTTTTTGATGTATCTTGCTCATTCGTCAACTCAACTTTTAGACAGTTTTGTTCCAGAATTTAATGTCTTTTGTACGTACATACTTCGTATTCCTTCCAGGACCTCTTCTGGCTTTGAGCTATTTGGTTGTATAAAGTTGATTGATTAAAAGGCATTTGTTGGACATAGGCTAATGAAACAATTGCTAGCGGGAACAGCAATTGTCTTAAATGTCTTTCTGGACTCGTGTTTTCAGTGACATTTGCCAAAGATGGCAGCTCTCAGTGTATTTGTTCTTTCTTTAAAGTTTAACCGAATAGGGCTAGGATAGGACAATCTAGTTACCCAGCACTTCTTCACTTAACTTGGCTTGAAGACCCGCTGAAAATGAGTTACTTCGTTGTTCCGCTATACACCAATAATCGATTTTCAAATAGTGGAATTTCCGTGGGATTTGTGGTCCCTCTATGCGCTTGTATTTTTGTTGCATGCCTTACGAGAAAGATTTATCATTTTTTTTTTTGTTCAGGCACTAAGCAATCTTCACCAATCTCACCACTGCCCACTGAAAAGCCGCATTTGTGTTGGTATTGAAATTTCCCGCGTCATAATAGAATTTACGCTGTGGGGACGGCCGGAGATATTCTGAACCTCATAACTAGAGCAGATAGTGAAAAATAAAAAAATTCCTTTGCAGGATCCAAATAATTCAGTGTATCCAATTAAATGACACACAAATAAGTTGGCTTTCAGTTAAACTTTAAGTTAATATTTTTTCTTCCTGTAGGGTCCGCCGGGTGTTGGCAAAACCACTACAATCTTATGCCTTGCGAGGGCTCTTCTTGGGCCGTCATTTAGAGATGCTGTTCTGGAGCTAAATGCGTCAAACGAAAGAGGTATTGATGTAGTGAGGAACAAGATCAAGCTGTTTGCTCAGCAGAAGGTGACATTACCAAAAGGGAGGCAGAAAATTGTGATCCTTGATGAAGCTGATAGGTAAGAGAAGTTACGGGCATAGGAAAGATGGAAGCTTTTGTCTTACTGCCATGTTACTTATGTTACCATGTTACGGTTGAATTCCGAACTCAAAGTTTTTAGACTATCCAATAGGTCAGTATTTTTAGAAGCCGTCTTAGAGCGTGTTCCACCCCACTTACCGTAGTTACTACGCTAGTCACCGTAGTTACTACGCTAGGCTGGAACGCTTTTTTATTTTTTCGGTCAAATATCAGGCCGCGGGCTAATCCGACCAATCACGTTACAGAGATGCGTAGTTACTACGCTTCCGAGCGTGGGAAGCAAATAGTTACTGTTAGTTACAATTTTGAGGAGGCTGGAACGGCCAGCGTAGTAGCTTTTCGGGAGGCTGGAGCGGAAATAGTAACTAATAGTTACTATTGGTAGAGGGGTGGAACACGCTCTTAGTGTTAAGTGTATTAAAGGTTATGGCTTAAACTATATAGAGCTGAAAACCTACAACGCTTTATCATGAGGTCTGTCGGGAAACCAGATCAAAATAATACTAGGGAGTAGCGTCGAGAAACAATGCTTTCCTTGCTTCGCAAACAGGCCATACTGATAGCGCCGCCTACTACGCTTGCGACATTTAAAGCAAGGCAAACTTGCGGGTTTAGAAATTTCTAGTAAAGCTAAGATGCGGTCTGCACACATCGAGGAAACAGGGGTTATCATTTTTTCAGGTTATCATTTTTTCGCTTTGTTCAGAATATGAAGCTATTGGAGCCATCACTGGTTCACGACCGATTGAATATCAGTAGGAACGTTCACTATCGCAAGTGGTGCTAGTGTCGCTGCTATTCGAGTGTGTGTCACTTTTTTCAAGTCTTGGTGCTACTCCCTAGTGTTATTTTGCCCTGCGGGAAACGGCGTAATTCCAGGCCTGGACTGGAGATCCAGGGCCCACTGGCTTTTGACAGAGTTGGAGCCCCTTTTTGGTAATTTAGCAAAACAAACTTTGCTTGTATTTATTTATTTAGCGTACTTTCACTTTGGGACACAGACAAGCAGACTTAGGAATAAAGTAGACAAGAACAGTAGAGGTATGCTTATGTGAACAGTTACTTTAATGTGAACACTGCAGTTTTGGGCTAAATGGTAGACTGAAGATCCAAAATACCTGTGCAGGTGTTTTCAGCTGCCCTTCTTACCTACTTTGGCTAACTGGTAGTTAGCTTTAGACGCAGCAAGTGTATGAAAATGGCAAAGTCTGAAGTCAACAAACGTTCACAGAAGCATACCTCTACTGTATTAACTATCCGTTTTACACCCTATACATACCGCATACCCTTAACCCCCTTCTAAGGTTGGGGCCAATAGGCATTTGCCTAGCTGGCGGAGACAGAAGTTCGCCATTAGCGCCGTCGTCTTCCCGCCCAGTCTCTACGATTCTTTTTGCCAGTCGTTAATAGGCATAGCAGTGAATCGCTAGTAGAATATTCCTGATCGAGGTGACATGTGAGCCAATCAGAAGGCCTCACTACTTTTCTTTTAATTACGCTCCTCTTTTAGTATGACCGAGGGTGCCCAGCAGGCCCTCCGTAGGACGATGGAACTCTTTAGCAAAACCACCCGCTTTGCCTTAGCTTGCAACACCAGTGAAAAAATCATCGAACCGATCCAGTCTCGTTGCGCCGTCCTCCGATATGGTAAACTTTCCGATGCCCAAGTTCTGCAGAAGCTGTTGGATATTTGCGAGAAGGAAAAAGTAAGGCTTCTATTTCTTGAATTTAAGGGATGGGTTGCGGTCTGTTGAAGGATCCGCCATGAAATCACAACAGGGCGGTCTTGTGAGACAAGCTTTATTTGTATGAATTAAAGTGAAAAGCAAAAATCACTTCATTTTGGCGTTTCGACTGAACCTTGGGAAACCTGTTCAAGTCATCCTGGTTACCTTAGACCTTAATTACTCCTGCACCTTCAGAAGCCTTTAGAGCATCAAAGAAGAAAGCTGTTTAGACCTCCTCTCATTTAGGCTGCGTCAGCGCGTTGAAATTAAGGAAACCGGACTGGTAGGTGCGGCGAAGAGTATTTTCGGTCCGCCCTCTAGATCTTGATCTTGCTCTTTATGCTTTATGCTCATGTTTTACTTCTTTAGGTAGTCGTAGTTAAAGTTTAACTGATAAGTCAACTTATTTTTTTTTTATCTATTATGTAAGGGACTTTTTGATTTTCTACTATCCGCTCTAGTAGTGACATTCGGCCGTCCCCATAACTCAAGTTCTACTATGACGCGGAAAATTTGAAACTCAATACAAACGCGGCTTTTCTGTTGCTAGTTATCGGCTTCGGGAACACCGCTCCCTGCTTGAACACTTATTTTTCGTGAATCGTTTTTGTCAAGTATACAACATAGGTACAAGCGCATAGAGGTACCACAAAGCCGACTGGAAAAAAACACTAACTGAAAATCGATTATTCCTGCATAGTGGTGCAACGAAGCATTGCATTTTCATCGGATCTTCAAGCCTCTTCAAGTGAATTAGTGATTGTCTTAATAATAATAATAATATAATTGCAATAATAAGGCTTTCGCCTCTATAATCTCAGCCCCTTTCGGTTAAACTTTAAGGCGTTGGATTAGCTGTGTTGAAGTTATTTTGTTTTGTCGTGTGCGCTTGGTGTCTGCTCTCAGCAACAAATTGTGTGTGCGGCATGATCTACGTTTGTAATAAGAATGTCCCAGAACTTTGGATTTGAATCTATGACCGTGGGCTTGAGTTCAAATTCTCGCCGAGGCGCTTGGTTGAACCAGCAGCGTGGTTCGGAAAGACCAGCCGCAGAGGACTCAGCTGTAAAACGGATACCTGTGGTAGTAAATAGGAGTCGATACCAGTGCTACGCTAGCCGTAACCACTTAGCATGCGAAAATATGCTTTTACAGGCTTATAGTAGAACAGTAGTGGAATGCACTAGTACTATTACTCATATTCGTAGAGCTCGCATTAGACCCGTATCAGTCAGTGCCACCTTTTATATTTGGTGGACCCTAGGCCATCCATGAGTTTTGGCCCTTTTTCATGGGTCAAAAACTAACGCCAGCACATGGGCACACACGATTCTTGGTCGAGCCACACTATGGTCACATCTCACATCTGAGCATAATTTCGGTAGCGTAAATGACGGTGCAACATAGCTTTTCAGACCTGGGAAGGCAACACGGCTAGCAACCGCAGCCTGTTTTCTCAACAATTACACCGGCCGCTTGGCCTCTCAAATCTCCTGGCCCCCCCAGCACCGGCCTAAGAGTAAAGACGGCACTGGAATCCGTGACCCTTGCCGCAGTCCTGAAACCCTTTAGGTCCTGTAAACGAGGTCTTTTGGTACCCTTTGTCAAGCTAAGGCACGATAGGTAATTGTTTTAGTGGACATTTTATGGAGAATTGGATCGCCAGTCCTGACAGTAGAAAGTATATAGACAATAGAAAGTTGACTTTGTTTTACATTCCGCTATCGTGGTTAAAATAATAAATTTGCGAATACTATCGGTTAAAAAAAAAATCAAGTCTGTGTCATCATAATAGTACGAATACACGAAAAGCATGAGAAAGAATAATCAAAATTAACGCTCACGTCTCTTAAAATTTTTCACGCGATGAGAAGTAATTAATTTACTTCTTGACAGCTGACGAATCCGTTTTTGTATATATTATATGAATTTATTTTTATTCTAGGTGAGCTACACAGATGATGGTTTAGAAGCAATTATTTTCACAGCACAAGGTGATATGCGACAGGGAATCAACAACTTGCAGTCCACCTTCCAGGGGTTCGGGCATGTGAATAGCGAAAATGTTTTCAAGGTAAGTCCCCTGAAATGTCGAAGCAAAACAGCACGATGAAGAATTGTCCAAAGTTAGTTGTATCAGGGACCCATACATTTCCTGTAACGCTGTCAAAAGAAGGCTGTCGTTCCCCCAGTCACACGCAGACTCCGGATTCTGGAGAAGTGTCACGGGCAGGACGACATCTTAGTCCAACCGAGATGGGCCGGGAAGGCCACACCTTTTCAAAGAAGCGAACAAGTTCCAACGGTAGTTTCGAACTTGTATCCTATACAAACAGTCAAAACGGCAAGGCCGTCGAAACTGGGAGTCGTCAGGTTCCAGTCGAACATCACTATCAACAACCATCTACTCCAAGAGGAAACCTAGCCCATCATCAACGTCAACTCTCATCAGTAACCCTCAACTCCCAGCTGTTTCAAAGGCAGCTCACCTCCAGATACCTCCAACAATGATGCAATCCATGGACAGCTTCATACAACTACTACCGTAACAGCAGGAAGAAGATAAGACATTGGCCAGTCTGCAGTACTTTCTGGGAGATGAAGACGTGGAAATAATCAAAAAATGATTCTCTTAATTTGCCTTTGGATTTTCCTATGAATAAGTTTTAATTTTAGTAAAGAAGTCTTGAAACAATTTTTTTCTGAATCCTACCTTAAAGTTGAACTGAGAGGACTGAGTTTTCTAAGGGGGAAGGCATATGGTATTGGTATCCATATAGAGGATTATTGTGTAGTTATTCTACAACGCAAGTTCTGATTCACCTCAAAGAGGAAGTCATCGCTGAACGAGTAAATTCTCTCACGCCCCTCTTCAAATTCCTCCAGTTCAGACTTATAAATACGCGGATCAGACATGCAACTTTAGACATAATTGCTCAAACTGGAAGAGCTGTCTCTAGAGCCCAACTGGTCTCGCCTGAAAAGGTTTATTGCCTTTTTACCCAAACTTGGGTCGTCGTAGAGCCTACGCAGAGTAGCGTTCGCCCAAGGGTTTATTGCCCTTAACCCCTAACTAGGGTGCGTAGAAAGAACCAACTGGTCACCTCTTCGGAGGTTGTCTTAGGGACCAACACAGTGTTAACCCCCTGTACCCAACTGGGTGTGCAACTGCAAACTAAGAACCAACCGATCACCTCTTCGGAGGTTGGGTAGAGAAGCCCGAGGGGGTATTGCTGAGCAATTCCCCTCGCCAACCAGTTCTTATTAGTTCTAAGACTTTTGGGCTGAATTCTTGGGGACGAGGATTAATACTGAATTTACATCGTTTGATTGTGCGGGCCGAGCATCTCGCAGAAGAAAGAAAAAACTGGCTTGGTTGAAGATCCGGCACACTGAATTTGTAGACATCTGTTTTTGGTCGTAACTTTGTTTGTAAATAAACCTGTTCGTATTCCCTAAAACCTACCGAACCAAGTCTCCGAAGGTTTAGTCGTCACGGTCGGTTGCGCCACTTTACCCATAGGGTAACGAGTGACGACTTAAAAGGAGCTCCATTGTAGTAGGGACCCATAAATTTCCTGTAATGCCTCGCCATTCAGGGGGCTTGTCAACAAGAGATTTCTGATGCGCTCTTGACCGACCGTCCGGTAGTTCGAGAAACACCCACGGGGACAGAATACACGACTATCCAGATAGACAAAATTTGGGATTGGCTGCTGGCGCCTTGCGGGAGGAATCTTTTGTCGCTCACGTCCAATGAGGCAAACAAGAACGCCGATTCGACCCAAGCGGAATTTTTGGGAAGTAGGAGATGGTCGGGCAACATAGCAACATAGAAGCATAGGAAATGACAAACCCCTGAATGGTGAGGCATTACAGGAAATTGATGGGTCCCTGATTGTAGGGAGATACCTTCTACATACAGTAGCTGGTATAACCGTACAAAGAAGACCAATAACAATCGTGTTTCTATCCCGCAACACCGTAGTATCAGGTACCATTGTATCTGCAAAAACCCAACTAAAATGTAGTATCCGGATGAATAGCTTGCGGTTGATATTTGTCAGGTTCATATTGTTCGTAAAATATAGGGTGATATTCTGACTGGGATTCTCTAAGCTAACTTCATCTTATTGTGCAGGTGTGTGATGAGCCTCATCCACTCTTCATCAAGGATATGTTGTCGCACTGCGAGAAAGCTAACATCGACGAAGCCTATAAAGTAAGTCCAAACAGCTGTTAGCTTACATTGAACAAGACAGCATGCCGTGGTAGCCTAGTACACAATGGATACAGCAGGTCAGAACAACTGATTAGCTTAAATGGGCTCTTTAGGAGCTGAAAGACTGTGCTATTACGATCATGTGTTTCTCAGCACCAGTATTGCCATCTTCGTGTTCGGATAACTTCCGTTATCATCAGCTGACCAGTAAGATGGCGTACCTCCTGGTTTGAGGATTCTCCGGAGACGATTCGTCTCGAAGGCGAGAATCCTTTTCTCCTGCCAGCTTCCAGCATTCACTGTGGCACAGAAGGATGGACAGGACGTTGCTGTTTAGCAGGCCCAGCCTCAGCTTTGTGGAGTATTTCCTGAATCGCCTAACTGGTCTTAAGCGGTTGAAGGCTCCGCTTGCTTGGCCGATACGAAGTTGAATCTCTCTGTTTTTTTAGCCGTTCTTCTTCTCAATGCCCGCCACAGCTGCCACGGACATTCGCTCTCTAAATCAGCTCAATCGTTATGCTACGACTGATCATTACGTTTGTCGGCAAATTTATCCGAGGTTGCTTATAGTAAATTAGGCTACTTTGCGTTTCCGAGCGAAAATGCGGCAGTTTTGTTTCAAATCTTTCAGGGCCTATACCCCCTATTTATAGGGCTAGGTCTGTACCCCCGGGGTCCTCCATCTCAAGATTGTTTTTGTTTTGCAGGTAATGGAACATTTGTGGAACCTTGGCTATGCACCTGAAGATATCATTGCCAACTGCTTTCGGGTCTGTAAAAACCAACAGATGCCCGAGTATCTGAAGCTGGAATTTATCAAGGTATTTACCCGTAGGCTAACTTCCTAACTTAGGCTTGATAGGGTAAGCAGAGTAAGAACAAGACCAAAGGTTCCGATGGGATCCCAAAATTTCAATATTTGATCCAGACAATTAGGTTTTGTCTTCGCCAGATCCAGTCTTCGCCAGGCCAAACAGCTAATCATTAAGAAATCCAAGCTCAGATATGGATTCAGCATGTGCGTTTACCCCTATAAGCCGATCGAAACGATCCTAGCTTACTTCTGTGAATTTTGCGGTTTTGGCGAAATTCAAGAACTACTTCTCCGGCGAAAAACTAAAGCTCAAAAACGGATTCAGCGTATCTCCTTACCCCTATATCCAACATCTAATCAACTTCAAATAGAACTTTAACTTCTAACAAATTTTCCGGTTTCAGCCCGATTCCGGACGAACTATATTTCCGGCTAAAGAGTGATTGTCATATACGGATTGTCCATCTCCTGTTACCCCTAAATCTATCGTCTAATCAACTTCAAATAAAACTTTTACTTTTAACAAATTTTCCGGTTTTGGCCGGATTCCGGGCGAGCTACTTGTCCGGCGATAAAATGGTTTTCGTATTCTTGTTCAGCATGCCTTCTTACCCCTACATCAAACATCTAATCAACTTCAGATAAAACTTTAACTTCTAACAAACTTTCCGGTCTTGGCCGGATTCCGGGCGAACTAATTGTCCGGCGAGAAAATGGTTTTCATATTCGTGTTCAGCATGGTTTCTTACCCCAAAATCAAACATCTAATCAACTTCAAATAAAACTTTTACTTTTAACAAACTTTCCGGTTTCGGCCGGATTCCGGGCGAACTACTTGTCCGGCGCGAAAATGGTTTTCATATTCGTGTTCAGCATGTCTTCTTACCCCATAATCGACTATCACATTAGCTGTTTAAAAATATTTTGCTTGTCCCTTAATTTGAACCCCCTTCCCCACCCCTAAATGTAGGGCTACAGGGCCCATCTACGAACTCGACCTTACTCTTGACCCAATGAATGCTCACACCAAGTTTCATCAAAATATCTCATTCCCTTCGAGAGTTATCGTGCTCACAAACGGACGGATGGACAGACAGACAACTTTTACGATGTCATAGGTATCCGTCACTAACGTTTTGGGATCCCAAAAAGGAAAAGTGAGAACACAAAAATAAACATAATAAGAAGAGAAGTAGAACTGTACTAAAAAGAAGAAGACTTTAGCACCATTGCACCATGGGTTCCGGCTAAAACACCCCCGGCGAAACCCCCCCCCGGACAACCCCCCCCCCCCCCCCCCCCCCCCCGGCGAAACCCCCCCGTTACCAAACCCTCCCCGACCAACCCCCCCCCCGGTACCAAACCCCCCCCCCCCGACCAACCCCCCCCCCCCCCCGCATAAAAAAAGACGGGTATGCAAGAGTAGAGTAACTGGTAAGTAGAGAGTAAGAGTAGAATAAACTTCTTTCGCAAACTTCACTCTACATTAATATCTGAAGTACATTGGGTATCAGAACAATGATAAACAAAGGGAGTGTAAGGCGAAGGTGAAGGTAATGGTGACAGACTAATTGCTGAAGTCACCAAACACGCGCATTCAACTGAAGCTGTTGTCAGTGAAGTCTGTTGTCAGTGAATGATCAAACCAGAGCCAGTTTCACTCAGTGTAACGATACCCCTACAAATCCTTTCCCAATGCCCCACCCCCCTTTTTGGCGAGGAAGCTGCAGTTAGGATGCCACCCATTGGTGCAATGTGAAGCTCCCCTTGCCTGATTGCTCTTTAGTTATCCCTGATTCATACCAGAAACTCGAAGACGGGCAGTAAGTTGAGGGATACCTATGACACCGCAAAAGTTGTCCTGCTTTCCGTCTGTGAGCAAGATAACTCTCGAATTATGAGATATTTTGATGAGACTCGATGGGAGGATCCTTTGGGTCAAGGTAAAGGTTGAGCTCGTTTTGTGATAGCACTTTCAAGATAGTCCCAGATATATTCTACTAGATCTTCACCTTACTCGTGCTTGTCAATGGTAAAACTGTCACATGGTTGTTCGTTTTGATGCCCAGTAAATCCCAGTCTGAATATGTGTGAGGGTCTAAGGATTCTGGGGGGGGGGGGTCACCGGGGGAGGGGGTTTGGTACTGGGGTGGTTTTCTGTAATTCTCTTACTCTCTACCTACCAGTTACTCTACTCTTACATACCCGTCTTTTCTTATGCGGGGGGGGGTTTGGTACCCGGGGGGGTTGGTTGGTCGGGGGGGGGGGTTGGTACCGGGGGGGGTTTGGTACCGGGGGGGGGGGGGGTTTAGCCGGGGGGGGGGGTTGTCCGGGGGTGGGGGTTTCGCTTGGGGGGTTCTCGCCTAGACCCTTGCACCATACAGGGAGCTTTCTTGCTAAGAGAACGGAACTATATAAGAAGTATTTTCCAAATTGTCCGCGGCCATGTAAATAGATTGTGATGTAGTTTTTGGTCGTTCATTATATTTGCTTTCTGTACTCCTCTAGTGTATTTTACAATAAGACCTCAGTACTAATCGACGGTCTCTGGTTTTTCCTATACGGCGTTTTGAATTCGCTGGTGCCATTCTCCCTATTGTTATTACCCGTTTCCGGACTCGCCACTCGTCAGAGTCTGGTTTTGCCTCACCGGTGCAGACGAACCAGAGCCTTGTTTTTGTTGCACGCTGCACGTCCACTTCCCGGCCGCTTCTGCTATAATTGGCGTTTTTGCACTGCAGTGCTTCCGAGGAAGACGGCAGCGCTTCTCGAGAATCGCAGAATTGCTCACCGACCAAGTCCGTGCTGCAGCAGCGATTCAGCAGCACTGTTGCAACAAAAACGAGGTTCAGAACTCTTAAGTTACCAATTTTCTTTTTCCAGGAGATAGGATATACCCACATGCGGATTGCCGAAGGTGTCAACTCCCTCCTACAGATGGCAGGACTAGTCGCCCGTCTATGCAAGAAAACTGTTGAAAAGCCTATTTCGTAAGCTAATGTTTTTCTACTTTATATTTTCAGATAAAAATCTAAAAACGTTACAAAACTGTTTGACCCATGGCCTTGTTCTACTCAATGACTTCAAACTTTGACCAACATCATGGCACATCCTATGCTCGCATAAGCTGCACATTTTCTGCCTGAAACATCTTGTGGCGGAACAACTTAAGACAGCCCTCCAAACACAAACGAAGAAATAACATAACGTATACAGACACGAGTACTGCATAAAATCGTAACAGCTAGTATTCGTCTCATTTAGCTAAAAATGTAACAAAACAGGCTCCGCCCTTCGTCTGATTTCCCGTCCATGCTAACCATTGTTTCACCAGGATCGGGACCTTACTTTCAAGCGCAAGTTGCTCAAAATCCATGCGAGACCCAAGCTTGAAACTGGTAACTCCCTCGCCCCCCCCCCCGCAGTACCAACAAGACATGCATGGAATGAGTAGGCTACAGAGAAGAGAAAACCATTCGAGGGCTTTCCCAAGAGTTATGATAGTAAAGTGGAGTAATACTCTTGTCTCATGCGGGGTAGCGTGAACGTAGACCGAAAGCATTTGATGTGTGGATGTAGAAACTTGAGTGAACTTAAGATTACAAAAAAAAAAGGTGGGAGGGGATGAAGGTTTCTGAATGAAGAATGGATGGGTAGCGTTATACGGAAGAGTAGTTTCGTCAATACTGAACAGCTAGCGAGGTTCCTTAGTATGTCTCTAGACAGGAAGTCCATGGCCGTTATCTCTTATGAGCAAATAGAATAGTATCTTATTGTAGGTACAACAGACATTGTTTTCGTAATTCTAGGTGGATTTACACACTGATTCCCTCTATTACCACTCACATCACTCTTCAGTTTTGAAGGAATCAAATAAATAATAATAATAATAATTAAAGTGTGTAACCAAGTGTAGGTACAACGGGTCCTTTAATGATGTCTGTGAGTCTAGTAATGCGTATCGTTATTCGTGTTGGGAGGGAGCCATAGGTCATTTCGAGCCATTAACACGAACTCCCCTGTCTTCGGTCACGTGAGTTTCGGCATCTTCGTTTGCTGCCTTCACGAATTCACTGATATTTTCAATCATGCCTCTTAGGACCTGAAAAATATTAAATTTTAATCATGTATTCATTGTAGTCGGTAATTGTTAGGGGGGGGGGGTATGGGACACGAACCTCCTAGGAAATGATACGGCACGTTCTCATCTTAAAGCGGCAAGAACGTAATAAATCGTACCATGCTTTGTCAATCATTTCAGCCTGATTCAACTCTAATACTTGCGTAAAGACCGAATTTTAAAAGAGGGACTTTAGGTAGGTCAGTAGCAGAGCGTTGTAAAACCAAAGGTCGTGGGTTCAAATCCAGAGCAATTTTGTTTTCAGTTCACTAATTATCATGTTTTCATCTCAATGGCGGCTTCCCCATCAAGATAAATCTTTGGTTTTCTCCATCAGATCAAGACCCTGATTCGACTATGTACTTTACACAGTAATATGGAAACAACAAGAAGGAAGCCCTTTTAACTCGCACGCTCTGCTTTGAACAAATTACACACTGCTTCGGCTGTGTGACTTAAGCCTCTCTCCCTGCCCTAAAAAGAGTAGGTGTCATGCCTTAGTCAGACCAGCTCGGGGGACCACGGACCGCGATTCCTGCCAGGACTTTTCGTCATTTTTTTTAATGAAGAAATGTGAAAGTGATGAAAATCCGGCCGGGAAAGCTTGATCGTCTGTTCGTAGCATTACATACGACTGTTAGGTGCGAGCAAACTGTTTACCACTATGAGGGTGTTCCACCCCTCTACCAATAATAACTATTAGTCACTATTTCCGTTCCAGCCTCACGAAAAGTTACTATAATACGCTGACCATTCCAACCTTGTCGAAACAGTCTCTATTTGCTTACCACGCTCGGGAGCGTAGTAGTTACGCATCTCTGTAACGTGATTGGTCCGATCAGCCCACCGGCCTGATATTTGACCGAAAAAAGAAAAAAGCGTTCCAGGCTTGACGCCAAGAAGCGTAGTAACTACGGTGACGAGCGTAGTCTACGGTGATGAGCGTAGTAACTACGGTAAGTAGGCTGGAACCTGGCTGGAACACGCTCTATGTGGTGGTAATTCGTGGAATTCTAGGTGTCCGGATAGAGTACGTGTGTGTCCTCTTTGCCATCTTGATGCGGGTGGTTTGGATCGTTTTCTTTTCAGGTGCCAGGATCTTTCGCATTTAAGGGGTTCTTTATTTTCTGGGAATGGTGGGCAGCTTTTTGGTATCTTACGATCTACGTAATACGCTTGTTTATACTGTATATGGCCTTTGGGTTTTTCAACACAGGTACGGCCAAAAGACGTTTTTGCAGTTATCGCGGTATCTGGCGAGTCACCGTGGTATCTTTGATCGTGGAATCTGGAAAAATTTCACTTCCATCATCACCAACACAAGAGCGTTTTTCTCAAACTAGAGAAAACGAAGTTTGGGACTTGTGATGTGGGTGGGTATCAGTATTTCTTTTGGGATGACGTCTGAAAGCGCAAATTCGGCAATTGCCGTTTTTTCAAAGCAACCGTAGTAATAAATACGACGGTAACTGAGAAAACGACAAAATGCAGATCCCGCTATCGTGATAAAACATACCATGGTATCTAGCAACTATTAATTTAACATACTGTGTGATCTAGGCCAAAAACTTTGGCCAAAACTCAGGACACAAATGGCCCATTGTCTCATTCCATCAAATCACACTCCGATCACAATTGTTACCGCGTTCTTCTTGATTTCAAGAAATCTCGGTAGTCTATAGCTTTAATATATCGCTTCAATCGTTTGTCTCGTAACTCAGTTTCAGTATTGCCCTCAAGATCAGATACCCCATCGCGCGCAATTTTAGATTTACATGCCGCATCACTGATGATAAGATATATCGTCTTTTGTCGTTCTGATCGTGGAAAACCAACGATTCGCCAAAAAACGGGTACGGAACCTTTTTGAGCCTTGATTAGGGGTACATAACCTTTTTGAGCCTTGATTAGGGGTACGCAACCTTTTTATGGCACTTGCCTTCCGGCCAAGTGCCATATACCGATCACTTTTCCGTCGGTCTGTCGGTCAGTCCGCTGTTTGCGAGTTAGGGTACTTCCAGATGTGCTAGGACGATGAAACTTGGCAGGCGTATTACGGACCCGACAAACTAACTTGGAAATAGTCACTTGCCCGATCCGACCATCGTGGGGGGAGGGAGGGGAGCCGGAATCCGGAATTTAGTGGCATGCATAACTTGCGAACGGGTGATCAGATCTTAATGAAACTTGATATTTGGAAAGACGTCATGCTTGAGATGTCCCATATCAAGTCCGGACCGAATCCGATGTATGTGGGGGGGAGTCGGAGGGGGGAACCGGAAATCATGTTAAACGCTTAGAGTGGAGCGATCGGGATGAAACTTGGTGGGAGGAACAAGCACAACCCCTAGGTACATCACTGACAGAACCGGACCGGATTCGTCCACTGTGGGGGGAGTTGGAGTGGGGTTCCGGAATTCCGGTGATACGGAGTTAAGTTACTTCCAGGTGAGCTAGGACAATGAAACTCGGCAGGTAAATCAGGGACGCAACCAGATTAACCTAGAAATAGTCAGCTTCCCGATCCGACCATCGTGGGGGGAGTGGCGGGAGGGGGAATCCGGAACCTTGAGGTATGTACAACTTGCGAACGGGTGATCGGATCATAATGAAACTTGATATGTAGAAAGACAACATGTCTCGGATGTCCCATTTCAAGTCCGGACCGGATCCGATGAAGCTGGGGGGGTCGGAGGGGGTCCGGAAACCTTGTGACATGCTTGGAGTGGAGCGATCGGAATGAAACTTGTCGGGAAGAACAAGCACACGCCCTATGTAGATCAGTGACAGAACCGGACCGGATTCGGGCATTGTGGGGGAGTTAGGGGCGGGGTCCGGAATTCCGGTGATGGCAGTTAAGGTACTTCCAGACATGCTAGGACGATGAAACTTGGCTTGAAAATTGAAGACTTGACATGATTGGCTTAGAAATAGTTAGTTCCCAGATCCGACCATCCCTTAAAGTACTAATGCTAACCGCAAAGTGCAAAAAATACTTTTAAGCACAATATACATTTTCGTGATCCCTATGAGCCAGTGATCATTTTTGCCTCAAGGGTTTTGCTTACAATAAAGTTCCTTAAAGTACAAACAATACTTTAGAGCAAAATATACATTTTCGTGCTCCTGATGATAATCTTTTTTGCTTCAAGAGTTTTGATTACAGATGATTCTCTCTATAACTTGGAAATAGTCACTTGCCCGATCCGACCATCGTGGGGAGAGGGAGGGGAGCCGGAATCCGGAATTTAGTGACATGCATAATTTTCGAACGGGTGATCGGATCTTAATGAAACTTGATATTTGGAAAGACCTCATGTCTCAGATGACCCGTTTCGAGTCCGGACCGAATCCGATGAATGTGGGGGGGGGGGTCCGAGGGGGGAACCGGAAATCATGATCCGAGGAATGTGGGGGGGTCGGAGGGAGGAACCGAAAATCATGTGACACAGTTAGAATGGAGCGATCGGAACCTCCCGAGCGTCACCGTCGAAAAGGAAGTGCTTGAAAATTTCGCTGATTTTTGGGATCCCAAAACGTAAGTGGAGGGATACCTATGACATCGCAAAAGTTGTCCGTCTGTCCGTCCGTCCGTCTGTCTGTAAGCACGATAACTCTCGAAGGGAGTGAGATATTTTGATGAAACTTGGTGTGAGGATTGTTTGGGTCAAGAGTAAGGTCGAGTTCGTAGATAGGCTTTGTAGCCTTACATTTAGGGGTGGGGGAGGGGATTCAAATTAAGGGGCAAGCAAAATATTTTTAAACAGCTAATGTGATAGCCGATTATGGGGTAAGAAGAAACGCTGAACACGAACATGAAAACCATTTTCTCTCCGGACAGGTAGTTCGCCCGGAATCCGGCAGAAACCGGAAAGTTTGTTAAAAGTAGAAGTCTTATTTAAAGTTGATTAGATGTTCGATATAGGGGTCATGCTGAATACGAATATGAAAACCATTTTCTCTCCGGACAAGTAGTTCGCCCGGAATCCGGTCAAAACCGGAAAGTGTGTTAAAAGTAAAAGTTTGATTTGAAGTTGATAAGATGTTCGGTGTAGGGGGAAGAAGGCATGCTGAACACGAATATGAAAACCATTTTCTCGCCGGACAAATAGTTCGCCCGGAATCCGGCCAAAACCGGAAAGCTTGTTAAAAGGAAAAATTTTATTTGAAGTTGACTATATGTTCGATTTAGGGGTAAGAAGAGATGCTGAATCCGTATAAGACAATCATTTTTTAGCCGGATATATAGTTCTTCCGGAATCCGGCTATAACCGGAAAATTTGTTAAAAGTTAAATTTTGATATGAAGTTGATTAGATGTTGGATATAGTGGTAAGGAGATATGCTGAATTCGTTTTAGAGCTTCATTGTTTTCGCCGGACAAGTAGTTCTTGATTTCGCCGAAACCGGAAAATTCGCAGAAGTAAGGCAGGATCGTTTCGATCGGCTTCTAGGGATATGCACACATGCTGAATCCATATCTGAACTTGGTTTTCTTAGATGATTAGCTATTTGGCCTTAAACTGTTTCTAAATTATAAGAGTAAAAATGTTCAAGGAGTCTGGCGAAGACTGGATCTGGCGAAGACAAAACCCAGCCTAATTGTCTGGATCAGATATCGAATTTTTGGGATCCCATCGGAACCTTTGGTCTTGTTCCATAAGATATCAAAATATTTAAAACAAATTGTTCAAATATATTATACAACAGCAAATATAACTAAGTGACCATTTCTTTTGCACGTAACTGTAGTACCAAACAACCCATCACACTGACAAAGCTACTATCCATTTACATCCTACTACGATAACTTGAATACAAGCTGAAAAGCTTACAAGTGCCATATGAGCTTGCAGCTCTTGTTGAACCTTGATAAGGGGACGTGGTACGGACAACGTTGGGAACCACTGGTCTGATCTTCCTGTCAGTTGCAGGTGGGTTTTTATGGCACTTGCAGCTTCGCTCAAGTGCCATATACCGATCACTTTTCCGTCGGTCGGTCTGTCGGTCGGTCTGTCGGTCGGTCGGTCGGTCCGGTGATCGCGAGTTAGGGTACTTGCAGATGTGCTAGGACGATGAAACTTAGCAGGCATATCGGGGACCCGACCAAACTAACTTGCAAATAATCACTTCCCCGATCCGACCTCTGTGGAGGGAGTAGAGGGCGGGGGAATCCGGAAAATTTAGTAGTTTTTGTAAAGCCCCTACCCCTTTCTTTACACTAGTAGGTCTGCGCGCGGCGTGACGTCACTCTTTGCATCGGATCACTCTGTTAACATTGGAAAGAGCTAGTGCATTCGAGGGTCAAAGGGGTTTGTATCTGTGGTGCAGTGCGAGGGAATATGGAAAATTGAGTGTTGTGTAACTTTCGAACGGGTGATCGGATTGGGACGAAACTTAATATCTGAATGAACGACATATCTCTGATGTTCCATTTGAAGTCCGAACTGGATTCGACCCTATGGGGGAATTGGGGTGGGGGAAGACCGGAAATCTCGAGAAACGGTTAAAATGGAGGGATCGGAGTAAAACTTGCTGGGAAGAACAAGAATCTGCTCCAGATAATTTGCTTACACGTTTGGACTGTACCCGGACACTTGGGGGGGGGGGATGTGGAGGGGAGTTTCACGGAATTCTGGTGATGACAGTTTTTGGGATTTTCACGACGAAACTTGGGAGGTGTATCAGGGACCCGATCAAACTGACTTGTCAATAAAAATTCACTCGATCCAATAGTCGTGGGGGGATCGGAGGGAGGGGGAATCCGGAATATTTAGCCATGCGTAACTTTGGAACGGGTGATCGGGTTCAAGTGAAATTTAATAACTGAACAGAGCCTGTGGTGATCTTTTTCATGTCCGGACCGGATCCGACAACAATGGGGGGGGGGGGAATACGTGACCGGATTGGACTGGAGAGATCGGGATGGAACTTTGTGGGAATAACAAACAAGTCCAAACTGAACCGGATTGGCTCCGGCGACTGTGGGGGGAGTTTGAGGGGCGGGTCCGGAATTCCGGTGATCGCGAATTAAGGTACTTCCAGATGTGCTAGGACGATGAAATTTGGCTGGAATATTAGAAATTCGACAAGATTGGCTTAGAAATCGCCACTTTTCAAATCCGACCATTCACTAAAGTACCAATCATGACCGCAAATTAAGAAAAACATTTTTAAGCAAAATATGCATTTCCATGATCCCCATGAGCTCATGATCATATTTGCCTCAAGGGTTTTGCTTACAAATGAAGTTCTAGCTCCCTTAAAGTGTGCATCTTAACCGCAAGGTCGAAAAGTACTTTTTATCAAACGATACATCTGAACCCATGATCAGTTGTCCCACAAGGGTTTTGCACAAAAAATAATTTCTTGCACCCTTAAAGTGCGCAAATTAGTGGGAAAAAAAAATACTTCTGATCATACATATATATCAATGATCCCTAAGTGCCTGCTATCGCTTTTGCCTCAAGGGTCTTCCTTACAGATGAATTTCTCGTGCCTTTAAAGTGCGCATCATTACAGCCAAGTTCAACGATAATATACTTTTTCTCTAGCTCCCTTAAAGTGCGCATCTGAACCGCACAGTCGAAAATTACTTTTGATCAAATAATACATCTCAACCCTTGCAAGTGCCATATGAGCTTACAGCTCTTGTTATTTAACATGAGGGTGATCTCCCCCTCTCTATCTCTTGTACGGGAATGCGTTCAATTTCTTTGCTTACCTGTTTGTAGTCCTTCGACTTCGTGTGAGTTTTACCAGTGTATGTCGGCCGACGCCTTTTCCTCATATTTTCTTCCATTAGCAGTTCTTCCTGAGTTTTCTCTTTCTTAGTGGGCCGAGAAAAGCTGCAATAAATGTATTTAGTTAGTTAAAGTTTAACCGAAAAGGGCTAGGAAAGAACAATCTAGTTACCCATCACTTATTCACTTAATTGGCTTGAAGACCCGCTGAAATTGAGTTACTTCGTTGTTCCGCTATTCACGAATAATCGATTTTCAAATAGTGGAATTTCCGTGTGATTTGTGGTGCCTCTATGCGCTTGTATTTTTGTTGTATGTCTTAAGAGAAAGATTTATAAAAAAAAATTTGTTCAGGCACTAAGCAATCGTCACCAATCTCACCACTGCCCACTGAAAAGCCGCATTTGTGTTGAGATTAAAATTTCCCGCGTCATAGTAGAATTTACGCTGTGGAGACGGCCGGAGATATTCTGAGCCTCATAACTAGAGCAGATAGTGGAAATCAAAAAATCCCTTTGCGGAATCCAAATAGTTCAGTGTATCCAATTAAATGACACATAAATAAGTTGGCTTTTCAGTTAAACTTTAAAGTTTAACCGAAAAGGGCTAGGATAGGACAATCTAGTTACCCATCACTTATTCACTTACATTGGCCTGAAGACCCGCTGAAATGAGTTACTTCGTTGTTCCGCTATTCACGAATAATCGATTTTCAAATAGTGGAATTTCCGTGTGATTTGTGGTGCCTCTATGCGCTTGTATTTTTGCTGTATGCCTTACGAATAAGATTTAACAGTTTTTTTTTGTTCAGGCACTAAGCAATCTTCACCAATCTCACCACTGCCCACTGAAAAGCCGCATTTGTGTTGAGATTAACATTTCCCGCGTCATAGTAGAATTAACGCTGTGGGGACGGCTGGAGATATTCTGAGCCTCATAACTAGAGCAGATAGTGGAAAATCAAAAAATCCCTTTGCAAAATCCAAATAATTCAGTGTATCCAATTAAATGACACACAATATGAGTTGGCTTTTCAGTTAAACTTTAAAGGTTCACTGAAGAGCTTATCGTTTCGATTTCCCACCACAGGCGCACAGTTGCTGAATTCAAGTTCCAGTTCCCTGGTAGAACAAAAAGTGATCATCCCCTATGCCTATACTCCTGCAATGTTTCTCCACTTTCAAAGCATACTACTTATTACGCGAAGCCTTGACTAACATCGCTTAACAAACGTTGTCTCTTATTGGTTCGTACACCCCATACATCCGAATGAACCAAACGATGCGGGAGGCGGGGGGGGGGGGGGGCTAATCGAATCTTGCCATTCTTCGAATGGCTATTATTTGTTCTTGCATTTAGTCTGACAAATAATAATGAACTTACTCAATGGCAAGAAGATACTCAACGCTGGGGGGTGCAACGGGGCGCTTACCCCTAGTGCCCTGCAGCACGCTCTCGTACTCCAGCAGGCGCTCGTCTGGGGTATCGTTCCTACGTCGGCGGTACGAATCTGTAATAAACAAAAATCATAAAGCTCAACTCACTAGAAATGACCTTTTCATGTCAAACTCGTTCAGAAATATCCTTTTCCGAAAATACCAACACTTGCCCAGCGAAAGTAGCGATTTTCTTGTTGGTGATTGTTGACTCTATTCAGAGTCCCCGCTCTCTGACCCTGCGGTTGGACACAAACCATTTAAAAATGTGGGAGCCGTGGTTAAAACTAAGGAAAACTATGCAAAAGAAAAGGAGTCCGAAACGCAAGATAGACTAGTCGGCCTATCAGGTCTTCTAAACCTGAAAAACACATTTTGAAGCTTCTCATTCATTTATTTTTAAAAGATTTAAGAAGAGCACCTTTTGAGCGGGATGAGCGATTTTATTTAATTATTGGTTCAGTTTTTGTAGGATGTTCCTTGATTGTTTTCTGGTAAAATGGTCGGCATAAAGAGAATTTTAAATATTATTTAAAATATATTTTTTACATTTTGTTTTAAAATGTATGATAAATGGTAATAGGAATAAAAAAAAAATGATGTATATTTTATATGATTGTTATAAAGTTTTTTTGTTTGTTTTGAGGATGAATTTTGTAATAGAAATAATTTGAGTGATGATAATAATAAACGCGGAAAGATAATCATGTTAAAATTGTATAATATGATTGAAATGTATAGATAGTGAAAAGAGTAAATACTAATATTGAATTTAGTTTTGTTAATTTTATTTCATAAATAAAGATAGGATGGAAGTGTAAAGATTAGAGAAAAAAAAAAGATTTATTGACGGACCTTGAAGCTTTCGGCGACGCTTGTGCTCCATGACGGATAAAATCGGCTAAGCCGAAAAAGCGTTAAAAAGTCGTTGGTGCAAAACGAAACGATGGCGAAGGGTGGGGATTTCTGAGGCTTACAGTTCCATATCAGAGATAATCGAAGGGCAGAATCAGCAAGAGCCTTGAAGGTTCACTGAAAAGCAATTATATTTCTTCCACACCGATTTCAGAAGACCCATTGGACTGTCTGTCTAGTAAATCAAGGCCTCTAGTTTCGCCGTGCGATTTCTCGACCCTCTAGACGGGCAGTCAACAGAAACACAAGAGATTTAACATTGTGAGCACCCTTGTCTGGTGAGCCAAACTGTCTGGCACTCAGGCGTGCATCTAAGGGCAATTCTTGCGATCTCTTGGATTCGCTTTCCGAAAAGCGAATCCAAGAGTGCTGGCTGGCGGAAACTACACTGTCAGAAGTTTCATAACAGATCGCGCATAACACTTTAAAGAATAACACTTTTTCACTTAGAAATAAAGTGTTAAGACCAATTAAGTTTACACTATTTCGTGCCTAGATCTCCAACAATACCTTCAACTGGTAAAAATACTACACTGTCAGAATGACAACAGAAGGATGTCCGGTTTGAAAAGATAACACTTTGGGATGTTATCTGTTATGTTTCTTTCGTTCCCGTTAGTTTTTTTTACCAATTGAAGGTGTTGTTGGAGATCTAGGCACGAAATAGTGTAAACTTAAAGTTTAACCGAAAAGGTCTGGGATAGGACAATCTAGTTATCCATTACTTATTCACTTAAATTGGCTTGAAGACCCGCTGAAAATGCGTTACTTCGTTGTTCCGCTGTTCACGAATAGTCGATTTTCAAATAGTGGAATTTCCTTGTGATTTAAGGTACTGAATTTGTGTTGCATGCTTTACGAGAAAGATTTATGATTTTTTTTTGTTCAGGCACTAAGCAATCTTCACCAATTTCACCACTGCCCACTGAAAAGCCGCATTTGTGTTGAGATTAAAATTTCCCGCGTCATAGTAGAATTTACGCTGTGGGGACGGCTGGAGATATTCTGAGCCTCATAACCAGAGCAGATAGTGGAAAATCAAAAAATCTCTTTGCAGAATCCAAATAATTCAGTATATCCAATTAAATGACACACAATTGAGTTGGCTTTTCAGTTAAACTTTAATTGGTCATAACACTTTATTTCTAAGTGAAAAGGTGTTATTCTTGAAAGTGTTATGCGCTATCTCTTATGAAACTTCTGACAGTGTAGTGGGGCGCGAGAACAGCTCTGGAAAGCGAAGCGAATTTAGGCACATAAGATCGCGGAGCTTTCCAGACCGCCAGAATCGCCCTCCAAAGAAGGCTCCTGGCAACAGCCAGAGGGATGTCTCATTAATGGTACGGGCGTCCAAGATGGGCGAAAGTATTTTCACTGTGAGAGATATGTGCCTTGACTGGGTGGAAACCAAACCTTAGCTTATTATCTACGACTCGTGACGTTTTCGTGACGTCATGAAAGAGATAGGGAAATTCGATTAATGTTGCAGAACTTGCAGAATATATATTTGTATTGTCAGGGCGGGTTTGGATGGAAGAAGTCTAGAGGCACTAGTTTGCCTAAGGGGGAACGCACTGCCACTTGGGGAAAAAAGGAAATATTTAGGGAAAAACAGGGTACGTGTTGGCCCTTATTTTTGCCCTATGTGTGGTAAAATTGATGAGAATCTGATACATTTTATGTGTGAATGTGGTGAGTTGGGGGGATTAAGGGAGGAAATGTTTGGGAGGAGTACATTAGGGGAGGAAGGGTTAACAGATTTGATTGGAGACAAGTGTTTTGCAGTAATGAGAAATTTGGCGGTGTTCATCCGGTTGGCAGCGAAGCATCGGGAGGATCTAATGTAAGTGTAATTATTACGTTATTTCTATTTCTCTTTTCATTTTTGTTGTTTTGTTTTTTTGTAAGTGATTTTGTATTGTGGTAGTTGCTATGGCCAGTTGGCTTTTTGCAATAAATATC
Organism: Branchinecta lindahli; assembly: GCA_023053555.1. Taxonomy (NCBI): domain Eukaryota; kingdom Metazoa; phylum Arthropoda; class Branchiopoda; order Anostraca; family Branchinectidae; genus Branchinecta; species Branchinecta lindahli. The sequence continues at coordinate 14,811,518 of JAKZAO010000008.1, read as the reverse complement.
ATATCATATCATATAGAGCCGAGCGGCCAGCGAGGCGCCGGACGCGTTTACACTTATAAACCGTTCTAGGGACAATCAGTACGGTTAGTAAATGGAAAATATAGATTTTTCGTGTGACGTCACGAGTCATGGATAATCGGCTAAAGTTTAGTCAACACCCCTTGGCTGCCAGACAGCAAAGAAACTGCGGATACTCGGCGGGATTTTGGGACTTCGTACATAGGGCTAGGTAGGCTTCTCACTCAGTCAAACTACAAGGCTCCAATCTTCGAACAACCTTGACTTTATATTCTTTTTTTCTGAGCTTTCTTCCTCGTAGCGATAGAACCTGATAGGCGGGACATTGTTCTAGACTCGCAAATGCAAAGGCTTCGGACGGCTAAGTTCATCGCGTCTTCGCCTGGAATGTCGTAATTCAACGCGTTTATGTCATCCTGATAATCCAAACTAAGAGTAGTCCATGTTTGTACCAGGCTACGAAAATTCTCTCCCTATTGGCTACCAGATCGCCATATTTCACTGAACCTAAGAAAGAACCTCACTTGGCTTCATTGTAGCAACGCATGTCCCTTCATAAAAGAAATCCGAATTCGTGGGCTGGTCTTCTTTGCACTCCTGTGCTGGTGGTTTCATGGGCCGAGGGGTTACACATTCACAATCCAGGACAAATTCATTCCCTCTGCATTTATCACATACCTGAAAAGGATCTCTCATCAGACTATTTCTACCGGAAGCAAAGAAAAGAGCTCTCAAAGCCTACAATGAGCGTGTTCCACCCCTCTACCAATCGTAACTATTAGTTACTATTTCCGTTCCAGCCTCACGAAAAGTTACTACGCTGACCGTTCCAACCTTCTCAAAATGGTAACTAATAGTAACTATTTGCTTACCACGCTCGAGAGCGTAGTAACTACGCATCTCTGTAACGTGATCGGTCCGATCAGCCCGCGGCCTGATATTTGACCGAAAAATTCAAAAAGCGTTCCAGCCTATCGTAGTAACTACGGTAACTAGCGTAGTAACTACGGTAAGTAGGGTGGAACATGCTCAATATTTTCTATTTTGTTTCAACTCGAAATGCATTCGCAGTGTTTCAAGATCGTTTCACGTCTGTATGAGCACAAGAACTTGAACTTTTTCAGGTCAGGAAAAAATGGAAGCCAAACGGATTGGAGACATCCCAACTAGACTTAGTTCCATCGATCATGAGTAGCTTATTCCAATTCCATAACACTTCCATTCTTTATAATTCCACAGATTTTGCAGTTCATGCAGTGTATCTTACTGACCTATTGACACTACACTCATTCTACGCTTTTGTGTTTGGCTGGGTTCCGTGGTTGGCTTATTGGTAAGAAAGTCCGGTTAAACAGATTTTATGGTGTTTGTCTTCCAAGCCGAGTGTCCTATAATGAAGCTGAATCAGCCGAAGCCGAGGGTAATTTTTCGAAAGCAGAGCTAAGTTTAAAAGTAGTTCAGTCAATTATCGTGGTTTATAAGAGACGAGACATTAGGCGGTGCGTGCCCACATAGTCCGATTTTCGCAGTCGGATGTGAATCACCTCCTTCGCTCCTGAATGTTGACGCATCGCATGAACACTTTCTCTCCATAATGACATGAATTTCGCATGCTTATTTTCGAAAGGACTGAGTGTGCACGTAGCTTAAAGGACCCGTATTATCTATAATACTGATGCATCCTTAAACTCGGAAACCAGAATTTCATACGGTACATTTTTACCCCCATAACTACATACACTGGTTTTTGGGATCCCAAAACGTTAGTGACGGATACCGTACCTATGACATCGCAAAAATTGTCTGTCTGTCCGTCCGTCCGTCTGTAAGCACGATAACTCTCGAAGGGAATGAGATATTTTGATGAAACTTGGTGGGAGGATCCTTTGGTCAAAGGAAAGGTCGAGTTCGTAGATAGGCTCTGTAGCCTTACGTTTAGGGGTGGGAGATGGGGTTCAAATTAAGGGACAAACAAAATAATTTTGAACAGCTAATGAGATAGTCGATCATGGGGTAAAAAGACATGCTGAACACGAATATGAAAACCAGCTTCTCGCCGGACTAGTAGTTCGCCCGGAATCCGGCCAAAACCGGAAAGTTTGTTAAAAATAAAAGTTTATCTGAAGTTGATTAGATGTTCGATTTAGGGGTAAGAAGGCATGCTGAACACGAATATGAGAACCATTTTCTCGCCAGACTAGTCGTTCGCCCAGAATCCGGCCGAAACCGGAAAGTTTGTTAAAAGTAAAAGTTTTATTTGAAGTTGATTAGATGTTCGATATAGGGGTAAGATGGCATGCTGAACACGAATATGAAAACGATTTTTTCGCCGGACAAGTAATTCGCCCGGAATCCGGCCAAAACCGGAAAGTTTGTTAAAAGTAAAAGTTTTATTTGAAGTTGATTAGATGTCCGATTTATGGGTAAGAAGAGACGCTGAATCCGCATATGACAATCATTTTTTAGCCGGACTTAAAGGTCATCCGGAATCCGGCTGAAACCGGAAAAATTTTTATAAGTTAAATTTTTATTTGAAGTTGATTAGATGTTGGATATAGGGGTAAGGAGATACGCTGATTTCTTTTTTGAGCTTTATTTTTTCACCGGACAAGTAGTTCTGGAATTTCACCGAAGCCAGAAATTTCGCAGAAGTAAGGCAGGATCGTTTCGATCGGCTTATAGGGGCAAACACACATGCTGAATCCATATCTGAACTTGGTTTTCTTAGATGATTAGCTGGTTGCCTGGTTGGCCTTAATCTGTTTCTAAATTTTAAGAGTAAAACTGTTCAAGGAGTCTGGCGAAGACTGGATCTGGTGAAGACAAACTGGATCAAATATCGAATTTTTGGGATCCCATCCAAACCTTTGGTCTTGTTACACTTGCCATGTTTCGATATTTTCGATGCTTATCATGCCTGCGAAGGTTGTTTGCGAGAAGCACATCCATCAGACAAAACGGTTACGTACATTTGTCCGTGTTTTTCAACGGGCCTGGAGAAAGGCTTAAAAAACCCAAAACCGTCTGCAGAGTCTAGTTTTAAAGTATTCAACTGTTTTGACAGATGTGTGGGGAGTCTTTTAAGAGTAGGTAATGGAAGGCATTTCTGAATAGGTACCCAAGTTATTAACAACTTTTGGCCCATATGAGGGCCCCCATGAGGTAGAAGCAGCTTCTTACCTTTGTTTTCCATCCACATCGGTTCAGGACTTCACTAAATTCAGTCCCATGCTGAGTAATGTTCTTACTTAACTGAGCCAAAAAGTTATTCCTTTTTTCCAGGTCACTAGGAGTAACCATTTTTTTTTCTTTGCGTGCTTAAACCTAACAATCTTCACCTTAAAGTGGTCCTTTAAAAAATTTAGTCAACCACACTTTTCTAGTTGTTCTTTCAATCCTCTGTGCCAGCTAACTATAAAAGGACACACAGTTTTTTTCTTTTCTTTTAATGTGCCTTATAGTTCTTCAACAAAACTTGATTTTTTCTTAGCAGCAACTCCATTTTCTTGTTCACTTTCATCTGAGCTTGATTCACTACTATCCTCTTCACTGTCTGATATCAGTTCTCCTTCATACATTCCAATATTCATCTCGACATGCTCTTTATCTTCTGGCACAACTTCAATATTGACAGATTCTGGGTTCTCCTTTGCTTCAGCCTCCAGTTTCTTGTTTTCAGCTTGTAACTTTGGCAAAAATGACTTAACTTGGTCAAGGAGACTTGACTGAACTCGAAAGGTTGTGCTTTTTTTTCGTTCGTCCTCAGTCAGAAGTGCAAAAACAGCAGATGCTCCAGAAATTTGTTTCTCAGCTTCTAATACTTTCTGGCTTTTGTTGTCAGAAGTATCCATAGGAATCTTCATTTCTGCAAACGAACTGCAAGAAATCTGGACTGTTATCTCAAGCTACAGGAGTGGTGAAAACCCAGTAGTCTACCTACGTAATGTGCTAAACACAGTCAAAAAGATTTTGCAACTGCAGGAAAATTTCTCACTATGCCTATCTTAAACAAATCTGCAATTCCCTAGAAACGGGAAGACTTAATTATAGGAATGTCACAATCAAGAAAAAATATGACGCAGTGACTATATTGTCTGACAACACCCTGGTGGGCTTATGACAGTTTGGTTATAATTCCTGTGATGAGAACTAATGAGAAGTCATCAACATGTCCCAAAAAATAATAAAGCATTCTAAGATTACATTACTATGAGGGTGTTCCACCCTACTTACCGTAGTTACTACGCTATTCGTCGTGGTTACTACGCTAGGCTGGAACGCTTTTTGAATTTTTCGGTCAAATATCAGGCTCGGGGTGATCCGACCAATCGCGTTACAGAGATGCGTAGTTACTACGTTCCCGAGCATGGTAAGCAAATAGTTACTATTAGTTACTATTTTGTGAAGGTTGGAACGGTCAGCGTAGTAATTTTTCGTGAGGCTGGAACGGAAATAGTAACTAATAGTTACTATTGGTGGAGGGGTGGAACACGCTCTATGTGTTGTCAACTCCTGGAATATTCTTACCAGCAAAACAGTATCAGCACCCCAAGAGGAAACTTTTAAGAAGTTGTTAGACACTGAGTGGAATGATGTGCCCTGGAAATACCACTGGGATGCATCTGATGTCTAACAACACAAATCATATTATCAACTACAGAGTAATTCAACAGATCAAGAAGGATCTTAATTCGTTCAAAACTGTGAATTAAGGTAAGGTATGAAACCTGGGTTAGTTTACATTTGCCTCCACATTGCACTAAATTACCTATGCACTGCATTAGCAAGAACAGTAAAGTGAAATTTGTTCGGCATCTCAGTAGCCTACAACAGAGGTATGTTATTTAGGATAGTATTTTTTTTTCAGATTGAGCAACTTTCGCTAAATGGTGGGATACAAGAAAATCTAGAAAAAAACATTAAAGATATTCTTAGGATGCTTAAAGAAGTTAGGATGCTCAATGATGTTATTATGATGCTTAATTTTAAATTCCATTGATTTTTTGAAGAAGTGACTAACACAGGTTGAGTTTTATCAAAACACATGGTACAGTGTAAAGTTAGATAAATGCTCCAGTTAACATACCCCAAGTCCCCAGCCTTACATCAACTGTAGGATTTTGCAGATAACACACCTTAAAATTTAGGAAATGCCTGGCCAGAAATCAAAATTTTTCAGCTATCAAAAATAGTAAGATTTTTCTTCTTTGCTGTTCGGAAACTCCTGTTTACAATTTTTCTGGCTCATTTCAAAAGGCCTATCCCTTTGAATTATAATCTTTCTTAGAGGCCTGTATAGGGCTGGAACTGCTATGCAGATATTATGATACATCATTTATCAGCCTTAGGCTACATTCGTCTGCCACAAGTCCTCGATTTTAATAGGCTATGACAAACGTTAGGTATTTCCACAGTTTTGAATAGCCTGTGCCAAATGCAAGTTTCCTGTACCAGCACTTGGCATAGGCTACCGTACTCTAAACTATGGGTATACTCAATGTTTGACATAGCCTAAGGATTATTTTCACAAGATTCCGAAATCACTGTCCAGCCAGCAAAGCACTTTGCTAGATTTGTTATTCTTGGAATTGTCCCTTTTCACACTGGATAGATCGTGAAAAACATGGAAAGCTTGAATTGAAGTCATCCTTCATGATGCTCCGTTCAGAGTGCAAAATCCAATAGAAAGAGATTAGACCTAAAAATATGCCTGAACTGGTCAACCTCGTTTAACCTATTATTCAGTAAATAATCAGTGATATGTGGATGCTGCTTGACCAAAGTTGCATTTTCAGCTATTAGCTTGCTGGACTCGAATCCTAACATGTTGAGCTGTCACCCATTTTTAGTGCCCGTGTTTTGCAGAATTTAACCCCCAACAGGATTTGGTACTCCACCAAATCTGTTTGTGTTTGGATTCGGTGTTAGACTCGACAGAAACACAGGAACTAAGAATGCTTGAAGCCACAGACAGACCATAGCAGAGGCATTACTACTAGCCAAAATATTTTGAGGGGGGGAGGCAAGATATTTACCAACTGGCTGGTCATTTTACCAACTGTTTTTGCAGAAAATAGGACTGTTTTGACGAAAAATCGACTGATTGTAGGAACAACACAGGGTTTTAAGAAAAAATTGACTATTTTATGAAAAACCAACTGTTTTGAAGAAAATCAACTGTTTCCAAGAAAATATCTAACGATTTTACCAAAAATTGCACTGCTTCGCGCTGACTCAGCTATTTCTTACTGACTCAGACTGGCCAATAACGGGGGCCCCCCCTCCCCACATATGTGATGCCCCTGGGGCATCACTGACAGTCTAGTACACTAGCCCCTTTTAAGGCATGGTGCTCAAACGTCTAGCACCATGCCTGGGTGCTAGACGTTCAAGCACTGTACCTTGGATTTCATGTATAGTGCATGGATTTCAGTATACAGTGCATGCATGAAAAACACAGTTTCTGTCACCACAACTTATCAACAGCTCGGATAGGGCTGAAATTACTACCAAGAATTAAAGAAATCAAAGACAATCCTTATCATATTTTTCATAACAAAAACAAAAGGACGCGACTGATGAGGGAGATAAAAAACCTCATTTCCTTTTCTACATAGCCAAGGGTTTTGCATGCAAAGTGTCCTGTGCCTCAGCTTTTTCTACCTAACAGTCAACCAGAATATTGGCTCCTAAGGCACTCTACATGGAAAATAGATATGCTGCTGTCAGATTTTTCATCTCCATCATCAGTCGCGTCCTTTTGTTTTTGTTAGGAAAAATATGGTAAGGATTGTCTTTGATTTCTCTAATTCTTGGTAGTAATTTCAGCCCTATCCGAGCCGTTGATAAGTTGTGGTGACAGCAACTGTGTTTTTCATGCATGCACTGTATACTGGAATCCATGCACCATACATGAAATCCAAGGTACAGTGCTTGAACGTCCAGCACCCAGGCATGGTGCTAGACGTTTGAGCACCGTGCCTGAAAAGGGGCTAGTGTACTAGACTGATCACTGACCTGTGATAAGCACGGTTTGAGAGTTGTGAGCCTGAAAAAACAACTCAATATCAGTCTCTACGCTAATTTAACACCATTAGCTTAGATCATCAGCAGAAAATGCAACTTTTTCATTCTAGATTAAAAGTCATGAAATGAAACAAACTTCAAAACTGGGCATCGGTAATTGGAAGTTCTTATTCAGATTTTCTTGGCAACGGCAACTAAAGGCAAGGAGAGAAATTGAGAGAATCCAGCGTGGTCTCGTGTTAGGTGGTTCAAATCATCGGCCAAACTGCAGCCCATATAGGTAAAGTGCTTTCAGCGAAGAACATTCAGAACGTCGAATATATTGACACTATCATCATATTTTGAAGAAAGGAAGAAAATATGAAGGAATCCCAATGAAAGTGTAAACAAGAGCTTGTGACCTTACCAAGGCCTTTGGACCGATTTGACATGGAAAAATGCAAATCGAAGACCAGATATGTTCCGGCAATTGTAGCATGGATTTTGTTGCTGGGCACAACAGGATGCTTTTTCTATTTTCCGTAAGTTTCAACCTTTATCTCTGTCTCTGTGATTTGTGAACAGTTAGTACAAGATCTTGTTTCTTTGTGGCTTATCTGCGTTTATTTTCAAATTTGGTTGGTAGAGTAGAGGTATTTTTATGTGGGCATTGCCTATAGTAGGGTAGCCAGTAAAAATTTTGTTAATCAAACCTGAGCTGTTGAAGATCAGAATGTGATTCTCCTATCTTTTAGCTTTGATTTGAGGCCAAAATCACCTCTCTATCTTGCCTCTAAGCATCTTAAATCTTCTTTAGAAAACAGTATTTTACATAAGGAAATGCCTATGTTCATCCATTGACTTTAGGGTTTTTTCCATCTAGTGACCAGCTTGGAACTATGTGCTTCAATGAAATTCTATGAAACTGGGTATTTTGAGCTGGTTTTAAGTGCATGGGGAGCCCCAGCAAGTGAGTTAGATGAGAAAATATGAATAAGATCATTAAGGTTATAGTCCAATAGACCTATTGCTGCTATAGGCTGCTGACTTTTCCTCCTTAGTATCAACAAATTTTTGTAGGCAAGTTCAGCTACTTTTTTTACATCTAAATTTACATTGAATATTAAGAAATAATATTAAATAGCTAGGACATCTTACTGATGGCCTTACAAAACAGACAATTTTGTCCTGAATGCAATGGTATTTTCAAAATATTTTTTGAAGATGTTTTAGATAGGTAAAACTGATCAGGAAAATTCACAGCAATTCCTGCATTCATTACAAAAAAATCGCCAATTTTTGCCACTAGGTGTTTTTGTGGCCACCCTACCTATAGATTGCACTAATAGTAAAGAATGTGAATGATGAAAATGAAATCTAGCTAGGAAATATTTATATAGCCCACTGTACAGTACAGTTTTGCCAGATGGTGCACATTTGGGCAGTTTTGAGAGGGCTGCACTTTTAATTCTTCAAAAGTGAGTGCATTGCACCATTTTTGGGCATTCCCCTACAAATCTCAGTGCAAATTGGAGGCTTTTTGCTATCCATCCACACATATTTTACAAGTGAAAACTAGATATGGATTTGTAAATACCATTTATTAATTTTGTATTCAAAGCTCGAGGGTTACAGCGATTCCAAATCTTTATCGAATGTTAAAATATTTCATTTGAGAGCACCATGTAATATTGTAATGGGCGTGCGGGTTTGGAATGTGATTTCCCTCTCTACTACTGCAAGCTGAGTGCTACAATAGTTGGCCCCGTCATTTAAGAGAGCAGTTTTCACTTTGGAAATGTGTATTTTCGAAAAAATTGATAGCTTATTGATCCTTTTTTCATTTATATTCTCACAAAGACAAGACCTGTTTAACTTTTCTCGTGTCTTGCTCTTAACAGAACCAGGGTGTTTCTAGCCAAAATCGATTGGGGGTCAAGGGGGGTCAATGACTGGCTAGTTATTTTTACCAACCTTCTCAAAACCAAAGATCGTATTGAGAACAGAAAAATATTAAAAAAATTATGGAACTCTTTTTTATTATTAAACTCATTTATTACCGGCTGACTGACAACATTTAGGGGGGATCATCTAATTTCATCCCAAAAAGGAAAATAGCTCTTACTGTGCGATCTTGTGTCAAGCATCTGGCAACACTGGTACAGTACAGACAGGAGAGCTGCTGTGTAGTATTGGGGCAAAACAGTATTTAGAAAAATAAAGAACAAATTGTGGCCATAAACTTATATTCTTTCAAATCTCTTGCTATTTGTTACAAAGTTTATTCTGTACTTTTTTCTGCTAGCTTACAGCATCCAGTGTTTGCATTAGTTTTCAGGTGTCTGTAGTAGTATATCCGAACAGAAGTAAAATAATATTTAAAAAGAAATAACATATTGTATTAAAAGGATTTTGTTCTTGTTTGTGTTCAGATCAAGCTGCAACAGTTTGGCTATTAGCTTTGTTTTTGAATTATTGTTCCAGTTTTACTGTTTTAAATTTGTGGTGAAAAACAAAATCAAGACAGTCTACAATTTGGATGATTGCTTGAAGAAGCATTCCTTTAGGCTTATTGTTTATGAGTAGTGATTCAGATATTCAGTTGATCCGTGTATTTCAAATTAATTTTCGTGGCTAAGCCAGGGCTAGGCTAGCTGGCTATGTTGATGCTGGTTATGGTATATCAAATACCAGTTATAGTATATTGAGTGCTGCTAGTGCATAATGGATATGTTTGTAGAAAAACACAAGTTTTTCCACAAGTTTGTTTTTCCAACTTGAGCGGCTTTGAGCCTGAAGAGAACCCCTGCCAAGAATGGCCGAAATATAGCTCTAATAAAATTCAGCTGACATATCCGTTTTGCATTTTCAAATGTGATTCGCAGTCAGCTTTGGCTGAAGAAATATTTGTTGAGTGCTGGGGCCCCCTAACCAAGCCAAATATTGACAACTTGAGGGTGGTTTTTGAAGGGTTCTAACACCAAGTGGTGGCATATCTAAACTGGCCTTTGGAACAGGGTATTCCAAATGTAGGGTATCACCAACATCTAGCATGTGCATATGGTGGACCTAGGGTAGACTTCCTAGTCTAGTATCAGATTATAATTTTGGATTCATCAGATTTTTTGCTTCTTCAATACCCTGATTTCTTCACAACCTTCTTTTGGTTTGCTGTTCATAACAGCCAGTGTCGAACCCGAATAATCCATTAGGCTCAGTCTTTCTGCTCTGTTTTCAAATAGAGATTGAAATTAAATTCTCGTTAATTTTTCTTGGATGTTCTTGTCCTTCTTTTCTGATGTTGTGGATGACCATGAAAATAGGCTATTTCAAAACTGCTTTGATTCTTTCCAGTGTTGGGAGAAGTACTTCAAATTGTGCTTAAATAGGCTATTTCAAAACTGCTTTGATTCTTTCCAGTGTTGGGAGAAGTACTTCAAATTGTGCTTAAATATTAAGTTTCAAGTACTTCCAAATTTTGTACTCAAGTATCAAGTACCTGACAACAAATGTACTTAAGAAGTACTTGAGTTCAAGTATGTGACATATACTTAAGCAGTACTCAATGTGTAAATCGATGTGATCTAAGCAGAATGGACTTAAGACAGTACTTGAAAATGTATTGGTATTTGGAGCCTTCAAGTACCTAGTTACTTTACTTAAGTATTAAGTACTCCAGGAAAGTTTAACTTAAGACAAGTACTTTAATTTGTACTCAAGTAGTACTTTGAGCACAAGTAGCTACTTGAACTACTTTCCCAGCACTGATTCTTTCAAAGCATGAACCAGCACCTACCACACTGCTGTATAAACAAAGCTACAAAGAGCAAAAGATTTAAAAGGAAATCAATCTTTGACTGTAATATTTTACTTCCTGTTTTTTTTACTAACATTAGTTCTACTCTTTTTTCTTTTTCCTTTTGATTTTGGGATCCCAAAACGTAAGTGGAGGGATACCTATGACATCGCAAAAGTTGTCTGTCCGTCTGTAAGCACGATAACTCTCGAAGGGATTGAGATATTTTAATGAAACTTTGTGGGAGGATCCTTTGGGCCAAAGTACAAGTCAAGTTTGAAGATGGGCTCTGTACTAGTCCTATATTTGAGGGTGGGGGAGGGGTTTCAAATTAAGGGAAAGACAAAATATTTTGAAACAGCTAATAAGATAGTCGATTATGGGGTAAGAAGACGTGCTGAACACGATGATGAAAACCATTTTCTCACCAGACATGTAGTTCGCCCTGAATCCGGCCAAAACCGAAAGCTTGTTAAAAGTAAAAGTTTTTTTGAAGTTGATTAGATGTTCGATTTAGGGGTAAGAAGGCATGCTGAACACTTATATGAAAATCATTTTCTACCCGGACAAGTAGTTCGCTCGGAATCCGGCCCAAACCCGAAAATGCGTTAAAAGCAAAAGTTTTATTTGTAGTTGATTAGATGTCCGATTTAGGGATAAGAAGAGATGCTGAATTCGTATATGACAATTTTTTAGCCGGACATATAGTTCGTCCGGAATCCGGCTGAAACCGGAAAGTTTGCTATAAGTTAAATTTTTATTTGAAGTTGATTAGATGTTGGATATAGGGGTAAGGAGATACGCTGAATTCGTTTGTGAGCTTTAATTTTTCGCCGGACAAGTAGATCCGGAATTTCGCCGAAACCGGAAAATTGGCAGAAGTAAGGCAGGATCGTTTCGATTGGTTTCATCAAAATAGATATGAATTTTAGGGGTAAACACACATGCTGAATCCATATCTGAACTTGGTTTTTCTCAGATGATTAGCTATTTGGCCTTTATCTGTTTCTAAATTTTTGATAGTAAAAATGTTCAAGGAATCTGGCGAAGACTGGATCTGGCGAAGACAAAACTTAATTGTCTGGATCAAATATTGAATTTTTGGGATCCCATCGAAACCTTTGGTCTTGTTGTCTTTTCTTTCTCTACTTATTTACTAACCTACTATTCTCACCTAAGTACTTTGCATGATTTTTGTTTTGCAAATTTAGGAGTTGTATGATACCAAAGTAACATACAAAAACATAGCCTACATCTTCCTAAGCCCTAAAATATGCTGATTATCAACTTGGCCCTTGCCAAGAAGGGCTGAAATATAGCTCTAATAAAATGTAGCTGATGTATCTATTTTGCGATGTTAAATACTGAAATACTGAAATCGTTTATTGACAAACCATCTTCGTAGCTTTCTTCAGCAGAAGATGCTAAATTATGCTGGTCACTTACAATAATGAAATAAAACATTTACACTAGTTCACTTTGTTAAAAATCTCTGTTAAAAATCTCTCATATCGAATGAAATGTCATCAACACAATGTCAGAAGTTTCATTACAGACAACACAAGGATGCGCGGTTTCAACAGACAAGACGCAACAGCAGGGGCGTCGCAAAATGCATTTTCGTTAGGGAGGGTGCAGAGCAAAAAATTTTACCGAATCCTAGAAGTTGAGAATCGAGCTTTAAATTATTGAACAGGAAGGATTACGTACAAAGGGTGATACGAAAAGGCAGCATGAAAGATGATAAGCCAGGTACTAGGCGTCCTTTTGGCGAAGCCCACTTGGACAGTATATTGCCGGGCACGATTGTATAATATTCAGCTTCTGTTTATTATACCCAAGACAAAATTAAATCGAGTGCAGCATGCGAAAATTTTCTAAATCCAATTTTTTTTCCTGTAAGCTAAAATTTAACTGCTTCTCTTACAAATTTCATCATTTACCGTGGATTAAATACCAAGATCCTAAGAATTTCCAGAAACCGGATGAAGCAACGTCACGGCTGCAGCAGCTACTGTAGGCTAGTCAATATACCTATGATCACATAAAGTGAGCGCTGCAGGCGAGATTTTTTAAGTTAGCTTTTCTCTGCCAAATATAACTATTTCCATGCAGATTCTAGCTTTTAATGTTTCTCAAATCCCAATCCTAAAACTAGCTTAAAACCGCAGTTAACTGACGTGCCCTTCCACAGAATAGACCAATTTTGGCTTGCCAAGAAAAATACTGGTCACAAACTACTCTCCACAGTGAAGTAGGCACCGCTATTTTATTTGTATCTATTCATTTATCTTCCTCAGAACTGAAGAGTACAATATATAAATTATAAAACAGAACCATTCTTAAATCAACTACTGTGAAATACTATAAAAAATACACATCATTTCAACAACTAACTTACAATTACTTACGTATTATATTACGTAGTACTTACGTATTACATATTCTGTTTCTGTTATAGGTGCCAGTATTTGATGGACATATCATTGGCAATACCAATCTACCAAGGTCTCATAACATTTTTTGTTATTGCTAATTTCACAATGGCAACTTTCATGGACCCTGGAGCCATACCTAAAGGTAAATATGTTTAGATAGTTGTTAAGAGTACCAGAATTATTAAGGTAGGCATGAAATCGCACACAGAATAACCCGGAAATAGTCTCAGAGTGATGGAGTCGCGCACTGTGGTCAGTGTCTGGCCTTGTTTGTTTCTTTTGCTTAAGGACCGCAGGGGGATTTTCACTGGTATCCTTGAGACTAGAAATAGGCTAGATTAAATAAATAAAAATAGGTGAATTCATTAAAAAGGGTCTATATCAAACAAAAAGAGTGCTGGAAAGAGTAGCGTTTTTATATATTTATTGTGTGGCAAATTGGCTATTAAACCCTTCATTCATACCTTTTCTGTTTTAACAGAGGGGTTGCCCACTCTCAATTTTAGTGTACACCGAGTGCCTGGTGCCGCGATGCCCGGTCGGTGCCGGCACCGGCTGAAACAAGCCGGCACCGGTTTTCTCGTGTTAAAATATCAAAATAAGCATTTGAAAGATGAATCGCCTAAATTATTGCCGGCACCGCCTTTTTCGGCTGGTGCCGGAAAGGGTGTACAGCAGGTGCCGGGGAGTGGGTTGCCCCTCGGTTTTTAACTGAGACCACTGAACACGACCACGTAAATGGCGAAGAACTTGCTCTTTCAGGGTTTTCTCTTGTAGGTTTTTTTTTTTACGTTAAAAACGCCAATTTTTCTGAAGAAATTCGAGCCAGGACGTTCGAAACCCTGTAAATATCTGACGAAGTTTACAGCCAGGAAGAAAGTAATCTTCCTGTATGTCAGGAAATACTGAAGAATTATTGCAGAAAGGTGATTATTCACATTGGATACAGGTTTTACCTGGGGGGGGGGGTCCGATCAAGGTTTAGAAATTGTGCCTTGGCGCCTGCGACACATGTTCGGCTGAGAACTTGGTTGTGTAGAATAAAAATACGGAGCTATCGTTTTATTTGCCCATTCCAGGTCTGACGAAGACGTCGACTGATGGGCAGAGTTGCCGTCCCGTGTAACTCCCTACCAGTCGATGTGGTCGGTCAGATACATTCAGCAAGTTAAAATAAAACGTATATAGCATGCATCAAGACGGCATATTTTGGTTTCAAAATTTGAAATAGAGCTATAGAGCGTGTTCCACTCTTCTAGCAATAGTAACTATTAGTTGCTATTTTCGTACCAACCACGTGAAAAGTTACTACGCCGACCATTCCAGCCTTCTCGAAATAGTAACTATTTGCCCTATTCAAAAGAGCAACTAATAGAAACTATTTGCTTACCATGCTCGGAAGCGTAGTTACCATGGTATCTACGATCTCTGTGACGTGTTATCGGTCTCTGTTACGTCACGATAGGTCTCCGAAAATAGAAAACGCGTTCTATAGCCTTGACGCCAAAAAGCCAGGATCCGTAAGCTAACGTCATGCTTAGTAAGACTATGGTAAGTAAGGTGGAACACGCTCATAATTTCCTAGTATCAAAGTTGTTTCTAAATGATTTTGTTTTTAAGTGTTTGAGCATTGTATTTATTACGTCTTTTACAGCTCCAGCGGATGAAGATAAAGAGGATGATTTCAGAGCTCCGCTCTACAAGACAATAGAGATCAATGGGATTAGTGTGCGGATGAAATGGTGTGTCACCTGCCAGTTTTACAGGCCGCCCAGGTGTTCCCATTGCAGTGTGTGCAATGTCTGTATTGAGGTAAATTGACTTTCAATCATAGGAATCTACATACCATCAACTGATATTACGGATGTTTTGTTTAATCTGGACCGTAAAATTTCTTTGTTTCTCCGATTTTGGTATTTTCGCACGATATAGTGAAGAAAGACACGGAAATCAAGTAATGACTAACGCTTTGCACTTCGTAGTCCTGGGTTGGATAGCAATCCGTGGGTAACAGCTCAACTACGACAACTTTTCTTAAGTGACCAAGTCCCCGACATTAAGTTTATGAGGCTGGGCACTGCGTTCGCCACCCCACCTTTTGCATTCCCACGAACTTGAACAAGTTGTTCAGAGAGTACAGAATCTCTCCCAGTTGTTTTAGGCTTATGTGCGTAATCGGCTGGCTCTGTTGCGAGTTTATAGGCAAAAAAGGAAGTGAACAAATTATACGAGGGTAGAATATTTCTTTTTTGGCGCTCAGTTGGGCGCGTCAGATGAATTAGGCAAATATATGAAATGTAGAGAGGGAGTGGCAGACGTCCCAATATCAACCATGATCCAGCTTATTCTACTAGGTCGATAACGAGGATGCGCTCGTGGGTATAATCCCTTATTCGCTTGTTATTTGGCGGGCAGTAGGGAGCATTGATATGGAATAAACTGTACAGGAACCATTCTTAAGTCGATTCTGTCTTCCCGTCAACAACCGGCCATCCGCGCTAGGCCTTTCGTGAAGGCTACGGAACATTACTGTAATAACGGACTTGTAGGCCTAGCTGGTTGGTTTATTGTCGCGTTGAGGTTACAGTCACAGTCGCTATTCCATCTGACAATAAAGGACGTTTTAGGCGATATCAGGAAAAGTATTGTACTCTGTTTTCGCCAATGGAATTTTCTTTAAAATTTCCCATGGATAAATATTGTTTTCCTTCAAGTAAATCTGAAACCCTCTTCTGAATTTTCATGATTTATTCGTCTGTTTTCTGTCCGCCACGGTATCATTCAAACAAGCCCATTAGGCCTAAGTGGCCGGTCACACTTAGGCCCAAAACGGCGCACGTTTAGAAGTAGACTCGTTTTCGACAGGGAAATCTGCTTTGGTTCTCAAATCTGCTCACTTTTGAGGCTAGTGTGACCGGGCTCTAAGCCTGTAGCAGAAGGTAACATTCCGATTATCCGGATTTTATGTTTTAGACGTTTGATCACCACTGCCCATGGGTGAACAACTGCATCGGTCGACGGAACTACCGTTTCTTCTTCCTCTTCTTGATTAGTTTGTCGATCCACATGGCGACAATCTTTGCCTTCTGTCTCATCTACGTCCTTCACCACAACAAAGCCCTAACAGATGTTAACACTATAGTTTCGTATCCTTTTATGCCCCGCACACCTGCAAAGGGACTGGACTCTACTGAGCGTGTTCCACCCTTCTAACAATAGCAACTACTACTATTTTCCTATTTTCGTTCCGACCTCATGAAAAGTCACTACCGTTGACCGTTCGAACCTTCTCAAAATAGTACCTAATAGTAACTATTTGCTTACCACGCTCGGGAGCGTAGTTAGCATGGTATCTGCGTAGTAACTACAGTAAGTAGGGTCGAACACGCTCACTATTATGTAGTAGAGCCTCTGTCTCTCTTCTCACGGTATGCGCTATCGTGCTGGACGCGAAACTTATGCCATCTCACGTCTCTGGGCGTGTTCCACCCTGCCTACCAGTTACTACGCATGACGTCACGGATCCTTGCTTCTTGGCGTCAAGGCGGGAACGAATTTTTCTATCTTCGCAAAATGTCGTTCCACGGGACGTCACAGAGATCGTAGTTACCACGCTTACTACGCTCCCGAGCGTGGCAAGCAAGTAATTACTGTTAGTTACTATTTCGAGAAGGTTGCAACGGTCAGCGTTGTAACTTTTCATGAGGTTGGAACGAAAATAGTAATTAATAGTTACTGTTGTGAAAAGGTTGAAACACGCTCTCTGTCACGCTCAGTTCACTTGTCATATGTTACCGTGTAGCATAGATAGATAATAGATAAATACTCGCTCAGTTATCGAGCCTGTTCCATCCTACTTACCGTAGTTACTACGCATGACGTCACGAATTTTGGCTTCTTGGCGTCAAGGCTGGAACGCGTTTTTCTATTTTCGCCAAAATATCTCTCCAATCGGCAATCCAGCCAATCAGTGTTACTTAGATCAATAGTTACCACGCTTACTGCGCTCCCGAGCATGGTACGCAAATAGTTACCATTAGTTACTATTTCGAGAAGGTTGGAACGGTCAGCGTAGTAATTTTCCGTGAGGATGGAACGGAAAAAGTAACTAATAGTTACAATTGTTAGAAGGGTGGAACACGCTCCATCATAGAACGCGTTCGCGGTGTGTTCTATCGGTAATGCTAGCGGTTGGCTTTACTTAGTTACAAGGCAAGTTACGAGCGCAAGTTACCTCCAAACAAACGGAATGTCCAGACTAATAACATCACAAACACGGGGCGAGGGGGGTGGTGTGGCGAAAACGGGGGTTGGCCGATCTCGTCAGCTTCCTGTTTAGCAGTAATAATTTTTCTGAAATATCTAGAACACCGAACCAGAAATAATTTTTCGATGCAAGGGAGGAGATAAAGAAGAAATTTTCAATAACGAAAGTAAATTTTTCGGAGAAATAAGATCTTTCTTTTTAAGGAGAGCACAGACAAATAAAAATTGTCGCCAAAGGCTGAGTAGAACCGATCAAGAGCTCAGTGCCGTCTTGCCGGCAGATCGCTGATCTTTCGGTGTATTTTTAGATGGCTTCAAAGTTGAAGTTCAGAATTTCTTACTTTTCGTTGGAAACTTTGAAACCTTCATGAAACTGTTCAGGATTTCCAGATCAAACGCACAAACATCGTTAAACAAAAGACCATCATAACTCACGGTTAGCGACAATTTCCGAGCAAAAATTTTTTTTTTCATCAAGATTAGGTTATTGCCGTAAGCCGGTAGAGTTTTATAGTTTAAATTGATCTTCTAGTATTTTTTCCTTAACCAAAAGTTCGCAGGATCGTCATTCTAGGAATAGTCATACTTCTAATTATACCCATATATGGATTGACCGGCTTTCACATGCTGTTAGTCATGCGAGGTCGGACCACCAACGAACAAGTAACAGGGAAATTCAGAGGAGGCTACAACCCCTTCTCAAAGGGGTGTTGGAGGAATTGCTGCTACACTCTTTGTGGTCCTCAGTTTCCTAGGTAAGTCCATAAATTGCATGGAATGGTATGTAGTAAGTAGTATGGAATAGTTTGATTAGTGATATGTAGTAGTATGGAATACTTTGATAAACATGCCTCCGACTGGGTTAATCTTATGTAGTAGTGTCCGATAGCATCCAGTTTGCTAGTAGTACAGTAGAGGTATGCTTATGTGAACAGTTACTTTAATGTGAACACTGCAGTTTTGGGCTAAACAGTAGACTGAAGATCCAAAACCTGTACAGGTGTTTTCAGCTCCCCTTCTTACCTACTTTGGCTAACTGATAGTTAGCTTTAGACACAGCAAGGCATGAAAATGGCAAAATCCGAAGTCAACAAACGTTCACATAAGCATACCTCTACTGTAGCATGTGGTAGCAACAGTTACTATTGCATGCTACTTTTTCGTACTACTCCATAGGACTAATTCTCAGATGTTTTTCATCGGGTAGGTGGATAATCTTATGTAAGCTCTGACGCTATCTCAACGCTAAACGCAAAAAGGCGCTAATCTGAGCTCAAGCTTCTAGCTTGAGCCTGAAGAGGACCCTTGCCAAGAAGGGCCGGAATATCGCGCGGATAAAATCAGCTGACATATCCGTTTAACGCGGTCAACTATATTTCGCAGCCAGTTTGGGCCGAAGGAATATTTATCTCAATTAATTGCTACGGACGCAGTTTTCAGGAAATACTAGCGGCGAAAACCAAAAGAGCCTAAAATAGTTCTCTATTTGTATAGAATGATATGCATGAAACTCTGAATCAGAGTCTATTTTCAGCTGGCAAGAAACTCCCATCTCTCCCGTACTTCCGCTAATTGGGGGGGGGGGGGGGGGTTTGTTGGGACGTTATGACGCAAATCTATTTAATTGCGGTGGACACATTTTTCAGACGATTCTGACGATGACCTAATTACATTAGAAGTTGAAATTGCTTTAAAAAGATAAAGCCCCGAAATGCTTAATCAGACATTTATTTCCATTTAGCAAGAAACTCCTCCGCCATTCTCATATTTCCGCTAATTCACCTAAAAGGACCCGTCGTGCCTATAATGCCAATGCAGCCTACTTCCGAAGCTGCATTCATTAATTCTTAAACCTGGAGACCCAAATTTTATATGTTACATTCTGAACCGCTATCGACATTTCCCTAATCTTTGCACTTGTCACGTTTCGCTAGTTTCCACGCGCATTCTGCTTCCGACGAGTGTTCGATGCTATTGATGCGTAACACCAGTTATCTGAATTTTCGCCGAGCTTTTGTTAAAAGTCAAAAAGTCAATGGACCTGTGAAAAGGCTCAAAACAGCCAAAGCCATAGACAATTTGTTAAAAGCAGAGCGTAGTTTTACAGTATTGAGATAGTTTTGAATATTGGAACATAAACAGTAAATAGTGCGATGTGTGCTTTAAGGGGCTTTGACTCTGTTATGTTGTCTGGAACACAAGGGACCCTATTAGAGGTTGGCATTGTTTTAAAACGATAAAGCCCCGAAATGCTAGACCGGATTGGGTTTTCATTTAGTTAGAAACTCCGCCACCACTCCCACATTTCCCTAAATTCACATTATAATTACCTGCACATTCATTCAGATCAGATTTTGTCTGCGAAAATACGCATGCGGCTTTTTAGTTTGTGACGAGTTTTTTAGCGACGAGCCGTGACTTTAGGGCCATAAATCGATACTGCAGTAAGCTTTAAAGTTTAACCGAAAAGGACTGGGATAGGACAATCTAGTTACCCATCACTTATTCACTTAAACTGGCTTGAAGACCCGATGAAAATGCGTTACTTGGTTGTTCCGCTATTCAGGAATAATCGATTTTCAAATAGTGGAATTTCCGTGTGATTTGTGGTACCTCTAATTTGTTGTATGCCTTACAAGAAAGATTTATGACTTTTTTTTTGTTCAGGCACTAAGCAATCTTCACCAATATCCCCACTGCCCACTAAAAAGCCTTGTTTGTCTTTAGATACAAATTTCCCGCGTCATAGTAGAATTTTCGCTGTGGGGACGGCCGCAGGTATTCTAAACGTCATAACTAGAGCCGATAGTGGAAAACAAAAAAATCCCTTTGCAGAATCCAAATAATTCAGTGTATTCAACTAAATGGCACAAAAATAAGTTGGCTTTTCAGTTAAACTTTAAGTTTTCTACAATAAATACGTTATATATATAAAGGCACGCAGATTATTCAAAACATGTAGCCAAGCGGTCCGAGGATTTGTCATATATATTCAAACAAAGGCTAAAACGGATAGTCCGGTGCGATGCTTTGGCAGCGATATTTCGGCCCATGTTTATGCCCCCCCCCCCCCCCCAAAAAAAAAAAAAAAAAAAAAAACACGTGCGATTAGCTTAAGTGAGAGAAACCTAATGGAATTGTCATCCTCTATTCTGCCGTCATTCTGCGCATAGCAACTAGAAAATTAGTTAACGTAGGTATTTGCGGTGCGGTAATCCAGGATGATTTTCCCTGTTTTTGGTCAATTGACATTCTTCAGTCAGTCATTTATTATAAAAGCCGTTCCCGGACGCAGACGACAGTTGGTTTCTCCCCGTTTACTAAGAATAAATCGGAATATATATATTTAGCCTTCAGTTTTGCAAATTAAGTTTGTCGTAAGGGCCCAAGTGTACAGTAACTGGCGTCCAGTAATTTAAACGTAACAATTTATAATATCTTGTAAAACTGAAGTTCTGATACTAAACAGACTGACATTACTCAAATGAAAATAAATGGAATATATATATAATTTAAATTTGATTTATCCTTGCCACCTGACAGAAAATCCGGTGCCGGAATCAGGAGAAGTTATCAAATATTCTCTGTACTGAGTTGCACGTGCTGTTGGTAGGAACTAGAGCTATACAGAACGTGGATGTTTCGGCGCGGTCGAATCTCGTAATGTTCGCTTCGCATCTTAGTCTCACTTCGCTGTTCGCTTCGCCTCTTTGTCTCATTTCCGCATGGCCCAGCGATGAATTTTCACATTCTTTGGTCATATAGTCTTTGGCTATCGTCACTGTAAGCTAAAAGTGCGAACACATGATGAGGATTTCCCGGTCGGATTTTCTTCACATCAAGTTGAAAAATTTCAACTTTTCCATATGGAAGGGATGATATTGGGATGATCCGGGCAGGAACTCCAGTCCGGGTGCTTCCAATCCTGATCGTGTGTTCGCACTATGAAGGGTGGGTTTACACACTGCGTAAAATCCGAGCGTATTTTGAAATCCGAGCGGATTTACGCCCGTATTTGAGCTTGAAAAGATTTCTAGCAATACTGGCGTATTTGTATACAAAACGGGCCGATTTCTCAAACACGTCCGTATTGCTAGAGATCTTTTCAAGCCCAGATAGGTGCGTAAAATACGCTCGGATTTACGCAGTGCGTAAACGTAGCATAAATGCATGACCCTACCCTTGTCTTAATTCATCCACTTCCGCTTTTCTTGAATAGTTCTATCCTTCGCCGTATAAAGCTTTTCGTCCACATAACGCGGATACGCATTCGCCTAGGCGAATTTGGCGTAAAAAAATTCGCAACGCGCCATTTGAGCTCGAATTCGAGTTCTGAATTATCGCGGAAATGATTCTCTTTCTATGGTTCCAATCCATATGCTTAAACGCTGATTCGTTTGGGCGGTGAATCGCATAGCTAAAACCATTATCTGCGACTCTTTGTCCCATTTCCACATGCCGAGCGAATAAACGTTCGCGTTCTGTGACCACATAACTAAAGGCTACCGCAGGGCTACCGTCATCGTAGCCTGAATAGACGTCCCTGCTCTTGTCTTACTTCATAACCACTTCCTCTTTCGTTCAGCGTTTGTTTCCATAAAAGTTGATTTACTTCCAGATACTCGCAGAAAATTTGTGTTCCTCAGCAACAGCTAACTAACCGAATTTGTCGCCCAGGTATCCCCGACGGACTGGAGTTTCTAAAGTGTTGTTTTCCAATCATTCCCGAGGCGAGAGGCCTCTATTATTTGCTTGAATGAACGTAGCCCCCCTCCCCGTAGGCGTGTCACCCTGGATAATCGGACACCCGTCTACAAAAATTGCATTCGTTGCAACAAAAATGGCATTGCTTTGTATATGGCCTTTGGCTGAAATAAAGGTTCAGGTTCTTTTATTTCAAATGGATACGTGGATACGAGGATCAATGGATACGAGGTTGTTAGCTTAGCTCGGCCCCATTTTATACACTGACTATACTTAGATAATATAAATGAGTCGTTCCTCTGTAATACGCAAAAAAAAAAAAAATCGTTCCATTCCTTTACACACGCCGTACCAAACTCTCCACACCATAAAAAACAAACAGAAAATAACACCAGGCTGTGGACTAAGCTGAAGGAACGCTAGCTTTTTACCAAAACAAAAATAATAATTAAGGGTCGGGGGTTTACCGGAATAGCTATAAAGCTATTATTATTATACTTTGAAATTTTCGTGCTGCTAAGATCGGAAAAAGTGTCCTTATCTTAAAAAAGCTATGTTTCGGCTGTGTAACTGTCTGATGTATCGTTGTGTGCAAAACTACTTAAATTAAGGTACTCGTTAACGTATGGAGCCTTATTTTCATTAATTTTGTGCTTTCAGAGCAGAAAGCACTGGCAACAAAACAAAAAGTTTTCTTCTGGAGAAAAAAAAAGTTAGTTCTGTTAGAAAGTGCTACAATTGTTCTTTGTTTTCTGAAAGTGCTAACTTGTAAAAAATAAAAATAAAGTTGCAAAAGTAGTACTTTTGTGGTACCCATGGGAACCCTGCTTCGTGGTTATGAATTCAAGCTGTGGGGCTGGCGCATCTTAAAAGACATTGGTCGTTGGTCTTTTGGTTGGAATGTCCTACCATCTGAAATTGTAACGAGTGAAACAATCAATGCTTAAAATAATTCCTGAAGTACTCCTCTCCGTAAAGAATGTATAGTGTTTCGACGAACTTTGTAGATGTCTATGACCTATTTGTCGTACTATATGATTGAAACAAATAAATTTTTTTGTCCGCTCAAAAGACAAAGATGTCAAACGCGGAGCAAGTAAAGAAAAGAAATAAAGTTAGACTAATGCGAGCATGCGAGCTTAAACACACCAGGGAACGTAGACCCTAAATATGGCCTACGGGGTTGGCGCTTGAGTATTAATACGATCGGAAGCAAGAGCGTATCTGTTTATCCAGAAACCATGAGATCGGATGGCTCGCCCCCAAACACAAATTGCAATATCAGTATGGGTTAAGCTGTAAGGGATCGGTGCCTGTAGCCTTATTACGGGTGCATGTTTATGGTTAATTTCCTTATCCCAGTCGAACGCCGGTGATTGTGGATTTTGGCATCACGAGTATCCCCTCGGTCCATCTTTGGTATTTTAGTGTATAGATTTTTTTCGTTTGAATAAAGAGTGTGCATAAAATGTGATTTTTTTTCTAGCATCAAACAGCCGTGGAAATATGTTGGGAAGAAGCCGAAGAAATACGATATTCCGAAACATCCCATCTCTGTGGTACGGATGACTGATGAAAATGAGGTTAAGATCTACCTGGATCAGACCAATGGAACAGGAATAAGAAATTCGGGAAAGCCGTATGCAAAGGTTAGAGAAAGGGTATGTCACCACTTAACTCCAAAAAGTCTGTATCTTCGAGGTCTTAAAGTAGAACTGAAGGCCTACGCTACACCTAGGCTTAACACTGTAACAGCTCTCGACTTTATTTTCCCAGAGTTTCCTTACCATAAACAGCCGATATATGGTCGTTACCGCGACAGAAAGCCGCAACGACAAAAACCCCGAAGTCTAATATCTCGAAACTGTACCGGGATAGGCAAATTGCGCCAGGACAAAAACTGCGGCACCGCTCACTTGACGCCCTTGCATGGCGAATAGCTACAAGCCTCGTTAAGTACCTCTTCCTAGTCAGCATTGCCATTCTGCCAGCTCTCTCCCCCAGAGCAAAATAACACTAGGATGTAGCGCCAAGACCTATTCTTTCCATGCTTCGCAAACGGGCCATAGTCGTAGCGCCGCCCGTTACGCTTGCGGAATTTAAAGCGAGAAAATCTTGCGGATTTAGAAATTTCCTGTAAAGCTAAGACGCGGTTTGCATACATCTTGGAAACCGGGGAGGTTGTATCTCTTTTTTTGCTGTGTTCAGAATATGAAGTTATTGGAGCCATCACTGGTGCACGACCGATTGAGTTTCAGTAGGGACTTTCACTATCGCTAGTGGTGCTAGTGTCGCTGCTATTCGAGTGTGTGTCACTTTTTTCAAGTCTTGGCGCTACTCCCTAGTGTTATTTTGCTCTGTACTCCCCGGAGCTGCAGCAAATAATCTTCGATTCCGTTGCTTTTCACTACAGAAATCACCCAAAGCTAGTTAAAGGAGAAGGGGAAATTTTGGGATAAGATGAGGGGTGACGGATAATTATTTAGCTGTGTATGATCATGGATAGGGCCCCAGGCTTGATTTAATCTTTTGTCACACTGCTGCGTTTTCGTAGAATTTTATTTGTGACACAAAGTGTGCGAGAAGCAACTCAGAACTGTGCGTTTTGTTGGATGCGTTGAAATACTTCTATCTGTTCCGACAATACACATGCGTTTTTCCGTGGGGAAGAAAATACAAAATAAATAATTTTTCAAGGCTAGAAGTTGCTCTTTCTTTTTGAAAGAAAATCATGTAATCCTGGGGTGGTTGAATACACAATATCTTCGGAGTAAATCTTCATTTAACCATATTTGACAGTGCAAAACGCATACGTCAGCTAAATTTTATTCGAGCTATGTTTCGGCCCTTCTTGGCAAGGGTTCTCTTCAGGCTCAAAACCGCTCAAGTTGGTAAAACGAACTTGTGGAAAAACAAACTAACGATTCTAGCTTAGCGTTAAATATCTGACTTCGTGAGTTTCTTTGTGAAAGTTTTAACCCTTTTTGAAGTAAATGACATTTGGATTTTGACCTGAGTTTTACTGAAAATTCCAAGGTTTTGGATTGTTCCCTAGGACTTCAAAGGTTTCGTTGTCCCGACGCCACAGATCTGATGAAAAAGCCTATTTCCTATCACGATGTGAACATTCCTGCGGTTCTGTCGTACGACCGAAAATCAAACAAAAATCGCGTCGCACACAACACAGAAGTGTGAACCAGGGGATACACTGCCAGAAGTTTCATAACAGATAACACAAAGATGCATGGTCTCAACAGATAACATAACACAAAGCAAGAGAAAGGGCTTTCGCCTCTAAACAACTCTAAGAAATTTTGAGTAGTCGAACTGATCGGAGTTAAAAATCCCATCAACAATGCACTTGAAACTATTGATCGATTCAGCATTAACCGCATCTTAGGTAAGGCTGTTCCAAGGATCGACGATTCTTTTACCAACATGTTTGATGTTAGCTGTTATGTTTCACAAACGATACATTTATCTATAATAAGCATTGCCAGGAAGAGCCGAAAAGCATCTGCTGACTTTTCTGATATTATGATGACAAACAAAAAAGTCAACAGGTGTTTTTTCTGGCGGTTTTTCGGCTCTTCTTCTTGTATACATAACGTTGCAGTGCGTAACTTATGAAAAACATAACAGCTATCCTAAGTGTTATCTTTGAAACCGCGCATTCTTGTGTTATCTGTTATGAAAGTTCTGACAGTGTACTCCACTTGAATTTAAGTTCTCTTAGTTGATTTTTCTTTTGTTCACTAGATGGCGCAGAGCCCTGTTAAGTCGCCCATGCGTTCAGGTTACCCCGATGTGGATACTTCTGATATCGACGTCACCGAGCTGGCCGGATCACAGTCACACGTGAGTCTCGTTCCTTATTTGTAGTCTCAGAGACAGAAGCCGCGCTGTCAAGCGTAGCGACAGTAGCATGGTTGCGCGGCAGGTGAAACCTTTACTAGGCCCAGTTAAGAAATTTTCGATCGATCATCACGATTAAATGTTCTTCAACCTGGCTGTGATCCAGGCCCGTATCCAGGAATTTATTTTTTGGGGGGGGGCCGCGGGGCAGACCAAAAGGTACAAAAAAGACATAGTTCCGAGGTGAAAGCATATATAATCCCCTAACCCCCCCCCCCCCCTGGATACGGCCTTGCTCCGATCATTTACTTTCTACACTGATTTTATCTCTGCGATGGGTTATTTTACTAGTTAACTAAAGGCGT
The DNA here is from genome assembly GCA_023053555.1 of Branchinecta lindahli. NCBI lineage: Eukaryota > Metazoa > Arthropoda > Branchiopoda > Anostraca > Branchinectidae > Branchinecta > Branchinecta lindahli. The sequence continues at coordinate 14,785,071 of JAKZAO010000008.1, read as the reverse complement.
CCGGAGATCTAGCCTTGCATCGTAGGGAGGTACGAGAACTCGCGCACAGATTCTCGCCGGACAGCTGTCATCATTCATCTAATCTAAAATTGGATCAAACTGCCTGTGTACCTCTACTGTACCATGTCTGTCAAGGCATTAGCGTAATTAAACCTACATACTTTTTCTACTGCACTTATGCCCTTGGGCAGTGGGTAATAAATAATTCGTTCATTCATACTATTGAAGAAAGTATCGCCACCAGAGAGTATTACAACTATTTTTGCCGGAGTATTCAGTACATTGTTCTTCCAGGATTGCGAAGCCTCCCCTCCCCCGATGGTTCGCCAAGATTCGAAGACTAACTTCTTCCCCCACGATTCGGTTAATCAGTCGCGAAGGGCGCCTGGTCCCAACGTTAGAGGTCATCAGAATCATAGCAGAGGGTCCCCCCACCCGAAAGCAAGGTTTGTATGCGCCTGAAATATTCCACTGTCTGCAAGGCAAAATCTGACTATTATCCTATGCCAGTCGCCCGTCAGCGAACAGCCGCGAGTCGAGATTTTAAAGATCGCTGATTTTTGTGAGGGTCAGGTGGCTTTAGACCTTAATTAGCCTGACATCAGTTCTCGTATGTCTGAATTGGTTTCAAATACCGTTGTGAGGGGTGACTAATAATTATTGAGCTGTGCATTTGGGATTTTGTGTTTGGATAGTTCAAAGAAATATTAAACAGAGCTTAGGCCTTCAATGGTTGATGAAGTCGAATCAGTAGAGTGTACGGAACAAGACTTAAAGCACTAAGTATTCTTTCAGATCAAGGTGATTAGGCTACAGTTAGCTGACGTATATACAATAAATAGGAATATCAGAACTAAAACTCTTTCATAGATGAAAGTAGTTCAGAATTATCTTTTCCAGACTATAGCTATCAATGAGATCAGTCGTCAGGTTCATGTTACATTAACCCTATTCAAGAGGGAGAGATCGGTATATTTCTAGACACCATAGCATAACTAATTTCAGTTTCTTACATATAAATAACAAACACGATGATTCCGCATTGAACACTGATGTGAAAAAGTGCGCAAACGAGTTTCTGTATGGATTTGTTCAGGCTTTAGGGGGTTGAAGTTTATTTTGTTGCCTGGTTTGATGGTTGGGAGGGGCTTTTACCGGTAACATCCAGACTTCTCGCCAGAGCGCTTGCGTTCTTGCGGTCTGATATGTTGGATGAAAAGACTACTTCTCGCCGAACTAAACGTAATAGTGGCGTTTTTGATCGCCGATCAAATTTGCCCAGTAGACGAAACGAGTTTGTCGATTCGTGCATATTACTGTTTTCGGTAGCCGATAGCCGTTGGCCATCGCCGATGTTTCTGGGTGCGCAAAAACGAGTTTTTCATTTTTTGAAAATACCGCCTAATCCTCAAACGAAATCCATGCGTCAACGGCTAACGGCGAGTCCTTGGCCGATGGGCGATGGAGACGAATTTAGGCGATAGACGTTAGCCGATCAGAACAAAACAGAAATTAAGATAAACAGCTACGGCAATCGGCTTCCGGCGAACGTCAAAAACGCCAAAAAGTCAAACGGCTACGCCATCACCGAACTGATCGGCGATCAAAAACGCCACTAATGTAAAAATAAATCATTCCAGATCTGATGGTGGCCGGAGTCGAAGCCACACTCCCGACATGTACTCGAACGACAACAACAGCGATAGTACAGGCATCACGCTGCTCAATAGTTCAATCGCTAGTCCGAATATGAAGGAAAGATTGAGGGCCATCGGTGGCGTTCCCACGCCACTGGCTATGTCCACGCCACTAGGTGGTCAGAGCCGCTTGAAGTCAGTGAATCACCATGTTATGGTGACTGGTGAGTTTTGTGTCGACTTAATTAATTTTGTTTGACAGAAAAAAAGGACAGAGATAGGCCGAATGAGCGGATCTTCGAATGCGGGACTGCATCCCTAGTGTGTTGTATAGGACGGGGTAAGACTATTATATTAACTCTACACCAGTACTGGCTAAACACATAAAATATCAACTTATCTTTTGATCCACTCTGGATCACGGCAAAGATGAAGTCATTGAATTTTGGTCTTCTCTGTGCCCTTCTGTCGCGCGTCCCAAAAATCTCCGCGCCCCGGAAGCAAGGATGTTCCTTTGTCCAGCGGAACCACCAAACCTGCTGAACGCGCGCCGGAACATTGGTCCTTCCGGAGAAAACAAACCCTTGCATAGAAACCTAACGGGTCGTGAACGTCTTTGTTTTCTGGCTCGTTATTTTCTTAGTTGCGTTTTTGCAGATACCATGCTATCTGTTACCACGGTAACTGGATCTGCAATTAGTCGTTTTTGCAGTTACCGTGGTATCTGATAAACTGTTGCTCTGCAAAAACGACAGTTGCCGCAATTGCGCTTTTCGTAGTCATCCCAAAAGAAAAACTGATATTCAGTCACACCACTAAGTGCCAAACTACTTTCCCACCAAATCGGAAAAAAATTATGAAAGTGAAATGACTTTTTCAGATACCATGATCAGTTACTACGGTCGGACCATGGTATCATTGGTATCTGAATATCAGATACCACGGTATCTGGCCAGATAGAATAGAATAGAATAGTGATTTATTCGCTCATACCGCTGCCAAAAAGCCTTTTGACCGTGGTATCAGATACCACGATAACTGCGAAAACGACTTTAGACCGTGGTATCAGATACCATGGTATCTGCAAAAACGCAACTCTTCTTTTTTTTTCAGATCATCCAATGGACGGTCGGGGCGTCAACTCAGGGAATTATTACGGTGTGCAGCAAATTCGACCTGCCACGACCAGTGTTATAGGTCCCAGCTACGGGCAGAGAACACCTGGTCGGGAGCCGCCTGGCAGGTTCCTCGCAGATCCAGTTGAGAACCTAAGGGAACTAGCAGGTAGTTACGGTTTCCTTTGAAGTTCAGTTATCATTATTATTAGTTGCCTTTTTGCATATACCATGTTATCTGATATCGTAAAAACAGTAGATTTTTTCTTGGAAACAGTCGGTTTTTCGTAAAAACAGTCGGTTTTTCGTAAAAAATAGTGAATTTTTTTCTTAAAAATAGTCGTTTTTCTAGACTTTGAACTTGAAATTCAGTTATCATTATTATTAGTTGCGTTTTTGCAGATACGATGGTATTTGATACCACGGATACTGGACCTGTATTTTTTCGTTTTCTGCAGTTACCGTGGTATCTTATACTAAAAGAAAAACTGATATCCACTTACATCACAATTAAGTGCCAAACTACTTTCCCACCAATTTGACACAAACTTAGGCTCTTGTGTTGGTGATGATGAAAGTGAGATGACTTTTTCAGATACCACGATAACTGGAAAAACGCTCTTCGACCGTTTGTGTCAGATACCATGGTAACTGCGAGAACGACTTTAGATCTTGGTATTAGATATCGTGGTATCTGCAAAAATGCAACTTTTATCTGGGGCGTCACGTATGGGGGGATGAGGGGACCCCCCCCCCCCCCCCGAATGTTGTTGACCATAGTCGGTAAAAAAATATATTTGACGATGCAAAACGGATACGTCAGCTACATTTTATTAGAGCCATATTTCGGCCCTTCTTGGCAAGGGTCCTCTTCCGGCTCAAGCTACTATCTACTACCGGTAAAAAAAATAACCGAGTCGGTGTGAAGTGCCGCGGTTTTTCGTAAAAATCGGTCGATTTTTTCATGAAAAAGGTCAGTTTTTCTGAAAACCAGTCGATATCTCATCAAAACAATAGCTTTTTTCTTAAAAACAGTCGTTTATTCTGAAAATCAGTCGTTTTTTCTGTAAAAACAGTCGGTAAAAGGACCAGCCAGTCGGTAAATACCTTGCCCCCCCCAAAAAAAAAAAAAAAACATTTTGACTAGTAACGCCTCTGACTATATTATTGTTAATAGCGAAAAATAGGCGCAAAATTCAACGATAATTTTCAGTATAGTATTTGTCATTTCCGACAGATATGATATCAGCTAACTTATCGGTTTAGAGTCATGACATATGCTGCCGTCACAATCCAGACCTTTATGAAGGGAGATAAAGGTTCGAACGGTAGTGCTATCGCTTTTAATAACATTATGTGTAATTCATTTCAAAATACCAACACAAATCGCGGCTTCGGGCCAAACTGTGTGATGACTATACGTCAAGATACAAAATGTCAGAATCATTGACGTCAAGGTAAAATATCAAGATAAGTGATACAGACTAGAAAAACACTATTTATTCTGTAAATTCTAATCATTTACAGTAGTTGAATACTTTAAAACTACACTCTCCTTTCAATATTGCCCATGGCTTTGGCTTGTAGCCTTTTTCTAGTATCATTGACTTCTAGCAACAAGACCGAAAAAATAAAAATTAAACGGTTTTTCTAATGATAAAACTTCTCGGGAAAAACCGTCGACAGCAACGATATGCATCGGAGGTAGCAAAACAGGGCAAGTGAGAAAATTAGTAGGGGTCAGAATGTACGGTATGAAGTTTGGGTTTCCGGGTTTAAGAGTAAATGGAGTGGTCGCGGATGTAGTTTGCATTGGTATTACAGGTAAGAAAGGTCCTTCAAAAGAAAAATACACACAAGAGGGGCCTAAAAGTAATTTTTGATAGCATGAAGAAATTTAGGAATGAAACTATTACGGTACCGCTCAGTGTATATTCTATATATTTAATTTGGAACCCACCAAATGCACATGTCGACAGTGGAGTAAAAGGAAATAAGGAAAAATAAACACAAATAAAAATCAACATTTAGTATGGGAACGGGTTCAGCTTGGGTACTGTTCCTGTTTTCTGTTTCTGTTTTTTCTTCCTGTTTTACTGTTTCCTGTTTTCTGTTTAAGGCATCCAAAAATAAACAGAACATCTGTTTTGAACCCAGCTGTTTTTTTTTTCTCGCCTGTTCTGTTCCGTTTTGGTGTGTTGGCAAACTTTGAGGATGAAAGAGGGGTGGCAGAGATTAGACGCTCTCCATTAATTTAATTATGTTTGTCTAGCACAGCAAACTAATCACCTTCTTATTTAGGCTCCCCCCAACGAGGTCTCTATACATGGAAGGACCAACTATCTCCAGTCGAACAAAACGCCCCCTATCTGAACAGACCTTATTCCACAGGACCCAGGGGGAATTGGTCCCAGGACCAACCAGTGCCAAGGGTTGGGGGCTGGCAGCAAGACCCCAGAAGGCAGGGGGTACGAACTCCCGAGCATATGCTATACGAGCCCCAACAGGGTAGTGAAATGAGCCAATACTCGCGGTCTGCCTCACATGAGACGAATTATGAAATTTCGGTGTGAAAGTGTTTTTGAAATTACTGCCATTGGAGTTACCCGAGAAGGCCATTGGCTGATGCTATCACCCGGAACTGGAAAGCAAAGCAATTGGTTTTGCGGAATGCAGTTCAGTTTAACCCGCTAGATACTGCTGCAACGTCGCAGACTATGAAAGTGGATTCAAGTGATCAGTTGCCCAAGATCTAATAGGCGCTAGATACGTAAAGGTGTTCCAGTTTACGACACCAGCACTGCACGTCGCCCTGAGTTGGAAGAGTTTTGAAAGGCTCACTTTCTAGGCACTCGACTATGAAAGATGAAGCCGAACATCAGCTCTTTGAAATTCAGATACTGTGGAGTCTCTACTTGCGATACCGTTGGCACACTCTCTGTATCTACTAAAGTAGACAGACCGAACAAAGCTACCTGTTTAGGAGCCAATAGTAACAAGAAAGAGAAGTGACGTCATCCAGGGTTTTTACTTGATTCGTTTGTTCACACTCAAGCATTCATTATGGAAAAAGAGTACGAAAAGGTGACGGGCGCTTATAGGCGTATTCTCGCCGTTCCCCGAGGACTCCACTTGAGGAGTCCCCGCGTTTTTGTTAGTCCCGGGGACTCATTCCGCGTATTCTCGCGAGTCCCGACGGACGGGGAATGCTTGGATTATCATCAAAAAGGATTCCCTTTCAGATTTGGAGGGGAATCAATTTGTGCTGGTGTTGGTGCAGTGTAAAATTAAGTAAAAAGAATCAGAATAAACAAAACCAAAAATAAAGTGGATCCAGACGTCAACTACATATTTTGTTTTTCGAACAAAATCCATTTTGGAAGCATTCCCCGTGTTCTCGTTGTTTTCCGTGCGCGGAGTCCGCGTGAAGTGAGTCCCTCTATTCTCGCAGTTCCCTTCGATTCCCGAGGAGTCCTCGGGGAACGGCGAGAATAAGCCTTATGTGTCACTCTTAGAAAAATTATAATGATTCCTTCAGCCAGCCAGTCTCTAATTGGCTGTCATTCGGCTTCGGTCCAACCATATGATTCGTTGAAACTAGCACAGCTGATATCTGCGTATTCAGCAGTAGTTCAAGTCACCTATTGTTGGTCTAGAAATCTAGGTCACAAAGTGTATTTTACTTATGATTGGCTATCTAAAATCCGAAGTCGGTGGAAGTTTAGCTAATTAATCTTGGGAGTTGTCGTTGTGTTGTACCGTTTCGCCTTGATGTTTTTGAACCAGGGGGAGCTCGCGTTTTTTTTGCCAAACTCAACAATTATAGCTGCCTTTCAAGGATCTTTTATCGGTTTCTTATCTGCAAGGAGGACGTTCGAGTAGCTTTCCCCGCCTGTACCTAGAGATATGTCGATTATTCAGTTTCAGACGGAGCACTATCTAGCTATACACTGTCAGAAGTTTCATAATAGATACCACAAGGATGCGCAGTTCCAACAGGTAACACTTGGGATGTTATCTGTTATGATTTTGCAAATGTTATGCATAACATGTATTGCTAGGAAGAGCCGAAAAAATCATCTGCTGACTTTTCTAATTGATTGATTGATTGCTTTATTTGTAAAAAAAAGGAAAAAATCAACAGACAAATCTGCCAACAAGCCAAAGGCTCTAAACGGCCAGTTCCGGAACTAAAAAAAAAATTAATACCTCTCTACAGAAGACGAATTTCATCTTTAAAAAGAATCCCTTGTGAGAATCCTATATCCTCGTCAGATATATCGTATATCATGATGACAAACAAAAAGTCAGTAGATGTTTGGTTTAGTTCAGTTTTATTAAATACAAAAACAAATGAACAAAATAAGTGTCGACCCCCGCAAAGCTCCATGGTCCGTTACATAGGGGTGAATAAGGCGTTTTCTTTGTTCGGTTGAATTGCCGTTTCATTCGTCGTTCCTGAAACAACGAACTGAGGCGGAAAGTCAGTTTCGACATCTCGGTTCGGTAATTATGCACGAATTTTCAAACTTCGCGAAACAACAAATTAAATTCTAAACTTAAAACGCCTGTTATGCTAAAATCCATTTTCGGACTTTGCTGTTGCTGCTTTCGCAAATATTAAGTTAGTTCGACTTTATACAACGTGCCGAAGAAAATGATAATATGAAAAAAATATAACGACGTTTTTCGTACCGACAACGACGAAAACGAACGCGGATAATGCCCCAGTATGATAGGTAGGGTCGAAAGACAACTGAGTTTACAATTACAGTTCGGTTTAATTTATCCATAAATATCTTTTAAAGTAGTGCTGGACATGTCATTACATTTAAAAAGAGCAATCAAGGGATATATTTACAAATGAGACCTATGATTTATATATACAGTTCACGGTTTAAATTTCACAGTTTCACGATTGGTCGGTCACAAGGGCCAGTCATTGCTATCGTTTTGGCTTGTTCTCACCATTATAAGCTCCCTCTCTAATCGACCAACTTACTGGCTGGTAGTTAACTTAGTTGCGTTTTATTTGAAGTTCATAGTACAGCGGGATCGGATGGCGAACTGTAAGTAGCCGTTATATTCCTGGTGGACTACGGCAGAAGGTACGCTGAACTGTTCCCTGCCTCTCCCAGCGTACAAACTAGTGGGTCCGCTGGCACTCAGTGGGCGGCCCGCTGGCAAATAAAACGACAACGAACAGTCCGCTGTACTATTGAACTTCAAACAAAACGCGGCTCTGGTCAGTTCCAGCTCGAGCGTCCTTCGTTGCGTAATGAAATTAGGTTTGTCTATGTAGTCCCTGGTATGGTGCGAAAAAAAGCCAAATACTTTTAGGCTAATAGATATTTTTGTATTCATGAATGTCTTTTTACTAGTCGGACCCATGATAATATTTTGATGTTTATTTATTAAGAGTACAGTTTGTTCATTGTGCGGTGCTTTTGAATTGAATGACTTGAGTAATTTGTTCTCCAGGGGTTTTCATATCTTACTGAGTCTTATCTTTCAATACGGATATAATTTTCTGTTGTTTTTAATATTGTTTTTGTTCTGGCGACACAGGGTTTGAAAGGCGAAACTGATCTCCGCGAAGACCTTTCCTGATTGGCGTTCTAGGGCGCAGTTCTCCATATCCAGTGCCGAATATTGATGTCGGTAAACTAGTGCTTCTTAGACCTTCAGCTGTACTTTAAGACCAAATTGTGGAACTTAATATTCGGAGCCTGCCATGTTTTGCGCTGGGAATGGGTCCACGGTGTAAACTTTGGAGACAGAATATTAGAAAAAAAAATAGATGGAATACCCAGTTCTGTTGGACAGAAAAATTACCGATGAATGCCACCAGGCGGTAATGAGTGGCGCTTTGTTAAAGGATAGATTGTAAAGGGCTTTTAGGCGTTTTTTAGCGGTTCTTTTGTTTATCAACAGTGTTGACCAACAAACTACCGTTGACCGTCAAAACGTCCCTGTTGATCAACATAGGTGAATCTTCGCCAGAACGCTCTGTTTGAAAAATCTGGCTGATTGCTCCACAAATTGGCCAACAGACTTGATCAACAGCACTTTCAGTTGGTGGTCCTTTTGACCAACAATGTTGGCCACAGAGGTTTCTGTTGGTCGCTAGAACGCGCTGTTGATCAACATTGGCTCATTGTTACCGCTAAAAAACGCCTTTTGTGGACGAAGTTATGAAGCACTTGTTAATATAAGTCGCGTTTTTTGTCCCATTTCTACCAAGGCATTGGTTCGTTCGCCCGTTTTTTGCACCAAGTGCTTACTCCTCACTGTTCTTTTGACCGTTTGCAACTCCGAGGTGAGTTGACCAATCTGCTCAGGAGAATGGCGCCAGACTCGTCCTTACCAGAAAACGGCCAAATTAGCAGAAAGGACTGAGGACTTGGGAGAGGCCTTCGATCTCTTTTGGCAAAAAACGCGACTATAGTTTTACCCACTCAGTGAAATAAAGAAATACAAGTTTTATGGGACCTTACCTTACCTCACCTTATGGGCCCTAGATTTACCTTATGGACCCTTGATAGGGCTAATTTATATCTGATCTGCTCATCATGCAGGATTCATTAGGTTTCCGATGAAAATTGATCGGAAACCTTTTAAAAAATCTTTAAGGTCAAAATCTGGAATCCGACGTGGGGAAGGAATGGAAATAGTGGGCAAAATTCTAAAATCTAGGAAAGGTGAACGGGAAGATCTCGATGATAATGGGGTTTCTCACTATTCACACTGTAAAAGTTTCTCCGAGTAAGGGTTAAAGTTAACTGCAGTATTTACCGGGATTAATCTTATCTCTATACTGGGATAAGGTTAATCCGAATTAGAGATAATCTTATCTGAGTAGAGACAAGATTAATCCCAGTGGCAGATACTACAAGATTTCGTTTTTTACAGTGCATACACATTAGAATAAGGAGTGGTCTATGGCATAAAGAGTTTCCTTTACTCAACTAAATAAAATGAATGATAACGATATTGGTAGAGCTATTGCTAACGTTTAAATCCCAGTACATCAAAGTTAAACACTTGCGTATGTTTGCTGGCTGTGTGGACAGCCGTGTTTTCGCTAAGTATAGGTACGGATGTTGATTAATAATAATAACATAATTGCAGCGAAAAGGTTTTCGCCTCTACAAATTTCTCATGACACTATGCACACTAAATTGAACGTCAGCCAGGTGACTGTCCACATCTGCTTAAAACTGATTAATATTTTAATATTAATCAGAGTAATGGTAAGAATTTAGCAGGATTTGTTAGTTTCTGATGAAATTCGGAACAAAAATCGGGCATACTTTTAGGTCAGATCCTGAAGTCTAGACATGTTTAGAGCTAGACCAGAATCGGAACAAGGTGAGAAAGGTTTAGTAATTTCTGATGAAAGTTGGTCGAAAAACTGGGGACAAAAAGCCAAAGCTCGAAGGTTAGGTCAGATCGCTATATGTTTGATCTTCTTTTTTAGCGTAATGCTCTGTGAGCACTGTGTGGTACTTAGTGTTATTTTTTTTCCGTATATTTGGGAGTGGGAATTTCTATGCCGAATTCCCCAACTTACATTCTGTTTAAGATATTTCGTTGTTCTGGAGCGCATGATGCGAGTTGAATGAATTTGTAGTTTTCGGAACGAAAAAAATAAAACGATTTGAAGCTTTAGGTTTCGGAATTTCCAGCCCCCCCCCCCCCACACACACACACAGAAACACGCACTTTTAGAAGTTTGATAACAGGTAATACATTTTTGTACATGCCTGTGTTAAACATAGTTCATTATGAGAACATGAACCTGTAATGACCCTCTTAAAAGTCATATTTCGCGAAATTTAAAATAGTCATAACAGATAACATAGTATCCTTCTTTTCCCTTCGCACTGTTTATGTTCCAGTAGATATTCTTTCAACTTTAACTCCAACCAGTTTTCAGAGAAGTTCACAAAATCGGATATTTAAGGAAGAATCTTTAATTGTTTTTCCACAAGTTCATTTTCCAGCTTGAGCCTAAAGAGGACCCTTGCCAAGAAAGGCCGAAATCTAGCTCTAAAAAAATGTAGCTGACTTATCCATTTTGTATCGTCAAATATGTTCCAGCATTTAGTAACGAACTGCCCACAGCAGCTGTTTTAAGCATTCGTCCAGACCCTGCTACTTCTAGCAAATACAGGAAAAACTACTCTGTAAGACCAAGTCCAAAACACGCCTGTGAACCTCGGGAAGAACGAGAAACGTCGCCCAAACGACGACTAAAACGAGGGGTTGCTCACTCCCAAAATGGTTGTACAGTGCTGCCCGGTGCCCAGCCGGTGCTCACTCCCAAAATGGTTGTACAGTGGTGCCCAGCGAGTGAGCAACCCCTCGGACTCAAATTCTCTCTCAACCATTCAATAGCGGTCGTTGAGGACAGCTCTGGTGACACTTCAGGCTCGTCCTCTAGGCAGGGCCGTCACTACTAGGGGGGAGGGGGACGCCCCCCCCCCCAATGTTGTCGGCCAGTCGGTAAAAAATAGCCAAGTCGGCGCGAAGCGCCGCTATTTTTCCTTAAAAACAATCGTTTTTTTTCTTGGAAACAAGTCGATTTTTCTTAAAGACAGTTGGTTTTCGTAAAAATAGTCGGTTTTTATGGCACTTGCCCTTCGGCCAAGTGCCATATAGCGATCGCAATTTCTGTCCGTCCGTCGGTCGGTCTGTCGGTCCGGGTTTTGCTAGTTCGGGTACTTCCAGATAAGCTAGGACGATGAAACTTGGCAGGCATATCAGGGACCGGACCAGATTAAATTAGAAATAGTCGCTTCCCCGATCCGACCACCTGAGGGGGAGTGGAGGGAAGGGGAATCCGGAAAAAATAGGAAAAATGACTTATTTTTAACTTACGAACGGGTGATCGGATCTTAATGAAACTTGATATATGGAAGGACCACTTGTCTCAGACCTTCCATTTTAAATCCAGACCGGATCCGGTGACATGGGGGGTAGTTGGAGGGGGAAACCGGAAATCTTGAAAATCGCTTAGAGTGGAGAGATCTGATGAAAGTTGGTGGAAAGAACAAGCACAAGTCCTAGATACGGGATTGCCATAACCGGACCGGATCCGCTCACTTTGGGGGAGTTGGGGGGGGGGATCCGGATTTCTAGTGAAACCCGCAAGTTCGGTGCTTCCTGATGTGCTAGGACGATGAAAATTGGCAGGCATGTCAGGGACACGAACAGATTGACTTGATGATAGCCGTTTCCCCAATCCGACCATCCGGGCGGGGGGGCTAGAGGGAGGGGAATCCGGAAAAATGAGGTATTTTTAACTTACGAACAGGTGATCGGATCTTAATGAAACTTGATATACAGAAGTACCTCGTGTCTCAGGCCTCCCATTTTAAATACAGACCGGATCCGGAGACATGGGGGGTAGTTGGAGGGGTAAACCGGAAATCTTGAAGATCGCTTAGAGTGGAGAGATCTGGATGAAAGTTGGTGGAAAGAACAAGCACAAGTCCTAGATACGGGATTGACATAACTGGACCGGATCCGCTCACTTTGGGGGAGTTAGGGGGGATCCGGATTTCTAGTGATCCCGCGAATTCGGTGCTTCCTGATGTGCTAGGACGATGAAAATTGGCAGGCGTGTCAGGGACCCGAACAGATTGACTTGATAATAGTCGTTTCCCGGATCCGACCATCCTGGGGGGGGCTGGAGGGAGGGGAATCCGGAAAATTGAGGTATTTTTATCTTACGAACGGGTGATCGGATCTTATTGAAACTTGATATATAGAAGTACCTTGTGTCTCAGACATCCCAGTTTAAATCCGGACCGGATCCGGTGACATGGGGGGAACCGGAAATCTTGGGAAACGCTTTGAGTAGAGAGATCGGGATGAAAGTTGGTGGAAAGAACAAGCACAAGCCCTAGATACGTGATTGACATAACCGGACCGGATCCGTTCACAGTGGGGGGGGGGGATCCGAATTTCTAGTGATCCCGCGAGTTCGGTACTTCCTGATGCGCTAAGACGATGAAACTTGGCAGGCGTGTATGGGACCCGAACAGGTTGACTTGAGAATAGTCGTTTCCCGGATCTGACCATCTGGGGGGTGGGGGTGGAGAGGGGGTAATCCGAAAAGTGAGGTATTTTTAACTTGCGAACGGGTGATCGGATCTTGATGAAACTTGACGTATAGAAAGATCTCGTGTCTCAGACGCCCCATTTTAAATCCGAACCGGATCCGGTGATATTGGGGTGAGTCGGACGGGGGAACCGGAAATCTTGGGAAACGCTTAGAGTGGAGGGTTTGGGATGAAAGTTGGTGGGAAGAGCAAGTGAATAGCATAACCGAAATGGATCCGGTCACTGTGGGGGAGTTGGAGGGGATCCGAGTTTGTAGTAATCCCACGTGTTCGGTACTTCCTGATGTGCAAGGACTATGAACTTGGCATGCTTGTCAGGTACCCGAAATATTGACTTGAGAATGTCGTTTCCCCGATCCGACCGTCGAGGGGGAGTGTACAAAAGGGGAATCCGGAATCCAGTGGCAAGCTCAGCTATTGAACGGGTTATCGGATTTAACCGAAACTTGATATTTAGAAAGGTCTCGTGCCTCAGACATCACATTTTTAATCCGGACCAGATCCGGTGACATTGGGAGGAGTTGGAGGGGCGAACCGGAAATCTTTGTAATCGCTTAGAGTGGAGGGATCGGGATGAAACTTGGTGGGAAGAACAAGCATAAGTTCTAAATATGTCATCTAGAGCTTTCAGATTGAATGAACCTAGATATCCTAATTCTAGGTCCGAACCGCATTTTTGAATGGCGGGGCGTTTATTGTGAAGTTCTCTTCTACTTTCTCGTACCACTACTCGTAACAAGTGCCATGTGAGCTCGTAGCTCTTGTTCGTAAAAATAGTCGATTTTTCTTAAAATTAGCCGATTTTTTGTCAACAGTCGTTTTTATCTGCAAAACCAGTCGGTAAAAATGACCAGCCAGTCGGTAAATACCTTGCCCCCCCCCCAAACATTTTGGCTAGTAACGCCTCTGCCTCTAGGTACACGGCGATTCTTCGTCGGCACGGAGAGTTCGTCATCAACAGTCGATCAAAATGGTCAGGAGCATGCATCGGAAATAGCGAAACAAAGCAAGTGTGAAAATCTGTGACTTGTCATTAGGGGGGGGGTTCTAGCACTTGCAACGTCTAGAACACCCTATTCTGTTCTATTCTAAACTATTCTAGCACTTGCAACGTCTAGAACACCCCCACACAAGATGAAGCCACGACTCGATCCGACCGCTGCGTCATCTAGTGGTATCCAGGATCATCTAACAAAATGTTTTTATTTTAGCACGCATATGGAAAATGTGTAGAAAAATTAAACTGATTATTTGCGTTATCGATTTATTTTAGTATTTTGTTTTCTGTCTTTTCTTGTTAATTCCCGCAAGTCCAAAGAAGGAAGGATGTAAACTAGATCACAATAAACAAACGCCGTAAATTATACTAAATCCGTTATGGTGATTTCTTGAAGTTTCTGAAACTGAGCTAAATAATATTCAGCTTCCGATACCAAACAAGACCAAAGGTTTCGATGGGATCCCAAAAATTTAATATTTGATCCAGACAACTAGGTCTTGTCTTCGCGAGATCCAGTCTTCGCCAGGCTAATCATCTGAGAAAACCAAGTTCAGATATACCTGTATAAGCCATATCTATTCTGACCATACTGATCGAAACTTTCTGCTTTACTTCTGCCAAATTTCCGGATTCGGCCGAAGCGAACTACTTGTCCAGCAAAAAAAAAAGAAAGTTCAGAAACGAATTCAGCGTATCTCCTTATCCCTAGAAAGAACATCTGACCAGCTTCAAATAAAACTTTAACTTACAAAAAAAAAATCCGGTTTCAACCGGATTCCGGATGAACTATATGTCCGGGTAAAAAATTATTGTCATATTCAGATTCAGCGTCTCTTCTTACCCTCAAATCTGTCATCTAATCAACTTAAAATAAAACTTTTGCTTTTAACAAATTCTGCGGTTTTGGCCGGATTCCGGGTGAACTACTTGTCCGACGAGAAAATGGTTTTCACCATCGTGTTCAGCATGTCTTCTTACCCATAAATCGAACATCTAATCAACTTCAAACAAAACTTTTGCTTTTAACAAATTTTCCGGTTCTGGCCGGATTCCGGGCGAACTACTTGTCCGGCGTTATAAACTTTCCGGTTTTGGCCGGATTCCGGGCGAACTACTTGTCTGGCGAGAAAATGGTTTTCACCGTCGTATTCAGCATGTCTTCTTACCCCATAATCGACTATCACATTAGCTGTTTCAAAATATTTTTTTTGCCCCTTAATTTAAACCCCCTTCCCCATCCCTAAATGTAGGGCTACAGCACGGGCTACAGAGCCCATCTACGAACTCGACCTTACTCTTGACCCAAAGAATCCTCACACCAAGCTTCAGCAAAATATCTCATTCCCTTCGAGAGTTATCGTGCTGACAGACGGACGGACGGACAACTTTTGCGATGTCATAGGTCAACAGTGTGTTCGTAAAAATCCGACCCATCGAAAAATGATGGTGTCTTCCACCTTCTCGGCCCACATGAATCAAAGACTTTAAATTTAGACGCTGCCACATTGGATGGGTCTTCCCGGAGACTGGGCAAACTATGTGGCCCCGTGATGTTGCAGATGGAAAGTACCGTATGAAACCGGGTCTCCGGGTGTAGGCTCTAAGAATACTCCATATGACTAAGTCCAAAACACGCCAGTGATCCTCAGGAAGAAGGAGTAAATGTCTCCGTAATGACTCAAACTCAACGACTCAAATCCTGTGTCAAGCAACCACGGCGATCTTTGGGAGCAGCTGTGATGGCACTTCTGCCTTTCTTCCTCTAGATACCCGGAGAGGACGGAGATTTTGCATCGGCAAGGAGAGATAGGGGACGTTTTCGCGTGGATGGCTCTGGTCCTGTTGACCTCCAGTCGAGCATAGTCATCAGGTGTATTGATGGGAGCGATAACGGAAGTATGTTGCATTGGCTCTATAGGTACGACGGGTCCTTTAACACAAGGATGCGCAAACATTTGCTAAATGTTACCAAACTTCTGGCACTGCAGGGCGTTAGCTGTGTAACACTGTAGCTTAGGCCACAGTTCATCACTATCCACTTTTCTTTTCTTCAGGTTTTCGTTTCCGGTCCTAATTACCTCGTTGCAGTGCGGAGAGACGATCAGGGACGAAGTAAAAGGTCGAATCGAGGACTGGAACACCTGCCAGGATTTTCAGGACCATTATCAGTTGCATACGGAAAAGTTGATATTTTGGGCGTGTTACACCCTACTTGCCGTATAGTTACTACCCATGACGTCACGAATTTTGGCATTCTGCGTCAAGGCTGGAACGTTTTTTAAATTTTCGGTAAAACTTCACTCCACGGGGTAATCCAGCCAATCACGTTACAGAGAGCCGTAGTTACTACGCTTACCACGCTCCCGAGCATGGTAAGCAAATAGTTACTATTTCGAGAAGGTTGGAACGGCCAGCGTGTAATTTTTCGTGAGGCTGGAACGGAAATAGTAACTAATAGTTACTATTGGTAGAGGGGTGGAACACGCTCTTTACCAGCTTCATGATGAAGGTGAAGAACATCCGGCCGGGAAAACCTAATCGTCTCTTCGCAGCACAAATCACAACTTTTACAGAAGATATTGATGATGATGACCAGAGACATATCCAGGGTGGGGGGTTAGGGGGTTCGCCCCCCCCCCCCCACAACCATAAAAAAATAATCGTTTATTGTAGGCTTCAGCCCCTGATTTATATTTTTATCATACTATTTGGGATGGATTAGATCCGACCCGCGGATAGAGGAGGGTTTTCGCGAGATCTCGGAATCACTTTCCAGCGAGCGAAGCGCATCGCGGAAACTGTGGGAAAAAGATTCCTGGAATAACTTTCCACTTTCCCGCTGGACTGGTCGCGAAAACGCATGGAAAGCTGATATCGCCGGGAAAATGTTGAATTACAAACTTTTTAGAATAATTATGGCTCACTTAACGTTTTTTTTTTAATTCTCATTACATTCCATCGAAGTCACCTTAATAACGCTTACCATTTTTTTTTTTTTTAGTAATACACTGTTTTTTCCATACGTTTGAAACTCCCTCGAACATTCAACTTTCCGCGGAGCTTTCCATTAACCTCGTGGAATCACTTTTCGGAAAAGCTGCTTCGGTTTCCAACGCGCGAAAACCGGTGTGGAAAGTTCGGCAACTTTCCGAAGTAGCGCGAAAACCACTGGAAAAGGATTCCGACTTTGCTTTCCAGCTCGCGAAAACCCTCCTTAGATCCCCCCCGAAATAAATTCCGGACGTGCTGATGACGATCTTAACCGTTTTCCGGAGCGTTAAGACGCGAAACATGTGTCAAGGAAACGGGGACTGTGAGCTAAGAGGTTATGTCGCGAATCCGTTCTTTTGTACTATACAATAGATATTTACAAATCACTATATACAGTTGTAACTTTGCATTTAGCCCAAGCTGACTGCGGCTGACATGTAGTCCATATTTAGGAGAGAAATTCGCACCCGACTGCGAAAATCGGACTAAAGCTAGGTGCCCACAGAAAGCGAATTCCCGTTCTCTAGGCGAATTCGGCATCGCGAGCGGAAGAAATCCAAGTCGTCGGGCCACACAATTCGCACCGCGCCGTTTCAGCTCCAAGTCGAATTTTATTCGCGTCGCGTCTCAATTGGTACGCGGAAAAGACTCGCGTTCTGTGATCACCAAGCTTAAAGGCGTATTCTCGCCGTTCCCCGAGGACTCCACTTGAGGAGTCCCCGCGTTTTTGTTTGTCCCGGGGCACTCACTCCTCGTATTCTCACGAGTCCCCATGGACGGGGAATGCTCCGATTATCATTACCATCATCAAAAAGGACTCCCTTTCAGATTCGGAGGGGAATCAATTTTTGCTGGTGTTGGTACAATGTAAAATCAATTAAAAACAATCAAAATAAGCAAAAGCAAAATAAAGTGGATCCAGACTAATTGCGTCAGCTGCATGTTTCTTTTCAAACAAATTCCGTTTTGGAAGCATTCCCCGTGTTCTCGTTGTTTCCATACGCCGAGTCCGCGTGGAGTGACTCCCTCTATTCTCGCCGTTCCCTTCGATTCCCCGAGGAGTCCTCGGGGAAAGGCGAGAATACGCCTTGAGTATGCACGTACCTTCCTCCGTTTAGCGCCTTCATAAATGTAAAGTAGGAAAGTTATCTGTTACATGGTGTTTCATAATACTGACCGACTGTGAGGAACGACAAATATAAGGCTCTAACATTTGTGGTTAAGTCAATATAGAGAATGATCAACTAAGCTCTGTAGAATTTTTCTCGCTCGCAAAGGAAAATGATCCAGGTGCTCACACTGTACAAAAATATCTTGCAGGATTTGCTAATGGGGTTAATCTTAGTTGCGTTTTTGCAGATACCATGGTATCTGTTACCACGTTAACTGGATCTGCAATTCGTCGTTTTTTGCAGTTACCGTGGTATCTGATATAGCCTACGGTTGCACTGCAAAAACGACTATTGCCGAAAGTGCACTTTTCGAAGTCATCCCAAAAGAAAAACTGATATCCAGTCACACCACTAAGTGCCAAGCTTCTTTCCTACCAATTTGACAAAAACTGATGAAAGTGAGATGACTTTCTTAGATACCACGATCAGTTACCACGGTCGGACCGTGGTATCTGAATATCAGATTCCACGGTAACGGGCCAAATACCACGACAACTGCAAAAACGCCTTTTGACCGTGGAATCAGATACCACGATAACTGCGAAAAATACTTTAGACCGTATATCAGATACTATGGTATCTGCAAAAACGCAACTCTTGTCTCTATTGAGATAAGATTATCTCTATTTCGGATTAATCTTATCCAGTAGAGATAAGATTCCAGTAGCAAATACTGCAGTTAACTTTAATCCTTACTCGGAGAAACTTTTTACAGTCTAGTCGACTTCGCTAAACGGATTGAAAAATGGCTATACACTGTCAGAAGTTCCACAGCAGATAACACAAGGATGCGCGGTTTCAACAGACAGCACTTGGGATGCAATCTGTTGCGATTTAAAAACGTTATGAACTAAATGTTATGCATAACAAGCATTGTCAGGAAGACCCGAGAAACCGCCGAAAAAGCATCTGCTAACTTTTTTGTTTGCCCACGTGACATTGGAAAGGTCAGCAGGTGCTTTTTCGGCTCTTCTTGGCAATGCTTTTTATGCATAACGTTTTAAAAATCACAACAGATTACATCCCAAGTGTTGTATGTTCAAGCTGAGCATCCTTGTGTTATTTGTTATAAAACTTCTGACTCCGTAACAGCAGAGATTTGTTTCAGCGATATTTTGACCCTTCTTTTCGGTTGTGGCATATGAGGATTCGTTTCGTCTAGGTACAGCCTAAAGAGGACCCTAGCTTGCCAAGAAGGGCCAATTTATCGCTTGAAGCATTTCTCAACTGACTTATCCGCTTAGCGCGGTAAAATATGGTTTTCTTCGCAAAATGAAATCCGACACCCCACTCGTACAGAAACATTTTCCAATGGGAAATCTTGAATTACGTATATTGCTAGGCATGTGGAGGGAGGTGTACTGGATCGTGTCAGGGTAGGTTGGGCAGTAACTCTCGACGACACTGTCAGAAGTTTCATAACCTCACAAGGGTGCGCAATTTCAATAGATAACGTAACACACCACCTGTTAATGTTATAAGCCATTAAGTGTCTCGATTTGTACAACACTAAACATGGGGTGCAGTGTTCCATTTAACGAAACAATAAAACATAAAATATTATAACAGAATATTTCTGTTATAACACTGTAGTTAACATTCAAAGTGCTGTAAGTTTAAATTACACATCCTTGTGTTATGTTATCAAACTTCTGACAGTGGTATCTCACATTTATAGAAGTTCCCTGGCTCATACAAAAAAAGGACACTAGGCTAACCTATAGCAAACATCACTGGTTTGTCACACCGGAGCTATTACCGCGCACTTCTTATGCTTGCAAAGAAATGGCCAGTTTTCACTTCACTTTTATCACAATTACGTATTTCGGCATTCTCTTTTCCATTATTCGTCTTTATCATGACTACTGTTCTGTTCACAGGTAATATAAGGCGATTCTAGCGGATTCGCTTTCCGGAAAGCAAAGCGATTGTTTTCTTGAATTCTTGAAAATTGCTACACAATTCCAAGATCAATTCCCATTCCCGTCACGGATCGACTCTCCCAAATAATCGGAGCGCCAAAAACGCTCTGGACACTGAAGCGAGTCTTTAAAACTAGCGGAGCTTTCCAGTCGGCTAGAAGCCAGTGATCCAAGGGAAGAAACGAGAAACGTCACCCAAATAAATCCTTAAATTTTACTCAAATCCTGTGTAAACCAATCAACAACATTTGCTGTAGTGAAGTTAATAAGGGAACGTGGCGGTAATGTCACGTCCGTCCCCGTTATTGTTCTGCATTCACTGCAAAATGGCAGAATTGTTAATCAGGTCCGGAGGTCAGGTCTGTCCCTGTTGCGGTCCGGATTCATTATACTTCCTTCGAAATCCCATTCTGCCACGAGTCATTGAGGACAGGGTGGACAAAGAAATCGGAACCGGTAACCAGGCTCCGTAACGGTAGTGTCACGTTTGTTCCCGTTACCGTCACATGAGGATAGTAAACAGTATGTGAAAAGTAACGTTTTGCTGCTTCGGCTGCGGCGTTTAGTTGAGGCGCGGAGGCAGAGCGGCTCAAGGCGTTCGACGGAGTTTCCCGCAGACATGTGAAGCCTCGATTACAACAGACGCATTCTTCGATTGGACTCTTAAGGGAGGTGATGAGTTTCTGAAAAAAAAATAAGTTCAAACTCGCTCACACGAGGCTTAGTGTCGCTTAGCCATTTAGGTTAAGACCGAGATTTCCAATAGTGAGCTCTGTTCCCATGGATCTTAGAGTCTTAGTACATAAAGGTTGAACACTGCTCAACTCATCACCAAGTCGGAGGTCCGGCCAATCAGAAGGCAGCGGCTTAAAGGAACAGAAAACTTGACTCGGGGAGGTAGCTGGCATATCAAGAATGTACCCTGAGTCGATATTGAGAGTAAGAAAAATTCTCGTTACGACCATTGCAGTTTCCAGGCAGTTTCCGACAATTCGACTTTTGAGTTAGTAGAAAAAAAGCAAAAGGTTTGTGTGCCGGGAGTAGGAATCAAACGCACGACCTCTTGACTATTATCCGGGTGTGTTAGTCAACACGGCCGAAGGCGAACTTTTACAGTGCATAAGTGTATAAATACAGTGCATAAGGGGCAAGGACCTGCCAACTAGCTTTGGGAACACTAAGGAGGGGGTTCGAGATAACAAAGAAGGGCGGGTCCTGCGGCAATAAGTCACTGTATATTTATCTAAGCACCCCAGGTCGGTTTGATGGTCGAAAGTTGCGTAGTCAAGTTTTCTGTGCCTTTAAATCCAGCCAATCAGACGGAAAGTAATAGCGTATCCTAGCCTATTGTTTTTAGACGTTTTTAATACCGTTTTTTTAGCGGGTTTTAGACGTTCCTCTCTCAATCTGTTTACAAAATCTGGAGATGGATAATCCATCTCCCGTTTTCAATTTGTTAAGAACAACCAATGAGAGAGGAGCGTCCTAAACGTCTTAAAACCGGTCTTACGAACGTCTAAAAAACAAGTTACGAACAGGTGTGTCCGTAGTGGGGCCCGGCCATAACCTTGCATAGTGCGGGAAGAACATCACCATTAAAACAACATCACATTTCTTCCCTCCATTGCATACAGGTTTTTTAGAGGAGACCTGATTGAAACATTCAAATTAATGAATGGAAGTTATGACAATTCAGAAGTGAATGATTTAGTAAGATTCAGCATTAACCGTCATCATCGGGGGCACGCGTACAAGCCTGCAAAATCAAGATTCCGCAAGGACGTTTTTAAGTGGGGTTTTGGTAACAGAATCATTGATCCTTAGAACAGCCTTACCGAAGATGCGGTTAATGCTGAATCGATCAATAGTTTCAAGTGCATTGTTGATGGGATTTTTAACTCCGATCAGTTCGACTACTCAAATTTCTTAGATTTATTTAGAGGCGAAAGCCTTTTCTCTTGCTTTGTATTACTATTATTATTATTATTAAAATATTGCCATTGCAAGGCTCTGCGGAATAGAAAGTACGAGTTCGTGGAGACGGAAGAAAAACTCATCAAGCACGAAAGAACGAAGATTTGAACGACAAACGGACTGCTCCGCCGATTAGAGAAAGATAATTTACCTCTTTCAGGGTTGTACCCTCTGAGTTTAGGAAAACCCAGAATGCAGCAGCAGGTACGGGTAGAAGAACCAGGATGACCAAAATCCATCCAGCGAAGATATAACTACCTTCTTTTTCAGACATGATGTCAAAGTCACCCGAGTAGTCGATACACGAAAAGATAACGCCAAGCTGTAAAGAAATTTAACGGAATTAGTGCGTATAGGCTAACATTTAAATTTTTCGCAGAGAGGCTATCAAAGGACACGTCTTGTCAGATGTAAAGTGTTATTCGTCTTGGTAGGAGGGTGGAGAATCCTGCAGGGAGGAGGGGGGGGATATAGGAAAAGTTCAGCCGTCAGGGAAGGAGGTGGGGTCCCTCCTGGCTTCAACTGTACGTATAGTCTGAATCATGTATGCTATCTTTGACAAATTCCGAGGTATTTAAACTATAGTGTTGATTTATTTTATATTTACAAAACTATATTATTATGTTTATTATTGAGTTAAATAGTGTTAATATGGACGACAACCACAAATCGGCTTTGACCGTTGTATGGGTTTTGAGAATAACTTAACTGAAAGCTGAACTGAACTGCAGGTCAGGAGCACAATTACAAGTAAGCAGGGACCCATAGATCTCCTGTAATGACTCGCCATTCAGGGGGCTTGTCATTTCCTATGCTTCTACGTTGCTATGTTGCCCGAGCCTCACCTAGTTTCCAAAAGTTCCACTAGGGGCGAATCTGCGTTCTTGCTCAGATAGAGCCAATCCCGGGCCTCTTTGGACGTGAGACCAAAGAGATTCCTCCCTCAAGGCAATATTTTATCCCCGTGGGTATTTCTCGAACTATCTGACGCTCGGTCAAGAGCTCATCAGAAATCTCTTATTGACAAGCCCCCTGAATGGCGAGTCATTACAGGAAACTTATTGGTCCCTGAAGTAAGTAAGTAAGACAGGAAAAGTTGCGTGCGCACCATTCGTCCTAATTTCCGAGTTAGTCTCAGCAGATTTCTGCTTAAGATGAGAGGGAACGATGTCAGGACCCTGAAGTTCGGTTCCGTTTACTGTCTCCCTCGAACCATGTGCGGACACTAATACCCGAAACCCCGCCCAGAATTCGGTTCTTCATTCTGATACTCAAGGCGTATTCCGTTCACAATAAAGCTAAGTGCACACACAGGCCGATGAGACTTCACAGGCGAAAATTATCATGCGAAATTCGCGTCACTATGGAGAAGCCAACATGTGACACGTCAAAACTCCGGAGTGAAAGAGGAAATTCGCACCCGACTGCGAAAATCGCAATGCGTGTGCACGTACATTAAAACCAATTTTGCACGTCACGAACGCAAGTAACAGTAACTGCAACGTCACGCTGGTGAAGACAAGAGCTTTGTTCAAATGTACTAGGGAGAGCTATTCTGGTGTCCATAAGGACTCCACACCGAAGTGCCGGACAGTTTTTCACGCAACGTTCAAGAGCAGTCACGGCTTTTGGGCCTTTTGGGTCGTCTCAATCGGGTGTCCGTGGAGGAGGCTGAGCAATGCGACTACAGCCATCCAAACAAGAACAATGTCAATGTTAACATTGAACAATGTCCATTTACTAGACGGACAAAATGATTTTCTGAGATGTGGGTTGCTGTTCGGTAAACCTTAAAAAGACCCCTCTTGTTTATTTTGCCTTTTATATTGTCCGTAGCTCCCTTATGAAATAATATGCTCATCTCCGACTTTCGTCATTGTTTCGTTTTATACTTATGAATTCTTAGCGCTTTTTTGGCTTAGCACAGTTTTGCCAGTCATGCAATGCAACTTCGCTGAAAGCTTCAAAGTCCGCCGACAACTCTTTCACATATAAGGAGCGTGTTCCACCCTTCTAACAATAGTAACTATTAGTTAGTATTTTTGTTCCAGCCTCGTGAAAAGTTACTACGCTGACCGTTCCAGCCTTCTCGAAATAGTAACTAATAGCAGGGACCCATAAATTTCCTTTACAGGGGGCTTGTCATTTCCTATGCTTCTATATTGCTATGTTGACCGATCCAAATCTAGTTTCCAAAAATCCCCACTTGAGTCGAATCGGCATTCTTGTTTGCCTTATTGGACGTGCGCGCCAAAGAGACTCCTCCCTCAAGGCGCCAGCAGCCAATCCCAAATTCTGTCTATCTGGCCTTTGAAGTGATTGGAACGCGGGTATTTCTCGAACTATCTTCCGACCAGTCAAGAACGCATCAGAAATCTCTTATTGACAAGCCCCCTGTAAAGGAAATTTATGGGTCCCTGCTAATAGTAACTATTTGCTTACTAAGCTCGGGAGCGTCGTAACCGTGGTAACTACGTATCTCTTTGACGTGATTGGCCGGATCAGCCCGTGGCACGATATTTGGCTGAAAATAGAAAAATGCTTTCCAGCCTTGACGCCAAGAAGCCAGAATTCGTGACGTCATGCGTAGTAACTACGGTAACCAGGGTGGAACACACTCAAGGACATAAGACGCTTCAAAGTGTTGCTTTTCATTTTGGAAGACACGGTAGGTCTATCTTCCGTTTTGGACTTCTTTTCTTGTCCTTTGGTTTTCCCACTTTTTTGCGTTCGGTTTTCAAATATTTTGCGTCCACCCGCCCCGTCAGAGAGCGGGAAGGCTAGATCGAGTTGACAAGCGCTAACAAGAAAAGGGCTTATTTCACGTGGCAAGTAATGATATTTTCGAACAACGATATTTCCACGCAAGGCCGTATCCAGGGGGGGTAGGGGGTTCAACCCTCCCCCGGAAACATGCAAAAATACTCGTTTTTTATAGGCTTTCACCTCTGATCTATGTCTTTTTTGTACTTTTCGGTCCGACCTGCGGGCAACCCCCCCCCGAACTAAATTCCTATTTCAGCGCCATCTGATCGTGAAAATATCATTTCTAGTAAGAATTGTGCTTTAAATGATTGCGTCACACTTACCATCGAGCAAAGTGGAATTGCCACCAACCAACATCCTCTATTCATTGCGGATGCATTTTTGCGAGTCATTTCTCGAAGGTTTCGTGAAACCCGATTCTTTCCGTATATCCACGAGCAAACAGTCACTTCAAGAAGAAGAAGAACAAATACGACATTCGTTCCGACGTATTTATCAATAAGCAGGACCGACAGCCAGTCACCCTGAAATGAAAGAAAATTATTTTTCGTCTCGTCCACTCGTCTATAAGACCATTAACCGCCGACAATTCTTTCACTGATAAGGAGCGTGTTCCACCCTTCTAACAATAGTAACTATTAGTTACTATTTCGTTCCAGCCTCGTGAAAAGTTACTACTCTGACCGTTCCAGCCTTTTCGAAATAGTAACTAACTGTAACTATTTGCTTACTAAGCTCGGGAGCGTAGTAAGCGTGGTAACTAAGAATCTCTTTGACGTCATTGGCCGGCCGTCATTGGCCCGTGGCACGATATTTTGCTGAAAATCAGTCACTTCAAGAAGATGAAGAAAAAATATGGCATCGTTCCGACGTATTTATCAATAAGCAGCCAAGCAGGACCGACAGCCAGTCACCCTGAAATAAAGAGAACTATTTTTCGTCCCGTCCACTCGTCTACAAGATCATTCGTAAACCGAACCACTTCCGACTACTTCGACCTCGAAGATGCAAAGAACAGGGCTTTCTGAAATGTTAAGGCCAAGCTTCACCTTCCCGACTTCCGGATGTCTGGAGCTTTCGCACAGTCGAGTCAACCCTTGCGGATTTTAATTTTATTATTCTTTAAAATTTCCCAGATGTCTCCTTTAAAAGTCAAATATCTTATGCTTCTCAATCACAACTGTCCATCACTCTCTCCTTTCTTCCTCCATTTGCATATTTACTACGTCTCTTCAATGTCTTGCCTCTATTGCACCTCCCAGATATCCGGAATTTTGCGTGTCCAACACCCCAGACTTCCGACGTTTTTGGCCTGGCTTCAGATCCGTCTGGACGAAAACGGATATCTGGAATCCAGAAGAAAAATCTGGAAGGTGCCGAAGCCTGGCTTTTACACATTTAGCCTACTGTATAGTCCCGCCAAGAAAAGCATAAAATACTCTTAATGACCTTCCTGAAGAATCGCCGTGTGCCCTGCGAAGAGCCAGAAACGCCACCACAACAAACGTTGCTGATTGGTTTACAAATGATGAGTCAATTTTAAAGATTCGTTTGGTTGACGTTTCTCGTTCTTCGCTAGGGTAAATGGCGTGTTTCGGACTTAATCATATAGACTATCGCCGCTGTGCGCGGAAACCAAAAACCATAATGCAACTTACGGAAGAAACGAAGACACAGCTGACGCCGAACAGAAGTATGCACAAGACTAGACTTAATATTTCTCGGTAGCGGAGAACTCTTCTCACCGGGTTGGGTAGTGTTGACTGACAGAAAAGAATCATCACTTCAATAATCACTAGCTAAAACAGAAAGATAAATGATGACAAGCTTACGGAATCATCCAACCTACACTCTCCCACTCATGGTATTTCGGATTCCACCTTCCTCTACCCCCCCCCCCCGGGGACAGACGAATGAAAAGCGACGATTTCCAAGGGAATCTTCAAGTTAGTACCTTTGTTACAGAAGATACTATATAGGCGGAAAGGCAGGGAGCACCTGAGGCACAAAAAAGAGCGATTGTGGTGGTCGGAATATCACCCGTCCATCGAAAGGGGTTACTTGAGCTGCAAGTTTACAGAAAGTACTTAGAGAGGTTTTACTTTCCAGTTTTTCGCCATTTTCCGTCACCTTGGTTTTGGTAGTGAATTTCGCAGAAGTGAATCTAACAAGAGCTAGAAGCTCATATGGCACTTGCAAGGCCGGTTCAGAGGATGAAATATAGAATTTGCCTTTTCGTGGGTTTTCTGACCATTTGTGAGCAAAACCCTTTAGATAAGAATGATCACGGACCCTTGGAATTCACGAGAATGTATCGTTTGGTAAAAAGTATTTTATTTTTGATCTTGGCTGTAATGGTGCGCACTTTAAAGGTGCTAGAAATTCATCAGTAAGCAAAGCCCTTGAGACAAAAACGATAATAGGCCCTTGGGGATCATTCAAATATATCGTTTGGTCAAAAGTATTTTTTCCACTTTTCGGTTAAGATGCACACTTTAAGGGTGCTAGAGATAGATTTCTAAGCAAAACCCCTGTGGCACAAATGATCATGGGCCGAAATGTATCGTTTGATCTAAAGTACTTTTTGACTTAGCAGTTAAGATGCACACTTTAAGGGACCTAGAAATTCATTTGTACAGAAAACCCTTGAGGCAAAACTGATCAGATGCATAGTTCGATTAAAAGTATTTTTTGTTTACTCTGCGATTAAGATTAGTATACTTTTAGGAATGGTCGGATTCTGGAAGTGACGACTTGTAAGCCAATCTTGCCCAATCTCTAATTTTCCAGCCAAGTTTCATAGTCCTAGAACATCTGGAAGTACCTTAACTTGCGATCACCGGAATTCCGGACCCCCCTCTAACTTCTCCCACAGTGTCCGGATCCAATCCGATTACGGAAATGATTTATCCAGAGCATTTGTTTGCTATTCCCACCAACTTCCATCCTGATCTCTCCGCAGGCTAAGCGGGTGACGTATCCCCCCCCACAACAGTTGTCGGATCCAGTCCCGACATGAGAAAAAAAAAATCTTGATCCGGTCATTGCGCGGGGAGTGGGGGGAGGGGGAATCCGGAATAATGAGTTATGTGAAGCTTTGGAACGTGTGGTCGAATTCCAGGAACTTACTACAAAACTGAGGTACTATACAAAGTGTGAGAAATGGGTTTTCTGTCTCACCTGCGTATTCAGCCCCGTACAGACGACAACAAATCCAAAAACGATGGCACCAAGCTGGGGTAGAGGTAGATTGTCGATGGCGTAAACAAATACTTCAAATACTAAGCCAGGTCCTACCGGAGAAAAACAAAATTAAAAAAAAAATTTATTGACAGATGTTCAATGGGTTAACGGAATAAATTACCAACCATACCCTAATAATTTTTTTATTTAGTGTTCTGTTCTATATAAACTATTATTTATAACAAATTTTCGAAGATTTAGTATACATATTTAGGCTAGAGCTTTTATGTGTTGATAAGCCGCTCAAGCTGGAAAATGAACTAGGAAGTTCATTTTCCAGCTTGAGCCTGAAGAGGACCCTTGCCAAGAAGGGCCGAAATATAGCTACGAAAGCATCTTAGCTGACTTACCCGTTTTATGCATTGTTTGAATCATGTTTCCCGGTCAGCTTGAGCTCCATGAGTATTTATTGGTCACTTTGGGCAGATTAGTCTGGTCCCGGTCTCTTTCTATCTTAGATCACTTCACTGCTTTAAGTTGTATTCAATTATTATTTACTTCTTCTTTAGTAAAATATCTATCTTTCGTAGGCTACTCGAGTGTCCAGAGGTTTGCCTTGAACGGTCTGGGTGAAGGGTTTACCGCGGACAATCAATACACTGTACACGCCCGAGAAAGACTATAATAAGCGTAATCTCACCGTTCCCCACGGACTCCACTTGAGGAGTCGCCGCGTTTTTGTTTGTCCCGGGGACTCACTCCTCGTATTCTCGCGAGTCCCCACGGACGGGGAATGATCCAATTATCATCACCATCATCAAAAAGGACTCCCTTTCAGATTAGGAAGGGAATCACTTTTTGCTCGTGTTGTGCAATGTAAAATTAATTAAAACAACCAGAATAAACAAAACCAAAATAAAGTGGATCCAGACTAATTTCGTCAACTACATATTTTGTTTTCGAACAAAATCCATTCTGGAAGCATTCCCCGTGTTCTCGCTGTTTTCCGTACGCCGAGTCCGCGTGGAGTGACTCCCTTTATTCTTGCCGTTCCCTTTGATTCACCGAGGAGTCCTCGGGGAACGGCGAGAATACGCCTTATACACGCCTCGGCTACCATGCCATCGACCACTGGCAAAAAGGGAGGCGTTGCACCATCTTGCTTCAGCTTACACTTACCATCTAGGGAATAGCCCTTGTGATGCTCTAGCAGACTCGCCGCCGAAGCGAAAACAGTAGTGGCAGAAACGAGAGAGATGAAAGCGCTGACGACCGTCAAAAAGCCGCAACTGTGGACGATTTCAGAAGTAAATCGGCTGCGACAGCCGGCGATAATCACAACACCGTATGTTAATCCAAAAGCGTGAAGACACTGGCTCAATGCGTCGACCCAAACCTGGAAGGACGAATTAAAGACTATGATTGTAACTTACAAACCGCAATTTCGTGCCAAGTTCCTTGTCACATAAAAGATACTAGTACTGCGAAGGGAACGACAGAATCAGAGTTTTCTGCCTTCAAATACTGATACTTTATTGTAAAACGAAACTTTCACAGCATTGGATTGCCGAACTTGTCGTTTTCGTCAGGTACATCATAATTACAAAACATTTAATAAGGCGGTTGTACATAATAAAGCAATAGTAAAAAAAATCAAACAGAATAAAAGCCATAGACAATTAAAACATTAAAGGGGAATATTTGATCAATTGTTTAAAACTTCAACAAAAGATGGTACAAAGCTCTTTCTGTAGCGTTCGGTTCTTGTACAAACCGGGTTAAGAGCCGGAACTTTTTGTGCTACAGCCCGAGGTAGTCGAGGTTTTGGCGGGCAATACGGGGTAGGAAATAGGTGCTCAAAACCTGAGTGGGAACGCAGACTGTTCCCAAAACTAGAACAAAGAGTAAGACTGTACCACCCCCTTACTCCCTTCTTAGGTTTTTTCCGAGACCACAAAAAGTGTTTGTGGCTCGAAAAGGGCGTTTGTGCTGCCGGCCACAAGTGTGTTTCCGCAACCAACAAGATTTGTGTGGCTCGCCTTGTGGCTCGAAGGCGACTAATAACTGTCGAGGTAGTTTTCGATTTTGTGCCTCGATTTTGACGGAAGACTCCAATTTGGCGGTAAACTTATGTCTAAATAATAGAGTTAGTCACTATATCACGTGGATAGACACAAAACTGAGGACCCTTCAAGTCTAGAATGGTAAGGAAGTATGTAAGCTCTAGTTATTGAGATTTTATCTGAATTTTATTTTATTTTCAGACATTTGCCATCAAAAAAAGGACAAAACGGCGTTTCCACAACACACGCTCAGAAGTCTGTGGCACACACATGTGTCACGTAAAAACGCATCTAGTGTTAGGGTAGAAAATTTTGGGAGACGAAAAGTTGAAATAAGATAAGGTTTAATGTACAATTTTTTGACAACTGTGAAATAAACTCCAATTCTCAGATTCAGAAGTTTCTACTTTTGGTCTCGTTACTTGTTGTGGTAAGGGTAGTGCACACAAATACATTTTTGTCAGTCTTTTTTTTTTCATGTGCGAAATCAATGATTGCGCCGAAAATCCTTTCAGGAGTTCGAGCCGCATTGCTCCGATCCTGGTAGTCTTTGCCATTATTTCCAATTGCAGTTTCTTATTGAGCTATGTCACACCAGACTTTATGTTCATTCCACCTATCTTTGTAAAATATGTAATGTTAATGTACCTAGGCAAGATCACTAACCTCATATCCTAGGAGGCGCGGCCATTCGATCGTAAAAAGCTTCCGAACGCCGATCTCAGCGCCTTCTAACGTTACAGATAACGCCATAAACGTTACAATGATGATGATCGGTAGCGTTGCAGTGAAATAATAAGACCGCCCATTTGAGCGGAAAGCGCGCCAAGCAAACATGAAAATGGACGTCCACGTGAAGAGCAACCAACCGTAGAGGACTAGAGGGGCTTCCGCGTCGTCGGTAAGTGAGCTAGAACGAAAAGTAGGCACGTTGATTAGGCCTCGTTTGGAGAGGCGAAAATCTATTTATGATTGACTGATCTGTCATTTTCCATCGATTATTTGAATATAGCGGAGCAACGAAATGATAAATTTTCGTCCGTTCTTCAGGCCTATTTTCGTCAATAAATAATGAGTAATTAGACTATCGTATCTCGGCCCTATTTGGTTAAACTTAAAAAAACCGGATAGAGGCTATCAGGAATCGTGCACCTGAAAGAACCCTGCAACATGGAAAACGTGGACCGTCACATCAGAATTATATAGCGTTCATTACTCTTACCAAGAACAAATAAGCACCAGAACAACCGTCCCCTCTCTCTGTAATACAACCATGTTGAATTGAAAGATCCATATACCCTGCCCGACGCACACGAGCGGAGGGTGAGAGCTACGCGGAACATCACAATTTGTTACCTCTATAAACAACTATATCGGAGTTAAGCCCCGGTTAAGAAAATTTCCAAAGTAAAAGCCGATTGGTTGTCTATCATTGTGACGTCACATGCGACGCACTGCAGTGTTCTTCCTGCACTTTTTCTTCTGATATGCGTAGGGGCGAAAGGGAGGTAGACGGGCATCAACTCGACGCTCGAGCAAGTACCTCTAGCTCAGCTCATTTTTGCCGGGGTATCCATAGTCCCTGCATGGGAGCAAAGACGGAGGTTCTATTGGATTATTTGTTCTTGGTATTACCAAGCTTTTAATACTACAAGAACGGACGTCTACGTGACCAACAACAAAAGGGCGATTCTGGCGATCTCTTGGATTCGCTTTCCGAAAAGCAAAGCGAGAATCCGCCGAGCGCAAGAACAAGCAAAAATTCGTTGCGCCTTTACAACTTCTCGCTGACTTGCCGAAACCACTTTCCACTCGCGAAGTGGATTTGCTTTCCAGGATGTATGGTGTATATGGTGTAATGTGGATGTATCTCACGGTACTCGCGGAAAGTAGCGGAGCGCCAGAACAACTCGGGAAAGCGAAGCGGCTTTTAGCCGAAGTCGCAAGAACAGCCGGCGCAACAGCTGGCGCATAAGCTCGCGGAGCTTTCCAGACCGCCAGAATCGCCCTAAAATAGGGGACTGTGAGCAGGCGCGGCGCGCGATCGTGGCGGGGAAAAGAAGGGAAAGTTGGAGCACGAGAATACAAAGGAGGCCTGACCAGGAAACACATTACTGTTATGTGAGTACCGCTAAAATACAACTCCTCACAGCTGAGCCACCAGCCGAAGCTCCTCCTTAGGGCAAAACTTTTGAGGTCGGGCTTCACTACCCAGACGACCCAGAATCTGGGGTCCGGATTATGTGAAGACGGTCCCAAACAGAAATCAAATCAAATGTCTCTTCAACAGTCCACGTTTCAGCACTTGTCATTTTCTTAGATTTTACCACCACAATACAATAACAGATTTTCCTACCAGATTCCCGGACGCGTCCGGGGTGCTTTCAGACCTGTCTTCACTACCCGGCCACATCGATACCGAAGAAAACCGGAACCCAGAATCCGGGCAAAAATCTGGGCAGTGAAGCCCGACCTTTACGGAGTTTATCTGATAAAGCATGCAAGAGTAGAACTTGTTTAGAACTAGCTCTACTTTGTTTCTGCAATTGCCAGTTAACAATAATAGTCAGAATTATACAATAGTTTGTCAGATTTTTTTTTCTTATCTGCTTTTTACTCCCCAGCATCTGGTGTATCTTGGTCTCAAAATTCTTCTGGTAACTTCAACCCACAATCTGTCACCCGACCAGATTCTGATGAGTCTGCAGTGGTGAGAAATAGCCAGACGTACAATGATGAGTACTGATGCGCTTTGCAGCACTAGGGAGCAGTCGTTGACAAATAACGCAGCTACACTAGAGGTATGCTTAGCCTATGTGAACAGTTACTTTAATGTGAACACTGCAGTTTTGGGATAAATGGTATACTGAAGATCCAAAATACCTGTACAGGTGTTTTCAGCTGCCCTTCTTACCTACTTTGGCTAACTGGTAGTTAGTTTTAGAAACAGCAAGTGCATGAAAATGGGAAAGTCCGAAGTCAACAAACGTTCACATAAGCATACCTCTACTGTACTGCAATTCGCCTTATTCCAGTTCAGCGCACCAAGTGGACTAGTTTCTGTTAGTCCCCTCATTGTCTCACAATCAGCACTTGTGTAGACATAGTAAAAGGCCGGTAAGGTGGTGGGTAGCTTTCACTTTCTACTGCTGAGACATATGCGAAACCTCTATTGCCTGGGAAGCAGATTGCAGATTTTCTACTCATCAACCTGCGGATCTATATTTACCATGTCTACCCCATTGCTGATGGTGAGGCGTAGGAGGATTGACAGAAACTAGTCCGCTTGGAAGCGCTGAACTGGAATATGGCAAATACACTTGATGACTATCTCTCCTTGCCGATGCAAGATCTCCGGCCTCTCCGGGTACCTAGCGGAAGAAAGGCAGAAGTGGTGTCACAGCTGCTCCCAAAGATCGCCATGATTGGTTGAGACAGGATGTGAGTTGTTGAGTTTGAGTCGTTACTGAGACGTTTACACCTTCTTCCTGAGGATCACTGGCGTGTTTTGGACTTAGTCATATGGAGTATTGCAAGAAGGGAGAAAGTACAAATAGAAGTTAGTGAAGAAACAGTTCAGTCCAAAACTGTTGACAACTTCAAAAAAGCAATTGACCGAGACTGGGCAGCGATGGAGTGGAAACTACACTGGGAGGCCAGTGGATCTACTCAACGGAACTAGACAACGCACTTCCACCTCCATCACTCAACCGGCGAATCTACAGGATGTTCACCCAACCTTATTCGCCGGCCAGTGCGATTTAAGGTAATTTAAGGTAAGTTAGTTTTATAAAGATGGGGTTGATTTGTTGCTTCCTGGCATTCTGTGTACTGTAAACCTAACCGTGATTACTCGGGTGAGAGTGTAGAATTAGAAAGAAGGAGAAGTTTGTGTGTTTAAGTTATTTTTATTTGCTTTTCGTGTATCCCTTGAGCTTTAAAAATTCACTGATCCATCTCTATGGTCAACAATCCGACCCTACGGCTCTGCTAGACATTATTTGTAATCGACATTTCTATGGTAAGCTCTGTATTCTAGGACCTCGATACTGGAACCAGGCTCGATGCAGACAACTTCCAAGTTGCCAACAAAAATGCCGGGATATGACAGGGCCGAAGGCTTAGGTGCGTGACAAGGTGTGACTTATGTATTAAAAAAAAAAAACTATAAAACCGAGTTTCTTCTTCTTTATCCCATGTTAAAATTTCTATTCTGTGACGTATATTTTGCTTTTCTTGGCCCAGTCTCAATGTTCATAGTTTAAGCACTACAAAACAGCACGTTGCCAAGAAAATATGAATTTCCCGACACTATTCACTAATCCTCAGGAACTTGCATCATGATGACGACTATGAGCCATCCATCAAGAGTAATAGTAAGGAACTACATTACTATTTTCAGGCGGAGGATTTCAAAAACAACATTAGGAAACAAAGAAATTATGGTAACTGTTGTCACTAGTGCTTTAATCAATGATCGGCAATGCCCATTTCTGACTCTTTGAAAAAAAACCCCAATAAAACGAACCTTTGTCTGGGGAGCACTGTTGGATTACTGCATACTGTAGCATTGTTGCATGGCTGCGGTGGCGAAAAACCGGAATAAATATAGTGAATCGAAAACGATTCTATCACAGAATAATGTAAAGACATGAACATAGACACGATCACAGCTGATATACCGATTCCTATAAAGAAAAAAAAATGAAAGAACCTACAAAAAAGAAAAAAGGCTTGTGTATTGTGGCTAATCTATTCCACAGGCGCGAAACCAAGACATTTCGCGTCCTGTATAACAACTCTTTCCGATGGTTACATGGGTATAGAAGGAACTGTAGTGCTTCGGGTTTTGGTGAAGGGCTTCCTTCTCTGCCTGAAAAGCCTCGTAAGGCCTTGCCCGCAAATCTCACTATGTCAATGGCTTGAAAAATTGAAACTTCCTCCCCCACCCCTACCCCAAAAAATAAACGGGACCCACTACGAATTTTTAAATTTTTAAATTTTTAAACCATGTTTAAAGGAACAGAAAACTTGACTCAAACTTGACTCGGGGAGCTAGCTAACATATCAAGAATGTACCCTGAGTCGATATTGAGAGTAAGAAAAATTCTCGTTACGACCATTGCAGTTTCCGGGCAGTTTCCGACAATCCGACTTTTGAGCAAAAGGTTTGCAAAAGCAAAAGGTTTGCAAAAGCAAAAGGTTTGTGTGCCGCGACTAGGAATCGAACCCCGACCGTCTTGTCGGGGAGGTCGTTACTCTGTGGTCTACATGTAAAAAGGCGAACTTTTATAGTACATAAGTGCATAATTACAGTGCATAAGGGGCATGGGCCTGCCAGCTAGCTTTGGGAACACTAAGGAGGGGGTTCGAGACGGTTCGAGATAACAAAGAAGGGGGGGGGCTGTCGACAATAAAACCCTGTATATTTATCTAAGCCCCCCGGGCGATTCGATGGCCGAAAGTTGCGTAGTCAAGTTTACTGTTCCTTTAAGCAAACTATCTCACCCCCTTTGAGAGCTATCGTACTAACCGACAGACAGACAGACAAATTACGAAGTCATAAAGCAGCCCGTCACTAAAGTTTTGTGATCCCGAAAAGACGCTCCATCGTACACATACCAATGACATGCGACACCTTCACACCCCAGTCAGCCGGACTGGGAGGACGTAACTGCAGTTGCAAGCTTTATTAACGATTGGCAACTCTTCTTAGACGCCACGGGCAAAGACATTAGCAATGGAAATACGGGAAACTACCATAGATCCCATGAGTCACGATAATTAGCGCCTTCTAGCGGCATGTCTTGACATTCCGACCGGTGCAAAACCATCGTCAAACTACACGTGTCACGGGTGTTCTTGTTTGCAAATCCTCTTTGTCTGTTTACAGTAGTTGCGTTTTTGTTCGGCTTTTGCCTTTCCTTTTACGGCTTTAGGTTTTATCCTTTTCAAGCCTTTTTGAACATTCTCGCGTTTTTTTAAGTCACCGTTACCACTAAGGACTTTTTTTTTTTTTTTTTTTTTTTTTTAAACGCAATTTTGACAAATGCCATTTTATTTGTATTTTACTAGTACTGTAAATTTTTCATCTTTAAAATCCGAGACAGTCTCAAAATACTGATTATCACTTTGATTTAAATCCATCTTTTATTGGATTTTGGGGTAAACTGACAAAAGTCGCGACGCAAAAAGCCAAAAGGAAAGTGCAACTTGATCAGCTACCAGTTTCCCTTTTTGTGAAAAGGCGAGGTAAAAGGCGAAGTCGGCGTTTGCCTTTTTGACAAAAACAGGGAATTGTCAAACAGTGCTTAGAACCATTTACGAAAAACGGAAACCAAGTAAAAAGTCATCGAAACGGCGAGTGAAAGGGCGAACAAAAACGCAACTAGTGTTTGTTCGTTTTCAACAGGTTTTCAATCACGTTCACTGTTTTAAGTTGGACAAAGACCAAACGCTAGATGGCGGGCAGATCGATTTTCCACGACGCAACGGTGTTTCCTGTCTTTCCCTCTGTTAAGGTTTTTGGCCATGGGTGCCTTTGGATGTACAGGAGGAGCTAAGGCTAAGGTCTAACGTCCCCTTGTGCTGGTGTAGGAGAGTAGGCTAGTAATTGACTATAATAGCATCTAGTGCTTCTACATTACCTTTCGATAAAGGAGCAAGCTTTCCCAGGCATCCAATGGGGCCAGACCGGGTGAACTGGCCAATGGAAAGCTCTAGAACTAATAACGGAGCAGTACACAGCACCATCAGGACGTAGTATGCAAACAAGAAAGCACCTAAAATAAAATATCACAAGTTGTTTCGTTATTTTTCGAGGTTTGAACTGACCACTGACTCCGTTTCAAAATTCGACAAGTTTCAAGTAAATCACATAGATGACTCTGAGCCATCGACCGCAGTGAGGCATTGAATGTTTTCTAGCGACTCCAGCGCAGATTTCAAGTTCCAGTTTCCGTTTTTGCAGAAACCATGGTATCTGATACTACGGTCTAAAGTCGTTTTTGCAGTTATCGCGGTGGTGGAAAGGCGTTTTTGCAGTTATCGTGGTATCTGGCCAGTCATAGTGGTAGATGATATTAAGATACCACGGTCGTGGTAAATGATCGTGGTATCTGAAAAATTCATCTCACTTTCACCTTCACTAACACAACAGTCCAGTTTTTGTCAAATTGGTGGGAAAGAAATTGTGTCACTGTAGATGTCGGTGAATATCAGTTATTTCTATTTGGATGATTTCTAAAGGCGCAAATCCGGCAATTGTTGTTTTTGCAGAGCAACCGTAGTATCAGATAGCCTACCACGATAACTGCACAAACAACTAGTTGCAGATCCAGTTAAGATGGTAACAGATACCATTGTATCTGCAAAAACGCAATTTTTACCCAAGCTGGCTTCATCTTCCAATTTGTTGACATCGCTAAGGTTTTGGATAGATATCATGCCAAAGACGACCAATGACGACCATCCCTATTTTCTTATCTGAAAGATTAGTCTCAACTGAAAAAAAAACTATATTTCCTTCTTAAGTCCAGGTTTCGCCTTCCATAATCTTCCTCCGGATTCCAGATATCCGTTTTTGTTGAGTCGAGGTAGATCTGGAAGGTTTAGCCAGAACAAAACTTTTAGAATTCCACGACATTAGAAAATCAGGCAGAAGTCATAAAGGCAACGCGTTTGAGAGACAACGTAAATATGCAAATCGATGTGATAGGGAAGAAGGGGGTGACATAAACTTATGATTAGGAGGCAAGGCATGTACGAAAAGGACATCTACGATATTCTGAACAACGGCCAAATTTGCTATCGTGATTTTCATGGTATCTGGAAGAGCTGGCTTAACTGCACCGAAGATGGGATATTGTTAATATGCATCTGTTAATATAAAATGGTGAAGCCTCATTTTCGCGCTTATCCTCAACCCGTTTTGCCAACTGTCCATGCAATTTATTGACATTTACAGATAATTTTTAAATTTAAATACTGGATTAAAACCGCGCTATTGTCCTTGCCTAGATCGTATTAGCCTATTACTTACCTCCCCCATGCTTATAGCACAGCCATGGGAATCTCCACATATTTGCAAATCCACACGAAAAGCCAACAAAAGAGAGAAAAAACTCCATCCTTGCAGCCTTCTTTTCGCTTGAAGTTTTCCACCAGATCGAACCAGTGTACGAGGATAGGTCAGCCGAGCTGGCATGGGCAGACTGCCTGAAAAAAATAGGGTGAGGAGTAAGAACTATCAAAACATCCATGACTCTTAATTCTGTCACTCTGCCTGGCGCTAAATCAGGCTTTGAGTTACTGTATACCAGCAGAAGATCCTATCTTTTCCGTTTACTTGAGTTTTCATTGCATTATCACCATGATGAAAAGGTAAGCTCTATGTAGCATTTGTAGAGGGGTAGAATTTTGTAGAAGGGTAGGCCTACTTCTGATAATGTTTAACATAGCATTTTACTTAAAGTGTTAAGCCTAT
Organism: Branchinecta lindahli; assembly: GCA_023053555.1. Taxonomy (NCBI): domain Eukaryota; kingdom Metazoa; phylum Arthropoda; class Branchiopoda; order Anostraca; family Branchinectidae; genus Branchinecta; species Branchinecta lindahli. The sequence continues at coordinate 14,746,633 of JAKZAO010000008.1, read as the reverse complement.
GTACGGCTAGATTACTTTTGTAAGTGATGCCCAGATTTACTCGCGTATATCTGGGGGCCGAGTAGTGAATAAGATTTCTCGTATAGTAAGGTCATTGAGGGGAGTCAAGCAAGGTTACGCGTTCCTCTAAGATTTTCACCCTTTTATACAAATGACCTTGATGATTTTTCTTACAAAAAGGGGTTAGCATTGACGTAATGTCTTTGTGTGTGTTGCTGTTCGCTTGGCTGGTAGTACAAAATCTTTCTGAGCTACAAAGGTTGTTGGACCTTCTGTATCAGTATTAGGCAGTAAAAGGTACATTCGAACGTTGCGAACGATCTTCAGGAAAATATGAAGTTTAGAAAAGGGGGTTAGGTTGAAATTTAGGGGGGGAATAGGTTTTAGGTAAGAATTCATCAATCTAGGATGTAAGTCAAGTTAAAATGGTGAATCGATAGCCACGTGGAAGAAAATTTAGCTAATGGTACGCGATGTACAAATAGGCTTACAAAGTAAGTTAAGGAAGGTATGTTAGATATGAAAAAGGTATGAAGATATGTAAGTTACATAAGCAGGTTTCCACAAAAATATTTATGGTTTGAGTGAAACTCAGGGAAAAATCCCATTTTTATGGTTTAGGGTGCCTAGCAACTGGCCTAGGGTATACCCCATTTGGCATTGGCGATTCCAAACTGTAGGTATATTATATGCAACACTGAGCATATAGCCTATCCAACAATCAGGGATTTTCTTCATAGACTGCACTAACCAGCCTGCCATCAAGTCAGAGAGTTCAAAAGACTACTTACGGAAAATGTACTCCAGTACTATGTCTAAATTCCTCATCATCTGGGTCAAAAGTGGTGTCAACTTTTCTGACTGTGATCTTGCGTCCATTTGAAACGCCAATGCCAATCGAGGCAAAAGACTTGACTGTTAGTTCATACTGGGGATCTGTGTTGGTCAAAGACAGGAGTTTGGTATTCTGCCACTCCTGAGAGACTGCTTCAGTACCTAAGAAAACAAGAAAAGAAAAATAATTCCTACAAGACTTGAACAATATCTCATGACTAAGCATACTACACTGGAAGCTGTCGGAAAGAGATATGCACACTTGATGCTCGATAGTTGGCCTTTAATTAAAGCAAGCGGGTGTGAATAGAATGGTGGAAAGTTAAAAAGAATCCACAGGTGCAGTATAGAATCAGCTAGAGGATAATCTGGAAACCCGAACTAGTCTCTAGAGTATTTGTCGGATTTCTCGTCAAGCCTGTTTCTTTAGCAAGGAAAACTCCAACGTAAGGGTGCAATGAGGCTATAGTCTTCTTATTTAGAAAAGTTCTACATTTTCCTTTTTCTTTTCGAGTTTTCTCTTTTCTGTACCCGAGCTTTTTATGGCATCCCAAAACGTAAGTGAACGTAAGAACGTAAGAAAACGTAACCTATGACTTCGTAAAGGTGTCCGTCTGTCCGTCCATCTGTAAGCACGATAACTCTCAAAGATTTGTTCAAACTTGGTGTGAGGATTCATTGGGTCAAGGACAGGTCGAGTTCAGAGATGTTCTCCGTAACCCTATATCTAGGGGTGGGGGGTTCAAATTAAGGGGTGAACAAACTAATTTTTAAAAGCAAATGAGATAGTCAATTTAAGGCTAAGCAGACATAACAAATCCAAATATGAAAAATATTTTATCTCCGGACAAAGAGTTCACCAGGAATCCTGCCAAAACCAGAAATTTTTTTTAAAGTAAAGCTTTTACAAGAAGATGATTAGAGCAGGATTAGAGGTCATATGTCGATGTAAGGAAACATGCTGAATTCATGTATGAAAATTATTTTCTCCACGGACAAATGGTTGGCCCGGAATCTGGCAAAAATCGGAAAATTTGTTGGAAGTAACCGTTTTATATGAAGTTGATCCAGATCTTCAATGTAGGGTAATGAGACTTGCTGAATTTCTTTTTGAGACGTATTTTCTTGCCCGACAAGTAGTTTGCCTGGAATCCGACTGAAACTGGAAATTTGGCAGAAGTAAGGCAGGAAGGAAGTTTTGACACTCGATGGGATAATCAATATAGGGTGAGGAGGCATGCTGAATGCAGATCTGACCATTTATGAGCTTTACTGTTTTGTCAGATAAGCTTAAGTGATTCCACTGAAATTTGCCAAAAGCCAAAACCTGAAAATTTGGTAGAATCAATACATTTTAAAAAAGGATTTTTTTTAAGCGTAAATATGAGATATAGGGTTAAACAAATATGCTGAATCCATAACTTGTTTTAAGGTACTCAGTTACTCTAAAATAAATAACAATGCAACATGCCCAGAACATGCCAGACTAGTTTAAGGTAAAACATTGAAATTCGGACACATATTTACGTTCTTTTTCTTCTTCGACGATCGTGAGGGCAGCGTTGCCGGTATCTTTCGGGAATTAGGTTTGTTGAAAGAGCAGAATGTCGGACGTTTTCTGGGCCTCTCCCGGGGGTTTTATTTCTATGTGAATAAAAGCTTTCTGGCGTGGAAGGGATGCCCCTCTGCTTTTGTGTTCGAACAGGGAGTAACCATCTCGAACAGCTATCGGACATTACGGACATACACTTGTTCGTTATGCTTTTAGTAGCGAACGGACAAAATACAACTGTCCGAATAGCTTTATGTCGTCAAATACGGTGTCCGAATAAATATTTATCACATAACTATTCGAACAAAACTAATGACACGATATATCGCAATCAGTGCAACATTTACCAATTCTAGCAACTTAGCTACGTTAGCCACCTTCAACAGAAGCACTGACCTTTTCCCGGCAATTTTTCGCTTTACGGAACCACTTCAAAACAATTAAAAAGTAAAATTTGGCAAACCTTTTAGTCGAATTTTCCCTCGCCGAACTGTTACAGCGTTGCCATAAAGTAGCGGCAGTCGAGTTTTTGGTTCTCGCAACTAATGGCTATTCCGTTTTGTCTGCAAGTGCTAACACTTCGCCATGAGAGATGAAAGAAAACGTCCGATTTGAAATGTTCGGTCAACGTGTCCGAATTCCGATGTGTTCGAATTTCAATGTTTTACCTTAGTTGAAAAAAGCATCAGATGAAACAGGAAAGGGAAGCAAATCCACGTTTAAAGCAGATAAATTCCTAACAACATAATAAAATGTCCCCTAAAACCTCTGACCATTTAACTGTTACGAACTAACTTTTCCAAAGAGAAACAGGGGATTTCATTTTGAAATTTGGCGCCAAATTTCTGTCGATTTTAAACTTTACCTCTATGGTAAGTGATGAAGCCGAAGAAAAAAAAGTGGCCGACAAATTAATTTCATGTTTGATAAGTAAGATCAAAGATCGTGTAAGGTCCTGAGGCTCGTGAAGAAGCAGAAAGGACCTAAATTCAACAACAACAATCAAAGATCGTGTAAGTAGGATTGGTCTAATTGTCTTGTCTATTGCACCAGAAGTTAATATTTTCCATTCACTAAAGGACTTGATTGTCCCTAGAATGGTCATAAATGTGAACACGTCCGGCACCTCGCTGGCCGCTCGGACCTATATATATAACTTATATGGATTAATTATATTAAATTTACTCAAATTCCCATATTTCTTTCATGACGTCACAACAATGTCACAGGCCACGGATAACAGGCTGTGATTTAGACATTTAGTTCAGGCCAAGTGAAGAACACTTAGTAAGGCCAGGGACCCATAAATTTCCTTTACAGGGGGCCTGTCAATAAGAGATTTCTGATGCTATCTTGAGTGCACGGAATGTAGTTCGAGAAATACCCACTGAAGGTCCTCTATACTTTTTACTGAGAAATGAATTATCTGTATTAACTAAGGGCTTTTCTGTGAAGGTTTATAAAGCACAAAGCAGTTGATATGTCTGACTGAGTAAAGATTTTGATGATTTACATTTATCTGGATTGGATAGCTCAAACACTAGTGGTATAGCCTACTAGCAATGCTAGCCTAGAGGCATTGTTCTCCTAGCTTGAGGGGGGAGGGCTTTTGTCCATGAAGAGTGCTAAAGGGCCGACCCAACAAGTAGTTCATAAGTTGCCCATCTCACTCTAGCTTGGGACGGACTATCAGCATCAGGTCCGGTAGCCTGGTCTGGAATAATTTTGGTGAGGAACAGCGAAGATTTGTGTCAACTTTCCTAGCAGGAACTGATTAAAACGCCGACAATCAGGTTTGGGAAATTCTAAGAGACTGTCCACACTACTAGCATGGTATGGTGCAGACAAACGATCAGAATCTGGTGGTCAAGAGCGTGACCGCTTTACAAACAGGACCAAAGGTTTTAATGTGATCCGAAAAATTGAATATTTGTTCCAGACAATCTGGTCTTGTAGATATCCGGTCTTCACCAGACTCCTTGAACATTTTTACTATTAGGATATAGAAACGGAAGAAGGTCAATGGCTAATCCTCTGAGAAAACCAAGTTCAGCTATGGATTTATCATGTGTGTATTTACCCCTAGGCTATACGTCATACCTACTTGATCGAATTAGGTCATAAAATCGTCATTAAGTCATAATCATTATCATCGTCATATTGATCAAATCTTCCTACCTTACTTCTGCCACATCTACGGTTTCGACCGGATTCCGGGAGAACTAGGCTGCTTTGCTCAAAAACGAATTCAGCGTATCACCATACCCCTATATCGAACATCTCAACCGAGATCTCAACTTCAGATAAAACTTAACCTTTAACAAATTTTCCGGTTTGAGCCGGATTCCGGCCGAACTATGTGTCCGGGTAGAAAATGATTGTCAAAATCGGATTCAGCATGTCTTCTTACCCCTCAATCGAACATCTAATCAATTTCAGATAAAACTTTTACTTTTAACAACTTTCCGGTTTTGACCGGATTCCGGGCGAACTACTTATCCGGCGACAAAATGGTTTTCATATTCGTGTTCAGCATGTATTCGTTCTCCTGAATCGACTATCTCATTAGCTGTTAAAAAAAAAATTATTCGTCCCTTAATTTGAAACCATCTAGGAACTCGACCTCTCCCTTGACCCAAAGAGTCATCATGCCAAGTTTCATCAAAATATCTCATTTCCTTCGAGAGTTATCGTGCTTACAGACAGACGGACGGACGGACAATTTTTACGAACACTTACTCCCTCCACTTACGTTTTGAAATCCCTAAAACTCAGCACCGTCACCAGTTCTGGACTTGAAAACCATAGCAACGAATTGTTTGATATCAAAAATTTGAAACCGACATGTTTTCCACCTACCGTAGCCTACCTGTAAAATAATGCGCTATTTATGCCCGTGTCTAGCGCCTGTCTACTACTTAATCTGATTCTTTTCAGGGCATGGACTACATAAGCCTATAGAGGCCCTATAAAAATGTTGCCATTACTTTTGGTTTCATTGTGGTTAGGGTCTTATAGATAAGATTATTGGAATCTGATGAACAAGTGTGGTTTCTAAAAACAAAGTATTTTGTATCCTGAAAAGCTACCGTGTTTCTAATGCTTCTTTCCAAGTTCGAAGCTAGAAGAATGCACTATTTATGTCGTGGACTAGTGCCTGTCGACTACTTATCTGATTATTGTTCTGGAGATGGATATGCAAATTTAATTAGCCTATAGAACTATAAAACTGTTGCAACGACTTTTGGTTTTCATTGTTGGTAAGACCGAATGTAATGGATAAGTCACCTGTTATATATGATATAGCCCATGTCTCACATAGGCTGACTTATCGGTTTAGCGCAGTCAAGTATGATTCTCAGGCAGCTTTGGCTGAAGGAATTGGGCTAGATTATTAAAATCCGACAAACAAATGCGGTTCGTAAAAAACATTTGTTTGCGTCCTGGAAAGCTCCCGTATTTCTAATGCTCAATGTTTGGATTGAAAAGGATGCGCTATTTCTGCCCGTGACTAGTGTTCCACTACTGTACTTTATCTTCATCTTTTTTGTCGGAGGAAATAATTTAATTAGTCTAGACCTATAAAACTGTTGCGACTACTTTTGGTTTCAATTTGGGTAAGATCTAGATTAGATTATCGCAATCTGATGAACAAATGCGGTTTCGAAAAACGAAACAGCCGTTCGTGTCCTGGAATGATTTCTAATGCTCCTTTTCCAAGTTTCTATGTTAAAACTGAGATCTAACAACAATGTCTCACCTGATGATCTGGTAATAATCTAGATTTTTTATCTGACGTAAAATGAGATTTTGTAAAACGAAACAGCTGATTGAGTCCTGAAATGGTTTCTAATGCTCCTTTTCCAAGTTTCAATATGGCTTAAAGGACCCCTCTTGCTTATTCTGCATTTAATAATATACCTAGCTCCCTTGTGGAAATTTAAGCTTCTAAAATCCCGACCTCTCTCCATTGTTTCGTAACGTGCCTACGATTTTTAGCGCTTTTTTGGCCGTGCCGAGTTTTTGCCCGTCACACAAAGCAAAGTTTGCCGGCATCTTCAACATCCGCTTATATATAACTCTGTCACTCATAAGGAAATGAGACTCTTCAGTTTTTTTAAACACAGGTATGTATATATATATAACAAGAGCTGTAAGCTCATATGGCACTTGCATGGGTTGAGATGTAGTGATTGATCAAAAGTACTTTTAAGGTTACCTTTGCGGTTCAGATGCGCACTTTAAGGAAGCTAGAGAAAACGTATTTTGTTTTAGAACTTGGCTGTTATGATACGCACTTTATAGGCGCTAGAAATTCATCTGTAAGAAAAACTATTGAGACAAAACGATCACAGGCCCTTAGGGATCATTGATATATACCGTTTGGTAAAAAGTTTTTTTTTCACTTTTCGGTTAAAATGTGCACTTTAAGGGTGATAACATAAATTTTTAAGCAAAACCCTTGTGGCACAAATGATCATGGGTTGAGATGTATCGTTTGATAAAAAAAAAGTAGTTTTCGACCTTGCGGTTCAGATTCACACTTTAAGGGAGCTAGAACTTCATTTGTAAGCAAAACCCTTGAGGCAAAAATGATAATGGGCTCATGGAGATAATGAAAATGTATAATTTGCTTAAAAGTATTTTTCAAAATTTACGGTCAAGATTGGTACTTTAAGGAATGTCGGATTTGGAAAGTGGCGATTTCTGAGCCAATCTTATCGAATCTCTAATATTTCAGCCCAGTTCCATCGTCCTAGCACATCTGGAAGTACCTTAAATCGCGATCACCGGAATTCCGGACCCCCCCCCCCCCTCAAACTCCCCCACAGTCGCCGGAGCCAATCCGGATCTGTAAGTGATTTATCCAGAGCATCTCTTTATTATTCCCACAAAGTTCCATCCCGATCTCCCCAGTCTGAGCCGGTCACGTATCCCCCCCCCCATTGTTGTCGAATCCGGTCCGGACATGACAAAGATCACCAGAGACATGTCCTCTGATCAATTATCAAATTTCACTCAAATCCGATCAGCCGTTCCAAAGTTACGCATGACTCAATATCCCGGATTCCCCCTCCCGCTACTCCCCCCACGACTATCGGATCATGTAAATTTTTATTTATAAGTCATTTTGATCGGGTCCCTGATTCGCCTCCCAAGTTTCGTCGTGAAAATCCCCAAAACCGCCATTACCGGAATTCCGGGAAACTCCCCTCCACCCCCCCCCTAGTGTCCGGATCCAGTCCAAATGTATAAATGATTTATCTGGAGCAGATGCTTGTTCTTCCCAGCAAGTTTCACTCCGATCCCTCCATTCTAACCGTTTCTCGAGATTTCCGGTCTCCCCCCCCCCCAACTCCACCATAGCTGTCGAATCCGGTCCGGACTTCAAATGGGACATCAGAGGTATACCATTTATTCAGTTATTAAGTTTCATTCCAATCCGATCACCCGTTCGAAAGTTACACACTACTCCAGTTTTCCGGATTCCCCAGCCCTCCACTCCCCCCCCCAGGTGGTCGGATTGGGAAACTGATTATTTCCAGGTTAGCCCGGTCGGGTCCCTGATGCTCCTGCCAAGTTTCATCGTCCTAGCACATCTGGAAGTACCCCAACTCGAAAAAGTGTGAAAAAAACTACTTAATTCTCAGAATTCCCCGGCCCACCACTCCCCCCCAGATGGTCGGATCGGGAAACTGATTATTTCCAGGTTAGTTTGGTCGGGTCCCTGATTTTCCTGCCAAGTTTCATCGTCCTAACACATCTGGAAGTACCCTAACTCGAACATGTGGGACAAAAAAATTCGGACCGACCGACCGACCGACCGACCGACGGACGGAATTGCGATCGGTATATGGCACTTGAGCCAGAGGCTGCAAGTGCCATAAAAACTGAGACCAAACAACGATGACTCACCTGATGATCTGTTAGGGGTTCTTTGGCCATGTGTTCGCATGATAAGTTGGTCATCCTTATCTATAAGGGGGATGTCACTGTCGTCCGTTTCAATGATTAATGCTGGAATTTTTCGGGAGTCGACCACTTCACCACTTGAACTTGTCATAACGTCTCAACAATTCGATCACTTTAGCAGAACCAAAATGGGATGTCCAAACTCTATGTCAGTCAGTTGTAAGTCTGTGGTACCGGTAGCCTAAGTGTAGTCAAGCCTAGGTATAGAGGAACCCCTCTGGAGCTGGACCTTCAACCTGGTTGCGAACGGGTCCGTGGTTGTCCGACTTTCTGTCTCCGGATCTGGCAAAGGGATCTGGTGTGTCACAGGCGTTACAAAATCTGATCAATGTCAATTTTTGCTCAGGGCGTGTTTTACCATTGGAGCTCAAGCGGGAACTTTAGTTCTCGTGTCAAGGCATATTACTGAATCTATACTGTTCACCTATAGCTTCGACTTCAACTCTCTAAGGTCTGGGTTGGAAGTTTCGATTTATTATCACTTCGCACTTCGTACATGTAGAAACTGTACACACGTCAGAAGAACTGATCAAACACGTCTGTGAGTCACATTCCAGAATGATTGAGAATTTGGCGATTATGTGTTCACGGCGAGAGACAAAGAAAGACTGGCTGAATCTACGACTTGACTAGCTCTGTGCATGAAGAGTCTGAACTTCGTTCAGTGAAACTGGTTTAATGAGCTCTCATTACCGTTTAATTAGCTTTATTTTCCTTGTTTCCGAATGTAGTGCAACCCGAGCTTGCGCGCATAGGCAAGAGGTTTAAAGTCGCGGAATACGCGGAAGTTGCGGTCAGGAAAGTGACTACGAAGGATTCGACCCGTTGACACTATTTATGTCGCCTCTCCAAATCGCTTTCCGTCGGTCTGTCGTTTGACCAGTGAATATTTGTATTTCCTGATCGACGAGGAATGAAAGGGTTTTCTTTAGGGTCGAGAGTGGGCAACCCCTCGGTTTTTGCGGGGAAAAAAGAGTGCGATAGGCGTCTAATTGGTGCGTCTCATTTCTCTCATGGCATTTTGCGTTGCATGGTTTACGCCAGGACCGTATCCAGCGAGGTATCCAGAGGGGTTAGAAGGTTCAAACCCCTTCGAAGCATGCAAAAATAATCATTTTTAAATACTTTTACTCTGATCTGTATCTTTTTAGCACTTTTTGCTGTGGACTAGGTCCGACGGCGGGGAAAGTCCCCTCCGAAATAAATTCCTAGATATGGACCTGGTTTACGCTTTCGTCTCAAGGCCTGGGGGCAGGGGCGTCCCGACACCTTCCTGATAGGGGGGGTGCGGCTCGAGATATTTACCGGAATTTTTCAAAATTTTACCGGAATTTTTCTTGTTTTTTCCGGAGTTCTCCGTAGTGAACCTCTGCAGAAACTCTAGAATATTGTTGTGTTCTGAGGTTCTAACTCCGACTATGTGAATCAAACGACAAAAAAATAGGTTCATTAAAGTTTAACTGAAAAGGCAGCTTATTTTTAAATCGGATATTTGAAGACATACTCGGGTAATAACGTTCAGAGTGTGAGCTGCATGCATGACAAAAAAAATCATCCAGACGCGGAGAATCTCTCTTTCTTTCCCCTTGTAATGAGGTAACAGGAATTGTCTTAGCCGACGTGAACACTTCTCGTTTTAGTGGTAAGACATCCTTCAACTCAGGACAGACTTAGAATATATCTTCAAACTTTTGGTTTGTTTTGAGGCCCTCCTGGCTATTTTCGAGATCATGTCGGAACAAGGCTAACTCGTTTATCCTCTCGGCTTATCACCGGAAAGGAATCGAGAAAGCTGTCGAAACTGGAGTAGACGGCACCGTAATATTATTCCTGGAACAGTATTGGTAGTTAGAAAGGATGAAAATTTCAGTAGGTGGCCTAATTCTTGAAAGTTAGATAAGCTTAGGAGATTACCGGAGTCACCGATGGATGTTCCGGTGCGCTGTGTTGTCTGTCTGCAAGAACCACTCTGCTAAGTTGTGTGGCAGGGTCGTCTTGGCAAGCTGTGAGTCTATGGTAAGCAGCAAAATTCGGGTAGATTCCCTGAGCCAACTGCGGGTAGATTACCTTAGACAAGTTCCGGTAGATTCCTTGAGCAAGATTACGGTAGATTCCCTGTGCAAAATTCCGGTAGGTTCCGTGAGCAATGACCCAGTAGATCCAAATATTCTAGAAGATTCTGTGGGTCGAAATCCGGTAGATCCTCTGATCCAGCCTCCAGTAAATTCCCTGAGACAATTTCCGGTAGATTCCTTCAGCAAGATTTCGGTAGATTCCCTGAGCAAAATTCCTGTGGGTTCCATAAGCAATGATCCGGTAGATTGAAAAATTCTAGGAGATTCCGTGGGTCGAAATCCGGTAGATCCCCTGATCCAGACTCCAGTAAATTCCCTGAGACAAGTTCCGGCAGATTCCTTCAGCAAGATTTCGGTAGATTCCCTGGGCAAAATTCCGGTAGGTTCCCCGAGCAATGATCCGGTAGATTCAAAAATTCTAATAGATTCCGTGGGCGACATCCGGTAGATCCCCTGATCCAGCCTCCTGTAAATTCCCTGAGACAAGTTCCGGTAGTTTCATATTCAGCAAGATTCCGGTAGATTCCCTGAGAAAATTCCGGTAGGTTCAACCGAGCAATGATCCGGTAGGTTCCCTAAAAATCAGTTTCAGGTGAATTTTATAAATTTTAACTGGCGCGGCTTCGCCGCACCAGTCAAAATTTACCGGAATTTTTTTCCGCAAGCCTTCTGGGGGGGGTGCAGCACCCCCCCGACACCCCCCCTCGGGACGCCCCTGCCTGGGGGGGGGGGGGTAAACCTCGTCCCTGAGTCGTGACACGTAAGCTAGGGATTATTCATTATGGAATCAGTTCGAGCTTGGGTTCTAGAGTGTGAAACCCATGATCGCAATCAGACAGCGTTGGATTAAAACCCTTTTGGGAAGGGTAGTTGTTGCTGTCCCACTTTATGCTGACTTTTGAGGCTGAAGGTTCGCCGATGGGCTTAGCAGGTGTGTTCGCAGTGTCTGGTAACATGGTATCCTCATCAACGTTCAAACTCCCACGCAAAACACTACTCTGCTTCTTCTCCTTTCAGTCCTTTCTCTTGCCAGTTGTTCGTTCATGGCTGACTCCGGGAAACCCAATAACCGCCTTCTGATTTGCTATTACAGAATCCGAGAAAGAATATGATTCAGGTGGGCGGAGTAGGTGGGAGACACCATTATCTTTTGATGGGTCAGATTTTTACGAACACACTGTTACCTTCGTTTTCTTCAAAATCCTCACGGTAGCTACAAATTACTTGAACACAATTTATTCTTCAAAGCAAGGTGGCCATTGTTCATTAATTATTCAGTGAACTCCCGCCGGAGGTTAAAAGGCGTACAAAAATCTTGGAGAAGATCGAGTGGCCAGTAAGAGGATTAATACAACTACGTATATCACCACGTAAATGTAGCTAAATTTAGCTAAACTTCAAGAATCTTCAAGAAACCACTACAACGAAATGTGTTGTAATTTACGGCGTTTGTTTATTGTGATCCAGTTTACATCCTTTCTTGTTTGGACTGAAAACTATGATCCCAGCCTCCCCATGTCGGGTACTTCCGAACCCCGCGCCACTAGATGACCCAGCGGTCGGATCGAGTCGTGGCTTCACCTTGGATCTTGGGTGGGGGGGTGCAACTGCTAGAATGCTTACGAAGCAACTCCTTTAACCCTTTATAGCGATGAGTCCGTCAATTTTACCAGCTAATTACTTATTCGAGAACTGTTAAGGCATTCACTAGCTTAGCTTAGTGAACAACCTGAAGATTTATTTGCTATATGTCACAAGTGTTGATAGTAGGGCATTGGGTGATTAGCAGAATGGTTCTGAATGGTAGCAGAATGGTTCGCTTTGAAGCGGTAAACTGAATATGGCGAATACAAAAAAAAAGTTGTTACTCCGCCCCTTGAAATGGTGGGTCATGAAGAAACTACTTACCTACTCAAACCGACAAATAGGACGCGAGATTTGTATTGTGATCCCAGTATGAACCGTCAAATTTATTTCTAAGTAACTTTGCTCCAAGAATGTAAACCGGGAAAGGGTCGGAAAACTATTTCCAACAGACTTAGAGGGTCATAATAGTTACCATACGCAGCAATTAAGTCTCAAAGTCGAAAATCCTATGATGTTAAATCCAATGTTAAATTATCTGATTTTATTTCTTTCGTTAAAGCACAACTCTTACTAGAAATTATCTTTTCCGTATAAAATGCATCAGAAAAAAACTTCTTCGAAAATACTGGTACTTTCCACCTGAAATTAGCGATTTTCTTGTTAGCGCTTGTCGACTATGTCCAGAGGCGTTTTTCCGTGACAATCCAGATTGCCGATTCACAATCCGGATTCTCCAAAATACGTTTTCTCTGACAATCCAGATTATGAAAAATCATTTTCTGTGACAATCTGACAATCCGGATTCGTGCTTGGATTGTCGATTCGAGAATCTTGCTACGGAGCAAGATCGTCGGATTGTCGTTTGTACAATCTGGGATTGTCGATTCGCTGTTTCTCTGATGAATCAACAATCTAGGATTATAATCCGGGATTGTCGCGGAAAAACGCCTCAGCCTTCCTGCCCTCCGACGCGGCGGCTGGGCGCAAAACATTTGAAAACTGAACGTGCCGTGGTTAAAAAGTGGGAAAATAAACAAATAAAAGAAGTAATAAACAGAAGCTTCTCAGACCCTTATGTGTGAAAGAGTTGTCAGCGGACATTGAAGATCTCGGCAAACGTTTCGTTGTGTGACGGGCAAAACCCGGCAAGACCAAAAAAGCGCTAAAAATTCATAGGCACAAAACGAAACAATGGAGAAAGGTGGGGATTTTAGAAGCTTGTGATTCTGTATGGGAGCTAGGTATATTATAAAAGGCAGAATAAGCAAGAGGGGTCCTTTAATGGTGCAAACAGAAATTGCCATTCTCATTGGCCAGGCTGCCATATCCCTATAGGATGATCGTTAGTGCGATATATTTAGTTTAGAATAGTCGTGTTTTAGTGTAATATGTGATGTGTAATATCACGAAATAAATAAATTGATTGATTGATTGATTGATAGTAATGAATTATTAGTTCATTTTTGTCCCGCTTATAAAGACGAAACACGGTGAAAAAATATCACTAAATTGTCATCGGAACTTCTCAAAATCGGCCTTGATGTCAACCTCTCAAAATGTGAATGCATGCATTTCAACCCTGCGTCAAACGTTTCAGATATTTCCAGTGGCTCGATTTCTCTTGGTTCATCCATCATCAGCTCGACCGATTCCCTATACGATGGCTTGGTTTAACGTTCAAATCTACACTGTCAAAAACTTGCTCTTCAGTTGTTCAACACATGTTAATCTATCCGTGCTGCTTATGGGCGCATCGTCCCTAACCGAGGGCGCTACAACCGAAAAGCCTTGGGAAAATTATACAGCACTTGGTGTAATGGCAAAATAATAGACAAAAATGCGACCGACGGACGGACAGAAATTGCGATCGCTATATGGCAAAGGCCAAGTGCATAAAAATGCACCTGTGTTTGTGATACTGTGTGTTTGCTTGAACTGGCGTCGTATGCTATTTCTTCTTTTTTTTTCTACTTCAGATTAGCTTTTGTTTTGTGCCCCTGGTAGGAAACGATAGCATCAGCTCTATCCCAAAAAAATCTGAAGGACACTGAAGTGCTAATCGATGAGGACTGATTTCTAGCCCAACCGCAGATTTTCATCACATTATTTTCTTGGTAACAACACCTATCACGAGCATCGTCTAGACTCGATCTTTTCAACTAGTCATTCCCGCCCAAGGCCGTATCCAGGGTGGGGGGTTAGGGGGTTCGACCCCCCCCCCCGAAATCCACAAAATTAATCGTTTTTTGTGGGCTTTAAAATCTGATCTATGTATTTTTGGTACTTTTTGGTCCGACCCGCGGGCACTCCCCCCCCCGAAGGGCAACCCCCCCCCCCCCCGAAATAAATTCCTGGATACGAGCCTGTTCCCGCCCTATAGCATTGTCGATCGGATAAAAGTTTTGCAGGAGATTCTGCAAGGAGTTAATTCGGATTCCCATTTTCGAAATGCTGATTCAAACCAGGACCATGCGATGATCTGCTGGCGCGATTTAGCAATACGTGGCAGGAAGCTTTCAACGTAGCTCCCAGCAGAAAAGTCAGAGGGAACGAAAACCATTTAGTGTATGAATAAAAAATAAACAAAAACAGCTACAAACTTGGCAGTGTTTATTTCTTTCAGTTTTATGTTTTGATATTTGTATATCATTTGTGCTTGGCAATTAGCCATATTTTCAAGAAACACGAGACCAAAGGTTTCGACGGCATCCGAAATGGTGACTGTCGAGTCTTATAGACTCAGATCGAGTAAACATATCACTTACCGCAATCAAAAACCTTGCCCAAATCCGTTGGTTATTTGTCTTGAAATCTCCGGTCCAGCCCAGATCATGGCCGGAATGTCAATGCTTTTTGAAGACTGACTGAACATTCTGGTTCAGCATGCTCTTTTTGGGATCCCAAAACGTAAGTGACGGATACCTATGACATCGCAGAAGTTGTCTGTCTGTCCGTCCGTCTGTGAGCACGATAACTCTCGAAGGGAATGCGATATTTTGATGAAACTTGGTGTGAGGATTCTTTGGGTCAAGCTCTGGTGCCCTACATTTAGAAGTGGGGGAGGGGGTTCAAATTAAGGGGCAAGCAAAATATTTTGAAACAGCTAATGTGATAGTCAATTATGGAGTAAGAAGATATGCTGAACACGATAGTGAAAACAATTTTCTCGCCGGACAAGTAGTTCGTCCGGAATCCGGCCAAAACCGGGAATCCGGCCAAAACCGAAAGTTTGTTAAAAGTAAAAGTTTTATTTGAAGGTGATTCGATGTTCGAGTAAGATGACATGCTGAACACGATGGTGAAAACCATTTTCTCTCCGGACAAGTAGTTCGCCCGGAATCCGGCCAAAACCGGAAAATTTGTTAAAAGCAAAAGTTTTATTTGAAGTTGATTAGATGTTCGATTCTGAGGTAAGGCGACATGCTGAATACGATGGTGGAAACCATTTTCTCGCCGGACAAGTAGTTCGCCCGGAATCCGGCCGGAACCGGAAAATTTGTTAAAAGCAAAATTTTTATTTGAAGTTGATTAGATGGCAGATTTAAGGGTAGAAGAGACGCTAAATCTGTAAATGACAATCATTTTTTACCCGGACATATAGATCGTCCGGAATCCGGTTAAAACCGGATTTTTTTTTTTAAGTTAATGTTTTATTTGAAGTTGATTAGATGTTCTTTATAGGGATAAAGAGATACGCTGAATTTTTTTCTGAACTATCTTTTTTTTGCTGGACAAGTAGTTCGCTCGGAATTCGGCCGAAACCGGAAATTTGGCAGAAGTAAAGCAGGAAGTTTCGGTCAGTAACGTCAAAATGGATATGGTTTATAGAGGTATATCTGAACCTGGTTTTCTCAGATGATTAGTCTGGCGAAGACTGAATCTGGCGAAGACAAGACCCAATTGTCTGGATTAAATATTAAATTTTTGGTATCCCATGGAAACCTTTGGTCTTGTTCTCCTATGTTTTATGAGAAAACGTCATTCTTTCGGAAATTTAAGTTTTACCGGTCGTACCATTTACCCCGTAGGAAAGCAAAGCAGACAGATGAATCAGTCGTCTTATTATCCTTATATCTTCACGAACACCTCAACACAATTATTACTACAACTAACCTGTTTCCCATTTTCGCCAAAACCCGGAAAATCCGATCGGACTGTTGATGGGAATTGACTGAATGATCGATTTCTTTTGTGTCCTCACCCATAGACCGAAAATCCGGACAGAAATGCATAATAAGACAGAACACGAGGCCCAATGGATTTCCGGTATTAATCAGATTCCGTCCGTGATATCAACCAAGCACGAAAATAAATCCCTAGCAGGTCGATTGACAGGTGAATCGGGAAGTACTATTTATTCTCGCCTCGGGTGGATAGTCCGGTCGGAGTCTGGTCAAAACCGAAAGTTTTCGAATGAGCCTGTTTGTCTGTTAAGTGTATAGCTGGGTAGTATTACTTAGTAAATATATCTGGTCTCTTAGGATTATATCGAATGTTTACGGGGTTCTGCAAAGACCAAACATCTGCAGGACCAGATTACTTGTATTAAAATGATCGACGAATATTCCCATTTGGGATCCCAACTCCCAAGGCGGCCTTTGGTCTTCTTAGAGCGTGTTCCACCCTTCTAAAAAATGTAACTATTAGTTACTATTTTCGTTCGAGCCTCGTGAAATTTACTACGATGACCGTTGTGATGACCCTATGAACGTGTCCGAAAGCTTTTAGTGCTGTAAATGCTGCATTCTTAGTTTTTTTTTTTTATTAGTTTAATACTCTTTATTAGACAAACCAATTTACATATACAGATACTAAACTACATGAAAAAACTTTTTTTAATATTCTTACCATTCTTTATACATGTAGTCATACCTCAATGCTGCATTTTTTTTTATTTTTTTTCCGAAAGCTGTTACCTTTATTTCTTCTCTGACACTTCTAGAATACCGAAATTTAGCCTTAATCCTCTGCTCCCCAGTTTCTTCTTGAAAATTCAGCGTAAAATTTAGCATCTTTGCTGAATTTTTCGATGAATTTCATGCTGAATTAATGCTGCATTAATTTAGCGAAAATTTAAGTCCGAAAGCGAAATGCTTCATAAAATCCTGAATTAATTTAGCATTCTCGTTCGTTTCGGAGCTTTCGGACACGTTCTATGCCTATCACAAGTGATGATTATGAGACAGTGGGGGATGGAGTAACTCTTGGAGCGCTGAACCGGAAAAAGTGAATTGCACCTTCGAATGTTACCTGGCCTCTAGTGATTAGTACAGCCGATATTGACTCCGATCCGTTTTCGTTGGGTATGTGTGCAATCCTTCATACACCTGCTTACTATACCGCATGTTCTGCGATAAACGAACGGGTTTGCTGCTTTTTATGAATCATGTATTCAGCTACAGGAAATAAACACGTGATACCTGAAAACCCGGTTGCGGAAGCTAGCTCATTCCAGTCTTGTCTGGTGTGACACCTGTCTTGCATTTGCCGATATAGATAAATAATACATTTAGGAACCAAACATGGTAAGCCTAAAACGCTCGCAAATCAGATAGTTTTCTTTTGTTACATCGTTTTTGCGTGTGTCACCCTCTGGTCATGGCAACACGTAATAATAATACAAATGTGAATGTAATAAACAACAACACCAACTTACACTTCTTGTTCCAACTCCGCATGATCATATTACAGAGATAGGAAGACGGGGAGGGGGGGTATATCTGATTATTTGTTCTTGGTGTAACTCAATCAACAACGTTTGTCGTTACGTTTCTGGCTCTTCGCTGGGCACAACGCGATTCTTCATCGGTGAGAAGAGCTAGTCATCAAGAGTATCATCGGTCCTGTATATTTATTATCTTCTTTTCTTTTAGGCAAATGGAGCCCCAGGAGAGAGTAGCAAACTTTGGGGTGGCAGATTCAAAAGTGACGTGAATGCAGTTATGGAGAAATTCAATGCTTCGATTGGTTTCGATAAGAAGCTGTGGAAAGCAGATTTGATTGTAAGAATAGATTATAGGTCCAACCAACCGATATCAAACTATGATCGTTTTACCTACCTACTGGAGCTGTTGTATTTAATTAGCTGTAGTTATCGCGGTTATCACCGTAAAATCAACTCCCCGCTTTAAGATAACTTGATCTGCAGTATTTTGCATTCTAACACTTAAATTCTCCGTCGTATTTTAACTCTCCGAATTCGAAAAAAAAAATCTCCAAATTCGGCGATGTACAAATAGGAGAGAATTTTTACAGTATACTGCCACCAGATTTGCCTTCCAATACGTCCTTATTAAAATACCTAAATCCAATCATAGGGCCTCGGATGAGTCCTATCTCGTTATTTTTATGGTATCTGCAAGTCACAGAAATTTTGCCCAAAGCGATTAAAGGTTAATAACACACATTTTCTTTAACAATAACAGATAGTGTCCAAATCTCTTGAAAACGCATAATCGTGTGTAAAATTTATGAAACTTCTGAAAAGTGACTGGAAATGCTTTGTATAGGCGACATTTGCTCCATATTAGGCAAGATACTGCCTGACAAAATTAGCTTGAATACAGCAGCAAATATAAAAAAAAATTGAAACAGCTCTAGATTTTTTTTTTCTGTAGTCTTTTTGATTAGTGAGAGGTAGTGAATGACATGTCAGATTTACAGGGCAGCCAAGCTTATGCCAAGGCTTTGTGTAATGCAGGCCTGCTTACCAGTGAGGAGTCAAGCACTATCGTGGAAGGACTGGACCAGGTAGGTTTCTCTCCTTTTGCTGCTATATTATTACCGTTATTCACTAATCGTTTTATCCATTCTTATTCCCGACATTTAGAAGTCTCAAGCTAGCCTGAATCTCTATAGTAATTCCATTTTTGTAGCGGAGACCTCGGTCGGGAGTCTGGACATTTTTTTTTGCTTTAGGTTTTGCCAATTATATCGGGTTGTTCTTCAATTTTCAGTGAACAGGCCACTACTGCCAACACACTACTGCCACTTTCTAGATGCTTATTTAGCCTACATTACTTCACTTCCGAAGCTAGCCTGGTACTCCGTGAAAGTTTCACTTTTCTCCTACAACATAGACATGAGAGTCAGAACTTTTTATTTGCTTTTGTTTTTGCCAATCAGCACAAGTCAGGCTGTTCGATTTTCAATGTGAAAGCACATACGACTCGTATATTCGGCCCATTTCGTCAAGGATCCTTTAATAGATTGAAGCTTATTTCCCTGTTTTATTGTGTTGTGAGAGCAACACTTCGGTTATTAGCGCGATAACAGTCTGTTAGCACGATAACTCTCGAAGGGGTTGAGATGTTTTGTTCAAACTTGGCACGATGACTCTTTGGGTCAAAGTACAGGTCAAGTTCGAACATGGGCTCTGTAGCCCTATATTTAAGGGTGGGGGAGGGGTTCCAAATTAAGGGACACACAAAATTATTTTTTAAAAGCTATTGAGATAGTTGATTTAGGGGTAAGGAGACATGCTGAATCCGAATATAAAAGTTATTTTCTCGCTGGACAAGTAGTTCACCCGGAATCCGGCAGAAACCGGACACAAAATTTGTCGACCAATGTTCGGCTATAGCAGTCCCTACCCCTTTCTTCACAATAGTATAGCTCTGCGCGTGGTTGACGACATTCTTTGTTTAAACTGTGAACGTCGGAGAGACCTAGTGTAATCGAAGGTCGAAGGGGTTGGTATATGTTGTTCAAGCTTAGTAGGGGTTGGTATATATTGTTCTAGTATGAGGATTCATTGGCAAAGTACAGGTCAAGTTCGTAGATGGGTCCTTTAGTCCTATATTTAGAGGCAGAGGAGGGGTTCCGAATTTACTTAAAAAAACATGTATCTTTTATAAGCTAATAAGATATTCAGTGAAGGGGTAAGGAGGTCCGCTGCTGAATCCACAAATGGACAAATGATTCATCACGAATTCGGCCGAAACTGGAAATTTGGTTGAAGCACAAAGTTGTTTCTGAAGTCGATTAGAGATTCGGTATCGCGGCAAGGAGACATGCTGAATACGTTTTGGAACTTATTTTAACAGTACAAATCTTCAAGGAATAAGTTACGGATAGTTATTATACCAACTAGGTAATATAAGATAATGTTCCAAGTTTTCACCAGTCACGATGTCGACGATTGAAAAGGATAAAATTCAAAAAATCGGCAAAGTCAATTTAAACCCTATACTTCCTATATTCGGTTTTTTTTCAATCCTGAGGGATAGCCATGTGATTATGGATTGTGTCATCGGTTCAGAAAAAATATTCTTCTTTGAACATACCAGTTTGAAAACCTTTGATTGGTTGACAACTTCAGCATTAAACCGATAGCGAAGAAACAAAACCAAAGTGTTGCTCTCGCAACACTGTCGGCGAAGACGAACAAAGGTTGCAACACTTCACGTTGCCCAGGCAACGTAGATCTAGTTTCCATTGTAAGCAAAATATGATCAGGTGATTTCTTTTTCTTTTAGATTAGTGATGAATGGAGAGCTGGTAAGTTCGTCATCAGGGACTCTGACGAGGACATTCACACAGCCAATGAACGGCGTTTAAAGGTATGTTACGTTTATATCATTTGCTATAGGCCGACAGCGTCGTTCGAGTGCTTTCCAGTAATTTCTTTCGGCTTGTGTTTCATGCCTCGTATAGAATGCATGAATAATTGAATATAAGCGCAGACGGTTTTGATTTTAAAATATTCCTTATATTCAAACATTGCATAAAACGGATACGTCAGCTACGATACTTTGGCAACGATATTTGACAGCGATATCATAGCTGACGTATCCGTTTTATCAAGAACAAATAATCAGATAGATCTTATGTAATCGCATGCAGCGACTATGAAAACCCCGACAAAATTGAGTGGACCTGGAGGTATTTACTCTAGCTTTGAGCTGATGTTGATACCCGTTTACTCCTCTTCCGTCTTCACCGTTGATTCTCGCACAAGAAGTGTTGAGGGAGCCTAGCAGGAGGCGTACTCCGCTCCCTGACCTGCTCTGGAGCGTGTCCATAGAACCAATCAGCTTTGACTGCTAGATTTCTCAATCTAGCAGTCAGCGATATAGCCATTTGTAGAGGTAACGAAACGTGATGTGGCGTGAAGCTAGTATCCGCTCATTTGCGTTGCTTCTCGTTCTCAATAGTCCTTCCTCGATCAAAAACGCTAATTTGTAAGAGAATCGAGAAACCAGAAGTGAGAACTGAGAATTTAGATTAAGTGCCCGAGCGGGCGAGACATCATTGCAACGTCGTTGCATGAAAACCTGTATATTTTTCAAGGAAATTGTTGGCTCCTTGGGGGGAAAACTTCACACTGGACGGAGCAGAAACGACCAAGTTGCAACTGACACAAGACTTTGGCTACGAGAAAAAATAGACGAGACCCGATCACGTGTTCTGGAAGTAATCAAGGTGAATATAATTATTTTAAACGACAACTCGCACTACTTACTGTTTCTGCTCCAGTGTGATAAGATAAATGACTACTTAAAGCGCAACGCTGCTGCCAGAGATTACAGACAGTCTGAGCTGCTTTTAGTATCTTTGCAAGCCCTTGGCCTGGATGATAAGCGTGGTACGTTTGCATGCATACCATAACTCGTTCGTCTGACAGATAAGCTTCCCGAAAATAAATGATCGGTAGACTGATACGTAGTGGAAAGAGCCAAACACAACAAGCATAACAATCGTTATGTGCCGATAGACTAAATCGTCTGAAATGCAGAATGTCGGGAATAATGTTGAATGAAGAGAGTTGTGTTAGTGTTAGTAACCTCATAAAGTAGTGAAGGCCATTTTCCCCATATGTTCTTTATTTGGCTTTATACTGGCTTAGGCGAAATATTTTGGCGAGTCCACGAATTGGTGGGCTTCAATTAAAGTGCTTTGTATTCTATGCATGTCCAAAGAGTTTTGTTGATCCGCCGTTGACCCCTATGTCATTGGTTTGCTTATCGGTTTTGTCAAGCGATTATGAAAACCAAACCTGACGGGGGACCCGTCTTTTCGCCCACCCGTCGATTCGCCCACCCGTCATAATGCCCAAAAAATACGTCACATCCCCCACTTTTTCCGACAGTTCGCCTAACCGTCACAAGACCCAAAATATCCGTCGATTCGCCCACCCGCTGATTCGCCCACCCGTCAATTCACCCACCCGTCGATTCGCCCACCCGTCGATTCGCCCACCCGTCGATTCGCCCACCGTCGATTCGCCCAACCTCGGTTTCAAGAGGCGTCGATTCACCCACTTCTGAAATCCGTCGATTCGCCCACCCGTCAATTCACCCACCCGTCATAAGACCCAAAAAATCCGTCACAACTCCCACTTTTTACGCCAGCTCGCTTACCCGTCACAAGACCCAAAAAATCCGTCACAACCCCCACTTTTTACGCCGCCCACCCGTCATAATACCCAAAAAATCCGTCACAACCCCCACTTCTTACGCCAGCTCGCTTACCCGTCACAAGACCCAAAAAATCCGTCACAACCCCCACTTTTTACGACAGATCGCCCACCCGTCATAAGACCCAAAAAATCCGTCACAACCCCCACTTTATACAACAGCGCGCTTACCCGTCATAAGGCCCAACAATTCCGTCACAACCCCCACTTTTTCCGTCGATTCGCCCACTTCTCAAAATAGACCTCTGATCCAGCGCGGCTCTTATCATTGAACACGGCAAAAGAAAGCGACCGGGTCGCAGGGGAGTAATTAGCAAGGATACGATACCGTCCGATTTAAATAAGGGTGAAAACTAGTTAATATAGCTTGAGCCAGATTGATCAGAAGCATTACGTCAGACATCGGTGATGATAACAAAAGAGGAAATAAAGAGGATGAATGCAAGAGTAAAGTTTCCGAAAAAAGAGCTACCTTTTTTAGGTACAAGTGTACCGAAAGAGGTGGGCTACATATTGCGATTATGTGGTACGTCAAAAGAATTATGATGCCACAAGATCAATCAAGTCTCAGTAGAGTGTAAGCGGTTCCCTATTATATCTTCCCCAAACTTCTCCTGCAAGTAAGCTCAGTTTCGTTTCAACTCATACCGCACACAACAATGCAGAACACATGCATAATAATGCTTATTAATTATAGTATTCAGTATATTCCCAACATTTGCAAAATCGTCATAGGTAATATCCCAAGTGTTATATAGAGAAGTTTTCTTGGGATCCCAAAACGTAGGTGGAGGGATATGTATGACTTCGTTAAAGTTGCCCGTCTGTCAGCACGATAACTTTCGAAGGGGTAGGATATTTTCTTCAGACTTGGTATGAGGATGGACTGAGTCAAAGTACAGGTCAAGGTCATAGATGAGTCCTGTAGCCCCATATTTGGGGGTGGGGGAGGGGTTTCAGTTAAAGGACGAAACAAATGTTTATAAAAGTAAATAAGATAGTCGATCTAGGGGTAAGGAAATCCATATCTGAAACTTATTTTCTCGCCGGACAATTAGGTCGTCCGGAATCCGGCCAAAACTGGAAAATTTGTTAAAAGTAAAACTTTTATTTGAACCATGCATTTTCCGGAAATGTCGTCCCACTGTAACACCTCCCGCAATGAGCTTTTCATCAATTCCACACGCAGTCTGGCGATCTACTTGTGATACTTTTTGCGCTTCTGTGAAACTGGATATTAAAGTTTAACCAAAAAGGGCTAGGAAAGGACAATCTAGTTACCCATCACTTATTCACTTAAATTGGCTTGGAGACCCGCTGAAAATGAGTTACTTCGTTGTTCCGCTATTTACGAATAATCGATTTTTCGAATAGTGGAATTTCCGTGTGATTTGTGGTGCCTCTATGCGCTTGTATTTTTGCTGTTTGCCTTACGAGAAAAATTTATCAATTTTTTTTATTTCAGGCACTAAGCAATCTCACTAATTTCACCACTGCCCACTGAAAAGCCGCATCTGTGTTGAGATTAACATTTCCCGCGTCATAGTAGAATTTACGCTGTGGGGACGGCTGGAGATATTCTGAGCCTCATAACTGGAGCAGATAGTGGAATTTTTTTTTTTTTTTGCAGAATCCAAATAATTCAGTGTATCCATTTAAATGACACACAATTGAGTTGGCTTTTCAGTTAAACTTTAACAGTTACAATATGAATAAGCCGATGTGAGATTCCAGTTTTTCTCTTGCTTGATTAAAGCTTTGTTCTACGGCCAAGTAACAGGCTGAACAATTAACACTCATTTTCGTGGCGTAGAATAACGATAAGTAATATGTTGTTAAAGTTTGATCAGAATCGATTAGAGTGCAGAGATAGGGGCAAGAAAACCTTAAACAAACAAGCAAAAATCGGTCTATCAAATATATTTCTCGGGTGGGTCACAAAATCATCACGATACCCACGATTAAAATGCCCACGGTTAAAAATGCCATAATTCAGGTTGTTGACCATGAAATCAAAATTGTCAGAAATGTCAACGGTCCAAAATGCCCACAGTTTAAAATGCTCTCAGGGAAGACAAAAATCGTCAAAAGTTTCAATGGATGATTATCGCCATTCTGATACTCGGTCCGCTCCTTTTGTGTCACATTCATCACTAGCTCCAGTTTACTACGGCCTGAACACCTCAAACTGTACAACCATGGGCATTCTGAACCGTGGGCATTTTGAGCCATAGGCATTTTGAGTCGTGGGCATTGTGATCGCGGGCATTATGAGTGTCAGCCCATTTTTCATGCTGGACCGATTCAGCTAAAGTCAGGCACAGCCCGGAACTACAGCAATAACACATAAATCCGGTAAAAACTTAAGTGAAAAAGTTGACTTATCATTGTCGTCGGCCAGCTTTTCTGTAAAAGCTTGTAAAGATACCGACCAATTAGTGCAATCGTCTTCCGATTCGTCTGACAAGGGCCATTGATCAGGAAGCATAACATGGATCATAATATCCCTTGAGCTTCAGGATTCCAGCTATATTAGTTTCATAAGTATCATCCTCTGGGATCCCGTCGGAACCTTTGGTCATGTCTGCCGACCAAAAGTATTGGGGAGCACCAATCAAATTTTAATCGGATTAAAAATAGTAAAGTTTCTTATAAGGCTTAAAAGCTGAGTGATTAAGTTCACATTTGTATATCCGTATTTCCAATACGTAGCCTACCGCTGTCGGTACATGTTGTACCTCAAAATACGGTAGCCCCTTCATCTGATGTTTTACTCTCGCATTCATCCTCTCCATTCCATCTTTCATTATCAGAACCGAGGTCTTTTATAATGCTTCTGATCATTCTGGCTCAAGCTGTATTGACTTCACCCTTATTTAAATCGGACGGTATCGTATCCTTGTTAATTGCTCCCCTGCGACTCGTTCCCTTTCTTTGCTGCGTTCAATGACAACTGGATCAGAGGTCGATTTTGAGAAGTGGGCGAATCGACGGAAAAAGTGGGGGTTGTGACGGATTCTTTGGGTCTTATGACGGGTAAGTGTGCTGCCGTATTAAGTGGGGGTTGTGACGGATTTGTTGGGTCTTATGACGGGTGGACGATCCGTCGTAAAAAGTGGGGGTTGTGACGGATTTTTTGGGTCTTGTGACGGGTAAGCGAGCTGGTGTAAAAAGTGGGGGTTGTGACGGATTTTTTGGGTATTATGACAGATGGGCGGCGTAAAAAGTGGGGGTTGTGACGGATTTTTTGGGTCTTGTGACGGGTAAGCGAGCTGGCGTAAAAAGTGGGGGTTGTGACGGATTTGTTGGGTCTTGTGACGGGTGGGCGAATCGACGGGTCATAGAATTGGGTGAATCGACGCTCAAGCAACAGAACGTTGGGTGAATCGACGGGTGGGCGAATCGACGGGTGGGCGTATCGACGGGTGGGCGGATCGACGGGTGGGCGAATTGACGGGTGGGCGAATCAGCGGGTGGGCGAATCGACGGGTGGGTGAATCGACGGATTTTTGGATTGGGCGTATTGACGGGTGGGTGAATCGACGGGTGGGGGTAGTGACAGCGACCCACCTGACGCAGGGTTTCAATTCAATTCAGTTACTTTATTTCCGCCATAGCTGACGAGTAAAATAAATAAATAATCAAAATCGAACGAACAACTTTGTGACAAATACCACTAGACAAATAACTAACAAAATAATCACCACACTATAGCCTAAACAATAAATTTAACGTGACCTATATAATTTTTAAAATCGTGCAAGATAAACATGCTGAAAAATGAAAAAAGTTAAAACGCGTCTGATAACGTACTTTAAATCGGAGAAAGAGTTTGGTCTGTAGTTGGTTTTCGGTTTTGTACGCAGAAGCTGACTTTTTTTCTTAGGTACTAGTCCAGCGCGCCGAATCTGAGATCGATGTCCTCATGCCTGGCTACACTCACTTGCAGCGCGCTCAGCCAATCAGATGGTCTCATTTCCTGCTCAGTCACGCTTTTTTTCTCCGGAACGACTTACAGCGGCTGACGTCATTGCGAGAGCGCGTTAACGTTAGCCCGTTAGGCAGTGGCGCTTTGTCCGGGAATCCCTTTGATGTCGACAGAGAGGCGTTATCGGTGGAGATGGGGTTCGATGGCGTGACGCAGAACAGCATGTGTGCTGTAGCGGATCGTGACTATATTGGTGAGGGTGTTATTTGACATTCGTTGCGTTTTTGCAGATACCATGGTATCTGATACCACGGTCTAAAGTCGTTTTTGAAGTTACCGTGATATCTGATACCTTGTTCAAAAGGCGTTTTGCAGTTATCGTGGTATCTGGACAGTTATCGGGATATCTGATATTCAAATACCAAGGCCCCGAGCGTGGTAACTGGTCATGGTATCTGGAAAAGTCATCTCACTTTCATCATCACCAACACAAGAGCCTCGGATTTTGTCAGACTGGTGGGAAAGAAGTTCAGCACTTGTGATGTAAGTGGATATCAGTTTTTATGGCACTTGATCATACAGTGAGTGAGTGTTGAGCATCCAGATTTTGCTAGTTTGGGCAATTCCACATAAGCTAGGACGACGAAACTTGGCAGGCGTATCAGGGACCAAACCAGTTTAACTTGGAAATAATCGCTTCCCCGATCCGGTCATCGTGGGGGAATGGAGAGACGGGGAATCCGGAAAACTAGCAACATGCATAACTTTGGAACGGGTAATCAGACGTGCGGTAACTTTAGATGTATCAAGAACAAGTGTCTCAGATGCTCAGTTTCAAATCCGGACCGGAACCGATACCTGGGGGGGAGGTGGAGGGAGGCATCTGAAATACCGTGAAACGCTTGGAGTCGAGGGATCGGGATGGAACTTCGTGGGAAGAACAAGCGTAAACTTTCGATATTTTATCGAGAAAACAGGACCAGATCGTGTCACAGTGGGGGAGTTGGAGGGTGTTGCCCGAAATTCCGGTGATCGCGAGTTACGGTACTTCCAGATCTGTTATTAGGATGAAACTTGGCAGGCATATTAGGTACTCTAATAGATTGACTTGAGAATAGTCCTTTACCCGATCCGATTATCGTGGGGGGAGTGGAGGGATAGGGAATCCGGAATCTAGTGACATGCATAACTTCGGAACGGGTGATCGGACATGCATGAAACTTGACATGTGTCAAGAAAAAGTGTCTCAGATGATCAATTTCAAATCCGGACCGGATCCGATAGATCGGGATAACTTGGAGGGAAGAACCAGCATAAGCGATAGCAAAATAGCTATCGTCGTTATCTTGAAAATCGGCTTGTCTGTGCTGAAGCCCTAGACATCGGGAAGTCTGGAAAGTTAAGCCTGGCTTTAACGCTTCGGTTAATGGCTTTAATTATTTTGTAACTTTTTACGTTCTTTCCTACAGCGGAGTTCCTGTTCTTTGCTACGCTGACATCATCCCATCTGAGTCGAATGGCGGAAGATCTGATACTGTATTCAACGAAGGAGTTTGGGTTCGTGAGAATTTCCGACGCGTTTTCTACCGGAAGCAGCTTGA
Source organism: Branchinecta lindahli (assembly GCA_023053555.1). NCBI lineage: Eukaryota > Metazoa > Arthropoda > Branchiopoda > Anostraca > Branchinectidae > Branchinecta > Branchinecta lindahli. The sequence goes on along the minus strand of JAKZAO010000008.1, from coordinate 14,718,666 downwards.
TGCCGCAAAAGAAGAATCCGGATGGCTTGGAGTTAGTAAGAGGGAAATCCGGCCGGATTTTTGGTGATGTAAGTTTCCTTTACTCTTTACTGCCCTCGTAGACTTATAATAGTAATATAATAATAATAATATAATTGCAATAATAAGGCTTTCGCCTCTGTAAATTTCGCGGGATACACTAAATTGAATTTCAGCCAGGTGGTAGTCGACACCTGCTTTGAATTGGTTGATATTTTCGGCATTCACAACACTTTCTGGGGGATGGTTCCAATATTCTACTATTCGGTTTCTAAAGGTTTCTTCATGTTCGCCCGTTGGTTTGATTCTGATCCCTAAGCTAATCCCGCCAGACGCGTTACAGAGATCTTTGTTACCACGCTTACTATGAGCTTGTTCCACCCTACTTACCGTAGTTACTACGCTAGTCACCGTAGTTACTACGCTAGGCTGGAACGCTTTTTTCTTTTGTCGGTCAAATGTCAGGCCGCGGGCTGATCGGACCAATCATGTTACAGAGATGCGTAGTTACTACGCTCCCGAGGGTGGTAAGCAAATAGTTACTATTTTGAGAAGGTTGGAACGGTCAGCGTAGTAAGTTTTCATGAGGCTGGAACGGAAATAGTAACTAAATAGTTACTATTGGCAGAGGGATGGAACACGCTCTATGCTCCCAAGTGTGGTAAATAAATAGCTGCTACTTCGAGAAGGTTGGAACGGTCAGCGTAGTAACTTTTCATGAGGTTGGAACGAAAACTGTAACTAATAGCAAGAACAAATAACGAGATAGAACTGCCATCTCCCTATCTCGGTCATACAAAACATGCTGAGTCGAGTAAAATACGGCCGACGCAAACGAGCGGAGGTTACTAGCTTCGCGCCACATCACGTTTCGTTACCTCTACAAATAACTAAGTCGCTGTGAAGCGCCCGATGAGGAAAAGTAGCATTCAAACCTGATTGGCTCTACGGACGTGCTCCAGAGCGGGTCAGCGCGCGGAGTACGCCTCCTGCAAGCGATCTTTCACTATTTGTTTCTGCAATAAGCAACGGCGAAGACAGAAGAGGAGTAAACGGGTATCAACATAAGCTCAAAGCTAGAGTAAATACCTCTAGGTCCGCTAATTTTTTTTCAGGGTATTTATAGTCGCTGCATGTTCTGATTATTTGTTCTTGCTAATAGTTACTATTGTATGAAGGAACACATTCTGTATCTCACATCATTTCAGCTGTGTCTGTTTTTTTTAGCTCTCTGGATTTCTGATGGTACTTAAAGGACTTCCCTCAACTTACAACAAGGACCTGCAGGAGGACAAGGAACCATTGTTCGACGCCGTTGAGACGCTTGATGGTTGTCTTCAAATCATGGCCGGAGTCTTCGAAACCCTTGAGGTAAGCGGAAATTAGATTCTTAGTTCAAAACTCTCATGAAAATCCTCAGTTTCACCAACAGATGATCTCGGTAATCCTAGTCTTTAGGATACTTTTGTATCTATTCCTTGCCTATGAATGAATGAATGAAGTATTTTATTGCCCATCAAACAACACAGCGGAAAAAAAAGACGGAGTATGTGAAAAGAAAAGAAAACAACAATTACAAGAAAAACAAACAAAATCAACATTAACCTAGATACAAAATCACAAGACAAAGAATCTATCAAAAAAGAATATACTATGTTCGTGCGTTGCTCGAGCGCGCGTGCCCAGTGTGGGGTCCGTCTGCACTCCGGGCAGCTTACCTTTTATAGGACATTGAGTCCGTTCAGAAAAGAGCAACAAGGATCATTCTCCGAAACCGCGGCTTACCATACGATCAAGCCCTTGCGAAACTGAATATTCATCGCTGATAGTGTGGCTAGAATGCATTGTTCAAATAAGTGTAATAAGGTGTTATACGGCGTATACAGATTCCTTTTTTCGTCGGGAACGAACGAGCGGAGGCTAGTAGCTTCAATAGACAAATAGCTAAATCGCTGTGAAGCCGGCGTGAGGAAAAGTAGAAGTCAAAACTGATTGGTTCTGTGGAGCGCGCTCCAGAGTGGGTCAGCGCGCGGAGTACGCCTCCTGAACTGTTTTTTTCTGCGATGAGCAACGGCGAAGTCGGAAGATGAGTAAACGAGTATCAGCATCAGCTCAAAGCTAGAGTAAATACCTCTAGGTTCGCTCAGTTTTGTCGGGGTATTCATCGTCGCTGCATGGGACTAAAGACAGAGGTTCTGTCTGATTATTTGTTCTTGGTACATTGTTTTGTTTTTATATGTATGAACGGAAATTAGTTAAGCTACGTTGATTTCAGAGTATATCGATCTCTCTCTTTCTCTCGATACCACAGAGCTAGACTAATCGAGAAACAGGATGGAAACGTTATGCATCTCCCGGCACAGCTTCTTGTCACGTTCTTTTTGGGATCCCACGACGTAAGTGGAGGGATACCTATGACATCGCAAAAGTTGTCCGTCTGTCCGTCCGTCCGTCTTCGAGCACGATAACTCTCGAAGGGAATGAGATATTTTGATGAAACTTGGTGTGAATATTCTTTGGGTCAAGAGATTGATGTGATAGTCGGTTATGGGGGTAAGAAGACATTTTGAACACGACGGTGAAAATCATTTTCTCGCCGGACAAGTACTTCGTCCGGAAGACATGCTGAACACTTGTCTGAAAAGCATTTTCTACCCGGACAACTTGTTCGCCCGGAATCCGGCCAAAACCGGAAAATTTGTTAAAAGCAAAAGTGTATTTGTAGTTGACTGGATGTCTGATTTAGGGGCAAGGATAGATGCTGAATCTGTATATGACAATTATTTTTTAGCCGGACGTATAGATCGTCCGGAATCCGGCTGAAACCGGAAAATTTGTTATAAGGACAATTTTTATTTGAAGTTGATTAGATGTTGGAATAGTTAATATAGGGGTAAGGAGACATGCTGAATCCGAATGTGAAAGTTATTTTCTCGCCGGACAAGTAGTTCACCCGGAATCCGGCGAAAACCGGAAACAAAATTTGTCGACCAATTTTGGGCTTAGCAGTCCCTACCCCTTTATTCTTAGACCAGTATAGCTCTGCGCGTGGATGATGTAATGCTTTGTTGATTCTATTTACGTAACGTCGGAGAGTCGAGAGACAAGCGAGGATGTTGTTCTATGAGGGTTCACCATGGTAAGTCGTAAAGTACAGGTCAAGTTCGTAGATGGGTCCTTTAGTCCTATCTTTAGAGGCAGAGGAGGGGTTTCGGATTTACGGTAAAAACATGTATGTTTTATAAGCTAATAAGATATTCTATGAGGGACAAGGGGGTGCGCTGAATCCATATCTGAACTTAGTTTTCTTGCTGGACAAATGGTTCATCGTGAATTCGGTCGAAACTGGGTATCGGGGCAATGAGACATGCTGAATCCATTTTTGAACTTTATTTAACATTAAAAATTCAAGGAATCTGACGAAGACTGAATGACGAAGACATGACCCAATTGTTTGAATCAAATGTTAGATTTTTGGGATCCCATCGCAACCTTTGGTCTTGTTGTTCGGGAGGTTACGCCACTGATGTACAGGCAGAATACTAATCTGTGACTTAGGCAACTTTTCCCGAAAGTAATTATAAAGTGATGCCCAAGAAATGGACGGCAGGAAGTCTCCCAATTGTTAGAGCCGAAAACTTGTTGTTAATTTCCGCCCGTGAAATTCGCTGAAAAGGAAGCATTCGATTGCGCTGAAACCTGATATTTAGACTCGAATGACAGAAGTCCGATTTCTATGGCGTTTGTTGCCTGCCAAATACCGATCGCTTTTCCGTCGGTCGGTCGGCAGGGGCGCCACTAGCCTTTTACCTTTGGGGGGGGGACGTCCAGTTTGTGCCGACGGACTCAAATATGTGCCGACAAAAAACGCCGTTGCCGCTTCGCGGCAACGGCGTACATTTCCCGCCAAAATAAAATTGAACCGGTGTAAAATTAACTGTGATGCATCAGCTGAGATTAGTCCTTGAATATAAATTCTTAAATTTAATTCTCATATTCGGGATTTCATTGCAGCTTCGCTAAAAACTGAAGCTTCCAACAACTGTACCCAGAACAAGTTAAATTAATCGCCGAAGGCGAAGTATTTTCAATCTGCCTTTTTTTCTGGACAAATTTCGCTTACCAGTTCTAGCTTTTAAGGTGTTTCAAACCCCAAGAATTTCAATCCTAAAACGCCCACTAAATGAAACACCGTTCTTCCGAATAAAGAATACTACGAAATGCGTCGCACGCGAAATTTTGTGTAAAAATAACTGTAATGCATTAGCTGAGATTATTTTTTAATGTAAATTCGCATATTTAAATTCATATATTCGGCTTTTGTTTTCACCCAGAACAAGTTAAATGAAGCGCCGCAGGCGAATTTTTTTTTAATCGGTCTTTTTTCTGGAAAATTTTAGGCTATTCTATACCTATACTTTACAGGTTCTAGCTTATAATGTGTTTCCAACCCCCAAGCATTTTACCCCTAAAACGCCAACTAAAGGAAACACCATTCTTCCAAATACGAAATGCACCGCAGGCGAACTTTTGTGGAAACGCTTATGAGCGATCTCAAATAAAAGTAAGGCTACCTGTGAAATCACAGATCTTTCCGCCAAAATAGTATGGCCATCCAGAAGAAAGTAGGCACAAATTTGACTATTGTGTGTAGAAAATCTCGATTTGCAGACGAAACATAAACTTTCGGGATTGGACAGAAGTTTACGGATTTGATTTCTTACGTGTAGCCTAATGAGATTCCGGTCCCGGTTAAACTTTCCGGTGCGCTCGACAAATGTTTGAAGAATTTGATTTCTAGTGAATAAAAATATCCCGATGTGCCGACAAGAATACCGACGCCCGACTAAAGCATTAGAATTCGAATTCTTCTTTGTTTTGCATGTAAATATAAGCCGATGAGCCGACAAAACTTAAACTTTCGGGATGCGCCTGATAAACGTTTACAGAATTTGATTTCTTACGTAAAAAGAGAACACGATGTGCCGACGATTCTTGAACTTCCCGGGTGCGCCCGACAAATGTTTGCTGAAACTGATTTATCACAGATAAACAGAACCGACGAGTGGACCGACGCCCGACAAAAGCATTCAGAAGTCAATTTCTTCTGTGTTTTGCCCGACAGATATTTGCCGAATTCGATTTCTTGCGTGTAAAAAGAACCCAAGATGCCGACGAGTCTACCGAAAACGGACGAAAGCATATAAAATTGAATTTCTTCTGTATTCTTTATGTATAAAAAGAACCCGACGTGCCGACGAGAATATCGAGGCCCGACAAAAGGATACAGAATTCGATTTCTTCTGTGTTGTGCACGACGAATGTGTGCAGAATTTGACTTCTTGCGTATGAAATGAACCCGATGTGCCGACGAGTCGCCCGACGAAAGTACTTTCTCAAGACCTTTGGGGGGGGGAGTCCCCCCCCCCTCCCCCCCCATAGTGGCGCCCCTGTCGGTCGGTCCGGTGATCTCGTATACTACCAGATGGGCTAGAACGATGAAACTTGTCAGGCGGATAAGAAACCTGACCAGATTGACTTAGAAATTGTCATTTGATCCGACCATCCAGGGGAGTGGAGTGAGGGGGAACCCGGAATTCTGTAGCCATCATAACTTCCGAGTGAGTTATTCGATTTGGATGAGACTTGGCGATTGGCCAGAGCGCCTGTCGCAGATGTTCCTTTTTAAGTTCGGACTTAATTCGGCAACAGGAGGGGGGGGATCTGGTGGAACCTTGCGTATTAGGATAATTGCAGATGGGTCTGGACCAGTCAACCACAAATCCCTGATTTTTGGACACCCTATGCCAAACACTGGATATGTCTAGCATTTGACGTAGCCTATTCCATCGCTGGATACCCTATGCCAAACGCTGGATACCTGTTAGTACCCTAATCCTGACATACCTCACTACAGGTGCATTCTTATTGGTTGATTTCTGAGCTTCACTCAAATCTTTAATATTTTATTGGTTAGAGTATCCAACATTTGGCATAGTATATCCAGCGTTTGGCATAGGGTATCAAAAAATCAGGGGTTTGTGGTAGAATGGTCTGGACGATGAAACTTGTCAGGTTGATTAGGGGCCTGATCAGATTGACTTGGAATTGTCACTTACCTGATCCGACCATCCAAGGGGGAGGGAGGAGAATCCGCAATCTTGCGGCACGCATAACTTTAGAACGAGTTATCTGATCTGGATGAAACTTGATGACTGACAAGATCGCATGTCCCAGATGTTCCCGTTCAGGTCAGCCCTGGATGCGGCAAGTGTTGGTGGGTTTTTTTTTTTGGGGGGGGGGTATCGGAGAAATTACAGCACGCTTAGAGGCGAGGAATCAGCACGGAGTGACAAGCATAAGCCCGTGGTGTACAATTTAGATAATCAGACCGGATACAGACACTTTGTGTGTGTGGGGGGGGGGTGCATGGGGATCCCAGACATATTTTGGTACGCGAGTTAGGATAATTGCAGATGGGCTAGGACGGTGAAACTTGTCAGACATATTAAGGAACTGACCAGATTGATTTGAAAATAGTCAGTTCCCGTATCCAGCCATCGAAGAGGAGCGGGAATCCGGAATCTCGTTGCATGCATAAGTTTCGAACGAGTTATCCGATCTGTATGAAACTTGGCAGCTGGCAAGGGCACATGTCCCAGATATTCCTTTTCACGTCCGGACCGGATCCGGCAACTGTGGGGGTTGCAATAGAAGGTACCCGAGTTCTTGTGTCACGCTTAAAGTGAAGGGATCAGGATATGCCCTTGCAGGTAAGAAAAGCATAAGCTGTACTAAGAAAACAATTGTGCCACTTAGGGTCCTCTAAAATGTGCCATTTACATCGCATATTAATACATCATTCATATTTGTAGATTGATTCGGACAAGATGCGTTCTTCTCTCAGCCCTGACATGCTCGCGACTGACGTAGCTTACTACTTGGTCAGAAAAGGGGTAAGTATTTTTGCCACCAATTATTTCGTTTGCGCTTGCATTATTTTATATTTACGTTTTAGTATTTTTTACTCAGAGTGAATGTAGATAATGTTTTACGCTAGCATAACCTTCGCATCATTTTTTTTACGATGGACTATATTTTTTTCGGTTTCTGCCGAAAGCAGAAGAAAGTCCACTGAACTCCCGATTTGTTACACATAACGATGGCTGACAGTTTGGCCATGTCAGGTGCAACAGCTGATTGGTCGGATATAACGGTTATGCAAATTTTGACGTGTTTAGATCTATTAAAAGAAGCCAAACTTCTGTGAGCTGCCGAAAACAGAGCTGACTTTAAAGTAGTCAACTAGAAAGTTAGAGAAGAAATAGAACACGATACAAGTACTTCAGGGTATTGCACCAGTTAGGCTACCTTAAAACATATTTCTGCGGATTATTTTATTTCAGGAAATCAGTTTTTGGGATCCCAAAACGTAAGTGAGGGATACCTATGACATCGCAAAAGTTGTCTGTCTGTCCGTCCGTCCGTCCATCTGTAAGCACGATAACTCTCGAAGGCAATGAGATATTTGATGGAACTTGGTGTGAGGATTCTTTGGGTCAAGAGTAAGGTCGAGTTCTAGATGGGCTTTATAGCCCTACATTTAGGGGTGGGGGAGGGGGTTTAAATTAATGGGCAAACAAAATATTTTGAAGCAGCTAATGTGATAGTCGATTATGGGGTAAGAAGACATGTTGAACACGATGGTGAAAACCATTTTCTTGCCGGACAAGTAGTTCGCCCGGAATCCGGCCAAAACCGGAAAGTTTGTTAAAAGTAAAAGTTTTATTAGAAGTTGACTAGATGTTCGATTTTTAGGGGTAAGGAGACATGCTGAACACGATTGATTAAAACCATTTTCTCGCCGGACAAGTAGTTCGCCTGGAATCCGGCCAAAACCAGGAAATTCGTTAAAAGCTAACAAGTTTTATTTGAAGCTGATTAGATTACAGATTTAAGGGTAAGAAGAGACGCTGAATCTGTATATGACAATCATTTTTTATCCGGATATATAGTTCGTCCTGAATCCGGTAAGTTAAAGTTTTATTTGAAGTTGATTAGATGTTCTTTATAGAGATAAGGATCTTCTTATCCCTATAAAGAAAATCTAATCAATCTTCTTATCCTTATAAAGAACATCTAATCAACTTCAAATAACGCTGAATTCGTTTCTGAACTTTCTTTTTTTTTTGCTGGACAAGTAGTTAGCTCGGAATTCGGCCGAAACCGGAAATTTGGCAGAAGTAAAGCAGGAAGTTTCGAACAATATCGTCAAGGCTTCTACAGGTATATCTGAACTTGGTTTTCTCAGATGATTAGCATGGCGAAGACTGGATCTGGCGAAGACTGGATCTGGCGAAGACTGGATCTGGCGAAGACAAGACCTAGTTGTCTGGATCAAATATTGAATTTTTGGGATCCCATCGAAACCTTTGGTCTTGTTATCTGAGTCAGCCAAGTTTCTCAATTTGTTCTGACTTTTTCCACTGGCCTACCGGACACCTTCGAGCCGAGCTGCAGCGGTTTCCTGAGTACAAAAACAGCTGCAAAAAGTCGACCACTTTTCATAGCATAGCGGAAACGAGCCGGTAGAGATTTTGCTTTCTCGCGAAAACTCTCAGCAAGCTTACATTTCCATTTTGTATGACACTTAATTATTTTGACTCTTTAGAGGGATTTTTTTTTCACAGTAGACCCTCGTAGTGACGTGGAGAATATGGAATCTTGACAAGACAAAATTCAACAAGACAAAACGTGGTTTTCGCAAACGTAAAACGTAAAATCACAAACGATAGAAAATAAGAGACTGGTATATGCCTGGCTGCGAAATAAGTTCAGAAGAGTCCCTGAACTGACAGCTGAACAAATTTGTTTATTGACAACAGACAGTTTGGTGCTGTTGTCAGTCCTAAAAGTTTGAAATTACATAGAGCTATCAAATGTTTGAACTATCTTTCTCACAAATAACAAGACCAAAGGTTTCGATGGGATCCCAAAAATTTAATGTACGATCCAGACAATTTCGTCTTGTAGATCCGGTCTTCGCCAGACTCCTTGAATATTTTTACTATTAAAATTTGTAATGTATTTACCCTATACGTCATATCTACTTTGACGAAGTTGATCAAAACTTCCTGCCTTACTTCTGCCAAATATCCGGTTATGGCCGGATAGCCGGTGAAGTACTTGTCCAGGAAAATTAAAGCTCAAAACGAATTAATCATATTCCCTTATCCCCATGTCGAACCTCTAATCAACTTCAGATAAACTTTATCTGCATGTCTCCTTACCACTATATACTGGCACTACTGTTAGCAGATCCAGGTGTGGAAAGTAAATCCTGAATGGAATTTATTAAATGTATCTTTTCAACTTCAGATAAAACTTTAAAAAAATTTCCGGTTTCGGCCAGATTCCGGGCGAACTATATGTCCGGGTAGAAAATAATTGTCATATACGGATTCAGCATGTCTTTTTACCCTGGAATCGAGCATTTATTCAGCTTCAAATAAAACTTTTACTTTTGACAAATTTACCGGTTTTGGCCGGATTCCGGACGAACTAATTTTCCGGCAAGAAAATAAGTTTCATATATGGATTTAGTATGTCTTCTTACCCGTACATCGACTATCTCATTGGCTTTTTAAAACATTTTTTTTTCGTCCCTTAATTTGAAACCCCTCCCCCGCCCTGAAGTATGGGGCTACAGGGCTCATCTACGAACTTGACCTGTACTTTGACCCAGTGGATCCTCATACCAAGTTTGAAGAAAATACCTTTACCGCTTCGAGAGTTATCGTGCTGACAGACGGACAACTTTTGTGAAGTCATGGGTCTCCATGACGTAAGTGGAGGTCCCCTCCACTTACGTTTTGGGATCCCAAAAATCGTTAGTCGGTAATAGGGGGGCAATGAACCAACGCATTTTCATTTGGTTTTCAAGGTTGTTCAAGTAAGTGATGCACGGCTAGATTTTCTCAGTTCAGTCCTGGACCGTTAAAAGCTGGAAAAGTTGGCTTTGGTTTATCACGAAAACGCTCCACTAATATTCTATGTTTCAGATGCCATTTCGAGAGGCTCACTTAACAGCCGGGAAAGTTGTCGCTCTTGGAGAGGAAAAGAAGATGGAAATTACGAACCTGGCCCTGGAAGACTTACGGACAGTCAGGTTAGTTGAAACATTCAATCCTTTGACGACTTCTAGGTTAAGGTTGCTATCAGTTAATTTATTGCCCGTGAAAATGTCCCCAATTTTTTAACACAGTGTGCTGTCCCTTCCTCGGTAGTTACCGAAGCTAGTGAGACGTCTTGTTTCTTTTACTAATTTGATGCAAATCGAGTTTCATGCAAATGAATATCATTATTGTTCTTAGACACGGACGTATATGATTCAGGAACTCCATTTGGGCTTAATTTAAACATAATCAGAGACCGAACTGAGTTTAGAATTTTAATTTTTCTAAGAATAGTCAGGCACTGCGACGAGAATCGAGCTTGCAGTGTTTGTGTGTCACCCATTGTACAAATAGATAAGAATTGATGGAACGTCAAAATATTGAGAAAGAGGAGAAAAGAACGAAAAACCAAAGAAAGAAAGAACTTAGTCGCCATGCATGGTATTTAACACTGTCAGAAGTTTCATAACAGATAGCGCATAACACTTTCAAGAATAACACCATTTCACTTAGAAACAGTGGCGAAACTAGGGGAGGGCGTGGGGGGGCAGCTGCCCCCCCACGAAAAATCTTGTCGGTAAATCGGTAGTGTTTGTCGGTGCGAAGCACCGACAAACGCTTTTATCATGTCGTTTCTGATACCAATAAAGCTCTGTCGGTTAAACGGGAAACTTCTTGTCGAGAAATAGGCAACGTTTGTCGGTACGGTACGCTTTAGCATTCCCTTTCTGATACCGACAAAAGCTCTGTCGGTAAAACAGGACACTTCCTGTCGGGAAATAGGCAGCGTTTGTCGGTACGGCACGCTTTATCATACCGTTTCTGATACCGACAAAAGCTCTTTCGGTAAAACAGGAAACTTCGTGTTGGGAAACAGGCAGCGTTTGTCGGTACGGCACCCTTTAGCATTCCGTTTCTGATACCGACAAAAGTTCTGTCGATAAATCATGAAACTTGTTGTAGGGAAATCGGCAGCGTCTGTCGGTGCGCGGATTCCGTTTTCAGTACCGGCAAGAGCTCTTTTGTCGGTGCGGAGATGATACCGACAAAAGCCTTGTCGGCAAGTCAATCCGATGATCCGACCGAGCTCCTGATTATCGGTTGTTTTTCATTTTTCGATACGGTGACCGGGAAAAGTCCTGTCGGTAAAATGGGAAACATTTTTTTCTTTCTATTTACATCTGGAATGGATAAAATCGTGGCGTTAATTTCAGTAATTGTGAACTGTTCGTCAGTGCAAAGACTTTTTGATGTGATGACTGGAATATTCTCGTCGGTAAATCCGAAAATGTTTCGGGGTAAAAGTACTAAACACACACTTCTTCGTTCCTTTATGCTCCTTGACGGTAAATCAACCACACCGGCGAACCTGTTTGCTTGGTTTGTTCTTGGGTGATTTCTCTGTTCCCACCCATAAACTGCCCTTTTGGGTTGATCTGGCTGTACATGGTACAATCAATTCGAGAAATAGTCCACTTTATTCAGTGACTTGTGAGTTTCAGATTCCCCTCAATGATACCCCCACCAACTCGGCTCACCAAGGTTGGATCAGGCCAGGATATCTGAATAACACAACTTGGTCAAATGGGCGCAGTATCGCCAAGTTTATCTCAATCGCTAAACCCATTTGGTCCCCAAGCGTTTAAGAAAATGTCCAGGACCCACCTCTAATCCCCCCAAAGCATTACCATATTTGGCATTTGCTCTACCATCCATCAAGCATCACTCGAATTGGAGCATTTCCGAAAAAAATTCCAGTGTGTCTACCGGTCCGGTCCCCCCCCCCCGCCCATCTTCACCCCACGGACGTCAGATCCGGTTTCGGCCTCAAACTACATGTCTAGGTCCCATTTTTCACCTTCCTCTTCCTCCATTTTTCACCAATCACTCTATCCGTTCGGCACCACTGGTATTAGAATATTTCCGAGACCACCTCGCAACATTGTTCTCGGACGCTGATGAGTTGAATATCTTGGGCAAGTTTCAGTCGAATTCGAGCAGTTTCTGGGGCCCATGAACCCGTTTGGTTTTAAGGAGTATCACAAAGTTACCGTGTCGCCTAGCTTCCACTCACAGTTGTCAGATTTCATTCGGATGCAGAAGCAGCAAATTTAGGGCATCTGCTCCAATCAGCCGTCAAGTTTCCATAAAATTGGATTGCCCGTTCACTTCACCTTTACTGTGATCCAGCGCATCCTCATGCCAAATTTCAATAAATATATCAACCCCTTTGAAAGTTATCATGGTAACAGACGGACAGACAAGACAGACGGAACCCCAAGACGCCGCTTAGTTTATAAGAGTAAACCTTCAAGCAGTGAAGTAGTCTGTTGCAATGTCTGTAACTTTTCTTGTTGCAAGACTACTGACTGCATAGTATGTTCCTGGTTCCGTTTGATAACCATTGGTGCGAGGAAGCGAATGACAAATTCATTAACTTACATTACAAAACCATCTCAACGGATATGTTAAAACTTATTATAAGTGGTTTTAAGATGCGTCCGCGGGAAAAGTCGCGTCGTTGCCGCGCAGCGGCAGCGGCGCTTTTTGTCGGCAAATTGCTAAATCTTGTCGGTAAAATCTGGGCTTGCCCCCCCCACGAAAATGGGCTAGTTTCGCCACTGCTTAGAAATAAAGTGTTATGACCAATTAAGTTTACACTATTTCGTGCCTAGATCTCCAACAACACCTTCAACTGATACAAATTCTAACGGGAACGAAAGAAACATAACAGATATTATCCCAAAGTGTTATCTGTTGAAACCGGGCATCCTTCTGTTGTCGTTCTGCAACTTCTGACAGTGTAGTATTTTTACCAATTGAAGGTGTTGTTGGAGATATAGGCACGAAATAGTGTAAACTTAATTGGTCATAACACTTTATTTCTAAGTGAAAAGGTGTTATTCTTGAAAGTGTTATGCGCGATCTGCTATGAAACTTCTAACAGTGAAGTAGGCGTATAAAATTTGCAAAACATATACAACAAAAATAGGTCGTGTAGCTTTCTACTGAGCAATGTTTACTTGTTTTAATTATAAGTCGTAGATAGCAGTAACAAGTTAGTAATAACAGCAATAAATTCGCAACTACCGGTATTGTAACCTCGTATAAAAAGGAGACGAAGAGCATGTTCCATCCTTCTTACAGTAACTATTTGTTACTATTTTCGTTCCTCGTGAAAAGTTACTACGCTCCTAACAAATAGTACCTATTTACTTACCACGCTCGGTAGCGTAGTAAGCGTGGTAAGTATGATCTCTGTGACGCGATTGGGGGGATTAGCGCATGGCGCGATTTTTGGCCTCCCTAAAGTCCCTGCAAGTCCCTAAATCAGTCTTAGGTCCCTTTTGGTCCCTTAATCAGTCCTCAGGTCCCTTTAAAGTTTTTCCTGGCCAAAATTGTTACATTTTATTTGAATATCTTAGTTCAGTCAACTGGACATTGCAAAGTACAGTATAAGTTTTGGTTGGTGGGATTAACTGTCAACTTGCTTGCTTGTAAACATAATCCTTAAGGCTCCTAAGGCTACAGCGTTACTATGTGGTTGAAGGAGACTACTAGCGAAAAGGATTGACACCATTTGCCTCTGAAGTCATCTGAGATTTTTTTTTTCCTATTTTGAAGAAGAGTCAGAGTCACTCTAATTTGCTCCAATGAGGCTGACTGCAATCACAAGAAATACAACGCACCTTTAAATTTACCATCACAGACAGAGATATCCAGCTTTTATTTTTTAAACTGTTTCTACAATCTGAAATATTATGCTACCGATAGGTGCAGGGGTAGCTAACCATGAATTCTAGTGGGGGGAGGACCTGACCAACCCAAACATTTTGCGGAGCTATACTGAAGGTCGTCAGTTTTTATGGCACTTGCAGCTCCGCTCAAGTGCCATATACCGATCGCTTTTCGGTCGGTCGGTCGGTCGGTCTGTCGGTCGGTCGGGCGGTCCACTGTTTTCGAGTTAGGGTACTTCCAGATGTCCTAGGACGATGAAACTTGGCAGGCATATCAGGGACCCGATATAACTAACCTGGAAATAATCAGTTTCACGATCTGACCATCTGGGGTGGAGTGGTGGGCCGGGAAATCCTGAGAATTTAGTAGTTTTTATGGCACTTGCCCTTCGGCCAAGTGCCATATAGCGATCGCAATTTCTCTCCGTCCGTCGGTCGGTCGGTCGGTCTGTCGGTCCGGGTTTTGCTAGTTCGGGTACTTCCAGATAAGCTAGGACGATGAAACTTGGCAGGCATATCAGGGACCTCAAATGATTAAGTTGGAAATAGTCGCTTCCCCGATCCGACCACCTGAGGGGGAGTGGTGGGAAGGGGAATGCGGAAAAAATAGGAAAAATGACTTATTTTTAACTTACGAACGGGTGATCGGATCTTAATGAAACTTGATATATGGAAGAACCGCTTGTCTCAGACCTTCCATTTTAAATCCAGACCGGATCCGGTGACATGGGGGGTAGTTGGAGGGGGAAACCGGAAATCTTGAAAATCGCTTAGAGTGGAGAGATCTGGATGAAAGTTGGTGGAAAGAACAAGCACAAGTCCTAGATACGGGATTGACATAACCGGACCGGATCCGCTCACTTTGGGGGAGCTGGGGGGGGGGGAATCCGGATTTCTAGTGATCCCGCGAGTTCCGTGCTTCCTGATGTGCTAGGACGATGAAAATTGGCGGGCATGTCAGGGACACGAACAGATTGACTTGATAATAGCCGTTTCCCCAATCCGACCATCCGGGGGGGGGGCTGGAGGGAGGGGAATCCGGAAAAATGAGGTATTTTTAACTTACGAACGGGTGATCGGATCTTAATGAAACTTGATATATAGAAGTACCTCGTGTCTCAGACCTCCCATTTTAAATCCAGACCGGATCCGGTGACATGGGGGGTAGTTGGAGGGGGAAACCAGAAATCTTGAAGATCGCTTAGAGTGGAGAGATCTGGATGAAAGTTGGTGGAAAGAACAAGCACAAGTCCTAGATATGTGATTGACATAACCGGACCGGATCCGCTCACTTTGGGGGAGTTAGGGGGGGGAATCCGGATTTCTAGTGATCCCGCGAGTTCGGTGCTTCCTGATGTGCTGGGACGATGAAAATTGCCAGGCATGTCAGGGACCCGAACAGATTGACTTGATAATAGTCGTTTCCCGGATCCGACCATCCGGGGGGGGGCTGGAGGGAGGGGAATCCGGAAAAATGAGGTATTTTTAACTTACGAACGGGTGATCGGATCTTAATGAAACTTGATATATAGAAGTACCTCGTGTCTCAGACCTTCCATTTTAAATCCAGACCGGATTCGTTGACATGGGGGGTAGTTGGAGGGGGAAACCGGAAATCTTGAAGATCGCTTAGAGTGGAGAGATCTGGATGAAAGTTGGTGGAAAGAACAAGCACAAGTCCTAGATATGGGATTGACATAACCGGACCGGATCCGCTCACTTTGGGGGAGTTAGGGGGGGGGGAATCCGGATTTCTAGTGATCCCGCGAGTTCGGTGCTTCCTGATGTGCTGGGACGATGAAAATTGCCAGGCATGTCAGGGACCCGAACAGATTGACTTGATAATAGTCGTTTCCCGGATCCGACCATCCGGGGGGGGCTGGAGGGAGGGGAATCCGGAAAATGAGGTATTTTTAACTTACGAACGGGTGATCGGTCTTAATCAAACTTGATATATAGAAGTACCTTGTGTCTCAGACATCCCAGTTTAAATCCGGACCGGATCCGGTGACATGGGGGGAACTATAGTTGTGAACCGGAAATCTTGGGAAACGCTTTGAGTAGAGAGATCGGGATGAAAGTTGGTGGAAAGAACAAGCACAAGCCCTAGATACGTGATTGACATAACCGGACCGGATCCGTTCACAGTGGGGGGGTTGGGGGGATCCGAATTTCTAGTGATCCCGCGAGTTCGGTACTTCCTGATGCGCTAAGACGATGAAACTTGGCAGGCGTGTATGGGACCCGAACAGGTTGACTTGAGAATAGTCGTTTCCCGGATCTGACCATCTGGGGGGTGGGGGTGGAGAGAGGGGGAATCCGAAAAGTGAGGTATTTTTAACTTGCGAACGGGTGATCGGATCTTGATGAAACTTGACGTATAGAAAGATCTCGTGTCTCAGACGCCCCATTTTAAATCCGAACGGGATCCGGTGATATTGGGGGGAGTCGGACGGGGGAACCGGAAATCTTGGGAAACGCTTAGAGTGGAGGGTTTGGGATGAAAGTTGGTGGGAAGAGCAAGTGAATAGCATAACCGAAATGGATCTGGTCACTGTGGGGGAGTTGGAGGGGATCCGAGTTTGTAGTAATCCCACGAGTTCGGTACTTCAGCTGATGTGCAAGGACAATGAACTTGGCATGCTTGTCAGGTACCCGAACTATTGACTTGAGAATGTCGTTTCCCCGATCCGACCGTCGAGGGGGAGTGTACAAAAGAGGAATCCGGAATCCAGTGGCAAGCTCAGCTATTGAACGGGTTATCGGATTTAACCGAAACTTGATATTTAGAAAGGTGTCTCGTAACTCAGACATCCCATTTTAAATCCGGACCAGATCCGGTGACATTGGGAGGAGTTGAAGGGGCGAACCGGAAATCTTTGTAATCGCTTAGAGTGGAGGGATTGGGATGAAGCTTGGTGGGAAGAACAAGCATAAGTTCTAAATATGTCATCTAGAGCTTTCAGATTGAATGAACTTAGATATCCTAATTCTAGGTCCGAACCGCATTTTTGAATGGCGGGGTGTTTATTGTGAAGTTCTCTTCTACTTTCTCGTACCACTACTCGTAACAAGTGCCATATGAGCTCGTAGCTCTTGTTGTAAAACTCCTACCCCTTTCTTCTGACTAGTAGGTCTGCGCACGGCGTGACGTCACTCTTTGCATCGGATCACTCTGTTAACATCGGAAAGAGCTAGTGCATTCGAGGGTCAAAGGGGTTTGTATATGTGATTCAGTGCGGGAGAATATGGAAAATTGAGTGTTGTGTAACTTTCGAACGGGTGATCGGATTGGGACGAAACTTAATACCTGAATGAATGATATATCTCTGATCTTCCATTTGAAGTCCGAACCGGATTCGACAGCTATGGGGAGTTGGGGGGGGGGAGACCGGAAATCTCGAGAGACGGTTATAGTGGAGGGATTGGAGTAAAACTTGCTGGGAAGAACAAGAATCTGCTCCATATAAATCGTTTACACGTTTGGACTGGACCCGGTCACTTGGGGGGGGGGAGGTGGAGGGGAGTTTCCCGGAATTCTGGTGATGACAGTTTTTGGGATTTTCACGACGAAACTTGGGAGGCGTATCAGGTATCAGGGACCCGATCAAACTAACTTGTAAATAAAAATTCACTCGATCCGATAGTCGTGGGGGGATCGGAGGGAGGGGGAATCCGGAATATTTAGCCATGCGTAACTTTGGAACGGGTGATCGGATTCGAGTGAAACTTAATAACTGAACAGAGGGCCTGTGGTGATCTTTTTCATGTCCGGGCCGGATCCGACAACAATTGGGGGGGGGGATATGTAACCGGATTGGACTGGAGAGATCGGGATGGAACTTTGTGGGAATAACAAACAAGTCCAAAACCGAACCGGATTGGCTCCGGCGACTGTAGGGGGAGTTTGAGGGGAGGGTCCGGAATTCCGGTGATCGCGAGTTAAGGTACTTCCAGATGTGCTAGGACGATGAAATTTGGCTGGAATATTAGAAATTCGACAAGATTGGCTTAGAAATCGCCACTTTTCAAATCCGACCATTCCCTAATCCTTTTCATTGAAAAAGATTAACCAAAAGTACCAATCATGACCGCAAATTAAGAAAAATGCTTTTAAGCAAACTATGCATTTCCATGATCCCCATGAGTCCATGATCATTTTTGCCTCAAGGGTTTTGCTTACAAATGAAGTTCTAGCTCCCTTAAAGTGTGCATCTTAACCGCAAGGTCGAAAAGTACTTTTTATCAAACGATACATCTCAACCTATGATCATTTGTGCCACAGTTATAGTGGAGGGATTGGAGTAAAACTTGCTGGGAAGAACAAGAATCTGCTCCATATAAATCGTTTACACGTTTGGACTGGACCCGGTCACTTGGGGGGGGGAGAGGTGGAGGGGAGTTTCCCGGAATTCTGGTGATGACAGTTTTTGGGATTTTCACGACGAAACTTGGGAGGCGTATCAGGTATCAGGGACCCGATCAAACTAACTTGTAAATAAAAATTCACTCGATCCGATAGTCGTGGGGGGATCGGAGGGAGGGGGAATCCGGAATATTTAGCCATGCGTAACTTTGGAACGGGTGATCGGATTCGAGTGAAACTTAATAACTGAACAGAGGGCCTGTGGTGATCTTTTTCATGTCCGGGCCGGATCCGACAACAATTGGGGGGGGGGGATATGTAACCGGATTGGACTGGAGAGATCGGGATGGAACTTTGTGGGAATAACAAACAAGTCCAAAACCGAACCGGATTGGCTCCGGCGACTGTAGGGGGAGTTTGAGGGGAGGGTCCGGAATTCCGGTGATCGCGAGTTAAGGTACTTCCAGATGTGCTAGGACGATGAAATTTGGCTGGAATATTAGAAATTCGACAAGATTGGCTTAGAAATCGCCACTTTTCAAATCCGACCATTCCCTAAAGTACCAATCATGACCGCAAATTAAGAAAAATGCTTTTAAGCAAACTATGCATTTCCATGATCCCCATGAGTCCATGATCATTTTTGCCTCAAGGGTTTTGCTTACAAATGAAGTTCTAGCTCCCTTAAAGTGTGCATCTTAACCGCAAGGTCGAAAAGTACTTTTTATCAAACGATACATCTCAACCTATGATCATTTGTGCCACAAGGGTTTTGCAAAAAAAAATATTTCTAGCACCCTTAAAGTGCGCATTTTACCCGCATTAGCGAAAAAAAAATACTTTTGATCATACGTATAGCCTATATCAGTGATCCCTAAGAGCCTGATATCGTTTTTGCCTCAAGGGTCTTCCTTACAGATGAATTTCTAGTGCCTTTAAAGTGCGCATCATTACAGCCAAGTTCTACGATAAAATACTTTTTCTCTAGCTTCCTTAAAGTGCGCATCTGAACCGCGCAGTCGAAAATTACTTTTAATCAAATAATACATCTCAACCCATGCAAGTGCCATATGAGCTTACAGCTCTTGTTTCGTTTACAATTGAAATACTTACATTCCCTAATTGTAGAGCGTTGACCCGACCACATCTCTGCTACGAAGCTGCACAATTTTTAAGATTTGAGATTTAAGGTTATTTTCTCTTAAAGAAATGCTGTGTCGCTTTCTTGACGCTTAAAACACTTACAGTGCAGATAAAGTTCGAAGCTAATATTATGGCTCGAAGCTGTGAACTTGTTGTCAAGGCCTGTCATTTTGCTTGTATTCTCCCCCCCCCCCCTCCACATTCATCAGATCCAGTCCGGACTTGAAACGGGATATCTGAGATATTAGGTCTTTCCAAATAACGAGTTTCAGATCCGATCACCCGTTCGAAAGTTATACATAACTAAGGATTCAGAATTCCCCCTCTCTCTCCACTCCCCCCACAATGGTCGTATCGGAGAACTGACTATTTCCAAGTTAATCTGGTCGGATCACTGATATACCTGCGAAGTTTCGTCGTCCTAGCCAATACTATATCTGGATCACCGGAATTCCGCTCCCCCCCCCCCCCTACTGCCCAAATCCGGTCCAGTTCTTTAAATTATGTAATTAGGGCTTTTGCTTCCCACCAAGTTTAATCCTGGTCACTCCGCTCTAAGCGTGTCAAAATATTTCCGGTCCCCCCTCCGACTCCCCCCACATTCGTCAGATGAATAATTCTGATGAAAAATCCAAACATCAAACTTTCGCGATTGCTCACTCGCCTCGAATACAGGCTAGTGACTTATAGTCTTCACTGGTTTAGTCACACACAAAACTGTTGAAACTGAGCGGAAACCCGGAAGTTCCCTCTTTCCTCCTCGTCGGCCCAAATCTAAGAGCCATAGACTAAATATACCTTCAGCCCAAGTTGACTGCGAATCATATTTGGCAGTGCAAAACGGATACGTCAGCTAAATTTTATTCGAGCTATATTTCGGCTCTCCTTGGCAAGGGTCCTCTTCAGGCTCAAAACCGCTCAAGTTGGAAAAACGAACTTCCGGAAAAACAAACTAAAGATTAGCTTAGCGTTAAATATCTGACTTTGTGAATTTCTTCGTGAAAGTTGCTTGGAGTTCGAAAGGTTGCTATAATTTCATTTTGGACACGGCTGCTATTTTTGCTGCTCGATAGCAAAAATCGAGCATCATAAGTTCGATTTCCACAAGTTTGTTTTTCCAACTTGAGCGGTTTTGAGCCTGAAGAGGACCCTTGCCAAGAGGGGCCGAAATATAGCTCGAATAAAATTTAACTGACGTATCCGTTTTGCACTGTCAAATATAAGCCATAGCCTATTTCGTTAAAGAGGTACCAAAACTTCGAACCATAAGTCCCCTGATCCTAGCAATTAGAGTACAAATAGGATCCTAACGCTGTGTATTTCAGGTTTAATAGCAGTGACCTTAGGTCCCTATAGGTCCCTTTTTCGGCTTGAAGAAGTCCCTAAGTCCCTATTTCCAAGCCTCTAAACTTGTGGCAGCCCTGTGAAAGTAGAAAAATTATTTTCAGGCTTGATGATAAGAAGGCAGAAGTCGTGATCGTTTTTCACCCTACTTACTTACTGTAGTAGCTGTGCAGACGTCGTGTGCAGTCGCGTGCAGAATTTATAGGCAGGAGTCGTGATCGTTTTCCACCCTACCTACTTTTTTTCGTAACTGTGCAGACGTCACGGCTTCTGGCTTCTTATCGTCAAGCCTGAAAAGAATAAAATATCGCGCCATGCTCTAATCCAGCCAATCGCGTGAACAAAGATCATAGTTACCACGCTTACTACGCTCCCGAGCGCGGTAAGTAAATAGTTACTGTTTCGAGTAGGTTGGAACGTTTGGCGTAATAACGTTTCACGAAGTTGGGACGATAGTAACTAATAGTTACTATTGTAAGAAGGGTGGAACACGCTCCGTGTCATGCGTAGTTGCTACAGTAAGTAGGGTGGAACACGACCGAAGCTCGTCAAAAATCTAAACTTCGCAGATCAATGTTGCCTGAGTATGTTGAGCGCAATTATAAAGACAGGCCCGCACTCGTACTGAAACCCACTCAAACAAAGTTAAATTAACTAATTACCCAGTAGATGCAACTGAAAGATATCTAAACTCGTTTGTGCTTTATTTTATTCGTTCGTTTAACAGTTCTTAGCCGTTTTTATTTGGTATTATTTGTCATTGGCCATTTTCTACATATTGTTGTAGGTTGACTTACCCATGCTAGCTATCTGCTATTGTGGTTAAAGTAGTTGATTCATGTGGGCCGAGAAGATAGGACAGACTATCATTTTACGATGGGTCGAATATTTACGAACACCAAGTTACCTTTGGTTTCTCCAAAATCTCCATGGTATCCAAGGTAATCCACAAATTACTTTCACTCTTGAAAACAAGTTCGTCAACTCGCCATTACTCATTAGATATTCACTGATCTCCCGATGCGGATCAGAGCTATACTAGAATCTTCGAGAAGATCAAGGGGCGTGTAAGAGGATTAAAACAACGATGCATATTCACCCTGTGGACGTTTAGATATGTCAGAAGTAAAAACCCTCGGCTAGTTTGACAATTTTTGGTATCGGAAGCTGAATATTATTTTGCTTACTTTCAAAATCTCTAAGAAATCGTTATAACGAATTTAGTATAATTTACGGCGTTTGTTTATTGTGATCTGGTTTACATCCTTAATTCTTTGGACTTCGGGAATTATCAAGAAAAAAACAGAAAACAAAATACTCAAAGAAATCGATAATGCAAATAGTTAGTTTGATTTTTCTACACATTTTCCATGTGCCTGATACAATAATAACAATTTGTTAGATACAAAGTCAAAGTATGATCCCAGCCTCTCAATGTCGTGCACTTCCGACCCGCGCCACTAGATGACCCAGCGGTCGGATCGAGTCGTGTCTTCATCTTGGGTCTTGGGTGGGGGGGTTCTAGACGTTGCAAGTGCTAGAATGCTTATGATGCATCTCCTTTAATAAACGATACATGTATAATGTTCATGAAAGACTCGCGGGGATTCAAGTCCAGGTGGCACAGAAGCCGCCTCCTGATAATTTGTTTTCTGACATATTTGTTTACAAACGAATATTCAGATTGAAGGGTTGTTGGCACAAAGGTAATAGCGCTTTTCTTTATTTAACTTGCATCGACTTTGGAAACAGTCAGGCAGACTTGGAAAATAAATAGACAAGTACCAACTTGTCTATTTAATTTTTGCACTTTTTTACACATAGAGGGTCTCTCGATTTTGGCGAGTCTCGATTAGCATTTGGGCGAAGTTTTTCGCGGCGGTTTGAAAAGGTTTCTAGTTTGATATCCTTCAAAAGTTTAGAGTAGAAAAGATTTGGAAATGCTCTTTATTAGACCTTTCCACTAGCAGTTTTTAACGGAGTTCACAGTTTGGATTCTTGGTTGAAGTCTTGTCAACAACTTACATATTTAGTTTTCGATTCAAGAGATCCTCCCCCCACCTGTGACCGGCTTCTGTCGCAACGAGGGACTCGAGCAACCATGGGTCTTTCATGAATTTTCATTTATTTACATCCGCCAAAGCTGGATAGTAGAGAAAATACAATAAAATATAAATAATAGGTCTACAACTCACTAATGATTAGACCATATACTTTCACAAAATCTACAATTTAAAAAAGTTACACTAGCCTAAATGAATATCTACCTAAAACTTCACCAATATACAATCAATCAATCACCCAACGCAACGCATCAGAAAAAGTGTGCTTTATGTAAAAAAAAAAATGAAAAAAATGTTTCCCGTTTCTTTTTCAAAATATCAATATCAAATGTATCTGTATAATATAATCTAAATATATTGAAATAAATACATCAATGTTAAATACCAATATCAAATATTCAAAATATGAGGTCCGAGAAGAGCTTTGTCTCCTCAACCCGCGAACCCGGTAGCAAAAATCGGGTTGAAGAGTCCCGAACTACAGTAGAGGTTCTTTGAACTTAGTTAACTTTGAACAGTACCTTTTTCCTCCGCTTGACAAAAATCAACTACCAGCTAGCCAAAGTCCAGAACGCTTGAATGAGTGTTTTAGTTCTAACCAAAATTGCACTGCACTGTAAAAAGTCTCTCCTACATCGGACTTTGTTAGTTGTGCATCACCGAATTTGGAGATTTCAAATCCGAATTCGGAGATTTCAAATCCGATGGAGGATCAAAACGCTAGAATGCAAAGTACTCCACATAAAGTTATCTGAAAGCGGAGAGTTTTTTTTTATACAGTGTGCTCAAAGAAGCATACCTCTTCAGTTTCGACTCGGAAGGGACTGCACGGAAAGGTACGTGGTTGAGAGCGTGCTCGGAACACTTCGGATCGAGAAATACAGTCGCCTTAGAGTGGCCACGTCTCAACGCATATCCTTTGCGCCCAGTGTGTACATATACTGCAACACGTTCTGCAATGACTGCAATTCACAGACGCCCGTCCGAAGGAATGAGTACAAATGCGGACAACACGCAAGCTATCAGATTTCCGCACCGGAAAACTTCAGATGCTCGTCGTTGATATTTGCCGATAGAGAGCAGGCCGTGGACGACCTGATTGGTGTAGGAGGTACCGCGATGCAACTTAGGAGAACAAAAGATCAGACATCAATTTGGATCTGGGTGGTGAATGAATAAAAACCAGGCGTCACCTTCCAGATTACCAAATATCTTGTATCTTCCGTACAGTCCAGCCAACTCTTCCGAATAATATGAAAATTCATTGAGGTTGCTACTTGCAACTGTCTACCGCCTTTAGTCGCCCGGTGAAAAAGCAGAATTCCGTTCTTGCGCATGATGAATCATCAGTGAAAAATAAGCAGTATCGTAATCTGAGGGTTTTAAATATCGGCGTGTAGTAAGTTTATCTTCGCGAATATTTTGAATATTTCCTTTAATTTTTATTTGTAAGCACAAGCTACAGATTGGAATAAGGTTAATGCGTCCAGGTTTCGATACGGACTTTAAGCCAGTCATTTCATTTATATTTGTTTCTAGCACTCTCTTCGAAGAAGATGTCATGGAATCTTGGAATTATGAAGCTAGTGTCGAACAGTATGCTACAACAGGAGGGACTGCTAAATCGTCGGTACTTCACCAGATACAGTTCTTGAGGGAGGAATTGAAAATCTAATTTTTATATAAAAGGTGTGTTGCGTGGTCTGTATCAAGTCTCTTGAACATATGAAGAGTTGTATCAGAAGCATGCTTGTACATGCATGTCTAGATCGCCTCCATTCAAGTTGCGAGTTTCAGGTTGCGGAAGTCGATGGGACAAAGGGGATCATGTAGTGGCACGACTCGGAAACACGACAATGCCCAAGCTCGGTATGGATCTTAACAGAAAATTCAGACAGAAAAAAAGCCTTTAAACCAAGTACCATTAAAATAAAATAAAAAATAGCTAATGTTTGATAGTATCTATTTCTTTCACTAACTTTGAGGTGTTGCCACACAACCATCCAAATTTCAAGAAGAAAAGTTGTGTCTAAGCTATGTATGCTGACTGACCTACTGAATAGTTCATGAGAGGGCCAGATAGACGGGCTTGTTCACTGTCAGAGGTTTCATAACCAATAACACAAGGATTCGCTCTTTCAACAGACAACACTTGAGATGTCATCTGTTATGATTTTGAAAACGTTATACATTAAACGTTATTCATAACAAGCATTGCCAGGAAGAGCCGAAAAAGTATCTGCTGATTTTTTCGATATGATGGCTAACCAAAAATTCAGCAGATGTTTTTTCCGGCGATTTTTCAGCTCTTCTTGTATGCATAACGTTTCAGTGCGTAAAGTTTGAAGATCATAATAGATAACACCAAGTGTTATCTGTTGAAACTGCGCATCCTTGTGTTATCTGTTATGAAACTTCTGACAGTGTTGTCACAAAGGGAATTGATTCGCTTTTCTGTTAGCTGTGAATGGTGCTTTTACTGATGCTCCCGATTCAACTCCTTTGGCATTCCACTCTTTGGGGGTTCACACCAAAGCGAGGGTTTCTCTGACACGACCTGCTCATTCACCATGGCACGTGAAGGTTTGTGGATACATAGAGTGTGTTCCACCCTACTTACCGTAGTTACTACGCTAGTTATCGTAGTTACTACACTAGGCTGGAACGCTTTTTTAATTTTTCGGTCAAATATCAGGCCGCGGGCTGATCGGACCAATCACGTTGCAGAGATGCGTAGTAACTATTTTGAGAAGGTTGGAACGGTCAGCGTAGTAACTTTTCGTGAGGGTGGAACGGAAATAGTAAATAATAGTTACTATTTGTAGAGGGGTGGAAAACGCTCATAGTCCGATTTTCGACGGCTGCGAATTTCCTCCTTGCTTTTTTGGGATCCCAAAACGTAAGTGGCGGGATACCTATGACATCGCAAAATTTGTCCGTCTGTGCGCACGATAACTCTCGAAGGCATTGAGATATTTTGATGAAACTTGGTGGGAGGATCCTTCGGGTCAAAGTACAAGTCAAGTTCGAAGATGGGCTCTGTAGGCCTATATTTGAGGGTGGGGGAGGGTTTCAAATTAAGGGGCAAAAAAAATATTTTTTGAAAGCTATTTAGATAGTTGATTTAGGGATAAGGAGACACGCTGAATCCGAATATGAAAGTTATTTTCTCGCCGGACAAGTAGTTCGCCCAGAATCCGGCTAAAACCGGAAAGTTTATTAAAAGTAAAAGTTTTATTTGAAGTTGATTAGATGTTTGATTTAGGGGTAAGAAGACACGCTGAACAAGATGGTGAAAACCATTTTCTTGCCGGGCAAGTAGTTTGCCCGGAATCCGGCGAAAACCGGAAAATTTGATAAAAACAAAATTTGTATTTGAAATTGATTAGATGTTCGATTTAGGAGTAAGAAAACATGCTGGACACGATGGTGAAAACCATTTTCTCGCCGGACAAATAGTTTCGTCCAGAATCCGGCCAAAACTGGAAAATTTGTTAAAAGCAAAATTTGTACTTGAAGTTGATTAGATGATAGATTCAAGGGTAGGAAAAGACGCTGAATCTGTGTATGACAGTCATTTTTTAACCGGACATATAGTTCGTCCAGAATCCGGTTGAAACCGGATTTTTTTTTTTTTAGAAGTTGAAGTTTTATTTGAAGTTGATTAGATGTTCTTTATAGGGATAAGGAGATACGCTGAATTCGTTTCTGAACTATCTTTTGTTTTTGCTGGGCAAGTAGTTTGCTCGGAATTCGGCCGAAACCGGAAATTTGGCAGAAGTAAACCAGGAAGTTTCGATCACTATCGTCAAAGTAGATATGGCTTATACAGGTATATCTGAACTTGGTTTTCTCAGATGATTAGCCCGTCGAAGACAGGATCTGGCGAAGACAAGACCTAGTTGTCTGGTCAAATATTAAATTTTTGGGATCCCATCGAAAACTTTGGTCTTGTTTGACGCGTCGCGTGCAGATTTCTTAGACGAGAATTTCGGACGCGTACTTTTGCACGCAAAATGTCATCGGACTCGAAAGCGCTGAGGCATGCTTGCATTGAAAAATAAAACAACGTAAAGGAAGTATACACAGCAACAGTACTTCTTGGTAGTTCGGGACAGTCATGCAGTTAAGACGGTTGCTAGTTATTCCCATGATGATGATAATGAAATTTTATCGACCCACTAGACATGAAAAAGGAAATAGCGCAGCACAAAAAGGTGAAAGGAAAATTATACTGAGCTTTCGATAACGCAGTAAATGAACAGAATAAAAACAAACAAACGAAACACAGAAAGTGGATTAATCGGTTCTAAAAAATCTTCTTCCGAGATGGCAAGGGGAAAAATGGTCAAAGGCAGAAACGCGGGGGTCCTGGGCAAGGCCGTATCCAGGGGGGGGCTAGGGGGTTCGAACCCCCCCCCCCCGAAACCCACAAAAGTGATAGTTTTTTGCAGGTTTTAACCTCTGACCTATGTATTTTTTTGTACTTTTTGGTCCGACCCGTGGACAAAACCCCCCCCGAAATAAATTCCGAGAGCAAACCCCCCCCCCCCCCCCCGAAATAAATTCCTGGATACGGCCCTGGTCCTGGGCAATGGAGGGTAGCTTTGCACAATGGTCGTATGGTAAAATGTTTGCAGTTACGCGGGAATTCACGTAACGACGATGTATGTACGAGAACCTACCATAGATAGATAGATAGATAATCTGTATTTGAAAGCCGTATGGCCATATACAGTAACAATCAACATACATAAATACAACCAACATTCATTCAACACTACTATAATTTCTACGGCGCACTTTCTCTATCTCTTTCATCAATCTTACTAAACTCTAAAGCCCTTCCAACAAAACTACCTACTGCGATAATATACCTCGGCGACGTTGATTTCAAAATCCCAGGGAGAAAGCCATCATTCCCCTTTTCAAAGATACTTCCCCTCAAATGTGAGTAGGTTGTTGTAGCCGAAACCAGTGCTTCAAATCTTTTGTTTGTATTCGTGTGACGACAAATTATGTCAGTGAACACCAAAGTCTGAGTGAAGATGGAGTATATTTGGTCATAGTACAGATGCAGTTCTTAGCCTACCTATGATATATTTACTGTGATATATTTATTTACTACGGGCTGAACACCTCAAATTTTTCAGTCGTGGGCATTATGAATCGTGGGCATTATGATTATGAATCGTGGGTATTTATAGTGGGTCTTTTGAGCCGTATCCCATTTCCCGCTTATAAAAATTTCAAGTGCATACGCGGATTCATCAGCGGAACGTGAATCTTCAAAACCTGAGTTATAATGACGAAGTCATTATAGAGCGTGTTCCACCCCTCTACCAATAGTAACTATTAGTTACTATTTCCGTTCCAGCCTCACGGAAAGTTACTACGCTGACCGTTCCAACCTTCTCAAAATAGTAACTAATAGTAACTATTTGCTTACCACGCTCGGGAGCGTAGTTAGTGTAGTAACTACGCATGTCTGTAACGTGATTGGTCGGACCACCCCGCGGCCTGATATTGACCGAAAAAATTCAAAAAGCGTTCCAGCCTAGCGTAGTTACTACGGTAATTAGCGTAGTAACTACGGTAAGTAGGGTGGAACACGCTCATAGTTACGGATATATTACGGAAGGGTAGCAGAGTCTAACAAAATAACGCCGATCACTGTGAGGGGCATGGCACTACAGGGAAAGGGGAGCTTCAGTGAACCCTAGGGGAATATTGTGGAAGATTAGATCAGTAGGCTACTACAAGCTCTGGTCTCTCAGTGACAAGGTAATAAGGTAAGTCATACGACTCTCCTAGGAATCAAATCCTTCCCCGCGTACACAGTTTCTATTGAGTATCTGGATACATAAGCGGAACGTGAATCTTCAGAAGCTGAGTTATAATGACGGAGTCAAGTTTGTGAAGAGTACCAGAGTCTAACAAAATAACGCCGAGCACTGTACCCACCTCGGGTCAGGGAGTTTGAAACCCCTCTGGCGCGACTAAACAGCCAGTAACCCGGAAGCCGTCGGGTTGCGCATTGGTCATACCCAGTTTTACGCAATCTGTCCAAAAACCGGCTATGTTAGAACTATTGTTTTGACGACAGCAGATAGCTGCAACAACGGTAGCGAAGATAAAGTAGAACCTGCCCCAAATTACAGGTCATTCGCTCCGTGAAAACTCCGTCACTTCACAATTAATTAGCGCTGAAACTTCCCTGTTATGAAACTCTAGTTTTAGCTATAATACCGAGATATAATGCTCTCGTATCGGAAAAACTTTACGAAGTCATAGGTCATCACTAACGTTTTGGGATCCCAAAAAACTCTCCGCAACATCCTATCTTGCCTTCCCCCGCCTGTCCCTTAACTTCAAAAAGTTTCTCCGAGTAAGGATTAAAGTTAACTGCCTACTGGGATTAATCCTATCTCTGCTGGGATAAGACTAATCCGAATTAGAGAAAATCTTATCTCAATAGAGACAAGATTAATCCCAGTAGCAAATCCTGCAAGATTTTTTTTTACAGTGTTCTTCGGTCAATTAAATTCTGGTGTTTTTAGTGTGTTGTGTTTTTCCTTCTGTACGCCGCTTTTCTGTCTTTTCAGCGGGTTAAGAAAATAAGAAACTAAAATAGAAGGATCTCATCTGAGTGACGAGTCACGTATGCTATCGATTACTGACACGTCACCACACTGCTATCGAACAGTCTGCTGATGTCGAGACGTCAGCGGGCTGTCAGCGGGGCACTGAACTTTTCTTATTGCCCGTATATTCCAACGACCTTGGGCATTAACCGGGTTGACTATTCATGGAAATACCGGAAAACTGAGATGATATGGAACTGGAAATGAAGTGGTGGATCAGTTTCACATTGGCCAAGAGTCGAGAGGATCAGTGGAGGACTTAACAGAAAATTCTTTAAGGTAAGAATATGTTCGTTCTTGTAATAGTTGGTGTAGCCTACTTTTTTGCGTTTAAGATTTTTTTGGGCGGTTGTGCCTGCTCTTTCTAATCTGTTATTTCTGTTTGTGGACTCCCGCCTTTGAAAACAAAAACAAATAAATACAAATTTTACTACTTCTATTAAAGGACACCTGAACAATGAAACCATACTTGAACACACCATGGAGAATGCATTTACAGACATGGCCATGGAGAGCATTCTTCTCCTGAGCGTGACGTTTTCAAAATAGGGATGTTCGTTTCTGGAGGTTTGCACATGCAGACTCCAAGACAAAAAGCGCAATTCATTCAAATCTTGTACAGCACTGGCCGGATCGTATTGGAATTTCTTCCAGATATACGTTTGGGCTTAACTGGTTAAAAAATATTCCAGAAGAAAGGTTGATTGGAGACATTTGTTCATTTCTAAAATTGTTCGGTACTGAAATAAGGACAAATGCAAAATGGAGCAAAAATCATAGCTAACACTACACGTATTACACTATTTCGTATTTGGATTGGGTTTTCTGCAGGCAATGTTAACGGAAGTCATACAGATAGGGATGATACTTGGTGCTCTTCATTCAGGTGTCCTTTAAAGGACGATTCGCACTATTTAATGTTTTATGTTCGAAAATTAAAAAATAGTTGGCTAATTGAAAACCAGGCTCTGCTTTTAACAAATTACCCAAGGCTTCGGCCTTTTTTAAGCCTTTGCCTATTCCAGCATTGACTCCTAGCAAAAACACGGACAAATTTTGACTATATTTTTTGTGACGAGTGATCTTGCCGCGCAGATAATCGTTTGGAGCACGACTCGCGTCAATGATAGAGAAAAGAGGCAAGTGAGAAAATCAGTGAGGTGTCCTTCGAGGGGGGGGGGGGGGGTAGAAATGCAGTGTCTGAAATTCGGGTTTCCGGGTTTAAGAATGGATAGACCGATTACGGTACTAGTTGCTTTGACATTATAGTTAAAAGAGGTCGATTTTCTTTGTTATTTCTGAAAAATTTGTTTTAATTCACAGATAAATATTCTAAGAAAAATCAGAAGAGTGGCTGTGATGGATATGGAAGACATGAAAAAATATCTTTCGAAATGAAACCGCATTTTATCAGTATTTTTTCACCGGAAGGAAAAAAAATCCGGAAATCCTTGATCCTGCTGACTTATCGCGTAGGCCGTTTTATCTAGTACCAAGTTTGACCCAGGCGTAATTGTGATAGTCTGTCAATATATCGGTAACGATTTGTTCTGAGGAATTAGATAGCTCGATCGGAGATAATATATATTTTGTTAATTTTACCTTATTACATTACATTATTATTAGTTTTACCTTACTAGGCCTTACTAGGTCTTATGTAACATCAAGTTTGACCCGGGCGCAATTGTGACAGTCTTTCATATTATCGGTAACGATTTGTTCTGAGTAATTAATTTATTATTCGATAGCTCGTTTGGAGATAAAATATTTTGCTAAAGTCATTTTTATTTTAGTTATTGCTTGTAATAAATACTTTAATGAATTAATTAAGGATTTCAGTTTTAAAGTCACTTTGTGTAGACAGTAATCGCAAGTCTGGTTCTTCAACCACGGTAGTCGATTTATAGAAAATTTCTATCTCACTCATCTCCCCGTATGTGCTGATTTAATCAGTCAAATTTATTCGGACCAAATAATCTAAAGCAAGAAGAGGTCGTTGGGAATCAGCTGGGAGAAGCAGCTGAAAAAAAAATTAATGCACTTCATGAAAAACATCCTAAACGTCTAGACCGTTTCTTCGTGAAAAGGCGGTCTGGTAAGAGCTGTACTTTAAACGACCCGTCGTGCCGTAACCTACTTCCGTAATTGTATTCATTAATTTTTAAGCCCGGAAACCCAAATTTCATACGCTACATTCTAAGCCCGTTAACGGTATCTCATTAATCTTTGCTCTTGCCATGATTCACTATTTTCCATGCGCATTATGCTCCCGACGAGTGTTCGAGTATCATGCTTTTGATTCGTAAAACCGGTTATCTGAATTTTGCCGAGTTTTTGCTAGAAGTTAATGGGCTTGAGAAAAGGGTTAAAGCATAATGGATAATTTGTTTAAAGAAGCGCCAAGTTTTACAGTATTCAAATAGTTTTGAATATTGGAACATAAACAGTAAATAGGGCGAGGTGTACTATAGCGACGAACTACATGAAAAGACAGTAAAACTGGGCCTCGGGGGCCTTTTTTCTTCGTGATGTTTTAAGTAGCTTAGGTTATTTTGTAGCTGAGTACTTTCGCGATTCTTCTTTTATTGGCATATAGGCCACTCAGTACAGTGTTAACCTAAATGATTGGTAAAAGCAACCAACCAATCACTGATGTATTTTTTTCTTCGGGAAAGATGAAGGCCTTCATTATGTTGTCGTCTGTCCTGCTCCTGTCTCGGGCAAATTGCCAGAGTGTCACCTTTGGAGAGGATGATGCGAAATCCGACGCTGTTTCGGTTGACAATCCGGATGTAGACGTGGATACTCGCTCGAAGCCAAATACCAAGTTCTTCCCAGGTAAGCGGAAATTTCTGTTTCGCGAATGATTTAACTTGTCCTTCTTTGATAAGATTCAAACAAACATGTCACTTATTATAATTCTGTGGGGTAGGACAAAGACTCAGGCCACAAATGGGCCCATTGTCTCAATCCCCCAATATACAGTTGATGGCAAACCATCACTCTGTACACAGTTGATGAAAACACCATTTATTGGGGATTATCCCTAAAAAAAAATCTTGCTTGATTTGCAGGATCTTCCTGCATCTTTTGATAATTTTCTTGGCCATTTTGCTATGGGTTCCAGCTCAATCTTGTCAATAAATTGACTCTTAATTGCTGGACTCAAATTGCCTTGGATCTGAGAGACCTTACAGGCTTTGAAGTCATTTCCACCTGACAGGGCCTGGATTGAAACAACAAAATGTCACTTATGCACACGAATAAAAGGTAAAACAGTGGTATTCTACATTACACTTTCAGAAGCTTCCTAACGTTTACGATTTTTGCAGCCAAATGCAACAGACTTCGTCCGAATAAAGTGGCAACACTGAGAGAGGATTGTAGCAACGCTTGTCTTGTCTTGTCGGGTGTGAATGCGCTCGGCTTTCGCCCTAAACGCCGCCAAATATAAACTGTCAGTCAATCGTCCAACGTCATAGTCTCCTACTAAAAATTAACACTGAATTATCACATTCCTTAACTCACAGTCTTGAGGTAAGGCCCGAAGAGCAAACAAATTTGCATAATGCCTCAAGCACTTGTAAATCCTTGTCTTTTCCTGTAGCAACGCTGCAAATAGTCTCTCAGTAATCTACGCTGTAACCTAACTTAAAAAAGAAACATTAGGCACGATTACGATTGACCATTTTGCTCACAATTTTTTTGCTGTCAGAGGTAGGCCTATCCAGTGCACTGTCAGAAGTTTGAACACGTTTTTGCATCCTTGTGTTATGATAATATATCTGTATAACCCTTTTAAATGTTGTCTTTTCGGGAAACATAACACTTAAAAAGGGTCATAACAGAATCTGATATATTCTCGTGCGGTTTATTTGCGCATGTTCTAGTATGTGGTGAATTTCCTGTATGACCAGTTTAAATTTCAGGTTTTGGTGGTTTCGGTGGTCCCGGAATGATCAACCCAGGATTCGGCGGTCCCGGCATTGCGAACCCCGGATTCGGCGGTGGATTTGGTGGCGGATTCGCTAGGCAGTGCCAAATGTGCACCTTCCAGCCCCAGATTGCCATGCAATGTTGCCAGACCGGATTCTCCCAATGCTGCTTCGGATTCGGAGGCGGATTCAACAATGGATTCAACAATGGATTCAACAATGGATTCAACAACGGATTGAACAACGGATTCGGCGGTGGATTTAATGGTGGATTCGGTGGAGTTGGTAAGAACTTTTCGTATTTGGTAGACCAGGCGAACATTGAATCCTGTTATTCTGGCCAGTCAAACAACCTTTCGGAAATATACCTCCCAAACCAGGTCTGATTATTTGACCGTTCGCTTTACCAAGAATGTATCTTACTTCACCCACCTGAACCCAAGCAATCGCGTTGTTTCGAATCCTTCACAATAAACAACCGCCTGGTTCTCTGCAGGCTTCGGTAAATTAGAGCGTGACTTTGCCCCTGTCCGACCAAAGATTTTTGCGTCACCGTGCCGCGTGACGTCACTCATTTAGTACGCCCATTTCCGTGTCAATGCGTTTGTCCGTTTAATTGCTACTTAATGAGAACCGAGAAGGAAAAATTGTTCTTGGGTGAAAGCCATAGGACTACGCTACTCGGGTGGCCATCAAGAACAAATAATCACAAGAACCTCCGTCTCCCTATCTCTGTAATACGACCATGCGGAGTCGAATATATTCCCAATACCCTGCCCGATGCAAACGAGCGGAGGGGGGGGGGTGTAGGAGTGACGCGGAACATCCAATTCGTTACCTCCATAAACAGCTATGTCGCAGTAGAGCCCCGGAGAAGAAATTTCGAAGGTGGCAGCCAATTGGTGAGTCACGTGTGGCAGACGCGCTGCAGAGTGGGTCCTCCGCGCCTGCTACACTTTTTCCTCTGAAATGCGCAGCGGCGAAGAGGGAAGTAGACGGGTATCAACTCGAAGCTCAGCAAGTACCTCTAGCTCCGCTCAGTTTTGACGGGGTATCCTTAGTCACTGCATGGGACCAAAGGCGAAGGTTCTATTGTATTGTTTGTTCTTGGTGACATCTACTATTGTTATTCTCTCCGGGTGTACTTCGCGTCGGATATGGAACAGTTTGTGTGAACCATTCCCCCTTCATGCCTTGTACAGACGATAATAGTCGGGTGCCCACGGCAAGGCCGTATCCAGGGGGGTAGGGTGTTTGACCCCCCCCCCCGAAACCCACAAAAGTAATAGTTTTTTGTAGGCTTTAACCTCTGATCTATGTCTTTTTTGTACTTTTTGGTCCGATCCGTGGGCAACCCCCCCCCCCGAAATAAATTATGCGGGCAAACCCCCCCGCCCCCGAAATAAATTCTGCGGGCAACCCCCCCCCCTACCCCCCCCCCCGAAATAAATTCCTGGATACGGGCCTGGCTCACGGATTAGAATTCCTTCCCGGATCCTCGGCACTGTCATCAATGCGACAGGGAAGTCCAAATAATGTTTTCGCACTATTACTCAATCAAATCTTTGTTTAGTGCCTACTCATTATGGGAAAGTCTTCGGTAAAGAAAAGATAAGGAAATCCGAATAGGTTGACACAATCCAGACGTGTTCGGATCAAAGCTGCATTCCTAGCCAATAAATAACGCACATAGCCTACTGTGGTGCAAATATTTTTAAAGCACAGGTGAAACCACATTTTACGATTCGACTTCCCTTCTGCTCTTCCCTCGCAAAACCTGGCTAGATGAGAACAATTCGTTTTTCACAACATAGATGACACTGTGGCGCCAATATAGTGTCTTTTAATTGTCTTTTAATTTATCGTCAGAATAGCATTGTTGACTGGGCGATCACGCTGGGGTCTTTTTGCTCTTTGCATTTTTCTTTGCTCATCAGAAGACAGCCGAAACCGAATCGCTTGTGTAATTGGAGTACTGCACTTAGGATGTGGAGATGATATTAGCAAACCTCATGGGGCTTGAATGTATGGTAACCTCGCCTCGTCATCTTAGCTTCGCCAAAATAACTAGTGCGTTACCAGTGTTACCACGACATTTTTAACCTCAAAGATCCGCCGTAGCGCCATTCAATGTTTTGTTGTTGTCAGCTATGAAACCAAAATATAGTTTTTTTTTTGTGTCGCCATAGCGGTTCCATCGTATAACAGCTTTATTTTGCAGGAGGTGGTTTCGGTGGAATCAAGCCTGGTTCCTGCCCATCCGTTCTCGACAGCCTCATCAACCTACGTCGCCGCAGACAGGCCGTCGACTTCGCTGATGAAAGTGCCGCAGAGGCAACGTCATCTGCCGCAGATGCCAGTGAGAACCGCGCCGAGTCGGCCCGCTCCATTGATGGCAATGGTGGCGAACCAAATACCCGGATTTTCGGCGCACTCTTCGGACAGAAGTGCCAGAATGACTTCGAATGCCCAGGAGCTAAAAAGTGCTGCACCACCGGTCTGGGTCTGAAGGCGGTATGCAAGAACGCAGTATTGGTATAGTTTATACAACGGGTCTAATTTATTTTTGTACAATTTATAATTGAGAGTATATTTGCAAATCTACAGTTTTATTTATATACCTCAGAGGTGTTATTGTGGAAGCCTAGGAGTGAGTTGGCAGCGGCGTCGTTCCGTCTCCTGATGTCATTTTTCGAGTTTGCACTATACACTATAAGTAAAATAGTATTTCTCGTGAAATACAAGGATTGCCAAAATGAAAGACCCCTTTTCTTTGAATTCTGTTTCAGAAGGGTCGTGCTGTTACACAGCAACTTGATGCTGAAAGTAAAGATCGTTACTGTGAACTCTGAGCTGAACTCAAGAACAAAACACCAAGGAGTAGCGCCAAAACTTGAAAAAAGTGGCACACACTCGAATAGCAGCATATAGACTGTCCCTACTGAAACTTAATCAGCCGTGTACCAGCGCCGGCTCCAATAACTTCATATTCTGAACACAGCAAAAAAGATACAGCCTCTCCTGTTTCCTCGACGTGTGCAGACCGCATCTTAGCTGTATTAAAAATTTTCTAACCCACAAGTCGGTTTCAATTGGAATGTTCCCAGCACAGTGGGAGCACTACGAGTAAGGCCCGTTTCTGCTGCATGGAAAGCAGAGGTCAGTGCAAAATAACACTTGGCAGTAGCGCCAAGAGTTGGTCAAATTGACACACGGTCGAATAGCAGCGACATTAGCGATACGCAATGTCCTTACTGAAACTCAATAAGTCTTGCACGAGTCTGATAACTCTATATTCCGATCACAACAAAAAAAGGAGACCACTTCCACTGTTTCACCGACGTGTGCAGACTGCATCTTAGCTGTACTAGAATTTTATAAATCCACAAGTTTGTCTCGCTTGGAATGTCGCGAGTGCAGTGGGTGGCGATACAAGCAGGCTACAAGTAAGGCCTGTTTCCGATAAATAGAAAGCACAGGTCTTGGCGCTACTACCTACTGTTATTTTGCTCTGGCATAGGTCTTGGCGCTACTCCCTAGTGTGTTTTCACTCTGGTTGATGTGAGCGTGCCACATTACTTACCGTAGTTACTACGCATGAAGTTGCGAATTTCGGCTTCTAGGCGTCAAGGGTGGAAGACATTTTCTATTTTCGACGAAATATCATGCCACGGGCCAATCCTGTAACAGAGATTCGTAGTTACCACGATTACTATGCTCCCGAGCATTGTAAGCATGCTATTATTTACTATTAATATTAGTTAGCGCAGAAGTAACTTTTACGAGGCTGAAATGAAAATAATAACTATTGGCTACTATTGTTAGAAGTGTGGAACACGCTCTTTACTTCAGAGCCTGAAGTAAAGTGACCAAAGTCGAAACGAAAGTAACTATCTAAAGGTCTCTTATACTACAACATTACAAAGGTAGCATTAGCTCTATGTTTTTCAATTTGGTTTCGCGTTAACTTTAAAACCATGGAACGTGATCCAGTAGAAAAGTTTCTGTATGTACTTCTGGAGGTTGAATCATCTCCTTTATTGCACCATGATTCTGAGTTTCTCTTAGAGAAAGTCGTGGACTGCATTCAGTCATCCTTGAAAGCACGTAAGTATGGTCTTCATCACTCACAGCAATTAGGCTTGATCCTGGCTTGATCCCGACTGATCCCTGATGATGTCATATTGTTGTTATTGATTCCCTCTGTTAACAAGTATCTCAATGAATACCCTTAACTTAACATTAAAGGCTTATATCTTACATGTTTATTGGGATAAATTTAACATTTTCCCCTAAAAATTTCTTGGCCTTGGGCTTGGGATTAACCGGAATGCCTTGCCTTGACAATGTGCAGATAACCAGACAGCTGCCAGACAGCTATACATCATTTACTATGTTATTATATTATATTATTATATTATTGTAGCTATACATCATTTACTATGTTATCGAAAGCTCACTGTAATTTTTCCTTTCTTTATTTATACTGCGCTATTTCCTCCTCCTTGTTTAGTGCGTTAATAAAATTTCATCATCATCATCACAGCTATACATCATGAAACCTTATCTCAGTGATTATTATTGCGTGGGGTAGGCCAGACAAGCTAGCCGAAACTCAGGCCACAAATGGCCCATTGCTTCATTCCCCCCAGTCTAGTACACTAGCCCCTTTTCAGGCATGGTGCTCTAACGTCTAGCACCATGCCTGGGTGCTAGACGTTCAAGCACTGTTCCTTGGATTTCATGTATAGTGCATGGATTTCAGTATACAGTGCATGCATGAAAAACACAGTTTCTGTCATCACAACTGAGCACCGGCTCGGATAGGGCTGAAATTACTATCATGAATTCGAGAAATCAAAGACAATCCTTATCATATTTTTCATAACAAAAACAAAAGGACGCGACTGATGAGGGAGATGAAAAACCTCATTTCCTTTTCTACATAGTCAAGGGTTTTGCATGCAAAGTGTCCTGTGCCTCAGCTTTTTCTACCTAACAGTCAACCAGAATATTGGCTCCTAGGGCACTCTACATGGAAAATAGATAGGCTGCTGTCAGATTTTTCATCTCCATCATCAGTCGCGTCCTTTTGTTTTTGTTAGGAAAAATATGATAAGGATTGTCTTTCATTTCTCTAATTCTTGGTAGTAATTTCAGCCCTATCCGAGCCGTTGATAAGTTGTGGTGACAGAAACTGTGTTTTTCATGCATGCACTGTATACTGGAATCCATGCACCATACATGACATCCAAGGTACAGTGCTTGAACGTCCAGCACCCAGGCATGGTGCTAGACGTTTCAGCACCGTGCCTGAAAAGGGGCTAGTGTACTAGACTGATTCCCCCCAAAAATACAATTGATGGCACACCATCACTCTATAATACAATTGATTAAAATCACTCTAAACAAAAACTGATGACAACTTCACTCAGTCTACCGCTCTGTGTCCCGTTCTTACCTTAAAATCTGTCTAACCTTCCTGTCAGCTGAAGGTACCTGGACAGTTCTCTTAATCTGGCTTTCCTCACTATCTCATGGAAGTCGACCTTCAGGGAGTGGAATTCTTCCAGCCATTGCCTTGTCCAGGATGGGCACTCTTGAACAAAGTGTGTGTTTGTCTCTTCGTCTAATCTACAGTGGGTACATATTATCTCAGTGATAGCACTAGACAATACAGTTTTTGATGCTGGCTTATTTCTATAAGTGGATCAATTTCCACTGTTGAAACTTTACTAGAGATGCCAGTTGATTTGAACGCCATCCTGACACTATCTGCAGGAGATCTACAGGCAGTCTACAGGTGAACGTAAATAATTTAAATAAATAAATCAAATTAAAGCCGCATTCTAAACATGTGTTATTTGTTTGAATCTTTTGTTGTTTTTAGATCTTATGTTCATCCTATGTAGATATAAAACTAGTTAACAGTAGGCTAATAGATAGGCTAACATAAGCTGTTTTAAATCTGATGTTACAACCTTCTTAATTTCCAGATGCATTAGATGGAGCTGTTGCCTCTTCTTATACTGCATTTCTGAAACGATTGTTCACTTGCAAAGCTAAAACTGTTCCATCAGTCATTTCTGCTTTTGGATGTCGCCTCTTTAGTGCTTTATGTGGGATGTTAGCTGAAAATGAAAATCATCAGATGGACCTTCATCGCTTATTAAAAGATGTTGGTATTGACATCATAGAAGCTTTAGAAGCCTCAGAAATAGTGGTTGATGCTGATAATGCTCATGTTGTCCTAAGTGCACTCACAAGTTTTATTGCCCTATGTGATGATGTGGACCTGAAAAAGGTCCATAAAATCCTATTGAAGCAGTTTGGATGTGTGCCGGAAATGCAAGAAAGAGACGTTTTGAAGTCCCTAAGTTTGGGGCTTGTTAAACAAATGAGGAATAACCCATTACAAATTGATGTCATTTCTGTGCTTGATGGGGTGAAAAATCTGGGAACAGAACCCTTTCTAAAATTTTCTGTTATGCTTCTCCGTGAATTGATGTCCATCCATTCACATAAGTTTGCTAGTGGTAGCATTTTGCCTTTCTCACTGATGCTACGAGATGGTCACAATGGAAAACAAACTTCCAATGCGGGTTTGATGAACTTGTTTGAGAGTATGCTCTCAGTCGCAGTAGAAGTGTGCACCAGCAGTACAGACCAGTCTAGGCTATTACTAGCTCTTGAAGTAGCAGTTATGGTTCTGATGCAACCCCCTTTTGATGTTCATAGAATCTGTCAGCTATATTTGGACTTAAGCAAGCAGGACTATTTTGAGGTGATATTAAGGGTTTCTGCCAAGTGCTTAGAGATTGCGGCGAGGCAAAAGCACGAGATTCATAGCTTCCTAATTGAGGCTTTGGCCCTGCCTCTTTCATGCTCTGATGGTTGTCCGGATAACAGTGTGACCAAATTAGACAAGCCTATGGATGGTGTTGTTGATGGCATGAGAGACTGCTTCGAAAGCAGTAGGCATTCCATTCGACTCGTTTCCCTGTCTGTAAGCCTTCTCGGACAGCCAGTTCTGAACTATCTTGGAAAGGTAATGTAGACCTTTCTGATCTTTAGGAGTTTTTAACCATTGTTTAGCTTAGTTAATTTTGCCTAGATGACTCACAACGTGCCTAAACATACACAGTCAAATTGGCTTTGCCCATTGACAGTTCGCACATTTATGTGCCATACATTACTGAGTGGTAGTCACAGAAACAGAAATGTGTGCACTGTGAACACACAAGTTGTAACTCGCGGAATGGCCGTTTTGTCTAATTTCGAATAGCCTACCTGAAAATAAAACAGAATCCAATTAAGAACTCTTACTCTTGCCTCTTACTCTTGCCCTATGTGTGGATGCGAGAAAGAAAGTATGAGTCATTTTGTGGGAGAGTGTGAGGAATTGAATGGGTTGAGATTAGAGTTGTTTGGAGTGAGAGCGTGTGGGAGTGAGTGGATAATTGAGAGAATGAAAGAGAAAAGTTTCCAGGGTATTCGACTGTTTGGAAAGTTCCTCCGGATAGGGTTAGTACACAGGGAAAATTGTAAATCCTTGTAGTAGTAAATATTGGCATAGTGTTCATGTTTTTTATATATAGTTTTTCTTTTGTTGTCTTGGTGCGATGGCCCTTGTTGGCTTTTATGCATTAAATATATCTATCTATCTATCTATGCTCAAACAATGCATAAAACGGATACGTCAGCTAAGAGGCTGTGGCAGCGGAACATATATCAAACAATGCATAAAACGGATACGTCAGCTATGATGCTTTGGCAGCGATATTTCGGCCCTTCTTGGCAAGGGTCCTCGTCAGGCTTTCGAACCTCAGGGACAGCGATTGCAGGTTTATTCCTTCCCCAATATTCAATATTCCAATATTCCCTAACGTCCTTCCCCTACCCCGTCCGTTTTATGCACTTTTGAATATATGTTTCCCAGTTAGCTTGGACTCAAGGAGTAGGACTAGTTGATAAACAGAATATCAGGCTTACGCCCTTACCATTCTGTACTAGAAGAATCCTCAGTTTTATGTCTATTTGCTTTTTAAAGTAGGTACCTAATTTTATTGTTTGGAATTTATTTGCCGCTACATATAAATTTCCCGCCAAACTCGAGCCACAAAATAGAAAATCACCTCAACAGTTCCTTGTGAAATTCGGGCCAAAGAAACCTTGCTAGTCGCGGAAACACGTTTGTGGGTCATGCAAACGACTGCGGAAACACCCTTTCAAGCCACAGACTCTTTGTGTGACCGTTTGAAAACCCTAGTCTTTTTGTGTTCACCACTATCACAATGCCCCGACGCTGAACTTTAAAGCACACCGCGCACTGTTAACTGTTTATGTTTCAATATTTAAAACTATCTGAACATTGCAAAACTAGGCTCTGCTTTGAATAAATTATCCACGGCTTTGGCTGTTTTAAGTATTTTCCCAGACCCAGGACTTCCAGCA
This sequence comes from Branchinecta lindahli, assembly GCA_023053555.1. NCBI lineage: Eukaryota > Metazoa > Arthropoda > Branchiopoda > Anostraca > Branchinectidae > Branchinecta > Branchinecta lindahli. The sequence continues at coordinate 14,676,787 of JAKZAO010000008.1, read as the reverse complement.
AAAACTGGCAAAATTCAGATAACCGGTTTTACGCATCAGTATTACTATACGCAAACACGGGACGGGAGCACCATGCCCATGGAAAATAGTGAACCGTGGCAAGTGCAAAGATTAGTGAGATGTCGTTAGTTGGTTAAAAATGTAGCAAAGGAAATTTGGGTCACCGGATCTTAGAATGAATGAATGCAGTCGCGGAAGTATATTATTGACATTATGGGTACGAAGGTGACTTTAAAGCAACCACGAAATCCGTTTTCATAAAACATACTCTTCTATGCAAAATCTTTATATCTCCGAATAGTAAACAACAAGAGCTGTAAGCTCATATGGCACTTGTAAGGCTTGGTAAAAGTATGAAAGTAGGAATTCGCCAATTCGTGGGTTTGTTGTAATCATTTGTAAGCAAAACCCTTGAGATGAGAAAATCACAAGAATACATATTGTTTGGGAAAAAAAAGTAATTTCTTTGCACTTTGTAATTTTTTTGCATTTTTGTGCACTTTGCACTGTGATGATGCGCACTTTAAAGTTGCTAGAAATTCATTTCTAAGCAAAACCCTTGAGGCAAAAATGATCGTGGGCTCATGGGTATTATGAAATGTAGGTTTTGCTCAAAAGTATTTTTTGTACTTCGGGGTTAAGATGAGTACTTTAAGGGATGGTTGAATCGGGAAACTGACTATTTCTAAGCTTGTAAAGTCTCTAATGTTCAAGCCAAGTTTCATCGTCCTAGCATATTTTGAAGTACCTTAAATTTCGATCACCGGAATTCTGGACCCCCTCCAGCCCCCCCCCCCCAGAGTGACCGAATCCGGTCCGATTCTGTCCCTGATGTATCTAGGGCTTACGCTTGTTCTTCCCACCAAGTGTCATCCCAGTCGCTGTATTCTAAGCGTGTCACAAAATCTCCCCCCCCCCCCCGACTCCCCCACATTGATCGGATCATGTCCCCACTTGGAATGGGACATCTGAGACATGAGTTCTTTCCGAATATCAAGCTTCATTAAGATCGGATCACCCGTTCAAAAGTTGGACAACCTCAGGATTCCGGATTCCCCCTCCCTCCACTCCCCCCACAATGGCCAAATCGGAGAAACGACTGTTCTTAAGTTAAAATTGTAAAGTCCCTGATATGCCTGCCAAGTATCATCGTCCTAGCACATGTGTAAGCATCTTAAGTCGGGATCACCGGATTCCGGAACCCTCCCTCCAACTCCCCCCACAGTGTTCGGATCCGGTCCGGTCTTGTCAACGATGTATCTATTTCAATTTCAATTCATTTTATTTTTCCAAAAATTCTTCGTTGCGAAAAATAGCGTAGGAAAATGTCAATAAACATACACTGACATGCAAATACATAGAATGCTATTACTTTACATAATCTTCTGCACAGTTTAAATAGAATTTCGGTTCTTCTATTCTAGGGCGTGTGCTTGTTCTTCCCACCAAGTTTTATTCCGATCCATCGTCCTAGGGTCCCTAAATATTCCGGATTCCCCCTCCCTCCACTCCCCCCACGGTGGTCGGCTCGGGGAAGTGACTATTTCCAAATTAGTTTGGTCGGGTCCCTAATATGCCTGCCAAGTTTCATCGTCCTAGCACATCTGCAAGTACCGGATCCGGTCCGGTCTTGTCAACTATGGATCTAGGGCTTGTGCTTGTTCTTCCCTTTTTTTCATTTCATCGCGATCCGTCCACTCTGAACATGCCACACAATTTCCGGTTCCCCCCCTCCAACTCCCCCCAGAGTCACCGGATCCATTCCGGACTTGAAGTGTGACATCTGAGACACGAGGTCTTTCCAAATATCAAGTTTCATTAAGATCCGATTACCCGTTCAAAAGTTATAAATACATCAATCTTCCGGATTCCCCCTCCCTCCACTCCCCACGGTGGTCAGATCGGTGAAGTGACTATTTCCAAGTTAGTTTGGTCGGGTCCCTAATACGCCTGCCAAGTTTCATCGTCCTAGCACATGTGTAAGCATCTTAAGTCGGGATCACCGGAATTCCGGAACCCTCCCTCCAACTCCCCCCACAGTGCTCGGATCCGGTCCGGTCTAGTCAACTATGTATCTAGGGCGTGTGCTTGTTCTTCCCACCAAGTTCGGGGAAGTGACTATTTCCAAATTAGTTTGGTCGGGTCCCTAATATGCCTGCCAAATTTCATCGTCCTAGCACATCTGCAAGTACCCTAACTCGCGATCACCGGACCGACCGACAGACAGACCGACCGACGGAAAAGTGATCGGTATATGGCACTTGAGCGAAGCTGCAAGTGCCATAAAAATGAGGCGTCAGAACGCAAGTAACGTCATTCAGATTTGCAGGGATACATCCCTTAAAGGACACCTGAACAATGAAACCATACTTGAACACACCATGGAGAATGGATTTACAGACATGGCCACGGAGAGCATTCTTCTCCTGAGCGTGACGTTTTCAAAATAGGGATGTTCGTTTCTGGAGGTTTGCACATGCAGACTCCAAGACTAGTAATTATTATTATATAAAGACTAGTAACTATAGTAATTATTAAAGTAAAACCGTAGAATTCAAATTAAATTAATTGTAGATTATTATTATTTATTTAGTTTTAGGGTTGGGAGGGATTTTGTTTTGTTGCTGTAATGCGGGATGCGCCCCTCTTGTTGGTTCTAGTTATTGGTATGCGAGTTTGAACTGGTGAGTACTACTGTTTTTTTTTTCTTGTATTTTGAAGAAGGTAATTGTTTTTCATTTATCACTCCCGTGCCATTCGTGCTTTGCCCTCTGCCGGGAGTATTTTTCAAATTATATGTGTATCAATAGTGAAAATAATAAACGAACCTGAACCTGAACCTGAACCTGAAAGACAAAAAGCGCAAGTCATTCAAATCTTGTACAGCGCTGGCCGGATCGTATTGGAATTTCTTCTAGATATACGTTTGGGCTTAACTGGTTAAAAAATATTCTAAAAGAAGGGTTGATTGTAGATATTTGTTCATTTCTAAAGTTGTTCGGTACTGAAATAAGGACAGATGCAAAATGGAGCAAAAATCATAGCTTGGAAACACTAATTTCGTATTTGGATTGGTTTTTCTGCAGGCAATGTTAACGGAAGTCATACAGATAGAGATGATGCTACGTAAAATATTGGTCTGGAAGCCGGAAAAAGGACAAGCCAAATGTGAAACTTCGTCGGTATATTTTAATGTAGGCCCTTAGGAAGGATGTCTGTGGGACAGCTACACTGCCAGAAGTTTCCTAACAGATAGCATAAGGATTCGCGGTTTCAACAGAGAACACTCGACGGACAAAACTGGGGATGTGATCTATTGTCGCGACAAATGTTATGCATGAAATGTTATGCATAACCAGCTACTTACCTATCTACTTACCTATCGTGCGTCGGTCCGAGAGGAACACTGCGGCAATCAATTTTCTCCATATCCAACAAATTCCTCTTCCCAGTTTTATACATAGTTTCATTCCTTCATTTATTTCTGGTCAAATTTTGTGTACCGTATCAGTTAAATTGTTCGTTTTTGTGTATTTTGTAAATATTTTTTTTTTATTCCTGTTCTAGCTTTATTTAGAGCTATTTAGAAATAAATGTGATTGATTGATTGATCTTGTCTTCTTTCCCTTTATTAATTTGTCTTCATTTTTTTCAGGAAGCTGCAGCATTGCTTTTACCTGTTCTTCTTCGTAAATCCGCTCACATCCGAAACCAGACGCAAGATGGTGTTTTCTTACAAGTGCCGCAACAGTGTCGAATCCTCGAGCTTGCCTGTCATTTAGCAACAGTGTACGAGCTTAAATGGTGGAATGGCGCTAACCAGACCGATCTCCTTGGTGCATTGGAAGACGTTTTGGATTCCCAGCATCATATGAATGTTCAGGTAAGCTATGTACCACGTTTCTGCACGGTCTACAATTGGACCTTCCAGTATTAATCCAGTTTTCAGCTTTCGCGTCAGCAGCCCACTTTTTGCAGGCCAGCGTCAAAACCAGACAAGTTTTCAGTCATCAAACATTCTTCTTATGCCTAGCTATAAACTAGCAATGAAGGAAATAAGATCAGAAGAGAGGTAAGCTGACATGTACATTGTCAGAAGTTTGATAACAGGTAATCACTTATGTTCAAACAATGGCTAAAATGGATAGTCAGCTACAATGCTTTGGCACTTGGGCAGCGATAAAAAAAAAATCTCGAACAGGTGTGTAACGCATATCTTCCTGTTTCCAACAGGTAGTTATATTATGGCAGTGATTTTGTCAAGATTGATACGATGTCGTATCAACCTGCAGAGAGGCTGATACGAAGCCGTATCGAACTCCGCAAAGGGTTTTTACCTAAAATGGTCCAAACAGAAGTTTTGTCTCGAAACATAACACTTAAAGGGATCATAAGAGATATGTTCTCACAGCGTTTGACACAAGTATGCGCAAACATGTGACATATTTTTATCAAACTTCTGACATACGTACAATCAGGAACATAAGCACGACGGGTCCATTAAGTTAATTCTAAATAAGTGGCTATCCCTCTCCGCATTGATTTTTCCAGGGATCTTGCTGTATTCTACGGTGCGTCAGCCTCTGCTTCACTATGCTTCGTGCGCCACCCGCCACCGTCGCTTGCCGTCAAACTGTGATAGCCTGTTCCTCCCTGGTTGAAAATAGACTGTCACACCCGTCTTGGGAGGTCAGAGACTCGGCAGTTGAAGTCCTAACGGAGCTAGTCAAACTGCTAGTCAGGATGGACGAAGTGACAGTGTTGGAAGATCTTGGTAAGCCGAGGATTAGTAGACAAGTTGTGGAGTAAGCAAATACTCCGGCTATTTTACTTATTTCTGACCTGCTTTTTGCTTACAGCGGAGTAAAAAAAAGTCTACCAGATTCTGCAGTTTTAGTAACAGGTGTAACAGTTTATTTGTGCGGTGATACATGTACTCAATCTTGCATGGCCTTTTGACTGTTATTATTATTATTTAGCCAATGTGTTTTCGCGGAAGTTGGCAATCCTGTGAACAACACCCTAGTTGGATGCACGACTACCCATTGAAAACCCACCCATCTCAAGAGAGTCTCTGTACTCGAGATACAAACTGTGCAAACTATGTCAGCAGACGACATACAGCTTACAGTCTCCCGTACCGCACGATCCAGTCCACCACACATCCTTGAATAGGCTGTGTCGGCCTGTGTCAACCCTTTGGTGTATCCTGATTTTGAAATGGTATATGTGGTTACCCTAACCCAAAATATATTGATGTTTTGAGTTCTGAAAAAATTAACATTTAAAATTATTTGTGATTTGGTTAGAGTTTCCAGCATTTGACTCAGCTGCAGGTGACCTGTGTTTGGCGTAGGCCATTTCAAACAGTGGGTATGCCCAGAGTCGTTTTTAACCAAAATGTTTGGGGGGACCAATGCATTTACTGGCTGATCTTCTTTACCGAGGGGCAGACAGTATTGGTGGAGGGCGGCTCCTCCCCACATACGTGACTCTCGATAACTTCTGTTCTGGCTCAGCCCATGCACACGTCGCGTAGGCAACAGATTAAAGAGCCATTGCGTCTTTTATGAGCATATCCGTGACTCGTGTCGATGCTTCTGGACGTTTTTCTTATATCTTTATTTTGCTCCGTAGTTCCTCACTGTTGTGGCCGTTTATAAATACAGGAAATGATAAAAATTATGATTCGTCGCTTTAGCGCCATCGCTTGGGCCAATCAGGATTGTCAGTCAAGTTTGAGGACTGCCGGCTTCTCTTGGTCGGAAGATGGTGTAGATTCGAAAATGGCGCAGGTTGGATATGTGAGATAAATTTTGGGAAAGGGACGGGGCGGGGGGGGAGAAGAGGGCACCCCGAAATCACAGCCTACTATATTTAGATTGATATATTTATATTAGATTGATAGCACCCTACCGTTACTAAGCTGGTATGTTTGACAATGCAAAACGGATACGTCAGCTACATCTTATTATAGCTATAGTTCGGCCCCTCTTGGCTAGGGTCCTCTTCAGGCTCAAGCCGGCTGCAGCCACCAGCTTTAACTCCAAGCAATTTTCAAGGAAGAAATTCACAAAATTAGATATTTAAGGAATAAACTTTAATTGTTTTTCTTCAAGTTCATTCTCCAGCTTGAGCCTGAAGAGACCCTTGCCAAGAAGGGGTGAAATATAGCTTTAATAAAAGGGCGATTCTGGCGGTCTGGAAAGCTCCGCGAACTAATGCGCCGGCTGTTGCGACTTCGGCTAAAAATCGCTTCGCTTTCCAGAGCTCTTCTCGCGCTCCGCTAGTTTCCGCCAGCACTTGGAAAGCGAATCGACTTCGCGAGTGGAAAGTGATTTTGGCAAGTCAGCGAGAAGTTGTAAAGGTGCAACTAAGGCGCAACGACTTTTTGCTTATTCTTGCGCTCGGTTGATTCTCGCTTTACTTTTCGGAAAGTGAATCCAAGAAATCGCCAGAATCGCCCTAAAATGTAGCTGACGTATCCGTTTTATTGTCAAATATGATTCGCAGTCAGCATGGGCCGAAGGAATATGTAAAAGCTGATATGGCTGGTTCCTTGACGCATGGTACTTGTGTTTTCTCCTTTCGGAAAGCTCATTGGTTGGCGACTGGTACGCGATGTTTTCTTCTTTTAATCAAAGGCAAGGGTTACCTAGTTCGAATAAGTAATTAGGAATGGTAGATTTAATGTAAATGTTATCTTTTAGGTGTTCTTGCTGCCGTCTTTGAATGTCTAATAGACTGCGAAGCATACGTCCGCGCGGCCGCTCTTCATTTCTTTCAGGTTGCTTACTCCATAGAGAATCTGCACCCTGTGCTACAGCGATTAGATAATCAGGTCAGTTAAAAATATGTTTCCGCTTTTACGGGACTATACTGTCAGAAGTTTCATTAGTTGCGTTTTTGCAGAAACCATTGTATCTGATATACGGTCTAAAGTCATTTTGCAGTTATCGTGGTATCTGATACCACGGTCAGAAGGCGTTTTTGCAATTGTCTTGGTATCTGGACAATTACCGTGGTAACTGATAGTCAGATATCACGGTTCGACCGTGGTATCTGGTCGTGGTATCTGAAAAGTCATCTCGCTTTCGTCAAATTTTGTCAGATTGGTGAGAAAGAAGTTCAGCAATTAGTGATGTAACTGGGTATCAATTTTTCTTTTGGGATGACTTCGAAAGGTGCAATTTCGGCAATAGTCGTTTTTGCAGTGGACCGTATTTCAGATACCACTGTGACTGCAAAAACGACTAATTGCAGATCCAGTTACCATGGTAACAGATACCATGGTAGCTGCAAAAACGCAACTATTGCAGTTGCAACTTATTCATAGGACGGTGAACGCAGAATATTTGGTTCGCGAAACAGATATTTTGAGTGGACCCCGGAGTGGCCACGTGGGGTCGGCATGTGGACAGATCGCTTGCCGGTCCGCAACTAAAGAAAACCGGAACGAATTGTTGCGTTTTTGCAGATAGCATGGTATCTGTTACCACGGTATCTGGATCTGCAAAAATGTCTTTTGACCTTGGTGTCAGATATCCTATCAGATACCCTATTACTGCGAAAACGACTTTTGACCGTGGTATCAGATATCAGATACCATGGCCTTCAAAGCCAAACTGGACAAGGAATGGTCATCAAAACCCTGGAAATAGAATGGGATGCAGCAGAGTCATCAACCAGAAACTAGTTCTGCAACCATCAAGCCAACCAACCACAAAAACCAACCAGTCCACAAACCAACCAATGATGAAAAAAAAATCATGGTTGAGCATTGGCACCTTTGTCGCTGGTCAACGCGATTTAAGGTAATTTAAGGTATGGTATCTGTAGAAACGCAACTAACTACACTAACTTGTGCAATGTGCACCCGACCTTGGCATGACAAGTCACAACGGCGAGCGCGAGGGCAAGAAAGACAATCAAATCAATCACATTCTGTGTTGACAAACCAACTTCGTTGCTTTCTTCTCCAGAAGTAGCTAAATTGCGCTGGTCATTGCAGTAATACAATACAGTTATTACACTAGCTATTCATTTTGTTAAAAATCTGTGGAACAAAGGTTTTTTTGCTGTCTTGTCCTGGTACTTCTCGGGGCATAAGGGGGAAGGGGGGGGGGCGAGAATCGGACAAAAGTTGTGCTGGTCAAAGATGACAGAAGCTTGATAGCAGAACTTCTATCTCTAAGCCACTGCGGCAATATATTTTGTGCAGTCAACTAGTGCAGAATAGTATATTTTGAAAAAAAGCAAAAAATTGATGATTGTGATCTCGTGGGTCCTTGATATTACAAAAATTTCTATCAGATGGTTCTCGTGTCTAGTCGACTGGTGCAGAAAATTTATATTTTGAAGAAGAAAAAATCTCTAATTGGCCTACATTTATGTGGTAATTCGTATATATCTTCTTAGGTATTGACGAAAGTCTTAGGCATCTGTAAAAACGACACTGAAGCCGTCAGCCGAAGGGCCGCCGTAAAAACCCTAGCGGTCGTAGGTGAAACTGAGAAGTCTGGCGACCCCAGGATTACACAATGTATGAGCCAGCTGATCTTCGACCTCGATTGGGAAGTTAAGCTGAACTCCCTTGACTACTGGAACATTCCGAAAGTGTTTGGAGACAATTCTTGCTGCCCGAGTCTGGACGACGTGGATACACATTCTAAGAAGTCGAACCCAGTAAATTCTGTAGCTAAAGATCTGGAAATTGGTGGATGTATTGAAGCCCTGAGGAACGGACTGGACGATTATGATACCAAAGTGCGGCAACGCAGCGCGGAAATTTTGAAAGCTGTCAACGTGCTTTTAAACGAGCGAGGTTTGCCGAAAGTACTGGAGGACGTGAATATCGAAGAAATTCTGAAGATTTGTGAAGTTTCCGCGGACATGTATAGCAATCTGGACTTCGTGATGAAGGAAGTCCTGGTGCTTATAGGAGGGAAGGGCGCCGTTGGTCCCTCGGTCGATTGCTACTAGGACTGTGGTATGTTTTGAAGATAAAATTCCATAATTATGTCGTTCTTCCGTGTAAAGGTAAAAAGGTAAAGGTATCAGCATCAGCCTATAAAGGCCTAACTGGCGATGCTGATCTCCGATTCTCAGCCCTCAGCCTTAATGGGCGGTTGGGGGCCTGCCATCCTGGTGCACCCTACCTGAGACCTTCCCCAGATTTCTCCAGATACCCATTTGAAGCTGGGTGGACTTTGGTTTGTCTTACAGAGTTACGCCACAAACCCCCGCCCCAAACCAAACCTTAGGTACAATAGAGACTCGAACCAGCGACCCTTCGCTTGGGAGTTCGACGTGCTAGGTTGGTTAAACCATTCGACCAGGAAGCGTAAACAATCAGAAACGTGTGCTCGATCGCGGTTGGTGGTGAAATACCGAAACTGCCAGACCGGGTTAGACAAACTGGTATAACACGTATGCCAATAACGACGGTGTCCGACCGACCAAAATGCCGTAACGTGCCTATAGGTGTCTTCCCGCGGCATACTCGTTTCTAAGACATTTCTGAGTGTTTGTCACAGGAACAGGAGTGTGTGCCACACCCGACCCACAAGGTGAAGTAACGGTACGCGTGAAGGAATTTTGAAAATAAATTGAAATTGAAACACTGTCTTTTTTTGTGGTATATACCAACGGTGTGTGCGATGAAGGTATATGCCATCTGCTGTTTTGGTTTTGACCGAATGAAAACTTTTAATTTTTCGAAGCCATCTAGGTTCTTACATTTCGACTAGTTCCTATAAACCCGTTAGATGTTGTACGATGAGAGGGAAGAAAATCCGACCGGGAAACCATGATCGGGTCTTCGAGAAACTAAGAATAGCGTCTGCCGTTTAATGTACGTTTACACGATGGGTATTTACCCGTACTTCACGGGTATTTTTCCCCGCAACAGCAACAAATCCCCGGGTATTTTGAAGGATAGTTCCCTCATAAAATCGAATGACAGAATGCCGCCAGATGCGCTACCACAACAGTCACACGTGAGATCTTGGTATAAGTTATCTGACGGGTTAATAAGCGATTAGGCTTTCGCTTCATACCGAGTCGCCAAATAATATTTTCAGGCTATACTATAGACGATGGGGAGGGACTAGCTAGATCTTCTTTAATAACAAGCTTCATGTTTCCTGAGGCAATAAATGGCTCATATACGTTTCACTTCGACATAGGCAAGCGCCAGTGAAGCAGACCTACCAAGGCGAACCTGACGCTGTCTAACCCATCTCTTCAACCAATATTCATCGTCGTAGTTTACTCCATTAGATCTTGCATCCCTAATCTAAGATCATTTATCATTAGTTCTTATGGAGCTACCGATATTATTCTTGTCACGGCTGTATGAATTGCACGTTGAGTGACGTTAGAATTGTAATTTAAGTCTGTCGCCGCATAACCGGCTGATTAGGCTTTTCTGATTGATTGTAGATGTTTTTACCTTTTGTACGTCTTTCTCTTTGTTTTGCTTATCATCCAGAACTGCGTAGGAAATCCTCCCTTTCAGTCCAGAACGGGGCCGCTTTTCCATTCCACCTGTCTCTGCCGTTTTGGCGGACTTGGTCTGTCGAGGTTTACGCACAACAAATTTGATGTTCAAGCGCGGTTTTTATGGCACTTGCCTTCCGGCCAAGTGCCATATACCGATCACTTTTCCGTCTGTCGGTCGGTCGGTCCGGTGATCGCGAGTTAGGGTACTTCCAGATGTGCTAGGATGATGAAACTTGGCAGGCGTATGAGGGACGGCGCCTTCATTTGTGCCTGTTCGGTTCTTGATTTGTTTCTGTATTTAGTATTAAGTTTCGTTGTTGATGGTAAGTTATTTAAATGTTGTCAGTTATTAATGTGTGTCTATTTATTTTCTATTTGTTGCCTATTATTTAGCTTTTGCTATTGTGGCAATTTTTCCATTAAACCTTAAACCAAACTGACTTAGAAATAGTCACTTCCCCGACTCGACCATTGTGGGGGGAGTGGAGGGAGGGGGAATCCGGAATATTGAGGCATGCGAAACTTTCGAACGGATGATTGGATGTAATCGAAACTTGATATATGGAAATAACGCATGCCTCACATGTCCCTTTTCATGTCCGAACCGGACCCGACAACTGTGGAGGGAGTTGGAGGGGGGGGGGGGTACCGGAAATATCGTGACACGCTTAAATTAGAGTGGAGGGGTCGGGATGAAAATTGGTGGGAAGAACAAGCACATATCCTTGATACGTCTTTGATATAACCCGATCGGATCCGGGCACTGTGGGGGGGGGGGTTAATACAAAGTTTAATAAAAAGAAAACAAAAGTTTCAAAATGTAGTTTAAAATAAGCTTTAAACTTTCTTCTTACTTAAATCAATCATATTTATTTTTTTTGTTTTTTTTTTCCAAATAGCTCTAAATAAAGCTAGAATCGAATAATTTTTTTTTAAAAATTAGTAAGAGCAGGGGCCCATAAATTTCCTGTAACGACTCGCCATTCAGGGTGCTTGTTATTTCCTATGCTTCTATGTTGCTATGTTGCCCGAACCTCTCCTAGTTTCCAAAAATTCCGCTTGGGTCGAATCGGCGTTCTTGCTTGCCTTATTGGACGCCAAAGAGACTCCTCCCTCAAGGCGCCAGCAGCCAATCCCAAATTTTGTCTATCGTCTACGCGAATATTTTGTCTGTCGTCCACGCGAATATTGTCTACGCGAATGCGTATCCTATTCCCGTGGGTATTCCTCGAACTATCAGACGTTCGATGGGTATTCCTCGAACTATCAGACGTTCGATCAAGAGCGCATCAGAAATCTCTTATTGACAAGCCCCCTGAATGGCGAGTAATTACAGGAAATTTATGGGTCCCTGGTAAGGGGGAGGGGGGACGCCCCCCCAATGTTGTCGGCCAGTCGGTAAAAAATAGCCGATTTTTTTTCTAGAAATAGTCGTTTTTTCTTAAAAACAATAAAAATAATCGGTTTTTCGTAAAAATAATCGATTTTTTCTTAAAATCAGCTTAATTTTCGTCAACACAGGTCTTTTTTTCTCAATAATAGTCGTTTTTACCCGCAAAAATAGTCGGTAAAAATTACCAGCCAGTCGGTAAATACCTTGTCCCCCCCCCAAACATTTTGGCTAGTAACGCCTCTGCTGGTAAGAGGTACAGCCACTGGGGAACAGACAGTTAACCAAAGCGCAGTAGAAACCATCGGAAGCAATTTTCAAGCCGGAATGGGTACGCCCTCTTTTACTCTGCCATGTCGAAGCAGATTTGAATTTTCAAGGAAAGCTAGATGACAGTGTGTTCTGTGGGCGGAGCCTACAAACGTCGGTCGTTGCTCCGCTGTTTCTGAAACGTAGCCTACTCGACTGGTGAAAACACTGCACAGTACATGCCATCTTAAGCCAGCTTTTCAATTGTAATATGTTCGATGTCGTTCTGGCATGCCATCTATTGGTCTAGTTCCAGGTTTCAGTTGAAAAATGAAGGCATTGCATACGCCATCTATTTAGATTAGGCCACCTATCGGATTTTGAAAGAACTTCTTGCTCAATTTCGGGCGTTAATTCTTGGGATTTGATCCAGAGACCGAGCATGTAGTTCAATCATAACCTGAAAGATGGCGCAAGCAGTTCCTTAATTTTAAAAGATCGAGCACGTAGTTCCGCCAAACTTCGACAGATGGCGTACATTGTGCCTTAATTTGTCAAAAATGAAGACATTGCATACGCCATCTATTTAGATTAGGCCGCCTATCGGATTTCGAAAGAACTTCATGCTCAATCTCGGGCGTTAATTCTTGGGATTTTAATCCAGAGACCGAGCATGTAGTTCAATCATAACCTGAAAGATGGCGCAAGCAGTTCCTTAATTTTAAAAGATCGAGCACGTAGTTCCGCCAAACTTCGACAGATGGCGTACATTGTGCCTTAATTTGTCAAAAATGAAGACATTGCATACGCCATCTATTTAGATTAGGCCGCCTATCGGATTTCGAAAGAACTTCATGCTCAATCTCGGGCGTTAATTCTTGGGATTTTGATCCAGAGACCGAGCATGTAGTTCAATCATAACCTGAAAGATGGCGCAAGCAGTTCCTTAATTTTAAAAGATCGAGCACGTAGTTCCGCCAAACTTCGACAGATGGCGTACATTGTCCCTTAATTTGTCAAAAATGAAGACATTGCATACGCCATCTATTTAGATTAGGCCGCCTATCGGATTTCGAAAGAACTTCATGCTCAATCTCGGGCGTTAATTCTTGGGATTTTGATCCAGAGACCGAGCATGTAGTTCAATCATAACCAGAAGATGGCGCAAGCAGTTTCTCGATTTTCAAAGATCGAGCACGTAGTTCCGCCAAACTTCGATAGATAGCGTACACTGTGCCTTAATTTGTCAAAAATGAAGACACTGCATACGCCATCTATTTAGATTAGGCCACCTATCGGATTTTGAAAGAACTTCTTGCTCAATTTCGGGCGTTAATTCTTGGGATTTTGATCCAGAGACCGAGCATGTAGTTCAATCATAACCTGAAAGATGGCGCAAGCAGTTCCTTAATTTTAAAAGATCGAGCACGTAGTTCCGCCAAACTTCGACAGATGGCGTACATTGTGCCTTAATTTGTCAAAAATGAAGACATTGCATACGCCATCTATTTAGATTAGGCCGCCTATCGGATTTCGAAAGAACTTCATGCTCAATCTCGGGCGTTAATTCTTGGGATTTTGATCCAGAGACCGAGCATGTAGTTCAATCATAACCTGAAAGATGGCGCAAGCAGTTCCTTAATTTTAAAAGATCGAGCACGTAGTTCCGCCAAACTTCGACAGATGGCGTACATTGTGCCTTAATTTGCCAAAAATGAAGACATTGCATACGCCATCTATTTAGATTAGGCCGCCTATCGGATTTCAAAAGAACTTCATGCTCAATCTCGGGCGTTAATTCTTGGGATTTTGATCCAGAGACCGAGCATGTAGTTCAATCATAACCAGAAAGATGGCGCAAGCAGTTTCTCGATTTTCAAAGATCGAGCACGTAGTTCCGCCAAACTTCGATAGATAGCGTACACTGTGCCTTAATTTGTCAAAAATGAAGACATTGCATACGCCATCTATTTAGATTAGGCCGCCTATCGGATTTCGAAAGAACTTCATGCTCAATGTCGGGCGTTAATTCTTGGGATTTTGATCCAGAGACCGAGCATGTAGTTCAATCATAACCTGAAAGATGGCGCAAGCAGTTCCTCAATTTTCAAAGATCGAGCACGTAGTTCCGCCAAACTTCGATAGATGGCGTACACTGTGCCTTAATTTGTCAAAAACTCCGAATTTATTGTTCTAAAAAGACCTTAGAAGGCAATGACGTATGCGAGAAAAATCGTTACCGTAGCAGTTCTTTCGATGTCGACGAAACATCAGCCGATTCTGAGGACCGTGACGTCGCGTCTAATTACATGCAAATTTCATATTTTCCGATTCCGCACCTAGATGATTGTCCCTAGAACGGTTTACATAAACTTGCTGCCCGCTCGGCTCTATATATATATAGAATATGCAGCCATATATGTTTAATCGAATTTCCCAATTTTGTGAATATAGGCCTCCGTTACTTTACTTAGTCCAAACCGACCGTGCGTAAGGTCGCTTCGTAGCGAAACTCTTTTGTCAAGATTACTCCCCAAATCTTTTAATTCGCAAAACTGCGCAGCTTTTCTGTTCCCTCTCCAGAAGGGGTTCAACTCGGAGACCATCGGGTACCGGCGCACTACCCGAGAAACAGGGATGACCTAGACCAGAGGAAATAAGGTGCTGCACAAGGGTTCCTACAAGTATACCTTCAGCCTGAGTTCTTCTGTTCCAGAGTTCTCCTGTTCTTCATTTCCAGTTCTTGTGGGTTTTGGGCCGTACGATACTACAATAAGCGTTGATAAATATGCTAACGGAGCGTTTCAAGTTAAAGATGCAAGCATCACACGTTTGGAAATTTCGTCGGCTTTGCCAAAAATCCCCAGCCCAGTTGGGCAAAAATCTGGGCCCAGTTGGGCAAAAATCTGGGCCCAGTTGGGCCCAGCCAGCGCATGACACTCTCTCTACATTCTTTTCTGGACGATGAATGAAAAATTGTTTATCATATCTGTTTTGTCTTATTTAATTCTTTTATTTTACTTTACGTACTCCGCTTTTCAAATGGCGGGTCAGAAATAAATTACTTGCTTACTTACTTATATAGATACAGGTAGCGTTCGAGTGAAGTGGAACGAAAATAATAAGTGGAAGGAGCCTATTTACTTATTTCGGCGGGCTCTGGAAGGGCAATAATAACATGAATAGTAACGATCATAATTAATATTACGTCGCTGTAACGCTGCCACAGATTTTTGACACAAATAATTTAAAGAAGTAGCCGAGCGGAGCGAGGCCCTCTCACGGTTCCGAACAAATATTTAAAGTTGAACGTTACGCGTTTACATGACGTGCGTATATGCTCAATGGAGTCTCGATTGTGTGGACCATAAAAATTGCCATCTCATCGGCAGAAGATCACACAGGCTCACTAAAACCTGATTAAAATTTACTTTAACACGCACTTCGGAGCGATTAAGGTTCAAAGATCTGTGTTGCTTCCGATGTTGCAAAGGATACAAAAGCCAACACCATAATTACTAAAATTTAATTAAGCCTACAATGACCACAATAGAGCCAGGTACAACCGACGAGGGCTAGCAAAAATCTACACAAGTTTTCCCCTCCTCTGATTCCTTGCTGGTTTGTACCCGATTCTTAGGAAGAAAGACATCAGTTGAATGCGATCATGTATCTCCGTTTTCTTCTTTACCATCCTCGCCGCATGCGTAATCACCGAATCATAAGTTTTCTGTCTTGGAACCAGCTGTAAAACTACAAGAAGTAAGGTGAATAGCTTCTGTCACCATCCAGCCTCCTTCCTGCCCACTGCCCAATGCGCCACCTAATCCAATAAGTGTTTTTTCTTTTCTTCTTTTGTTGTGTATTTCTTGTTATGCTATTCTTTATCTTTTTTGTGTATATGCTGTGCAAATGCCCAACTGCTAGGTTGCGCGTAATAAAATCATTCCTTCCTTCATCCATTAACATCTTACCGAACCCTAGCTGCAACATAAAGGGAAAATAATTATAATTTTATTTGACTAAATTGTCTGTATTTACCAAAACACAGTATTCATGAGCCTCAAGCCACGGCAGAGGTAACATTATTGCAGTAGAGGTATGCTCCGTTAGACGTTTTATCCAACTGTTCTGATGAAGTCACTCGAGTCACAAAAGGCGTATTCTCGCTGTTCCCCGAGGACTCCACTTGAGGAGTCCCGGCGTTTTTGTTTGTCCCGGGGACTGACTCCCCGTATTCTCGCGAGTCTCCACGGACGGGGAATGCTCCGGTTATCATCACCATCACTCCCTTTCAGATTCGGAGGGCAATCAATTTTTGCTGGTGTTGGTGCAATGTAAAATTAAATAAAAAATTCAGGATAAGCAAAACCAAAAATAAAGTGGATCCAAATAATTTCGTCAAATGCATATTTTTGTTTCGAACAAAATCCATTTTAGAAGCATTCCCCGTCGCTGTTTTCCGTACGCGGAGTCCGCGTGGTGTGACTCCCTCTATTTTTGCCGTTCCCTTCGATTCCCCGAGGAGTCCTCGGGGAACGGCGAGAATACGCCTAAAAGGTCCTAAGGATCTTCTACGTACATCTGAGTAGGTGTTCTAGGTTATTATTCTACCTCTTAGCCACAAACTGCACTCTTCGAAGCTACATAGCCGTCTTAAGTAAGTGACGAACCTGAAGGCACTGGCAATTTTTGAAGGCACTTTTTTATCTGAACCCAATCCAAAATATAAGATCACAGATCCGGTACTTGCTAGTTATTCCCGGCAACACAAATCAGGGGAAATGGTTCCAAGCGATCCGAAACATTCAGATGGTAGGATAAGGATCCGAAATTCCGTTCCTGAATTTCACTTCCTATAGCTTGTCTACTTCACTAAAACTTCTGCACTTTCCTCGGCAAATCCATCCATTTGGTTATGTAGTGTGTAGACCTGAGATTTGGCTCTCGAAAATTCGAGAAGTTTCGAGAACGGTTCGTAATGTTGAAGACATGTTGAGTTTCCAACGATTATCAGCTTATGTTTGGCTCGTGTGACGGCGACGTTCAAGCGACGTTCATCCTGCAGAATGTGACTTTCCTGTAATAAAAATAATAAAATCCTCCTGTAATAAAAATAGAAAATAAGAAACAAATCAAAGAGGTTGGTTTGCGCTTTTTCTGCTAAAATTAACTCCTCTCTGCATATCGTGATACCCGCAACCATTTCATTCTCCTCAAATGATATCAACACTGAAAAAAAAAACAAGAGCTGTAAGCTCATATGGCACTTGCATGGGTTGAGATGTAGTGTTTGATCAAAAGTACTTTTAAGGTTACCTTTGCGGTTCAGATGCGCACTTTAAGGGAGCTAGAGAAAACGTATTTTGTTTTAGAACTTAGCTGTAATGATACGCACTTTATAGGCGCTAGAAATTCATCTGTAAGAAAAACTATTGAGAAAAAACGATCACAGGCCCTTAGGGATCATTGATATATACCGTTTGGTAAAATTTTTTTTTTTTCACTTTTCAGTTAAAATGTGCACTTTAAGGGTGATAAAATAAATTTTTAAGCAAAACCCTTGTGGCACAAATGATCATGGGCTGAGATGTATCGTTTGATAAAAAAAGTAGTTTTCGACCTTGCTGTTCAGATGCGCACTTTACGGGAGCTAGAACTTCATTTGTAAGCAAAACCCTTAAAGTTTAACCGAAAGGGGCTAGGATAGGACAATCTAGTTACCCATCACTTGTTCACTTAGATTGGCCTGAAGGCCTGCTGAAAATGAGTTACTTCGTTGTTCCGCTATTCACGAATAATCGATTTTCAAATAGTGGAATTTCCTTGTGATTTGTGGTGCCTCTATGCGCTTGTATTTTTGTTGTATGCCTTACGAGAAAGATTTATCATTTTTTTTTTATCAGGCACTAAGCAATCGTCACATATCTCACCACTGCCCACTAAAAAGCCGCACTTGTGTTGAGATTAAAATTCCCGGCGTCATAGTAGAATTTACGCTGCGGGGACGGCCGGAGATATTCTGAGCCTTGTAACTAGAGCAGATAGTGGACAATAAAAAAATCCCTTTGCAGAATCCAAATAATTCAGTGTATCCAATTAAATGACACACAAATAAGTTGGCTTTTCAGTTAAACTTTAAGGCGAAAATGATAATGGGCCCATGGAGATCATGAAAATGTATAATTTGCTAAAACTATTTTTCTAAATTACGGTCAAGATTGGTACTTTAAGGAATGTCGGATTTGGAAAGTGGCGATTTCTGAGCCAATCTTGTCGAATCTCTAATATTCCAGCCCATTTCCATCGTCCTAGCACATCTGGAAGTACCCTAAATCGCGATCACCTGAATTCCGGACCCCCCCCCCCTCAAACTCCCCACAGTCACCGGAGTCAATCCGGTTCTGTAAGTGATTTATCCAGAGCATCTCTTTATTATTGCCACAAAGTTCCATCCCGATCTCCCCAGTCTGAGCCGGTCACGTATTCCCCCCCCCCCCCCATTGTTGTCGAATCCCGTCCGGACATGACAAAGATCACCAGACACATGTCCTCTGATCAATTATCAAATTTCACTCAAATCCGATCAACCGTTCCAAAGTTACGCATGACTCAATATTCCGGATTCCCCCTCCCGCTACTCCCCCACGACTATCGGATCATGTAAATTTATATTTATAAGTCAGTTTGATCGGGTCCCTGATTCGCCTCCCAAGTTTCGTCGTGGAAATCCCCCAAACCGCCATTACCAGAATTCCGGGAAACTCCCCTCCACCCCCCCAGTGTCCGGATCCAGTTCAAATGTATAAACGATTTATATGGACCAGATGCTTGTTCTTCCCAACAAGTTTCACTCCGATCCCTCCATTCTAACCGTTTCTCGAGATTTCCGGTCTCCCCCCCAACTCCCCCGTAGCTGTCGAATCCGGTCCGGACTTCAAATGGGACATCCGAGGTATGTCATTTATTCAGTTATTAAGTTTCATTCCAATCCGATCACCCGTTCGAAACTTACACACTACTCAAGTTTTCCGGATTCCCCAGCCCTCCACTCCCCCCCAGGTGGTCTGATTCGGAAAGGTGGTCTGATTCGGAATTATTTCCAGGTTAGTCCGGTCAGGTCCCTGATCCTCCTGCTAAGTTTCATCGTCCTAGAACATCTGGAAGTACCCCAACTCGAATAAGTGTGACAAAACTACTTAATTTTCAGAATTCCCCGGCCCACCACTCCCCCCCAGATGGTCGGATCGGGAAACTGATTATTTCCAGGTTAGTTTGGTCGGGTCCCTGATTTTCCTGCCAAGTTTCATCATCCTAACACATCTGGAAGTACCCTAACTCGAACATGTGGGACTGTATGTTGGGGTATTATTTACTAGAAACGCTGTAGCGATTCGGAATACCTAGTACCGCGGCCTCGAGCAGACGCCAATGCTTCAGCTTACTATCGACACTCTAAACCACTTGCTCAAGAAACGATAAGCATGCAGTGCCAAAATTCCGAGTTTTGCCGGATTCCGGCCGAAGGTCGGTCCAACCGGAACAAATTAAGCACACTGCTCCAGCATGTTTTCTTACCCCTATCACGACTCCCGAAAGCTTTTACAAAAGAAATTTCAGGTTTCTGCCTCAAATTATAACCCCCTTACCGGGTGCAGAGCAAAATAACACTAGGGAGTAGCGCCTAGACCTATGCTTTCTGTTCTTTGCAAACGGGTCATACTCATAGAGCCGCCCATTATGCTTGCGGCATTTAAAGCGAGACAAACTTAAATTTCTAGTAGAGCTAAAATGCGTTCTGCACACATCGAAGAAACAGGGGAGGTTGTATCTTTTTTTTGCTATGTTCAGAATATGAAGTTACTGGAACCAGCGCTAGTGCACGACCGATTGAGTTTTAGTGGGGACGTTCACTATCGCTAGTGGTGCTAGTGTCGCTGCTGTTCGAGTGTGTGTCCCTTTTTTCAAGTCTTGGCGCTACTCTCTAGCGTTATTTTGCTCTGGTTAAGACCTATGCTTTCCATGCTTTGCGAACGGACGCTTGCGGCATTTTAAACGAGACAAACGTGCGTGCGAGGGGTTGCTCACTCGCTGGGCACCACTGTACACCCCCCCTGGGCACCGACAGGGCACCGGCTCTCATCCCGAAATGAAAAATGTAACAAAGTGCCATATGATTTTTTGTGACTGATGAATCGATGCTCGTGACGAAATTTAGAAAATCAGAAGAATATGTTTGTTGTGTTTTGAAGCTTGCTGCTTCTGATAACTCCTATTCACACAATAGAGAGATTGTACCATATCCGACGAAAACGACGGGAGAATAACGAAAAAATTTAACATTAGGAAGTAAGGACTTTCGACTTTGAGAGTAAATTACCTGCCTTGGATAGCTGCTGCGAGTCAGAGAGTTGTTGGAATTGTTATCTGGCTTCTTCTTGTTGGAATAGCACAACTTTTGCAAATTAATGTTCTTTTTTATGAGAGTTTGAAGCCTTGAAAGTCTGTAAACAAAGAGGAAGTCTCGCGTCCTATTGGTCAGCTATGACGCGTTCCTTGAAGTACGCGTCATAACCGACCAATAGGACGCGAGCCTCCGTCTTTGAGCACCCTGCATGAACAAGACCAAAGGTTTCGATGGGATCCCAAAAATTTGATATTTGATCCAGACATCTAGGTCTTGTCTTCACCAGATCTAGTCTTCGCCAGGCTAATCATCTGAGTATAAGCCATATCTATTTTGACGATACTGATCGAAACGTCCTACTTTACTTCTGCCAAATTTCCGGTTTCGGCCGAATTCCGAACAAACTACTTGTCCAGCAAAAAAAAGATAGTTCAGAAACGAATTCAGCGTCTCCCCTTATCCCTATAAAGAACATCTAATCAACTTAAATAAAACTTTAACTTATAAAAAAAAAAAATCGGTTTCAACTGGATTCCGGACGAACTATATGTCCGGGTAAAAAATGATTGTCATATACAGATTCAGCGTCTCTTCTTACCCTTGAATCTGCCATCTAATCAACTTCTAATAAAAATTTTGCTTTTAACAAATTTTCCGGTATCGGACGGATTCCGGGCGGACTGCTTGTCCGGCTAGAAAATGGTTTTCCCCATCGAGTTCAGCATGTCTTCTTACCTTTCAATCGAACATCTAATCAACTTCAAATAAAACTTTTGCTTTTAACAAATTTTCCGGTTTCGGCCGGATTCCGGGCGAACTACTTGTCCGGCGAGAAAATGTTTTTCACCATCGTGTTCAGCACGTCTTCTTACCCCATAATCGACCATCACATTAGCTGTTTCAAAACATTTTGTTGGCCCCTTAATTTAAACCCCCTCCCCCACCTCTAAATGTAGGGCTACAGGGCCCATCTACGAACTCGACCTTACTCTTGACCCAAAGAATCCACACACTAAGTTTCATCAAGATATCTCATTCCCTTCGGGAGTTATCGTGCTTATAGACGGACGGACAGACAGACAACTTTTGCGATGTCATAGGTATCCTTCACTATCGTTTTGGGATCCCAAAAAGGGCTAGTTTACTAGACTGGAGGTCATTCAAAAGATTTTTCCATTCAGTTATTTCCACGTTAGTGTCCCGAAGTTGAGATAAGATTTGATTGGCCATGTCGCGTACCGCCCATGGAACTCTTACTTCGAGTCTTAATTTTCAAGTAGTTTCCAAGAAAATGTAGAAGTGTATTAGGGTAGGATACTGGAGAGCCGACTGAGTATATTGAGAAATATAATAGGTAAATTAATCTAATTGGCATTTTGGGTTCTGCTTTTCACAAACGAATTTTTTTTTCGAATGTTCAATAAATTAGTGTCACCAGATTTGTTATTTATGGAACCGGCTGGGCTCACCGGTACAACCGGGCACCGGTACAACCATTTTGGGAGTGAGCAACCCCTCGCGTGCGTGTTTAGAAATTTGTAGTAAAGCCAAGATGAGGTCTGCACCCATGGAGGAAAAAGTGAAGGTTTCATCTTTTTTCTGCTGAGTTCACAATATGAAGTTATTGGGGCCAGCCAGCGCTGGTGTACGACTGATTGAGTTTCAGTACGGACGTTCACTATCGCTAGTGTGTTAGTGTCGCTGCTACTCGAGTGTGTGTCACTTTTGCAAGTCTTGACGCTACTCCCTTGTGTTATTTTGCTCTGACCGGGTGGAAGACGCGATCAGAGGCGTTTTTCCGCGACAATCCTGGATTATAATCCTACATACCTGATTTGTCAGAGAAAACAGCGAATCGACTATCCCCGACTATCTCAGATTTAGTCAGATTACAAAATGACAATCCGACATCTTGCTCCGTTGCAAGATTCCCCGAATCGACGATCCAAGAACGAATCCGGATTGTCAGAGAAAACGATTTTCATAATCTGGATTGTAGTACGCATTTTGGAGAATCCGGATTGTGAATCGTCAATCTGGATTGTCACGGAAAAAAGCCTCTTCCTTGGAAAAAGCTTTTCCAAAAGAAATTTCCGGTTTCTGCCTAAAATCAACCCCCCATCGGGTGGAAGACGCGATCAGGAGTTTCGGTTAGATCCTGGTCCGAGGTTAGGTCAAGCAAAAAAAAATAAAAACAAAACTTACCGATTCTCCAGATTTGTCGCTCTTTGTGCAAGAGTACACAATAACTTCCTTGTCCCTCCCCTGGTACTGGTCGACCGTGTTTACCTCTACAAGGGAAAGCTTCTTTTTCGAAAGCTCCTGCCGGATGAACTTCACTTGTCCTTGGTAGGGGGCAATGATGCCTAAATCTTTCTGGGGCAGGCCACACTAAATTTCAAAAAAATAAATTAAAGACGGTCTAAAAAAAAATGTATCTGCTTGAAACCAACTTTAATCTCTATTTCTGACACCTGTAACTTTTCGGATTATAATCCTAGATAATTGATTCATCAGTGAGAAAATCTTGAATCCTCAATCTCACTCCCTTGCAAGATCTCCGAATCGACGATCCAAGAATGAGTCCGGATTGTCAGAGAAAACGCGAGAAAATCGATTTTTTCCAGAATCTGGATTACACTGGAGAGAACGCATTTTGGAGAATCCGGAATGTGAATCGTCAATCAGACTGTACAAGGCGCCTCATGTTAATTCGGTATCAAGTCCTCGGTAGTATAGTGGTCAGTATCCCCGCCTGTCACGCGGGAGACCGGGGTTCGATTCCCCGCCGGGGAGGACTTTTTTGCTCCGAAACGGATTTTTCCTCACCATAATTTGATCATAATGTTTGTCTTGTTTTGATACCGCAAAAACTAGATTGACCTATAACAATCTTTGCAGCTCGATAGCGCTATCACAAGGAGGTACAGTAGAGGTATGCTTACGTGAACAGTTACTTTGAGATGAACAGTGCGGTTTTGGGCTAAATGATAAAATGAAGATCCAAAATAACTACTCAGGTGCTGTGTTTCCAAATGCCCTTAACTACCTACTTTGGCTAACTGGTAGTTAGCTTTAGACACAGCAAGTGCATGAAAATGGCAAAGTCCACTGTCAACAAACGTTCACATAAGCATACCTCTACTGAAGTTTGACCACGATACTCATCATCCGAGTGAAACTGGAAAATTCGAACCTAAACGACAGTCCGAAATAATATAGAGAATTATAACGTTTAAATTTACAAACTCCTACAAGATCGAACCTTAGCATGGGGGTGTAGCTCAAATGGTAGAGCGCTCGCTTAGCATGTGAGAGGCACGGGGATCGATACCCCGCATCTCCAGAATACTTTTGTAAATTTTCTGGCTGCTTCAGTTAATTCCGGATACAAAATGGTCACAAATATTTTTGAAAAAGAATAAAAGCCATGATTTTGGGATCCTAAAACGTAAGTGGAGGGATACCTATGACATCGCAAAAGTTGTCCGTCTGTCCGTCTGTGAGCACGACAACTCTCGAAGGGAATGAGATATTTTGATGAAACTTGGTGGGAGGATCGTTTGGGCTGCGTTTGGGTCAAGGGAAAGGTCGAGTTCGTAGATGGGCTCTGTAGCCCTACATTTAGGGATGGTGAGGGGATTCAAATTAAGGGACAAACAAAATATTTTTAAACAGCTAATGAGATAGTCGATAAAGGGTAAGAAGACATGCTGAACCCGAATATGAAAACCATTTTCTCGCCGGACAAGTAGTTCGCCCGGAATCCGGCCAAAACCGGAAAGTTTGTTATAAGTAAAAGTCGAGGGGTTGCCCACTCCTCGGTACCTGCTGTGCACCCCCGACTCGGCACCGGCCGGCACCAGCCGGCACTGGCTTTATGAACCTGTTCAGAACAAAATGATTTCACTAAAAATGTTTCGTTCACCATGAGAATTCAGGATTTTAATTTTGAAAAATAGCGACTGCAGCTTTTTGGGATCCCAAAACGTAAGTGGTGCGCGGGGTACCTATGACATCGCAAAAGTTGTCCGTCTGTCTGTAAGCACGATAACTCTCGAAGAGATTGAGATATTTTGATGAAACTTGGCGGGAGGATTGGTTGGGTCAAAGTACAGGTCAGGTTCGAAGATGGGCTCTGCAGCCCTATATTTCAGGGTGGGGGAGGGGTTTCAAATTAAGGGGCAAAAAAAATATTTTTTGAAAGCTATTTAGATAGTTGATTTAGTGGTAAGGAGACACGCTGAATCCGAATATGAAAGTTATTTTTTCGCCGGACAAGTAGTTCGTCCGTAATCCGGCCAAAACCGGAAATTTTTTTAAAAGCAAAACTATTATTTGAAGTTGATTAGATGATAGATTTAAGGGTATGAAAAGACGCTGAATCTGTGTATGACAATCATTTTTTACCCCGACATATAGTTCGTCCGGAATCCGGTTGAAACCGGATTTTTTTTCAGAAGTTAAGGTTTTATTTAAAGTTGATTAAATGTTCTTTATAGGGATAAGGAGATACGCTGAATTCGTTTCTGAACTATATTTTTTTTTCCTGGGCAAGTAGTTCGCTCGGAATTCGGCCGAAGCCGGAAATTTGGCAGAAGTAAAGCAGGAAGTTTCGATCAGTGTCGTCAAAATAGATATGGCTTATACAGGTATATCTGAACTTGGTTTTCTCAGATGATTAGCCCGGCGAAGACTGGATCTGGCGAAGATAAGACCTAGTTGTCTGGTTCAAATATTAAATTTTTGGGATCCCACCGAAACCTTTTGTCTTATTGTTTCATTAGAAACAGAAGAAACGTGAACTTTAAAATGGGACCTAGTATTGACAACTTTAAGGACGACTTCTTTACGAATTTTAAGTTCGTAAAGTTTTTCGCAAAGTATGCTCCGTAAACTTGTCGCCGCCTAGACGGGAATTTGACTTAGATGACATTACGAGAATTTTTTATGGCGATTTGTTCTAGAAAGAAAAGATTCTAATTATTAGAGATTATTTTTATCATATATGAACCATACCATAGGTAGATATTTATTAGCAATGAAAGCCATAATTGACCATGGTTAATATCCAGATAGAAAAAAAAACTCGAATAAATAAATTAGAATAATCAACAACAAAAGTAATATAAATAAATAAGTCAGTTCTAAACAATTTAATTCAATAAGTAATTCTTTCTTTCAAACTCACCTGACAAAATCAACAAGAACAAAATTAATTAAAAAAAAAATGTTCCTAATTATTATTGCAAAAAACAAGTTTCAAGTTATTCGACCTTATTATTATTATTATCATACAAACCACAAGAGTCATCATCTCATCATTTTCAAATTTATTTTCATAACTTGTTTTCGATATCTTCTCCTATTGGTCAACCTTCCGTACTTTACGAAAAAAGTTAACTAAAGTTTGACTTCTTGCCTGCCTCCGTGAAGTACTTTACACGGGTTAGCGGAGCAACTTTACGAGAGACTTTACGCACTTTACGAACGCCATCTGAGCCGAGGTCTGAGCCGTTCTTTAGCCTGTTTAAGGGGGAACGGAAGTCTAAACTCGTTATGGCCGATTCAGAGAGGATTTTGGTCGGTGAACAGGTCAAAGTCAAAGGACTCCTTCTGTGCGATGTCTATCTAAGTCTCAGGGGTCATCAGAGGGAATTGGGTTGTGACATTGACCACACATCGCATTTGCATCAGCTGTAGGTTGCTGCCTTTTTGTATCCTAGAAGTGCCTGAAGCAGCAAGCTTGCTAATTACTCATTCTTCGAGTAAGAGCGCTTGTATAACAAACAGACGGGCAAGAAAGCTTGTCATTTTCTTGTAACAAGGCTAAAAGTTGCTGTGGGATCCCGAACGCTAACAAGCAATGAATTTGTTAGATACTCGGTCTTGAACATTTGCGGTCTTTGTCAGATTCCGTAGACATAACTTCTTTACCCCTCACGAGGTCCTCCCATAATCGTTGGCTTACCGACGAAAATCCCCCATGACAAAACGTCCCAGTGGCGAAACGCCCCCCGTGACAAAACGTCCCATGGCATAACCTCCCCACGGCAAGGGGAGGGGAAGTTCAAGATCTTTTTTTTGTGAGCCTTGTACTCTTGGATAATATTTAAATTGTACACCTAGGCGATTCTAATTCCTTATTTCCATCCCCTTGTCTTAAATTGATTTGCTATAAAATGAAATCCCCCCTTCCTCCTCTCGGACGTTTTGTCACGAGAACGTTTCGATGGGGGACGTTTCGCCATGAGTACGTTTAGCCACGTGCACACCGACGAAACGTCCCCATGACAAAATGTCCATGGCGAAACGTCCCCTTGACAAAACGTCCCCATGACAAAACGTCCCCACGGCAAAACGTCCCGAAGTAGAGATTTCAGAGTGAGCATTGCAGATGAGGGAACATTCCTTATAAGCAGGAAAGATCGGACATAGGACCGGCTGCTTCATAAATGTATCGTTTTCAGTTGAAATATTTAGTGTAATATGCCATGCAATTGACTCGTAACTTATCAGCTCTAGGTCGTTTGAAGCAACATGCACAATCTGAGGAGCACCAGTATGCTCCTCAGAGAAAGGGGAAGCCCGCTGTGGCTCAAAGGGGGTCAAACAAGGCAAATGCAAAAATAAACGTAGTGCCGTTATGCTGGATAAAAATGGGGTGGTTCCCAAAATCACCACGATCTTTTTGCCCACTCTCATAATGCCTACAATTCAAAATACCCACGGCTCGAAGTGCCTACTGAAAATGCCAACCACTCAAAATGCCCACGACTCAAAATGCTCACGGTTCAGAATGCCCACGATTGGATTATTTGAGGTGTTCACTCCGTAATAAACATGAATTAGGGGTGAATGAGCAACGGGAGGAGACCGAGTATCAGAATGACGATGATCGTATGTTGAACTAGTGTAATCTCAATTATAATATAATACTGGTAAAATATTTACAAGAAACATTTATATTGCCTCGTGCTTAGATGCCGCAAAAGCGCTCGGCTTTCTTGAGGAAGCCTCTGACTGATAAGCAAACTGCATCTGTACTCTGACGAAAGGCCTTACACAAAAGCCTGATCAAAATATTTGAACGTATCTGATTGTTATCTTTCTAATAGGCACACGGGCAGACAGACTTCACGAACTCATATGCACGCTTTCGGTAACATTTTCGGCTCCCAAAATGCAGTATGAATTCTGATCTTGAAATTTTTAAGGCGTTTACTCTGCCGAATTCTGAACTGATTGAGGACCAAACAGCGATCTTAAACTGTTATTTTTAATTGAGAAATAACACGTACCCTCATGATGCAAGTTAACTGGAGGATTTGGATAGCCTGGTTTTGGTTTCTATGTTGGCACAAATTTATACGATATTGCTTCTGTACTTTCAAGAAAAGAATTCTGAACTGATCAAGAAACAATAAAATAATTCCTTTCAAATCCTCTTCCGTGGTTAATCGTTTACCGTATAATCTCCCAGTTCGTTGTCTCAGGATGATCAGTAATCTCATAGGCCTAGCTATCCCTCAGCGATGAAAAAAAAAACAAGAGATGTAAGCTCATATGGCACTTGCAAGGATTGGTAAAATGATGAAAGTAGGAATTCCCCAATTCGTGTGTTTGTTGTGATCATTTGTAAGCAAAACCCGACTGTTCTTACGTGAAAATTGTAAAGTTCCCGATATGCCTGCCAAGTTTCATCGTCCTAGCACATGTGTAAGCGTCTTGTCAGATCACCGGAATTCCGGAACCCTCCCTCCAACTCTCCCAACAGTACTCGGATCCGGTCCGGTCTTGTCAACTATGTATCTAGGGCTTGTGCTTGTTCTTCCCACCAAGTTTCATTCCGATCCGTCCACTCTGAACATGTCACACCATTTCCGGTCCCCCCAGCTCCCCCCAAAGTCACCGGATCCATTCCGGACTTAAGGTGTGAGGTCTGAGACACGAGATCTTTCCGAATATCAAGTTTCATTAAGATCCGATTCCCCGTTCAAAAGTTATAAATACGTCAACATTCCGGGTTCCCCCTCCCTCCAATCCCCCCACGGTGGTCGGATCGGGGATATGACTATTTCCAAGTTAGTTTGGTCGGGTCCCTAATATGCCTGCCAAGTTCCATCGTCCCGGCACATGTGTAAGCATCTTAAGTCGGGATCACCGGAATTCCGGAACCCTCCCTCCAACTCCCCCCACAGCGCTTGGATCCGGTCCGGTCTTGTCAACTATGTATCTAGGGCTTGTGCTTGTTCTTCCCACCAAGTTTCATCCCGATCCGTCCACTCCGAACATGTCACACGATTTCCGGCCCCCCCCTCCAACTCCTCCCAAAGTCACTGGATTCATTCCGGACTTGAAGTGTGACATCTGAGACACGAGGTCTTTCCAAACATCAAGTTTCATTAAGATCCGATTCCCCGTTCAAAAGTTATAAATACGTCAATATTCCGGATTCCCTCTCCCTCCACTCCCCCACGGTGTTCGGATCGGGGAAGTGACTATTTCCAAGTTAGTTTGGTCGGGTCCCTAATATGCCTGCCAAGTTTCATCGTCCTAGCACTTCTGGAAGTACCCTAACTCAAGATGAGTGGCGTGACCGACCGAAAAGATGATCGGTATATGGCACTTGAGCGAAGCTGCAAGTGCCATACAAATCTATAGGGGGGGACGTTTTGATCGGGGACGTTTCGCCACGGGGACGTTTTGTCGTGGGGATGTTTTTTCATGGGGACGTTTTGTCAAGGGGACGTTTCGATTGGGGACGTCTTGTCGACAACCCGTCGTGAGGACGTTTCGCCAGGGGAAGTTTCGCCGGCAACACCCGACAACCCGAGCCCAGTTTATCATAAACGCGACTATAAATTTGACCCAAAGTGGCATCACATCTAATTTGATCACAATATTGTTGTTACAGAAAGACGAACAATAAGGTGTCACTGATGTTTTGGGTCGCAAAAATATCAACCGAGATCTCGACTCACTTGTCCTACAACCGCTTTCTTCTGGGGCACGTCGATAAGGGGATGAATGATGGAATTACATTCCGCTCTAGCCTCAGCTAAGCTAACACCGTAATTACTCTGAATGATGATCCAACCATCCTTTACTTCTTTCTGGAATCTCCTCTCCCGTTTGAATTTCATCATGCAATTTGGTCAAAAGCATTGAAAAATCAGATCAGTGTCATTAATCTTCCCTCTTCACCTCCTGTTGAGAGCCTCTGTATTCCCCACAGGTTTAGCGGTCCGATCATACTTATGATAACAACCCATGCTTCGAAAAATGTATCGGGAAAATGTGACGTTTGGACAAAAGAAGGGACTGTAACTACAGTAAAAGAAAATTAAAAAATCCTTTCCATTTATTTTGTAAATCACCATGTTAGCTACCGGTAGATTCCAAATTTCCCCCTATACAGTCCACCCAAGTCGTTCATAAACTCGTGGCGGAAAAGCCAAACTTTTTCTTATTTCTACCCTACCTGACAAAAGGCGTGTCGGCTTTAAAATCTGCTCCATTCTTTTTGTAGCCCTTAAAAAGTACTACAAAATGGGTATCTTAGAATTTTGCCGCCAACGTCGTGCTGGTCTCATGAACTTGAAACAAACATTTTATTTTAACATGGGAAAAGCGTATACCTGCTCTTAACGAGTTTAGACTTCCGTTCCCCCTTAATTTGAAGGACTAAGTATTGTAAGGTACTGAAACAAGTGTCATTTCATCTGTTAAGGTTACAGTAGAGGTATGCTTATGCGAACGGTTTTTGGGATCCCAAAACGTAAGTGAGGGATAGCCTACCTATGACATCGCAAAAGTTGTCTGTCTGTCCTTCTGTCCGTCTGTAAGCACAATAACTCTCGAAGGGAATGAGATATATTGATGAAACTTGGGGTAATTATTCTTTGGGTCAAGAGCAAGGTCGAGTTCATAGATGGGCTTTGTAGCCCTACATTTAGGGGTGGGGGAGGAGGTTTAAATTAAGGGGCAAACAAAATTTTGAAACACCTAATGTGATAGTCGATTATGGGGTAAGAAGACATGCTGAACACGATGGTAACAAGACCAAAGGTTCCGATGGGATCCCAAAAATTCAATATTTGATCCAGAAAATTAGGTTTTGTCTTCGCCAGATCCAGTCTTCGCCAGGCCAAACAGCTAATCATTAAGAAATCCAAGCTCAGGTATGGATTCAGCATGTGCGTTTACCTCTATAAGCCGATCGAAACGATCCTAGCTTACTTCTGTGAATTTTGCGGTTCTGGCGAAATTCAAGAACTACTTGTCCGGCGAAAAACTAAAGCTCAAAAACGGATTCACTGTATCTCCTTACCCCTATATCCAACATCTAATCAACTTGAAATAAAAATTTAACTTTTAACAAATTTTCCGGTTTTGGCCGGATTCCGGGCGAACTACTTGTCCGGCGATAAAACGGTTTCCGTATTCTTGTTCAGCATGCCTTCTTACCCCTACATGAAACATCTAATCAACTTCAGATAAAACTATAACCTCTAACAAGCTTTCTGGTTTTGGCCGGATTCCGGACGAATTACTTGTCCGGCGAGAAAACGGTTTTCATATTCTTGTTCAGCATGCCTTCTTACCCCTTTATCAAACATCCAATCAACTTCAAATAAGACTTCTATTTTTAACAAACTTTCCGGTTTTGGCCGGATTCCGGACGAACTACTTGTCCGGCGAGAAAATGGTTTTCATATTCGTGTTCAGCGTGTCTTCTTACCCCATAATCGACTATCACATTAGCTGTTTAAAATTTTTTTGCTTGCCCCTTAATTTTAACCCCCTCCCCCACCCCTAAATGTTAAGCTACAGGGCCCATCTACGAACTCGACCTTACTCTTGATCCAAAGAATGCTCACACCAAGTTTCATCAAAATATCTCATTCCCTTCGAGAGTTATCGTGCTTACAGACGGACGGACAGACGGACGGACGGACGGACAACTTTTGCGATGTCATAGGTATCCCTCCACTTACGTTTTGGGATCCCAAAAACCATTTTCTCGCAAGACAAGTAGTTCGCCCGGAATCCGGCCAAAACCGGAAAGTTTGTTGAAAGTAAAAGTTTTATTTGAAGTTGATTAGATGTTTGATTTAGGGGTAAGAAGACATGCTGAACACGATGGTGAAAACCATTTTCTCGCCGGACCAGTAGTCCGTCCAGAATCCGGCCAAAACCGGAAAATTTGTTAAAAGAAAAACTTTTATTTGAAGTTGATTAGATGACAGTTTAAGGGTAAGAAGAGACGCTGAATCTGTATATGAGAATCATTTTTTACGCGGACATATAGTTCGTCCGGAATCCGGTTGAAATAGGATTTTTTTTGTATAAGAAAGTTTTATTTGAAGTTCGTTAGATGTTCTTTATAGGGTTAAGGAGATACGCTGAATTCGTTTCTGAACTTTCTCTTTTTTTTTGCTGGACAAGTAGTCGCTCAGAATTCGGCCGAAACCGGAAATTTGGCAGAAGTAAAGCAGGAAGTTTCGATTAGTATCGTCAAAATAGATATGGCTGATACAGGTAAATCTGAACTTGGTTTTCTCAAATGATTAGCCTGGCGAAGGGTGGTTCCCAAAATCACCACGATCTTTTTGCCCACTCTCACAATGCCCACGCTCAGAATGCCCACGATCAAAATGCCCACGGTTAAAAATGCCAACGATCAAAATGCCAACGATTAAAATGCCCACGGATCAAAATGGCCACGAATCAAAATGCCCACGAATCAAAATGCCCTCTCGTTTCCAAAAGCCGCTCCCCTTTTCGAATTGATAAGTTCAATAGAGTCCAGTACCGGACGGCACCGGTCGGCACCAGCCAGCACCGTCCGGCACTCTTAATTCGTCTCTGCCGGCACCGGTCGGCACCAGCCGGCACCGGTCGGCACCGGGCACCTGCTGTGCACCCAAAAACTGAGTGGGCAACCCCTCGGTAAAAGTATTATTTGAAGTTGATCAGATGTTCGATTTAGGGGTAAGAAGACATGATGAACACGAATATGAAAACCATTTTCTACCCGGACAAGTAGTTCGGCAATAACCGGAAAATTTGTTAAATGCAAAAGTCGTATTCGTATAGTTGATTAATTAGATGTCCGATTTGGAGGTAAGAAGAGATGCTGAATCCGTATACGACAATAATTTTTTAGCCGGACATATAGTTCGTCCGGAATCCGGCTGAAACCGGAAAATTTGTTATAAGTTTAATTTTTATTTGAAGTTGATTAGATGTTAGATATAGGGGTAAGCAGATACGCTGAGTTCGTTTTTGAGCTTTATTTTTTCGCCGAACAGGTAGTTCCGGAATTTCGACGAAACCGGAAAATTGGCAGAAGTAAGGCAGGATCGTTTCGATCGGTTCCGTCAAAATGGATATGACTTATAGGGGGTAAACACCCGTGCTGAATCCATATCTGAACTTGGTTTTCTCAGATGATTAGCTATTTGGCCTTAATCTGCTTCTAAAAATGTTCAAGGAGTCTGGCGAAGACTGGATTAGCGAAGACAAAATCTAATTGTCTGGATCAAATATTGAATTTTTGGGCAGGAAATTTAACGGAATCGCTACGATTAGAGCGAAACTTGGTAGGTGGTGAGGGCAAATGCAAGATACAGATCGCTTTTCCGCCGGTCAGGTGATCGCGACTTAAAGAATGTGCTAGGACGACGAAACTTGGCAGGTCTATTAGGGAATCGAAAAGACTGACTTAAACCTCCCGAATCCGACCATCCTGGGGGGAGTGGTGGGAAAGGAAATCCGGAGTCGTGATGGCGATTGGCGTGATGGCGACAACTTACGACCAGATCTGAATGAAAATAGAGAATTGTTAAGAGCACATGTCTCAGATATTCCATTTCAAGTCCGGATCGGATCCGACAACTGAGGGATGAGTTGGAGGAGGCACCGGAAATCTTGTGGCACGCTTCAAGTGGAGGGATCGGGAATTGACTTTGTGTAAAGAACAAGCATAAGCGCTAGTTACTTCATTTATAAAACCGGGCGCTATGGGGAAAGCTGGAGGATGGGTCCCGGAAATATTGGGACATGCAAAACTCCGGAGCGAGTGATTTGATTCGGATGAGCTTGACACGTGGCAAGAGCATACGTTCTAGATTTTCCGCTTACAGGAACCGGACCATATCTGGTACTGTGGGGAAGTCGGAAAGGGGACTGGAAATCTTGCGAGTTAGGGTATTTGAGGATGAGCTAGGACGACGAAACTTGTCAGGCATATTCGAGACCTGGCCAGATTGACTTGTAACTTGTCACTTCTCGGATCCGACAATCCAGGGGGGATTGGAGGGAGGGGGAATTCAAAGTCTTTGACAGGCGTAACTTTCGAACAGATTCTGCAATCTGAATGGGAATCGATAACTGACAAGAGAACACATTCCAGATCCGGACTGGATAACGATCCATTTTCATTTCCATCAAGGGCCCATAATTCTTTGTGGCCTGAAGGATTTTGCTTACAAATTAATTCCTAACCCCCTTAAAATTTTGCATCTTATCCACACAGTGCTGACGTACCTTTGGACTAACGATACATTTTCATATTCCGCAAGGGCCCGTGATCTTGTGTACCTCGGTTTTGCTTACAAATGAATTCCTGCCTCTCTTAAAGTGCAAATCTTAACCGCACGATGCAGACATTCTTTGGCCAAACAAAACATTTTCGTGTTCTTCGAGGCCCCTTGATCATTTTTGCCAACAGGGTTTTGCTTAAAAGGAATTCCTGACCTTAAAGTGTGCATCTTAACATTAAAGTGCAAATATATTGTCATATAGTTCACCCTAACGGTAAAGTTTCAAGTTCAGGATGCAAGTATTACCCTTTCCGAAGTATCCTCTTCTTTGCTGAACATCATCGACCATTGGTTCCAACCAGCGCATGACATTTTATCCTGTCTCCTGGCCGAAGATTAAATTTTGTGTTATATATGTTATGTGTTTTGTATTTGTTTTTATTTATTTCTTTCGTATCTCTTTATACTCCGCTTTCCAAAATGGCGGGTAAAAAATAAATTACTTATTAGTAGAGGTATGCTTATGTGAACGTCGCCTAACAGTGAACGGTCGCCGAAGAAAAAACTAAAACCCAAACCAGGCATTTTTTACTATTAAATACTTGCAATAAACCTTTTTCCATTCACGTTTTTTTGTCACTTTTTGAATATTTTGCTGATAGCACAGCTGACTGTGGTTCAACTGCCACCTGGATTTCCACGGAGGAACGCACCTTCAATAGAGAAGATGGCGGTTCGAAATTATAGTGATGCCTCAAATACAAGAAGAAGCTTATTGTAAATTCAAAATTTAATAAAATTTCTACTCCAAGTTTGTGCCAGGATAACCCTGAAATAGTTGGCTGTTAGCTGATATCAAGTTTGTTGTTTTTCCTTCCCATTTGACTGTTTTATATGCAAGTAACAAAGCCACGGTAGTGAAACAGTTGAAAAAGTGTTCAAATAAGCATACCTTATTTGTATTAGCATACCCCTACTGTATTTAATATTTTTGTGCCATTCGAAAAGGACAGTTTTTGTATGCACATACCCTGATTTTCAGTTACAGGTCCAGATCGGACTCGGCCACTGTGTAAAACGGTGTGTTTATCTCATGGAGTGCAGTTAGTGTGTGTGTGTGGGGGGGGGGGGGGGGGTCCAGGAAATCTTTTGACACACATCAGAGATACCTGGGCGGAAAATTATAGACAAGATTATTTGTGCTTCGGGGGAGTTTGAGCGGGGTCTGGGAAGAGCCATACGACCTGGCAAGTGCCATAAACCTCCGAACGGCGTGTACAGCTATCCGGAATAGCCATATATGGCATTCCGATATCCATGACCCCCAACAACCCTCACCAATACTATATTTCCCAGTCCTAGCCTCCATCCTATCAAAGCTTCAGAGCTCGAAACAAAATAAACCAAAGTTACCTTGACTAGATAGTCCACCAACAATATTGTAATGCCCGCTTCTCCTAGATTGACAATCTCTTCATTTCGTTTCGATTCCAAGGCGTTGATTTCTTTTGTATCGATAATCACAATCGACGATTCAAGAGACGTATCACATGCCCTACTGATCCATGCAGGGACTTCGCACTCGACTTGGTAGAACTGAAAGAAAGCAGACTTTAAAACGCTCAACTTACCGGAGAATATGAAGTGGGAAATGCTACTGGTCTTTAAAGGACGTACCCGTCTTACCTATAATGCCAATGCAAGTTTCGCCATCTTTTTCACAACCGGGCAACTAAAACTGAACGACGGGTGTGATGACGAACTGCAGTGAACACATTTGACCGGATTAGTACAAGGATTAGTTGCGTTTTTTGCCGTCATCCAATTAACCGACCTACAAGATTTCCCACTATAAGTCGTTTTCTTCCTTCGGTTAACCGACCTAAGTTTTTATAAGCTGTTTTTTGGCTCCGTTCGCCGGTCGGTTAACCGACCTGTGGACTGAGGCGGGAGCTCCATCCAACCGACCTACGCTCTACGCAAAAAACGCAACTATTGGTTTTAGAAGAGACATGACGTGGTCGCCTGCACAGCACGCACACTTGCAGGACGTAGCCATGCAATATTTTTCCTTCTTCTAGTGTAGTTTAGAATCGCTATCAGTACTATGACAATGTAGATAGTTTGGATATTACGGATTAAAAGCTTCACCTACAGCCACAAAATTCGCGCCACAGAAACTTAAACAAGAGCTGTAAGCTCATATGGCACTTGCATGGGTTGAGATGTATTGTTGAATCAAAAGTACTTTTCGACTTTGCGGTTAAGATGCGCACTTTAAGGGAGCCAGAGAAAAAGTATTTTATTTTTGAACTTGGCTTTAATGATGCGCACTTTAAAGGCGCTAGAAATTCATCTGTAAGCAAAACCCTTGAAGCACAAACGATAACAATCTCTTAGGGATCATTGATGTATACCGTTTGGTCAAAAGTATTTTTTTTTCACTTTTCGGTTAAAATGCGCATTTTAAAGGTGCTATAAATAAATGTATCGTTTGAACAAAAGTACTTTTCGACCTTGCGGTTAAGATGCGCACTTTAAGGGAGCTAGAACTTCATTTGTTAGCAAATATCCTTGAGGCAAAAATGATAATGGGCTCATGGGGATCATGAAAATGTATAGTTTTTCGTACTTTGCGGTCAAGATTGGTACTTTAAGGAACAATCGGATTCGGAAAGTGGCGATTTCTATGCCAATCTTGTCGAATCTCTAATATTTCAGCCAAGTTTCGTCGTCGTCCTAGCACATCTGGAAGTACTTTAACTAGGGATCACCGGAATTCCGGTCCCCCCCTCAAACTACCCCACAGTCGCCGGAGCC
The DNA here is from genome assembly GCA_023053555.1 of Branchinecta lindahli. NCBI lineage: Eukaryota > Metazoa > Arthropoda > Branchiopoda > Anostraca > Branchinectidae > Branchinecta > Branchinecta lindahli. Next base: position 14,639,868 of record JAKZAO010000008.1, on the reverse strand, counting down.
AATCCGGTTCTGTAAATGATTTATCCAGAGCATCTGTTTGTTATTCCCACAAAGTTCCATCCCGATCTCTCCAGCCTAAGCCGGTCACGTATTTTACGCCCCCCCCCCCCAATTGTTGTCGGATTCGGTCCGGACATCGTGAAAATGACCAAAACCGCCATACACCAGAATTCCGGGAAACTCCCCTCCACCCCCCACCCCAAGTGCCCGGATTCAGTCCAATTGTGTTCTTCCTAGCAAGTTTCACTCCGATCCCTCCATTCTAACCGTTTCTCGAGATTTCCGGTCTCCCCCCCCCACTCCCCCATAGCTGTCGAATCCGGTTCGGACTTCAAACGGGATATCAGAGATATGTCATTTATTCAGTTATTAAGTTTCATTCCAATCCGATCACCCGTTCGAATGTTACACGCTACTAAATTTTCCGGATTCTCCTGCCCTCCACTCCCCCCAGATGGTCGGGTCGGGAAACTGATTATTTCCAGGTTAATTTGGTCGGGTCCCTGATACGCCTGCCAAGTTTCATCGTCCTAGCACCCCCAACTCGAAAAAATGTGACAAAAAATCGGACAGATTGACCGACCGACCGACAGAATTGCGATCGGTATATTGCACTTGAGCCAGAGGCTAAAAGTGCCATAAAAATTGATAGAATTACTAAAAAAACCTGATATTACCTGTCATATGGGGAGCGGCTGACATTAAATATACAACCTATTTGTTTCCGTCTTCTCTTCAACAAATAGAGTCTCATAACAACCTTGCGACCTGAATTATTTGCCACCTTTTGTGGCTGAACCCAGAGCGTGTTCCAACCTTCTAACAATAGTAACTATTAGTTACTATTTTCGTTCCATCCTCGTCAAAAGTTACTACGTTGACCGTTCCAACCTTCTCGAAATAGTAAGTAATGGTAACTATTTGCTTACCACGCTCGGGAGCGCAGTAAGCGTGGTAAATCTCTGTGATGTGATTGGTCGGATTAGCCCGTGGCACGATATTTGGTGAAAATAGAAAAATCCGTTCCAGCCTTGACGCCAAAAAGCCACGTGACGTCATGAGTAGTAACCATAGTAGGGTGGAACACGCTCCCAGTCGTTGCGTGTGAACCTTGCTGCGATTTTTTAGCTAGTACAAAACTACGACGAAAATTTAAAGTTTCGCGCCCTTTTTATGTGAGCCCACAGTTAAGTTGGGTCTTCACCTTCCGGAATCTGGGTTCCCAGATTTTCCGAGTTTTTTTTTGAATTTCTTCGGCGATACTTAAAAATTCCGGAAATCTGGAAGTTCAAAAGCCCCTTTTTTCCGGATTATTTTGATATACTTTCGGACCGGTTCATATTCCAGATGTAATTTACAGAAGACGTCGAAGAATAATCTGGAAGCCGAGATTCCGGAAGTTCCGGGAGGTGAAGACCAGACTTTACCCTACCTTTTCATTCGGTAGCTGTAGCGTCGCCTTAGCGACTGTTTCGTTTCCACATTCAAGCTTTCCTTCATACGTCATGTGATTTGCCAATTCGGTGATAATCCGGTTCATTCGGTACTGGACGTTCAGGAAAACTGTGTTTTCCGGTGTTTCAAGATGAGCAAAGAGGCTAACATCTAACCCCAGCGACCTGGGAAAGAAGCACTCAATCAATCAAATAATAGTTATAATGTAAATCAACAGAAAAGGCTTTCGCCTCTAACTAAATGTTATGTAAGGCTTTTCCCAATCACTTTGGAGATTGGCAGACAACCGCGTCCGATTTGGCGCCTGCAGCTATCCGCCCGATTCGCGATGTTTTCCAATTAAAAATCCTAACGGGTTAATTACGACTGGAAACACTACTCCGAATTGACGCTTGAAACTCTTCACCAAAGCTAGGGTTTCTGATTCCGATATTACGGTTGGCCCATTATTATTCGTTACGACACTGTCGCAGAAGTTCGATGACAGATAACACATGTTTACGCATCCTTGTGTTAAACGTTACGACAATGTATCTATTATGTCTGACCCTTTCGAATTTTATCTTTTCGCAAAACACAACATTCAAAACAGACATTTTGTATGCATCACTTATAGTCAGACATCACTTATATGCGTCATAACAGGAATATCCTTGCCATCCAACATGACATTTAACACAAGGATTCGCAAGCATGTGTTAGCTGCTAATCATACTTATGACAGTGTACTAGCTTGCCACGGTAGACTGTTATTTAGCTTCTTTACCAATCATCTATGCTTAACTTTAACCAAACCTTGCGTTTTCAATCTTTGCTTGGCGACAAGTTTTACGCGTCAACTCGGAGTAGCGTTTCCAATCGTGCTTTAATCCGCTGGGAGTTCTGAACTGGAAACGCCACTGATCCTCAGGAAGAAGGAGTAAACGTCTCCCTAACGACTCAAACTCAACGACTCAAATCCTGTGTCAGACAATCACGGCGATCTTTGGGAGCAGCTGTGATACCATTTCTGCCTTTCTTCCACTAGGCACCCTGAGAGGCCGGAGATTTTGCATCGGCAGGGAAGATAGTCATCAAGAGTATTACGAACTCTAGGGCATAAACTAGAACACAAACATACATTTGTAGACACCGGATGTCTCAGTGAACTTCTACTGTTTCGTGTGATTAACATTATGTTTTATTTTGATGTATATACCTGACAAGAAAACAAAATTACGGAGCGTTACCGTCTTCGTGCCGTTTTCGAACCAATCTGAATTCGATCGATTTGTGGCGAATTTACTTATTGGATAAAAATAGGAATCAATGAAATCATTTCTGGTAATTATACCTGGAATGTGTACAACCTCTTACCCGCTTCATGTTTTAAGACAAGAGGTGCGTTTTGTTTAGGTCCATTCGCCCGCGCGGGTCACTAAAATCGTATTATTTAGCGAGTGGGTGACAGATGACGTCATAGTGACGTCACGGTTTCGCCGTTTTATTTACCCCAGCGGACAATTCGTCCGCTAGCGGACCATGAGACACCCGCTGGAAAAGTGAGCGGGCGATCGTAAGGAAATTACCATTTGGCGCCAAGTTTGAATCGGTCCTGATAACTGACCGAAACTTGCTCCGAGATCATTAATGTCGTTTTATTTACGCTCGCAAGCTCAAATAAAACGGCAAAATGCTGACGTCACAGTGACCCGCTAGCGGACCCTCGGATTGTAAATAAAACGCACCTAAGGTACGCCTCATGGTTATTTGAGTATTTTTGTTCTTTTTTTATTTTTTATTTTTTGCTCCACTCGTTTTGGGACCCCAAATCGTATGTGACCGGATACCCGTGAATTCGTAAAGCTTTTCCTTCCGTCTGTCTGTCTGTTAGCACGATAACTCTCGAAGGGGTTGAGATATTTGTTCAAACTTGATATGCCGATGGGTCAAAGTACAGGTTAAGTTTGTAGATGGGCTTTATCGGCCTATATTTATAGGTGCGGGAGGGGTTTCAAAAAAGGGGCGAAAAGAAATATTTGTAAAAGCCAATGGGATAGTTGATTTAGGGGTAGGCCTAAGGAGACATGCTGAATCGATATCTGAAACTTATTTTCTTACCGGACAAGTAGTTCACCCGGAATCTGGCCCAAACCGGAAAAACTGGTAGAAGTAAAAGTTTTTCTGAAACGGGCCAGAGATTCGGTATAGAGGTAAGAAGACATGCTGGATCCGTTTTTAAACCAAAATTCGGAATGCCGGAATCCGGAGAAAACCGGAATTTTTTTTCTAACAATAGTTTTGTCTCATATCGGTTGGAGTGTTGAAATAATGATGAAAAATACGCTGGATCGGGATATTTTACTTTTTTTTTTCCTGCCGAAACAATATTCAACCGGAATCCGGCAAAACCCTGACTTTTGGTAATACTTATAATTGCTTGAGAAAGCGGTTTAGAGTGTGGATAATGGAGTAAGCAGACACGTTGAATCGATCTACTTGGTTCATCCTACCGATGAAATCCGGAGAAAACCGGGAATTCGGAAAACAAAAGACAGGAAGGAATTACATAATGGATTATCTGTGATCCGATAAGTCTAGATGAAGAAGTCCGATAAATATTCCCATATGGGATCCGGTCGAAACATTCGGTCTTGTTGTTTGTGGATTTATGGAAACAGATGATTACAAATATTACTTAAGTACGCAATGTTATACAAGGGTATTTTACCGTGTCAAAACAGATGATTGTTATTACTATTATGACAGATTTTGTATTAGGGTAGTGGGAAACGGGTCTTATACTTAATCTCTGGTACGGTACCCATCATTTCCCAATGTTCAAAATATGTGATGTAAATATTTAGCAGGGTTCTATCAAAGCGAGCGTGTAAATCTATAGCTTCACAATTTGCTACAACGTTGAGCTTACTTTTGATGAAACAAACTGTCAAACAATATTTCGTGGAGTCAACCAACTTCACGCATTGATTACAGCGACAGATAGACTAACAGCTCATCCCGGTAACAAAACCGTAACAAAACCACAATGCTCAATTACAAATGGTGTGGATAGATCACGACTTGCTCTGTCGGGCCATGATACTGTCAATCTGACCATAATAAGATATAGACAACAGTAAACCATATGGTGTACACCAGTAGGAACAAGAACCTATAATACTACTGCCTAGAAGAACACCCGTTTCTCCTTTCCCTCTGCATCCTCATTCCGACTATATACACTGTAAAAAGTTTCTCCGAATAAGGATGCAGTATTTGCGCTAGGCTACTGGGATTAATCTTATCTTTATTGGGATAAGATTAATCCGGATTAGGGATAATCTTATATCAATAAAGACAAGATTAATCCGAGTAGCGAATACTGCAAGATTTTTTTTTTACAGTGTACCCACAACCTGTACCAATTTTTTCACAAGTGAATAATGTAATAAATATTCCTTCAGCCTAAGCTGACTGCGAATCTTGACAGCGCAAAACGGATATGTCAGCTGAATTTTATTAGAGCTATATTTCGGCCCTTTTGGGTAGGGTCTTCTTCAGGCTCAAGCCGTTGAAACTGGAAAATGAACTTTGTGATAAAAAGAAATATAGCTCTAATAAAATTCAGCTGACGTATCCGTTTTGCACTGTCAAAAATAATGTTAAGAATTTTAATTTAGTTGTGGAACAATGGATCAGTTGAATCTGATATAGTTTTGTTATATATGTTACTCCTCAGTTTTAAGGGAAATAAATGAATAAATAAATAAATGCCTGACTCGAACTATTCCTGAAACTGGCCTACAAGTTCAGCGCTCAAAGCGGATTGGTCTCTGTGTGTCTCCATAGCCTCATTATGGCAGAGTTTTAGGAGAATGTTGTGATAAATTTATACATTCTCGTACATCTCCGAGAATTTCACTACACTAGCACAATTGTGACATGCAGAAGCAATGATAAAATACAGGCTACCGGTACAAGCACCCGCTCTATATTTACGGAAAACGATCATGAATTTTTGCTCGACGCAGTAGTTGAGAGATAGAGCTTCTTATTATTATCCGTTCTTGGTAGTACGCGTTGGACGCTTTTTGCGTAGCCTACTACACCTCTAGTCCCCAAACCACTCAAGTATCGGAGAAACAAATGAAGACTCGAAGAAAACAATTACCCTGCCGGACATGATTTTAATAGGCGTTGGCTAATTTGTGTTTTACGGATCTGATTTTCTAAAGATCAAAGACCCTACGGTTCTGACCAAGAAAGTATAAGATGCGGAGAAAGAAGTGTGATTGGTATCAGTTGTTTCGGTGTGTATGCAGGCATTAAGCTCAGGAATGGCTAGCCAAATTGTGAGTACGCAACTGTTGCTCATACGAAATTTAAGTTCTCCAGTTTAACTCTTCCAGAATTTTAATTTAAAGTTTAACTGAAAAGCCAGCTTGCTTTGTATCTTGTACTTGAATACACTGAATTAGGCAACTGTTGTTCATACGAAATTCAAGTTATCTAGTTTAACTGAAAAGCCAGCTTGTTTTGTATCTTGTACTTGAATACACTGAATTAGGCAACTGTTGTTCCTACGAAATTCAAGTTATCCAGTTTAACTGTTCTAGAATTTAAATTTAAGGTTTAACTTAAAAGCCAATTTGTTTTTGCATCATGTACTTGAATACACTGAATTAGGCAACCATTGTTCATACAACATAGTTATCAAGTTTAACTCTTTTAGAATTTAAATTTAAAGATTAACTGAAAAGCCAACTTGTTTTTGCATCATGTACTTGAATACCTACACCGAATTAGGCAACCGTTGTTCATACAAAATAGTTATCCAGTTTAACTGTTCTAGAATTCAATGTTAAGTTTAACTGAAAAGCCAGCTTGTTTTTGTATACATTGAACCATATCGACTCCATTTTTTTCTTCAAAATATTCTCTCGTAGTGAGGTTGGAAATATAGACGGCAAAGGCTAAAACAGCCGGGACAGATATGTAGTCTTTAAAGTTTAACTGAAAAGCCAACTTATTTTTTTGTCATTTAGTTGAATACACTGAATTATTTGGATTCTGCAAAGGGATTTTTCTGTTTTCCACTATCTGCTCTAGTTACGGCGTTCAGAATATCTGCGGCCGTCCCCACAGCGAAAATTCTACTATGACGCTAGAAATTTTTATCTAAACACAAACAAGGCTTTTCAGTGGGCAGTGGCGATATTGGTGAAGATCGCTTAGAGCCTGAAAAAAAAAAAGTCATAAATCTTTCTTGTAAGGCATACAACAAATTAGAGGTGCCACAAATCACACGGAAATTCCACTATTTGAAAATCGGTTATTCCTGAATAGCGGAATAACCTTGTAACGCATTTTCAGCGGGTCTTCAAGCCAATTAGTGAATAAGTGATAGGCAACTAGATTGTCCTATCCCAGTCCTTTTCGGTTAAACTTAAAAAAAAAAAAACGGCGCGGAGTTTCAAAGGAGTCACGTATGATAGAATACTGGAACAGAAACTGTATCTACTGTTACTTGTGCTTTCAACAAAACATGTGCTTAAAGTTAGCTTATTTTTAAAGAACGAATAAAATCTGGATTATTTATTAAAGAGTATTATTATTTTATTTTGTTTTGGTGAAGTTAAATGTTTGGCTACTTCAGAATGCCGGTTGTCGTTGTCCTTGTACTTTTTTTTTTAAGACAAAATTGTATCATCAAGTTCAATTTTTACTCCAGGAACAAGGTGACTGCAGTGAATATAATTACTATTGTGTCTGTTCTAGATTGTTCTTGCTGCGTTAGTAGCCCTGACCGCTTCCAACCCGGTCATCCTAAGCCAGCCACTGATTGGTCTAACAGCCAGCCAATACCATGCTCAGGACGAGTTGGGTCAATATTCATTCGGATACCAAAACCCAAACTCGGCCCGCACCGAAACAAAGGACTTCGCCGGAATCACCCGAGGATCATACAGGTAATTTAGTCATACTAAAATTTAAGCGCCCCGAAGTATGTCTATATGAAACATACAGATTATTGTTTAAAGGACCCCTCTTGCCTATTCGGCCTCTTTCATTATCCCAAGCTCCGTTCTGGAATTATAAGCTTCTGAAATCCCCGCTTTTCGCAGTTCTTTCGTTTCGTACTCACGTTTTTTTTTAGCACTTTTTAGGCCTAGCCGTGTTTTGACGCAACGCAAACTTTGCCAAAGACCGACGACAACTCTTTCTTAGATAAGGACATGAAAAGCTTAAAGCGCTGTTTTTCATTTTGTGAGCTGCGTTCGTTGCACTCCGGGCTGGAACTGGTGTTTTGTCACCAGTGTCCGGCTCTTCTCTTATAACGCGTTTTTTGGTTCACCGTTGAGTTGATGAAAACTTGCTAACTCCTCGGCAAAGCCCGGGCTCCCGAGCAGGTTCTGGTTAGTCCGCACCGGTGAGGTAAAACCGGACACCGGTTAGTTCAGAAACGGGTTATAAGACTGGTGAGTAGTCACCGGTGGATGCAAAAACGCGTTATAAGAAGCACAGGTGAGCAGTCACCGGACAACGAACGCAACTATGGTAGACCATTAGGTCTATTTTCTGTTTTGGACTTGGTTTTCCTACTTTTAAAGGTCATCTGAATGAAGTCTAACACCCTAAATTGCCACTTTTACATACTGCTTACCATTTATCTCTCGAAAACCGGACTAAAATCGGATGAAGTTTCACCGTGCTCAGCCTTTTTTCCGACTTGTCTTGATCGTAACACTCGCCGTAACAGTTGTAACAGTCCATGCGTAACAGTTCATGTTGTAACAGTCCACGCCGTAACAGTCCATGCGTTTATCCATCCATGCGCTGTTTATCCATCCATGCGTTATCAACGTACGTTTATCCATGCGTCAATGACAGTTTAAATATTGGCGCTAAATTTGTCTTGGGAGGTCGTAACGAATCGCCATAGGGAGACTTCGAACTTCAAGAGTGGATAGCGCCGAAATCACGGAGCGAAAAAATTCGTCTTCTCTGTACCGGTACTGTGAAGGACGATCTGAGGGGTTCATGGAAGTATGGTAGGATCGTTCAGGTGTCCTTTAAACTACGGCGCGTTAATTTTTCAAATATTTTGCGTCCAGCCACCGCGTCGGAGATCGTCAAGGCTGTATAGGGTCGAGAAGTGCTAACAAGGAAATCTGTAATTTCGCGTGGAAAATAATGATATTGTCGAAAACGATTTTCCAGATCCATTTCACCGTGAAAAGATCATTTCTAGTAAGAGTTGTGCTTTGAGGACCTACCTTACCTATAATACTAATCAACCGTACTACGGTTGTTTGTGAGAAGTTTCTTCATCAGAAAAAACGATTACATAAATTTATCCCTGTTCACGGGCAACGGGTCTGGAAAAGTCATGAAACAGCTAAAGCCGTGGGTAATTTGTTGGAAATTAATGTTTAATTTGGTTAATGTTTAAAATTACTGTGTCTTATTATAACAGCTAAAGCCGTGGGTAATTTGTTGGAAGCAAAAAGCCTAGTTTTAAATGTATTTTAAAATACCGGAACATAAAATATCCACATATGCCACCAAAAATATCTGACCTTTCCGACATCCGAAGGAGAAGAACTGACTATTCGTGTTTTTTCTTACCGTTTTCCAACGACAAAAAAGGAAAAACAGGCTTGCATAGGCCTACGCTTCCTGATCAAGAAATAAATTCTCGATCATTTCTGAGCAGTGTGCTTCTTTGATTCTTATAAGCTGACAAACTGAATTTTTCTTATTTTTTTTATAGCCTATGTATCGAGTTTTATGTATTGACTTTTCCTAAATACTGACTTATGTGGCATGGAAGCCCTGTGTTGGGGACTTTAAAGGGCACTTCTATGCATTAGAACAGGCCTGCAGTTTTGGTTAGTATTTTCACTAATTAACCGTTTTTTCATTCCACAGTTATGTCGCACCCGACGGTAAGCTGATCACCAACAACTACATCGCCGACGAAAACGGCTTCCGCTCCTCCCTCGCCCATACTGATGGCAACGCTGGACCAATCATCGCCCGCCTCCCATTCGCCCCGCCCAACCATGTCGCCGTCATTCCAGCACCCGCCATCAATAACCATCCGGCCGTCGTCGCAGACGGACCTGAAGAGGCAGTTATGGTCCAATCACTTGAATCGGAAACTGCAGTTGAAAAAGAAGCCGAAATGGCAAATGACGTTATGGTCCAATCACTTGAATCGGGAACTGCAGCTGAAAAAGAAGCCGAAATGGCAAATGACGACGTCGTCGTGCTAAGACCAGAACCAATCATTGTCAGCGATGACTCCAAGTCTATCGAGGTCAACGTAGGTTCTGTTATGACCGTTGACGCCCCCCTTATGCACAAGTTCCATCTTAAGGCAGTCAATGGGGTAGTCCTACCTGATATTGTCCCATCCCTTCTCCATATGAAGACAGCAAAGGCTACCCATCCAGTCGTCGTAAGAGCCTACCATCACCCCGCACCGTACGCGTACTACCAGCGACACCATCCAGTACGCACATATTCTCATGTTTGGTAGAGTCTCCTCATATTTTTTACTTATTTTTAATTTGCTAGCGAAACGAAATAAAACTCGATTAGACATAAAGTTCTTATTGATTAGTGACTTAAAGGCTCAATGAAGAGCTTATCGTCCAAATCTCCCACGACGGGCATACTGTTGCTGCATTCCAGTTCATATTAACCCCCCCCCCCAAAAAAAAAGATCGGCTCCTATGCATATGTATGTCTCTCAACTGTGAAAGCACACTACCTATTACGGGCAATCCCGACTCACATCGCCAACAAACCAGGGACCCATACATTTCCTGTAATGACTCGCCATTCAGGGGGCTTGTCATTTCCTATGCTTCTATGTTGCCAGAGCCTCACCTATAGTTTCCAAAAATTCCGCTTGGGTCGAATTGGCGTTCTTGCTTGCCTCCTTGGAAGTGAGGCCAAAGAGACTCCTCCCTCAAGGCGGAAGCTCTTCTCCAGCAGCCAATCCCAAATTTTGTCTATCTGGATAGTCGGGTATTTTATTCCCGTGGGTATTTCTCGAACTATCTGACGCTCGGTCTAGAGTGCATCAGAAATCTCTTATTGACAAGCCCCCTGAATGGCGAGTCATTACCTGAAATTTATGGGTCCCTGAAAAAACGTCATATGATTGGTTTTTACAGTCCGTATCTCCGACTGGACAAATCACAAAGGACGCGAGAGGTGGGGTTTAATTGTGAAAATACTATCCATGGAAAGATTAGATTTGGCTAGAGGGCAAAAGCATGAAAACAACTGTAACTGTAAAATCGAAAACAGGCGAACTGGTAATGGCACTTGTTGTTGAGAAAGAAAATAATAGATTAGTATCAGATTTCGGTTCAGCTTTAAGGCTCGAACGATTCCGGAAAATTTTCCTCAACTTTATCGCGATTTTAAGTAATCTGAAACAACGACCGACTCCGAAAGTCAATGAAAAGAGAGATCGAGGTCCAACAGGAACGAACTCCCGCCCAAACTTACCAGATTGTACATCTCAGAACCGATAGATAAAGTGCTGATCAGGATTAGAAGGTAAAAGTGATATTACTATTTCTCGGGTTCGGAAATGGTAAGAAAAAGCCTGAAGGCCACTACAAATTAGGAAATAATATTTGATGGTGCTAAACGGATAGTCAGCTGAGATTTATTCTAGCGATATTTCGCCCCTTCTTGGCAAGGTCTTCTAGTCTCAGGCTAGAAAAAATAGCAAGGACAATTCGATACCAGAACTCTTTCGTGCCTTTTTTTACGTCTTTGTATAATAGTGAAAAATAACATGTTTTGTATGCAACATAAAATTAGCCACTGAGCTACGATTGTTGTGGAAATAAACCTTTCTCTCTCTCTCTCTCTCTCTCAGCCAGCGGCCATGAACCTCGATCATGCGGGAATGCTCAGGAAATAATAGTTTATCGTGTCATCCCTGTTTTAGTAACTTTGTGACCTTCCTAAAGCGAAAGAAACAAATTTGCTTCTGTCCCTTGTGGTTTAACGGACGACGAATTGAGGAACAGGCGACAAGCTTAGCGGTCCTTCACAGCTGGGTAACATTTTTTCTCTCCTATTGGTAGAAAGAAGAAGATCTACAGGGAAAGTTAAAGAAAGTTTTTTATTTTATTTTGTTTTCCCGCAAAGGGCCCACTTTTTTTTTTTTTTTTTAATTCATTCCTGACCCCGAAAATTCGCTTACTTGGCAGCCTTGCTTTGGACCACTGGAGGTAGCTGTTGAGAATCCCCGACGAAAATCCACTTTTTGGAATAAAAAAGCGGACCAAGGGTTGCCGGTAGCAAGGCCTGCGATGCCTCGTCCACAATGCACAGGTCGAACTTTCGTTTGTAGAGGGCTGGGTGGTTCATGTTGAGACATGTGGTTGCGATGACCAACTAAAAAGAAATTAGTCAACTCAATTAGCACCATTTATCAATCACATTTATAATAATAATAATAACTTATTTATTACCCACAAATTCCAGAGGAAAGACAAGTGGAGTACAACAAAGAACAAGAAAGGAAGAAAATACTAAAATAACTATACATACAAAACCACTAGCACATAAACAGGGGGGTAAGGGGTGGTGTGGTGAAAAACGAGAGTAGGCTGAGCCCGATTATTATTTTTTCCAAACAGCTCCAAATAAAGCTGGAATAGGAATACAAAAAAATATTTACAAAATACACAGAAACGGAACAATTTAACTAATACACTTACAACATTTGACCAGAAATAAATGATGGAATAAAGCTATGTAAAAATTGGGGAGAGAAATTAGCCGGATATGGAGAAAATTGATTGCCAGGGTTCCTCTCGGACCGACGCACGGACGACGGGGGGGGGGGGGGGGGGGGGGAACAGACGGACCATCTAAGGACAACACATCATCTTTGCTCCAAAATTTTTTGAAAGAGTATTTCTGCGGTCAGTTAATTTAGGAACGTCAAGTTTAATGAGTTTTCATTTATTTTCTTCATTTATTACTGAAGCATCCTACTAAGGTTGTATCCGAAGAGGTGTTGTGTCTTCCTGATAGCTACAACTGTTCCTTCAGTCGAAGCTGACTGCGAATCGTCCTTGACTAGACTAAACTGATAAGTTTAGCGCAGTCAAATATGATTCCTGCTAGTTTTATAATAGTGATATAATAATACTAATTCGTCTGATTCCATATTATCTTTTTACAAAAAATAGTGGTACATACATGGTCACATAATAACAAATAGTCGCACATATTCTTTTTATTATAGACAAATTAGTATCTCAGCATTCACGCAAAAACAGTTTTTCGCTCGAGCATTGTACATCCGAAACAATTATAACAAGACTATGGTGAATCATATTAGGGTCTCGTCTCAGTAAAGATAAACTTTTCAATAGGAGGAAAGCTGGCACGGGAGAAACTTACCTTTGTCCTCTTTGCAAGTTGCAGGAGGAGGATTTGAACCTTTTAGAGTGCCAAGCGCTTTCGCATTTGAGAGTAAAATTTATTGGGGGTGGGTTGGTATCGCTTCCCCGTATCCTTAAATCTACGAACCCCAAATGCATCGTAGATGTATGTAAATATGTGACTAATAAATTTAGTCTCAGGAATGAAAGTTCAGCCTAGTTTACGTAGCATAGTAGTTCTAGAGAAGTAACAGTTTATTTGTGAAGTGAAACATGTATTAAATCTTGCATAGCCTTTTGGCTTAATAAACAAGGGTTATTATTATACGAAGAAATTGGGCACTGGCACTTGCGGTTGGCTATGATGCACTTGAAGCAGTTGATCAGTTCATCTTTTAGGCTGTTCTAGGACCTAACAACTCTGTTTTTAAAGCTCCACTTACACCCGTCTATTCCCACAAGACAGGTTTGGTCAGGCAAATTCATTCAGACTTCACGCTATTTGTTTGACATGTCGATCCGAGTCTCAACGTGCATAAAGCCACACCCAGATTTACCGGAGACGACTAAGAACCGAGAGGGTTTACTGCTCGTCGATGCAAGACATGAGATATTGCAGATCCATTGGTTTTGAATGGTTTAAGTGCCTGAAAGGGTTCTCGAAATTTCGTGGGGTTCTGTAAGGGTTCCGGAAATTTCGTGGCTCGCATAGGGGTCACATGAGTGCAGCGATTTGAACGAAAATTGGAATGTACAGATATCATGGACCCTATATGACCTATTTTGGGGTCCGGACCAGATTCGACCTCGGTGGGGGGGAGGGGGGCACCGGAATTTCCCGAAAACTTTCAAATTAGAGTGAAACCTGAAGGGTGGTAAGCGAACATACTGTAGACTCCCCAGAGAAGCGGCTGCGAAAGTTCCAAAACTGACACCGGTTTACTCCAGGTCACAGCGTTATTCTCGAAGCTTTGTGCCGAGTTTTGTTCGTACTTTTAACAATTCGTAACTTGTGCGTTTTATCCTATTCTTTTTGTTTTTATCGTTGACAAATCTTTCTTGTATTAAGTGTTTTGACTAAAAGATACCGTATTTGGGCTATGCCTATGAGAGATTGTATCTTGTTTACATTAAATGATTTGATTTGATTTGATAGATGCGTTTTTGTGTGTCCAAATCGGATTTGACCTACGTGGGGGAGTTGAAGAGGGTACCAGAAATTATCCGAATCTACTCAGATTCGATTGATTGGCCTAAGAGAAGATGCCCTAGATGACGCATTTGTGTATCTGGACCTGGACTGTGAGAGGAATTGGGGGGAGGCTGTCCCGGAAATACGGAATCTCCCGAAAATGCTCAGATTCAAGTTAAACTTGATAGGTGGTAACAGAAGATGTCCTGGATGATCCCAAATTCGGCCACGGTGGGGGACTTGAAGGGGGCTTCCCGAGATCGTGTGGCACGTCTAGGGAACACACGAGTGTATCGATTGGGCTGAAACTTGGAAGGTACAGTCATTTGCTCTAGATGATTCATTCTGGGGTCCCGGGAGAACCTGGCCTCGGCGGGGCGAGTGGGAGGGCGCGCGTCCCGAAAATTTCCCGGAAATGCTCAGACTCGAGCGAAGTTTCATGTGCAGATCCTTAGATATTTGATTTTTTAATTAATTAATTAATCATTTTTAATTTAGGGCAATGATTTTTATTTAATTTAATTTAATTTCGTGGCGTTCTCATCTACTTTCATATTCGTAACAAGTGCCATATGAGCTCGTAGCTCTTGTTTTATTTACTGTTTTATTTCAGTTACGGTATTTGCCTTTCGTGGTAACCCTTCCAGGGCGGTTTACGCTATTCCGTTTCTGTTTGACTGCACGGACACCGACTTACCTTACTGCTGTAGAAAGCGCTAAGCTCAGCTACACTCTTCATTTCTTCAGTTTGTTTAACGTCACTAAACGCCAAAATCTCCGGATGGATTCTCGACGTTCTCCCAAGGCGTACGAAATCAACCCCTCGGGTTTTTAGCTTCAGTAGTATGTTGTCAACGGCAGAGTGAGTATAGGCCGTTATCAGGACTGACTGGCCTAGCTGTATGCCAATTTGGACCAGTGCGATGATGAGAGATGTCTTGCCTATAACAGACACATAAATTAACACATCGAATATAATGAAGTTTGTTCTCGAAAGTCTTAAAGCTGGATGCAGGAATAGGTGCTTGGGCATCCCCCCAGCAAATTATAATTATAAGCTGACATGCCCCTCAAAAACTTAAATCAGTCATTTCTATTCTTCAAAAACGCACGAAAATTTGCCTTCTGGTCAGGCATATCATAACCTATACAATCACGTTTCTACACAGCAAAACAATTCAACGATCTAATAGAAACAAAAAACAACAAGGCCAAACTTCGAAATTAAAAGACGAAAACGATTTTTTCTAATTCGCGCTGTAAATCTGAAATTCTTCTCCTATGGTAAACTAAGACACTGCTTTTTGCCCGCCCAGTCATGATCACTTCGCATGTATACTTGGCACGTTGCGTGACACCGCGAAAGAAAATTAAAACAGTACAAAGGTACTTCCATGAATCTAGTAATTTGAGGGAAGGTGGTATATTTTTTACTGAAATTTAAATAGCAAATTATAAAAAAATGCCAGAAATGCCAGTGGCTTACAACAAATGGCTGTAGCCAGGTTCACAGCAGTCATTTATTTCTGTCGTTCGCGCAATCGCGATTTTACAGGAGGAAAACGACTTCGTCGATTAAATTCAAATTGCGCGGTCTAAGTGTGAATTTGGTCTTTTGGGACACCGTCCATATTCTCAACGCCACTAAGGAGCCAAATATGAAAAATGCTCAACAGAATCAAAGTAATTCAGTGGATTCAAATAGCATATAAGATGCACAAATCTGGCTTTTCAGTTAAACTTTTAAGGATAATACTATTACACTGTCAGCAGTTTCATGACATATAACACAAGGATGCGCAGTTTCAATATACAAGACTTGGGATGTAATCTGTCGCGATTTTGAAAACGTTATGCATGAAATGTTATGCACAGCGAGCATTGCCAGGAAGACTCGAGCATCTGCTGACTTTCTGTTTGTCGTCATGATGGGAAAGTCAGCAGAAGCTTTTTTCGGCGGTTTTTCGGCTCTTCCTGGCAACGCCTGTTATGCATAACATTTAATGCATAACGTTTTCAAAATAACACCATATAACACATAGATGGCACTTTATACAAGGGACTTTTACCGTGACTATTGAACCAAGAGCAACTTTTTTGAATTTAGTGTAGAAGTCTAGGACTCCAGTGTCGGAGCCACGTAGACAAACCAGGACCCACTTGGCGGGGTCTCATGGTGAAAACCAAACAAAACCAAATGTAATTTTTGATGGGGAATACGCCCTTGAGATGGAAATATTTTAGAAGTAGTGAACTGAAAGACAAAAATGCTCCTCAGCCGGGATTTCAACCCAGGACCTTCTGCTTACAGGGCAGACACTCTAACCGTCTGAGCTACCGAGGGGCTTGTGAACAGAGTTCGCAAACCACTACCATAGTCCGGTACAAGCCGGCCATAGGAACAGTGATCCCGGCCGAAGGCAAATTCATCTAATCAGTTCACATCCCCAAGTCACGGAAATTATAATACATAGATGGCACTTTATACAAGGAACTTTTACTTTTATTCAAAAAAGTTGCTCTTGGTTCAATAGTCACGGTAAAAGTCCCTTGTATAAAGTGCCATCTATGTATTATAATTTCCGTGACTTGGGGATGTGAACTGATTAGATGAATTTGCCTTCGGCCGGGATCACTGTTCCTATGGCCGGCTTGTACCGGACTATTGTAGTGGTTTGCGAACTCTGTTCACAAGCCCCTCGGTAGCTCAAACGGTTAGAGTGTCTGCCCTGTAAGCAGAAGGTCGTGGGTTCAAATCCCGGCTGAGGAGCATTTTTGTCTTTCAGTTCACTACTTCTAAAACAACATATAACATCCCAAGTGTTGTCTGTTGAAACTGCGCATCCTTGTGTTTTCTGTTACGAAACTTCCGACAGTGTATAGCGACTGCCAGATTCACATCCGCTCAGGAACAATATTCTGATATAACCAATGCCTATATAATCAGCCACGACTGGCCCGTTCATAAAGCTTGTTGGCCACATAACACGAATATTTCCGCGATGGGAACAAAATCTACCTGTCGATGAAATGGCACGGCACGAATTTTTTGCGCAAGCGACGCCGAAATCGCCAGGCTAATACGAATCCGCGTTCTGTCAGTAACAACCTTAAAGAAACATATCTTGGCTGATTCTAAACAGGCCTAACAGTTTATTACCTGTTCCAGGCATTCCCTTGATTAGCAGATAATCATCAGCCAGTAGTGCCTTTAGTAGAGCTTTTTGCTGAATCACGTTCAGCGACCGCAGGACAGCTTTTCCCTTTACGGCGACCTCTTTGCTCATCACCTTCCTAGATGATGGCGCTTGTCTAGAAAAAGATAATGTCTGAATGAATACTCTGATTTCCCATTTTTACAACATGGAAATTGTTGGAGTAGAAGAAAAAGAAAGAAGAAAAGAAGAAAAAAGAAAGAGAAGAAGGGATACGAAACTGGATTGGAATAAATATTTCCACTCCAAAACAAACGGACTCTATTCCTTCGAGTTGTTCCTTGCTGGGTCTCTAATCCCTTTGCTGGTCGTCTCTTCTGAATTGTTTTTCGACGCTGGAATTCTTTAATTACTAGATAAATTCCTTTAACTCCATAATCTACCTGCACAAGCTTATCGGTTTCTAAGCGGAGACAAATGTTACAAAAATTTGTCAAGAGGACTACGATAACTTGCCTGCTGACACAATTCTCAGCTTCAACAAAAAATGTTTGCGCGAACATGACTTCAAGCTCAGTGTGAGTGGCGATGATCGAAAGACATGTGGCGATTATCGAAAGACATTGGTACATGGTCATTCCAAAAGAAAAAGTTATGGGCCGCTGGAACGTCCTTCCATGTGAATTTGTAATGAATGAATGAATGAATATTTTTACGAATCCACTTCTACAGAATAGAAATAGTGGAGTAACACAACTTAAATTAGAAATACAAATTTACACTTGACACAAACGGACAAGACAGCGTGCGGAAAAAACGCTGCAACCGACAGCTTTTATGTAGCTCGTCAAGTTTGACGGTTATGTTTGTGACTGAAAATTTCTTGATAATTTTTTTTTTTTTTTTTTTTTTTTAACAAATTGGCAAGCAGACGAGGAATTTACAAGATCGGAAATATGAAATACAAACAGAAGTTGCATCCTTTCTTCAGCAAGGAGTCCTCTCCAGAGAGTAGAGAGTAATGAGCGATTCTATGCTTTCAACAATTGCCTTGACAATCTGTAAACCAAAAGAATCTACAACGCAGAATGTTTTAGACGAATTTCGTAGAGGCAAATGGCCTATTTAATCAATGATCAATGAATAATTTGCAATGTTATGTTTTTGAAGTCTATAGAAATAAACTTGAACTTAAGAACATTTATTATGTATTCTTTCATTTTTGTTTCCTTTCTTGCTCGCAGTTTGTTGCTACACAGGATAGGATTGTTTCTGCCTCCCTAGCCGACGTCCTACGACAGATTAAGTTAGTATGAAGCAACAATTGTATGACAAGCTAAAGCTTAACGCCAAATGTAATAATAAATAAATAAAAGCTGATGACCAGATCAAATTAAGTCTAGGCCTGAATATGAATTTCGAAATAAAACAAAGATCGTTGCATATACGAAATGTCGGTACATAGATAATCGGACATGTAACAGTAATAATTTATAAATAACATACGGATGCTACGGTCGACACAACTTTGGTATACGAATCGTTTGAAAATCACCTTTGCCGCTTACGTGCCCTGGCCTTATTTGTATTATTTTTTTTACTTCTGCTTTTTTACCTTTTTCTTGTCAGTCAAAAAGTTGAAAAAGCGCAAAATTGGCTACCTATTGACAATCAGCTTCCTGATTCGGGCGGCATCCTCATCAGCTTCCATTAGACGCAAGATGTTGCCAAACAACAGGCCACCAGTGTTTCCATACTCGGACATATCGAGATGAACAACTTCGGTCGGACTAACGTGCCGTTTAAGATCCCTGCGAAAGAAAAGTCTTCTGTAGTGCACTCCTGTTGTTTTTCGTATTCGGATCGGTGACGTAATTTTTTTTTTTTACCTCTTTAACGTCATTTACTGTTTTCAAAACAATAAATAGACAAACTTACTTAAATCATTGTTCTACATAAGCTATATTTTTTTACTTCAAATATTTATCCCCATTCCATTTCAACTCCATTTTTCATCGGTCAATTTTGTATACTACGCTTTACACTTTCAATCACCAATTCCAACATTTTCTTTAGCTCACTTTTACATGTAATATTTGAATACACTGAATTCTTTCGGCTCATCTAAAGGATTTTGTATTTTTTCACCGAGGGCTCTAGTAATAACGTCCAGAATGTGCGCTGCTTGCACGACAAGCCAAAATACATCCAGTCGCGGAGAATCTGAGTATTTCAACAAAAGCCTGCATTTCCTTGTGTTACGGACGATAAGTTCCGAAAATTCACGGCTCGGAAACTACTTTCTTGTAGGAAAGTGACGACAAAATATGTCTTTTTGTTATTTCTTATTTTTTCGGCAATCGCTTACCTTGGTAGTTGCTGAATATGTCAAGCACCGAGGGACAAGCACACAGAGGTAGGCTACCACAAATCCGTAAGAATAAGTTCATTCAATGAAGTCGGTTGAGATTGAGCTTGCTGTGAGACTGCTTTATTTGTAAAAAGAAAAAAAAATCAACAGATGAATTCCAGAACTGACAACATGCCAAAGGCTCTAAACGGCCAGTTCAGGAACTCAAAAAAATTACCGGACAAACGAACTAACGCATTTATACCGGATTTCAGGCCTATTTAAAGTTTAACCGAAAAGGACTGGGATAGGACAATCTAGTTACCCATCACTTATTTACTTAAATTGGCTTGAAGACCCGCTGAAAATGCGTTACTTGGTTGTTCCGCTATTCAGGAATAATCGATTTTCAAATAGTGGAATTTCCGTGTGATTTGTGGTACCTCTAATTTGTTGTATGCCTTACAAGAAAGATTTATGACTTTTTTTTTGTTCAGGCACTAAGCAACCTTCACCAATATCGCCACTGCCCACTGAAAAGCCTTGTTTGTGTTTAGATAAAAATTTCCCACGTCATAGTAGAATTTTCACTGTGGGGACGGCCGCAGATATTCTGAACGTCATAACTAGAGCAGATAGTGGAAAACAAAAAAATCCCTTTGCAGAATCCAAATAAATCAGTGATTCAACTAAATGACACAAAAATAAGTTGGCTTTTCAGTTAAACTTTAAGTAAATAAGTTAAGTGTAACTAGACTGTCGGACCTTCGCCCTATTCGGTTAAACTTTAATAATTTTTACTTATTATTCTAGTTTTCATTAGTAATTTAGGAATAGCCTACGTAGCATCTACAACACCCCGACTTTGACTAACTAGCTGCTACGTGACTAGCACCTCTACACTGAGCGTGTTCCACCTTCTAACAGTAGTAACTATTAGTTACTATTTTCGTTCCAACCTCGTGAAAAGTTACTAAGCTGACAGTTCCAACCTTCTCAAAATAGTAACTAATAGTAACTGTCTGCTTACCACGCTCGTGAGCCTAGTAGGCGTGGTAACTAAGATCTCTCTGACGTGACTGGCCCGATCAGCCCTGGCACGGTATTTTGCCGAAAATAGAAAAATTCGTTCCAGCACTGACGCCAAAATCCGTGACGGCATGTATAGTAACTACGGTAAGTAAGGTGGAACACGCTCATTATGTTTTTTTCTTAATTATTTTTTTTCCTTCAATTCTTTCTAATCTTTACACTTCCATCCTATCTTTATTTATACAATAAAATTAACAAAACTAAATTCAATATCAATATTTACTCTTTCCACTGTCTATACATTTCAATCATATTATACAATTTTAACATGATTATCTTTCCACGATTATTATTCTCGTCATTCAAATTATTTCTATTACAAATTCATCCTCAAACAAAACAAAAAACTCTATAACAATCATATAAAATATACATTTTTTTTTGTTTATTTACTCATTATGTTATGAGAGTTGAGACCACCTTGATCCTGAATCCCAACTACTTTCTGTTGCCTCAGACGTTAAATTTGAATTATCCGTGTTTACGCACTATCCATACCATCTAACTGTTTTGGGAAAATTAAAGCACGGAAACACGTAACAGGCTCGTTTCTCGAGCTTGAGCCTGAAGAGGACCCTTGCCAAAAGGACCGAAATATCGCTGAAATAAATACCAGCTGATCTACCTGTTTAGCGCAGTCAGAACTAACATTCGTCGCATAAAAGATTACTCACCTCTCTCCAACAAGCACAATCTTCCGCTCTTCTACTGTTGCTACGTACAAAATATCCACAGCGACTTTAGATTTGGTAGACAATACAACAGTGCTGCCGGCTTGTAGTCCGCTGATAACTTCCTCTGGTTTAGCTTTGACAAGCTCGTTTCGCCACTCGTCACCGTTGCTGCTAGAGCTGCTGACTACTTTCAGGTTGCTGATACAATTGCCCTTTTTCTCTCTGAAAAAGAGAAGACGCAAAATGACCAGAAAATAATTAATCACTGAAATAAGTGCCATGCAAAACAGTTACTTCTAGCAAGCCCGTATGTCTTGATTCCGGCCATCTACTTCACGTCAATTCATTTCTAACCGAGCCAAGTTTGCCAGTCGAGCAGTGCGACCTTCGTCGAAAGCTTCAAGGTCAGAAGAACTCTTTCAAAAATAAGGGCATGAGATGCTTCAAACCCTTTTTTCTTCCATTTTCTATCTTGGATATTCTAAATCCTTTTCTTTTGCTTGGCTTTTCCTACTTTATCACCTCGGCCTGCACAGTTTTCATAATATTTTGCGTCGAATCTCCGCTTTGGAGAGCGGGAAGTCCGGACAGAATCGACAAGCGCCAACAAAATTACTAATTTCACGGGACAAGTATTGGTATTTTCAAAAGACGATACTATGAAACATTTTGTCGGGAAGCGATCATTTCTGTAAGACTGTCCACTATACGAAACGCAGGCTTACGCCCACACGATTCCATTCTTCTTCTCAAATTTCTGCCTATCTTAAAGTTTAAAGTTTAACCGAAAAGGACTGGGATAGGACAATCTAGTTACCCATCACTTATTCACTTAAATTGGCTTGAAGACCCGCTGAAAATGCGTTACTTGGTTGTTCCGCTATTCAGGAATAATCGATTTTCAAATAGTGGAGTTTCCGTGTGATTTGTGGTACCTCTAATTTGTTGTATGCCTTACAAGAAAGATTTATGACTTTTTTTTTGTTCAGGCACTAAGCAATCTTCACCAATATTGCCACTGCCCACTGAAAAGCCTTGTTTGTGTTTAGATAAAAATTTCCCGCGTCATAGTAGAATTTTCGCTGTGGGGACAGCCGCAGATATTCTGAACGTCATAACTAGAGCAGATAGTGGAAAACAAAAAAATCATTTTGCAGAATCCAAATAATTCAGTGTATTAAACTAAATGACACAAAAGTTGGCTTTTCAGTTAAACTTTAACTGAAAAGGACTGGGATAGGACAATCTAGTTACCCATCACTTATTCACTCAAATTGGCTTGAAGACCCACTGAAAATGCGTTACTTGGTTGTTCCGCTATTCTAGAACAATCGATTTTCAAATAGTGGAATTTCCGTGTGATTTGTGGTACCTCTAATTTGTTGTATGCCTTACAAGAAAGATTTTTGACTTTTTTTTTGTTCAGGCACTAAGCAATCTTCACCAATATCGCCACTGCCTACTAAAAAGCCTTGTTGGTGTTTAGATAAAAATTTCCCGCGTCATAGTAGAATTTTCGCTGTGGGGACGGCCGCAGATATTCTGAACGTCATAAATAGAGCAGATAGTGGAAAACAAAAAAATCCCTTTGCAGAATCCAAATAATTCAGTGTATTCAACTAAATGACACAAAAATAAGTTGGCTTTTCAGTTAAACTTTAACAAAACAGCTCTTTTCACTTGAGAAGTCGTTGAATTCGAAGAATAGCTTGTTCAGCGCCTTTCTGTTAATTGTTACCTGAATATGTTTTTTTTTCTTTCTTTTTGTTGAGTGTGTTTCTAGAGTGCAAGACGTAAGTTACCACATGGTAAGTTACCACTGGGTAACTTACCCGGTAATGGTAAGTTTCAGGTCAAACTTACCGGTAAGTTTCTCACAAGTGGTAAGTTTAAGTTTTTCGTGTACAAAAATGTTCTCAGTTAAACCTAATCCATCCCTAAGAGAGCTGGGACTTCAGAACAATCTTTCGCATACATTTTTAGTCGTCAGATTCAATGCGTGAGTCATTTACTGTACTTCCGATGGAGATGATCTCGAGGAAGACGATCTACCAGACATGGCATTTGAAGATGGGTTAGATGAGGACTGAGGAGGGGGAGCAGCTCTAGCTTATCTATTTTTTATTACAAAGTTATATTATCTGAAAGCTAAAGTGCCATTTTGTTCAGTTTTTTCTCACTTTTGATACATGTAACCGAAGTAGCATATAATTCAATAAAAATGATACAAACATATGAATATTCTTTAATACTCTCTCAAAGGGGAGGGGATACAACTCCTTAAATACATTAGTATCTGAAACTTACCACTTGGGTGGTAACTTACGGTAACTTACCAAAGTTACCGGTAACTTACTCGGTAAGAGTAAGTTTCGAAACTTACCCGTAATTCTTGCCCTCTATGTGTTTCTTTCTTGCAGTTGTTGTGATGAGAAGGTGTTTTGTCTATGTTTGTATCTGCTTTTTCTTCTTTTTCTTTTTTTTCTCTTTATATTTACTTCGTGTTTACACCATGTGTGTATTTCGGGTAATACATTTATTGATTGATTGATTGACTGACTAGCTGGACCTGAATTTGCCGCTAAATATGAATGTTCCGTAAAACATCGAGCCACAAAACTGAAAACGCCTCGAGAGTTAATGTCAATATGACTCACAGTGAGAGCCACAAAAGCCTTGTACACAAACAATCGCGGAAACCTTCTTAACGGACCACAGCCACTTTGTGAGATCGACTTATTATGGGCCCTTATCCGATAAATCGTACTATAAGTATGCTAAGTACCTACTCGGCCTTCCCCCGTGGGCTCGTAGCCACAAAGTCACGCGACTTTACGGCGTGACAGATCCCTTTGTGGCTGTAGCTCAACGCCGTGCCGAATTTGACTCTTCTCTAGACCGGAGCCATCCTTATTATAGTGCATTTGTATAGTCAGTTTAGTCTGATCTTTTTCTTTCCTTTATTGTATTCCATACACTCCGTATGGGCACGTTCTGTGCCATTTCTATATGGTTAATAAAATTATTGGTTGATTGATGGGTTTCCGGTCTGGTGCGCCTTACCTTTCTTCGGGCACCAGGGTCCACAGGTCTTTCAAGTTACTTCTGGACTGACTCTCAACTTGCTCCAACCGAAGTAGCAGACACCACCTTTTGAAGAATACCAAGTCCTCATTGGTCAAATGTGCCGTCACAGCAGGAACCAGCGTAGCCATGGTGTGCGGCAGTCCTGGCACTTCGTTTCTTGCCCTAAAAAAATGTTTCGTCTGAACTACCGTTCGATAGTTCAAGACGTCCACAAGTCTATTTGCACTGCACTATGACAATAATGTATTTGAAAAACCCACATCAGGCTACACATCAGGCGCCTTAGAGCCCTTAGAGGCCAACAAAATACAGACTAAAAAAAAAAGAAGACTATTTCCTTTTATCACGCTACACGCCAAAAACTTCAGACCATAAAACAAAAACTCCTTCTCTTCCTGGCATTTAACACGAAAGAAAGAACCTGGCTTCAGGGTTGCCACATCAAAAATATTTAGAGGGTGACTTTTGGCCCAAAACATAGAGTGAAAATTTCTTTGCATGAAAAAACGTGAAACGGTCACTTTTGGTCGGAATCGCCTCTGCAAAAATGACACATCATAACTTTATTTTCATGAAAAAACCTGAAATAATTACTTCTGGTCGGAATCCCTGCTGCAAAAATGACACATTTGGACGTAATCTGAAATAGAGTGATTTTTCTGTCCTACGTAGGATAAGAGTGACACAACAAAATAGAGTGACAATTCACACTATCGTGCGACATGTGACAACCTGCCTGGCTTCCCTGGCACTTCTCTGACAAGTTGCAATAAAAGTATGCATCTATTTAGTAGAGTTTTAGAGGCACTAAGGGTATGTATGTTTGGGGGGGGGGGGTATCCAGCCGTGGTGAAAGCCTTTTTTCTTCTTCGATCAGAGTCAAATTGCTAAAACAAGCCTCGGACCTTTGACACAACAGCCTTACCGAAGATACGGTTAATGCTGAATCGATCGATGTTTCAAGTGCATTACAGATAGGATTTTTAACTCTGATCCAGCTCCGATCAGTACGATTACTCCCAATTTCTAAGAGTTATTAGAGGCGAAAGCCTTTTCTGTTGCATCATATTACTATTATTTTTATTGTAACACTATCCACTCCACTGTAAAACTCGAAAGGGTTAGAGGGGTTCTGAAGCCAAGAATCCTACTCTTGGATACTCAGGCAACATGCAGGTAAGCACAACCGTACACAATACAAATTGATCATTCCATTCATCAATTACCAATATTGTGGTTTCAAATATAATCTATTTAACCAATGTTTTGGTTTCAATTTAAACGAGCTTTCTGGAGCTATCTGTAAGAATCTCCAGGCAGCCGTAGCTTAGAGTACCACGGCAATGTGCTTTAGGTACATCTCAGGGAACGTACCTCTGATAAACAGTGCATGCGAGGTTATAGTCACATGTTTCGCATTTCCTCTTATCGTCCAAAGCAGGTGGGAGGGGGCCCTCTTCCAGCATTTCATGACGAAGCGATTTAACTTCGACGGATGATAGGCGCTTCGGGAGGGGTCGGCTACGACGAACGGCCTTCGCAGGAGCTATAACGTAAGTACAATTTTATGTCCCGTTAAAGATGATATATAAACTTTCAGTTTACCTTTCCAAAGTGATCGCGACCCCACAACTCAAGTACGACTGCCTTTTTCTTTATTGTTGCTGTTTCGGTTCGAGAGAAAAACCACGCAGAAACCTAACGTCCATCCCTCAGAGGATGCGTCGGCAATTAGAAAAGATAAAAATATGCTATGTAACTGCTAATTTTTTCACAATTACAGTTGTTGCTTCTACTCTTTCTTTTTTTATTTTAAAGAAAATTGGATTAGTTAGCTTGTTTTTTACGGAATTTTCTTTTCCCTCTCCCCGCTTCCAAGAGGACTTGTCAGCACTTGGATCAGACATGCTACAATAGATCCACACGTTAGTAGTGGAAAACCTGTCATTTGCGTCCCGGGTAATTGGGATTTTACATATGTCTCAGCAGCAGAAAGTGAAAGTCACCCATTGTCTACACAAGTGTTGAGCCTGAGGAAATAGGGGACTGTTACTCCACTTGGAGCGCTGAACTGTAATAAGGCCAAACTGAAACCTGGCGTGTCTCTTTGGATTTTCTTGTTGTTTTCTTGTGTTTTTCGTGTGTTGGAAGAATCAGAAAGGCTGTAGGGATGGTAAGCACTGTATCTCTTGCAGAAATAGCATTTTTATATTTCTGCTTTATTGTTGTGTGTTACATTATTGTTACAAGTGTTGAGCCTGAGGAAATAGGGGACTGTTACTCCACTTGGAGCGCTGAACTGTAATAAGGCCAAACTGAAACCTGGCGTGTCTCTTTGGATTTTCTTGTTGTTTTCTTGTGTTTTTCGTGTGTTGGAAGAATCAGAAAGGCTGTAGGGATGGTAAGCACTGTATCTCTTGCAGAAACAGCATTTTTATATTTCTGCTTTAAAGTTTGCCTATCAGAATAAGAAGGCCCGGATGTGCTTCGTATCTATAATTCGTTGTCACTAGGCACAGGACATAGAAGAGGAAAGACACAAAAGTGAGACGCATGGAATAAGAGCTAAACGTACGGTACCGGTGCGCGGCGATTCTTGTGCACCCGAATGATTGGTCACACGGGCGAGCGTCGAAGCTCGATAGAACTATCATTGTCGACGGGTGTTCTCAGTGCCATGCTACCGACTGAGCACGAGACCTCGGACAAACCTATTCTTTGACCTCAGATCAAGAATTGATGATTAGATGTTTTGCTACACGGCCATCTATGTTTATTAGGATTCCCCCCCCCCCCCTTCAACTCCCCCCAAAGTCATCGGATCCGATTCCCCGTTCAAAAGTTAAACACACGTCAATATTCCGGGTTCCCCCTCCCTCCACTCCCCCACGGTAGTCGGATCGGGGAAGTTACTATTTCTAAGTTAGTTTGATCGGGTCCCTAATACGCCTGCCTAGTTTCATCGTCCAAGCACATCTGGATGTATCCTAGCTCGCGATCACCGGACTGAGCGACAGACCGACGGAAAAATGATCGGTATATGGCACTTGGCCGGAATGCAAGGGTCATAAAAACCAGAGAACAAAACACTAAAAGAAATCGACAATGCTAGTAATTAGTTTGATTTTTCTGCACATTTTCCACATACCTGCTAAAAAAAAAATTGTTGGATCCATAGTCAAACTATGATCCCAGCCTCATCATGTCGGGTGCTTTCGAACCGCGCCACTAGATTACCCAGCGGTCGGATCGAGTGGTGGCTTTACCGTGGGTCTTGGGTGGGGGTGTTTTAGACGTTGCAACTGCTAAAATGCTTACGATGAAACTCCTTTAATTGTATCAGTTGCATTTTCTCAGATCTCATGGTATCTGTTAGCACGGTAACCGAATCTGCAATTAGTCGTTTTTGCGGTTACCATGATAATATATGATATACGGTTGCTCTGCAAAAACGACTATTGCCGAAATTGCACTTCTCGAAGTCATAAAAAACAAGACCAAAGGTTTCGATGGGATCCCAAAAATCTAATATTTGACCCAGACAACTACGTCTTCTCTACGCCAGATCGAGTCTTCGCCAGGCTAATCATCTGAGAAAATTAAGTTCAGATATACCTGTATAAGCCATATTTATTTTGATAATACTGATCGAAACTTCCTGCTTTAATTCTGCCAAATTTCCGGCTTCGGCCGAATTCCGAGCGAACTACTTGTCCAGCAAAAAAAAAAGATAGTTCAGAAACGAATTCAGCGCATCTCCTTATCCCTATAAAGAACATCTAATCAACTTCAAATAAAACTTAAACTTATAAACAATCCGGTTTCAACCGGATTCCGGACGAACTATATGTCCGGGTGAAAAATTATTGTCATATACAGATTCAGCGTCTCTTCTTACCCTTAAACCTATCATCTAATCAACTTCAAATATAAATTTTGCTTTTAACAAATTTTACGGTTTTGGCCGGATCCCGGGCGAACTACTTATCCGGCGAGAAAATGGTTTTCACCATCGTGTTCAGCATGTCTTCTTACCTCTAAATCGAACATCTAATCAACTTTAAATAAAACTTTTGCTTGTAACAAATTTTCCGGTTCTGGCCGGATTCCGGGCGAACTACTTGTCCGGCAAGAAAATGGTTTTCACCATCGTGTTCAGCATGTCTTCTTACCCCTAAATCGAACATCTGATCAAATTCAAATAAAACTTTTAGTTTTAACAAACTTTCCGGTTTTGGCCGGATTCCGGGCGAACTACTTGTCCGGCGAGAAAATGGTTTTCACCATCGTGTTCAGCATGTCTTCTTACCCCTAAATCGAACATCTAATCAACTTCAAATAAAACTTTTGCTTGTAACAAATTTTCCGGTTCTGGCCGGATTCCGGGCGAACTACTTGTCCGGAGAGAAAATGGTTTTCACCATCGTGTTCAGCATGTCTTCTTACCCCATAATCGACTATCACATCAGCTGTTTCAAAATATTTTGTTTACCCCTTAATTTGAAACCCCTCCCCCACCCTCAAATATAGAGCTACAGAGCCCATCTTCGAACTTGACTTGTACTTTGACCCAAAGGATCCTCCCACCAAGTTTCATCAAAATATCTCAATCCCTTCGAGAGTTATCGTGCGTACAGACGGACAGACGGACGGACGGACGGACGGACGGACGGACGGACGGACAACTTTTGCGATGTCATAGGTATCCGTCACTAACGTTTTGGGATCCCAAAAACCTGATCTACAGTCACATCACTAAGTGCCAAACTTCCTTTCCAAAATTTGGCAAAAACTGATGAAAGTGTGATGACTTTTTTCAAATACCACGATCAGACCGTGGTATCAATCAATCAATCACATTTATTTCCAAATAGCTCAAAAATAAAGCTAGAGTAGGAAACAAGACCAAAGGTTCCGATGGGATCCCAAAATTTCAATATTTGATCCAGACAATTAGGTTTTGTCTTCGCCAGATCCAGTCTTCGCCAGGCCAAACAGCTAATCATTAAGAAATCCAAGCTCAGATATGGATTCAGCATGTGCGTTTACCTCTATAAGCCGATCGAAACGATCCTAGCTTACTTCTGTGAATTTTGCGGTTTTGGCGAAATTCAAGAACTACTTGTCCGGCGAAAAACTAAAGCTCAAAAACGGATTCAGCGTATCTCTTACCCCTATATGGAACATCTAATCAACTTCAAATACAACTTTAACTTCTAACAAATTTTCCGGTTTCAGCCGGATTCCGGACGAACTATATTTCCGGCTAAAGAGTGATTGTCATATACGGATTCTCTATCTCCTCTTACCCCTAAATCTATCGTCTAATCAACTTCAAATAAAACTTTTACTTTTAACAAATTTTCCGGTTTTGGCCGGATTCCGGGCGAACTACATGTCCGGCGATAAAATGGTTTTCGTATTCTTGTTCAGCATGCCTTTTTACCCCTACATCAAACATCTAATCAACTTCAGATAAAACTATAACTTCTAACAAACTTTCCGGTCTTGGCCGGATTCCGGGCGAATTAATTGTCCGGCGAGAAAATGGTTTTCATATTCGTGTTCAGCATGGTTTCTTACCCCAAAATCAAACATCTAACCAACTTCAAATAAAACTTTTACTTTTAACAAACTTTCCGGTTTCGGCCGGATTCCGGGCGAACTACTCGTCCGGCGCCAAAATGGTTTTCATATTCGTGTTCAGCATGTCTTCTTACGCCATAATCGACTATCACATTAGCTGTTTAAAAATATTTTGCTTGTCCCTTAATTTGAACCCCCTCCCCCACCCCTAAATGTAGGGCTACAGGGCCCATCTACGAACTCGACCTTACTCTTGACCCAAAGAATGCTCACACCAAGTTTCATCAAAATATCTCATTCCCTTCGAGAGTTATCGTGCTCACAGACGGACGGACGGACGGACGGACAGACGGACAACTTTTGCGATGTCATAGGTATCCGTCACTAACGTTTTGGGATCCCAAAAACAGAGAATATCATCCATAACAATAGAGTAGGAATATCATCCCATAATATTTGCAGAAACGACTTTAGACCATGGTATCACATGCCATGATATTTGCAAAAACGCAACTACCGAGGCCGAAGAGACATATTAGCCTACCCTGATTAAAAAAAATAAATAAATAACCTACCAGGGCGCATTTTTTGAAAAAAAAAAAGGAAAAGGTTGTGATGTACAAGAATATTGTCGGCCTTAGAAAGCTGTGTACTTCACTATTAAAAATTTCCAATATACATTATTCTATTAATTTATTTTACCACGTCTATTTCAAATGAGGAAATTTATTACAACAACAAAAAAACGGTTTCTTACCGGATTTTCCATTAACTGGCGGCAAGCTCAAACCGTTTTGAGGCATGTTGTCTTCATGCAGCATTTGAGGGGCGGCACTGACGTAATGGCTCAGATCGTTTCGCAACTGGACAAGGCCACGCCTCTCATAGAACCCGGCCGGAATCTCTTGCATTGCACCGTCCCTAAAGCACAGTCCATTTTAAGGTCCTAAATATCCTCGTTTTACACTGATTTTAGCAGTTATTTAATGACACCTGAAACGATCGTAAACAGTTGTAAAATCATGATTGAAAACAGTTGTTTCCGATCGTTTACGATTGGGATTTTAGTTTCAGCTTTTTGTTAAACTATTTTGATTATGCAAAACTAAACACTAATCAACTTTCTTATTGCCGTAGTTAGAAATCAGGTCTGTATTTATCGTCTTGAAAATAAAAACAATTGTTTCCGATCGAGAACAGTTGAAAACGATCGGAAACAATTGAAAACGATTGTTAAATTACGATCGTAAAAAAACGATCGTAAAATTACGATCGTAAAAAAACGATCGTAAAAAAACAATCGTAAAATTACGATCGTAAAAAAACAATCGTAAAATTACGATCGTAAACAACCGTTTCCAATCGTTAACAATTGTTTACGATCGAAAACAACTAAAAACGATCATAAACAGTTATTTAATGACACCTGAAAAAAACGATCGTAAACAGTTGTAAAATTATGATTGAAAACAGTTGTTTCCGATCGTTTACGATTGGGATTTTAGTTTCAGCTTTTTGTTAAACTATTTTGATTATGCAAAACTAAACCCTAATGAATTTTCTTATTGCCGTAGTTAGAAATCAGGTCTGTATTTATCGTCTTGAAAATAAAAACAATTGTTTCCGATCGAAAACTGTTGAAAACGATCGGAAACAATTGAAAACGATTGTTAAATTACGATCGTAAAAAAACGATCGTAAAATTACGATCGTAAAAAAACGATCGTAAAAAAACAATCGTAAAATTACGATCGTAAAAAAAACAATCGTAAAATTACGATCGTAAACAACCATTTCCAATCGTTAACAATTGTTTACGATCGAAAACAACTGAAAACGATCGTAAACAGTTATTTAATGACACCTGAAACGATCGTAAACAGTTGTAAAATCATGATTGAAAACAGTTGTTTCCGATCGTTTACGATTGGGATTTTAGTTTCAGCTTTTTGTTAAACTATTTTGATTATGCAAAACTAAACACTAATCAACTTTCTTATTGCCGTAGTTAGAAATCAGGTCTGTATTTATCGTCTTGAAAATAAAAACAATTGTTTCCGATCGAGAACAGTTGAAAACGATCGGAAACAATTGAAAACGATTGTTAAATTACGATCGTAAAAAAACGATCGTAAAATTACGATCGTAAAAAAACGATCGTAAAAAAACAATCGTAAAATTACGATCGTAAAAAAACAATCGTAAAATTACGATCGTAAACAACCGTTTCCAATCGTTAACAATTGTTTACGATCGAAAACAACTAAAAACGATCATAAACAGTTATTTAATGACACCTGAAAAAAACGATCGTAAACAGTTGTAAAATTATGATTGAGCCCGAAATTAACTGTCACCAAGAACAAATAAGCACCAGAACCTCCGTCTCTCTATCTCTGTAATACGATCATGCGGAGTCGAATACATTCCCGATGCCCTGCCCGATGCAAATGCGCGGAAGGTAGGAGCTACGCGGAACGTCAAAATTCGTTACCTGTGCAAACACCTATATCGCAGTAAAGCCCCTGAGAAGAAATTTCAAGAGTAAAAGCCGATTGGTTGTCTATCATTGTGACGTCACATGCGTCACAGGTGAGTTGATGTTTGCTGCACCTTTTCCTGTGATATGCGCAGCAGCGAAGAGGGAAGTAGACGGGCATCGACTCGAGCTCTAGCTCAGCTCAGTTTGTCGGAGTATCCATAGTCGCTGCATGGGACCAACGACGGAGGTTCTATTGGCTTATTTGTTTTTGCTGTAACCCTACGCCCAGAAGGGTCAATCCGAAGGTGAAGGTAGGTTTCCACTTAAATCCGGTCTGGTTACCAAAACACAAGAAATGTTTGCGCTCTCTAACCAATTATAAGCATGGCAGTGAACTGAAAGAAAGTGCTAATCAGCCGGGATCTGAACCCTGGGCCTGCGGCTTTCTAGGCCAGTGCGCCACCATTAAGCTACATAGCAACCTAGTTCGTAAACTACCACAACAGTCAGATAGGATCGGGATATAGGAACAGTGATTCCGACGACGGCATATTCATCTAAGCATTTCCCATCCCCATGGCTGTAGCAAGAACAAATAACGAGACAGAACTGCCGTCTCCCTATCTCGGTCATACAAACATGCTGAGTCGAGTAAAATACGACCGACTCCCGATGCAAACGAGCGGCTTCGCGCCACATCGCCCACATCACGTTTCGTTACCTCTACAAATAGCTAGATCGACGGTAAGTTGCTAAAGACGAAAATAACGACGCTGATTGGTTCTATGGAGGCGCTCCAGAGAGGATCAGCTGATTATTTGTTCTTGGTTGTAGTGGTTTGACGGCTATGTCTAGAATAATGGACAACTCCTTGGAGGCTCACTTTTGGTATAGGTGCGACATAAGCATATTTTAACGTTCCAAGGAACTCGCAATCAAGAAGACAGTATCTTTGAGGCGGGTTCAGCCAAAAAACTCGGGGTTTTCTTTATACAGCCTAGCTGGGATATAACCAGGGTACGCAGACGTTCGGGATCCTACTAAGTTATTGCTTTCGACGTTGGTTTGTGACCACTGTGTAGTCTAATCAAGGAGCCGGGTACACCTGGTCCGTTAAAGCGATCAGCCAACGAATATCCCATCCCCTGGCATTGGTAATTTCAGTGAATCGAATTCCGGATGGAGAAATGAAGAAAAGTTCATTCATTATGTTTTAAAGGATCCCTCTTGCTCATTCTACATTTTATATTGCACCTAGCTCCCTAAAAAAATTTATAAAATTCTGAAATCCGAGCATTTTGCCTTTGTTTACTTCGTTTAGTACCTAAGACTTTGTTTGCGCTTTTTTGTCCCAGGCGAGTTTTGCCAGTCACTCGGCACAAACTTCGCCGTAAACTTACAAGGTCGCCGACAACTCTTTCACACATAAAGACATGAGAAGCTTCGAAGTGTTGTTTTTCATTTTGGAAGACATGATAGACCATTAGATCTATCTTCTGTTTTGGACTTACTTTGTTTTGCTCGGTTTTTCCACTTTTTAACCACGGCCCGTTCAGTTTTCAAACATTTTGCGTCCAGCCGCCGTAACGGAAATCGGGAATATCAATCAATCAATCAAATTTATTTTTCAAAATAGCTCCAAATAGCCTAAAGCTATAGAAGAGGAATAAAACAAATATTTGAAGAAGATCGGATAGAGTTAACAAGCGCTAACAAGAAAATCGTGAACTTCACGTGGAAAGTAATGGTATTTTCGAAGAACGACATTTTTGAGCAATTGCGTCGAGAAAAAATCATTTTTAATAAGGGTTGTGCAGAAAAACATGGGGAAAGTCGGTGGTGATGGAATGTGAAAGTAAGTAGCCTACTGCTGTACACATATTATTTTTGACATTGTTGTCGAGTGTAACTACATATTTCTAAAACTGTGTAACGAGGTGGACCTTGGTTTAGATGTAAAGAAAACATAGTGTTAGATGCATGCTAACTTTAAATAGTACGCCCAAAGTATGGTTTACACCGGCCGCAAACCATTAAAGGACAACTGAATGAAGAGTACCAAGTATCATCCCTATCTGTATGACTTCCGTTAACATCGCCTGCAGAAAACCCAATCCAAATACAAAATAGTGTTTCCAAGCTATGATTTTTGCTCCATTTTGCATCTGTCCTTATTTCAGTACCTAACAATTTTAGAAATGAACAAACGTCTTCAATCAACCCTTCTTCTGGAATATTTTTTAACCAGTTAAGCCCAAACGTGTATCTAGAAGGAATTCCAATACGATCCGACCAGCGCTGTACAAGATTTGAATGAATTGCGCTTTTCAAATTTTCACTTTATTTCCCCTTAATATTATTGTCGATGACAAAAATAGCAGCGGATAAAAATAGCAGCGGAAGTCTGCATGTGCAAACCTCCAGAAACGAACATCCCTATTTTGAAAACGTCACGCTCAGGAGAAGAATGCTCTCCGTGGCCATGTCTGTAAATGCATTTTCCATGGTGTGTTCAAGTATGGTTTCATTGTTCAGGTGTCCTTTAAAGAAGTAATGTAAGAGGTAAGCATAATATTGCAGTAACGTCCTATTGTAGGATGAAGCCATCGTGTTACCAAACACTTAAACTCCACTGAAGAGCTTATGGTGTCAAAGAAAAAAACATCCCACTCGTGCAGTTTGCTGTATTCCAGTTAAAACTTCACCGAAGAAAAAAAAGAAACAGATGAACTTCTCGCAACGTCTTTCTACTGTATAAGTACACTGCGTACCTACTGCGAGCAATTTTGAGTAGCATAGCTGACACTGTAAAAAGTATCTCCGAATAAGGATTAAAGCTAACTGCAATATTTGCTACTGGGATTATTCTTACCTCTACGGAGATAAGATGAATCCGAGTAGCAAATACTGCAGTTAACTTTAATCTTTATACGGAGAAACTTTTTACAGTGGAGAAACGTTGTCTCTGCTTGGTTTGTACAGTCCTTACTGCTCCCAATATGGTTGTCGTGGGGGAAGTTGCTGTTTTGCAACTTTTCCCCGGACTGTGCGTGATGTTTAATAGCCTGTCTTGTTAATTTGTTATTTTTTGTTGTTTGTAGATTTATATGGCCCTTGTCGGCCGTTGATTCCGATAAATAAATAAATAAACCGATCAAAACGACACACTGAACTAGGAGTCATTAAGCCTAGACTTGGCTAAAGTCGAAAACCCCGAAAACAACTGTGAAAGGAAAGTCGAAAATAGGTGGACTGGTCATGGAGCTTGCTATTGAGAAGAAAAAATAACAGAATAGTATCAGGTTCAGTTCTGCTTTAAGAATGTGTGCTACGCCCTTCGTCTGCCCTTTAAATACAAAAATGTTCACCTTAAATAGAATAGTAGTCCAGAATTCACCTCGTCCGATCTCTCTTCCATTGCCATACAATAAATGATAACCTGACCTCGATGCTCAGCGGAGAAACTGGATTTACCAGTCTTGACCTCAATGGGAAGAACCTAAAAGGAATATTTTAAAGATAAAACTAGACCTACGTTGCCTGGGCAACGTGAAGTGTTGCGGCAACCTTTGTTCGGCTTCGCCGACTAAAGTGTTGCGAGAGCAACACTTTGGTTTTGTTTCTTGGCTATCAGTTAAATCCTGAAGTTGTCAACCCATCGACGTTTTCAAAATGTTATGTGCCAAGAAGATTTTTTTTCTGGACTCATGACACAACCCGTAATCAGACGGCTATCTTTCAGCGTCGAAAAAAAAACAGAATATCGGATATAGAGACTAATTTTTTTGCAGCCAGTTGAACTTTATCCTTTTCAATCGTAGACGTCGTGCCTGGTGAAAACTTGGAACATTGTCTTGTCTTATATAGCCTAGTTAGTAGTATAAAGCTATCCGTAACTTTTCAGGATCAAAATAATGCGTAAACACTAATTAAATTCTAAGCTACAGTGATACACCATGAAGACTAATTTTGTTACCCTCAGATTTATAGAGATCAAATAAAATGTGCATCCAGTTGAACTTTATCCTTTTCAATCGTGACTGGTGAAAACTTGGAACATTATACACCCTACCACTAAAGTTGTCTACCCCTCAAATACTTAATTCTAAGTTACAGTGATCGACCATGGAGACTAATTTTCTTACCCCCCAGATTTATAAAGATCAAATAAAATTTGCATCAATTTGCAGAAGTTTCTAGCCCCTTATGAACCCCTTCTAGCAACCGGTTCTTCCTTACAATTCCATCTCCCGTGATAGACATGGTACCAAACTTTTCTCAGGATCAAATACACCGGAAACATATAATAGGATAAACAGGTACACCAACTAGCAAAAGTTGCTAACCCCTCATTGCCGAAGATGGTTATGGTCTAGCAGCCTATTGTTGCTTACATGTTCCCTATATGTCTCACAATTGGGATCGGACTATTTGGGGTTTCGGTGTGTACCATACTACTGAAGTTGTCAACCCCTCCAAACTTTCAAACTGTTGTATCTCATGAAGGAATTTTTCTACCAAAAAACGGATGACATATACTTTGATCAGCTCATCAAGGTCTATCGATTGCCGTTGAAAAAAAAATCTATCTGTATTAGTTCAAAAGTTGACTTTTTTGCCGTATGCCAACTTTCTAAGATCACCACTTGGAAAGGAGCAATGGACAAGCTCTAATATCTTTGCCAATGAGAGAACTTTTAAAGTTTAAGAGGCATGTCTGATACCAATTCTCTTCCTCAATCCCAAGTGTAAGAAATGGAATGATAAAGTGAGCAGAAATCACGAACAGAAATGTGTAGAAACCATAGATGGCAGCACTTTCGGACCCGTGGGAAAATGCCACTTTTTTGTTTCTCTAAATTTTTATATTTGTCACTCAAAGAAGATATGTTGGCTGTGGGGCCGAGGAACTGCCACACATATTTAGCACTTATAGATTTTAGCCCATCTTCAGTTTTAAACTGGTGCCTGCCTGCTTGCCTGCTAGAACAGAGCTTTCCACTCGAAAGCAGAAACGTGGTTTAATGAAACGAAAGACGTGGTGAACAACTTCAGATAACCCTCTCTGACATAGGCTATACAACTCTACTTCACTTCACACACCGTTGGCTGTAGCTTGTCGACAAGCAAAAACCATCCTTTTTGGCCCCAGGCAAGAGCTCTACGGAGCTTGCCAAAATTTAATGTCATATTCATCAATCCGGCCTAAGGTCCACACTTTCCGTAAAAACCGCAGAGATTAGACCCTTACCACTTTCTAGGAATAAGCTGAAATCAGGGTGCTAGGAACAAAAAACAAGAGCTGTAAGCTCATATGGCACTTGCATGGGTTGAGATGTATTATTTGATTAAAAGTAATTTTCGACTGCGCGGTTCAGATGCGCACTTTAAGGAAGCTAGAGAAAAAGTATTTTATCGTAGAACTTGGCTGTAATGATGCGCACTTTAAAGGCACTAGAAATTCATCTGTAAGGAAGACCCTTGAGGCAAAAACGATATCAGGCTCTTAGGGATCATTGATATATACGTATGATGAAAAGTATTTTTTTTCCGCTAATGCGGGTAAAATGCGCACTTTAAGGGTGCTAGAATTTTTTTTTTTTTGCAAAACCCTTGTGGTACAAATGATCATAGGTTGAGATGTATCGTTTGATAAAAAGTACTTTTCGACCTTGCGGTTAAGATGCACACTTTAAGGGAGCTAGAACTTCATTTGTAAGCAAAACCCTTGAGGCAAAAATGATCATGGACTCATGGGGATCATGGAAATGCATATTTTGCTTAAAAGCATTTTTCTTAATTTGCGGTCATGATTGGTACTTTAGGGAATGGTCGGATTTGAAAAGTGGCGATTTCTAAGCCAATCTTGTCGAATTTATAATATTCCAGCCAAATTTCATCGTCCTAGCACATCTGGAAGTACCTTAACTCGCGATCACCGGAATTCCGGACCCGCCCCTCAAACTCCCCCCACAGTCGCCGGAGCCAATCCGGTTCGGTTTTGGACTTGTTTGTTATTCCCACAAAGTTCCATCCCGACCTCTCCAGTCAAATCCCGTTACGTATCCCCCCCCCCCAATTGTTGTCGGATCCGGTCCGGACATGAAAAAGAACACCACAGGCCCTCTGTTCAGTTATTAAATTTCACTCGAATCCGATCACCCGTTCCAAAGTTACGCATGGCTAAATATTCCGGATTCCCCCTCCCTCCGATCCCCCCACGACTATCGGATCGAGTGAATTTTTATTTACAAGTTAGTTTGATTGGGTCCCTGATACCTGATACGCCTCCCAAGTTTCGTCGTGAAAATCCCAAAAACTGTCATCACCAGAATTCCGGGAAACTCCCCTCCACCTCCCCCCCAAGTGACCGGGTCCAGTCCAAATGTGTAAACGATTTATATGGAGCAGATTCTTGTTCTTCCCAGCAAGTTTTACTCCAATCCCTCCACTATAACCGTCTCTCGAGATTTCCGGTCTTCCCCCCCCCCAACTCCCCATAGCTGTCGAATCCGGTTCGGACTTCAAATGGAAGATCAGAGATATATCATTCATTCAGGTATTAAGTTTCGTCCCAATCCGATCACCCGTTCGAAAGTTACACAACACTCAATTTTCCAATTCCCCCGCACTGAACCACATAATATACAAACCCCTTTGACCCTCGAATGCACTAGCTCTTTCCGATGTTAACAGAGTGATCCGATGCAAAGAGTGACGTCACGCCGTGCACAGACCTACTAGTGAGAAGAAAGGGGTAGGGGTTTTACAAAAACTACTAAATTCTCAGGATTCCCCGGCCCACCACTCCCCCCCAGATGGTCAGATCGTGAATCTGATTATTTCCAGGTTAGTTATATCGGGTCCCTGATATGCCTGCCAAGTTTCATCGTCCTAGGACATCTGGAAGTACTCTAACTCGAAAACAGTGGACCGCCCGACCGCCCGACCGACCGACCGACCGAAAAGCGATCGGTATATGGCACTTGAGCGGAGCTGCAAGTGCCATAAAAACCACGACAAAACCTAAGTGTTGCTCTCGCAACACAATAACACTATTAACAGATACACTACAATATACATCTTTGAAGCCGAAAATGTTGCTTCTAGTTTCGTATCATCCCTAGTGATCGGATTCGTACAGATCTGTATTCTTCGAACCAAAGAAAACGGATGAAGAATTTATTCCTAGGCCGTTAAAGATGATGATGTGATGATTCTTCTGTGTTCTACTGTTTGCTTAGTACTTTTTCCGAGGGGTTCCTCACTCCCAAAATGGTTGTACAGTGGTGCCCGGTGCCCAGGTGTGCCCAGCCGGTGCTCACTCCCAAAATGGTTGTAGAGTGGTGCCCGGTGCCCAGGTGTGCCCAGCCGGTGCCCAGCCGGTGCTCACTCCCAAAATGGTTGTACAGTGGTGCCCGGCGCCCAGCCGGTGCCCAGGGAGGGTGTACAGTGGTGCCCAGCGAGTGAGCAACCCCTCTACTTTTCCTAATAATTTAAACGTAAAAAGAAAACAAAAAAGCGAAATCGCTCACCTTTTTCTGTCCCCTTGTAATAACTTCAACGCTGAGATCAATTTTGCCTTTCATTCCGTATCGGGGCGACCAAACGTTCTCCTCGATGTCCTTGACGTCCGAAATCTGTCCGTTCCAAACCGAAACCTTATTCATTTTCTTCCCGTCAGATGGTGCTTCTGGTGGCGTGATGTTACGACCTGAAAATAAATCAAGGATTAGATCAATGTATAATGACAGACAAAAATATAACAAGAAAAACTTACCAAGGTACCGTACCCAACTTACAAGTCGTGCCGAAAAACTTAAAGCACAACTCTTACTAGAAATAATCTTTTCCCTATGAAATGGATCAGAAAAAGCGTTTTCGAATATACCATTACTTTCCACCTTAAATTAGCGATTTTCTTGTTAGCGCTTGTCGATTATGTCCAGCCTTCCTGCTATCCGACGCGGCGGCTGCACGCAAAACATTTGAAAACTGAACGCGCCGTGGTCAAAAAGTAGGAAAACTAAGCAAATAAAAGAAGTAATAAACAGAAGCTTCTCGAATACTTATGTGTGAAAGAGTTGTGAGATGACGTTGAAGATTCCGGCAAACGTTTCATTGTGTGACGGGCAAAACTCGGCAAGGCCAAAAAGGCGCTAGAAATTCGTAGGCACGAAACGAAACAATGGAGAAAGGTGGGAATTTCAGAAGCTTATAATTCTGTATGGGGGCTAGGTACACTGTAAAAAGCAGAATAAACAAGAGGGGTCCTTTAAGGGACTCGATCCACTCCTTCAACCACCACCGACAAAATCAAGTCAACGCTACACATCGTTTGTGCCATATTTCATCCGTCATCACAACCTGCAAATAGAAGGAAAAGAAGACCATGAAGCATTTTGACACGATATGAATTAATTGTATATATTAAGTGTTATTTTATGTATTTCATGACGCGTATAAATTGTTGACCGCCAGGTTATTTTTTCCCTTGTTTAAAGATATTGGGTAAATAAAAATGATTCTGATGATTCTGAATCAATCAGTTTTATTTTAACCCTAATAGCACTAGGCTAACATAGGTGGGAGTTGGAAAAAACAAACACTCACAAGCAATACAAATAAAACAAGAAACTAACAAACAATAAATGCGAAACGAACATAAATCGAGTACAGTTAAATGTTTAGTAAAATACGGAACGAATGAATTTAGGTATCTTTCTGAAGGTTTCGTAGGCGCGGGAACAAGCTTGGGTTTCGGGTCATCCTTGCTTCGCGTGTTAGGTCCATGAGAGGGTGTAACGAAGTCCGGAAGGATGGTCCTGTGGTGTCGAAAATTCAGAACTTGGTGGCCATAACGCATGAGTAGATTATGTACCTACACTGTCAGAAGTTTCATAACAGATCGCGCATAACACTTTCAAGAATAACACCTTTTCACTTAGAAATAAAGTGTTACGACCAATTAAGTTTACACTATTTCGTGCCTAGATCTCCAACAACACCTTCGATTGGTAAAAATACTACACTGTCAGAGGTTACATAACGATAACAGAATGATGCCCGGTTCCAACGGATAACACTTTGGGATGTTATCTGTTATGTTTCTTTCCTTCCCGTTGGTATCCCGTTAGTCTTTATTTCTAAGTGAAAAGGTGTTATTCTCGAAAGTGTTATGCGCTATCTGTTATGAAACTTCTGACAGTGTAGCAAGTGACCTCCTCAATAAAATAAAAACAAACAAAAAGAAAACAAAAAGACGAGACGACAAAGAAACACCAAGAAGCCGCGGACACGCGGATATTTCCTTACCTTGTATATACTTCTGAATGAAGAATTCTAAGGTTGGTAGAAATGCGCGGATTTCTGAACGCGCTTGCTCCTCCGTCTTGCCAAGACCATAGAGTTGATGAAGAACAGAAGAGGAACTGAGCAGTTCGTCAATACAGGCTTCTAGCTGCGGCCTGGAGTAAGACTTCCGCTTTAAGACCTACGGAAAGGTAGATGGTGCTAACTGCCAGGAGGTCTCTTCCCATTGATATTACGGAGAAATTGTCTGTTCTCCACAGAAAACTGTCCGAAATGGCATACGCGCGTCTGTCGCCCCCTCATGGGCTTATTCGTCTGTTTGACTCTTGAGTAGATTTTGTTTGTATGTGTTGTTTCCCTTATTATGTCTGTTTTCGGGATCCCAAAACGTAAGTGGAGCGATACCTATGACATCGCAAAAGTTGTCCGTCTGTCCGTCCGTCCGTCAATCCGTCGTCTGTAAGCACGATAACTCTCGAAGGCAGTGAGATATTTTGATGAAACTTGGTGTGGGGATTCTTTGGGTCAAGAGTAAGGTCGAGTTCCTAGATGGGCCCTGTAGCTTTACGTTTAGGGGTGGGGGAGGGGGTTTAAATTAAAGGGCAAGCAAATTTTTTTTAAAAGCTAATGTGATAGTCGATTATGGGGTAAGAAGACACGCTGAACACGAATATGAAAACCATTTTCTCGCCGGACAAGTAGTTCGTCCGGAATCCGGCCAAAACCGGAAAGTTTGTTAAAAGTAGAAGTCTTATTTGAAGTTGATTAGATGTTCGATATAGGAGTAAGAAGGCATGCTGAACAAGAATATGAAAACCGTTTCCTCGCCGGTCAAGTAGTTCGTCCGGAATCCGGCCAGAACCGGAAAATTTGTTAAAAGTAGAAGTCTTATTTGAAGTTGACTAGATGTTCGATATAGGGGTAAGAAGGCATGCTGAACACGAATATGAAAGTTATTTTTCGCCAGATAAGTAGTTCGCCTGGAATCCGGCCGAAACCGGAAAGTTTGTTAAAAGTAAAAGTTTTATTTGAAGTTGATTAGATGTTCGATCTAGAGGTAAGAAGAGATGCTGAATCCGTATATGACAATCATTTTTTTGCCGGACAATTAGTTGGTCCGGAATCCGGCCAAAACCGGAAAGTTTGTTAAAAGTAGAAGTTTAATTTGAAGTTGATTAGATGTTCGTTTCAGGGGTAAGAAGACATGCTGAATCTTTATATGAAAAGCATTTTCTGCTCGGACAAGTGTTAGGTCGGAATCCGGCTGAAACTGGAAAATTTTTGAAAGCAAAAGTTGTGTTTGTAGTTGATTAGATGTCCGATTTGGGGGCAAGAATAGATGCTGAATTCGTATATGACAATTTTTTTTTTTGCCGGATATATAGTTCGTCTGGAATCCGGCTGAAACCGGGAACTTTTGGATGGTCTAAATAAATGCTTCGTTTCTAGTCGTGAATATTGTAGCCAAATAGCCTTTCTGGTTTTATCGGATGCACTTCTAGACCTTAACACTGGATCTCGCGAAGACAAAACCTATTTGTCTGGATCAAATATTCAATTTTTGGGATCCCATCGGAACCTTTGGTCTTGTTTCTTTTGTACTGCACTGTTTTCGTCTTGTACGATTTGTGGGTTAAAAATAAATTATTATTATTATTACTGCCAAGATTTTTTTTGTTACTGACCTGAGACTTTGCCAGGTTTTTACCAGATTCGAGTTCGACATTTTCTGAAGAAGTGAATACAATCTGGCCATATAGCTCTATAGGACCAAACTGGAAAGAGCCTACACATAAAAATACCGGACCAGTATTAGCCAGCGAGTCCTTCGCATTACTTTACAAGTAGAACAAATACTCCCTGAGCCCACGCTGACTGGGACCAGGGGCGTAATTTGCTATGGGGCAGGGAGGGAAACTGCCCCCCCCCAGCTGAAATGTAGCGTCTTAGAAACTAAAATATTTCTTTGTTCCTTCGTTTTTATTACGT
Organism: Branchinecta lindahli; assembly: GCA_023053555.1. Classification (NCBI taxonomy): domain Eukaryota; kingdom Metazoa; phylum Arthropoda; class Branchiopoda; order Anostraca; family Branchinectidae; genus Branchinecta; species Branchinecta lindahli. The sequence goes on along the minus strand of JAKZAO010000008.1, from coordinate 14,596,083 downwards.
TTTTCTTCCTGAAATAAAACTGCTCATTTTCACTTGACTTGGGAAAATTGGCTCCAACTTTGCCCCCCCCTCCCCCCCCAGAATTTTGACGAAATTACGCCCCTGACTGGGACACATATTTATTCATTTATTTCCCTCAAAACTGAGGAGTAAAATATATAAATTATAAAACAAAACCATTCCTGAACCAACTATAACCCTTTCAGTAAAATGCTGTGAAATACTATAAAAAATAAACATCCTTTCAATAACTAACTTACAATTACTTACGTATCACATTAATCCCTCGTTAAAGAATGGGTACAGGTCGTGGATTAGGAGGGCTTCCGATGCTTTTTTATAAAAGTTTGTCAGCTTTTTCTTCAAAATTAAAACTGGGTCTTTTACTTTGAAATCAGAAACTAACTGCGAATTACTAAAGGAAATTGGGAACCCAAGGAGAAATTTGGAAAATTTGAAATATGATATTTTTATAGCAGAAATGTCGCAAATTCGAAAATTTTCTACAATTGTTGCAAACAATGGCTAAAAACGGATACGTCAGCTACGATGATTTTAGCGATGCATCAGGCTTGCAGGTTCCGAGGTTCGTTTCTTACTCCCGACGATATCCCTGACGTTCAACAGCCTGACGAGGACCCTTGCCAAAAAGGGCCGAAATATCGCTGCAAAAAACATGACCTCGCGGATTTCGGATCGAGTGGATCTCGGGAGGCAAGAGGGCTCACTGGATTCGAAGACGCGTCACTGTTCTCTCCGTTCTTCTGGGTTTTTTTTTCAAGTGTTCTGAGAAGGGCGCAATACTTAAAACTGGATAATACACAAAAATATCTAATGCAAAACAAAAGGCAGGAGAACCTGCCGCCAATATTGTCCTTCATTTCTTAAACGGTATCCACACACTAGCAACAGTTTGATTGTAACAAAGTTAGAGCCCAACTCCTCAGAAGACCCCATAACCTATACCTCCGACTCTCATTTCGTTGAAGACCCCGCCGCATAAATATCTGAAGAGTACTGAAACACAATAAATCAGATCAGCAGTAATTCGCCATGGGGGAATACATTAATTGAATATCTAGTATTTGTGTTGTATAATTAATTACAGATTTGTTTATTTATTTTCGGGATTGGGAAGAATTTGTTTTGTTCAATTTTGTTATTAGCCTACTTATCATTATTTTTGTTTTATTGTGAGTAGGAACTGGTGAGTTTCTTATCTTTTTTCTTAACCTTTATTATCTTTTGAAGCAAGTATATTTTTTTTTCATTCATCACTTCCGTACCAATCGTGCTTTGCTCTCTGTCAAGAGTATCTGGTTATATGGACATACTCTAGTTGGATAATATAAGAAATTGTCGTATAAATATACAAAATCTCAATATCCAATCATACATATACACATCGCGGTCACTAGCCGACTAGTTGGCTACTGTAAGAAAATTCCTATAGGAAAAGCCGGCGGTGCCGACTAGTTGGCTACGATAAAAATTCGTATGGGATTTTTGTTTGTGTTCCAACTAGTTCGCCACGAAATTTCTTCGTATAGGAAATCCCGCGGTGCCGACTAGTTGGCTACGAGAAAAATTCGTATAGGATTTTTGGTTGTGTTCCAACTAGTTCGCTACTTTAGGAAATTTTGTATAGGAAATCCCGCGGTGCCGACTAGTTGGCTACGAGAAAAATTCGTATAGGATTTTTGTTTGTGTTCAAACTAGTTCGCCACTGTAAGAAATTTTGTATAGGAAATCACGCGGTGCCGACTAGTTGGCCACGATAAAAATTCGTGTGGGATTTTTGTTTGTTTTCCAACTATAGTTCGCCACGAAATTTCTTCGTATAGGAAATCCCACGTTGCCGACTAGTTGGCTACAATAAGAAATCATATAGGAGAAAATTTATTAGCCAACTAGTTCGCTAACGTAACAAGACCAAAGGTTTCGATGGGATCCCAAAAATTACGCCAGATCCAGTCTTCGCCAGGCTAATCATCTGAGAAAATTAAGTTCAGATATACCTGTATAAGCCATATTTATTTTGACGATGCTGATCGAAACTTCCTGCTTTACTTCTGCCGAATTTCCGTTTTTCGGCCGAATTCCGAGCGAACTACTTGTCCAGCCAAAAAAAGATAGTTAAGAAACGAATTCAGCGCATCTCCTTATCCCTATAAAGAACGTCTAATCAACTTCAAATAAAACTTTAACCTATAAAAAAAATCCGGTTTCAACCGGATTCCGGACGAACTATATGTCCGGGTAAAAATGATTGTCATATACAGATTCAGCGTATCTTCTTACCCTTAAATTTATCATCTAATCAACTTCAAATACAAATTTTACTTTTAACAAATTTTCCGGTTTCGGACGGATTCCGGGCGAACTACTTGTCCGGCGAGAAAATGGTTTTCACCATCGTGTTCAGCATGTCTTCTTACCCCTAAATCGAACATCTAATCAACTTCAAATAAAACTTTTCTTTTAAAAAATTTTCCGGTTTCGGCCGGATTCCGGGCTAACTACTAGTCCGTCGAGAAAATGGTTTTCACCATCGTGTTCAGCATGTCTTCTTACCCCTAAACCGAACATCTAATCAACTTCAAATAAAACTTTTGCTTTGAACAAATTTTCCGGTTTCGGCCGGATTCCGGGCTAACTACTTGTCCGGTCAAAAAATGGTTTTCACCATCGTGTTCGGCATGTCTTCTTACCCCTAAATCGAACATCTAATCAACTTCAAATAAAACTTTTACTTTTAACAAACTTTCCGGTTTTGGCCGGATTCCGGGCGAACTTCTTGTCCGGCGAGAAAATGGTTTTCACTATCGTGTTCAGCATGTCTTCTTACCCCATAATCGACTATCACATTAGCTGTTTCAAAATATTTTGTTTGTCCCTTAATTTAAACCCCCTCCCCCACCCCTAAATGTAGGGCTACAGTGCCTATCTACGAACTCGACCTAACTCTTGACCCAAAGAATCCTCACACCAAGTTTCATCAAAATATCTCATTCCCTTCGAGAGTTATCGTGCTTACAGACAGACAAACGGACGGACGGACAACTTTTACGATGTCATAGGTATCCGTCATAACGTTTTGGGATCCCAAAAACTTCTTATAGGAAAAGCATGCGTTGCCGACTAGTTGGCTACGATATGAAATCGTATAGGAGAAAAGTTCTTAGCCAACTAGTTGGCCACGACGAGAAATCGTATAGGAGAAAACTCGTATCCAACTAGTTGGATATGTTTAACAGTCGTATTGGGATTTCAGAAAATATCCAACTAGTCGGATTGTGTGAATTCACTAAGAGATTCCGGAAAATATCTAACTAATCGGAACAAATTTCAGTCTTAAGGGTCTCGCAAAATATCCAACTAGTTGGATGTATGAACACGGGTAGGAATTTCAGAAAATATCCAACTAGCCGGAATAGCTTTCAGTCAGGGTCTCTGAAAATATCCAACTAGTCGGACTGTATGAATACTGATCCGAATTTCAGTAAATATCAAACTAGTCGGAACAGCTTTCAGTCTCAACAAAGATTTCGACCCCATTAGTTGGCTATGCACCACTTTGCCTCATACTCAATGAACTAACGGCCATCGAACTGGTTAATCAGTGTCTCTTTACACATTTTTTCATTTTAGCGAATTATTTGATAATTCATCATTCCTTGACTAATTTTCTTATTTTAGCGAATTAGTTGGATAATCATCTTGTGTCCCTATAGGAATTTTCTTATCATAGGCAACTAGTAGGATACTCATCGTTCGTTCCTATCGGAACTTTCTTATTTAGCCAACTAGTTGGACAATCATCCTCCGTTCCCATAGGAATTTTCTTATTTTTGCCAACTACTTGGATAATCATCCTCCGTTTCTATAGGAATTTTCTTATATGTGCCAACTAGTTGGATAATAACCTCCGTTCCTATAGACATTTTCTTGTATGTGCCAACTAGTTGGATAATCATCCTCCGTTCCTATAGACATTTTCTTATATGTGCCAACCTGCCGATCTGGGGAAGAGAGTAGAGATCAGTACCTCTATGCTCTGAATTTGGCGAACTAGTTGGCTAAGAGCTTTTCGCCTATACGATTGCATATCGTAGCCAACTAGTCGGCAACGCGGAATTTCCTATACAATATTTCTTACAGTGGCGAACTAGCTGGACAACAAAATTCTTTTTTTATACAAAATTTCCTCGTAGCCAACTAGTCGGCAACGCGGTATTTGCTATACGAAGAAATTTCGTGGCGAACTAGTTGGAAAACATACAAAAATCCTGTACGAATTTTTATGGCACTTGCCTTCCGGCCAAGTGCCATATACCGATCACTTTTCCGTCGGTCGGTCGGTCGGTCGGTCGGTCGGTCGGTCAGTCCGGTGATCGCGAGTTAGGGTACTTCCAGATGTGCTAGGACGATGAAACTTGGCAGGCATATCAGGGACCCGACCAAACTAATTTAGAAATAGTCACTTCCCCGATCCGACCATCATGGGGGGAGGGAGGGGAGCCGGAATCCGGAATTTAGGGGCATGCATAACTTTCAAACGGGTGATCGGATCTTAATGAAACTTGATATTTGGGAAGACGTCATTTCTCAGATGTCCCAATTCAGGTCCGGATCGAATCCGATTAATGTGGGGGGGGAGTCGGAGGGGGGAACCGGAAATCATGTGACACGCTTAGACTGGAGCGATCGGGATGAAACTTGGTGGGAGGAACAAGCACATACCCTAGGTACGTCATTAACAGACCCGGACCGGATTCGTGCACTGTGGGGGGAGTTGGAGGGGGGTTCCGGAATTCCGGTGATACGGAGTTAAGTTACTTCCAGGTGTGCTAGGACAATGAAATTTGGCAGGCAAATCAGGGACTCGACCAGATTAACCTGGAAATAGTCAACTTCCCGATCCGACCATCGTGGGGGGAGTGACGGGAGGGGGAATCCGGAATCTTGAGGTATGTATAACTTCCGAACGGGTGATCGGATCATAATGAAACTTGATACGTAGAAAGATCACATGTCTCGGATGCCCAGTTTCAAGTCCGGACCAGATCCGATGAAGGTGGGGGGGTTCGGAGGGGGGAACCGGAAAACTTGTGACACGCTTGGAGTGAAGCGATCGGAATGAAACTTGGTGGAAAGAACAAGCACAAGCCCTATGTACGTAAGTGACAGAACCGGACAAGATTCGGGCACTGTGGGGGAGTTAGAGGGAGGGGGTCCGGAATTCCGATGATCGCAAGTTAAGGTACTTCCAGACGTGCTATGACGATAAAACTTGGCTTGAAAATTAGAGACTTGACATGATTGGCTTAGAAATAGTCAGTTCCTTGATCCGACCATCCCTTAAAGTACTAATGCTAACCGCAAAGTACACAAAAATATTTAAAGCAAAATATACATTTTCGTGATCCCTATGAGCCCATGATCATTTTTGCCTCAAGGGTTTTGCTTACAACTGAATTCCTTAATAATTCCTTATAAAGTACTAATCGCAACCACAACGTACAAAAAATACTTTTTAGCAAAATACACATTTTCGTGATCCCTATGATCCCTCACAAGTGATTTCCTTAAAGTACAAACAATACTTTTGAGCAAAATATACATTTTCGTGCTCCCGATGAGTTCGTCATGTTTTTTATTTCAACAGTTTTGATTACAAATGATCAAAACAAACCCACAAATTGACGAATTCCTACTTTCATCCTCTGGCCCAGCCTTGCAAGTGCCATATGAGCTTTCAGCTCTTGTTATCGTAGCCAACTAGTCTGCACCGCGTGATTTCCTATACAAAATTTCTTAAAGTGGCGAAATAGTTGGAACATAAACAAAAATCCTATACGAATTTTTATCGTAGCCAACTAGTCGGCACCGCGGGATTTCCTATACAAAATTTCTTAAAGTGGCGAACTAGTTGGAACACAAACAAAAATCCTATACGAATTTTTCTCGTAGCCAACTAGTCGGCACCGCGTGATTTCCTATACAAAATTTCTTAAAGTGGCGAACTAGTTGGAACCTAAACAAAAATCCTATACGAATTTTTCTCGTAGCCAACTAGTCGGCACCGCGGGATTTCCTATACGAAGAAATTTCGTGGCGAACTAGTTGGAACACAAACCAAAGTTCGGCGTTGACGAACTTATCCCGGAACTATGTGAACTAGCATCGATGGCTGTCGGTTGACGGCTAATTTAAGAGTATTTTTGTGTTTTTCTTCAGTTGTTTGTTTGTCTAGTGGGCGAGCGGCATGCTCTAACATTTTCTTTTTTTTTTCAAGCGATGAGTTGTGATTTGTCACAATTCTCTGTTTGGACTAGAAGTCCAGATTTTGTGCTTAAGTTGGTTGCGGGGTTATTTAGTGTGCGAGGTTCATCGCCACTTTGTTCTTTTGTATTAATGTTTCCTATTTACTTTGCCTTTAATTTTGTCTGTTCTTTACAGGTTTCTGTTTTTCCTTTCTTTTGGAGCTTGGTTCACAACTGGTATAGGATGCTCGGAGCCGGATTCGGTAAGTTAAGTATTTTCAACCTCAATCACTTCTACTATCCTGGTTCTTTCTTAAGTTAGTAATCACAGGTTAAATTGGCTTGAGAGTAACGCATTAAATTTAGATGATTTGGGGCTTGGTGTGTTGCATAGGGATTTCGATACAGGTACTCAGGTTACTGATGATTTGCAGCCGAAAGTTAAATATAAGTGCCCGGTTGACTTGTGTCAAGAGTCCTAATGTAGATGAACTGCATCTGTTCCAATTGAATTGCCGAGGTCTAAATAGTACGTTGCCGCATCTTAATGAACTGTGTATGTTTTCGGAATTTCATGTTGTAGCACTTACGGAAACGTGGCTGAGGGACAATACTTCAAGTTCATTAGATATTGCGAATTACAATTTATTTATTCGTAACCGTGAGTTATATCAGCATGGTGGACTTGGAATGTACGTTAGAAGTGATTTTGATGTCAAGTTACGAGATGATATTCGAATAAATAGAGAGATGATTTTTGAGTATATGGTAGCTGAAGTCTCTAAAAATAGTATTTCTTTTTTTGTTGCTGTTATAGCTATACCGCCCACCTTCAGGAAATATTGATTGTTTTTTAGAACTGTTAGAGGAGCAATTAGATCATTTAATGAATAGAAATATACCATGTTTTGTATGCGGTGATTTTAACAAAGATCTGAATATTATTGCTTCGAATCCAAAGGCCCGCCAGTTCCTTAATTTGATGCTGGGATATGGAATGCATCCTGCTGTAAACATTTGTACTAGAGTGACTGAGAGTTCGGCGTCGTTAATTGATAATGTGTTTTTAAATATACCTCACGGGTCGGCTAGTGTTGTATTAAACGACGTTTCGGATCATTTTGGTATTTCGGTGATTGTCCCTCGTCTTATGGAACGGGTTATTGGTACTGGTAATTATATTAGTCCTAGTAGGCCTTTGATTGATTCGTCTAATCTACTAAGGTTTAAGAATAGGCTGGAGTCTGTTAATTTTGATTTTTTAAGTCAAGAAGATGATGTTAATCGGAAGTTTGAAGTTTGGTATTCTACATTAAAGAATTTGTTGTTAGAATGTTGTACATCTGTGGCAGCGCAGGCAAGGAAGCTTATACCGAAGAAGCCTTGGATATCGAAAAGTCTTGTTGCGTGTATTATTAGAAGACGACATTTGTATAAGTTGTCAGTTCGTAGTAATGATTCAAGTTTGAAGGAATCGTATAGGGCTTATAATAATACATTAAATTGTATTCTTAGGCGAGCGAAGCAGGATTATTATAAGAAGAAGTTTAAGGAAAGTGAGGGAAACCCTAGTAAGACTTGGAAAGTAATCAAGTCGGTGGCTAGTCCGAATTCTCGTCCTGTGTGCCCAGATAATATAGGCCGAGGTGTTGATGTTTCTAACCAGATGTGTGATCATTTTGCAAATACAGGAGAACGTATTTCTTCAGCTATACCTACACGTAGCGACGATGAGTCGTTTCATCAATTTCTGCCGGAAGAGAGTGATGTTTCAGCTTACCTTCAACCAGTTACGATGTTGGAGCTATCTGAATGCGTAAAGGGTATGAAAAGTGGAGCATGTGGAGGAGATTTTATTTCGTTGAAAGTCTTGAAATCAGTGCTACCAATTATTTCTTGTCATTTTCTTAGCTTAATTAACGATTGTTTGAAAACTGGTATTTTTCCAGATTGTTTGAAATGTGCATGCGTGATTCCGCTATTTAAAGGAGGTGATAAGAATTCTTTTGGTGATTATAGGCCGATTTCGCTTTTACCGGTAATTTCGAGGGTATTTGAAAAGCTTATTAATAATAGAATTGTGAAATTTCTAGAAGACAGGAAGTTTTTTAATTCTCATCAGTTTGGTTTCAGAAAGGATCGTTCGACGGAGCAAGCTGTATTACTACTTACGACTTTTGTTAATGATGCTTTAGATAAGGGTATGAAGGTTGCATCTGTTTTTTTAGATATTGTTAAAGCGTTTGATTCTGTTGATCATGATATTTTAATTCAGAAGTTATTTAATTGCGGTATTCTGGGTGTTTTTCTTGATCTAGTTAAATCATTTTTACTTAACCGTTCCCAGCGTGTGGTACTAAATGGAATTGCTTCTGACATTTTTCAAGTAAGTAAAGGTGTTCCACAAGGGTCAGTTTTGGGTCCATTGTTGTTCTTAGTTTACATAAATGATCTTTGCCGTGTATCCAGTCTTATATCGTCGACTCCAAACACTTGTGGTAGTAATGATGTTAAAGCGATTTTGCCGTGTTTTGCTGACGATTCGCGTTTGACCGTCGCTGCTAGGACCGAAAATGAATTAATAGACGTTACGACACAAAATATACAACACACTGAAAAATGGATGCGAGTTAATAAATTGAAATTGAACCATACGAAATCTTGTTTTGTAATATATGGTAGAAGTTCGAATTATTATCCTTGGATAACTGATGTAAAAGTTGGTGGTCAGACAATTAAACGTAGTGCAAGTACACGTTACCTTGGAGTTATTATTGATGAATGTTTAAGTTTCAAAAATCATATTGCATGTGTTAGTAGTAAATTAGCTAGGAATGTCGGAATCATTAGAAAACTTAAACATATTTTTCCTCAGAATATATTAAGAATGTTATATTTTTCAATGGTACACCCGTATCTGTTATATTGTTGTCTGGCATGGACGAAAACTTTTTTAAGCCACCTTACTCCTCTACGTGTTATACAAAATATGGCAATAAGAGTCTTGTCTGCACTGTCAGAAGTTTCATAACAGATAGCGCATAACACTTTCAAGAATAACACCTTTTCAATTAGAAATAAAGTGTATGACCAATTAAGTTTACACTTTTTCGTGCTTTTTCTTTCGTGCCTAGATCTCCAACAACACCTTCAATTGGTAAAAATACTAACGGGAACAAAATAAACATAAACAGATAACGTCCCAAAGTGTTATCTGTTGAAACCGGGCATCCCAAAGTGCCCAAACCGGGCATCCTTCTGTTGTCGTTATGTAACTTCTGACAGTGTAGTATTTTTACCGATTGAAGGTGTTGTTGGAGATCTACGTACGAAATAGTGTAAACTTAACTGGTCATAACACTTTATTTCTAAGTGAAAAGGTGTTATTCTTGAAAGTGTTATGCGCAATCTGTTATGAAACTTCTGACAGTGTGGTGGTAGACGCAATACTTCCGTTAGACCCCGTTATCAGGAGCTTCGCATTTTACCTTTTGCGGGAATTTGCAAGTTTTATGACGCTTTATTTATGTACAAACATTACAATGAAGTTTTACCCCAGTGTTTTTCTCAGTATTTTTCCCGTGCGTCATCTTTTCATGAACATGGAACTCGTAGCTCACAGGGGCCGGTTTGTGGTAACTAGTAGATCGAGATTTAGTATTAGACATGTTGGGCCTTTAGTATGGGAAGGTTTATCAACTGATCTAAGGTCATGTAGTGTTTTACTGGAATTCCGTAGAATGTTAAAGGTTCATTGTTTTGCTGTTTATGAATTTGATGCGTTATTCTCAGCCGTTTAAGTTGTTTTTTTGTTGTTTTTTTTGTTTTGGATAGTTATTAGTGATTCTGGTTGAAAAGGTTTTTTTTCTGGTTCGGCGTCCCAGACCGGGTAAGTCAAGCTCCTTTCTTTCTTTCTTTCTTTCCCTTTTCTTTATTTTTGTCGAAGATTTTGTTGTTGTTGATGTTTTGTTTTGAGGGTAATTAGTCCCTTACAGGTTCACCTCTGGGCATTGAAGATTTAGTTTTTTTTAATAAACCCTTCATTCATTCATTCAAAAAAAAAAAAAAATCCTATACGAATTTTTATCGTAGCCAACTAGTCGGCACCGCCGGCTTTTCCTATAGGAATTTTCTTACAGTAGCCAACTAGTCGGCTAGTGACCGCGATGTGTATATGTATGATTGGATATTGAGATTTTGTATATATATATACGACAATTTCTAATATTATCCAACTAGAGGTGGTTATATCAGTACTGCAAACACTAAAAGAAACTGAACCTAAACCCAACACAATCCGATATGTATAACATCCACTTCATCATTACGAATCTTCTTTCGTTTCGATTTTATTTCTTGCTCGACTAAGTGTCATGTATATTTTGGAAGAAGACCCTTGCCAAGAAGGACCGAAATCCAGGTTTGGGTACACCCTTCAAGCGTTCTCAAAATAAGCTGACCAGTATAACAAGAGCTGAAAGCTCATATGGCACTTGCAAGCTTTTTTGCTTGTTTCAAGTTATCGTAGTACGATGTGAATGGATAGTAGTGCTCCCCTCCCTCCCCCCACGATGGTCGGATCGGGCAAGTGACTATTTCCAAGTTATAGAAAATCATCTGTAATCAAAACTCTTGAAGCAAAAAAGATGATCATCAGGAGCACGAAAATGTATTTTGCTCAAAAGTATTGTTTGTACTTTAAGGAATTATATTGTAAGCAAAACCCTTGAGGCAAAAATGATCATGGGCTCATACCCGAGTGAAAAAAAAGACAGAGAATTATTGAAAAACTATTCCAACAAGAGCTGTAAGCTCATATGGCACTTGCATGGGTTGAGATGTAGTGTTTGATCAAAAGTACTTTTAAGGTTACCTTTGCGGTTAAGATGCGCACTTTAAGGGAGCTAGAGAAAACGTATTTTGTTTTAGAACTTGGCTGTAATGGTACGCACTTTATAGGCGCTAGAAGTTCATCTGTAAGAAAAACAGTTGAGACAAAACGATCACAGGCCCTTAGGGATCATTGATATATACCGTTTGGTAAAAAGTTTTTTTTTCACTTTTCGGTTAAAATGTGCACTTTAAGGGTGATAAAATACATTTTTAAGCAAAACCCTTGTGGCACAAATGATCACGGGTTGAGATATATCGTTTGATAAAAAAAAAAGTAGTTTTCGACCTTGCGGTTCAGATGCGCACTTTAAGGGAGCTAGAACTTCATTTGTAAGCAAAACCCTTGAGGCAAAAATGATAATGGGCTCATGGGGATCATGAAAATGTATAATTTGCTTAAAAGTATTTTTCTAAATTTACGGTCAAGATTGGTACTTTAAGGAATGTCGGATTTGGAAAGTGGCGATTTCTCGGCCAATCTTGTCGAATCTCTAATATTCCAGCCCATTTCCATCGTCCTAGCACATTTGGAAGTACCTTAAATCGCGACCATCGGAATTCCGGACCCTCCCCCCAAACTCCCCCACAGTCACCGGAGCCAATCCGGTTCTGTAAGTGATTTATCCAGAGCATCTCTTTATTATGCCCACAAAGTTCCATCCCGATCTCCCCAGTCTGAGCCGGTCACGTATTCCCCCCCCCCCCATTGTTGTCGAATCCGGTCCGGACATCACAAAAATCACCAGAGACATATCCTCTGATCAATTATCAAATTTCACTCAAATCCGATCAACCGTTCCAAAGTTACGCATGACTCAGTATTCCGGATTCCCCCTCCCGCTACTCCCCCCACGACTATCGGATCATGTAAATTTATATTTATAAGTCAGTTTGATCGGGTCCCTGATTCGCCTCCCAAGTTTCGTCGTGAAAATCCCCAAAACCGCCATTACCGGAATTCCGGGAAACTCCCCTCCACCCACCCCTAGTGTCCGGATCCAGTCCAAATGTATAAAAGATTTATCTGGAGCAGATGCTTGTTCTTCCCAGTAGGTTTCACCCCAATCCCTCCATTCTAACCGTTTCTCGAGATTTCCGGTCTCCCCCCCCAACTCCCCCATAGCTGTCGAATCCGGTCCGGATTTCAAATGGGACATCAGAGGTATGCCATTTATTCAGTTATTAAGTTTCATTCCAATCCGATCACCCGTTCGAAAGCTGCACACTGCTCCAGTTTTCCGGATTCCCCAGCCCTCCACTCCCCCCCCCCAGGTGGTCGGATTGGGAAACTGATTATTTACAGGTTAGACGGGTCGGGTCCCTGATGCTCCTGCCAAGTTTCATCGTCCTAGCACATCTGGAAGTACCCCAACTCGAAAAAGTGTGACAAAAACTACTTAATTTTCAGAATTCCCCGGCCCACCACTCCCACCCAGATGGTCGGATCGGGAAACTGATTATTTCCAGGTTAGTTTCGTCGGGTCCCTGATTTTCCTGCCAAGTTTCATCGTCCTAGCACATCTGGAAGTACCCTAACTCGAACATGTGGGACAAAAAAATTCGGACAGACCGACCGACCGACAGACAGAATTGCGATCGGTATATGGCACTTGAGCCAGAGGCTGCAAGTGCCATAAAAACGAAGACGAAAAAAAAAAGTGATAATGACGCGCTGTGGCAGGTAAATTTTTTTATTTTATTTCAAAGTTTAACTGAAAAGCCGACTTATTTTTGTGTCATTTAATTGAATACACTGAACTATTTAGATTCTGCGAAGGTTTTTTTTTTATTTTCCACTATCTGCTCTACACTCACAAAAATAAACGTTCCCAGACGGGAGTTTTCCGTATGCGGCAAGTTATTTCCGTATGCGGCAAGTTATTTTACTCTGCATTATCTTTCTGTTCATGTACTGTAAATATCCGTTTGCCGTCAGGAATATTTCTGTTGAAGACAAATTTTTCATTTAGATTCATTTCAGAAGTTTTATGTACGCGAGCTGTGAAGTTCAGTGAGATTTTCACACGCAAATCGGCTTGAGCATTACCCATGTTGCTTGACTGTTTGTGTTTTAATGGAACTGGAATGATTTCCTCTCGGCCACTATAGGAATGAATTCGGTGTTAATTTTATTTAATGAAGTGGTTACTTCTTGTTCAGGCCATGTAGTGAACCTCCCATATTTATCTTTATACCAATTTCTAAGTTGGATAGGTCAAACAGCCTCCATCCTGCGCCATGTGTCCTTAGATTATTTGTATCGTATTCGTGGTAGTATAGTTTCTTGTGAGTGTGTTCTTTTTTTTCTTATTTTGTCCCATCTACTCCATTTTGAACCCGTGTGTGTTATTTTGAGTAATGAAGATATTGATTGATTGGATACTCGTATTAGGCTACTGGTAGGAATTAAGATGAATAATAGCTAAATGAAAATAATATTTTGGTCTCGTCAGAGGTGTCGCAATCGATACATAATGTTTGCTTTCCTCACTATTGAGGAGAAAAAGATTTATAAATAACTCTGATTTTTGTTTTCAGGCACGTTGCTGGGCTGGACAATTATGCCGCTCCTTGCAAAGGCGTAAACGTCACCAAGTCTGTTGAAAGGGTGCATAAATTTGTATCGGGACTTTAAGTACATATGCTTTGAATTTATTTTGATTGATATTTGAACTATTTCATGATATTTGTACTGTGATATTTGATTTACTTGAGTGATATTACTATATCAATATAAATATTTATTTTATTTAACTTGTACCGAACTTTTATGCTTGGGTACAAGAACCTCCTGCCCGTGAACAGAAATCTTGCCGTCTCAGTACAAAAATCTTCACTTCCTCAACAGAACGTTACACCAGCGGGACAGACATTTTATGTTGATCTTCAGAAGGTTCATGCTTGAGTACAAGAACTTTCCACCCGTGAACGGAAATCTTTCCGTCTCAGTACGAGAATCCCCAGTTCCTCAACAGAATATTACACCAGCGGGACAGAAATTTTATGCTGAGTTTCAGAAGGTTTATGTTTGAGTACAAGAACTTTCTGCCCGTGAAAAGAAATCTTTCCGTCTTAGTACGAGAATCTTCAGTTCCTAAACAGAATATTACACCAGCGGAACAGAAATTTTATGCTGAGCTTCAGAAGGTTTACGCTTGAGTACATGAACTTTCCGCCCGTGAACAGAAATCTTTCCGTCTCAGTACGAGAATCTTCAGTTCCTGAACAGAATATTACACCAGCGGGACAGAAATTTTATGCTGAACTTCAGAAGGTTTATGCTTGAGTACACGAACTTTCCGCCCGTGAACAGAAATGTTTCCGTTCCTCAACAGAATATTGCAGCAGCGGGACAGGAAATTCTTGTTGAGCTTCAGAATTATTATGCTTGGGTACGATGATTTTCCCTCCCTGTACAGTAAAATTTCCGTTTCTGTGCGAGAATCTTCAGTTGCTCAGCAGAAAATTGCAGTAGCGGAACAGGAATATTATGATCAGCCTCAGAAAGTTTACACTTGGGTGCATAAACTTTCTGTGGATACTATTTTTCACAAAATTGCGAATATGGGAAACTTCTGTTGTGGAATTTTTCCGTCACCGGCCAAAGTTGCTTTGGCTCGCTTTTTCAGAAACTTTCCGTACACAAACAGAAGAAGTACTGTAACGCGGGTTGCCGAAATTTTTCTGTTCCTGAACGGTTTTTCCCTTCGAAAATTTTTCTGAGTGCACAGCGTAAATTCTACTATGACGCGGGAAATTTTAATCTCAACACAAACGCGGCTTTTCAGTGGGCAGTGGTGAGATTGGTGAAGATTGCTTAGTGCCTGAACAACAAAAAAAACATAAATCTTTCTCGTAAGGCATACAACAAAAATAGAAGCGCATAGAGTACCACAAATCACAAGGAAATTCCACTTTTTGAAAATCGATTATCCGTGAATAGCGGAACAACGAAGTAACGCATTTTCAGCGGGTCTTCAAGCCAATTTAAGTGAATAAGTGATGGGTAACTAGATTGTCCTATCCCAGCAGCCCTTTTCGGTTAAACTTTAATATACGACCCCCCCCCCCCCCCCCATGAGACGACAGGCCTGCTTTTGGGGTCTCTTTATGACATTTGTCCAGCTTCCATTTACCCAGTAATGAGTCCCTGGTGCCTGGTGCTCCGTTGTTCAGCACCAGTCGCACCTAATAGTCTACAATGTGATACTTACAGTCTGCAGGAGTTCATGCCCCAAAGTTCCAATTAGCATAATCGAGTTTCCCTCAGCGGGTGCACCGACGGTGCAGCGAAACCGATCCGATAGGACCGCTTTTCGTTCACAGTAGATAGCACCGACGATAGACGTTCCAGTCAACAAAAGGTCTGGGTTGACGACAATCATGCCCTAAAAAAATCCAAAATCCCTGAGACAAAGACTTTGCGCTATAGCCATGCTAAAAGGTATTTGACACCGCAAAACGGATCCGTCAGCTTTAGTTTATTAGAGCTATATTTCGATACATAGCTGGCACTTTATACGAGGGACTCCTTATATGAAGTGCCATCTATGTATTATAATTTCCGTGACTTGGGGATGTGAACTGATTAGATGAATTTGCCTTCCGCCGGGAACACTGTTCCTATGGCCGGCTTGTACCGGACTATTGTAGTGGTTTGCGAACTCTGTTCACAAGCCACTCGGTAGCTCAAACAGTTAGGGTGTCTGCCTTGTAAGCAGAAGGTCCTGGGTTCAAATCCCGGCTGAGGAGCATTTTTGTCTTTCAGTTCACTAGTTCTACTATATTTCGGCCCTTGTTGGCAAGGGTCCTCGTCAGGTATAGGCTGGAAAAAAAATTTCATTTTCCAGCTTGAGCGGCTTGAGCCTGAAGAGGAACCTTGCCAAGAAGGGCCGAAATATAGCTCTAATAAAATTTCGCTGACATATCCGTTCTGCAGTGTCAAATATTAGCTTGGGCTGACTAAATTCAGCTTGGGCTGAAAGAATATTTATGCTAAAAAAAACTAAACGAAGGCGCCCGTCGCAGAGGAAGACCACAAAGTATGGTCTGTCACGCCTACAGAAATGATAGAAATTGCATGCATGCAATTATCACAGCCGGAGTGGGAGGACACCATCGCAGCCGCAAGGTTCAAAGACGACTGGAGACCCTTGTTCGACAACTTGGGCGACTCTGGAGGTTCCAAGATCTAAGAAAACTACTGGGAAAGACCTTCGTGGGTCTACTTAATACGGACAAAGTTTGTGGCAAAAACTTGAAAAACTGAAAACTGAAGAGCGAAAATCTGTGTTTACTGAACGATAGTGAAAAGAGTGTCCAAAAATGAAGCAACAATGCTACATTTGCTAGGAGAGTATCTTTCTTCTACAATTATTATACAGTTTTTAGAGTAGATGGTGGTAGGGTCAAGTTTTTCTCTTTCTCCGTCCGTTCCACTGTCCCAACCTTTCCTCTTATCCTTACCTTAAGGTCGTCAACAATACCAGCTCCTGTACTTTGATCCCAGGCGCAGTCGATGTTGACCATATCGCCCTCTCGTACCAGCGTTGTGTACCTGGAAGTGAAGCATATTTAAGACAAGAACTTATTCCACAAACAGTAGATTCTATCGCGCCAGCTTCAAGTACTTGCAAACACAATATTTTGTACATTAGGCTAGCGAGTATTAGTATTTTGACGATATTTTGTCTTAAGTTTTCTTGTTGATGGTATATTATGTAAAAGTTGTTAGTTATTATTGTGTGTTTATTTATTTTCTTTTTGTTGCCTATTGTTTAGCTTTTGCTATTGTGGCAATTTTTCCATTAAACCTTAAACCTTAAATTCGGCGTGGCAGAAACTTCACCTTAATGGAGTTACCTCATTTTAACGTCCCCATGCAGTCCCATTTTCACACCTGACATTTAATCGCACCAGGACTGAGCATCCATCTTGCTAGTACACAGGAGGAAGAAACTGTTGATCGGAATAAAATAACTAGTGTGACACGTGACGAACTGGAATCGGATCCGCAACCGCGGTTTTCACCTGACATTCGAGGAAACGATGACGACGAGATATGCATTGTGTATGAAAAAATAGCCAGTCCACAGAAAAAGCACTGCCGCTGGTTCCGGAAAGGGAACTGCAAGAGGGGTGATGATTGCAAGTTTCACCATGGTGAAGCAGCAAAAAATACTGCCCCGACAAATCTTGGTGTCACCTGCAAATTCTACAAAGCGGGTTTTTGCAAAAACGGCCAGCAGTGTAAGTTTGTTCATGAAGTGCTAGAGCACGATGATCGTTTACAGCCAAACAACAATGTATGCCGGAAATTCCTTGCAGGAACGTGCCGTATTGCTAATTGTAGATACTCACATTTGTGTAAATATTATTTGACGAACTCTTGTACGAAAAAAGAGTGTAAGTTTGTTCATCTCCGTGTGTGTCCATTATTTGCTAGTGGGAGATGTTTTGGCTGTGACATGGCCCACGTTGAGATACCGGAAAATTTCCGAAGTGGTAAAGCTGCTAAAACAACTCCCACTGGATCGTACCCTTTTTTATTCTGGGAGAAAGTCAGAGTTCGGGAATTTCGGCTGCCCCTCTCTCAGCCCAACCACCCACAACGACAGTTTCCAAGTTTGAGGAGCATATTAGACCCCCTACTGCCTCCCCCCGCCCCGCCCTTTTCACTTCGTTATACACACCGACAAACAGTAATCCCTAACCCCCCTCCCCAATTCAGCAGCTGCATGGAAACGGCAGTTTAGGAAGCCCAGTAGCTGTCTTTGGGACTATTTCTCCTGTTCATCTTGCTAATAAATTTCATCCTCTGTCGGACTCTAACCCATCTCCTGACCCAATTCCTTCTGAAAAGACTAAAGCTTTGAGAGTAATTTCCCCATGCAGAGTTTCATCCCCCTGGCAATCCGAGGCGAAAAGTAAATCTTCTTTAGAGTATATTCCAAATCCATTTTCGTCTGCTAACAAATTTGCAGCTCTACAAGATATCATCGAAACGCCTCATTTGACCCTAGAACATGACCGCGAATATTGTCTAAGTTCTTCAAAGCCAAGTGCTCAACCGAAGGTTAAAAAAATCAAAATTGTTGAGAAAGAAGTCCCCCAGTCTCGGTTTAATTTTCCTCATCTGCTTTCTTTGAATGCTGAAAGTCTGAATGCTGATAAGATGTGTGAGTTGGAAGGATATGTCAGAGTTACGGAAGCTGACATTATTGCGATTACAGAAGTTCACAAGCAAAATATGGACCATCTAAAAATTAAAGGTTATAAACAGTTTATTAAACTGAGGAATGATGACCATCCTTTGGGTAAAAAGGGAGGCGGAGTTGCGTGTTTTGTTCGAGAGGAGCTACCGATTTGCCCTTGCAAATCCCTCATATTGAAACCCACGATGAAATAATGTGGTTTTTGGTCCAGCCTAAAAAGCTTCCAAGGTCGATTAATGGAATAGCTCTTGGTGTATTCTACTGTTCGCCCAGTCTTACGAGTTCCGAGAAAAAGCGGTTTGCAGAAAAGCTTGAGTTATGTGCTGATTTTGTAACTTGTAAATACCCAAATGTTGGAATCTGTTTGACCGGGGACAAGAATGATTTGAAAATTGATTATTTTCTTAAAAATCACGGGTTAAAACAGGTTGTTAAGTTTGCGACAACAAAGGGCAATACTAGTCTTGATGTGATCTGCACAAATTTTTCTGAATATTATGATGAACCACAAGATCTTCCTCCACTTGGTGGAAGTTACCATTACATGTTAAAGTGGTCCCCTCTACCGTCGTATAAAATTAAATATGTAATTGAAAATGTGACTTATCGACCTCTCTCAGACAGAGGTCTTCTTGGTTTTGGTAATTGGATTTCTTCGGAGTCCTGGACTGAATCAATGAATGCCATTTCAAGTGATGAAAAAGCATGTATCCTGCAGGAAAAACTCCGACAAAAAATATAAAGATTTTTTTCCTGAAAAAACGTTTAAACGCTGCAACACTGACCGTCCTTTTATCACGCAAGAAATCAAAGACCTAATCCGTTACAAGATACAACTTCTGAGAAATGGTAAAAGAGAACAAGCTAATAAACTCAGAAACAAAATTCGAAAGATGACTAGAAAGGCTGCCGCTGATCATTATAACGAAAAAATTCATAGTTTATTTGAATCAAAAAGTAGTAAATGGTACAAAGAAATCAAGCGAATGTGTGGGAAGACACCTTCTGTTGTTGATTTTAATCTTGATGCTGATGATGTAACTGTCGCAAACCAACTAAATTCCCACCTTGCCAGAATTGTCCAATCACTACCTCCACTGGATGGAAATGAAACTGCAGAATTTTCGACAGAAGAAAGTAATGTTAAGCTTATTAGCGAGGATCAAGTTTGTTCTAAATTGAAAAAGCTGAAAAGAACAAGCATTACACCCATTGACATCCCTATTCAGTTAATTAAAGCGTTTCCCGATAAAATCGTAAAACCTTTGACAGATATTTTTAATAGTATTTCTAGTAGTTTAGAATACCCACAAGTTTGGAAAACAGGGTATGTCACACCAATACCAAAGAAAGATACTCAGTTGGATTTTGACGGTGTAAGGCCTATCACGCTAACTCCATTATTCAGTAAAATATACGAAAGTTTTGTTGCTGATTGGCTTAAAACAGAAATAGAACCATTGCTAGATCATCGACAGTATGGAAATCGAAAGTGTACGTCAACTTCACATTATTTAATCAGTCTTCTCCATTTTATTTTTAAGCATGTTGATGAGCCCGGCAAATGGTTGAATTTGATAGCAATTGATTTTAAAAAAGGTTTTGATCTTATTGACCACAAAATTTTAATTTCTAAGCTTCACCATGTTTTTAACATTAATACCAGAGTAATAAAAATAATTCAAAGTTTTTTAACAAATAGATCCCAGATTTTAAAGTATCGTAATGTCTACTCTGAACCAGAAGCGGTACTTTGCGGTGTGCCCCAGGGTACCATCTTAGGCCCAATTTTGTTTTTAGTTATGATCAATGATATAGCGGATGATTTTGAGAATCGTTGGAAGTATGTTGATGATCTTACAATTACTGAAGTTTGTTGTAGAGAGGATTCGAGTCAAGTTCAAAATATCGTGAGTAAAGTAAAAATGCAAGCTTCGAAATCTAACATGACTGTGAATGATAGTAAATCGTGCACTATGACAATTTCTTTTTTTAAATATCCTAACTCATGATTTAAAATGGGAAGCACAGACGACTAGCATGATAAAGCGAGGGAATGCCGGTCTTCAGATGCTTAAGCTTATGTCCAGGCATGGGGCACCCACTAAACACTTGTTCCGAATTTATATTTCATTTATCCGACCAAATCTAGAATACCCTGTTTGGCATTTCGGCCTTACGGTCGAACAGACCACCAGACAGAGAGAGAGAGAGAGAGAGAGAGATCGGTATATTTAGAAACTATCATAGCATAACTAAATTCAGTTTCTTACAAATCATAAATAACAAACATATAAATAACAATCACACATTACGATTCAGCATTGAAAGCCGACGTAAAAAAAGGCACAAACGAGTTACCGTAACGATTAGTCCGGACTTTGATGGGTAGAAGTTTATTTTGCAACCGAGTTCGACTATTGGGAGGGGCTGATTCTGGTAGCAGTGACCGGTGGCTTGTATTGGCTAGGACAGATTTGCCAAACTGCAAAATCAGGTGTTCAAGCCGGACTTTTAGTGGAGATAAATTGAGTTTCGCAAGGGCTTGTTCATAGGGTTCAAGTTCATAGACTTGAGAAGATTCAAAAAAGAGCCCTAATCATAGCATCAAAGGTGGCCGAGAGGTCCTATGAAGAGTTACTACGTGAATTCGAGATCACTTCTTTACATGATCGGAGGCTGAAACTCTGCATGGAGTTTGGTGTCAAATCCCTGAATCACCCAATCCACAAAAATATTTTCCCTTCCGAAAAGGTGACGAAAAGGCTCCCTCGTAAAGTAGCTACTGCGGTTGAAAAGTTGCAACCAATTAAATGCACACACCAGAGGTTTGCAAAGAGTTTCGTTCCCTCTTTTTCTAAGGTTGTACAACGAAGTGTAAACTGAGCTGCTTGTTTAAATTTTTTAAGATATTTATGATTGTTGTGACCCTATATAGGTTTATTATAATTTATTTGTATGCTCATAGGCTATTGACTATACCAAACAAATTTGGCGTAAGCCACGAAAGATTTTTGGTCAATAAAAAGATTTATCTATCATATCTATCCCAATAAAAACCATGGACAATTTTCATCACTCTCCTCCCTCTCCTTCTAGTTAAGATATTTTTTTTATTTATCACCCGTCATTTCAAAAATGAAAAAGGACAGAGAACAAGGAGAAAAAGAACAAGTGCGCAAGCGCTCAGACGTGGAGTGTGAAAGAATGAATTGACTTAGAGCAGATTTCTCCCTTCCCGTAACGTTTAATACTCGTATTGCATAGTTCGACCTGAAACCAGCAATTGAGCTCTCAAAGAATCCCCAAACACGGCTCTGGCCATCTCTCATGCATTCAGTTTTGCTCGCTCTGAGTACTCTAGGTTTGTTCAAATAAACTTCGTTCACTACCTTGCTCGAACACCCTAATGTCAAAGTCAAATTTTCAAACTGCGTCCTTCCGCGCAAAAACGCATATGAGGTTCACTTAGAAACGCAATAGTTGCGTTTTAGCAGGTACCATGGTATCTGATACCACAGTCTAAAATCGTTTTCGCGGTTATCGTGGTATCTGATACCACCGGCTACCTCGGCCGCAAGGGTGGATTGTTAAAAAATATAAACACTAAAAACAAAACAAAAGGAAAGCATTACACTTTCCTAAAGAAAAAAAATCAACAGTTACAAACTGAAAACTCTCTGACTAAGAACTGAGCATGTTTACATAAATATGCACTTCAACTCTCAGAATTGTGCTCCAGGGTTGGGACTGGATTTTTTAATTGTACTTGTTCATCAGGTTCAAAATAGCAAGTTCAGCGTTTCTTATGTTATATATTTTAATAATTTTGGCATTTCCCATGGAGGAGACAAAGTAATAAATAAGGATAACCTTCTGGAACAGAGGGCATCCTATTTTCATCAGAAATGATATTTATTGCACGTTCGTTTGCAGCCTGACAAGGACCCTTGCCAAGAAGGGCCGATACATTGCTAGAACAAATCTTAGCTGACTTATCCGTTGAAGCGGATATAGCACACATAGTCCGATAAAACTTGGCATGCGAAAATACGCATATGAAATTCGCGTCACTATGGCAACAAGACCAAAGGTTTCAATGGGATCCCAAAAATTTAATATTTAATCCACACAGTTGGGTCTTGTCTTCGCCAGACTAATCATCTGAGAAAACCAGGTTCAGATATACCTCTATAAACCATATCTATTTTGACGATACTGACCGAAACTTCCTGCTTTTATACGTCTGTCAAATATCCGATTTCGGCCGAATTCCAGGGAACTACTTGTCCAGCAAAAACAGAAGGTTCAGAAACGAATTCAGCGTGTCTCCTTATCCCTATAACGAACATCAAATCAACTTCAAATAAAACTAAAGCTTAAACAAAAAATCCGGTTTCAACCGGATTCCGGACGAACAACATGTCCGGGTAAACAATGATTGTAATACACGTATTCAGCGTCTCTTCTTACCCCTGAATCTGTCATCTAATCAACTTCAAATAAAACTTTTACAAATAGCAAATTTTTCGGTTTTATCCGGATGCCGGGCGAACTAGCTGCTAACAGACAGTGTGGTCAGTCGAAAGCTAACAGAAAATGTTTACGAATAAGTGTTCAGCATGTCTTCTTATCCCTAAATCGAACATCTAATCAACTTCAAATAAAACTTATACTTTTAACAAACTTTCCGGTTTTCACCGGATTCCGGACGAACTACTTGTCCGGCGAGAAAATGGTTTTCAGTGTTCAGCATGTCTTCTTACCACATAATCGACTATCACATTAGCTGTTTATAAATATTTCGTTTGTCCCTTAATTTTAACCCCCTCCCCACCCCTAAATGTAGGGCTACAGACCCCATTTACAAACACGGCCTTTCCCTTGACCCGATGGATCCTCCCACTAAGTTTCATCAAAATATCTCATTCCCTTCGAGAGTTATCGTGCTCACAGACGGACAGACAGACGGACAGTTTTTGCGATGTCATAGGTATCCCTCACTTACGTTCTGGGATCCCAAAAACCTGCATGCCATGCATAAAATTTCGCACCGAAGGAGGAAATTTGCATCCGACTGCAAAAATTGGACTGTTCCTCTCCGGCCATCAAATGTGATTCGTACTCAGCTGAAGGAGTAGGCCTGCTTAGGCCAAAATTTAGCTGAAGTAAAATTTCAGCTGAATCATATTTTTTTTAATTTTTATATCATATTTTTGTGATACTGATATAGAGTAGAAGTATGCTTATTTGAACGTTTGTTGACTATAGGCATTTCTCCGTGACACAATTGTGGACCACACACTTCTGAGTGTTTTTCGCGGAAACAAGATTCTGTGCCACACAGTCGAGCCACAAGTTGAAACTAGCGTAAACGCTGTTTTGCCTATATTTGGGGCGGTAATTTCAATTGTCTGAATATATAAATAAAAATCATGTAAAAATCTCAATAAATAGAACTCCAGGCTTTCGTTCTTACCATTCCGTGCAAAAAGGATATTCAGTTTTATGTATACATACTTGAGAAAGTTTTCAATTTTATTGTTTTGACGTTATTTTGCTTCTAAATTTATATTTCCCGCCAAAATCGAGCCACAAAATCGACAATCACCTCGGCAGTTGTTTTTCGAATTTGAGCCACACAAATCTTGTTGGTCGCGGAAACACACTTGTGGGCCGCACAAAAGGCCGCGGAAACGCTCCTTTCGCGCCACAATCGACCCACAACCTGTTTGTGGGAGCACGGAAAAACGCCTTATGAACAGTGCATTTTTATGCACTTGCTCGGATTGAAGTCAACTATCAATTAGTCAAAGTAGATAATCAAAGATCCCTGAAAACATGACCTGAATAGGTATTTTGGATCTGCATTCTAACATTTAGCCCAAAACCGCACTGTTCAAAATTAAGTAAATGTTCAAATAAGCATACCGCTACTGTACGAATTTGTTTCTTCTGTCTTTCAAACTTTCCGCTGTCAACTGTCCCCGATTCTACGACTGCCAGGATAAAGTATAATCATAAGTGCATACAATTTCTTTTTTTTTTTCGTAAGTATAAGTATAAAGTGCATACGATTTCTATATTGTTCGTTCGGACACGTCCATTGTAATTTCCCTGCAAAGAGATATTGTGGGCTTAATAAAAGAATAACTGTGGTAACTTACCAACTCCCTTTAAGAATGCAGAGTCTAGACTGCTTATCCGTTTCTGACGAGACAGTTAGATGGACTTCCTTCAGCTCACTTTTATAGACCACTCCTTGCACTTTGTGACGCAATCCTGGCTTAGTAAACCTAAAACAAAACCACACTCAGTTTTTCGGCAAAGAAAACAAACCTTAGCGGTCTTACTTGGGATTCTTTTGAAATGCACAAAACGGCTACAAGGATGCTACTAAGTACTCGGCGCGTTTGTCGCACATCCAAATAGTTTCTGGTTTTTACTCACTGGTGTCTGGTGTTTCTTCTGTAAGGAGCTTTTGGCCTCACCATCTCCAGGTTACTTCTCAGTAGAACCTGCCTCCCGACGAGGTTCTAATAATAATAACAATGATAATATATTAGCATATTTGATGGAAAGCCGTTAAGCCTCTACAAATTTTTTTAATTTTCTTTTAAATAACACAGGGGGATTTATCACTTGAACAAAATTTATCTACTTCCTAACTCTGGTCAGTCCAGTCAAGCACAAATCTTCAATTTTCGGGCATGATGCCCCAACGTCAGGGCATGCCCCGAGGTATGGGCATGGTGCCCATACGTTGGGGCACCATGCTCTGGAGCATGGGCATGGTGCTAGCATGGCACCCCCATGATATTTGGTTGAACTGAAATTGATTACATACCTAAATAGGGCCTTCTTCCTCTCCTAGACCACAAGATACTTGATCTTATGGTCTATCTAACCTCTTTTTCCAATTTTAAAAATATTAGAGAACTTCCAAGAAATTTAGCCTTTAATGAAGACCACTTTTTCTTATTGGTTTACCTATCCATTTCCAGGGAAAAATGGGAATTCATTCATGGCTAAATTTCTTGGAAGTTCTCTAATATTTTTTAAATTGGAAAAAGAGGTTAGATAGAACATAAGATCAAGTATCTTGTGGTCTAGGAGAGGAAGAAGGCCCTATTTAGGTATGTAACCAATCTCAGTTCAACCAAATATCATGCGGGTACCATGCTAGTACCATGCCCATGCTCCAGGGCATGGTGCCCCAACGTATGGGCACCATGCCCATACCTTGGGGCATGCCTTGACGTTGGGGCACCATGCCCAAAAATTGAGGATTTGTGCATGACTGGGTCAGTCCTCACTGGTGAGGAAATGCCGGACGCCGCACTGATAGAAGTTTCGTAACAGATAACACAAGGATGCGCAGTTTCAACAGATAACAGTTGAGGCGCAGTTCAACAGATAACACTTGAGATGCATGTAATGTTATGATTTAGCAAACGTTATTTAAACGTTAAGCGCAAGGAAGAGCCGAAAAAGAATCTGCTGACTTTTCCGGTATCATGATGACAACCAAAAAAGTCAGCAGATGAATTTCCGGCGGTGTTTCGGCTATTCTTGTATGCATAACGTTTTAATGCGTAACGTTCGAAAATCGTAACAGCTAACATCCTAAGTGTTATCTGTCGAAAATGCGCATTTTTGTGTTATCTGTTATGAAACCTCGGACAGTGTGGCAGTCTAGTACACTAGCCCCTTTTCAGGCATGGTGCTCGAACGTCTAGCACCATGCCTGGGTGCTAGACGTTCAAGCACTGTACCTTGGATTTCATGTATAGTGCATGGATTTCAGTATACAGTGCATGCATGAAAAACACAGTTTCTGTCATCACAACTGAGCACCAGCTCGGACAGGGCTGAAATTACTACCATGAATTAGAGATATCAAAGACAATCCTTATCATATTTTTCATAACAAAAACAAAAGGACGCGACTGATGAGGGAGATGAAAAACCTCATTTCCTTTTCTACATAGTCAAGGGTTTTGCATGCAAAGTGTCCTGTGCCTCAGCTTTTTCTACCTAACAGTCAACCAGAATATTGGCTCCTAGCGCACTCTACATGGAAAATAGATAGGCTGCTGTCAGATTTTTCATCTCTATCATCAGTCGCGTCCTTTTTTTTTTTTTTAGGAAAAATATGATAAGGATTGTCTTTGATTTCTCTAATTCTTGGTAGTAATTTCAGCCCTGTCCGAGCCGTTGATAAGTTGTGGTGACAGAAACTGTGTTTTTCATGCATGCACTGTATACTGGAATCCATGCACCATACATGAAATCCAAGGTACAGTGCTTGAACGTCCAGCACCCAGGCATGGTGCTAGACGTTTGAGCACCGTGCCTGAAAAGGAGCTAGTGTACTAGACTGCAGTGTGGTCAGTCGAAAACGGGTTGTAACACCACGGAGCAGCCACCAGCGAATCCAAGAACGCCTTATCATGATGAACTGAGTTGAATGATTGAGGGAATTTCATCTAAATGATGAAGTGACTGAATTCCACAAATGACGTATAGACACGGTTAGCAGGACTTACCTAATCTCCTCTCCACGGTTCAGCAGTCTCTCAGTCTCCGCGTCCAAATCGTCAAAGTTTAAGTTGTCATAAAACAGATCCTCTGAATCAAACGCTTCAACACTGTCTTCTACCACCTCAACAGCAACTGCACCGGAAACGGCTTCCTCTATGTGCCCAGTAGAGATTTTTGCCGATAATCCAAACACATGCTGAACCTTTACCGATTTTGTAACGATCGCCGATTCTTTTGTGTGCAAACTTTCTTTAGTTTCTCCTAGGCTAGCTTCAACTGGTAGATTTTCGTCTATTTTAAGCCTCTTTCTTGCCTTACTCTCTTCCTCCTCATTCCCTCTTTTCGGCGGAAAATTCCGAGCGGTAACTTTGGTAAAATTCTCCCTCAGTGGAGAGGGAGTGGCAGGTAAAATATCCGAGTCTGAAAATTCATCTTCAAGCTTCTTTCTCGTAAAAGTTGTTATTTTCTGTTGGCCTTTTATGGGCGTCTTTTGGGGTGTTTTTCGTGGAGTTTTTCTGGGGGTCTTTGAGGGTGTTTTCTCTGGTGCTTTAAAGGACGAAGGTGATCCTCTAAGCATGTTCACGTTAAGCTTCCGGGGGGAATGCCTGGTGTTGTAGGCAGGGGGGTCATCTTGCACCAAGTCAGGGGTAGTACATTCTCGTTTTATTTCAGCTTTGACTGAAATCTTTCCCAGCTCTATCGTTGCAGATGGCTTGTCTTGTGTCTGGCAGGTATATTTGGTATTGGATGAATCTTGCACCAAGTCAGGGGTTGTACATTTTGGTTTTACTTCAGCTTTATCTGAAATCTTTTCCAGTTTTATTTTGACAGATGGCTTCTCTGTTGTCTGGCAGGTTTCTTTGGTACTGGAGGCACTGGTTATTTTGGCCCTGAAGAAGCTGGTAATTGTCTTCTGAGATTTCTAAAAAGAAATTAATAGCTTGAGAATAATAAATCAAAACTGAACCAAACAAGCCTGTTTTTGTAGTTTTCTAGTTTCCTGTTTTTCTCTTTAAAATTACAAACATTATTTTCACAAACATACGACGTAGGCTAAGTAGAAGGATACTTCATAATAAAAGAGATACATAAAAAGAGCAGCGAGCCTGCCCAGATATACAGCAGGATTCATAGATTATGTGAATTCATGCATCTATTTCCACTTGCTTAATCAGAAAAGCCTGATTCAAAAATCATAACTGGACAGAAAAAATCTAATCAGAAAAGGTTTCGAAATAAAAAAAAGGAGTTTAAAAAATAAAACAGAAATACAGTACAGAAAGCAGCACTCCAAATCTGGTAGTTTTCTTGCGAAATTTTTTCCTCGTAGCCTACAGTCTTATTAGTTTGTCTCGTTAACCTTTGTTGTTCTTCTTTTTTTTTACAGTTACTACAATCGTTTTAAAATAGTATAATAACACAACATACCGACATGCTTAAGCCAACTGGACGCTGGGTTCAGCTGTTTGGTAGAAATCTAGTTACCAACTGTCGGTTTCCGCCTTCAGTCTTTAGGTAAGACTCAGATGCCCTTACAAGTATGTGGTAATGGTCCTCAAGTAACCAGACAGTGTTGACTCATCCTGGAACGAAGCACACTTTAACATTGGGCAAGTTGAGCCTCTGTAACCGTACTTGTTGAGAATCCGGGATAGTCAGTTAAGATGGTGGCTGTATACGGAGGTCCTGTTGTTGCCTAAAACCAGTGCTTCAAATCTTTTGTGTGTATTTGTGTGACAAAGAATAATGTCAGTGAACACTGAAGTCAGAGTAAAGATGGAGTATATTAAACAGACTTACAGACTGCTGGGCGAAGGAACACTGAACTACATAATTACAAAACACATGATGCTCCGGCTGGAACATCGAAAACGGTTCCCACCACACGGGGGTACCAAGCCAGACACATAAATCCTTAGCCAGACACTTACAGGGCTACCAGATCTCAAATTCTACAGCTGGGGCAGTTTGAAGAAGCTCCAGTTACATGGGAACTGGCCTGAGGCATGAGGATGAAAACAATTTAAAAGGCAAAGACGATTAGTTCTCAGATCCTGAATTACCAGTAGTTGCGTTTTTGCAGACACCACGGTATCTGATACCACGGTCTAAAGTCACATTCGCAGTTACAGTGGTATCTGGCCAGTCACCATGGGAACCGGTATTCAGATACCATGGTCAGATTGTGGTATATAACTGATCCTGGTATCCGAAAAATTCATCTCACTTTCATCATCACTAACACAAGAGTCTGGTTCTTTGTCAAATTGGTGGCAAAGAAGTTATGTCACTCTAGAGTGTCAGTGGATATCTGTATTAATTTTTGGATGATTTCTAAAAACACAAATCCGGCAATTGTCATTTTTGCAGAGCAACCATTAGTATCAGATAACGCGGTAACTGCAAAAACAACTAATTGCAGATCCAGTTATCATGGTATCTGCAAAAATGAAACTCTTGCACTCCATCATCGCTGCAGTGCATTCTTAACTGTTTAAGTCTCTGACGACAAGATAGACAGACCTCAAGAAGTCTGTCTTTTCTATTATCTCTCTATCACCTGCTCACAATCTCGATATAGTGCAATGAATCATTCCCGATTTGGGCAGTTCCAACATTATCTGTAATGTAACTTTCATTCTCTTGAGTTTGAACAGGCGAGTAGCATCCAAAGCAGCATCTGTCAAAAGTATTTCCTGATGGCTAATGAAGCTTCCTGAGAGTTTGAACAGAGAATTCCGGTTTTGTAAAAAAAAATGGCAAATTTTGATGAGTGACAAAGGCTATAGTCACTAGCCTATAGCCTGCACAATTCTAATATAAACTAATCGGTGAAATCTTTTGAGCAGGAGATTTTTTTCTTCTTCTTTTAACTTCTTCATCCATTCACCGGTTCGAATGAACTAGTGGCAAAAAGCTAGCTTTAGACACAGCTAGTTCATGAAAATGGCAAAGTCCACTGTCAACAAACGTTCACATAAGCATACCCAGTGTTGCGATGGGTTGTACCAATGGGTTGTACCAGATTCAGTACTTTTTTCTCTAACCATCTGTACAACTTTTTTTTAAAAGTAATAAAATCAGTACTATTACGTCGAACTGGTACAAATTCAGTACACTTTCTCTCAAACTAAGAAAAAGAACTTGACTTAGTATACTAATACTAACTTCGGTGATTTACCTAGAGCTCTAACTCGGAAGAGGCATTTCTTTGTCAGTGGCTTGCAAATTTCTTTGTGACCCAAACGGTTTTCTTTTCTGGTAGATTTTGTGTGACTTTCCAGCTCCTAGCTACATAGGTATAGCAGAACTAATTTACCTTGATAGGCACATTTTAGTCATGAACACTCCTTCCTGCCAAGCTCTATCCCAGAAGACACGAAGTTACAGAAAAAGGAGGATAGAAAAGAAATTGGGAGGAGAGAGAAAAATAAGCGAAAATAAAGATATTGCATAGATTCGTAGATTACCACAAAGAAAGATGCGCATGTTGCACGAAAATTTTATTTGCTTCTGGGAATTTTTTTTCCCAGAAAGTACATTTTTAGACCTATGTCTAGTACAATTCAAAAAATCAGTATTGCATCACTGAGCATACCTCTCCTGTACTGCAGTAGGTGCCAATCTATGAACAACTCAATCCTGAAAAGATGAAAAAGTAGAACAGAACTGTGACAAGGGCAAAAAGGCATTTGCATGGCCAATGCAGGCCAACGGGTGTACCATGGGTAGGGTAGCCACAAAACGCCATCGGCAGTGCCATCGAATTTGCCGATTTTCTGTAATGTAAGCATGAATTGCTGTGAATTTGCCTTATCTGTTTTTCAGTTTTAACTATCTAAAACATCTTCAAAAATATTTAAAAAATACGATTGCAATCAGGACAAAATTGTCTATTTTATAAGGCCAACAGTAAGATGTATTAGCTATTTGGTATTATTTCTTAATATTCACCAAAGCAACTGAACTTGTCTTCAAAATTTATTGATACCAAGGAGGAAAAGTCAGCAGCCAGTGACAGCAATAAATCTATTAGTCTATTCACTTGATGATCATCTTCATATTTTCTCATCTAACTCACTTGCTGGGGTGCCCCATGCACTCAAAACCAGCCCAAAACCACCCCAGTTTCATAGAATTCCATTGAAGCACAACATGGGGCAGCACAAGATGGCAGCACTAAATAATGGCTGCCCACCAGGCATTTCACAATGTAAATTAATGTTTTCTAAAGAAGATTTAAGATGCTCAGAGGCTAGATAGAGAGGTGATTTTGGCCTCAAATCAGAGCTAAAAGATAGGGGAATCACATTCTGATCTTCAAAAGCTCAGGTTTGATTTTTTTTTTTTTTTTTTGGCTACCCTAGCATTGGTTTAGTTAGCCGAATGTTGTAATTTTGTATGTGTAGCCTACCACGTTTCTTATGCAAAACCATAACAAGGCTCATGCTTCCACATGTTGCCTGGGTAATGGCTAAACAAACCTAGCTAGCTAGAGATCTGGGTACAGCTATACACCCTGGCCCAGTTTAGTACACTAGGCCCTTTTTTTATACCCATTCACAAACGGGGTGGCATGCCCCCAGGTGTGAGTAGGGTCCTCATACTTATGTGTACGTTGAAATGCGCAGGTTGTTAGTGCTAAAAAATACCAATGGCGCCAAACAGAGCATGGTGATCCGATATGTCGTCGATGGCGCCATCTGTACTGTTTCACTGCGCATGTCAACACTAGGTGGCGTGCACAGCATTTTCCGCCATCTTTTTGTAATTTGATTTCTTCCGTCGGCCCGTTTTACCAGGTTATGAGCTTCAAAAAATTCGAAAATAAACATGAAAAAAAAGCTCTCAAGCAGGGCTATTTATTGCCGTTATCAATAGACCTTACGAAGCAGTCAGTAAGCAGTAATTAATTGTGATTTAGAGAGTGTAGTAGACTGGTAGACCTCTGGGGAAGAAGGGATACACATACTTATGAGTACAGGAGGGGTATCCAACCTCGTTTTTACACTACCTTGATTTTTGCCACGAAAATGTTTAAATGAAATGTACAAGCTGTCCTGACAGTCAAGAGGCAAAATATGACTTTTCAAAGCCACATGTCCAAAAATATTCAAATTCTGTGCCTTTTTCGATCCATTTTGTAATGTTTTAAAAACCTGTTTTCTGCCTATTGACTTTGCTAACTCTTCCTTTTTCGTCATCCTTCCTTCCTTCAAATGTCTGGCACTTGGGTTCCACTCTGGATCCCTTTCGGCCTTTACAGGCTTTAGAATGAAGTGATCTTGTTTGAAAAGAAAAATATGTTTAACTAGAAAAATTGAAGCAATATTTATTTATCCAATATGTAAACCGTTCAGTTAGCTTCAGTGTGGTCTGGTATGTTTGTCATATTTGTTGGTTCCTTTTTAAGCCAGATGGATTATTCTGAAGGAAAGACTTCACTGGAAATTTGAAATCTTGTCTGAGGTTGCATACCCGTCCTGTACCCTACTCACACCTGGGGGCATGCCAGGGCAGGGGCATGCCACCCCGTTTGTGAGTCTGTGAATGGGTATCAAGAAAGGGCCTAGCTAGTGTACTAGACTGCCCTGGCCTGGCCCAGATAAGCTCCAAATGCAACATATACTGAAATAACCTGGATTGCTGCTATTTACCTTCCAAGGCTTTCCAGTTCAGCCTAATTCTAGGCTACACTTCGGCTACACACAGACTTATTCCGGGCAAACAGCATGCAGCGGGAGACTTAAAATTAGCGCGCCTTGTTTTCACGAAGCTGCAGTCAGTGCTTCCACTCCAAAATTTTGAAAATCCGTAGACGGAGTTCAAAAATCAGGAGAAATAAGGAGATTCGAGAATCCAGAAAAACAGGAGATTTATAAGGAGATGTTCTAGAAATCAGAAGTTTCTAAGGAGATTTGTATTTATAATTTACTTCTCAAAAGGGGAATAGTTAAAGTATAGCTGTAGAGGGATTGGCCAAAGGAAGGGAACCCTATGGAAGAAGGGCTCCTCGAAAAAAAAATTATTTTAAAATAAGGTTTAATGTACAAGTTACCTGAAATGCCTCATGAAAATTAAAATGATTGCTCAGAAATCGACTTAAAAGAAAATATGTATAGGGACCGACAAAAATAATATTAAGAAAAAACATAAAAATGTACTTTGTAAATGATTTCATTATAATTTATAGCATTGCTTCAAAGTAAATATTGCAGCCTGAAATATTGGATTTTGAAACATATTTGTAAGCTACTTTCCGCGGTTTTGTGTCTGATGGAACTACTTTTCATGTAGTGTTTTGGTTGGTATTGGAATTCTTGTGAGTGGCTGTGACTATTTGCAAAAGAGTAGGTCGCGTTAAAGAATTTAAGGAAATGGGAATATTAACCCATTCCGTAACCCAAAAAGTAAAAATTACTACGCAACTTTCGGCCATCGAATCGCCCGGGGGGCTTGGATAAATATACAGGGTCTTATTGTCGACAGGCCCCCCCTTCTCTGTCATCTCGAACCGTCTCGAACCCCCTCCTTAGTGTTCCCAAAGCTAGCTGGCAGGCCCTTGCCCCTTATGCACTGTAATTATGCACTCATGTACTGTAAAAGTTCGCCTTTTTACATGTAGACTACAGAGTAACGACCTCCCCGACAAAACGGCCGGGGTTCGATTCCTAGTCGCGGCACACAAACCTTTTGCTTTTGCAAACCTTTTGCTCAAAAGTCGAATTCGCGGAAACAGCCCGGAAACTGCAATGGTCGTAACGAGAATTTTTCTTACTCTCAATATCGACTCAGGGTACATTCTTGATATGTTAGCTAGCTCCCCGAGTCAAGTTTGAGTCAAGTTTTCTGTTCCTTTAAGGAAAGTTCTATGCCAGCTAAAAAAAAAAGAAAAAGGAAGAACCTGAAAGTATTTAACTGTCTCGGCACATTACTCGTAAATCTACGCACTCTGCAGCAGTAATATTTACTTAACCATTTTTAAAAATGCTCACAAATGTTGTGAGCCTCTAAACCTAATTTCTTGAAGCCCTTTTCCGAAGACACGTTTGCCTACCCTACATAAACTTCCGCCATAGAGTTTAAGGTTGCTCATTTGTAAAGTATAGGATTGCTTGGCAATAATTGTGTGTGTATAACAGAAACGCGTGAATCCGGTGATGAGTTCCAGACTTCCAGCCTCCAAGCCAGGCTCATCAACATAATAATCAAGAAATATAGCCTTTCGAAGAAAATACGGAGAAAATTACGTAGAATAGCGAAAAATCAGTAGAAAATCAGTAGATAAGGAGACTCAAAAATAAATAAGGAGGAACCCTCAAAAATCAGTAGATCTCCTTATAAATAAGGAGAAGTGGAAGCACTGGCTGCAGTCATCTAAAATGAGCACTCACTGCTCTATCTCTTTTTCACCTCTAGATGGCATCGTGGAAGAAAGAATCGGCACTAGATGACGCCTTGCGAGCAGGAAATTCAAATCATTGATGAATCGCAACATTCAAATCTTCTATTTCTGACACCAGTAAGTCTAGATATTCCTTCAGTCTAAGCTGACTGCGAATCATATTTGGCATTGCGTGATTTCCAAGGACCCAGGATCATTCTTATCTTAAGGGTTTTGCTTACAAATGATCAAAACAAACCCACGAATTGACGAATTCCTAATTTCATCCTCCGGCCCAGCCTTGCAAGTGCCATATGAGCTTCCAGCTCTTGTTTATCATTTAACTGAACACACTAAACTATTTGGACGATGATAAGGTTTTTTTCCGCTATCGGCTCTAGTAGTGACGTTCAGAATATCCAAAGCCGTCCCCACAATGCAAATTCTACTATGACGCAGGAAATTTGAATCTCAACACAAACGCGGCTTTTCAGTGGGTAGTGGTGAGCTTGATGAAGACTGCTCACTGCTTGAACATATACTTTTCGTAAATCCTTTTCATCAAGCATACAACATAATAAATATGTACAAGCGCATAGAGGACCACAATTACGACTGGGAAAGTCCAGTATTCGAAAATCGATTATTCGTGGATAGCCGAGCAACGTAGTAATTTTCATCGTGTCTTATTTATTTATTCTGTAGGGCAGGCAAGACAAACTGGCCGAAACTCAGGCCACAAAAGGCCCATTCTCTCAATCCCCCAATTCACAACTGATTGTGAAACATCACTCTATGAAAAACAATTGATAAAAACGTCACTCATTCTACCGTTTTATCTCGCGTTCTTACATTAAAACCTGTCTAACCTCCCTGTCAAATGAAGGTACCTGGACAGTTCCTTTAATCTGGCTTTTCTCACTACCTCGTGGAAATCGACACTCGGAGAGTAGAATGCTTCCAGTCGTTGCCTATTTAAGTGAAGAAATGATGGGTAACTAGAATTTTCGGTTAAACTTTAACGTTTAAACGAAAAAGGCTAAAATCTGACAGTCTATTTACACTTCACTTATTTACTGAAATAGGCCTGAAAACCTGGTAAAACAGCCTTACTTTGTTTGTTCGTTATCCACAAATAATCGATTTCATCGAACGAACTAATCTTTCGGATTTGTGGTGCCTCTAAGTGCTTGTCCCCCTACGAATGAAATATATACCAACTACATTAAACTAAAAATGGCCGATTCCTTTAAGACATCATTCTCCAACATTTTTCCACCGACCTTATCGCTCTTAGCGTCTTTAATCCTGCAAATGCAGGCTTGTTTTAAAATTCAAAATCTCCGTGTCTGGATGATAAATATTGGGTTGTCAGCGCACATTCTGAGCGTCATTACTAGAGCCTCGGGTGAAAAAATACAACATCCCTTAGATTGGTCTAAATAGTTTCAGTGTCTTCAAATATGTGATCTAAAAATAAGCTGCCTTTTCAGTTAAAATTTAATGGTGTTTTTTACGGGCAAATGATAATACCATCAAGTTGATTTTTCGCTAGATTCGCAGCGATCCTCGAAGCCACAGTTTCTCAACCACTCCAGAGCGCTTCTGCTCCGATCCACGGAGAACAACAAGACAGGCAACTGGGTGACTAGTGAAATATTCTAGCCAGTAACAGGTGACAATCCCCCAAATGCGGGGGAGTTGCGCCCATGGCAGAACATCAAATAGTAAGGATGGTCAAGGAGTACCAAAAAGGACACAGTTCGTTTCTAAGCTGGTTGGAGGACAGTCATAGAACAGGAAAGGAGAAGTGAGCACCTCAGCAATAAAAAGGTAGGAATCGTTCCTTCGAGAACATTTTGTGTTTCTAAGAAATTTTATCGTCATCATCATACGGCTTGGTCACCAGCCACTCTGGTTTTCTTCTTGTCTCCAGAAATGTGTTTTGTCATTGTCCAAAAGAAGATACTTATGAGGTCCCGCATTTCAGTTAGGCCTACTCTGCCCTTACCTCGTAACGTATAATTCACACAGCATGGAACTATACCCGCACTTGACCGAACCCAGCTCTAGTATAACCCACTCACAACGAATCATTAAAATCCCTAGGGGGTTACTATAGGGCAATCAACTTTATCAGCCAAATAGCTTAAAGGACACGGCGTACTGATTATACTAATTCAGTCTCCTTCAGTAGTATTCCATCCATTCTCGTTCCCGAGATTTTTAAGTGTACCCTCTCTTCCCTATTGGCATTTACTTCAACTTGGCACGTCTGCTCACTGGGCTAAAACATCCTACTTCACAACAGGATTAATGTACAAACCTACAGCGGACTATTGACAGCAGGATCTCAACGCGTGTTTTTTACGCACGTCCAGCCGCCAAGGATACGGAGTCTCCATTATGTCGTTTTCGTACACTGTACACCCTCATATTTTTTCTCAAAAACTTTTTCGCTCATAGGGGATGCCTATGTTAAGAGCGAGTTAGGAATTTGGCAAAAATATAAGTATTTTTATCAACACGTAATCAAGCTTATTCTGATTGGCAAATAATTGCATCATATTTGCCGAGGTTGACAAGCAGTAAAGAAAAAGGCACACACACAGTTAGGGCATGCTTATTAAGAGCTTGAAAGACGGTTTAATTAGCTGGAAATACCCTGATTACCACGACGTTATCACCAGGTCGTCAGAACTGTCACCCCGGTCCAAATGTAGATGGCCTTAAAATAGGGAACAGCTTTCCAGCAGAGTGAAACTGAGCTTATCTAAACTTTTTCTCAGTTTCCGATCTTTTGATGAATCACCTGATTTTCACTGCCTCTTGGTCTTTTCGGGATTGTTATTTCTTGCGTCATTCATACTTTAACGCTGATTTCACATTTCTTACAGCGGATGACTCCCCAGTGGATGCTGATTCTCTTTGCACTCCTCGCGGTCACCTCCAGCTCCCCCGTCGCATCCGAAGACGATCAGGACATTTCCTACGACTACCACGAGGACGACCCTCCCGAGTACGCCTTCGAAGTTACATACTATGCACCTACCTCTCTTGAATCCCAAGAAGATGAAACAGAGTCTGAAGAGCGTGTTACGGCTAACCAAGAAAATATGAGGAGTAAACGAAGAATGTCAATGAAGAGAGAGTTGATACCAAGAGGAAAACAGAGGCGAAAGGCGAAGCCATGCCTTCCATCTACCTCTGAGGTGTACAACTTATTGAAGTTCCTGCACAAGTCCGGCAATGGCCATAAGCTACGGAGTTTTAAACTCTGCAATCAGATGTTACATCCAAACAATCTCAGTCCGCATATGAGATTTATGGGTTGAGTGTGAATGTTCGGTTTTCAGATTAAAGATATTCAAGGAATAAAATAGTATACAGCAACATTAGTTAATTTTGTACTGAAATTAGGCCAGTGCCGTCTATTACTTTTCGTGGACCACAAGCCGTCTATGGATTTTTGGCCCCTTTTCACGAGTCAGCAAGACCAAAGGTTTCGATGGGATCCCAAAAATTTAATCGATCTTGGGTCTTGTCTTCGCCAGACTCCTTGAATATTTGTACTATTAAAATTTAGAAACAGATTAAGGCCAAATAGCTAATCATCTGTCAAAACCAAGTTCAGATATGGATTCAGCATGTGGTTTTACCCCTATAAGTCGGATCTATTTTGACGAAACTGATCGAAACTTCCTGCCTTACATTCTGCAAATTTTCGGATTTGGCCAAATTCCGGACAAATTCTTGTCCGGCAAAACAATAAAGCCCATAAATGAATTCAGCCTATCTCCTTACCCATATACCGAACATCTAATCAGCTTTAAAGGACACCTGAATGAAGAGTACCAAGTATCATCCCTATCTGTATGACTTCCGTTAACATTGCCTGCAGAAAACTCAATACAAATACGAAATAGTGTTTCCAAGCTATGATTTTTGCTCCATTTTGCATCTGTCCTTATTTCAGTACCGAACAATTTTAGAAATGGACAAATGTCTCCAATCAACCCTTCTTCTGGAATATTTTTTAACCAGTTAAGCCCAAACGTATATCTCGAAGAAATTCCAATACGATCCGGCCATCGCTGTACAAGATCTGAATGAATGACGCTTTTTGTCTTGGAGTCTGCATGCGCAAACCTCCAGAAACGAACATCACTATTTTGAAAACGTCACGCTCAGGAGAAGAATGCTCTCCGTGGCCATGTCTGTAAATACATTATCCATGGTGTATTCAAGTATGGTTTCATTGTTCAGGTGTCCTTTAAATAAAACTTTAAATTATAACAAATTTTCCTGGTTCCAGCCTGATTCCGGGTGAACGATAAGTCCGGGTAAGAAATGATTTTCATATACGGATTCAGCATTTCTTCTTACCCCTATATCGGTCATTTAATCAACATCAAATGAAACTTTTGCTTTTAACAAATTTTCCGGTTTTGGCCAGATTCCGGGCGAACTACTTAACCGGGTAGACAATGATTTTACTATAAGTGTTAACCATGTCTTCTTACCCTTAAACTGAATATTTAATCAACTTCAAATAAAACTTTAACTTTTAACAAACTTTCCGGTTTCGGTAGGATTCAACTACTTGTCCGGCGAGAAAACGGTTTTCAGAATCGTGTTCAGCATGTCTTTTCACCCTTTAATTGACTATCTATTAGCTGTTTAAAAATGTTTTGTTTGCTTCTTAAT
This sequence comes from Branchinecta lindahli, assembly GCA_023053555.1. Lineage (NCBI taxonomy): Eukaryota > Metazoa > Arthropoda > Branchiopoda > Anostraca > Branchinectidae > Branchinecta > Branchinecta lindahli. The sequence goes on along the minus strand of JAKZAO010000008.1, from coordinate 14,557,075 downwards.
TTAACTCCTTTTACCACCCCTAAATGAAGGGCTACAGAGCCCATCTACGAATTTGATCTTTCCCTTGACCCAAAGAATCCTCACACCAAGTTTCATCAAAATATATATCATTCCCTTCGAGAGTTATCGTGCTGACAGACGGACGGACGGACAACTTTTGCGATGTCATATAGGTACCCGGATCCCTCCACTTACGTTTTGGGATCCCAAAAACGTAAAAACGCCAGCATATTAGCACAGACGAGTCTTGGTCGAGCCACACTACGGTCACGTCTGAGCACATTTTCGGAAACGTAAACGACGACGGTGCAATGTAGCTGATCACACCTGGATCGTAATGAACAAGGCAATTCGGCTGGCAACCGTTGCCTGATTTCTCAACAATTTACACGTTGGTGTTTGGCCTCTCGTTTCCCCTGCCCCCCCCCCCCAGCACCGGCTTAACCGGCCTAAGGATAAAGACGGCACTGAATTAGGCTAATACTGAAGATGAAGGAATGACTTATTTACTGACTTTTCTGTTAAGCACCGTCGACCGTGAGTCGGAGTCAGCTTGGGCTGAAATAATACTTGGTCTACCTTTTTGCCGCGACGCACAAAGTTTCCACTAGATGATCACAGATGGCTAAAAATCTAGCAACTATAAATATAGTTTACTATCCTTTTTTGCATATGTATTCGGCCTTTGCCAAGAAGGACTGAAATATAGCCGTTACAAATATCAGCTGACTTATCTGTTAAGCACCGTCGACCGTGATTCGGAGTCAGCTTTAGCTGAAAGAATACTTGGTCTGTCTTTTTGCCGCGACGCACAAAGTTTCCACTAGATGGCCACAGATGGCTAAAACTATAAATACTATATAGCAACTACAAATATAGTTTACTATCCTATTTTGGATATGTATTCAGTTTTTGCAAAGAAGGACTGAAATATAGCCGGAATGAATATCAGCTGACCGTCGACCGTGATTCGGAGTCAGCTTGGGCTGAAAAAATACTTGGTCTATCTTATTGCCGCGGCGAACCTCCCCTCTAAATTCACCAAGTCACTGCAACTCGCTACAAAGCCGAACCTTCTAAATAAACACCGTAAATTCCCCCTCACCCCCCGCAAGGAAATCGTTCAATTTCAAGATGGCATCCTGGGGAGTACCACTAATTTCGGGACCATAAAACAAAAGCATTGGTGTACGAAATTGTAACGCCCACGCACCAAAGACAAAGTGTGATGGATAGTGGGGGAAGGGAAGCGATTACATAAGTCGGTATCCATCTCGTGTCGCAACGCTGTGACACTGAAAATCCAATTTATCTTACGAACCATACGACTGGGAGCGTACTACCAGGGACCCATAAATTTCCTGTAATGACTCGCAATTCATGGGGCTTGTCAATAAAGACTTCTGATGCACTCTTGACCGAGCGTCAGATAGTTCGAGAAATACCGACGGGGACAAAATATTGCCTTGAGGGAGGAGTCTCTTTGGTCTCACGTCCAAGGAGGCCCGGGATTGGCTCTATCTGAGCAAGAAGGCCGATTCGACCCAAGTGGAATTTTTGGAAACTAGCTGATGCTCGGGCAACATAGCAACATAGAAGCATAGGAAATGACAAGCCCCCTGAATGGCGAGTCATTACAGGAAATTTATGGGTCCCTGGTACTACGTATATAAGTAAGTAAGTAAGTAATTTCTAACCCGCCATTTGAAAAGCGGAGTACGTACAATAGAATAAAAGAATTCAACAAAACACAACAACACAAATACAATACACAATTTTTCATTCATCGTCCAGAAAAGAATGTAGAGTGTCATGCGCTGGCTGGGGCCAGTTGTCCATGATTTTTGGCTGAGTCGACGAAATTTATATGTACGATTAACTTCCGATTTGCTACTTTTCTTCTACTAAAAGTCAGGTCGATGCTAAAGAAGTAGAAGAAAGAATATCTGTGGATGAGAAATTCTAATTTAATATACTGCTGAATATGTAATTGAATCTATGTATACAGCCAAGCAGCCAGCGAGGCACTGGACGCGTTACATTTAGGAACTTTTCTAGGGACAGAATTTCGAATTTCCATTCATGTAGCAGCGAATGGGAGCCAACCGTACAAATACGTGGAACGCTTCAAGTCGTCGTATGGATATCTACGATTCCGATGTGGCTAATAAGCCGGAAAAGCTCAACCTGAGACCCTCTTCGTCTTTGTGCAATAGAGGAACGTCTTTGTGCAATAGAGGCATCCTTGTTTGAACGTCGCCTAACTTTGAAGGGTCACAGAAGAAAACACCAAAACCCATACCAGGCGAGTTTTACTGCAACCGTTTCTTTCATGTCTAGCTTATTATACGTCAGCTGGATTTTGCTCTCGTTGCCCTTCTGTTTTTTCTATCAAATTGTGCATCTGTAGATACGTGACGCGCAATTTCAGCGAGAAGATGGCGTTTAAACTAAATGCGTACCCCAATGAACTTGTGGACTTTAGCGCGAATGCAAACTCACATAGGTTTTTTCTCCAGCGCGAAAGTGTTGTTTTTTATTTATTTATTTGTGAATGTAAAATAAAACTTGAACTTGAAAAAAAAAGGAAGAAGAAGCATGATTTGACGATTTGATTTGGTGTTTTCCCTGCTGTTCTTTTGTTTCTTTGTGTATTTTTGTGTATGTGATGTGTTGATAAAGCTCCGGGGGGGCCCCTGTTCACATGTGTTTATTCTGTTTTGTCAGTGAATTTTTTCTCTCTCTCTCCCTACAAAGTTAAATCAGTATTGCAACTTGAAACAAGTTGAAACAGGTGACTATTAGCTGATATCATTAGCTGATATTTTTCCTTTCCATTTGACTGTTTTATAAGCAAGAAACAAAATCAAGGTAGTCAAAATAAGCATACCTCTACTGTAAGACAATACCTGTATGTATAAGTTCTGTTTTATGTAAGTTCATTTAATAATGATAATTATGGACATGCCTCCTATATTCGTTGTTTCAGCTACCTAATGCAATAGAGAAAGAGGGGCATCGCTTGATTGCATGTAGGCTAAGCAAACTTTGCAATCCCAGGACAATCCATTGGTCATCAGGAATCGATTCCTGGATATTCCTGAGCCCCGTAAGAAAGCAAACGTAACACAGTCGGTGCATTTTTTAAAAGGCATTAGCTGATTGTAACGTAAGAGGTGTAGCAAGTGTTGTTTATTTTACTTGGGGATTACTGTACGGCCAATTGGCTGAGAAACAGTATTTTATTCTAATCAGTTATTTATATATGAAAAAAAAGAAGCTGGCGAATCCCCGAACTGCGAACAGAGCCTTTTGTCAACATGCCAAAGTCGACCCTTGGTCATTCTAGAACATGTCCCAGGAAGAGGGTCAGTTCTGTCCTTCTTTTGGTCGATCGGTTGGGAACGAGTTGTCGAGCAGGCTCGCGCGAAAAATAACGAGGGGCAGGGAAGGAATCCTGTAACAATCAGAGTATTTTCTAGAACATGTGATCCTGCGATCGACTAATAGGAGAAAGGGAGCGCTCTATCGTTCCTCTTTTTAGTAAGCTTGCCTCCTCGTGGGCAGTGTTCCTTTTTTTTTAAGTAGGCTGTTACTTTTTTTTCAGTCCGTGATCCACTTTTACTGTTCATTCAGCATGAACCATACACTTCTTCTCTCATTTAGACGATCCTTGTATCTCTCCCTTTATACAGGTGCAACGACGATCAAGGTGTTTATCTCTTTATACGGGTTAGAACAACGAAGTACTTTTAGTAGCTTTACATGCTAGGAGCAGGCGTTGTACAAATATTTAAAATTTAGGAACTTCGGGGTCCTTAACTGGCAAAATGTTTTACGATTACAAAGCTCCCTTGAGGCTTGTTTTCTGAGTGAACTTTCTGAAAGCGGAACGAAAAGAGTTTCCACAGATACGGTAACTTATCTTTTCGGGGATCACGTGAAGAAAGAACGATATACATCAGTCAGCGTTCAGGATTCAAAACTTTTCTTTTTGTACCAGATTCTGTTTGGTTATGGTTAAATGATCTACTACCAATGATTTGGTTAAATTTATCTACCGGCTAGCATGGATTTTGTCCCGGTTACCTTTGAGGCTTGCAACTAGTAACCGTAAAGTGTCGTAGGGAGAGTCCAAATGGCGGCGAAGCTCCCCGCATGACATCTTCTAATCAACCATCAACCTATCTATGAGGTAATGCGTAGTTTATCTAACGATCAGCATGCGATGAATCGATTTTTTTAAATCATTAAACGATTTTTGGCACACCGTTCTGAAGTTTCTTTATTTAACATGTCAAAAAAATATTTTTTCCGACATCATGACGACAAACAAAAAAGTCAGCAGATACTTTTTTGGCTGTTTTTTAGCTCTTCCTGACAATGCTTGTTTTGCATAACATTTTAAGCATAACAATTTCAAACACAACAGATAACATCCCAAGTGTTGTCTGTTACGCATTGTCTGTTGCAACCGCGCATCCTTGTGTTGTCTGTTATGTGGCAGAGAAGTGGCCTGGAAGCTATATGTCGTGGGTTCAAATCCCACCGAAGGATCACATTTATCTCTCAGTTCACCACAGTGGTTTAAGAAAATTGCAGCTTACACCATTACGGTCAAAATTTGTCTCTTATTTCAGGAATCACAATAAAAATGCAATTAGAGCCTATAGTGTACTTAAACTACGATAAACTAAAAGCTGCTTCGTTTCTTTTTACATACCGTAGTAGTTGAAGAATTGCATTTGGTGTGACCCCTGGGATACGGCTCGCGGCAGCGATCTGAAATAATTATTCTTTATGTACTAATAATAACAATAATAATAATAATACAACTGCAGCAAAAAGGCTTTCGCATTAGGTTCATCTGTATCACACAAAAGATCGCCAGACCCTGCGGTTGTATATCTATGGTGTTTTTCCAATGCTTGTTATGCATAACATTTCATGCATAAAATTTGTCGCGACAACAGGTAAGTGTTGTCTGTTGAAACCACGCATCCTTGTGTTATCTGTTATGAAATTTCTGACAGTGTATCCTGCATGTTCGGTCGAAACTTTGGCCAAACCGGAGCAACCACAAGGGAGACTCTCAAAGGCGTCAAGTGCCATTTCGTGGCCGAAAGGTTTATCGTCGTTCCTGTAAAATTTCAAATATGTCGCTTATCACCTTCTGGAAAAACATCGTCAATAGTTCAAGTAAACTCTTGACGACTTAACTCTCTTCGTGGCGAAGAAGAATCGCCATGTGCCAGGAGAAGAAACATAAACATCACTATAACAAACGTCGTTGTTGGCTTACAATGATTTTGCATCAATTCTGAGGATTTGTTTGGGTGACGTTTCTGGTTCTTCCCTAGAATCACTGGCATGTTTCGGACTTGGTCATACAGAGTATTTCCGATTCCTCCTCCCGACTCCTTCGGTCTCGTGAGTGTGCCTTCTCGCATCCGCACCTCAAGCGGTGAACTTTGTAGAAAGGCTGTAAACCTGATTTGTGGGGTCACTGGAAAACCGGAACCCCGGAACCTCCCTAACCTAACCTAACCAAAAGGTTAGGTTAGGTTAGTTTCCAAAGCCATCGGTTCCGGTGGCGGAGGTTCCGGTGTTCCGGTTTTCCAGTGACCCGATTTGTGTCTCTAAAAAACCACCAACTGGTGGATTTTATGATTTAGTTCTTTTTTTGCTGAGAACGGTTTGCCGGAAGTGCAACCGAAATATCCGAAATTATTTACCCCTCGCACATAATAGTGGCGTTTTTGATCGCCGATTTGTTCGACGATAGCGTAGCCGTTTTATTTTTTGGTGTTTTCGACGTTCGCCGGAAGCCGATTGCCGTAGCTGTTTATCTTATTTTCTGTTTTCGTTCTGATCGGCTAACGTATATCGCCTAAATTCGTGTCCATCGGCCAAGGACTCGCCGTTAGCCGTTGACGTATGGATTTCGTTTGAGGATTAGGCGGTATTTTCAAAAATGAAAAACCGAGAAAAACTCGTTTTTGCGCACCCAGAAACATCGGCTATCGCCAACGGCTATCGGCTATCGAAAACAGTATTATGCATGAATCGGCAAACTCGCTTCGTCTACTGGGCAAATCTGACCGGCGATCAAAAACGCCACTAATCTTAGAGAGGGATACCTAGCTGATCAAGAAAAACCCCGAACATCACATTTTTCAATTTCTTTTACAAGCTGTCGGTTGTAGCGTTCTCCGCACCACGGTACTGTCCGATCTGTCTAAAGTGTAATTAGTTATTCTCATCCAATTTTTCTTCTCTTCTGTCCTTTATATTTTCTTTTGTACATTTACTCCACTATTTCTATTTTCATAGAGGTGGGCAATACAAATAATTATTCATTCATTTACTACAGAAACTACAAACCCATGACAACTTCGTCTCCGTATAAACTTCGATCGACCCCCAGGGGCTGAATCGAGGTACGTGAAACAGAGTTGTTGACCCCTGATCGACAAAAAGTGAACTTATTCTACCCGAAGCACTTTCAGATCTCTCCATGAATAAAGCTACCACCCACGCTCATTTGTAAATCTTTGCTACTTCAGATGAAACTACTGACGTAGGAAGACGGCTAAGGCTTTCCACTCAAACAAAACTTAACAACGTTCAAGGTTGCCCTTATAATCATTTCAAAGCTTTTCTCTTAAATGAACCACCCCGAAATGCATCCTTCTTGTTTAGTTGTTTTGGAAAGCTACAACTGAAGTATCACTCTTTCCTAAAAAGCTGATCCGCTCTTAAGAGTCCTTGAAAACAAGGGGATGGGGGGGGGGGTCTAGGAGTCGGTGACACGGAGAGAATTTGATGTTTGCATTTCTTGCAATAGGAAACAAACACAAAGAGCGGGCACAAGAAATCAGAAGGAAAACAGATGAAAATGGGGTTTTATAAAGGCCAACGAAAAGTCACTCGCTAGTAGTTATTCGCAGGTATTGGTGAGTGGCTCGTGTTTAATTTATGGTTTTTTGAATTCTTCCAATTTTGGTTTTCACTTTCGGTTGTTTGTTGGTTCTCCGCTTTGTTATGGTTTGTCTCGTTTTAAAATCTTCATCCCCTTTTTGGCATTTTTCCTCGAAATTTTTCCGTCTGTGTCCTCCCGAATATTCGCTTCTTTTTTATGGCACTTGCCTTCCGGCCAAGTTTCATATACCGATCACTTTTCCGTCTGTCGGTAATCGCGAGTTAGGGTATTTTCAGATGTGCCAGGGCGATGATACTTGGCAGGCATAATTTGGCCAAACTAATTTGGAAATAGTCAGTTTCCCGATCTGGGGGGGGGGTAGAGGGAGGGGGAATCCGAAAAAATTAGCAATGCGTAACTTTCGAACGGGTGATCGGATTGGAATGAAGCTTAAGAACTGAATAGACGACATATCTTTGATGTCCCATCTAAGTCCGGACCGGATTCGACAGCTGCGGGGGAGTTGGGGGGGGGGGGAGACCGGAAACCTCGAAACACGGTTAGAATGGAGGGATCGGAGTGAAACTTTCTGGGAAAAACAAGCATCTGCTCTAGATCATTCGTTTACACAATTAGACTGGATCTGGACACTTTGGGGGCGGGGGGGACGGAGACGGAATTATAATATAATTCTGGTAAAATACTTACAAGAAACATGTGTATTGGCTCGTGGTTGCCGCAAAAGCGCTGTGCTTTCCTGAGGAAGCCTCTGCCTGATAAGGAACCCCCCTTGGAACTTTTCTTTAAGAGCTTTAACATCGGAATTGTGGGCATTTTGAGTCGTGGGCATTTTGAACCGTGGGCCTAGGGTCGTGGGCATTTTGAACCGTGGGCATTTTAATCGTGGGCATTCTGAGCGTGGGCATTGTGAGAGTGGGCAAAAAGATCGTGGTGATTTTGGGAACCACCCGATCGCGAGTTAGGGTACTTCCAGATGTGCCCGGACGATGACACTTGGCAGGCATATACAGGGACCCGACCAAACTAACTTAAGATCACCGTGGGGGAAGTGGAGGGAGGGGGAATCCGAAATATTGACGTATGTATAACTTTTGAACGAGGAATCGGATCTTATGGAAATACCTCGATGTCTCAGATGTCACAGTTTAGGTCGGGAACTGACCCGGTGACTTTGGGGGGAGCTGGAGGGGGAGCCGGAAATCCTGTAACATGTTCAGAGTGGAAGAATCGAGATGAAACTTGGTGAGAAGAACAGGCAAGTTCTAGATACACATCTGACAAGACCGGACCGCTGTGGGGGGAGTTGGAGGGAGGGTTCCGAAATTTCGGTGATTCCGAGTTAAGAAGCTTACACACGTGCTAGAACGATGAAACTTGGCAGGCGTATCAGGGACTAGATAGTTTTAACTTAAGAACAGTCGTTTCTCCGATTTGACCATTGTGGGGGGAGTGGAGGGAGGGGGAATCCGGAATCTTGGGATTTTTTCTAACTTTTCAACGGGTGATCGGATCTTAATGAAACCTGATATTCGGGAAGAACTCATGTCTCAGATGTCCCACAAGTGCGGACATGATCCGGTCAATGTGGGGAGAGTCGGAGGGGGGGGGGGGGAACCGGAAATTTTGTGACACGCTTAGAGTGTAGCGATTTGGATGACAACAGGTGGGAAGAACAAGCATAGGCCCAGCATAAGCCCAAGATACATCAGTGACACAACAGGACCAGATTCGGGCGCTCTGGGGAGGAAGTTGGAGGGGGGGGGGGTGTCCAGAATCCCAGTGATCGCGATTTAAGGTACTTCCAGATGTTCTGGGACGATGAAATTTGGCTTGAACATTAGAGACTTAGCAAGATTGGCTTAGAAATTGTCACTTCCCAGATCCAACCCATCCCTTGAAGGATTCATCTTAACAGCCAAGTACAAAAAAATACTCTTAAGCAAAATATACATTTGATGATCCCCATGAGCTCAGAATCATTTCACCCTTAAAGTGCGCATCTTAACCGAAAAGTCAAAAAATACTTTTGACCAAACCGTGTATATTCATGATCCTAAAGGGCCCAGTATCATTTTTGCCTTAAGGGTTTTGATTACAGATGAATTCTAGCGCCATAAAAGCGCGCATCATCACTATCAAACTTCCTACTTTCATCCTCTTACTCAGCCTTGCAAGTGCCACATGAGCTTCTAGCTCTTGTTTTTTTTTAATATTTAGATTTTTCATTTGTAGAAAAAAGACTTACCGTCAGGGGCTTAGATGTCACCAGCTTCTCTTTTTCTTCGTTTGAGAGATTCAAAGAGGGGCTAAAAGAAAAAAAAATGGAGAATCACCTTGGAGTTTTCTAATGAATCTTGAGTTTTCAGATACAAGTTTCACACACTTAAAACGTGTTCATGAAACAATGCGAGTTCCGCACTGCTGTTTTTGGGATCTCAAAACGTCAGTAGAGGGATACCTATGACATCGCAAAAGTTGTCCGTCTGTCCTGGGTGGGTCAAAGTACAAGTCAAGTTCGAAGATGGGATCTGTAACCCTATATTTGAGGGTGGGGGAGGGGTTTCATATTAAGGGGGAACAAATATTTTTTTGAAAGCTATTGAGATAGTTGGTTTAGGGTAAGGAGACATGCTGAATCTGAATATGAACGTTATTTTCTCACCGGACAAGTAGTTCACCAAAATTTATCGGCCAATTTTCGGCCCTATCATTCTCTATTCTTCAGACTAGTATAGCTCTGCGCGTCATCCACACGCAGAGTGGGTAATCTATGAATGTCGGACAGAGCTAGTGTAATCGAAAGGTCGAAGGGGTTGGTATGTGGGAAAAGAGTAAGTGGTTGCGGGCTGTCCCAAAATATTTTTAAACAGCTGATGAGATAGTCGATTATGGGGTAATAAGACATGCTGAATACGAATATGAAAACCATTTTCTCGCCGGACAAGTAAGAATTCGAAGTTGATTAGATGTTCGACTTAGAGGTAAGACGACGTGCTGAACCCATATGTGGCAATCATTTTCTACCCGGACAAGTACTTCGCCCGGAATCCGGCTCCAAACCGGAAAATTTGTTAAAAGCAAAAGTTGTATGTATAGTTGATTAGATGTCCGTTTTAGGGGTAAGAAGAGATGCTGAATCCGTATATGACAATCAATAATATAGTTCGTCCGGAATCCGGCTGAAACCGGAAATTTGTTATAAGTTAAAACTTTATTTGAAGTTGATTAGATGTTGGATATAGGGGTAAGGTCGAAATACGCTGAATTCGTTTTTGAGCTTTATTTTTTCGCCGGACAAGGTAGTTTCGGAATTTCGCTGAAACCCGAAAATTCGCAGAAGTAAGGCAGAATCGTTTTCGATCGGCTTTAAGGGGTAAACATACATGCTAAATTCATATCTGAACTTGGTTTTCTTAGATGATTAGCTATTTGGCCTTTACCTGTTTCTGAATTTTAAGAGTCAAAATGTTCAAGGAGTCTAGCGAAGACTGGATCTGGCGAAGACAAAACCTAATTGTCTGGATCAAATATTGAATTTTGGGATCCCACCCGAACCTTTGGTCTTGTTGAATTATGCTAATACATTAGCGTGTCAACACATATTTTGGATACACAACGGTGACCTTTTGGGAACACCTATGGTGGCTTTTGGGGGACACAAATCGGTACTGCACTGAATTTTCGGTTTCCTCAAGGAAATCTGTTACATATACTTGTAAGCAAATAACTAAAAACACGTAGCCGAGCGAAGCGAGGGTCACGGCTCTTAAATTCCCTTTTCAGCTTGAGTTCCTGCTGCTATAAGCAAAACATAACATTTTTACATATCTTGCCATGATCTATGACATGGGTATAGGCACAATGCAGTATCGATTTACGGTTCCAAGAAGCCACCAGAGCACGCTTCGAGGACGGTTTCGAAAAATAGTGCTCCCTCCAGAGAAGATGCATTCCACCCTCTCAAAAAGTATCCATAGGCTGATTCAGTAATGTATCCGATCAATTTCACCCAGAAACAACAGGCCGTCTCCCAAAAGCTTTCCGCACATTACCGGATCGAGTTCTAATGTGCTGGGATGAGACGTCAGAATGACGGAGGGCTGGTGAGGGATAATAGGGAATTGTTTTAGGGAAAGGCGCTCATGTTACCTGTCCGTTTTACTTCTCCAGTACATCGCTTTGTGAAGGTAATTACGTCACGCCCAATATTTTTTTTTCCCGAAAGGATGGAACGATAGCACAATCTATCCTTATTGGGCTTGGCAATTTGTATTTGCGAGAAACGAAGCACAAATTGGGTCTGCCTCTTTGGGCTCGCAACCACAAAGCTTCGCATCCTTCCACAGAGAATGGCAGCATAACCAGTTCCTAAAACCCAACCCATTCGGGCAATACTCTATATGACCAAGTCCAAAACACGCCAGTGATCCTCAGGAAGAAGGAGTAAACGTTTCCGTAATGACTCAGACTCAACGACTCAAATCCTGCGTCAAACAATCACGGCGCTCTTTGGGAGCAGCTGTGACACCGTTTCTTTCTTTCTTTCGCTGGTACCCGGAGATCGGCAAGGAGAGATAGTCATAAGGCGTATTCATGCGCGGTACGAAAGAAGTTTGTCCCCTCCTTTGTGAGTTTTTTCAACGCGAAATTTTAATTAAAATTCTTTTCCTCTTTTTTTGTGTTAATTATGGAAGTTTAGCACTTTAAATTGATGCAATTTTTGTTTTTGTTAATTATTGAATATCTGACTACGTAAAAGCGCAATTGTATATAGTATGTTTGACGAGAGAACAAATAGGTTTTTTGTTAATACCGTAAGATAGGTTTTTCGAATAATAAAGACCGATTGATTGATTGATATTGCTTGCTAGGAGAATTTACGGAATTAAATTTTGTTTGCAAAGGATGAACTTGTTGCATGCTGATTTTCAAAACTCACAGACATTACCCTGCTAAGAGTTCAATGTTGATTCATCAATTTTGGAGCAAAGATCGCGTGTTGTGACGAGCCATCTATTCCCCCCTCCTCTCCCATCGTCCGTGCGTCGGTCTGAGAGGAACACTAGTAATCGGTTTTTATCGTCTCCTGCCGACTATAGGCAACCCAACTTTCAAACAGTTTTATTACAGCATCTATGTCAGGTCATTTCTCGTAAAGTGCGTTAATTAATCTCTTGTCGTTTTAATGTATTTTTTGAATATTTCGCATCTTGACCTCTTCTAGCTTTAAGCTATTTGGTATTAGAGTTGACTGATGATTATGCTCACAGAATATACATCGGGATGTACCGGGATGCTACACCCATATTAAAACATTCTTGTCCTACATAGCAACCGATTTTGAGCAAGAACAGAAATAAAAATGAAAGGAGACACTGAAAATATCCGCAAGATAAACTTATGTGATGAGCTTATTGCATGCTAATGTAACAAAATCGCAGACACTACACGGCTAATTGATCAGTATTGATTCATTGTGCTCATAGAATATAAATCGGGATGTTACATATAATCGGGTATAATGTGGTCAAAAATAAATACATATGTATATTTACTGCTTGCATGGGCAATTTGGGGAATCAAAAATTTACCTTAAATAATTCAGGTCTTCTGGAAGCAACATCTTCTCGTATTTCACGACCTCTTCGATCTCAGCCCTTTCAGCTTCCGCAAATTCTCTATAGAGTGCTTCGATGTGAAGGCGCTTCGCTATTCGCTGATTCTCAATCACGTGATCGAAGACTCCAGGGCAAAGGGGTTGCAGATCCTTCAGTCCAATGTGCGCCGGCGCGTTTTCGAAGCGAGTGTGTAGGAGGTTAAAGACGCTGTAATGAGAAAAAAAATGAATAATTGTTACCAAATAGAAAAAAAAATTTAAATCTTATTTTTCTATTTGATTTTTTCACAGGCCTCTTTTATTATAAATATTCCTTCAGCCCAAGCTGACTGCAAATCATATTTGACAGTACAAAAGGGATGCGTCAACTGAATTTTATCAGAGCTATACAGCCCTTCTTGGCTTTTCCCAGAAGCTCATTTTCCAGCTTCAGCCTGAAGAAGACCCTTGCCAAGAAAGGCAGAAATAGAGCTCTAATAAAATTCAGCTGACGTGTCCGTTTTGCACTGTCAAATATGCCTTATTTATGCCGAGAATATGTCTTTGTTTCTTAACTGTTTTCATTTAAAGTAGGAAAAAGAAAAAACAACACCAGTACCTCGGTGGGATCCCAAAGCGTAATATCAAGAACAAATAATCAGAAAGAACTTCTGTCTATAGTCGCATGCACCGACTATGAAAATCCCGACAAATCTGAGCGGACCCTAGAGGTATTTACTCTAGCTTTGAGCTGATGATGATACCCGTTTACTTCTCTTCCGGCTTCACCGTTGCTTATTGCACAAGAAATATAGAAAGAGGTTAGCAGGAGGCGTACTCCGCGCGCTGACCCGCTCTGGAGCGCGTCCATAGAACCAATCGCCGTTGACTTCTAGATTTCCTCTTTAGCGAATTAACAGCGACCCAGCTATTTGTAGAGGTAACGAAACGTGATGTGGCGCAAGCTAGTAACCACCGCTCGTTTGCGTCGGGAGTCGCCCGTATTTTACTCAACTCAGCATGTTTGTATGACCGAGATAGGGAGACAGCAGTTCTGTCTCGTTATTTGTTCTTGGTAATATTTACTGGACTTCTTGATCCAGACAACCGAGGCCTGAAAAGGCATAGTGACACCGGGGTTGGACGTTTGGGCGTCAGGGCATTGTTAACGCCCCATAGGCTACTTAAAGGAGAACTAAGAACGTATGGTTCCAGTTTACCACCACGGTCATACATCCGCTGCATTCCAGTTCGAACAAAAAAAACAACTCCATAAACTCTCGCAAATCGCAAACGACGCGAGAGGCAGGGCTGAACTGTGAGAAGACTCTCCACGGGAAGATTAAATTTGGCTAGAGAACAAAAGCCTGCAAACAACTGTGAAGAGAAAATCGGAAAAAGGGTTTTCAGGTTTAACAGGTTTCAGTTCTGCTTCAACCTTTCATAAAAACTTAGCCGAATTTTACGCAGCTAGCTAGTTTTTTATGTTCTTAAGACATCCCTCAGAAACTCCATGAATATTAGAATACTCAAAAAGCGACAAACAGACTACGCCAACTTTTAAGTATGAGGAAAAAGTAAAGTTCTTTGTCTAGGATCCAACATGAGACTCGAGAACTTTCAAGAACCAGACTTGAACGTCCGGCATGACAGTTCAGTTGGTTAAAGTAAGGTAAATGACGGAATTCAAATTTTGGGAACTAAGTTCAAAGCAAGTTGCAAGATCCCAAGACTACACTAATCTCCAAATATGGTGCGGTAAAGTACAAAGCAAATACAAACAGAGTTCACGGTGTGTTCATGATAATCCCTAATCATCATAATCAGCAATTCATAATATCCACAGTGTTTACCTCCTGTTGTGTTCCCCGGTGCTTAAAACACACATCGCACTATTTACTGTTTATGTTCCAGTATTCAAAACTATTGGAATACTGTAAAACTAGACTCTGCTTTAAACAAATTATCCACGGCTCTGACCGTTTTAAGCCTTTTTCCAGGTCCATTGACTTCTAGCAAAAACTCGGCAAAATTCAGAGAATCGGTTTTACGCATTAATAGCATGATATGCGAACACTCAACCGGAGCATAATGCGCATGGAAAATAGTGAATCGTGGAAAGTGCAAAGATTAGTGAGGTATCGTTAGCGGGCTTGGACGTAACATGTGAAATTTTGGTCTCCGGGGTTAAGAATAATAAATACAATTACGGAACTAGGTTGCATTGACATTATAGGCACGTCAGGTCCTTCAAGATTGTACCAATACTAACAATCTGGTATTATTTCAATTCAATTCATTTATTTATATCCGCCAAAGCTGGCGAATAGAAAAATATAATAAAATATAAATAATCGGTCTACAACTGACGAAAACTAGACCATAAACTTTCACAATTCTACATTCAATTCATTTTAAAAAATTACACTAGCCTAAATAAATATCTACCTTAAACTTCAACCACCAATGAATCATAAGAATATAGGCTCACCCTTACTGTTTTCGAGAGCCAGTTGGCACTTGCATGAAAATCAGCTTATTTATTTGAATACACTGAAATATTTTTCGTCGATGGGATTTTTATTTTTCAGCAGGGGCTCTAGTAATAGCGTTCAAATTGCGCGCTGCTTGCACGACAAACCGAAATTCCCCTGGACGCGAAGAATCTGAATTTCAACAAACGACTGCATTTCCAGGTGTCCAAACGGCCGACCGATCCTTGTTAAAGCTTGAATGAACGGCGATTGCGGTTTGAGAAGTCGTTGGATTCGACGAATAGCTTGTTCAGCGCCTTCCTGTAAATTGTTACCTGAAGATGTTTTTCTTCTTTCTTTTTGTTAAAGTTTAACCGAAAAGGGCTGGGATAGGACAATCTAGTTACCCATCACTTATTCACTTAAATGGCTTGTAGACCCGCTGAAAATGCGTTACTTGGTTGTTCCGCTATTCAGGAATAATCGATTTTCAAATAGTGGAATTTCCGTGTGATTTGTGGTACCTCCAATTTAAGTTGGCTTTTCAGTTAAACTGTAAGTGTGTTTCTTTTTGTAGTTGTTGAGATGAGAGGGTGTTTTGTCTATGGATGTATCTGTTTTTTTCTTCTTTTTCTTTTTTCTCTTTATATTTACTCCGTGTTTACACCGTGTGTATTTCGGGTAATAAATTTATTGTTTGACTGAATTCTGAAACGGATTACAGTGGATTCGATTTCAGAAGCAGAAAATTCGAAAATATTTCAAACACTGATTTATTCAACAATTATAAGATTTAAAGTTACGAACGGGTGGTCCGACGAATCCAGTGATATTTTTTGGGTGGTGAACTAAAAACTTAGATATACAAAATCTGCCAGAACCACTTGCAGCAGTGGCTGGGGGAGTTAGGAGAAACTGTGTAAGCGCACAAGAAAGTTGGACAGTACCAAGTTTATGCGGCCTGAATATGAGGTGCGTTTTATTTAGGTCCATTCGCCCGCGCGGGTCACTAAAATCGTTTTATTTAGCGAGTGGGTGACAGATGAGATGACGTCATAGTGACGTCACGGTTTCGCCGTTTTATTTACCCCAGCGGACAATTCGTCCGCTAGCGGACCATGAGACACCCGCTGGAAAAGTGAGCGGGCGATCGTCAGAAATTGCCATTTGGCGCCAAGTTTGAAAACGTATGATGAGAATGAAATCAAACGAACGGAAACGAAATAAAAAAGATCACCAAAACAGACACCACCACGTCAGAGGCACGATGTTCAAATTTCAACCCAAGTGCGTTCTCTAAGTGACCCAGTAATCAAGAAAATAAATCAAGAAAATTGATGTAAATGGCCATGTCTTGACACATTTGAATTCTACGCCAGAAAATACACTCGTTGACAAAATTTCGTTTTATTTACACTCACAAGCTCAAGTAATACGGCAAAACGCTGAAGGTAAGGTAAGGTACAATTTTATTGACAACTTTAGTATAACTGCAACAGCATAAAAGCGACAAACATGCCAGTGGCTTAAAAAAGGGACAAACGAAGATATAATAATAATAATATAATTGCAATAATGATTCTTTCGCCTCTGTAAAATATGTCGGAGATGCGACATTTACGTGTCCGAGTAGTACTCGGCCAGAGTGGAGGGGTTATCCCGGGAATATTTGGGCTCGCAGAGGGGTCAAACCAGTGGAGCGATATTAATGAAACCTCTCTAAATCTAGTAGTATATATGGAGAATACATATTTTGGGGCTCAGACCCGATCCACCACGGTTGGGGGCACAGGAATTCCCCGAAATATGTCAAAATTTGAATGAAAATTGATGCGTGACACGAGATGAAACCATCGATGACTTTTAAAGGACACCTGAACGATCCTACCATACTTCCATGAACCCCTCAGATCGTCCTTCACAGTACCGGTACAGAGAAGAAGAATTTTTTCGCTCCGTGATTCCGGCGCTATCCACTCTTGAAGTTCTAAGTCTCCCTATGGCGATTCGTTACGACCTCCCAAGACAAATTTAGCGCCAATATTTAAACTGTCATTATCGCATGGATAAACGTACGTTGATAACGCATGGATGGATAAACGCATGGACTGTTACGGCGTGGACTGTTACAACATGAACTGTTACAACTGTTACGGCGAGCGTTACGATCAAGACAAGTCGGAAAAAAAGGCTGAAAATTATAGCACGGTGAAACTTCATCCGATTTTAGTCCGGTTTTCGAGAGATAAATGGTAAGCAGTATGTAAAAGTGGCAATTTAGGGTGTTAGACTTCATTCAGATGACTTTTAAACGTGTCAACAGGAAATGACCACGGTGGTGGTTTGAGAAGGGCTTCCAGAAATTTTGTGGCATGCCTAGGGATCTAACGAGTGGAGTACGATTGGGATGAAATTCAGAATGTGCAAAGGTCAAATGCTCGAGATGGCCCATTTTGGGATCCCAGACGGATTTGACCTCACCGGGGGGGGGGGGGAGTTTGAGGGGTATCGGAAATTTCTCGGAAATACTCAGGCTCGATTAAAAATGTATGGGTGGTAAGATCAAACGCTTTCGATAACGTGATAATGTGCTCGAGCCGGATTCTGAACTGCGTGTGAGTTGAGGGAGTTTTATTACTTAGTCCTCGAAGGTATTAATTGATTTAATCAAGTTGGAAAAGGTGCGACATACCTATCCATTGGCCAATCTCTTTAATTGGTCGCTGGAGACTTCGTTTTAATTTAAATTACAGGATCGATACGTTTACTTGGACTCGTGACTCGGCCGGATTTCGAGACGAGATGAGTCTGAGTCCTGCTCCGTGAACAACGAGTCCGAGTTCTTCCCCCCAGCTCTGTCCGCCGCCTTTACAAACTCCCAAAGATCTGTAGTGCGTGCTAAGAACTTATCTCCCGTAGGTGTTGTTCACTCAATGAGGTAGTAAGGCGATCCAAAGCGTCCCTCCATCAGCAAATTTTCTGGTCTGAGAATTTTTTAGTCAGAAATCCTGACTAAAAAATTAGAATTCTGCCTTCTAGCTGATCCACTTTTTAGCTGCCTTCTTGTGAGGAGGGCACTCCTCAGACACGTTTGTCCTTAGCACGTTCTAGTGGGGTCACTGGAAAAGGAACACCGGAACCTCCGCCACCGGAACCGATGGCTTTGGAAACTAACCTAACCAAAAGGTTAGGTAAAACTAACCAAAAGGTTAGATTAGGTTAACCTTTAACTAACCTTTTGGTTAGGTTAGGTTAGGGAGGTTTCGGGATTCCGGTGTTCCGGTTTTTCAGTGACCCTTCTAGTGGTCGTTTAAAGGAACAGAAAACTTGACTCAAACTTGACTCGGGGAGCTAGCTAACATATCAAGAATGTACCCTGAGTCGATATTGAGAGTAATAAAAATTATCGTTACGACCATTGCAGTTTCCGGGCAGTTTCCGAGAATTCGACTTTTGAGCAAAAGGTTTGCAAAAGCAAAAGGTTTGTGTGCCGTGACTAGGAATCGAACCCCGGCCGTCTAGTCGGGAAGGTCGTTACTCTGTAGTCTACATGTAAAAAGGCGGACTTTTACAGTACATGAATGCATAATTACAGTGCATAAGGGGCAAGGGCCTGCCAGCTAGCTTTGGGAACACTAAGGAGGGGGTTCGAGACAGTTCGAGATGACAAAGAAGGGGGGGGGGGCCTGTCAACAATAAGACCCTGTATATTTATCCAAGCCCCCCGGGCGATTCGATGGCCGAAAGTTGCGTAGTCAAGTTTACTGTTCCTTTAACTTGTTTTGTTGTGTTTTTGTTTCGTTGCATGATATATGGCCTTCGGCTGAAATAAAGCTATTATTACATAAAGAAAAATCTTACCTTTTATTATGACCTGATTTGGTCCCGCTGGCGAAGGGCAATTTAGTCCAGAGGCTTCGGGGAAGAACCACCGATTTTAACAGATCAATGGCTTCTTCTAGGCTATTTCTATCTTCAACAAGCATCCTGTATCTATTACTCGAGACGCACCCGTAAGTATAGCCTGGAAACGAAAAGGAAACATTAGGCTAATAGGTCATTCGAGTGTACTTATAGCCAAGGGCTTCAAAATTTTGAAGTAGAGCCAACATTTTGGCTCTACATCTAGTCTCGATTTTATAGTTAAGTCAAAACTGAAAGCAACTTCGCTTCACTCACATGTTGACACTTCTACAAACATTTCCGATCATCTACCTGTCTCGAACTCTTTCGAGATCACGCGCCCCGCGTCTCCTCAAAAATGCGAAAGATGGGTCTGGATAACTGAATGGGAGAAGATTGTCTTACCTGTGTATCAAGCTGTGTCTGACGACATTCTGTCGAGGATTAAGGTGCCTTACCACCTTCTCCAGGCTGGCTCAAACCTTGACGAGCGTGAAAAACAGCTGTGTCTTAACATGTTCTGCACCGAAATTGTACACGCCTTGCTTGTCGCTGAATCTGCCGCTGTACCAAGGCGGAGAGTGCGAATTGGTACTGAGATTCCAAAGTGGAAAGAAAATCCTGAGCTTGTTGAAGCACGTAAATCGTCCCATTTCTGGTTTAAGTTATGGTGTGAGAATGGAAAACCAAGAGATGGAGTAGTGAATCAAACCCGTTTGCATACAAAGAGAAAGTTCGCCAAGTGTTTATCTAAGCATCGTATAAACATCATAGATGAGAATAGTGCTCGTGTCGCAAGTAACCCTAACGAAGTGTGGAAGTTTCTTCGTAGTAAAAAAAATAAATCGTGTAGCTCCACGCAGCTTGGTCCCTCCGAGACTGAATGGAATGATTATTTCTCTGCCGAGTTCTGTGCACCTGACCCACAGCTTGAAGTACAGTTTGAAAAAGAGTTGGATGAAAAACTCGGATGCAGCGATCTTTCTAGCCCCGGATTTTCTGTTTCGTATTCCAGTGTTTGTGAGGCAATTCGCAAGGTCAAAAAGAAAACTTCTAAGGGCGACGACAAAATATGTGGTCTGCATTTGACTAACGGTAGTTTTATGCTTTTTGAATATCTTACATTGCTTTATCAAATGATATTTGCGAGTGGTTTAGTACCTGATTCATTTTCTGTAGGCCTTGTAACACCGGTTCTGAAAAAGGGCAAAGATCCCTCACAGTGTAGCTCACATCGTCCAATTACTGTTGCGCCTGTGCTCTGTAAAATTTTTGAATTACTTGTTCTTGGTGAAATTACCCGTGTATGTTATACTCGCGATAACCAATTTGGCTTCAAAAAGGGAAGTAGCAGAGAGCACACACACCACCTTATTTGTAATGTACTTCTAGAATGTGACCGAACCGGTGAGTACGTTATCATTTCAGCGCTCGACGTAACACGAGCTTTCGATTCCGGTATACACGGCCAGCTGCTTCTAAGTGCGTCTAACCGCGGTCTTGACCGGTCTATTTTGATTCCTTTTCGTGATCTGTACAGTAAGCTTAAAGTCAAAGTGAAGAATGGTGTGAAAATTTCATCAGTAGTAATTCCCGTTAGAAAGGGAATACGTCAAGGAGCTCTATCTTCGCCTCCTCTCTACAATAATAGCGTTAGTGAAGCTCAGAATGTGACAAAGCCCAGTTTTGTGTATTTAGGATTAGATATTTCGTTGTTAAACTACGCTGACGACATTTTGAATCTGAGCCGTTCTAT
Source organism: Branchinecta lindahli (assembly GCA_023053555.1). Taxonomy (NCBI): domain Eukaryota; kingdom Metazoa; phylum Arthropoda; class Branchiopoda; order Anostraca; family Branchinectidae; genus Branchinecta; species Branchinecta lindahli. The sequence continues at coordinate 14,536,403 of JAKZAO010000008.1, read as the reverse complement.
TAGTGCAACAGAGTCAAACTTCCTGTCCCTAAGCGAGTCGTACAATAAGATCGGCCTTTCATTTAATGAGGCAAAAACAGAGGTTGTTATTTTCAACCGCAAAAGTGGTGATCCTGCTCCTCCTGTAAAGCTTGGTGATCAGACCATCCAGCCTTCTTCTAGTCTAGTATACCTAGGCCTCCCTATTGGTGATAGTATTAGAACAACTCGTTCTCTATTAGTAGAGGATTTTGCGAGCAAAACTCGTAAGGCATATGGCATGATCTTATCATCTAAAGCACGTTACAATCGGCATATTCGAGCTCGGCTATTCGCAAGTCTGGTCATGCCGCACATACTCGCTCTTTCTCCATTTTGGCGCCTGCTATCAGATCTAAATAAGCGTAAAATTCGTTCTTGCTTTTACCGTTTTTGCAAGTTTCTGCTAGGTTTACCTCCGTGGACACGGAACACTTATGTGAGCAAGAAGTATAATGTCCCAGAGCCTTTCTGTGCTGTTAAAGACAGAATTGAAAAGTTCCGACAAAGTTTAAGGTCTGACAATAGTCTCACTGAGGCTATACGTTACTAGTTGTGCTTTTGTTTGTAAATATGGGTGTAAACAGTCGAGTTGTTACGAGTTAAATGTCTGAGTGCCTGTGTTGAAGTGTTTTTTCTTTCTTTTGATGTTGTGAAATTTTTTGTGATTTTGCTTTCTCTCTTTTCCTATACTCCGCTTTTGTTCTTTTGCCTTTAATTAGCGGGAAATAAAATTCATTCATTCATTCATTCCAAAGCGGTTGGAAATAGACCTATTTCATAACGGTGGTTCGTCAGCTGAGTGCGGGGGAGGGGGAAATGACACCACTAGAATTCAAAATCTTCCGCCGATTATTTTCAGGCCACTAAATAGATTCAAAGCAATGTTCTACTTTAAGAAGTCTTCGAAAACTATTTTAAATTTGCAGAAAAAAGAGTTATTAAATTTTGACTGTAGTAGATTGGCTCGAGTCTACGTACCTGGGACTGCGGCCCAAAATTTGGTTTACTAAAATAGAGCCACTGACGGTGGGGTCCTATAGCTCCTGTTAAGAGTTCCTACGCATATTTGAGGTATTTCCCTTATATAAACGACAGCTGAAGCACTGCATGGAATTTATTATCAATTCTTAAAAACATCCAATCCATTGGCTTGTTTGTCTCTCTGAAAATCTGGCGAATCTGGAGAAGAGTCTACTACGCAGAGGCCCACGACATTGGAAAGCATTTTATTCCTGGAACCGTCTGACTTTTTATGGCACTTGCCTTCCGGCCAAGTGCCATATACCAATCACTTTCCGTCGGTCGGTCGGTCAGTCCGGTGTTTACGAGTTAGGGTACTTCCAGATGTGCTAGGACGATAAAACTTGGCAGGCATGTTAGAAACCCGACCAAACTATTTTGGAAATAGTCACTTGGCCGACCTGACCATCGTGGGGGGAGGGAGGGGAGCTGGAATTCGGAATTCAGTGGCATGCATAACTTTCGAACGGGTGATCGGATCCTAATGAAACTTGATATTTAAAAAAATCTCATGTCTCAAATGTCTTTTTTAAAGTCCGGATGTAATCCGATGAATGTTGGGGGGGGGGGGAGAACTGGAAATCTTGTGACACGCTTAGAGTGGAGCGATTGGGATGAAACTTGGTTGGAAGAACAAGCATAAGCCCTAGATGCATCAGTGACAGAACCTGACCGGGTTCGGGCACTGTTGGGGGAGTTGGAGGGGGGGGGGGCTGGGGGGGGCCTGAATTCCGGTGATCGCGAATCAAGGTACTTACAGATGTGCTAGGAAGATGAAACTTCGCTTGGAAATTATACACTTGACAAGATTGGCTTAGGAATCGCCAGTCCTGACCATCCCTTAAAGTACTAATCCTAACCGCAAAGTACAAAAAATACTTTTTAGAGAATACACATTTTTCGTGATCCCTATGAGCCCATGATCATTTTCGCCTCAAGGGTTTTGCTTACAACTGATTTTTTATTACAAATGATCACAACAAACCCACGAATTGACAAATTCCTACTTTAATCCTCCGACCCAGCCTTGCAAGTGCCATATGAGCTTCCAGCTTCTTTTTTTTTCAGGATTTTTAATCCTGTACTCCTACTCTCCTCTTAAGGCTGTAGTAATGATTGCAAGCTCATTCGTCTGCCTGGACAAGACCCTAGCCAAGACGGGCCGAAATATCACTGGGACCAATATCATCTGACGCCCGTTGAAAAAGTAGTACTGATGAGTAGTAGGGTAAAAGTTGCATGGAATGGTATGTAGTAGTATGGAGTAATTTGCTTAGTGATATGTAGTAGTATGGAATACTTTGATAAACATGCCTCCGACTGGGTTAGTCTTATGTAGTATTATCCGATAGCATCCAGTTTGCTAGTAGTAGCATGTACTAGCAACAGTTACTACTGCATGCTACTTTTTCGTACTGCTCCATACGACGAATTCTCGGATATTTTTCATCGGGCGTACCAGTTTGGCCATCAACCACGCTCACACGAAGAATAAAACTGAATGGATTTATCAAAATAAAAATAAAAAAATATCTCGTTCGGTTCGGATGCCTCACCGTTTGGCATCGACTATCCCAAAATCAGGCACCTGCGGTAGACTGATATGGTCGTATTCTTCCCCGAAAGAAGAACAAATTGACTATTTGGCGGGATCAAATTGACGTTTCGCGATTGCAGCTCGGGACGGTCTGCAGCCCGTAAAGCAGAAGAAAATAAATGCGCCTACCTTTCTCTGTTAACCTCAGATCAGCATTATCAGGCCTTAAACTCAATCGGAATTCGGCCCGGCTTGTGAACATTCTATAGGGCTCGTTCGTGCCCAGTGTTGTCAAATCATCAATCAAAACTCCGATGTAGCCTTCAGTTCGCTTGACAGTAAATTCCTCTTTTCCGAGAACCTACACCAGAAATGGGAGATCATGATGATTATATTTTTGTAAAAAATGCCTGTGAAACCTGTATTTTTATACACTATAGCATTAAATAACTTAACAGACAAGATACATATCTCAGCTTCTCCTCTGTCTAACTTTGCACCCTGCATCTAATTTTTCGACGATCCCACAAAGAGTTAGTGGATCGGTTGTGACTTCTGATGCTGTAGCTCCTCCCCCTGGGCGGGGCCAAAGAAAACCTGTCACTTGTCACACTTGACTCCTCCCTCAAGGCGGGGACTCATCTCCAGCAACCAATCCCGGGCCTCCTTGGACGAAAAATCAACCTACATTGATTTCTCGCCGTTTTATACATGGCTGTGCTCGGTTGTGGCTAAAAAAAAAATGTTCTCGTGGTCGTTTGTGTAGCCCAGAATTGTATTTCTGCGACCAACAAGGTTTTTGTGGTTCGCTCTGTGGCTCAAATTTTCACTAACAACTTTCGAGGGGATCTTAACTTTCTGGCTCAAAATGTGGCAGGAAATTCAAATTTGGCAGAAAAGTCCATATAGAGCGTGTTCCACCCTACTTACCGTAGTACTACGCTTGATGTCACGAACTGTGGGTTCTTGGAGTCAAGGCTGGAACGCATTTTCAGATTTTCGGTAAAATATTACTCCATGGGCTAATAGTCTGGTCAAGCTTCAGTTGCCGACCCTTGCGGATAGGAGACATCAGCTGACGATGAACTTCGGAAAAAAATGTTTAACTTCTGACCACCACCGGAATATTTTCCCAGACTTTGAGACTTCAGACCAGACCAGACCGAACACAAGGGGAAGAGTAGCTAACATTGACAAGCCACGGCTTCTTCAGCCCCCCATAAATTCAACCGAAAGGTAATCTTCGTTTGTGCCTTATTTTATCCGTAAGTTTAACTGTCTGTAAATATAGATCAGCCGTGATTTGTAATTTGTTAAGTTGACAATCCGCAGCTAGCAGTTGCAAATGCTATTAAGGAAATAAATGAGTTATTATTATTATAATTTATCAGACGCGTTTTAACTTTTTTCATTTTTCAGCATGTTTATTTTGCACGATTTTAAAAATTATATAGGTCACGTTCAATTTATTGTATAAGCTATAGTGTGGTCATTATTTTGTTAGTTATTTGTCTAGTGGTATTTGTCACAAAGTTGTTGGTTCGATTTTGATTATTTATTTACTTATTTTACTCGTCAGCTATGGCGGAAATAAAATAATTGAATTGAATTGAACTGAATCGTTTCAGTTTTTAAAATAAAATAACACGTTGCCGAGGGGTTGACCAGTCTCGATTTTAGTTTACATCAAGTGCCCGATGCCGCGGTGCTCGGTCGGGGCCGGCAAAGGTTGCCAATGTATGAGCTTTGGGTTGCTCCAAAGCAAGCGGCGTAACGTTTACGCGCTACACCACATAGGCCAGGCAGCCTTGTTGGATTGAATGCAATAGCTTGGACGGTTTGGGTGTGGCTAGTTTGGTTAGACCGGAGGAGTTAGAACCGACATGATAACGGGGCTTAAATGCGGATAAAATCCGGAAGCCTGGAAATAATATGTTACCTTTCCGCCAGCGTTAATTCCGGCGATGATTCCCTGCGCTGCCGCCTCTTCATATCCTGTCGTACCGTTGATCTGCCCGGCGAAGAACAAATTCTCAATCCGTTTGGTTTCCATCGTAGGTTTAATTTCTCTCGGATCCACGAAATCATATTCAACGCCATAACCTGACAATGAAAAAAAGTATGATTACTGATGATTCAAAAAAGTGTGCAAGCGCTCAGACGTCAAGTGTCGAGTTTAAACGTTACGAATGTAACAACAAGTACAACAAGTTTCATCTTCATATCTCCAACCGAGTTCAAGTTACGAGCTTAAGACAGGAAAATCTTGGACCAGCTGCCTCTGAACCGGATTGGCGTGGGAGTTGCGGGACCCCCGACAAGGACATCATAGATCGCAACGCCAACTTGATATCTATCATGGTTTTCGTCGAGTTAGGAACTCCGAAAAAAAACGATGAAAACCGGAACCGATAAATGGCTAAAGCGGCCGCAAGAGTAGATTGTTCACAAATGAACACTCCACCAACAAATTTACTGTACAGTTATATTTATGTTAATGGTATCAATGATCCACAATTTTTTTTTCGTATGAGTTTTATAATCAGCAGAATGGTCATCTTCCCTCATTTACTGAGGAGGGGCTAAGTACGGTAACTGTAAACTGGCGTTGAGCTGAAAATCATCATTTTTATTACGGCCGAATAAAGTACTTTATACCTAAAACTAGAAGTTTCTGGTTTAGAAATCTGGTTTATTCCAGTTTCTCGATACTTCACACTGTCAGAAGTTACATAACGACAGCAGAAGGATGCCCGGTTTCAACAGATAACACTTTGGGATGTTATCTGTTATGTTTCTTTCGTTCCCGTTGGTATTTTTACCAATTGAAGGTGTTGTTGGAGATCTAGGCACGAAATAGTGTAAACTTAATTGGTCATAACACTTTATTTCTAAGTGAAAAGGTGTTATTCTTGAAAGTGTTATGCGCTATCTGACAGTGTGGAAATGTCGGTTAGAGCCTTAAATTTCCGTTATGCCTTCTTGTATGACACAGCGCACGAAGTAGGCTACAAAAAAACAGAGACTCCTTTCTGGCTTCGTTTTTTGTCACGTAAAATTCCAATATGCCACTTAAACGTTCGGAAACCTGGCTATCTCTTTCTTGACGTCTTTTAATAAGCGCTTGGAATTTCTTAAGCACATCCTTAAGGATAATGACACTCATTTCTGCCCCTGCTTGGATACACTTCACAAAGGTGTGACCGCTGGTTTGACGTCATCCCCGGTGAAGAAATTAGAGATATGACACTCTCGTAGCTGTCGCGACAATATCTTCTGGTTTTACTGCGTACTGAACTAGACCAAAGGTTTCGATGGGATCCCAAAAGGAAATATTTACTGGACTAACCTGATTAAGACAAGGGGTCTCACCCTTAACATATAATCTCATTCTAGGCCCCTCGACCAGAAGTTTTAGGTCATACTTAACAGTGAAAAGATAGCCCAATATTCCGGTTAATTAGTAGACTTCCGGTTTTGACTGGGTTTTTATCGGACAATCCACCTTAAGACGAGGAAAAAATAGTATCTACTGATCCACCATGTCTTTTTGCAGTATACCACAATTCCAACTAACTTGTGGAGAAAAAAGGCTAGAGGTTCCGTCACACCTCATGTAAAGCAGCAAGACTGTAAGCATATTTTATTAACCTCTACCCCTACGATTTTATCACAATTTCACATTTCTGAATGCCCCACGTACCCTCAGAAATATAATCGTCCAGTAATCTACTCCATGGGCCCATTCCCATTTCTCGATTCTAAATACTCTGTGAATCTTCAGAAATTAACCGTTTAATAACCAATCCTATGAGCAATTCCATCCCAATCTCACATTTCAGAATACTCCACGTATCTTCAGATATTTAATCGTGTATTAGCCAACTAGATGGGTAGTTCCATCCCCATTTCAAGTTTCTGAAAACTCAACGGCCCTTCCAAAATCTAATCGTTTAGTAACCAATCCCCTGGGTAATTCCATCCGTTTTTCAAGTTTCCGAATATTCCACGTTTCAGAAATCTAATCGTTTAGTAAAAGTGCAAGAAAAGAGTTTTAACGAAGGTCAGTTAAGTATGGGGGGGGGGGGTAACACAGTCCGAACTTTTAATCCAGAGACTGCGTTCCCTTGACACTCTGTAAGGGAATAGCCTATCCTATACACACCTACACTCGGATATTTCGAGAGGGTGTGAGAAGCTTATCTAGGGGCACGACGTTTATGAGTGAGACTGGGAACTGTTTAGCATATGTGAGAAACAAACGGATGAAAGGCGCCACAGATAGACACTAACGATGAGACTTTTATCTTCTTCTCAGCGGTACCAGGGACCGATAAATTTCCTGTAATGCCTCGCCATTCAGGGGGCTTGTCATTTCCTATGCTTCTATGTTGCTATGTTGCCCGACCCTCTCCTACTTTCCAAAAATTCCGCTTGGGTCGAATCGGCGTTCTTGTTTGCCTCATTGGACGTGAGCGCCAAAGAGACTCCTCCATTAAGGCGCCAGCAGCAAATCCCAAATTCTGTCTATCTGGATAGTCGCGTATTCTATCCCCGTGGGAATTTCTCGATCTACCGGACGGTCGGTCAAGAGCGCATCAAAAATCTCTTATTGACAAGCCCCCGGAATGGCGAGGCATTACAGGAAATTTATGGGTCCCTGGCGGTACCAAGGTGGAGGGGAAGGAAGGTATGGAGGAAGCATGATGAAGTGGCCCTAAAGATAACACGGATCCACTGGACCTCTATAACACAGATCCATTGGACCGTAATCGCTCCAAAGTGCGAATTAAATAAATTACGGTAATTAAGGCGAATTAGGGTATTACTGGAACGAGGACCAAGGGCTCAAAAGACGAAGACCCGGGCCACGATCAAGACTTTCAATGAACCGGAAACCCGGAAAACACAACTCCCAAATTGGGAAAATCGTGTTTTGGGGGGTAAGGAGGGAAGATATCGGGGTTTGTTTTTAATGCCTACAATATCTTAACTTGAATTTGTGAGTTTTGTTTTTTACTATTTGTTTATAAAAAAAAACAAGAGCTGTAAGTTCATATGGCACTTGCAAGCATACGTAGAAGGTATGGGTAACAGCTCAGATTTGTGCTGTTTTGAGGCACAGACGACTGTGGACCTTATATTTGACAGTGCAAAAACGGAAACGTCAGCTAAATTTTATTCGAGCTATATTTCGGCCCTTCTTGGCAAGGGTCTTCTTCAGGCTCAAAACCGCTCAAACTGGGAAAACGAACTTGTGGAAAAACAAACTAAAGATTCTAGCTTAGCGTTAAGTATCTGACTTCGTTAATTTCTTTGTGAAAGTTGCTTGGAGTTCGAAAGGTTGCTATGATTTCATTTTGGACACGGCTGCTGTTTTTGCTGCTCGATTGGGTTGTTGATCGGGTAGAGATTTTTCTGCATCTGGGTCGACTTTGGTTTTGTTGTGGAAAGGCTTCGGGTGTGAATTTCTTTTTGCTGATGATGCTGTTCTGTGCTGCTCTATATTTCTAATAGAGAGTATTCGCTTAGCTTGGAGTTAAAAAGGTTGCTGTGATTTTATTTTGGACACGGCTGCTGTTTTTGCTGCTCTAATGGGTCGTTGATCGGGTAGAGATTTTTCTGCGTTTGGGTTGACTTTGGTTTTGTTATGGACAAGAGCTTGGGGCCTGAATTTCCTTTCGCTGATGATGCCGTTCCATGTCTGTGGTAGTGAGTATTCGCCTGTGTCTCGGTTGATCCCAGAACGGTTTTTCTTAATCTCAACGGCTTCTCTTATGGTTTGATGTACGAGATGGGATGGGTTTCCGAAAACGTGTTCTGCCAGTGCCGATTTAAAGTTGTAATTTGGACGGTGTCCATTGGAAAGGGCGTGGTCGATCTCCTGTTCATGTTCCGAGAGCCTCTTTTCGAAAGTCCTCTCTGTCCTACCGACGTAGCGCTTCCCACAGTCGCAGGGTATCGAATAGATACCTCGTTGGTTCTGGTTTGGGACTGGGTCTTTGGCGGTGTTTAGGTAGGACAGTAGGGTGTTTTGAGTCCGGTGAAATGTTTCGATGTTGTACTTTTTTAGATTCCTGGACAGTTTTTCAGTGACCCCTTGAATGTACGGGAGGTAGACACGGGCATTCTTTTCTTCTGGTTTGTCAGTGCTAGGAGTGCTGGTGTTGCTTTTGGAGGCCTGATGGATCTTCAATCTTCTTCGAATGATTTTTTCGACTAGTTGGATGGGGTATTTGTTGCCGTAAAGTACGTCCCGAATGTGACTCAGCTCAGCGTCTAGGAGGGTTTCATCGGAAATTTTGATAGCTCTGTCGACTAGGGAATGATAACTGCGCGTTTCACATTTTCTGGTTGGTATGAATCGTAAGGCAGATACCGGTCGTTATGAGTGGGTTTCCTGTAAACCGAGCAAATGAAATTTGTTTTTCCGTTGGCAATCAACACGTCTAAGTACGGAAGCTTCAAGTCGTCATTCTCACATTCGGTGGTGAACTGGATTGTCGGTTGGATTTGATTTAGGGCGTCGACAAAAGATACTATGTCAGTCTTTTGACCCTCCCAGGCTGTAAAACCATCGTCGACGTAACGTTTGTAAAAACGGGGTGTCATCGGTGCGATACTGAATGCAATTTGCTCCATCTGTCTCAGGGTTAGTTCTGCGAGTCCTTGAGAAATGGAACTCCCCATTGCTGCTCCCTCATGCTGCCAGTAGAAGACGCCCATGTAGATGAAGTATGTGGATTCCCAGACGACTTTGAAACTTTCCAAGATTTCACTTACTGAAACGGGAGTTTTTTCATCCAATTCTGGGTAATTTTCGAGTGCCTCTTTGAGAGCTTCGAGGGTGAAATCTTTCCTGAGGCTGGTAAATAAAGATACCACGTCAATGCTTGCTTTTTGTGTTTCCTGAGTAACGGGGTACTTCCTAAGTTCCTGGACGAAGTCGACTGAATTCTTTATGTAGTGTGGTCCTGAATCTAGAAGTGGCCTGGTCAGTGTGGCTAGGAATCTGTCTAATTTCTTCGTGGGTGATCGAACGTTGGCTACTATTGGGCGGAGAGGTCGTCCTGCTTTATGTACTTTTACAACTCCGTAGAAACGAGCAGGGGCGTCGCAAGTGCATTTTCGTTGGGGGGGTGCATAGTCAAAATTTTACCGAATCTCTCAAAAATATAACCGAATCGTAGAAACTGAAAATTCGAGCTTTAAATTATGGAACAGAAAGGATACGTAGGAAAATTAACATTAAAGGAACAGTAAACTTGACTACGCAACTTTCGGCCATCGAATCGCCCGGGGGGGGGGGCTTAGATAAATATACAGGGTCTTATTGACGACAGGCCCCCCCTTCTTTCTTATCTTGAACCGTCTCGAACCCCCTCCTTAGTGTTCCAAAAGCTAGCTGGCAGGCCCTTGCCCCTTATGCACTTATGTACTGTAAAAGTTCGCCTTTTTACATGTAGACCACAGAGAAACGACCTCCCCGACAAGGCGGCCGGGGTTCGATTCCTAGTCGCGGCACACAAACCTTTTGCTTTTGCAAACCTTTTGCTCAAAGTCGAATTCTCGGAAACTGCCCGGAAACTGCAATAGTCGTAACGAGAATTTTTCTTACTCTCAATATCGACTCAGGGTACATTCTTGATATGTTAGCTAGCTCCCCGAGTCAAGTTTGAGTCAAGTTTTCTGTTCCTTTAAAGGGCAGCATGAAAGACGATAAGCCAACTTAATTAAGTGGTGTTTTGGCGAAGGCCACTTGGAGAATATATTGCCGGGCACGATTGCAGTAACAGCTTCTATCTATTATACCAAAGAGAAAAATAAATCTAGCGCCGCAGGCGAATTTTCAGAATTTTTTTTTCCTGTAGGCTAAAATTTAACTGCTTATTACAAATTCTATCATTTACCGTGGATTAAATACCGATGTTCTAAGAAGTTCCAGAAACCGAATGGAGCGACGTTCCGGCAGCAGCAGCTACTGCAGTATAGTCAATACTACCCATGATCACAGAAAGTGAGCGCCGCAGGCGAGATTTTTTTCCCTGTAGGCTAAAATTTAACTGCTTATCTTACAAATTCTATCATTAACCGTGGATTAAATACCGATGCTCTAAGAAGTTCCAGAAACCGGATGGAGCGACGTTCCTAAAGCAGCAGCTACTCTACCCAAATTTTATTTAAGTTAGCTTTTTCCTGCCAAATTTAACTATTTCCATCAGGATTTTGGCTTTTAATGTTTCGAAATCCCAATCCTAAAACTGTCTTAAAACGCCAATCAAATGACGCACCCTTCCGCAAAATAGAGAATATTAAATTCATGATTAAATCTTCTTTTTGGGATCCAAAGTAAAAGTAAGGACTATCAATGAAATCATAAATCAGTTCTTTTGTCTGCAACCAGTGCTTCACTCGACCTCTTCCAAGTTTCGAGGTTCGTGGTAACTCCCGAATGGCAATTATACCGAATCCCAGTTATTATACCAAATAAGTTTAGACCGATAGCATGTTCGAGATTCTGTATAACTACCGTATCTCGGTTATTATACCGAATTGTTTTGATATCGAAACAGTATCGAATAATTTTCGTATTCGGTATAATTTCGTCGAAACTGGAACAAAAGTAGGGATTTGTGGTAACTACCGGATCCTGAAAATTATACCGAATAAATTACCGAATCCCAATTATGATACCGAATAATTCTAGACCGATACCTTATTCGGGATTCTGTGTAACTACCGAATTGGCCCAAAATTTTACCGAATCTCAAAAAGTTGGGGGGGTGCTGCACCCCCCCTTGTGACGCCCTGGAAACGAGGGGCTACTGGTCCAGTAACTTTCAGAGACTGTTTTTGAAATTTTGACAGATGGAGCTTTTCTACGAGGTTTCTGACCTTTTTATCAACTGCCGGGGTTGGATCTGCTGCAACTTGAGTGTAGACGTCCTTGTCTGCTAGAAGAACTCACTACCAGAGACATGGAACGGCATCATCAGCGAAAGGAAATCCAGGCCCCAAGCTCTTGTCCATAACAAAACCAAAGTCAACCCAAACGCAGAAAAATCTCTACCCGATCAACGACCCATTAGAGCAGCAAAAACAGCAGTCGTGTCCAAAATAAAATCACAGCAACCTTTTTAACTCCAAGCTAAGCGAATACTCTCTATTAGAAATATAGAGCAGCACAGAACAGCATCATCAGCAAAAAGAAATTCACACCCGAAGCCTTTCCACAACAAAACCAAAGTCGACCCAGATGCAGAAAAATCTCTACCCGATCAACAACCCAATCGAGCAGCAAAAACAGCAGCCGTGTCCAAAATGAAATCATAGCAACCTTTCGAACTCCAAGCAACTTTCACAAAGAAATTAACGAAGTCAGATACTTAACGCTAAGCTAGAATCTTTAGTTTGTTTTTCCACAAGTTCGTTTTTCCAGTTTGAGCGGTTTTGAGCCTGAAGAGGACCCTTGCCAAGAAGGGCCGAAATATAGCTCGAATTAAATTTAGCTGACGTTTCCGTTTTTGCACTGTCAAATATGATTCGCAGTCAGCTTGGGCTGAAGGAATATTTATACTGTGGACCTCATTCCCGAAAATGTATGGTTTAGTAAAAATGTGCCGTGCACTTGCGGTTTGCGCAATTTAAAGGGGCTAGGAATCCATTTTGTAAGCAAATACACTGGTACACAAATGATCATGGGCCCTTGGGTCATGAAAGAATATCATTCGCTCGAAAGTATATTTGTTTGCGAAAGTATTTTTCATGCACAGATGATCATGGGCCCTTGGGGATCTTGAAAATGTTTAGTTTCTTACAGATGCTTAGTTTCTAAGAAATGTTTTATCCACTTTGCGGTAACATTAATGCTTTAAGTATGTTGGAAAGTCATTTGAAAGCAAAACCCTTGAGGCAAAAATTATTACGGGCCCTTAGAAATCACGATCTTTTGGTCAAACGTATTTTTCCACTATGCAGTTTATACACGCACTTTAAGGGGGGCTAAAAAATCATTTCTTATACTTGAGGTGCAGATGATCATGGGCTCTTGGGGGATTATGAACGAGTTCGTGAGATCAGAAACAAGTCCTTATGTCAACTGTCAAGTTTCTTTGGGATCCGACCAACCGTTCAGAAGTTATGCATGAAATTCTGGTAGTCCGGATTCCGATTCCATCCACTCCCCCGAAGATACTGACTGCTTCCAAGTCAATCTTATCGGGACCCCAATACACCTGCCGCTTTTAATCGTCCAAGTGTAAGTACCTTAACTCGCGATCATCGGATTTCCAGAAAACCCCTTCCAAGACCCCCACAGTGCGCCGATCTGGTCCGTTTCTGTCAAAAATGTATCTACAACTTGTCCTTGTTCTTCTCACCAAGCTTCGTCCCAGTCCCTCCACTCTAAGCCTGTCCCGAGATTTCCGACCAAAATCCAATCCCCCCCCCCCCAGAGTTATCAGATGTGATCCAGACACGAAATGTTACATCCGCGGCACGAGCTCTTTCTAACTGTCAAGTTTCGTTAGTGTCCGATGCCCAGTTCGAAAGTTATACTTGCCTCAAGATCCCGGGTTTCCCCTCCCCCCCCCCCGATGGTCGGATCGGGGAAATGACTTTTCTTTAAGTCAATCTGGTCGGGTCCCTGATAAGTCTGCCAAGTTTCATCGTCCTAGCACATCTCGAAGTACCTTAACCCGTGATAACCGGAAATCCGGGACCCAGCCTCTACCCCCCCACAGTGCCCGGATCCGATCCGGTTATGTCAACGATTCATCAAGGACATGTGCTTGTTCTTCCCACCAAGTTTCATCCCGAACCCTCCACTCTAGGCTAGTACCCCCCCTCCAACTCCCCCCACAATTGTCGTATCCGGTTCGGATGTAAAACGGAACACGTGAGGCATGTGTTCTTTCCACAAATCAAGTTTCATTTAGATCCGATCACCCGTTTGAAAGTTACGCATGCCTCAATATTCCGGACTCCCCCTCCCTCCTCCCCCCACGATGGTCAAATCGGGGAAGTGACTATTTCCAAGTCAGTTTGGTCGGGTCCCTGATACGCCTGCCAAGTTTCATCATCCTAGCACATCTGGAAGTACCCTAACTCGCGATCACCGGATCGACCGACAGACAGACAGACAGACAGACGGAAAAGTGATCGGTATATGAAGTGCCATAAAAAATACTCAAAACGGATAAGCCAGATAGGATATTCTTCAGCGATATTTCGGCCCTTCTTGGCAAGGCTGTAGCTGGAAGAAGCGAACGTCTGCAACAAATAAATAAAACTTCTAGCAATATTAAAAATGCTGCAACGTAAATAAATGAAGCTTCTAGCAACAATTAGTTATTGCAAGTTCAATTCTTCCATTTACAACCTTTAGATAAGATGACGTTTATTTGCTGTATGGTATCTTTACAGATAAATGAACAGCTTCACATATAAATAAATAAACACATAAATTGTATTGCACAGTCAAATTCATTGGCAATTTCACTGCTATTAGTCACTCTATCTTTAGGCCTACATGTTCATGTAATGTACAAAATATTGCCTGAACGAGCGCCTATATCGGGAAGACGTTGATGCTTTGCAAGGAACAAACTTGTTTTGATGCCGTGTTTAGGCATGGGCACTGTTCCTGTTTTCCGTTTGTGTTCTTGTTTTTTTTTCTCCTGTTTTCTGTTTTAGGGATCCATATAAACAGAACAGCTGTTTTGAACCCAGCCGTTTTTTTTTTATCTCTAAAACAGAGAACAGGAAACAGTAAAACAGGAAGAAAATAACAGGAACAGAAAACAGGAACAGTGCCCATGCCTAGCCGTGTTGCATACCTTGGTAAGGGTCCTATCCAACCCACCGATCAGCCCAGGAAGCCGTTTCAGAGCTGAGCCTTCTGAGAGTTAAAGGTCACCGTCGCTTAATGGACCAATCGTATGTTCGGATGTATGTTGCCTTTCTTGAATTTTCAGGCTTGTCGTGTTTGGCTCTTTTCGAAACTTTTTTTCGGGAAGCTTACTGGTCAGAAAGGCCGGTCATGCAAACTTGCCGCGTTTGCCATCCAAGGCCAAGGGACCTAGAGAGAGACCAAATCGGCCGAAGCCCTGTGTAATTTGGTTGAAAGCATAATCGAGTTTTACAATATTCAATCGTCTTCCAATACCGGACGCAAATACTACGTGGTGCGAGGTGCCCTTTAACGATATGGCGTCTGCAAACCATTTCTAATGGTCCTTTTGTCCTTTCTTCTCTTCCTTTCTAATACAGTCCCAGTTTATTAACGAACATAGCAGATGCGCTGTTTTGTAGTGAGATAAGCTTTAGTTTGAACTCGTTTTCTATTAGAAAATAGATAATCCCCGCGCTGTTCCAATGGGAATACCTCTAAAGGCCCAAGTACTGAATACAGAAAGGAAAACGGATTGACCTTTCAAAGTTTCTCCATTTCATCTTAACGTCCCCAACTTTCCTGGCCTA
Source organism: Branchinecta lindahli (assembly GCA_023053555.1). NCBI lineage: Eukaryota > Metazoa > Arthropoda > Branchiopoda > Anostraca > Branchinectidae > Branchinecta > Branchinecta lindahli. Next base: position 14,521,345 of record JAKZAO010000008.1, on the reverse strand, counting down.
TCCTCTAGACCAACTTTGAAGCTCGAATTTAAAGTTTCAGGTCAGACAGACTGAAAAAGGGTTCGGTATTAGCCGAATTTGAGTGAAGATGAACTTAAAGGAGTAAACTGATATGGCGAAGATAGCGGAGAAACCTGGGAGAAACCATTATCAGCTGACTTGACAAATATGATTACTGGAAACACTGGCCTACTGTACCTTTCCTGTCTGAAAAATCCTAACATCAGCCAACATTCTTCGCGACTAGCATAAACAAAATATCCGCCTCATAAGTCCATAAATTCCGCCCGCTGATGAATTATTCATTGGGTCAGTGACAACATAACAACTCCGCGGATCTTTCCCCTTTCTGGATTATTTTCAGTAACGAAAATCTTCATCAAATTCGTTCCATTTTCTTTCAGTTTTCCAAGGATTTGCTACGCCTCCCCACTATGGGTAAGGAACAGCCATATCAGTGAAGAGCGAGGAATAACGGAATAATCCTGACCATTCCGGATTATTCCTAACCATTCCATATCCTCCCATTCTTTATCGAGTTTGGTAATTCACCAACTTTTGTTTAGTCCGCATTCATTTCACCCCATTCGGTCTCTCCTGCGGCGAACGAGGGGTCGACGACTCTCATTTTTGATGTACACCATTCCGGAATAATCCTGACCATTCCGGAATAATCCTGACCATTCCGGATTATTCCTGACCATTCCGGATTATTCCTTCGGGACGTGTACACCATTCCGGGAGAGTCGTCGACCCCTCAGTGAAGAGCTCCGTATAGCGGATCCGTCAATAGAATGAAGCAAAATTGTAATCACACATGGAGTTCCATGATATTTCGGTTTAGTGAATTTTAATTATTTTGGTTGTTGCTGTTGAGTTTTTTCTGTCCATACTCCGTCTCTGCCTAGACGGGTTGTAAATAAAATTTAATTCAATTAATCCACATTTTCGTCTTGGAAATGTTGCTAACTGTAAGACAGAAATGACATAAAAAACCTCAAAACAGATTACTGAAATAAATAAATAGCCTACTGCCAAATATTCATATATTTTATTTTTTATTCATGAACTAGCTATACGTTAGTCTTTTTGTCTGATTGTCTCACTTTGAGCTTGTCCAAGTGGGTGCTACCGGACCGCGTCGCTAGATGATCCCACAGTCGTACCAATTCCTGATTAGACCTGGTGGGTTAGGTGGGGTGATCTAGACAATGCAGATGCTTGAGTGCTTCTCTTTTAATTCCTTTAAAAGCAATTAGCATCACACATATAGAAGGTCTACATAGTAGCTTCGGGCCACATAACATTTCGTTACCTCGAAAAAGAGCCAAATCGCATTGAAGCCGCCGGTGAGGAAAAGTAGAAGTCAAAGCTGATTGGTTCCATTGCGATGAGCAATGGCGAAGAGGGAAGATGAGTAAACGGGTATCAACATCGGCTCAAAGATAGAGTAAATACCTCTAGGTCCGCTCAGTTTTGTCGGGGTATTCATAGTCGCTGCATGGGACTAAAGAGAGAAGTTATATCTGATTATTTGTTCTTGCTGTTAGTAAAATACAGTATAGCTACTTACCAGGCCGGATCATATCGCAATTTTCCAGACCGCTGATCTTGCGCAGCATTTGGATCTGCACATCCGCTGGCAGCGTGCAGGACAATCCTTGCGGGTAGACGACGTCAGTATCGAGGCCTTCGGGTTCAAGCCACACTTGGTGGTTCCGACCGCCAAACCTAAAGACAGAGCTGATTAATCTTTTCCGACGGTCATTTCGAAACCCTAAGAACATGCTACTCCGATTCGGCGACTGTCTCATACTTGAATTAAAGTCTTACCGGACTTACCAGTACTTATAAAAAAAACCGTCGCCTACGTTGGGTCGGTCACTTCCTTCAACGCCGGAATGACCACCTGCTTACCGAAATAACACCACATGGTAGTACCGAAATTACAGCCGATACGCTCTTCATAAAATCTAATGACGAAATGCCGCCAGATCCGCTAGAGGAACAATAACAATCGCAAGACGGATCTTGGTGTAAGCAATCTGAAGGGGGAATAAGCGATTAGGCCTTCACTTCATATCGAGTCGCGCATTGGCCCGGTGGAAAAGTCAGCCAGAAGTCACCACTGAAGTCGGAAGCCAGAATTGACAAAATCGACGATGTTTGACAGAACATACTTGGGTAGAGCACATACAGAGAGGCATTTAAACAGTTTTAAACATGGCTAGGCCTAAGAGGAACTGAAAAATAGCCAAACGAAATCTAGTTAAACGTACACCAAGAAGTAATGTGTCATTGTTTACTTTATGCTTCCGCTTATGAAGGAGCAAAACTTGTCAGTGATCTCCGAAATTTTAGCATTTAGTTCCCAGATTTTAGCATTTAAAATGCCAGATTTTAGCATTTAGTCCGAAAATTTTGCATTTCCTTACCAGATGTTAGCATATAATCCCAGATTTTAGCATTTACTTCCCAGATTTAAGCACTTTATCTCAGATTTTAGCATTTGCTTCCCAGGTTTTAGCATTTGATTCCCAGCTTTTAAGCTGCCAGATTTTAGCATTTAGTTCAAGCAAAGTTTTGGCACTTAGTAATCCTAAAATTTGGCACTTTTGAAACCTAAAATCTCGTCCGGTTCTGGCAGCGCTGTATGAAGAAAACTTGTCAATGATGTGACTGGTCGATTTGATGACGCAGTTTGCAAGGGAGGCTGTGACGTAAGAGCCAAAGCAAATGGTTGGAAAACAAGAGCAAAGGCTTCGATGGGGTTCCAAAAATTTAATATTTGATCCTGACAATTGGGTTTTGTAGATGTCCGGTCTTCGCCAGACTGCTGTCTGACGTGTCTGGCTGCTAAAATGCCAGATCTGGCCAAATGCCAAATGCCAAAATGCTAAAATCTGGCATTTTAAATGCTAAAATCTGGGAACTAAATGCTAAAATTTCGGGGATCACTGACAAGTTTTGCTCCTTCATATCCGCTTCCAGCGGCAAAAAAATTAACCGCTCAGTTTTGTCGGGGTTTTCATAGTCTCTGCATGCAACTAAAGACAAAAGTTCTATCTGATTATTAGTTCTTGGTATCATGCTGTCGACGGTTGGTTAAGAGAATTTAATTCATAAGGTCATGCAAATGTTCCCCTGTTTTAGCAACCAAAGCCATGGGTAATTTGTTGAAGGCAGAGCATAGCAGAGCAACTTTTTATGGCACTTGCAGCTTCGCTCCAGCGCCATATACCGATCACTTTTCGGTCTGTCGGTCGGTCTGTCAGGCCACTCATCTCGAGTTAGGGTACTCTCTGATGCGCTAGTACGATGAAACTTGACAGGCATATTAGGGACCCGACCAAACTAACTTGGAATTAGCCACTTCCCCGATCCGACCACCATGGGGGGAGTGGAAAGTGGAGGGAGGGGGAATCCGGAAGATCGTCGTATTTTTAACTTTTGAACGGGGAATCGGATCTTAATGAAACTTGATATCTGGAAAGTCCTCCTGTCTCAGATGTCACAGCTCAAGTCCGGAATGGATCCGGTACTCTGGGGGGAGCTGGAGGGGGGAATCAGAAATCGCGTGACATGTTCAGAGTGGACGGATCGGAATGAAACTCTGTGGGAAGAACAAGCACAAGCCCCAGATACATAGTTGACAAGATCGGACCGGATCCGAGCACCGTGGGGGGAGTTCGAGGGAGGGTTCCGGAATTCCGGTGATCCCGGGTTAAGATGCTTCCACATGTGCTAGGACGATGAAACTTGGCAGGCATATCAGGGACTCGACAATTTTAACTTAAGAACAGTCGTTTCTCCGATTTGACGATCGTAGGGGGGGAGGGAGGGGTAGTCCTGAATCTTTAGAAATGTGAACTTTTGAACGGGTGATCGGATCTTAATGAAACTTGATGTTCAGAAAGAACTCATGTCTCAGAAGTCCGATTTCAAGTGCGGACAGGATCCAATCAATGCGGGAGAGTCGGGGGGTTGGGACCGGAAATTTTGTGACACGCTTAGATTGTAGCGATTGGGATGACACTTGGTGGGAAGAACAAGCGTAAGCCCCAGATACATCAGTGACAGAACCGGACCGGATTCGGGCACTTTGGGGGGGGTTGAAGGGGGGTCCGGAATTCCGGTGATCGCGATTTAAGGTACTTCCAGATGTGCTAGGACAATGAAACTTGGCTTGAACATTAGAGACTTGACAATAATGGATTAGAAACTGTCACTTCCCAGATCCGACCATCCCTTAAAGTACTCATCTTCACCGCAAAGTACAAAAAATACTTTTAAACAAAATCTGCATTTTCATGATGCTCATTAGCCCATGATCATTTTTGCCTCAATGGTTTTGCTTAGAAATTAATTTCTAGCACCTTAAAGTGCGCATCTTAACCGAAAAGTAAAAAATATTTTTGACCAAATTATATATATTCATGATTTTAAAGGGCCCATGATCATTTTTGCCTCAAGGGTTTTGATTACAGATGAATTTCTAGCGCCCTTGAAGTGCGCATCGTCACAGCCAAGTGAAAAAAAATATTTTTTTTTACCAAACGATACATTTTCATGATTTCCAAGGGTCCATCGTTGTTTTCCAAGGGTTTTGCTTACAAATGATCACAACAAACCCACGAACTGGCAAATTCCTACTTTCATCCGTTTAATAAACCTTGCAAGTGCCATATGAGCTTCCAGCTCTTGTTATAATACTCGAACTAAAAAGAGTATAAAAAGAAAATATCTCGATCATAACAAACTTCGTGTCTAGCGACAAGCTTTTAGCTCGCCGTGTTTCGGCAATACAAAAAAAAAAAAAAACTGTTTGAACTTGAAGTTCCACTTACCTTAGGACTTTAGACTCGATGGACGGGCAGTATCTGGGTCCTCGTGTCTCCTCTTGTACATGTCGATCTAGATGAAGGTTGTCCTTAATAATTCGGTCTACCTCCGGGTTCGTCCTTGTTAGGTAGCATGGCTTCTGATCCTTGGTCTAAAAGGAGAAACACAGATACAAACTACGCTTTCAGAATTTTGATTCAACTTTACCCAAGGATGCGCACGCTTCTGTTAGATTTTATTACAGGCTGGCTCAATCTTAAGGGGATCTCGAAGCAATCTGAGACGGCACGACCACTCCGACCACTATACAAATATCAGTATTGTGGTCACCTTAACAACACCCTCATACTTACCACCCCCATCCAGATCCAGGTACCCTAGGCAGCTAACTTACCGTTTGTTGGTAATTTGGCAAAAAACAAACTTTACTTTTATTTGTATGGCACTTAAGCCGAAGGCCGCTTTTCAGTCGAGCTGTCAGTCCGGTGATCCCGAGTTAGGGTTAGAGTTTTTGGGATCCCAGAGCGTAAGTGGAGGGATGAGTTACCTAACACCTAAGTTGTCCGTCTATCTGTGGGTACGATAACTCTCGAAGGGAATCAGATATTTTGATGAAACTTGGTGGGAGGATTCTTTGGGTCAAGGGAAAGGTCGAGTTCGTAGATGGGCTCTGTAGCCCTACATTTAGGGGTGGGGGAGGGGTTCAAATTAACGGCAAACAAAATATATTTAAACAGCTAATGAGATAGTCAACTAAGGGGTAAGAAGACATGCTGAACACGATTATGAAAACCATTTTCCGCCAGACAAGTAGTTCGCCCGGAATCCAGCCAAAACCGGAATGTTTGTTGAAAGTAAAAGTTCTATTTGAAGTTGATTAGATGCTCGATTTAGGGTAAAAAGACATTCTGAACACTTATGTGAAATCATTTTCTACCCGGACAAGTAGTTCGCCCGGAATCCGGCCAAGACCGGAAATTTTTTTAAAAACAAAAGTTACATTTGTAGTTGACTAGATTCCGATTTATGGGTGAGAAAAGATGCTGAATCCGTATATGACATATAATACACTGAATTCGTTTTTGTTTTTTGTTTTTTGCGGGAAAAGTAGCTTCGATCAGTTTCGTCAAAATAGATATGAGGTTAACACACATGCTGAATCCATATCTGAACTTGGTTTTCTCAGATGATTAGCTATTCGGCCTTGATACGTTTCTAATTTTTATAATGTGTATAATGGTTTATATAATGTTCAAAGAGTCTGGCGAAGACTTGATCTGGCGAAGACAAGGCTCAATTGTCTGGATCAGATATTAAATTTTTGGGGTCCCCGTTGGCATTGATATTTTTTATATTGTTATTATTTTATTTCTTCAACGACCAACAGGGGCCGCCACAATTGCACGTGGCGATTTGTCAATCGTTTTCTAGTGGAAGGTGTATCGGATGTAACCGACTCAACGGCTAAAGTGCCATATACCGACCACTTTTCCGTCGACTGTCGGTCCGGTGATCCCGCGTGCGTTGGTCGGAAACTATCAGTCGAAGAAATCAGTTACAATCATGTTATCAGCTGGGAAAAAGTAAGGCGCTATGCAGCCCTGTCATGCTATGCTACGAGCATTTGAAGCGACATAGGCCTAAGTGCAGTTGCGTTGGAATCTATCAGTCCTGACCCCCCCCCCCCTCTCCAAGCAAACAAATATATGACCTTTCCAGCTTTCAATTTCTAACGCATTTCTTTCATTTCAACCTTTATTTCACTCTCGCTCTCCCATTGACTTTCTAGCCTTCTATGCTAACGGAGTTCAAATTCCTTTTTAATTTGTGAGACTTGGTCAATACTTCGAACAACTACTGTTTACATTTCAAGACTTGGTCCCACCCGATATGAAAACACCGTCTACGTCATGTACTCTTTCATCGTAGGGGCTTATTTTCAGATCATCAATAAGGGGTGTACAGCTTCCTGATGCAACTCCTGCGAGCGCGCACCTGACAAGGAGTGGATGGCTAGAGTGTTGAGTGATGAATGCTTTACTGGAGTTTGCCAGTAGGTTCCTTGAAGTTTAACTGAAAAGCCAGTTTATTTTGTAAATTCTTTCTAAGTACACTGAATTATTTTGACTATTTTCAGTTTTCCACGATAGGCTCTAGTAGGGACACTGAGAGTACGGACGGCCTCCCGACAAGACCGGCTCCACAACTAAACCACTAAATTTAAACGAGAGAACAACCGTGTTTTTTCTGGCCTCTCCTCTAACCGAGGATGGGTAGATTTTTCACTATTCGTTTGCCGTTGTAGTTGCTATATATGCAGGAAGAGGTACAAGTCCATAGAGGTATCCCAAGCCCAAAGGGAAAACTCACGATAGCGGAACAACAAAGTATCGCATTTTGATCGGATCTTCAAGCCTAAATAAGATGACAAAAAAGACTGGCGAATCTCAGCTCTTTTCGGTTAAACTTTAAGAGTCCGATGACGCGTCGGTTATGTAATCTGATTTCGTATATGGAAGATGTTTCCTTTGCTTTTCGTATTGCAAATGGCCCACAGGCTTTTTGTGTAATTACATATTATATCATAGTCCAATTTTCGCAGTTGGATGCGACTTTCTTCTTTCGCTCCGACATTTTGACGCATCACATGCAGGTTTCCCTACAGTGGGGCGAATTTCGCATGCGTATTTTCTCATACAAAATCTTACGGACTGTGTGCGATGTAGCTTAAAGGACATGTCGTACGTATCTACTTTAGTACGATCTACTTTAGTACGATAGTAATTCATCTACTTTAGTAGTGTTTCCATCCATTCTAGTTCCCGAGATTCTTCACTTCATGAGTGTATCCTATACCCTCTGTTAGCAGTACAATGATTATCACGCTTGCCACGTTTGTTCTCTTTACGTGACGTATCATGCGCCCCATCACTGTTTCCGAGGAGCTTATTTGTCCGGAGATCGGTTACGCAAATTTTGCCAAGACTGTCATCCAAGGAAAGGGACATGGAAAGAGACTAAAAACAACCGAGGCCGTGAGCATTTAGTTGTAAAGTGGTCAACTATTTCAGAACATCTTGGCAGAAACAGTGCGAGGTGTCCTTTGAAGGAGTCACGAAGTAGTGTAAGGCCACTCATGCAAGAACTCTTTTGATTGGCTAAATTTATTTAAAAAACTTCATACATTGGCTGAAAGACTCTTCAATAGGCAGAAAACCACATTTTCGAAGAACAAAACTGAGAATTAAGAAGTAGAATAGAATAGAATAGAATTTTATTTTTTCAAAAGTAGCTGTCACAGCGATACCGCCGAATTTGACCTTTTCGTCATACAAAAATAAATAAAATAATACTCTCTTAGTCTAAGATCTTGTCATAAAATATACAAAAACACTAAAAAAGACCTACTTATCGGTTATTGTACAACTCAAGACCTACTTATCGGTTATTGTACAACTCACTTATCGGTTATTGTACAACTCAGTACCGAGTAAATGAAGTATTTATTACCTTGCATACTTTTCCACAAAGGTGACAATTTTGGCGAAGGTTCTTTGATGGGGTAGGTACATTCTAAGAGGGTCTAGAGTCGCTTTGTATTTTTTCGGTAATACCAGGGACCCATAAATTTCCTGTAATGCCTCGCCATTCAGGGGGCTTGTCAATAAGAGATTTCTGATGCGCTCTTGACCAAGCGTTAGATAGTTCGAGAAATACGCACGGGGATAAAATACCCGACTATCCAGATAAACACAATCTGGGATTGGCTGATGGAGAAGAGCTTCCGCCTTGAGGGAGGAGTCTCTTTGGCCTCACGTCCAAGGAGGCAAGCAAGAACGCCGATTCGACCCAAGCGGAATTTCTGGAAACTAGGTGAGGCTCGGGCAACATAGAAACATAGAAGCATAGGAAATGACAAGCCCCCTGAACAGCGAGTCATTATAGGAAATTTATGGGTCCCTGGTAATACGGCATTACTATACTTGACCAACACTGATGGTCCCCCACCAAAATTCTTTCTTGGGTGGAGTTTTCACTTCAAGATACATTAAGAATGGTGTTTAGGTAATATCGCCGGCAATAGTAATAGTGAACTGAAAAATGAAAATGCTCCTAGATGGGATTTGAATCCACAAACATCAAATTGATATCTTGATAGACCGAAGCTCTAGCAACTGAGTTAACGAGGGCTTGTGAACAAAGTTCGTAAACTACTACAATCACCAGTTAGTAACGGGCTACTTTAACAGTGATCTAGCTCGAGGCAACCTTATCTAAACAGTTCACATCGCCATAGTCAGATATTCATGTAGAAATTGAACTTCGGTAAAATTCCCTTGTAAAAGTCCAACCGGCACAATAAATATCTGCTTTACGTCACCGATTTTGATGTTCGCTACTGGTTTCCGCGCTGCCTGTTGAAACCTATCCTTTTCAAAAGTATCCAATTTGGACGTTAATGTATTCTCCTTAGGATACAAGCCCGCGAGGTATTTTTGGCTTTCTACGAGCACACTGTTTGTTACTAGGGATTAGGTTTAAAGGGTACAGTGTCCCTGCGTCAGCCCCTACAGCGTGGGGAAAAGCATGTGATCCCCTCAACTGCAGGGAAGGGCGAATCCGTGACATACAGAGGATTAGAATCGAATATTTCAGACACTATCAGTCTGTAACACCAGTACATTGTGCAGTCCAATGATACCAGTTCTATCCTACCCAGTGCCAAAATTTACATAGTGTTATAATCATTATCGCCCCCTTGCTTTTCTTCGGGCGACAGCGGAAAATATGGCCCTTGGGCAGCATGATAGGCAGATAATACCCTCGCTGCGCTCGGGCGATGTCAGCCTATCATGCTATCCGCGGGCCAAATTTTTCCGCTATCACCCTCAGGAAGGGCGATAATACATAGTACTGCTACCGTCTGACATTTATTGCAAAAAGCCAACTGGCCATAGAAAAGAACACACAGAAGGACAAACACAGATGAAGAAAAATAAAAAAAATGAAAAATATAACTTTAAAAATTCGCATTGGATCCTCCCGATGCTTCGCTGCTAACCGGAAAATCACGCCGAATTCCTCGTTACTCGAATCGAACATTTCGAGCGTGTTCCATCCTACTTACTGTAGTTACTACGCTAGCCACCGTAGTTACTACGCTAGGCTGGAACGCTTTTTGGGATCCCAAAACGTAAGTGACGGGATGCCTATGACATCGCAAAAAATGTCCGTCTGTCCGTCCGTCCGTCCGTCTGTGAGCACGATAACTCTCGAAGGGAATGAGATATTTTGATGAAACTTGGTGTGAGGATTCTTTGGGTCAAGAGTAAGGTCGAGTTCGTAGATGGGCCCTGTAGCCCTATATTTAGGGGTGGGGGAGGGGGTTCAAATTAAGGGGCAAGCAAAATATTTTTAAACAGCTATTGTGATAGTCGATTATGAGGTAAGAAGACATTCTGAACCTGATGGTGAAAACCATTTTCTCGCCGGAGAAGTAGTTCGTCCGGAATCCGGCAAAACCGGAAAATTTATTAAAAGTGAAAGTTTTATTTGAAGTTGATTAGATGTTCGAATTAGGGGTAAGAAAACGTGCTGAACACGGTGGTGAAAACCATTTTCTCGCCGGACAGGTAGTTAGCTCGGAATCCGGCCAGAACCGGAAAGTTTGTTAGAAGTAAAAGTTTTATTTGAAGTTGATTAGATGTTCGATTTAGGGGTAAGAAGACATGCTGAACACGATGGTGAAAACCATTTTCTCGCCGGACAAGTATTTCACTCGGAATCCGACCGAAACCGGAAAAATTGTAAAACATAAAAATTTTGCGTAAAGTTGATTAGACGTTCGATTTATGGATAAGGAAACAAGCTGAATTCGTTTCCCACTTTATTTTTTCTTTAAACGCTTAGTCTGCTCTTCTATAGGGGTGGGGGAGGGGGTTCAAATTAAGGGGCAAGCAAAATATTTTTAAACAGCTATTGTGATAGTCGATTATGGGGTGAGAAGACATTCTGAACATGATGGTGAAAACCATTTTCTCGCCGGACAAGTATTTCACTGGGAATCCGACCGAAACCGGAAAAACTGTAAAACATAAAAATTTTGCGTAAAGTTGATTAGACGTTCGATTTATGGATAAGGAAACAAGCTGAATTCGTTACCCACTTTATTTTTTCTTTAAACGCTTAGTCTGCTCTTCTATAGCCTAAATAGTAGGCTACTTATATTTGGACGAAGTCTATGCTTGTGTATGTACTTTGAACAACGTGGCTCGATAATATCTAACTCTGCTCGCTAATGCAGTAAGGTATGGTAGTGCGGCAGTTATGCTTGGCTTCCATGCGAAAGGTCCTCAATTCGAATCCAGCTAGCTACGCAGCTCTTTTGGTGTGCGTTGAGATTTTTTTTTTGAAGAGCGGTGTCCTCCGTATTTTCGATAGTTCAATTGATTGATCGAGCGGTTTATAGTTCAATAGTGGGTTACTTTTGCATCTTGAATCGATCTGTCGGCCTTGGTAGATAGCCTACTCGGGTTGATGCCACTGCAATGACGGAGTCTGGAAACCGGAAATTTAGCAGAAGTAGGCTAAGGCAGGAAGTTTCGATCAGTTTCGTCAAAATAGATATGACCTATAGGGGTAAACACACATGCTTAATCCATATTTTAACGTGGTTTTCTCAGATGATGTGCTATTTGGCCTTAATCTGTTTCTAAACTTTTATAGTAAAAATGTTCAAGGAGTTTGGCAAAGAGACGTGAGAATGTTCAAGGAGTTTGGCAAAGAGACGAGACCCAATTGTCTGGATCAGATATTAAATTTTTGGGATCCCATCGAAACCTTTGGTCTTGTTTCTTTTGGTGAAAGATCAGGCCGCGGGCTGATCGGACTAATCACGTTACAGAGATGCGTAGTTACTACGCTTACTACGCTCCCGACCGTGGTAAGCAAATAGTTACTATTAGTTACTATTTTGAGAACGTTGGAACGGTCAGGCGTAGTAACTTTTCGTGAGGCTGGAACGGAAATAGTAACTAATAGTTACTATTGGTAGAGGGGTGGAACACGCTCTTCATATACTATAAGTCTGTAATGTGTTTACCCCGTTGGCACAGAAATATAACGGAAATGTCTAAAGCACAACTCGAACTAGCCTACAAATGATCTTCTCTCGATAAAATGATCAGAAAAATTGTTTTTTCGAACATACATTACTTTGTCGACATGCGCTTATCGACTCTATCCAGCCTCCCCGCTTTCCGACGCCGCGTCTAGACGCAAAATATTCGAAAACTAAACGCGCCTTGGTTAAAAAGTGTGAAAACCAAGCAAAACAAAAAACCTCCAAAACAGAAGATAGACCTCATGGCCTACCATGTCTTCCAAAATGAAAAACAACACTTTGAAGCTTCTCATGTCCTTATTTGTGAAAGAGTTGTCGCGGACACCGTAAGTTTTCAGCGAAGTTTGCGTTGCGCGACTGCCAAAACTCGGCTCGGCCGAAAAAGCGCTGAAAAGTCGTAGGTACAAACGAAACAATTGCAAAAGGCAGGGATTTCAGAAGTTCGTCGTTCAAAAAAGGGAGCTGGGGATAATACAAAAAATTAAAGAATAAGCAAGAGGGGTCCTTTAAAGTTTAACCGAAAAGGGCCGAGATAGGACAATCTAGTGACCCATCACTTATTCATTAAAGAGGCTTGAAGACCCGATGAAAATGCGTTACTTCGTTACTCCGCTATTCACGAACAATCAGTTTGCATATAGTGGAATTTCCATGTCGGACTTGTGATTTGTACCTTTGTTGTATGCTTGACGAAAACGATTTACGAAAAATAAGTGTTTACGCAGTAAGCTGCCCTCCGCAAGATCATCATTCGCCACTTAAAAGCCGCGTTTGTGTTCAGATTGAAATTTTCCGCGTCATAGTAGAATTTGCGGTGTGGAGACGACCGTAGATATTCCGAACGTCACTACCAGAGCAGATAGTGGAAAATAAAAAATCCCTTAGCAGAATCCAAATAATTCGGTGTATTCAATTAGATTATACAAAAATAAGTTGGCTTTTCAGTTAAAACTTTTCAGTTAAACTTTAACCGGTTATATACCAGTTATATGTATGAAAATGGATTACGTAGGGGAAAAGAGAGAGTGAGTGAGAGTTTGGATTGGGAGGGAAGAGATGAGTGAAAGGGACATGTCCCCGTTTCATACTCTGATTCGTTTTTATCGGTGATTTTCATTCTATTTTATATTTCCTGCTTCCGATTGTATTTTACTTCTTTCACTTTATTCCACTTTCTTCAAGGTATGCATGTGCAGGAGGTCAAGATAGGGTTTTGTATTTTCATTACATAAAAGCCAAACAGAATGCCTAATTTCAACAGGTAAAAACCTTCGCTGGTTTGCATCGGGTACTGTATCAGAATATATTCGACTACAGAGACCCAGGTTCCTGTGATAATTTGTCCTTGATAAAAGTAAGGCAAAAAAAAGATTGCGGCTTCTGCGTTCTGTGTGAATCCACCTCCAATTCCAACAAATAAAGTGTGGCTTACCTCAATCCAGACGCGGTCATTCAAGAAGGAAAAAGGCATAGGGGGGTCATCTGCCAAGTGTTTCTCGCAAACAGAAAAGTTGATCGTCCTGCCATCTATTCGTGGTGGCGTACCTAAATAAAGGAACTCCTCAGCCGTAGAAGGGGCAGTGATATTCAAGGGATATGGAAAAAATTTCCTACTTTCACTTCAGAGATCAAAGCAGGTTAGTCTCTGTTTGTCCCTCCTCAGGTCGTTATCAGCATCCATAATACAGAGATGGTACAATAGAACCATAAGAAAAGAGAAGCTTCACTTTTTAAAATGAACGGTAGTGCAAAACTCTCATTGTCAGTGAGGGTCTGCTGAAGGAATACGCTATTCATAAAATTCCTTCCAGATTAGTTCTTTTTTGGCCGCTAGATGCGCTAGCATAAAGGCCCAGCCATGTTTGAAACTGTCTAAAATGCTTCTGCCTCTATTTGTGCTCTACCCAACTCTGTTCTGTCAAACTTCATCAAGTTGTCAATTCTGACTTCCGACTTCAGTGCTGAGCGCTAGTTGACTTTTCAACGGGGCTAATGCGCGACTCGGTATGAAGCGAAAGCCTAATCGCTTATTCACCCTTCAGATAACTTATACCAGGATCTCACGTGTGATTTTTATTGTTTCTCTAGCGCATCTGGCGTCAATTCGTCATTGGATTTTATGACGGACGTATAAAGTTAGACACATGTCCAAGCAGAGTTTTAGTTTAAACGTTGATGATGGGGATGACCATTGCGGAGATTAATAGGAAGTAAACGCACGGTGGCCCTGAACTGAAATCTGGAGAACTGCTTCTCAGCGATTGCTTTACTTTAAACCACTTGATTAATGATATAATATAATAATAATATATTTACAATATATAATAATATATTGCTTGGACCGTGTACTCCGTATGGACAAGAACAAATAATCCAAGTAGAAATATTTATATAAAAAAAAATAATAATAATAATAAAATATTTATTAACCTTTTTCCTTTTTTCACTAAAAAGCGCCCTGATTAGTTTATTTATTTTGATTTTTGTATTTTCATTTGCATTCTATTGTAGATTAAGTAAGCTAATTTGTTTTTAACGGTCAGTTGTTTATCTGTGTACTTCTTTGTAAGTGTGTGTGATTTCGATTGACACATTGTTCTCTCTTTTTATATATTACTTTTCAGTTTTGAAGGATTCAAATAAATAATAACATAATCATAATTCCTTCAGCCCAAGTTGACTGCGAAAAGCAGACTGCACTGTCAAATATAATATATTTTGTTTTCGTTCTGGCCGTAAGATGCGCTCCTCCAGAAACTTCCCATTTTCTGTCGTTATTATGCTTGTCTTTTCTTTCATAATTTAGGGAAGTTGTTAGTTCAAACTAACATTTAAAAACTCCATAGCTCTAGAGTTCGTTGGACTTTGCCAGCTGTTGAAAACCGGCTCAAATCTAAGGCATTGCTTAATTTATTAATTCCCGCTTGCAAGTACAGTTGTAATTTTACTGGGTTTAATGTATTTGTAAAATTACGCCAAATACTGGTCGCCGGATTCAGAAATGAACCTAAAATTTGCCTAAACATTAATTTATTAATTCGTTTTACTAAGCGCAGGCTACCAGGCTAATTTCAAGGGGGAATTCCATTTATTTATTATTTCCCAAAAAAGGTAAGCCACAAGGTTGTCGCTATTACAAATACAAAAAAATAAAGGTCAAAACAACACAGACATAAAGTAATTAATAATACTGAACTAAAACGACTACAACAGGAAATATATTCAAACGGGTCTACAATAACGCCTGATTTTGAAATTTTTTTGTCGCGATCCGAATGCATTTTAAAAAGTAATCATAATCTCTGTTTGCTTACATATTCATATTGTCTAGTTTTCTTCATAATGTCTATGTGAAGCAGGTTGTTAACATAAGTAGTTTTCGACCCTACTTTTAAGAAAGCTGACCTGCCTGTTTTCAACCTTCCCAGTTTGAAGCCAGCTCTTTCTAAAGTTGTTGCGAGTCCAATGGCCGGCTCATCCCCTATTCGTCCAGCAGGTCGCGTTTCCAGACCGATGTTGATCTGTCCATTCAGGAACGTCCCTGTCGTGATGACGACGCACTTCGAACGGATAACGTCGCCGTTTGCTAAAAGGAAATCAAAGCTGAATAATAAATAAGAACCTTTGTGAAAGACCAAGACTGGGCTACTGTCGCCACGACAGGGGGCCAGAATACCATCTCAGTGAAAGAACATGGATCAGAGCAAAATAACACTCGGTAGTAGCGCAAAGACTTGAAAAAGTGGCATACACTCGAATGGCAGCGACACTAGGACCACTAGCGATAGTGAACGTCCCTACTGAAACTCAATCGGTCGTGCACCAATGATGGCTCCAATAACTTCATACTCATATAAAGATAAAACCTCCCCTGTTTCCTCGATGTGTGCAGACAGCATCTTAGCTTTACCAGAAATTTCTAAACCCGCAAGTTTGACTTGCTTTAAATGCCGCAAGCGTAGTGGGCGGCGATATGAGTATGGCCCGTTTGCGAAGCATGGATAGCATAGGTCTTGACGCTACTCCCTAGTGTTATTTTGCTCTGTCAAGGGTGTAGGCCGAACAACAGCTTTCCCGATGTGATTGCGTGAGGCCTTCCCGCACAAACAGACCGATCCTTGGTACGTGCAAAACTGCTACAGAATCTATATTACCTTGTCAATTCGTTCAAGCACTGCCTACGTACGTATATGTAACCGTGCATGTGTGTATTTTATAACCAATTCACCGTCTATTTCGTACCTCTACTCTGCACCAGCCTTGCATCTAAACCACAAAGACGTGAAAATACGAACGCGACGCAGGGCGTCGTTTGATGCGGGCAATTGCCCACCCCTGGCTTTCCAAAGGGGCCTGCAGCCACCCACGAAATCACAAAATCGACAAGAAAGGAAGACCATGGACAAGTTCACCATAAGCAAATCCGAAACAATGATTACATGTGCAAATTCCTTACGACAAGACACTTTCTGGGTACAATTCTCGAGCTTATTTTACCTGTTAATTATATCTGTCTTTTGGTAAAGTTTCATTCGAAAATACCAAGGGGGCCCGAAACGACGCCGTTTCCCGTTCTCCTCCGACGGATGTAAGGAAGGTGATTTCTTTTAGGTTCTTTTGGGGAGTAAGTTGCCGTCATTCCATTCGCACTTCCACCCTTCACAGCCCAGTCCTGGCAATGGCACAAAGGCCAAAGGCCTACTTTTAAATCTCTGAGAAACACACCACCGGGTTTTCTCTCGGCTCTACCCAAGCCTTCAAAGCGCTCTCCACTTAACTGGATTAGAAGTGTCATATTGTTTGGGCACCAGGGATGGAAAAGGGTTGTCTGGAAAAGGGGCGTATGATGAGGAATGGTTGGTCAAAGTAATGAAGGATGAATGCTTTTCGGGAGTTCGCCAGTTGGGAAGATTCCTTAAGCTTTCGATGAAGCATCGACAAAGATTTATTTAGGCCTAAATGGAATTTAGTGAAAATTTGTTTTTCCATTTTGTTTTGTATTGCCATGGCCCTCGGGCTTTTTGTGCAAATATATATAATCATCATCATATCTCCCTGGCTACTGACAAGGTACAGAGTATAGCCAAAGGGTTGATGGGCTTCGATGGTTTGAACAAACAAGCAAGAAATATTACACCCCGACACTGTTCTCATCCGACATAATTATATACCCATACCCATCACTTATTCACTTAAATTGGCTTGAAGACCCGCTGAAAATGCGTTACTTGGTTGTTCCGCTATTCAGGAATAATCAATTTTCAAATAGTGGAATT
This sequence comes from Branchinecta lindahli, assembly GCA_023053555.1. Classification (NCBI taxonomy): domain Eukaryota; kingdom Metazoa; phylum Arthropoda; class Branchiopoda; order Anostraca; family Branchinectidae; genus Branchinecta; species Branchinecta lindahli. The sequence goes on along the minus strand of JAKZAO010000008.1, from coordinate 14,504,104 downwards.
TCCGTGTGATTTGTGGTACCTCTAATTTGTTGTACGCCTTACAAGAAAGATTTATGACTTTTTTTTGTTCAGGCACTAAGCAATCTTCACCAATATCGCCAATGCCCACTGAAAAGCCTTGTCTGTGTTTAGATAAAAATTTCCCGCGTCATAGTAGAATTTTCGCTGTGGGGACGGCCGCAGATATTCTGAACGTCATAACTAGAGCAAATAGTGGAAAACAAAAAAATCCCTTTGCAGAATCCAAATAATTCAGTGTATTCAATTAAATGACACAAAAATAAGTTGGCTTTTCAGTTAAACTTTAAGTATAACGTTTTAACAAGCATTAGTCGCGTTTTTTGCGATCGCTTGGAACGAAAGTTGCCGTTTTTTGCGATCGACTGTCGACTGGAGGTCCAGTCGATCCGTTTTTTTGTCGCTTGACTGGACATCGACTGGGAACAAAGTCAACAATCGATCCGATGCAACTTTTCGGATATCACGATGACAAAAAAAAAGTCAGCAGATGTTCTTTCGGCGGTGCTTCGGCTCTTTCTGTATACAAATCATTTTATGCGTAAATTGTTATCTGTGTAAGTGTTATCTGTTGAAAATGCGCATCCTTGTGTTATCAGTTATGAAACTTCTTACAGTGCAACGAACTATGTGGCGCAGCCAACAGTAGAACCATCTGATAACGAGACAGCTAAACGCATGCAGCCTTTGTTTCAATGAGAGCGATTTTAGGTAATTTACGCTATTGTTGCAATCTGTCCTTTAAGGCGTATTGTCACCGTTCCCCGAGGACTCCTCGGGGAATCGAAGGGAACGGCGAGAATAGAGGGAGTCACTCCACGTGGACTCCGCGTACGGAAAACAGCGAGAACACGGGGAATTCTTCGAAATTGGATTTTGTTCGAAAAAAAAATGCAGTTGACGAAATTTATCTGGATCCGCTTTATTTTTGTTTTGTTTATCCTGATTGTTTTTAATTAATTTTACATTGCACCAACACCAGCAAAAACTGATTCCCCTCCGAATCTGAAAGGAAGTTCTTTGATGATGGTGATGATAATCGAAGCATTCCACGTCCGTGGGACCTCGCGAGAATACGGGGAGTGAGTCCCCGGGACAAACAAAAACGCGGGGACTCGGACTCCACTCCTCTGGGAACGGCGAGAATACGCCTTAAATTTAAGCTAATACCTAAGATTTTTCTAAGCATTTGGCCCTGGAGGTTAATTTACGATTTCGATTCCACGTTCGGTGTTTAGTTTTCCATTTATTGCACTAATCCGTGATACATGGCCAACTTGGACCTCAACCTCTTCTTCCCAGCTTACCTAATACAACTCCTTCGCATCGTTTCTTTCCATTTTCTTCCACAACTAACAGGTCTTCAACACTCGCAGCGATAACGTCAAGGTTTTTAGTGTTTCCAAGTAACTCTTCCTGGACATATTTCTTGTAAAGGCTTCTGTCAATTTGAGCTCTTAGACCCCAAACAGCGGGGCCCTTTCTCTGGTTCAAAACCTGAAAAAAGAGTTCGATGAAATAAGTCGTGGAAGTGCGTGGTGTTTGAATGATCACTCGCGACTGCGGCGGCAACACGAAAACCAAAAGAAAATGGAACGAAACAGATCCATCATGGACCTTGTTCGCTACGAACTGCAAATTAAGGTAATACCACAATCAGAATTTGACAGGCAAAGCGAAACGCCGAAACCGAAAAGCGCCGATTGCCAAGGGCACTGACTATGCACTAATTGTACAACTTTCTTTAACCCAACTAAGTTTCACTTTCACGCTCTACTGTTTTTCCACCTCAGCCCCAAAAAGGTAAGCTGCGGCTCGTCCTTTTCTCTCGTGGTAGATAGGTGTTCAATACGTTCTTTTAGTCAATACTTTCGCTTGATCCGGGACTGACCTAGGCAAGGCTACTAAAATGGACTAGCCTGGTAGAAAGACCAATGCCAGAGGAGCATAAGAACTCCACACAATGATATATTGGTGAGTTTTCCAACCAAACAGTTACCAAAGTAGCACATATAAATAGACTACCAGGAGAGGCATATTTTTTTTTACTTCGTTCAAAATCCGTGAGAAGGTAGCCCTCAAGATAAAGTCAGGGAAAAATACCAGTTGCGCTTCGACAAGAGAAACCTAGAAAACAGAAAAAAAAACTCGCTTTACTTTGTAATGGATCCCAGCTCTGTCGCAAACTCTCCCACAGATGCCATCCAAAGCATCCACTTCACGCATCAAGTGACCTTTTCCAATTCCACCAAAGGATGGGTTGCATGACATCTCTCCTACAATTTAATAACAGTATGATACAGTCGAGAAAGCCTACTCTTAGTCACCTACTGAAACCTGACCGATTGGGTGATCACTGCGAAGCAGGTGAATTCCACATATCCTTCAAGAACAACACAGACTGTTGAGGTGTAGCTTAACTGGACTTTCACGTGTAGTAAGACTCCTAACATTCCTCACCAGAGGCAGCTCGCTTCAGATACATGTTTACTTTTGCTGGCATTGGCTGAAGTTCAGGGCTCGACCGATAATTCCATCTCTCCTCCCAAAGGTATGCCAATAGGCATGTAAGGGAGAGGCAGGCAGAAGGAGGTTATTTATTTATTTTATTATTTATCAAGTTTCAATTAGGTGTTGGTATATTAGTAAAGCTAAATGATCCACCTGCCTCTGCAAATGTTTGGAAAATTTTCCAGCAGTTAGTGTCACCCAACACAGAATGCAGGATTTCTTCTGGCATCCAAACTTCCCCTATCATGGGGCGACAGAAGACACATCAGCAGTACAGTTTACAAAATATGAATAGCAAAACAAGCTTCAATGAAAATTACAATTTTGCTTTTGCCGGCTGCTGATATAGCCTAAGGAGGAGCAGGGGTGAAACAGTAATACATAAATCCTCAATTTTTACAAAGCTTTCAGTATGGGGTGTACCCCAGCTTAACGGCAATGCGCCTGACCTTTACTAAGACAGTGCCCAGCTGGAACTGTTTAAGGGAAACTGTGAATTGCCAGACTACAGGCTGACAGAATTTGCCATCCAGGTGTTTAGCAGTCTAAACAAAGAGTGTCTGGGGTAAACTGGCAAAGTAGAGTAGGCTACCGGTAGTCAATCTTTTCATGTTGTCTTTTGGAATATCAACCTTTTGATCGAGATCAGAGGCAAGAGGCAGATCAGTGTCAAAAATGGTAGTGGTACAGTGACTTTTTACATTATAAATTTTTAGAAAAAATTTAACAGATTCGGTGAAAATCAGGTAATGATTCAGTAAATTTTATCAGGTTGGCCCCCCCCCCGCTAAAGAAAGGTTCGGGACACCCCTGGTCCAAGGTCTTTAAGATTTTGCTTCTTTTAGAAGTAGTGAACTGAAAGACAAAAATGAAAGTCCCTTGTATAAAGTGCCATCTATGTATTATAATTTCCATGACTAAGTAACAAGTAAGTAAGTAACATAAGCGAATTTTATTTAAACCACTATCATGGGAATGCCAAATTTGGGTATTACGTCAAGTATAATGCACATTTTATAATACATACAATTAATCATCAGTTCGTCATCACAGACCTATTATAGGTCTGATGTGAACAGATTAGATGAATTTGTCTTCGGCTGAGATCACTGTTCCTATGATTGTAGTGGTTTGCAAACTCTGTTCACAAGCCCCTCGGTAGCTCAAATGGTTAGAGCCCCTGCCTTGTAAGCAGAGGGTCCTGGGTTCAAATCCCGGCTGAGGAGCATTTTTGTCTTTCAGTTCACTATTCTAAAATGTTTCCATCTCAAGGGCATATTCCCCATCAAAATTACATTTGGTTTTGTTTGGTTTTCACCATGAGACCCAGCCAAGTGGGTCCTGGTTTGTGTACGTGGCTCCGATATTGGAGTCCTTGACTTCTACACTAAATTCAAAAAAAGTTGCTCTTGGTTCATTAGTCACGGTGAAAGTCCCTTATATAAAGTGCCATCTATGTATTTTGCTTCTTGCTAGTTAGGACCTGGCTAGGACTACACGGTCTCACAGAAATTTCCTTTTAACATTTGTGAATTGTGAGGCCAATTTCAAGACAAGAGTAGGATATAAGATAAGCTATTTAATTTGAGATTTGGCAGCCTACACTGAACTTTACATGCGCACCTCCTAAACAAATTTACTAGCTTTGTAATGCTTTGTAATGGCTTAAGAGCTCAGAAAGAACTAACCCAAAGTTTCTAGTTTATGAGTGAGAAGAAGAGTGCGAGATCCAACACGAGCTGCAGCAGAACATGCCTCAGTGCCTGCATGTCCTCCACCAATCACGATGACATCCACTGGTTTATGTGGATACTCAGTTAAATGTCTCTTGTGAATTAGCTGAGTTCTTAACCAGTTTTTGCTTCTCCTCAGAAACCTTCCTGTAGAAACCATGATGTTGTGCAGATTTGAATTTGCTAGGTGTTTTGCCCTTTTCGGACGTCAAATTCTCGCAGAATTCTTAACCTCTATACAGTTTTTCAGTGTCGAATATTTTCAAAGTAAAGAAACATTGCTTTCATGGAAAATATTAAAGACAACGGATCTAAGCCTTCCAAGTTGGACATTAGCGAAACTTTGGTAAAAAAAAACTAAGAACGTTCTTTTAGTTTTGTCAGTGATGTCTCGTTTTTATAGTCGTAGTCTACGGTAGAGGTTTTGTTGAGAGACATTTTTGTTGATTTCGGACTTTGCCATTTTCATGCACTTGATGTGTCTAAAGCTAACTACCAGTTAGCCAGAGTAGGTAAGAAAGGCAGCTGAAACACCTGTAGAGGTATTTTGGATCTTTGAGCCCGGCAGTGTTGCACATTAAAGTAACTGTTCCTAGTCAACCTAGTGTTCCCATCTGGTTCTCATAAGCTGCACATAACTGCATAAGCATACCACTGCTCTCTAGTGTACTACAGCCAGAGGTGTTACTACTAGGAGGGGAGGTCAAGGGATGCCCCCCCCCCACCAATGTTGTCAGCCATTTAAAAAAAAAATAGCTGAGTTGGCGAGAAGCGCAGCGAATTTAAGTAGAAACAGTCGATTTTCCTTAGAAATAATTGTTTTATCTCAAAAACAGTCGGTTTTTCGTAAAAATAGTAGATTTTTTCTTAAAAATATTTGTTTTTCTTAAATCAGCCGATTTTTCGTCAACACAGTTGTTTTTTCTCAATAATAGTTGTTTTTATCCACAAAACAGTCTGTAAAAATTACCAGCTAGTCGGTAAATATCTTGTCCCCCCCAAAAACATTTCCGCTAGTAACGCCTCTGATGGCACTGTTCAAAGTCTATAAACGTTCAAGTAAGCATACCTCTACTGCAGAGGCGTTACTAGCCAAAATGTTTGGGGGGGGACAAGGTTTTTACCGACTGGCTGGTCAATTTTACCGACTATTTTTTAGGATAAAAACAACTATCATCATTGAGAAAAAAACGACTATGTTGACAAAAAATTGGCTGATTTTAAGAAAAAACGACTATTTTTACGAAAAACCGAATGTTTTTTATTGTTTTTAAGAAAAACCGACCATTTCTAAGAAAAAAATCGACTGTTTTTACTAAAAATCGTGGCGCTTCGCGCTGACTCTGCTATTTTGTACCAACTGGCTGACAACATTAGGGGGGGGCATCCCCCCTCCCCCCCCCCCCAGTAGTGACGCCTCTGCTGTACTGTGTACTATATAGAGAGATTGCACCCGACGAAAAGAGATATTTCTCACCATCATAGGAACACCGACTATTTTTCAGAAAAAGCATATGTTTTCAGGAAGAAGCTGCTTCGGCCTGATCATCCAAATCACAAACTCGCTGACAGCGTTGGAGGGCATCCCCAATATGTGACACCTCTGCCTGCATCATTTTGGTTGGTTATGATGCAAAGGTGCCAACCAATAGGATGCGAGATGTGATTTAGTCATGAAAGTTGGAACCCTAGTAAAACTCATTTCTGATGATACTTAGTTCTACAACTGTCTGGCCGAGGATATGTTTTCAAGTATTTACAAGCCTAGGATACCAACCAAACGCCCACAATTAGTCTCAAAGTTGAAAATCTGATGCCTCCCAATGTTGAATTTTTTTATTTTGCTTTTCCTGTTTTCTTCGAGTTGGGTGCAGTCTCTCTATCGGCTGAGTTAGCTGGTTGTAGTTTCTGTGTCTGTGTCGAGTCGGCTAGGTTGCAGTAAGAGGCGTCCCGAGCCATTCTTGATTGGGGGGCTAACATGATAAAATTGAATGAATCGGTACCTGATTTTTACCTTATTTATTATTTTTTTTCTAAAAACACAGCGAGTTGCCTTCAAGAAGCTACAAGATAAAAAGTTGCATGGTCTGTACAAAATCAAGTTTAAAGAGAATTTGGCCCATTTTCACGCTCTTTCACTTCTGTTTTTTCAGAGATACGTTGTCACTTGCCTTTTACCTTTTGGGGAATTCCTTTTGGCCAACAAGACTTGAAAATGTACAGACAAAAAAAGACGTTGCTGCAAAACGACAAGGTCGCTCACAGCTGTACCCAGGACAAATTAAAGCGCCGCAGGACATTTAACTACTTTCCATGCAAATTCTAGCTTTTAATGTAGTTCAAGCCCCCAAAAATTCTAAGCCTCAAACGCCAACTAAATGACGCACCCTTCTTCTAAATAGTAAAGACTGCGAAATGCACCGCAGGCGAAATTTAATGGAAAAACGGATGATCAAAGTACCTTTTTGCGATCCCAAGACTACATATTAAACCACAGAGCTGTCTGGCGAAAAAAGGGACTATCCAGGGTAAAGTAGATACAAAGTACATTTATTCTGAATCTACAGAAAACAAAAGTAGGCTAGTTTTCACGTCAAGAGACGTGCTTATTCATGAAGTACTGCAATCATTAGAAGTAAAAGTTAAGTAATGAATGGCAACCAGTTGAAGCTACCGTTAAATGGTACAGAACAAGAGCTAAATAAATACTCAGTAATACATAGATGGCACTTTTTTATACTTGGGGATGTGAACTGATTAGGTGAATTTGCCTTCGGCCGGGATCACTGTTCCTATGGCCGGCTTTTACCGGACTATTGTAGGGGTTTGCGAACTCTGTTCACAAGCCCCTCGGTAGCTCAGACGGTTAGAGTGTCTGCCTTGTAAGCAGAAGGTCCTGGGTTCAAATCCCGGCTGAGGAGCATTTTCGTCTTTCAGTTCACTACTTCTACAATACTCAGTAACTAGGGTGAACCAAATAATGAATTCGTACTACCGAAAAACTAACTAAAAAAGTAAGGAACAGATGGGGAGCGGTATAACAACCGCATTTCGTGGAATAAAACTATTGTTAGAACCATCTAAAACAACCGAATGTGACAAGTCTGGAAATAGATACGGACTAAACAAAAATCCGGTAAATTACCGAATTCGGTAACGAATCAGAACCAAATGAATCACGGCTTCGCCGCGATGCCCGTTTCGACCGGAATTCTCGCCTTCGTTTAAAATTTGACCGAATGCCTAAAACGTAGGCCCCCCCTCGGGACGCCCCTGGTTGCAGTAAAAGTATGATACTTTGGACGTCCTCAAGCTTTAGTTTTGTCAAAGAATATGATGAAGTCAAATCTAGCATTGCTTCAGAATGTGATTTCAGAATCACTCTTTTGATCATTTTGTTGTTACATGCCAAAATATTTACAAATCCGTTTAGTTTGTTAGTGCAGAGGGCTTACGCCGCGAGTCTTTACCCTGCCAAGCAAAGCCAAGCAGTGCTGAACACAAACAGTAATTGAAAATTCAAAAAGTAAAAAGACAAATTGTTTTATTTTGGGTCTTTTGCCCATTTTGAATACCTTGGACCAGAAATGAACCAGCGAGAATTCCTTTCCATTGGATTTGGTCAGGCTTAGGGTACCAACAGGTATCCCAAGTGTGGTATAGGGTATCAATCATTAGGCATAGGGTATGCCAAATGCTAGATATACCCAGTGTTCAGAAAAGAGTAGGCCATCAAAAAATCATGATGTAAAAATCATTTGTAGTAGACTGCCTCTACTGCCAGGTTTGGGCATCAAAAGAATTACAAGGTTTTTGTATGACTTCATGATCATGGAAAGATCCCAGCAGAAGAAAAAGAACATAGAAAGAAATAAAAAGTTATACGAAAATGTTATGTTTTGTTTTTTGTCATTAAAGGGAATCTAAAAGATGTGTCTCTTGGCTGATAATTGAGAGAATTGTAGCAAAAATTTGTGTTCAGACAAGGATACCTTCGCTGTAGCCTACTCAGACAGGCCAGGTCTTGAATGGCTTGAGGGTTGGGTGTTCCACTATGAGTAGGCCTAGATGACCTTTTTGTTTAGTCACGTTTTTCATTGCTTACCACATTTTTCAGTTCCGGAATCAAAATTTGTGTACTAACCGTTTTGATGTTGGCACAACCAAACTTCTCTGTGGACTGTTTGTGGGTAGCGTAGAGCTATGCTACTGTAATGCTGCGGTTTGAGTCACATAGGCAAGACACAGGCCGGCTGCAAGTATGCATGTGCATAATTGTTGGCTTCCTTTCTTTTTCAGGTTCGCCCATCAGACCATTATAAAGATGAGTATAAAGAATGCACATCCATCCGAGGACGTTTTCATCAGTACTTCATTTTTGGTGAAATGCAAGATTGCTCAAAGTGGAAGGAAGACCATGAGAATACTGTGAAATGGGAGAAAGGCAAGGATCGAGAAGCAATGGTAGGCCTACCAAATTTTTAGATTGACAAACCGGGAGGACCTTAACATGACATAGCCAACAGCATAGCCTCTTTACCTTAAAAGCAACAAGTATAATAATACATCACAACCTATGGAAATAATGGGAATGGACATGTACAATCAAATAGTGTACAAATTTAAAATTGGCCTGAACTTTCCATGGGGATGGGATGCTTAGGACTGTTGCAGAGCCTACAACTGTTTCATCAGCGTTGCAGTTAAACTCGTTTCTTAAATGTCCTGTGAAGTGTTCCTTTCTCTGTTTCAGCTGTTCAAATGGCGTTGTTCTATCCAGTCTACCACACAAGCCGCTTTTTCGGATAGATTAAGTAAACGTTGGTTATATCCAGCGCTCACTATAGCCTAATAGTACCTGTCTCTTGGTGTAGAGTAGCGTGTGCCAAACGCTTGGTTACCTGACCCGGTGAAAAAATAGTTCTAAGTGAGTTTCACTTGATCATCACTATTTTGTTGGTTAAGGTTTCCCTGGGGTTAAGTTTAACCTATCCAGAAATCAGGTAGGCATTGTGTTGCATCTGCTTGATTCTGGGTATATCCACTCTTTGGTATAGCTTATTTTAGCTTATTTTATAATAGCTTATAATTATCTTGTTAGTTTGATTGATTTTATTTTAAAAAATTTAGACACACCTGATAAATGGATTAATTTAATTGCGATAGATTTTAAAAAAGCTTTTGATTTAGTAGACCACAATGTTTTAATCCGTAAACTGCATGAGAAAAAAATCCCACATTTTATTATTGATATTTTAAAAGATTTTTTGACAAATCGGAATCGAGTGGTCAAATATCAAGGTGTTTATTCTAGCCCTAGTGCAGTTTTTTGTGGTGTACCGCAGGGTACCGTGTTAGGACCACTGTGCTTCCTCGTACTTATTGATGATATTGCAAAGGAAACGGATGAGCGGTGGAAATACGTAGATGATTTAACGTTGGTCGAAATAGTCTGGAAAAGAATGAAAGGAGCAGCAGCAACCCTTCTCCAGGATGTGGCAGTCGAAGCTCGTGTCTCCAATATGGTCGTCAATACGGATAAATCGGCCATAGTTACTTTTTCTTTCCTTAAGAGCCGGCCAGAATTTCAGCCTGACGTTGAGGATGACTTACTTGTGCCTCAAATCACACTTTTAGGGGTAACCCTCACGTCTGATTTGACCTGGAAGAAAAACACCAACCAACTCGTGAAAAAGGCAAACGGAGCGATGTCAGTCGTCAAAACCCTCACCAAATTCAGCGTTCCTGAAGAGCAGCTAGTTTTTGGGATCCCAAAACGTTAGTGACGGATACCTATGACATCGTAAAAGTTGTCCGTCTGTCCGTCCGTCCGTCCGTCCGTCTGTCTGTCTGTAAGCACGATAACTCTCGAAGGGAATGAGATATTTTGATGAAACTTGGTGTGAGGATTCTTTGGGTCAAGAGTAAGGTCGAGTTCGTAGATGGGCACTGTAGCCCTACATTTAGGGGTGGGGGAGGGGGTTTAAATTAAGGGACAAACAAAATATTTTGAAACAGCTAATGTGATAGTCGATTATGGGGTAAGAAGACATGCTGAACACGATAGCGAAAACCATTTTCTTGCCGGACAAGTAGTTCGCCCGGAATCCGGCCAAAACCGGAAAGTTTGTTAAAAGTAAAAGTTTTATTTGAAGTTAATTAGATGTTCGATTTAGGGGTAAGAAGACATGCCGAACGCGATGGTTAAAACCATTTTTTGACCGGACAAGTAGTTAGCCCGGAATCCGGCCGAAACCGGAAAATTTGTCCAAAGCAAAAGTTTTATTTGAAGTTGATTAGATGATAGATTTAAGGGTAAGAAGATACGCTGAATCTGTATATGACAATCATTTTTTACCCGGACATATAGTTCGTCCAGAATCCGGTTGAAACCGGATTTTTTTTATAAGTTAAAGTTTTATTTGAAGTTGATTAGACGTTCTTTATAGGGATAAGGAAATGCGCTGAATTCGTTTCTGAACTATCTTTTTTTGGCTGGACAAGTAGTTCGCTCGGAATCCGGCCGAAAACGGAAATTCGGCAGAAGTAAAGGAGGAAGTTTCGATCAGCATCGTCAAAATAAATATGGCTTATACAGGTATATCTGAACTTAATTTTCTCAGATGATTAGCCTGGCGAAGACTGGATCTGGCGTAGAGAAGACGTAGTTGGTCAAATATTAAATTTTTGGGATCCCATCGAAACCTTTGGTCTTGTTCTTTATTGCACGTTTGTCAGAAGCATCTTGGAGTGCGCGTGTCCTGTATGGCATTATGGCCTGACTAAAGATGATTCACAAGCACTTGAGAGTATCCAGAGAAGAGCTCTCCGTATTATCTATAGAGGGCCGAGGATGCCTTATTGTTATCTCCTAAGTCATTTTAAACTTCAAACTATGCATGAAAGGAGGGAAAAACTTTGTTTTAATTTTGGTATAAATTCAATGGAACACCCCGCTCTACTCACTCTCCTTCCACCTCCCTTCAAAACAGAGCGCCCACGGCCAGAGAGAGCTTGTGCTGAGCGAGTTCCAAAACTGGCACCCCCGCGTTGCCGCACCGAGCGATATCGGAATAGTTTCGTTCCAAAATTTGTTGAAGTTTATAATAAAACATTTCCACAAGGGGTAGTTATATTAATATTAGGATTTTAGTTTTTTTTTGTAAATTTGTTAAAGGACGATTGTGAATATTGTTGTTTGTTATTATGTCAATGTTTAAGTACGTCCCGTAGTGGCAGATATATTGATATTAGTGTTTTAGTTCGATCTTTTAAATTTATCTATTGACTAAGCAAGTTCTATTGACTAATTAAGTACTCTATTTGGCACTATGCCACGATTTGTACTTATGTTTCAAATAAATCAATCAAATCTAATCAATCAATCATTTAAAGGTCAGATATTTCTGGATGACTGGTACTATATGTACGAGACTGTTTTTGAAGTAGCCTACTTTTGAGAGAGACCACATCTCTAATAAGCGCAGTTCTAGATGCAAGTTCACATCATACAAAGTAGTTCGCTTGTGTATACTTATTGATTCCTGGTTTATAGGCATTAGTAGCAGCACATGAGAAAGAACGGATCAGAACTCGGCTGGACCCACACTTCAACAACCCAGTCTGGAAACCGCGAAAGGATGTTCCCGAAGACTGGGAAGCTCCACTACCTGCATTTCTGACAAAGAACCATGAAGGATCATATCTGAAACATCTAGCAGCAGAGCTAAAGGGTGAAGCCGAGCCACTGCCTATCACAACTCCTACCTCGTTTTGTTGTATAATGTAGGTTTTTTTTTATTATTCTAGTCATTAAATTATTTTATTCCGTTTAAGTTCCATAAATTCACTTATATTGGTTTATTTTTTCTCAGTGTTCCTTAGAAAAAAACACAACTAAAGGAATAAGGCGGTAGACTTTACCAACAACCGGTATTCAGAGGCGCTACTAGCCAAAATGATGGGGGGACAAAGTTATTGTACCGACTGCTTTACCTACCGAATATAAAGTTGTGGCGGTCGACTCGTTTCTTTACCGAGTGGCCGACAGCATTGTCCCCCCCCCCTCATACGTAACACCTCTGTCGGTGGTCCTACACAAAGATCGTAACAGTCGAAATACAGAAAACTCACATAAGCGCAATGAGTCGCGATAATTAGCGCGTCCTATATAGCGGTTGGACTGTCATTAAAACCTCTCTGTTGGCGTTTCGACCGATCACTTCCGCCAAATCATCACCAAAGTTCACGTGCCATGTGTTTTTGTTTACAAATCCTCTTGGTCTGTTTATAGGACGATTCTGGCGGTCTGGAAAGTTCCGCGATCTTGTGCGCCGGCTGTTTTTGCGACTTCGGCTAAAACTTGCTTCGCTTTCCAGAGCTGTTCTGGCGCTCCGCTAGCTTCCGCGAGCGACTTGGAAAGCGAATCCACTTCACGAGTGGAAAGTGATTTCGGCAAGTCAGCGAGAAGTTGTAAAGGTGCAACCGAGGCGCAACGACTTTCCATTTGTTCTTGCGCTCGGCGGATTCTCGCTATGCTTTCCGGAAAGCGAATCCAAGAGATCGCCAGAATCGCTCTTGTATTGTTTGTCTTTTGTTGTTTACTCTCACTTTCATCGATTAAAATTGGACAAAGTCCGAAGGCTATGTAGCGGTCAGCTCGATTTTCCACGACGCGATGTCAGCGGAGTTTCCTGTCTTTCCTACTGTTACGGGCTTACTGTGTCTTCAGCTCGTCAAAATTTTCCCAACCAATGCGCGATAGCAATGATTGAAATCGTGATGCTTTGCCGGATTGAACCCTGTGGAGGATTCAGGCAGTCGAGATTTCCGGACCCCCTTGCAAATTATCTTCTAGTAGTGTCCACGTCAATCGCTAGATCACCACCCAGAGCTCCTGCGAGTCCAGCAAATCCGAGTCCGAGTCCTTGAAAAAGGCGTCTCGAGACGAGTCCGAGTCCACAGCTCTGGCGGACGGACAGCTTCGTGAAAAAGGCGTCTCGAGACGAGTCCAGAGTCCGAGTCCACCAGCTCTGTCACCACCGTATATTGCACATCCGTAGTTTGCATTGGAATAATTTAAGAAAGCTTGAATGAATAGATCAATACAGCATTAATTTGACCCATTGTCGCGGGGGGGGGGGGCTAAAGGGAGCGTGGCTCATAGGCTGACTATTTCCGTGATCGGACTGAGTAATGCTGCGAACAGACTATCAGGGTTTTTCGGTCGGATTTTTTTTACTTTCATCATAAAGTTTAAAAAATCTCAACTTTGCCGCATAAACGGAAAATTTTGGCAAGAATTCCGGTCCCCGACCCTGGTCGTTTGTCCAAGAAAATGAACCAGATTCAAATTATAAACCGGTTCTCTTTTTGAAATTCTGGATCTGGTTTAATGGGTTGTATGGTTTTAACTGGTTTTACACACATTTTTAATGTGTTATATGGTTTTAAAGGCGAAGGGTGACTATGAAAGTAAATCAGTTCAGATTACAAAATGGTTTTAAACTACAGTGAAAATTCTGGTCTTGGCTTGGCCATATTTGGCTGCAAGACTTAGTTTTGCTGTTCTTGTACTGACAGTGGGAACCCGCCGTAAATTACAAGACTAGTCACTCACACGCAGTGACCGGTAGTTGTGAAAAAGTGACTCCGCCACAAAAGGAAGCTTGACGTTCTTCAGGTGTTAGATGATTCCGAGATACAAATATCATGGGGCCTGATCTTGCTGGACTTGCGTCTAGAACAAAAATGGGGAAGCCTCCTGAAGTAACCATGACCTAATTTTTACTAGGTAAAGAAACTGTACAAAAGATAGTCTAAGAACCAACAACATTTCCAACAACTGGTAAAACATTATCACTGAAAGCACTGTTATCCCATTAGAAGACTACGGTAGAAATCTCTCGGTAAAACTAGAACAACACATTTGAAAAGACGAAAACCAGAATCACAACTGGCACGTCGTGAACTAGTTTATAAGGGAGTGTGGAATCACAAGATGGTCAGTTGTGAATGACATTTGTTAAGGAATGCCCTAAGAAAGGGAGTGGGACGCAATACAGCACAAGATACGGTTTCTTTGCCAACATTCTAAACAAAATTCTCCATTCTCTAACTTGTTAAAACAAAAATCCTGTTACCAGTATTTTCAGTATTTAGGTTTCGTTTACTGCTATCCGGAAACTGAGGCTCTATCACAAAACCGGTTTTGCCGGTGCATAGCTATCAAGCCAAACGTTACGATGGATCGGGTAAATCGTCAAAAATTTGTAGTTTCCTGGATGAAAATCGATCGAGTAATTACGAAAGAAGAGCCGATCAGTACTATAAGTGCTACATTTGCAGTAACTACTAACTACCAACAAATAAACGAAGCCCGTTAACTGTTCAATAAAAGCTGCGCATGTATATCCTATCATAAATTCAAAGTAAGAAGATAAACGTCGCATTCGGCGAAGACTAGCTAGAACACCACCATCTGCACCACACAAATATAGCCAATCAAGGAAACTCTTCCTAAACTGCCAGTACGCACTGAGATACTCTTTACCGGAAAATATCCGAAACTTGAAAAGAAAGAACCACCACCTCTGAAAACCAACAGAACTGTCTGGGCATGGAAATTCTTCCTAAACTTAAACTAGATTTCTACGACGCTCTGACAGGGTACAAGATCCACAGTGTCTCGTAAGAAAATTTGTAGGGTCTTCTAAGCATTGATCATTTCCCGACGAACTTTTTAGACGCTCATGGCCATTTTTTGCATTAACTTTCATTAACAGCAACTCCTGATGCTGTAGGTCCTCTCCCAGGGTGGGGCCAAAGAAAACTGTCATTTGTCACATTGACTCCTCCCTCAAGGTGGAGACTCATCTCCAGCAGCCAATCCCGGGCCTCCTTCCGTCCTCCGTTGCTGAAGTTTAACCAAGTAGACAAGGAGGCCCGGGATTGCTGCAGCAGCAACTTCTCATGCTGTAGCTCCTCCCACAGACGGGGCCAAAAAACCTGTCACTTGTCACACTTGACTCCTCCCTCAAGGCGGAGACTCATCTCCAGCAGCCAATCCCGGGCCTCCTTGGACATGGTTAAATTTCAGTCAATGAATAAATTATCGTGGTTATCATCGAGACAAGAATGACGACGTGTTCCATCCTTCTTACAATAGCAACTATAGTTGCTATTTTCGTTCCAACCTCGTGAAAAGGTACTACGCTGACCGTTCCAAGCTTCTTGAAGTAGTAACCGATATTGGCTATTCGCTTACCACGCTCGGGAGCGTAGTAAGCGTGGTAACTACGACCTCTGAGGCCCGGTTATCGCGTGGCGCAATATTCCGCCGAAAGTATAAAAATGCGTTCCACCCTTGACGCCGAGAACCCGCGAAGTCATGCCTAGTTACTGCAGTAAGCGTAGTTACCAGTCCAACCTTCTCAAAATTAGTAACTAATAATAACTATTTGCTTACCATGCCCGAGAGCGTAGTAAGCGTGGTAACTACGATCTCTGAGGCGCGGTTAGCGCGTGGCGCGCTATTTTGCCGGAAGCATAAAAATGCATTCCACCCTTGACGCCAAGAAGCCGTGACGACATGCATAGTTACTGCGGTAAGTAGGGTGGAATACAGCCTAGGTTCCACGCCTGGTTACATTATTGCGCATAATTTGGTCCTAAGGTTATGTTCTGTCTCTTCTAACTCCACACGTCCGTAGCATAGCGTCTCTGTCCCTCCATTTTCTTAATGTGAGCTCGTGCGTCGGCCTCGGACATCTGGCCTTCAGTTTGAATGATGGCCACGAGGGTCTCGAGGACTTCACGGGCCATATTCTTGGCATCACTGGAAAAATAATAATTATAATAATGATTGTATCTTTCAAAGCTCGGAGGGGGGTGTCCTTGTTACCACACCAAACAACGAAAAAAAATATGGATCCACTTCACATAAGTTGGTCTATATTTTTTGTAAACAAGGCTCCGAACACCGAAATAATCCAAGGAAGAAGAAGAAGAATAACACCAAGATGACATGACAGGACTCCTGTCATGTCTTAAGGAAGAGGAAGAAGGAAATCACAGCAGAGGTCGGAACTTGCCTCCTACATAAATGTCTACATAGTTTATGTATAAATATTACATACAAATGGAATTCCCCCCCCCCAACATCGCATTCGTTTTGTCGGAAGAGTTAAAATTTTTCAATGCATCCGACAGAGCGTCAAAACGCAGAATTTTCAAAATATCATATCGCAGTAGAGTGAATCAAGGGTAGCCCCCACTGTATCTGTAAGGTTATAAGTATGGCTGGGCAACCCCTCACATTCCGAGCGTCGCGCATTAGGATGTAAATTAGGATTAAGGATTTGCGAGGAGGCGATTAAATCAACTGCAAATGGTATCCGTTTTGGCTACAACAAAACTGTACCGAACCGTTCGCGGTATAACAGGCAAGGAAGGACTCGGGAAGCTATACACTGCCTTTTGTACACCATATGTGAACGTTCTGGCTGGACTACATGGTATACTCAGGTAAAAAGACCTACGTCGCATACGTTCCGATTTCAAACACCTTCGTTTCCTGCTATTTTTACCCCGTCGCAGTACCAGTGGCGCCATTTCAGAAAACCTCAGAGGGGGGCCAAAAAATACATTTTGGGCCCCTATCCCAATTTAAAATTTATTTGCTCTTTTGGAGTAAAATCAAAGTGGCTTTCGAATATATCATAAGGAGCAAAATGCAAGAGTCACGCGTTGTTCAAATATCCTTCAAAAATAGAAATAAAATTACTGAAGGATTCTATGAGCTTGAGTTTGAGGCCTGCCCTTATGAGAGAATAAGCTCCTTTCAACCCTCTGAGCTGAGGCTCTCGATCGAAGTTTAATCCAGATATATCTTTGATTCATGAAATCTTTTGAATTTGATATGGGGTTAACATCTTTAACACACTTCAAAACCACTCCCAAATGACATGCTCCTTCGACCAGGCCTGTATAGAGAAGACTAGCAAAGGCGCCGCAGGCAAAATTTCATTAAACATTCACGATCAGAGCGTTTTTTTGGGATCCTAAATGAAAGCAATGGCTTCCCCCTGTGGCCATTGCACCTCGCATTGCACGATAACTCTCAAACAAAGTGAAAGATATTTCGGACCCTCTCTGTGCTATTCCACTGGTCATCCAGAATAAAATAAATTTGTATAAAAAGATGTGATTCTGATCGCTTATATTGTTGAAACCTTGCTTTACAAGACCAATTTAAACAAAAAAAATCCACCTGTGTACCGCTAAGATGCAGAGATTTCAACACCATATTATATTGAAACTGTGCGCCGCAGGCAAAATTAAAATAAATCAACCTGTTTTCTGCTAAAATACAAAGATTTTGGTTCAAAATCAGATTACAAATTGTATCTTGTAGGTCGAAATTCACGATTGTGTAAACGCATTTATGTTAGTACGTCAAACAAAAAGGAATGAAAAACAAATAAACCTCGGATTTGGGCCCCTTTAAAATTCAGAGGGGGGCCATGGCCCCCCCTGCCCCCCTCAAATGGCGCCACTGCGTCGCACGTGAAATCGATTTTTGATCCGACGTCTGTCGATTCCCGACCCAGTAATGACAATGGAAAATCTGTCCTCCGTATTATCTCCTCCGATCGGCGGTTTACCTGTTCACCCCCCCATTGGCTTAGTTCTTATTTGTGATTAAATTTATCTGATATCGTGTGTGTTTTTGTTTAGTTTTTTCTTACGTTTTCTTTTTACTGTTATACTGCACTTATGCCCTAGGGCAGTGCGTAATAAATTCATTGATGCACTAGAATATAGCAATGACACGCACCAAGATAGGATTAAGTTTCCTAAGCAGATATAATCGAAACTTTGGTTTGTCTTTTTGGAAGGTGAAATGTGAAAAAAACTTTGAAAAAAAAATTAACTTACCCACAGATATACAAATGCCCACTCTCTTGTCCAATTATCCTCCACACATCCTTAGCGTCTTCTTTCAAGAGATGTTGAACGTAGACTTTCTGGTGTTGTTCGCGAGAAAATGCAACTCGTAGCTAAAACAAAACAAATCAGTATAACCAAAAAAATAAATAAACAATAGATACTAGAAACCATGCCTACATGACGGCCTAATAAAAATGACTGCCCGATTAGTTCTTATTCTTCAAACTCTGAATTTCGTACCATCTGTAACAGATCCATTCTAGCCACGTTTGACTGATTTTCGCCTCTACTACGATCGAGTTAAGTCGGTAAGTTCTGTCTCAGCCACGAGATGGGAAAAGCACTTTTGCAAGAATTGTCCCAGTTCTCCCATTGCAGTGTGCGAAATTTAAACTAAGACACGACTGACAAGGGCGTTTTATTTATTTTTTTTTTTTTTTTTTTTTTGTAGTTAGAAAAATACTAGATTCTGAGGAATGTGGGATGTATGCTACATTACTGGGAAAGAAACGGCGTTTAGTGTTGCATTTCCTACAAAGAACAAAGCGGCGGCAACGTCACATCAAATAGGTGCGAAAGGTGCAATATACAGGCGAATGCGCATTCCAAGCCCTGCTGAAAACTGACCAAAAGATTTTAAGGTCAAGTATATGAAGTGACAAACCGGCCACGGAGTTTGACCAAGCCGTTTAACTTTTCCGGCGATCCCTGGTTCACATAGACTGCACTTGGCGTTAATAAACATCGTCTCAAAGCTATTATTTTGCATTGAAGTATTCACACTTTTGCGGCTGTCATGCAAACTGCCTACGAACCCCTGGTTCATACAGATTGTATTTAGCGTCAACATGGTTCAACTTCTTCGGCTGCGGCAGAGCGTGACCGATTTTAAGCAGTGACTCTGTCTGAACCACGGTTAAGGTGGCTTTATGACATTAACAGAAAAGTTGCAGCAGTACGCGTACGCGATTTGGTACATGCCAGGTATCTCACAAAGCCAACCAAAATTTCTACCGACGTGAAGGCAAGCCTCACTTGCGCGGACACGCCCTCGACCCGCTCCAATACTTCAGAAATCGATCACAAGAACCTCCTGTCACCGGTCTTTTAAGATTCTCTATAACAATGCTTTCAGGTGGCTGCATGGTCTACTTAGACACTGTAGTGCTTCTGGTATGTTTCTGGTGGCGGGACTTCCTTCTTTTCCTGAACTTAAGAGGAGAAACATTCTTTCTTTGCAGAACAGGATTCTCAGGTCGTCAAATCCACTTGTGCGGGCTGCATCTGCCCCGCTTTTTAGGTTGTCTCTGCCAGTGTGGCTGGAATGGGAGCGGTCTCTTCGGGTGACCCAGGCTCCACCTGGAGCCCGTTCGACTTCATTGTTTTAGTTTAGTGTAGCCTACTGTTAGTTAGAGTGTCTTATTATTGTTTGTTTTTCTTTTTTTTATGGTTTTTAAAAACCGTTAAATAAAGTAAATTGAAATTGAAATTGAAGGATTGTGCTCATAAAGTCACCTTCTCATAAGGTGTATTCTCGCCGTCCCCCGAGGACTCTACTTGAGGAGTCTCCGCGTTTTTGTTTGTCCCGGGGACTCACTTCCCGCATTCTCGCGAGTACCCACGGACGGGGAATGCTCCGATTATCATCACTATCATAAAAAAAGGACTCCCTTTCAGATTCGGAGGGGAATCAATTTTGCTGGTGCTGATGCAATGTAAAATTAACTAAAAACAATCAGGATAAACAAAACCAAAAATAAAGTGGATCCAGATAAATTTCGTCAACTGCATGTTTGTTTTTCGAACAACATCCATTTTAGAAGCATTCCCCGTGTTCTCGCTGTTTTCCGTACGCGGAGTCCGCGTGGAGTGACTCCCTCTATTCTCGCCGTTCCCTTCGATTCCTCGATAAGTCCTCGGGGAACAGCGAGAATACGCCTATAGTACCTATTTGGTCATATACCAAGAACAAATAATCAGACAGAACTACTGTGTTCAGTCACAAAACTGAGCGGACCTAGAGGTATTAACTCTAGCTTTGAGCTGATGTTGATACCCGTTTACTCCTCTTCTGTCTTCGCCGTTGCCTTGCAGAAAAAATAATGAAAGATTGCTCGCAGGAGGCGTACTCCGTGCGCTGACCCGCACTGGAGTCCTTAGAGCCAATCAGGTTTGAATGCTACTTTTCCTCATCGGGCGCTTCACAGCGATTTAGCTATTTGTAGAGGTAACGAAACGTGATGTGGCGCGAAGCTACTAACCTCCGCTCGTCTGCGTCGGGAGTCGGCCGTATTTTACTCGACTACGCATGTTTGTATGACCGAGATAGGGAGACAGCAGTTCTATCTCGTTATCTGTTCTTGGTCATACCCAGCCGTTTTACAAATCCCATCAACAAGGCTCAGCGCGCCCCCTATAAAACGCACTGCAACATCCGCCATACTCTTGAGTATAGTCAAAGCCATAGTCTTTGGCCAAAGCAACAAAACCTCTCCATTATAGTGGAAATCTGACGGAAAAGCACACTAACTGATCGACTGCCGAATTGCCAGAAAACGAGGATTATTACGAATTGGGTTCCCGGAGACTCAGGAATTTCTTACCTTGAGGGCTCCTTCCTCTACGTATTTTGTCAACTCGTCCTCGTAAAGGAAATCGTGGTCCTTCTTTCTGCACCCGAAGTATAAGACATTCTCTCCAACCGGTCTTCCTAGCAAGTAAAGAAAAAATGAAGGAGTTCTCGTCACAGAAGTGACAGACATCGAATTTTTAGTCCGGCCGCTGGGTTCCTCTGTGAGCTCTTCGTAAGTTGCTGGTCTTACCGAAGATGCAGTTCATGCTACATCGATCAAATAAGATTTCCAACTCTGATCAACAAGATTATTACACAATTTCTTTGTGATATGAAACAGTGAAAGCCTTTTTATGATGCAACATACTGTTTTCATTATTAATACTGAACTGTTCAGGCTAGACAGAAATCGCCAAGAAATCAGACTATCTAGTAATTAACCGATTAAAGTGATTAACCAAATCGTGGACCCTAGGTTCTAAGTGAGTCATTTACGATACCTTCCGGGCGACCGTTATCTCTCCGAGCGCAAACACTAGCTATGCTTTTATGATCTAGAGCTCAACCAAATTTGCCCATACAATTTTTTTTTGCCGAGAACTGATAAGACAAGAATTATCAATTTTGGGTGAAAGCTCCGGCGCGCTTTCCCCGCTCCCAACCGACAGCAAGCTTCGCACGGCCGCCAGTTTATCTTTTGACACAGCAAAACTTCAGAGCTAAAAACAAACACTCTTTGAAATCCGCTTGAAAAATACTATATACAGGCAATAACGGAAAAGTTCTAAATTTGTACTATATTGAGAAACAGTTTATTTGGTATCACGACGGGTAAATAAACATAAAAATAAATAAATAAATTACCTTCGCTTTTCAAGTGTGCTCGTTCCTGGACGAATCCTCTGAAAGGAGCGATACCAGTACCCGGACCAATCATGATGATGGGTGTCTGGACTCGAGGTGGCAGCCTGTAAACAAACAGACAATGGTTTAATTTTGCATAATTTTTCTAGAAAACATACACGAGCAGTTATTACTCCCACAGTCTCCTCCCATTTTTTAAACAACAATAATTGTACTTTTAAATGATGGTTCTTCCCTTTTTTAAACAACAAAATTTTTACCCAGTGTGTTTTTCCTTTGTACTCCCAAATGTTTGGTTGCAGACTCGCATAATCCTACGATGTCATCTAGATTGTCTGAGTTTCTTGTCTGTGTTATTTACTTTCTTTTTTATACTCCTCTTGTATTTTTCGAACGATAATAGACAGTAATAATTATACGTTTCGCAAATACATTTTTGCAATTCAAACAGTAGCAGCAATCGCGCCTGCAAGAACTCATAATGGTCGTGTTCCACCCTACTTACCGTAGTAACTACGCATGTCGCCAAGGCTTCTGGCTTCTTCGCATCAAGGCTGGAACGCACTTTTCTATTTTCGGCAAACATCGCGCCACGCGCTAATCACACCAATCGCGTCACAGAGATTGTAGTTACCACGCCTACTACGCCTCCGAGCGTGGTAAGCAAATAGTTACTTATTAGTTGCTATTTCGAGAAGGTTGGAATGGTCACCGTACTAACTTTTCATGAGGTTGGAGCGAAAATCGTAACTAATATATAGTTACTATTGTATGAAGGGTGAAACACGCTCAATATGTACTATTTTGCAGCAGAACCAATCTCCCGTCTCAAAGTGCAACCTGCTCCGAACGAGCCGAAGTAATATTAAGATCAATGACTTTAATATTAATTCCACATTCTCACTTCTATAACAACGCTCAGCAAACCAGCCAAGTGGTACTATGCAACACGGATAGTCGGAACTTAAAGCACAAGGACCACGAGCATTTGTTATTTTAATTCACTGGCATTTTGCTTAAAGTTTAACCGAAAAGGACTGGGATAGGACAATCTAGTTACCCATCACTTATCCACTTAAATTGGCTTGAAGACCCGCTGAAAATGCGTTACTTGGTTGTTCCGCTATTCAGGAATAATCGATTTTCAAATAGTGGAATTTCCGTGTGATTTGTGGAACCTCCAATTTGTTGTATGCCTGACAAGAAAGATTTATGACTTTTTTTTTGTTCAGGCACTAAGCAATCTTCACCAATATCGCCACTGCCCACTAATAAGCCTTGTTTGTGTTTAGATAAAAATTTCCCGCGTCATAGTAGAATTTTCGCTGTGGGGACGGCCGTAGATATTCTGAACGCCATAACTAGAGCAGATAGTGGAAAACAAAAAATCCCTTTGCAGAATCCAAATAATTCAGTGTATTCAACTAAATGACACAAAAATAAGTTGGCTTTTCAGTTAAACTTTAAAAGTCTGAATATAGCAACTTTTCCAGCCACGCGCGCAAAATCCTTCTTATTTCATAAAGTTTCGGTAGCTTTAGGCAAAGCTACACTATCTGAAGTTTGATAACCTGTGTCAAACGTTATGAGAACATGTCTGTGGTGTCCTTTTTAAATGTTATCTTTTCCGAAAAATTAGGCTTAAAAGAGTCATAACAGAAGGTTTGTCTCTAAACATAGTTTTTAATTTTAATTTAACTTCAAATAAATACGGCACAACATTTCATGCGCGAGCAAATTCATTGGCACTTGTCATTAACCTACAACTAAAACATATACATCTTCAAATGGCCATAACTGATACATTTTCATAATGTTTAACACAAGAACACGCACTCATGTGTTCAACTTCTGACAGTGTATTGCAGTTCCAATCAGAACGCAACAGAATCTGTTTCTGCGGGTTTCGAATGTAAATGTCCGTAAGAAAACTCGAAGGAAAATGCAACTAAGCCAGCAGGACAACGACAACGCGGTAGAGGACGCTTCTTCCTAGGCATGCCATGAAATTTGCGGGCGAGGGGCAGGGGGTATTCCTACCTGAACTGTGATTTCCTAACGTAGCAAGGCACCGTGTGAGCTGTGTCGTTTTCTGGTTTCTTATGCGAAAGCCAGGTGGTAGCCACTCCCTTGTTGATCCTACCAGCAGGCGTTGTGTAACGGACGAGGACGGCTGTTACATGCACATCTGTAGGATGAACCTTAAAAAAAGAAAGAAAAAAATACGAATACATGCAATAAAGCAAATTGATTCCTATTTATTTGGACTATTGTTGTATGAGGCAAGCAAAGTCAGCATTTTATTTGGTAACTGACCCGGTGAGATACACGATAAGGGAGTGAGGTCGAACTGCAACATATGAGAAAATGTTGTGTATTCGTTGAAAAAAGTTTGAGAGAATTAAAGAAAATCATAATGCTGACTCCTATATGGCACTCTTAATCTTCTTAGTCGTTTAATATCTTTTTCTCAAAATTTGAATTAACTTTTTCTCAAATTCAAGAATAATTGTCTAAGAAAGATTCGTGCGATCCATTGGACTGACAGTGTCGAAGTTGCGAATGAGGGCACATAAGCCACTAGGAATTGAGGAGATACGTGAGAGACGATGGAAGTACTGGGTTCATATGACTAGCATGAAAGAAAGCAGACTGCCGTTTTATATATGGTGCTGGCTGGACCCCCTCCCCCGGTCCACGCAAAACAGGAAGACAACGCGAAGACATTTAGACGTTCACTCGAAAAAGAGAATACAGCTGCAAATTTAACGCTTGAGGAGCTGTGGGGGATGGCCTTAGAAATGGAGGGCTACTGTTGTTGCCATATGCCTTATGCGCAAGGGACGTCTTAAGTCTAAGTAGGTAAGTAAGTCAATTTGTACGAGTGTTTTGTCTCACTGCTACTTGGGTAGTAATTAGCTAATAGACAAAACGAAAAGCTTAGTCTTTCTACAGATGAGTTGACCTTCCCCCACAGCCAACAGCTATTCCAAACAACCATGAGCAGTCAGCCTGGCCTCAAGCAAGAAAATAATACAAATACGAACTGTTATGAACAAATTAAGCTTTGAGAAATGTTACAAAGGCTTTGACAACACTTTACTAAATGTTTACCTTAGGTGAGGACGAAATCGAGTAGAACCTGGCCTGCAGCCTGGGGAGTAACTCGCAGATCATATCCAGGGGAGGCTTGCAAGACGGGAAGTCCTCAAGAACATGGAGCAGGCTTCGGTTTTCATCACAAATGTATTTTTGGTAGTATGCCTTGCCTTCTGGGTTGTTTGAGGCTAAGAGGAGCATCTTCTCTTTCTCCTAAAATAGAACATCAACCATCATCGGTTGCGAATCTCAGAGTGCACTCTTCTTCTGCTGCCGGAAACCATGCTGCGCGGCTTCATAGTGGCAGAAGGCGGTTCATGGAGGAGCAGCCCAACCTGGCGCTGCAGACTGCCGCAGGACTGGAGACCCTCTAGTCAAACATTTCTTCAAGAAACGACGGCACTGGCAAATCAAGATTTTATCGCCAGGAGGAGCTGCACAGCTATGGCGTCTTGACAGAAGTCCAAGAAAGTTTTTCTACTGTCTACGCCTTCAAAGTCACCTGAAAGTCTGGGGCAGAAAGAAACAGGGAAATAAGTTCAAAACGGATTCAGCACGTTTCCTAACCCCTATATCGAACCTTTAAAGTTTAACTGAAAAGCCAACTTATTTTTGTGTCATTTAGTTGAATACACTGAATTATCTGGATTCTACAAAGGGATCTTTTTTTTCCACTATCTGCTCTAGTTATGACGTTCAGAATATCTGCGGCCGTCCCCACAGCGAAAATTCTACTATGACGCGGGAAGTTTTTATCTAAACACAAACAAGGCTTTTCAGTGGGCAGTGGCGATATTGGTGAAGACTGCTTAGTGCCTGAACATAAAAAAGTCATAAATCTTTCTTGTAAGGCATACAACAAATTAGAGGTACCACAAATCACACGGAAATTCCACTATTTGAAAATCGATTATTCCTGAATAGCGGAACAACCAAGTAACGCATTTTCAGCG
This sequence comes from Branchinecta lindahli, assembly GCA_023053555.1. Classification (NCBI taxonomy): domain Eukaryota; kingdom Metazoa; phylum Arthropoda; class Branchiopoda; order Anostraca; family Branchinectidae; genus Branchinecta; species Branchinecta lindahli. The sequence goes on along the minus strand of JAKZAO010000008.1, from coordinate 14,478,404 downwards.
GGTCTTCAAGCCAATTTAAGTGAATAAGTGATGGGTAACTAGATTGTCCTATCCCACTCCTTTTCGGTTAAACTTTAATCAATTCCAGATAAAACTTTTACTTTACCAGTTTTGACCGGATTCCGGCCGAATCACTTGGCCGGGTGAGAAAATAAGTTTCAGATATGACTTCAGCAATATCAGCATGACTCTTTACTCCCCAATCCAGTATCCCATTGGCTTTTTAAAAAATATTTATTTCACCCCTTAAGCTGGAACCCCCAACCCTAAATAGCTAAATATTACTCTAACAGGGCCATCTACAAGCTTGACTTGTACTTTAACCCAAAAGATCCTGACACCAAGTTTGAGCAAAATATCCCAGCCCCTTCGAGAGTTATCGTCCCCACAGACGGGCGGACAGACGGGCGGACGGAAAAACTTTTGCATCATCTCGGAACACGATTACACGACACCGTCTTTCCCCAGACATTTTTCCTTCCCAGCAAGTTTCACTCTGTCCCTCCATTCTAACCGTTTCTCAAAACTTCCGGTCTCCCCCCAAGTCCCCCACAGCTGTCGAATCCGGTCCGGCCTTCAAACGGGACATCAGAGATTGTCGTCTATTCAGTTCTTAAGTTTCATTCCAATCCGATCACCCGTTCGAAGTTACGCACTACTCAATTTTCCGGACTCCCCCTTCCTCCACTTCCCCAAGATGTTCAGATCGGGAAACTGATTATTTCGAAGTAATTCCCGACCGACAGACCAACCGACCGACGGAAAAGCGATCGGTATATGGCACTTGGCGGGAAGGAAAAAAATTAAAAAAACATGCGATTATTGTGAATATTGCGCAACGCAACGGTGACGTGATCAGTAAATAAAATGTCATCGCCAGCTAATGATTCTCCAAATAACGTCTTGACATTGAATTATAACATACCTCCGGGTCCGTTGTATAGTCCGCTATTTCCTTCAAGACGTGCGTTCGTGGGTTTGATGTTACGTCGACGTAATGAGAGAGGGCAGTGCGGTATGTGCAAGGGACTGGGAAGGGCGATTTCTTCGTTGAATCCTCTGGAAATCGAACAGTTGTTAATCTCAATTACTCAATTTTGGAGATGACTCACATTAGAAATACCAAAAAAACAAGAAATTTTCCCTGAAATTACCAAATTTTAAGCATGGCTGCCGCAATTTCTTCTTTTCGTAATTCTGAGTGATATATTTTTTAAATTTATTTTTGTCTGGCGTGGAAACCCTGCCTGCACCAGCACAGTTTCGGCAGGAGACCAAACAATCTAACCACTTCCGTCAGCCCTAATCAATTTCAACGCCGGCTACAGGCTACCTGAGATGGGCTAGCTACAGAAACCGGTAAGGTTTGAGGTTGGGGCTTGCCCTTTCCCTAAATGTTTGCAGTAAATGCAATACAAAATTTTCACAAGAGCATTCTATTTATCCTTTTAAGTATCTTTTTGTATTTCTATATGAAATTAAAAAAATCACAATTTTATTTGCTAATCATTATAGTTAGTATAACCATCTCGAAGAAGCTTATCGGCGACGATTGAATGAAACTACTTCGGACTTACCATCAATATTCTGTAGTGAGAAGAGAGTATCCAAATCGACTCCAAGCAGGTCCCCGAATTTCTGTACAATTTCACTGTCGTTGACGGGGTATACAGCAACATGATCACCTAAATATATTTCAGTATTGACTCCTTATTGCTAGCAAGCGGCGTATTGGATAATATAAAGTAAATGTGAAGAAGTATGCAACCGCGGTAGATATTCCGTATTTCGCAAAATTCCAAATTCCGTCTTGTGCAGATACTCGGCAATAAAGAGTTACAGGGGAAGAGATACACAAAAATTCCGCCAGACGAATCCATAGTTGCGTTTTTGCAGATACCATGGTATCTGATACCACGGTCTAAAGTCGTTTTTGCAGTTATCCTGGTATCTGATACCACGGTCAAAAGGTGTTTTTGCAGTTGTCCGTGGTATCTGGCCAATTACCGTGGTAACTGATATTCAGATATCACGGTCCGACCGTGGTATCTGTTCGTGGTATCTGAAAAGTCATCTCACTTTCAACAAACTTTTTCAAATTGGTGAGAAAGAAGTCCAGCACTTAGTGATGTAACTGGATATCAGTTTTTCTTTGGGATGACTTCGAAAACCGCAATTTCGGAATAGTCGTTTTCGCAGTGGACCGTATATTAGATACCACGGTAACTACAAAAACGACTAATTGCAGATCCAGTTACCGTGGTAACAGATACCATGGTATCCGCAAAAACGCAACTCAAGTCTCATTCCACTGATCACCCAAGTCTCGGGTTGTGTTCCAAGGAAGTTATTCTGAATTATGATCATAAAAGGAGCAGCCAGCTATTTATTGCGGTAGTTATTAGTTGCGTTTTCGCGGATACCATGGTATCTGTTACCACGGTAACTGGATCTGCAATTAGTCGTTTTTGCAGTTACCGTGGTATCTGATATACGGTCCACTGCACAAACGACTATTGCCGAAATTACACTTTAAGAAGTCAACCGAAAAGAAAAACTGATATCCAGTTACACCACTAAGTGCTGAACTTCTTTCTCACCAATTTGACAAAATTTGATGAAAGTCAGACGACTTTTCAGATAACACGACCAGATACCACGGTCGGACCGTGATATCTGAATATCTGTTACCACGGTAACCACGACAACCACAAAAACGCCTTTTGACCGTGGTATCAGATACCATGGTATCAGCTAACACGCAACTACTATAAAAGGAGCAGCCACTATTTATTGCGGTAGTTAATATCTCCTCTGGGTGCATACAGAAATTATAGATTCCTCCAGTTCTGACGGGAATTCCTACTGAATAAATAGTTATCATATCCCGACCATCTACGTAAACTGAAACGATCGTATCTCTTGTGGAACGAAAACGACAAGAGACAGCAGCTATTTTTCTTTTCTCACTCTAGGGTCTGGGCGAAAAAAAAACTGCCCCCCCCCACGACCTCCCCCCCCTGGCGAAAAGCCGCCGGGTACCAAACCTCCCCCGCCCCCCTCCCCCCTCCGAATGCAAATATACAGGAAACTAGAAAATCTTATTAAAAATTGCAGATTGGACAGCGACTAACCGCGAGCAATAAAGGATTTTCCATAGACACGCGAGTTAAATGTAAACTCTTGACGGCGGCTCGCTGGCCGCTCGTCTCCTATATCTACTCTTCATATACTGTTTTTTATTAACACTGTGTCGGGGTTTTGGTCGGAGAGGGTACTCGGGGGGAGGGGGGATTGGTCGGGGGGTTCGCCAGGGCGAGGTTTGGTACCGGGGGGGGGCTGATTTTTTTGGGGGGGATACGTCCGGGAGGGATTTCACCAGTGGGGGGAGGGTAGCCGGAATCCCACGAGGGACTGTGGAAGGAAAATAATACACAACTGAAACCATCGTAAGTCAAACAAGTCGTGGAAAGCAACATTATTTTTTTTTTAAAGCTGGAAGGCTTACCTGCGTCATAACGTAGTTTGGAACCAGACAAGTCCAATTCAATGTGCATGCAGGATCTATCGCCCCCTCTGAACAGCTCCTTCCAGGTTTTGACAGTTGCTACGTACGGATTCTTAGCATCGAAAGGCCTGTATAACAAGAGCAAAGGTTTCGATGGGATCCCAAAAATTTAATATTTGATCCAGACAACTAGGTCTTGTCTTCGCCAGATCCAGTCTTCGCCAGGCTAATCATCTGAGAAAACCAAGTTCAGATATACCTGTATAAGCCAGATCCATTTTGACGATACTGATCGAAACTTCCTGCTTTACTTATGCCAAATTTCCGGTTTCGGCCGAATTCCGAGCGAACTACTTGTCCAGCAAAAAAAAAGATAGTTCAGAAACGAATTCAGCGTATCTCCTTATCCCTATAAAGAACATCGAATCAACTTCAAATAAAACTTTAACTTATAAAAAAAAATCCGGTTTCAACCGGATTCCGGGCGAACTACTTGTCCGGCGACAAAAAGGATTTTCACCATCATGTTCAGCATACGTCTTCCTACCCCTAAATCGAACATCTATATAATCAACTTCAAATAAAACTTTTACCTTAAACAAACTTTCCGGTTTTGGCCGGATTCTGGACGAACTACTCGTCCGGCGACAAAATGATTTTCACCATCATATTCAGCATGTCTTCTTACCCCATAATCGACTATTACATTGGCTGTTTCAAAATATTTTTGTTTGCCCCTTGATTTAAACCCTCCCCCACACCTAAATGTAGGGCTACAGAGCCCATCTACGAACTCGACCTTACTCTTGACCCAAAGAATCCTCACACCAAGTTTCATCAAAATATCTCATTCCCTTCGAGAGTTATCTTGATGACAGACGGACGGACGGACAGACGGACAACTTTTGCGATGTCATAGGTATCCGTCACTAACGTTTTGGGATCCCAAAAAGGTAATTCAGTCCGCGGCCATAAAACCGCAAGGGTAAAAATCAGTGTAGTTTCCGTAATTGTTTCCAGTGAACCGATGGCGTTTACTCGTCAGAAATTCGGATATTCCAGTTGGAGTTCCTGTCGGACATTCCAGTTCCACCGAAAAACGGAAACCAACTAAATTCCAATGATGGATTCAAGGATGTTGGATCGCTACTCAAGCCACGGAACAGCCAGATCTTTCTACAATTATGATAGGTTCAGGGTGCAAAACAAGGATCATCGAAATTTGTCAAAAATGAAGAATAAATGCGCCAGAAAGGGTTCCTGTCTTAGGAAGAAGCAGAAGAAAATCAGAACAGAGGTCCTGGCTTTTCCGCGGCGGCTTGCCTTCAACAAAATGCAAAGGCGAGGTACCAAGTTCTAACCAGGTCTACGTGTGTTCTATTCTACCCTGAGTGACCTTCACTTCATCGCGTACAGATTTGTTTGAGATTTAACTGAGACGTTTAAACTAATCCATGGCAAATAAAACCCTGAAATGTGCGACACGACAAACTTCAACAACCATCATCAAGGGGGCACGGGTTCAAATTTGTCAAAGCCCGTTTCCAGAAGAATCTGTACAAGCGAAGGTGGTTTTTTTTTCATGAAAACAGTCATTTTTTTCTGAAAATCAGTCAATTTTTTGTCAAAACGGTCGTTTTTTCTGAAAATAAGTCAATTTTTGTCAAAACTAGTTTTTTTCTTGAAAAGAGTTCTGTTCTACAAACAGAATTGCGTGACCCTGGAAACGCCTTGCCAAAGATTCAGTTACAGTGGATTCCATTAATAGTCTCAAGCGGTCAATGCGGATTTGCGGAATCGCTTAACAATTTTAAGTGTATTATAGAGACTTTTTTGCGGTCATTTCAAACTTCTTCGTGAGCCAAAAGTCTTTTCTGGCGCAATAAATTATTATGTTCACATCCCAGCAGTCTTTTTTTTTTTTTTTTTTTTTTTTTTATCCCAGCAGTCTTCGTTACTGCCAATCAGAATGTATTAGGGTTTTCTGAAGCGAGCTGTGGCCTACTTACGGTCTCTGGTTGATGAAGGATCTGAGCCTGGCAATTTCTCCTGTGAAGATCTTTTCCTGCGGCAATTCTGCTGGTGGTGCCACCAGCTTGTACTGTCGCATGCTGACATCCTGAAGCTTGAATTCCAAATTGAAGAATTCCATAAGCGCTGGCCAGAACTTGTCCTTCCATGTCACGAAATCTTCTTCGATACTAAAACAGAAGAAATCAGAAACTCTTATCTAAGAGGGTAAACAGTCGGCTTATGTTGCCTTAACAACTGGGGTAAAAGTAAAACCCAGGCTTTACCTTACCAATTTTTCTTCCGGATTCCAGACAGCCGTTTTCGTCGAGAGGGATCCGGTAGAGCCAGGCCAAAAACGTCTGGAAGTCCGGGGTGTTGGACACTCCAGATTCCGGATGTCTGGAAGGTGCCACAGAGGCAACCCGTTCGAGAGATACAACAAATATGCAAATGAAGTTAGAAAAGGGAAAGGGATTGACAGTTGTGATTGGGACGCAAGAGGTATCGGAAACCTAAAAGGGGACATCGAGGAAATGTTGAAGAACAGCAAATTTATCTGTCATAAATATCATGAAAATCTGGAAGGGTTGGCTTATGCGGAAGCCCCGGGCGTCTCTGGAAGGTGAAGCCTGGCTTTATTTCAAATACTACGAGAATTGCTCCGTATGTAACGAAACAGCGCTTATGCGTGCCATAAAATGTAGGTGAAGCCTGGTTTTAATTCAAATACTACGAGAATTGCTCCGTATCTAACGAAACAACAATTATGCGTGCAACAAAATGTACAGGATCCCCGTCAAACCCCGCCCACAACGACCGGCCCGGACTACAAGATATACTACAGGACCTGAAAATGATACATCACGCCATTTTAACTCGTCCTACCCTCCATTATCTCAAGTTGAGATAATGTGTTGCAATTATCAGCTGATTTTTCATTTTAGCGCCACGAACATGTTTCGCAGTCAGCTTAGGTCGAAGGAATACATATACCACACGGTCACAGGGATCCCCCCACAACCACCCCCACTCTGGTCAGATGATGTGCGATTCTTCAAATAGCCGAGCTATCAACTTCGTATGACCGTGCCTAGTTGCTGTGCTCTCGAGTTCAGTAATTATCATTCCTCCAAAGCTGCGAATCCGCGTTGCTTGCAAGCAGAGGGTAAGGGTAAAAATAATTAAGTAAGTAATTTATTTACCCGAATATTCACATGGAATTATTCCGGGGTACAAAATACAAGAAAAAGACATAACTACACTATTTACAGCTTACATTACAATGCTATTGGCATAGGGAGGATCAGAGGCACCCCTTTGAGGGGAGCAGGGGGCGATGCCCCCTCCTAGTTTTCGGAGGGGCAGGGAATCTTCCACCTTGGTACTTTTTTTTCCTGAATAGGTTTCAAAATGCAAAGCAGTAGCGTTACTTTAAAGTATTTTCGAAAACTACTTTACATCTACCCCAAAATAGTAGTTAGAATAATAAGCTTGGGATGAGGGCACAGAATTCATATTCCCGAGCTTATCAACTTACTTGGCATCGTCATCTCCCATGCCTAGTTCGACCACACGGTTTCCTCCCAACTCAGCCATCTTCTTGTCCACAAATTTTCCCATCGCGTTATAATGCTCATATGTCTTATTCCCTAGACCAAAGACCTAGAAAGGAACAATGATCAGGTTATTTTGATCGACGCCGACATCGATGAGGTCGAAGCCGACGCGCCGACACGGCGTAAAATCGACCCGCCACTATACCCGCTAAGTGTTGAGAGGGTTTTGACCACGGAAATTGTAGAAAAATTATTTCCAAGTTTACAGAGGTCCCTCGGGAGCTCTGGAAATGAAGTGGTATAGGCCTTGCTTTTTCATAATTCCCCTATTACTTTGTGTTTTACTTGGGAAATCTTCACGGTTTTGTAGTCTTGTATTTTTTTTCTTTAATTTCCCAGAACAATCATATCTCTTTTTGAGTTGTCAGAACCTGAGATATGAAATAAAATCTTGTTTCTTGCTAAAAAAAAAAAAAAGAAGAAAGTGCCATAAAAACGCAAATATATAGATGGACATCTCAATCTGACGTCTATAGAATTACAGAACACTGGGGTGACGTCCAGTAAATAGGAAAAGAAAATGAATTTACGGTTTCTTCTGGGATTTCATCCCACTGGTCTGTAATTCTACGAATCTGAAATTGAAACGGCTATCTGTGAACCAGCAACTGTCTGATAAGTCTCTGGTCCAAAAAAAAACCCTGCAATCCGTACTAAGCTTCAGAGCATCAGTTGCGTTTTTTACCTGAATTCTCAGTTTTCGCTTTTCAATTCTCGGTTTTCGTAAAATTACGGTTTTTGCTCTTCTCACTTTTCTCTTCTGACAAAAGCACTAATTTAGCCACCCGTTAATCCCTGTTTATACGAATCGAACATCCGCCTTTTGATGACCAATGGAGTACGGAGAACGAAAATCGAGAAGTGACTACCGAAGAAACTTTTGGATTCTGCAGAACTTCGAAGCTTTCCCGCTCTCGATTCCGAGAAAAACGCAAGAAAAGGTGAATTGGCTTCATCAATAGTCAAAAAAAGCAAAACAGGAATACTGTGAGGAAAATCGCGAGGAGAATTGAGATCAGAAACGTAGGCTATTTCAATTTAAGCCCTTTAGTTAAAAGACACTTAGCAAAGCAATACCATACTGTGGTAAGGTAAAACGTGAGTACAAACGATGTTTCAAAACTTACCGCGTAATTAACACCGCTCAAGTCGACCTCTCCATTTTGAAGCCACTCGTTGAATTCAATGGCGTTATCTGTTGGGTCTCCCTCGCCATACGTAGCCATACAGAAGACAGCAACAGAGTTCTCGATCTCTCCCAGCTTAACTAGCTCCTCCTATAAAACACGGACAGAACTCAGAACTGCAGTGGAAGTTATTGCGACACTTTTCAGTTACCAGATGAAAAATTCTTTGACTGTGTAGCTGTATGGTAGTTGTACGAGAATTTGTATGTATTTACAGTAGAGGTATGCTTATGTGAACGTTTGTTGACTTCATATTTGTCAATTTTCATGCACTTGCTGTGTCTAAAGCTAACTATCAGTTAGCCAAAGTAGGTAAGAAGGGCAGCTGAAAACACCTGTACAGGTATTTTGGATCTTCATTCTACCATTTAGCCCAAAACTGCAGTGTTCACATTAAAGCAACTGTTCACATAAGCATACCTCTACTGCATATATAGTAGTATGGGATACTTTGATTTAACATGCCTCCGACTGGGTTAATCTTAAGAAGTAGTATCCTATAGTATCCAATCTTGCTGTAGTAGCACCCAGTTTGCTAGTAGTAGCATGCAGTGGCAACAGTTACTACTGCATTCTACTTTTTCGTACAACTCCATACGACTAATTGTCGAAAAATTTTCATCGTGTAAAGCATAGTGGATTTTAGGATATAGAATATCCTAAAGATACTTCGCAGAAAAAAAATATTTCAAGGGATAACTTCCACAGGACTACTTGCCAGACACGGTGGAAACATCTGAAATATATGTTGATAAAAATTAAATCGACTTGATAAGAATAAAAAAAATCTTATGGTTTTTCGGGGTAAATTCCAACTAAGTTTGGTGGTTTGAATCTGGAACCTGGATGGATGATGGTTAATTTATAACCCGAAGTATAGCCTATATGTCCGACATTTGGCCTCGACCCCACTCTCTGCCAAATTGGCTCTTTATATTGTATTTAGTTTGTCAATAAACAGAACTTGAACTTGAACTTACCATGTCATACTCCTCCGGATCCGCCACCATGGCCTTCATGCCATATCTGGCAGCTTCTTTGGCAAGACGGCTGGCAAATTCCTCGCCAGTGCCAGTCTGGCTACCGTAGAAAACAACAATGTTTCGATTCTGGCTCTTCATTTTGGAGATAAAACTTCGATCATCTGATTTCATAGAAGTCAGACGAGTCCTATAAGGAAAAGCACATTCAAAGCACAAGCAATAGAAGGAATTCTGTTTTCGGCTTACGAGAGGACACAGCCATCTTAGCGATATTATTTATGGCTTTTAAGATCAGGAAAGATTCAGATTTTTCAGATTTCAGATTTCAGATTATTTATTCACACAAAAAACAATATAATCCCTGGAACAAACTGCATGTCCGCCTACAAAAAAAAGCCATGCGGCCTATGGGAGCGAACATACATTGGAACATACATATGGGAACATACATATGGGAGCGAACATACATTGTCGGGATCTGAATTGACGAAACACGCCAGTTATCCAAGGGAAGAACGAGAAATGTCACGCAAACGAATCCTCAAAACTGACCTAAATCCTATGCAAACCAATCAACAACGTTTGTTGTAATGACGTTTCTGGCTCTTCGCTGGGCACACGGCGATTCTTCATTGTACGAAGAGTTATTCATCGAAAGTAGCCTATTTGATGTCTATTCTAGACATTCGTTTTAGTCGAGACGGACACTGAAGGTGAAGCCAGGCCAAAAGCATCTGGAAGTCCGGAGTGTTGGACATCCCAGATTCCAGAAATCTGGAAGGTGTGAGAGAGGCAACACACTTGAGAGACCCAACAAACATGCAAACAAATCGAGTAGGAGAAAAGAGAGAGTGATCGACATTTTTTACTGGGAAGCAAAAGAAATTTGAAGAGGACATCTAGGGAATGTTGACGGATAGTAACATTTGCTCATCAATCGGTAGGCAGGCGACTTGGACAGAGCTGACATTTTTGTAGTTGCCAAAGCAGCGTTAATGACTACGAGCTTCTCGCGAAAACACGGTCAAAGGGGTGTGGACTGTGGGTTAAACCGCAGAAGAAAAAAAATATCGCAAGGATAGTCAGTCCATTTTGGGTTGGTCCTTAGCGGAAATAAGCTAGAAGACGCCCCAAGACATGTTCTGTTCTCAGAAAATCCAGACTTTTTTTTTTCGTTTTTTTGCTTTGGGACTTAAACGATCATATAGAACCCCGACGGGAAAACTGGACAAGTAAATCCACCTGCAGCGTTAGTATCTTCTACTTACTCAATTTTGAACATCTTATCCTGAGGGGGTTGCGACATCTCTAACTTCTTCTTAACCAACCAGTAAACACCAAATGTGGCCGCACCCACCAAAATGGTGATGTCCAATATGCCGAACATCGGTGCAGCTGCTATTATGGCGTCGTTGCTCATGATTTAAGGCTCAGTGAGGTCACAAGTTACTAAAAACAGAAGAATGAAATTCAGTGAAATGAAACATCAGCTATGATTGGGCCATACGCCGTCTCCAGCACATAACATCGCATTGTGGAAACGTGCCCATAAGTCGACGCCTGAAAAATAGTTGCGTTTTTGCAGATACCATGGTATCTGTTACCACGGTAACTGGATCTGCAATTAGTCGTTTTTCAAGTTACCGTGGTATCTATTATACGGTTGCTCTGCAAAAACGACAATTGCCGAAATTGCACTTTTCGAAGTCATCCCAAAAGAAAAACTGATATCCAGTCACATCGCTAAGTGCCAAACTTCTTTCCCAACAATTTGACAAAAATCGATGCAAGTGAGACGACTTTTTCAGATACCACGATCAGTTACCACGGTCGGACCGTGGTATCTGAATATCAGATACCACGATAACTGCAAAAACAACATTAGACCGTGGTATTAGATACCATGGTATCTGCAAAAACGGAACTAATGAACTTGACGACCATGTTGGAAACGTCAGTATTGTCTTGAAAATTTTCGTCGAGTTTTGTGCAGTCTTGCGCCTTCTATTGCTATTAATAATAACAATACGCAGCAGTCGACCTTCCTAATAAATTAAATAGGATTCAACAGTTATATCAGGGGAGACCCCAAAGTCACAAACTCCCCCAGAAAGGAGAAAGGCACTTCCTTCTAGGGGGTGAGCTACATTATCCTCCACAGTCAAACAAATGGGCAACTACAACCGTCCACGACCCTCCCTAATTCTCATCCACCAAACTTTAGTTCTTCTGGTGTTCCTCACTGCTAACCCGTTCTTGAAAACGACTTGCCCTGAATTCAGAACCTGAATCCACTTTAGCCCTTCTCCCACCTTCCGTCGATCAGTGCCTGACAAAATGAGAAGTATGATAGAAATAAGGATTAGTTTGTGAGTTTTATCATTTTGTTGTTTTGCTTCCATTTGTAGCAAACCTACACAATATTTCTGGTACTGTCGGGGGCAGTACCCGACAACCTGTGATACCATCAGCAAAAGCCTTTAGGCTAGATGATAGACACAGAAATTCAAAATGTTGGACAAAAGAAGGACTAAGTGATTAGGGAAGTAGAAGCGCAGCGTTGTCAGTGCGTCAGGGTGTAAGGCAGTTTAATCGAAAGTCTAATACACCAAACATCAGGTAAACAAAATCAACACTCACTTGCACGTTCGTTTCCAACAAACCCAACGATATAACTGAAATGGAATACCGTAACTAATTACTATCAAGTAAAAAAAAAATTCATTTGCATAAAGGACGGTTTGGACGGCGTTGTTAAGGTTCTTAAAGTTTATCACCGCTCAGACGAGAATCGGACCTTGGTAAATTGTTTTGTGGTAGAAAAAACACTTTTCAACTATTCGACCATCACTGTATAATTAAGAGCAGGGGCATCGCGACTGGGGGGGGGGGACGCCCCCCCCCCCAATGTTGTCGGTCAGTCGGTAATTTCGCCGCGATTTTTTGTCAAAACAGTTGATTTTGTTCATGAAAACAATCCATTTTTCTGCAAATCAGTTGATTTTTCGTCAAAACAGTCGGTTTTTCTGAAAATCAGTCGGTAACAAGAGCTACGAGCTCATATGGCACTTGTTACGAGTAAGCGGTACAAGAAAGTAGAATAGAACGTCACAAACTACACCCGCCATCCAAAAATGCGGTTCGGACCTAGAAATAGAAAATGCAGTTTCACTCAAGTCTGAGCATTTCTGGCATCGCCTCGGATCATCTGGGTAAAATGACTGTTGTAAATTCCAAGTTTCAGCCCAATAAATCCACTTGTTTGATCCCTAGACGTGCCACACGTTTTCCGTTACCTCCCTCCAACTTAGACCCCGAAGCCGCGCCGATTTTTTTTTTTCAGCGGCGGCGCGCCGGAAAACCCTCGGCGTGGCGGCGCGCCGAAATTTTTTGAGCGGCGCGCCGCCGAAAATTTTCGGCGGCGCGCCGCTTTTTGGCGCCGTTTTCCGGACTTTCTTAGCTAAAATTTTGGAACTTTGCGGCCATGAATTGGAGCAATTTCGTGCCTGAATTGGCTGTAGGTGTAAATAATTAGTACGGAATTAAAATATCGGTTGACTGGCCAGCCAGGTAGCCTATCAAGTTTATAGGCTACCTCGCTGGTATCAACATAATTTCAGCTATTCTTGTACAAGGCGTCATCTCCCTGTTCCAGACGGATTCCCACTGCGAGTCCCGGATATTTTTTTATTGTACTAGCAACTCCCTTCCCACCATTCTCACGGGTCCCCGTCGTAAGCCATTGCTTCAACTAGAATAACTAGAAAATAACTCCTTTCGGATTCGATGTGGAGCTTATTTGAGGAGTTGCTGGTGTCAGTGGTTTAACTAACGCTTAGAAAATAATAAGACTCTGTTTTACTGATTTTTTTTTTAAACTGTGCTGTTATAAAACCAAGTAAGCAAATCAAATCAAAGAAAAGTGAAATAACGTGGACCATTAGACAGACTAATTTTGTTTCGTCAACCAAATAAGTTTGGCAAGGAAATAGATCAGCAAATTTTCGAACCAACTTGATACAGATACATTATGTCTGTTCTCGTTGTTTCCAGTCTCGATAGTCCCAGAAAGTGATTCCTTCTTTTCTCGTGGCTCCCCTTGACTCGTCAAGGAGTACCCGGGAAACAGCGAAATATGGCAAATAAAAATTAGGTGACGACTTTTATGGATCGATTGCTTCCAAACAAAACAATTATTCTCAAATTCGATTACTACCTGAAACAACAAATAACACAGAAGATACGACCCCCCCCCCCCCAACCGACGATGGGATGCTGTGATGAAATGTAAGCATTTTTTCTGGGTCCTTTCTTCGCACGCCAACTATCGTGGTCTAGCTTATCTGGAAGTGCGCGGATTAGTGAAAGTCCGACTGCCGACAGCAAGACAGACGTTATGGTACTTGAGCAAACCAATGTAAGTCCCAGACAAGCTTAATTAACATTAAAAAACATCATGGTCGGACAGTGTGCGTGGACGTGCTCAAAGAAACATCAGTGGTATATGATGGTCTTTTGATTACTTTTTCATTGTCAAAAGACACGGTGGGCAACAATGAAAAGTGTTTCCGCCGAAAAAAACGGCGGCGGCGCGCCGCCATCCAAACGGCGTTAGCTATGGCGCGCCATCTGAAAAACGGCGGCGGCGTGGCTTCGGGGTCTACTCCAACTGCCCCTACCGCGGCCGAGTCTGGCTCGGACACGTGAATTGATCATCTGAAGCATCTTCTCTCACCACCTATCAGGTTTCACTAGAATCTGCGCGTTTTTCCGTAGGTTCCGGCCCCCCCACACCGTGGCCGGATCCGGTTCGGACAGTAAAATATGTCATATAGGGTATATGCTTACTCTACGCCAAATCTCATTTGAATCGCTGCACTTGTTTGACCCCTATGTGAGCCACATAATTTTACCGGGACTCCCCCTACTGTGGCCGAATACGACTTGGAAACATAAAAGTCGCATCTCTGACATCTCTTCTTCCCGTCCGTCAAGTTCGACTGGAATCGGAGGGTAGCCTATCCAATCCCTCGATCAGAAGTGTATCACGAGTTTTCCGGTGCCCGCCTCCAACTCCTTCACAAGTATCGGATCCAATCCGGACTTGACAGTGGAACATCAGAGACGATATTTCTTTCCACCTGCCAAATTTTATTTAAATCCGATAATCCGTTCGAAAGTTATGCATGCCACTAGATTCCGGATTCCCCATCCCTCGACTACCCCCACGATGTTCGGATAGGGGAAACGACTATTCTTAAGTCAGTCTGTTCGAGTCACTGAAATGCCTGCCAAGTTTCATCGTCGTAGTACATCGGGAAGTACCGAACTCGCGGGATTGCGAGAAATCCGAACCCCCCAACTCCCGCAGAGTGCCGGGATCCGGTCCATCTAGGACTTATGATTGTTCATCCGACCAAGTTTCATCCCGATCCCTTCAGTCTATAAGCGTTTTCCCATATTTCTGTTTCCACCCTTCAACTCCCGCGAAAGTCACCGGATCCGGTCCTGATTTTAAGCGGGACGTCTGAGACACGAGGTCAATCTAAATATCAAGTTTCATTAAGATCCGGTCATCCGTTAAAAAGTTATAATACCTCAATTTTCCTGACTCCTCTCCCTGCAACCCCCCCCCCCCCCGACGCCCCAGATGGTCGGATCGGAGAAACGATTCTTTCAAGTCAATCTGTTGGGGTCCCTGACACGCCTGCCAAGTTTCATCGTCCTAGCACATCAGGAAGTACCGAACTCGCGGGATCACTAGAAATTCGGATCCCCCCAACTTTCCCACAGTGACCGGATCCGGCCCGGTTATGCCATTCATGTATCTAGTACGTGTGCTTGTTCTTCCCACCAAGATTCATTCAGTATCACCCGTTCGTAAATTAAAAATACCTCTCTTTTCCGGATTCCCCCTTCCTCCACCCCCCCCCCCAGATGATCGGATCGGGAAACGACTATTCTCAAGTCAATATGTTCGGGTCCCTGACACGCCTGCCAAGTTTGATCGTCCTAGCACATCAGGAAGTACCGAACTCGCGGGATCACTAGAAATTCGGATCCCCCCCCCCCCAACTTCCCCACAGTGAGCGGATCCGGTCCGGTTATGTCAATCACGTATCTAGTCTTCCCGCCAAGTTTCATCCCAATCCCTCCGCTCCAAGCGTTTCCCAAGATTTCCGGCTCCCCCATCCAGCTCCCCTCGAAGTCACCGGATCCGGTCCAGATTTTAATCCGGTCGTCTGGGGTACAAGGTCTTTCCGAATACCAAGTTTCATTAAGATCCGATCACCCATTCAAAAGATACAAATTCCTAAATATTCCGGATTCCCCCTCCCTCCACTCCCCCCACGATGTTCGGATCGGGAAAGTGACCAGTTCCTACTTAATCATTTGGGGTCCTTGATATGCCTGCCAAGTTTCATCGTCCTAGCTTATGTGGAAGTGCCCAAACTAGCAAAACCCGGACAGACAGACCGACCGACCGACGGACGGACAAAAATTGCGACCGCTATATGGCACTTGGCCGAAGGGCAAGTGCCATAAAAACTACCAGCCAGTCGGTAAATACCTCCCCTTCCCCCAATATTTTGGCTAGTAACGCCTCTGCGTTATCCGATTTCCTGATTCCACATCTACGAAATTTCTGTTAAAATTTTGCTTTGGATCTCTTCTCCCATTGGTCAACCTTACAACTTGACAGAAAAAGCTGACTAAAGATGAACTTATTGCCTAAATATTCCTTGAGCCCAAGCTGACTTGGAGTCATATTATATGAATATATAACTTATTACCTACTGCAGTAAAGGACTTTACGCAGGCTCACGGAACAACTCTACGAACTTTGCGAACAACTTTCAGCCGCCTGATGAACCGACCTTAAGCTTAAGTGGGAGTCGGAAGACGGAAAACTCCGCCCGCCGGTGACACAGCATCTAAACCGAAGGGCGTAATAGCTATGAATTTGTTTAACGGTAACAAATCTGATGTTAAGCGTTTTTATTTTTTACTGAGAGGGAAAAAAAGAGAAAATTACATAGTGGGCTAGTTTTTCAAAATCAGGCGACTATTTCTGTAAAACTCTCAAAATGTCGTTTCAATTCTGCGACAGAATGAGAACAAATTCGCGCAAGTAGATGATAGCGAGTTCAGTTTCAAGGGAGCACTAGAGGCAAGAGCAAAGAGACGATATGGTTGAAAACAACGAATACGGTTCTAAATAAACATAAATGTCTGTTCCATGCGTGTACTAAAATAGAAACTAGAAACCTGAAAAAAGGATTAGGCCTTTGCATTTATTATACCGCATCATTGCTGTAAATTTACTAACAAATAAATTTCAATTTTAGACTCGGAGATACATTGTATATATTCACTGGGATGTGAGTTATCATTTTGCCATACTTTCCGTTAACAAACATTAAAATATCAAACAACCATAACTATCAAACAGATAATTCTGCGAAATGAGCGATTTGCAATTTCGGCACGTCCAAAGGTATAACTGCTTTTGTCCCAACGAACGAAAATGAACAATACAAAATAAAATTCATAATAGCCTTTGGTCCAGCACGCTTACTTGATAAACTATGGTTAGTTACGTAATAATTATAGTTACGTAATGATGACACGGCAAATAAAACAAGAATAATTCAACACTCGCCGTTTCCGGACTGAAAATTCAGCGGACCGGGCCGAGGTAAAAACTTTCAAAATGTGAGATCTCACACGCGAGGTAAAGATAAGAAACGTTTCGTTAGATAAACTAAGAGCTCTAATATTACTTTGGAGATAGGGAGATATGTGTGCCAAAACGGGCATGCAGCAGAGTAAACACAAAAAATATGTGGAGAACATAAATGAAGACACATAATGAAACAAAATAACGAAACATTTTTTTTGAAACAAACAAATTTTGAAACAGAACAACATCTGGAACTTCGTCATCGAAGAACTGATTAAGGATGTCATGTGCTGGCACGGCAGGATATTCATGGTGGTCGAGAAGGTTTGATGAAGTCTCAGTAACGGGGCGGACAGACCACTACGTTTTCAAGGCCGGATTTTTCATTCATGCCTTAAACTGGGATCACGGTCGGGTGCTCACGGACTGGAATTTCTCACCGTGATAACAGCGCAGAAGCTCCGGTTCTGAAATCGGGTCTTATGTTCGCATTATGATGCTCTGGACAGACGACCAGGTTCTAGCAGTCGCGCACTGGAATTCCTGCAAGAACTTTGGCACCATCAGCGTTACCCTACGATTCGCGACGATTCCGGCCGGCTATTCTTGACTTATACATCGTCCTAGTTGAAAAAATCTCAACTTTTCAGTATGGAATTGATGACGGTGCCAAAAATCCCAGATCGTCAGTCGTGCATAAGTGTACACTGTAAAAATGAACTCTCCACTTTCAGATAACTTAATCTGTAGGCTAGTATTTTGCATTCTAGCGTTTCAATCCTCCATCGGATTTGAACTCTCCGAATTCGGAAGAAAAATCTCCGAATTCGGTGATGCACAACTACTGAAGTCCGATGTAGGAGAGACTTTTTACAGTGTACTGGTGGTGTCCTGCATGCTGAAATTTTTTACAAGTTTATAATCACAGAAATTTGCGGTGTAACCTTAAGACATGCGTAGTAAGCAGTTTAAGGCCTACTACTGAATATGTCAGAAATTAGATCTATTTAACGACCATTCGCGAATGATTCCATGAACTGTTTGAAATATGGTGGTATTGGTGGTAGCCTCCGGTATAGAACTAGTCGATATTAGGACTCAGAGATTCTACCCAACTTAAACTGAATGAATTCTGGCCGGGTTGTCTTACTCTGGACTTGCATCATCTAAGTTGAAAAAATCTCAACTTTTCAGTATGGAACTGATGACGGTGCCGATATCTCTGATCGTCAGTCGTGCAGAAGTGTACTGATGGTGTCCTGAACGCCGAAGTTTGTTACCAGTTTATAATCACAGAAGGATTTGGTTGGGAGGTAAATAAGAAATTTGCGGTATAACCTTAAGATAAGCGTAGCAAGCAGTTTAAGGCCTACTATTGAATATGTCAAAAAGTAGAATTATTTTTACGACCATTCGGGAATGATTCCATGAATCGTTTATGGTGCCTCCCTTATAGAACTAGTGATATTAGGATGCAGATATTCTATTCAACTTAAAGGACTTACCTTGCCTATTCTGCCTTTCATGTTATCCCTAGCTCCTTTATGGGATTATAATATTCTGAAATCCCCACCTTTCGCCACTGTTTCGTTTAGTAGTTTATTTTGTTTGGAAATTATTTTTGAAATGTGAATATTAGGCTAGTCCGCTTCCACTTTTGAAAATCTGAACTAAGGTAAACTGAACTGGTGTTCTTGAAATCGAAAAAAAAAATATCCCTAAAGCGTTCTGAAAAACATAAAACGAATCCGTGGACTGATTCGAAATGAATCAGTCTGACAAGAGCCAAGATGTCACTATACTGTTAGCATAGTTGTAAGCTGTCCGTGTGTGTGCAGTTGCCAACGTGATGAAATCTCCTATTCAGAAAATTGCATTTCATTTAAAAGTACTGAGCAATGTCGGACAGTTTTTTGTGACAGGGTGTTTGTCTCTAGTTAGACACCATCTCTCTGGTGATAAGCGAACTTCCAATCCCCGCCGGGAAAACGAAGAAGGGAAAGCCGCAGACGTTTATGGGCTCTACGCGACATAGTGGGGAAAGACATCACACTCGTCACGTCCACAATGATTTGCCGAACCGAATGGCATGACAACTTATCCTGTGAGCCTTTATGCCAATGCACAAATTCAAATCCCGGAACTCGATTTATTTATAGTTGCGATCGTAAGATAACAGTTAAAGATGATATATAAACTTTCAGTTTACCTTTCCAAAGTGATCGCGACCCGACAACTCAAGTACGACTGCCTTTTTCTTTATTGTTGCTGTTTCGGTTCGAGAGAAAAACCGCGCAGAAACCTAACGTCCATCCCTCAGAGGATGCGTCGGCAATTAGAAAAGATAAAAATATGCTATGTAACTGCTAATTTTTTTCACAATTACAGTTGCTGCTTCTACTCTTTCTTTTTTTATTTTAAAGAAAATTGGATTAGTTAGCTTGTTTTTTACAGAATTTTCTTTTCCCTCTCCCCGCTTCCAAGAGGACTAGTTTCTGTTAGCCTCACCGTCAGCACTTGGATCAGACATGCTAAAATAGATCCACAGGTTAGTAGTGGATAACCTGTTATTTGCGTCCCGGGTAATTGAGATTTTACATATGTCTCAGCAGCAGAAAGTGAAAGTCACCCATTACCCTATGGAACCGACTTTTTACTATGTCTACACAAGTGTTGAGCCTGAGGAAATAGGGGACTGTTCCTCCACTTGGAGCGCTGAACTGTAATAAGGCCAAACTGAAACCTGGCGTGTCTCTTTGAATTCTCTTGTTGTTTTTTTGTCTTTTTCGTGTGTTGGAAGAATCAGAAAGGCTGTAGGGATGGTAAGCACTGTATCTCTTGCAGAAATAGCATTTTTATATTTCTGCTTTAAAATGAAACGTACGCAAATACGAAAATAACAGGCGACTCGGGCCACGCACAACTTCTGTTTTACAAAACTCTTATTACCAAGATATAAAATAGGCAATCCTATTTCAGGCCTATTTCAACAGGATCCTGCTGAAACTATGCTAATTCACAAATAATCCCTTCAATGAACAGGCGTTTCAACACGGCAGTATAGACGTCTGAGCACATTTTCGCCCAACACCCCCAATGGCGCCATTTGGGGGGGGGCAGGGGGGCCCATGGCCCCCCTCTGAATTTTTAAGGGGCCCAAAATCCGAGGTTTGTTTGTTCATATTCCTTGTTGTCTGACATACTAACATAAATGCATTTACCAAATCGTTAATTTCACTCTACAACATACAGTCTGGCAGACTGTATGAGTCTGCAATCTGGTTTTGAACCAAAACAGGCTGATTTTTTTCAAATTTTGTCTGCGGCGCACAGTTTCAATATAATATGGTGTTGAAGTCTCTGCATCTTAGCGGTACACAGGTTGATTTTTGTAACATTAGTCCAGGCAAGGTTTCAACAACATAAGCGTTGCGAATCACATCTTTTTACACAGATTCAGAACAAATCTAATTAGTATTTACTTTATTCTGGATGATCACCGATTGTTTTGGAATGGGCTGCGGGGAATAGCACTGACAGGGTACGAAAAATCTTTCACTCTGTTTGAGTTATCATGTAATAGCCACAGAGGGAAGCGATTGCTTTCGTTTGGGATCCAAAAAAGATGCTCTGATCGTAAATGTTTTTATGAAATTTTGCCTGCGGCGCCTTTCTCTGTATTCTCTGTTCAGGCCTAGTCGAAGGAGCATGTACCTGCGTGTGGTTTTGAAGCAAAAAATTGTATGCGAAGTATATTCAGATTTTAACCCCATATCCAAATTCAGAAGATCTCATGAATACAAGATATATCTGGATAAGGCTTCGATCGAGAGCCTAAGAGGGTTAGAAGGAGCTTATTTTGTCGTAAGGGCAGGCCTCAAACTATAGCTCGTAGCATGCTTCAGAATTTTATTTTTTATTTTTTGAAGGATCTTTGAACAACGTGTGACTCTTGCATTTGCTCCTTACGATATATTCAAAAACAGCTTTTATTTTACCCCAAAAAGAGCAAATAAATTCTATGTCCGAAAAAAAAAATTAGGGTAGGGGCCCAAAATGGATTTTTGGCCCCCCTCTGAGTTTTCCTGAAATGGCGCCACTGAACACCCCTGATTCTATCCTTCTTCAGACATACATACATCCAATTTAAATTGTGCGATTTCCCTCACTCTACTGTCCAAGGTGACCCCCCTCCCTCCCTAAGTAAGATTACATACAAAAGACCAAACTATTCATATGCAAGGTTTTTGGAAATTGTTTTGTAGCCTACTGTTTATTTCCTGCCCTCCTTATTATTTTGATTACACCAACACGCTAATCACTGTCTGCATCCTTATCAGCTAGTCAACAACATAAGTAGAACTAATTTGGGCCTATCAGATTTTGCGATTCCTTAATAGCGGGCTCACACATACCAAAGTTTAACTCAACTGCATACCACCAAGAACAGATAATCCAATTCAGCTTAACTTCATACCACCAAGAACAAATAAATCCAACAGAACATCCGTCGTTGGTCCCATGCAGCGACTATGGATACCCCGAAAAAACTGAGCGGAGCTAGAGGTACTTGCTGTAAGCTCTGAGTTGATACCCGTCTACTTCCTTCTTCGCCGCTGCGCATACCAGATGCAAAAATTTAGGAGGCCTGCAGGCGTGGGAAAACCAGTCTGCAGCGAGTCAGATGCGACGTCACAATGGTGAACAACCAATCAGCGCTAAAGGACGAATCAGACGGCGAAATTTCTTCTTCGGGGTCTACTGCGATATAGCTGTTTGTAGAGGTAGCGAATTACGGTATTCCACGTAACTCCTACCCTCCGCTCGTTTGCATGTGGTAGACTACCAAAAATATATTCGACTCCGCATTGTCGTATTACAGAGAGATAGGAAGACGGAGGTTCGTGGGATTATTTGTTCTTGATACCACTTCGGACCCTCAAATGAGGGTCACGGTTCAGATGATCGACTGGATAAATATTACGATATATGCAACATGTTTTTACCGTCACAAATAGACCTAAAGTAAAACCAAGTTAAAACACAGCTCTTAGCAGAAATGGTTTTTCCACGATAAAAAAGGTCCGGAAATTTGTTTAAAGAAACAAAAAACTCCTTGTGAAATTATGGATTCTCTTGTTAGCGCTTGTCATCTCTGGCCGGCTCTCGCTCAAAATACTTTTTTTTTTCGCGAAAACTTTAAAACGTGCTATGTGGATGACCTGGAAAATATTGCTCAGAAATCAGAGAGTCATTCATTTTAGCGAAGAATTTTCGCTGACGTCCAAACAAAAGTTATCGTCTAGCAAGGAAAAGCGAAAAATTCAAATAAAGTGACTCACAAGGATTTTGTAAAGAGGCAGATTTAAGAGGTTAGTAGAACACGTACACCATCATTGGAGATGTGAAAACAGTGAATAGCAAGAGGGTTCCTTTAAACGTTTTGTTTTCCCCATAAGGCATCCCATGTGGATTCAAGAGCGCGTTCCACCCTACTTACCGTAGTTACTACGTATGCGTTAAAAATGTTGGCTTTGCCAAGGCTGGAACACATTTTTAAATTTTCGGTAAAATATCACTCCAAGGGGTAATCAGCCGATCACGTTACAGAGATCCGTAGTTACCACGCTTACTACGCTCTCGAGCATGGTAAGCAAATAGTTCCTATTAGTTACTATTTCGAGAAGGTTGGAACGGTCAGCGTATTAACTTTTCGTGAATATTCAATTAAACTTTAGCCTACTTCAGGTTTATTTGTCACGGTACAAGTCATTTGTATAACAATCCATCTTTACGCACTATTTATCTTATCCTGTGGCAAGGGGGTGTGAACTGCTTAGATGAATTTCCCTGCGGAAGGAATGCTGTTCCTATGGCCGGCTTCTATCCGACTATCGTAGTGGTCTGCGAACAGAATTCACAAGCCCTTCTGTAGCTCCGTTGTAGTTCAGTGGCCTAGAAAGCCAAAGGTCGTGGGTTCAAACCCCGCCTGAGGAAAATTTGTCTTTCAGTTCACTACTACAAATATTCCTTCAGCCAAAGCTGACTGCGAATCCTAGTTGACTGCGCTAATCGGATGCGTCAGCTGAATTTACTCAAGCGATATTTCGGCCATTCTTGGCAACGGTCCTCCTCAGGCTCAAAGCTAGAAAAGTGAACCTGTGAAGGAGGGACGAAATATTGCTAGAATAGATTCAGCTGACGTTTCCGGTTAGCGTAGTCAACTACGCTTCACTACTTAAAAATACAGAACATAAGAGTCTGGCGGTCACATACTGACACTCCTGTCAGGATGTTCAGCACTACCACAAACTCTGTACGGAAAATAATAGGTTTTTAAGCATTTCCGGTCGAATCTGACGAAAATCCCGATGAAAACTTTGTAGCCTGTGTAGTTGTATGGCAGTTGTAGGAAAAAGGTGCATGACGTATTGATATGCAGTAGTACAGAATACTTTAATTTAATGTGCCTCATACTGGGCTAATCTTAAGCAGTAGTATTCAGTAGCATCCAGTCTCGCTATAGTAGCATGTAGTAGCATCAGTTGGTATTGCAAGCTACTTTTTCGTACAACTTCATACTACTATTTTGAGATAATCTTTCATCGAGATGGAAAACCCGTCCGGGAAAATCTGATCGTCTGTCAGTGAAATCGAAAACAGGCGCGGTGTTTCTGGTGTTTCCTCTGCCAGCAGTTCATTTTTGTACTCCTACATCTCCTGACAACACAGCCTGCCTCTCGACCAGGCTCTGGTGGGTCCGAACATGTGAGATAAAACCAGACACTGGTGAGCCCGAAAACGGGCTATAACACTAGGGAGCGGTCACCAGTGAATCCAAAGACAACTTAAGCTGCATCCGATTTGAGTCCTTCTTGTCTCGGTCTTGTCATCTTGTTACTGCCTTGTCATGGTTTAAAGCCGTTTTATTTAGCCTTGTCAGGTGAACGACTCCACGGACAAGTAGGCCTATCGCAAATAAAACGCAGTCGATAAATCTACCTGATACACGACCAAAACTTGCTCCGAGATCAAGTCATCATTCATGGGGTCCTGTCCGAAAGGGCATAGTTGTCAGCTGACAGGACAAATAAAACAGTTTTAAGGGTTGTTAGATGAAACGGCATTTGGCTGACAAGACCGAGACAAAGAGTACTCCGGCGCTAGAGAACGCAGCTAACTAACATTAAATGCGCGAAGATGGCATCAGTTCAGGTCAAAGCTCACTCGTGACTGGAAGGGCCTAAAGGGAAAATAATACGTAGCACTCGGTCACCTTCGAGGACTTGTCACTGGGCATTGTTCGTTTTCGATTTGCAATACAAATACGTTGCATTCGCGACAATTCAGAAACTTAAGCCTTTCACTCAAACAGGTGCCTCCGACTCTTGCGCATAGCTTTTCACTCTCGAAAAGAGCATTGGCGGAAACTTCACAGGATTCAAATCGAAGTCCGTCACACTCTCATGTCCGTTGCCATAAATCATCCTTAGCTGATAGCGAACCCAGGTCAACTGACGGTTGGCCTTATTTTTCCCCGGTTTCAACTCAAACTCGATCTCATTAATCTGCTCATTCGTCGCGAACAAGTCCTTTTTCGTTTTCCTCCCTTTGACAGTTGGGACTTGTATAGGCACTTTGGTAACGCGGCGAATGGTCGCGACAATCCGCGTGCCAAACATTTTGAAAAACCCGCGCAAAACGTTCGGATTCTTTGTACTCTTGTTGCGCAAGGCTCCAACGCCTCCAGCGAGATCGTCCCCGGTCGTATGCATTAGCACCGTTCCATCAGCGTAGAACCGGAAAAGACGGAAATATTCAACAATATGCCATGGTTGATAGTCCGAATCTTGGAAGCTATTCTCGCCAGGACGAATATATGTCGTTTTGGAGATATAGCATCCATGGAATAGGATATGTGGCCTGTGGACGAACATGTCTTTCCATGTTGCATATCCATGTCGGGAGGGAAGTCCGCAACTGTTCCCCCACGTGCGGAAGCAAATCCGCCTCCACAATTCTGCTTCTTCTGCAAACGCACAAAAACCACGGGAGACCATAGCTATGTGGCAAAGCGAACGGACGTCTAGTTCTTCTGACACCACCCAGCGGAGGATGTAGTCAATAACCTCTGAAGGTAGGTGGGAAATGTGCGCAGATGGTGTCTCGAACATGGGCTCGCAAAATCGCTGGCTGACACCGAGCTGATGAAACTTCACAACCAGCTGTTGTACGTTGTCAGAATCCTCGATCTCCTCGTCGCTGATGTCTTCAGCTGTCGAGTCCACAACTCGATTCGACTCAACAAAAACTTTTGACTCAATATCAGGCACTAACTGGAGAGCTCTACGATAATGGCGGATCGCTTCCACCATTTTTCCGCTCTGCTCTAAGTCTACTGCTTTCAAAAATAGCTCCCTTGCTTCTACCTCCGGGTCTAGTGCAACCCGATCAGACTTGTTCTGTGGTTTATTGGTCACTTCCTGGACCCATTTGACGCGAAATTCTTCCAAAACCTCCTCCGGGTTTCGGGACGACGACGTTTCGTCATCGTCCTCCTGTTCTTCTTGAATACGTCGTAACATGATTACCAAATTTATACCTAGAAAACAGGACAGCTGAAGGCTGAGCAAAAAGGCTCTTTACAGCATGTCTAACCACCTGCAGCTTTTCATCTGATCTTTCGAGAAATTCTATATTTTTAAGACATTTCCAAAGTTTACTTGGTGGTCCTAAACAGATATGTTAGCTGACACTCTAGTTTGGCGATATTTCTGCCATTCCTGCCTGGGCATTTCCAAGATGCAACCCTTGCCAAGAAGGGCTGAAATATCACTGGAAGAAAATCTCAGCTTAATTTTTTATTTACAACCCATCTGATCTGCGGTCAGCTTGGGCTGCAGAATCACTTATTTCTGAAGAGAGATAGAGATATTTTGTATATTTCCAACTGTGCGTCTTTCCCAAGCTGAATAGTAGTGCTGAGACCCCCCTGACCATGCCAAATAGGATATTGACATAGCATGGATCTTTTCTCCCAGATTTGCAGGTGCCCTACCACTACTCCACCTATGAAGATATATATGGATTGGAACGAGGACTGTGGCTTTTAGTGTTGGCAGACAAATGTTTTGCTCGCTGTAGCCTAGATGCTACAATAATGAGGGCACAATGACGAAAAATCAACCCTTCAAAAGTATTTTCAAAATCCTGGACTTAGAAAATTTCACAAGAATCTTTCAGGTGGTTAGATGTGTATTAAAGAATGCACCAAAATGGGAACAATCTTAGTCCTATATTTACTATTTCAGGATCAGAAAACATTGCCAAAGGGAAAATCCCCATAAATTCCAACTTGCAGGTTTTACAAGTCAAAAGTTCTGACAATTTCTTACTTGTCACTGAAACAAACAAAGTAATATGAGAAGAATTATGCGGCAACGTGCAGTTAGCAACTATGTTACAAGCTTCGGTAGAGACTGGGTGCTACAAATTCATTTATGTATAAAGACCTGCTAGTCAGAACTTACAACAGAATCTCCATCTGTAATGTTCTTTGAAAGTCATAATACAAACATAAGCAAATATATGTATAAATATTCCTTCAACCCAAGCTGACTGCGATTCATAGTTGCCTGCAGTAAACGGATATGTCAAATAAATTCAGCTAACACATCTGTTTAGCACAGTCAACTATAGCAAACATATGTGTATGCAAATGTTTTGCAGGGGATACTCATCAACTGTCCTGTTTTCAAACATAATATAAAACAACACACACAACTTAGAGCACTCTTCAATGAGATAAGACACTCTATGTTACAGTACTGTACTGCCAGAAAGCTTTAAAATGAACAGTAACCCAAGCCCAAATATATAGGCCTACTGTTTTATTATGTGGGCACAGTCTGGGCACAGTCCAATAGCAATAGTATGTTTTAACTCAAATAATATGGAGATATGACATCATTAAATCTGCATTAAACGGGTTGGAATCACTGAGCCCAGAGTGCCAAGGCCAACTTTTATCATCACATTTTGCCTGAAAGGGGCATTAATCACAGTAGGCTACGGTAGTCAAAGCTGAGTCAAAGCATGCCAATAAAATTCTCATTGAGTTTCAGAACAGTCCCGAGGGGCCTAGTCTAGCTTGTCCAGTGCAGTCCAGTGTGCGTCCAGTCTGTTTCTGAAACTTCCTGAGCTAAGAGGCTGATTTGTAGAAAATATGAAAGGAAAATCATTATTGAAAATCTAAAAAGAGGAAGACCTGGAAATCCGGTCTAAACTAAGTTGTAGCGAAAATCGTTACAAGCGTAACGTCACAAGGATTTTATCTATTTTACCTCAGAAAATGAAAAATTGCAGTTTATTCCTATAGGTGAATATATATTTTAATATATATAATATATAGACTAGAGCCCTCCTATGTTAGGTCCTCAATCACAAGACTTCACTATATATACGTCACGACTGTAACCAATTTCGCTACGAATTTCAATTAGTCAACACCGGAAATCCTGGATAATTTTTTAAACTGATTATTACTGAATTTGCAAAAAAAAACAAGGATAACATACCACGCACATGGACAGATAAGTTCGATTAAAACATCTAACGTCTAAGACTTACCAAAATGAAGGTGAATTCAGCGAAAAGGAACAAAAAGGAATAAAAAGACTTTTAAATGTCCACAAGTTTCAAATAGTTTCCACCGTCAACTGGCGTCAACAACAATTTACGTAGAACACGTAGAACAAGACCAAAGGTCTCGATGGGATCCCAAAAATATTTGATCCTAAGCCAGGCTTGAGCGTGCATGTCCGAAAGCTTTCAGGATTGTAAATGCTGCATTTAATGCTGCATTTTTATTTTTGTTTCGTCCGAAAGCTCTTACGAGGATGAAAATGCAGAAATCTGGCTGGGAAGTCCTGATCATCTCTCTCCGCAGTTCACAATTTCTTTCTTCGATCGTTATTTCTCTGACATATTTTTCCTGCTATGTAGGCAATCATAACTTAACAAAACAAGAGCTGGAAGCTCTTATGGCACTTATGAGGGTGGAAGCATGAGTTTAGCAAAGGGTCGTGTACGGTCTGGTTATGCAAATCGAACGGCTGTGACATGTGCTCTGGTCAGCTTTTTAGCTTCATCTGTATTGGAGCACTCGTTCGAAAACAGATCACAGGTGACAGGATATTCAGCCCTCACCCCCCCCCCCCCCCGGCCCCTCACCCCAGAGAGCCCGGATCTATAAATGAGCACGTAGGGCCAGAGGCGGTACTAGCTAAAATGTTTTTTTTTTGGGGGGGGGGCAAGGCAAGGTATTTACCGACTGGCTGGTCATTTTCTACCGAATATTTTATTTTAAAAAATAACTATTTTCAAGAAAAAACGACTGTTTTGACGAAAAACCGATTGATTTTCAGAAAAACCGACCCCTCAAAAAAACCCTTTTTGGGATCCCATAACGTAATTGGAGGGATACCTATGACATCGCAAAAGTTGTCCGTCTGTCCGTCCGTCCGTCTGTCTGTCCGTCTGTCCGTCTGTCCGTCTGTCTGTAAGCACGATAACTCTCGAAGGCAGTGAGATATTTTGATGAAACTTGGTGTGGGGATTCTTTGGGTCAAGAGTAAGGTCGAGTTCGTAGATGGGCCCTGTAGCTTTACATTTAAGGGTGAGGGAGGGGGGTTAAATTAAGGGGCAAGCAAAATTTTTTTAAACAGCTAATGTGATAGTCGATTATGGGGTAAGAAGACACGCTGAACACGAATATGAAAACCATTTTCTCGCCGGACAAGTAGTTCGTCCGGAATCCGGCCAAAACCGGAAAGTTTGTTAAAAGTAAAAATTTTATTTGAGGTTGTTTAGATGTTTGATTTTGGGGTAAGAAGCCATGCTGAACACGAATATGAAAACCATTTTCTCGCCGGACAAGCAGTTCGCCCGGAATCCGGCCAAAACCGGAAAGTTTGTTAGAAGTTAAAGTTTTATCTGAAGTTGATCAGATGTTTGACGTAGGGGTAAGAAGGCATGCTGAACAAGAATACGAAAACCATTTTATCGCCAGACAAGTAGTTTGCCCGGAATCCGGCCAAAACCGGAAAATTTGTTAAAAGTAAAAGTTTTATTTGAAGTTGATTAGATGATAGATTTAGGGGTAAGAAGAGATCCAGAATCCGTATATGACAATCACTCTTTAGCCGGACATATAGTTCGTCCGGAATCAGGCTGAAACCGGAAAATTTGTTAGAAGTTAAATTTTTATTTGAAGTTGATTAGATGTTGGATATAAGAGTAAGGAGATACGCTGAATCCGTTTTTGAGCTTGAGCTTTTCGCCCGACAAGTAGTTTTTTAATTTCGCCAAAACCGCAAAATTCACAAAAGTAAGCTAGGATCGTTCCGATCGGCTTATAGAGGTAAACGCACATGCTGAATCCATATCTGAGCTTGGATTTCTTAATGAGTAGCTGTTTGGCCCGGCGAAGACTGGATCTGGCTAAGACAAAACCTAATTGTCTGGATCATAAATACTGAAATTTTTGGGATCCCATCGGAACCTTTGGTCTTGTTTGGTGAAGAATCGACTGATCTTCAGTAAAACCGAATGTTTTCATGATAAAACCAACTCTTTTTGCGCCAACTCGGTTATTTTGTACCGACTGGCCGACAACATTGGGGGGGGGGGGACGTTCCCCCCCCCCATCACTCCCCCATACGTGACGCCCCTGCGTAGGGCTAGTGATTTGTCACTGTCCTGCCCGCCAAGTCCAATCTGGATATCAATCTATCTGGAGGTTGGTATGAGGTCATATCCACCGCTAACTTTATGTGTGACGATTATCGTAATATAACTTTTCTCGAACAGGTGTGTAATGTATATCTTCCTATGACCCACGGTCACTTATATTACGATAAACTTCACAGTGAAAACGCCACGGAAAATCCAGCCAATCACATTTCAGAATTAGTCATAACACCCTGCTGGAGAGGTTGTTATTTATCATATCACCCTCCCCGGAGGTTGTTATGACTAATTCTGAAACGTGATTGGCTGGATTATTTTCAGCCCCGAAAAGCGGAAATTCTGTTCGAAAAAGTTATAATAGTTAACATACCTCCATCTCGACTGATATCGGAATCACAAGCTCGACGGCCATTTCAAAATATCAACCTCGCCTTCGGCTCGGCTGATATTTTCCATAACCTGCCTCGCCTTCGGCTCGGACAGGTTATTTTCAATGTCCATCTCGCTGTTATTTTCCGGTATCAGCCTCGATGTCTGAAGTTAACCTTTAATAACTGACCGTGGGTCATAGGACGATTTGCATGACATACCTGTTCGATTAAAGTTAATGAAACATGCAATTGACAAAATTAGTCTGGATCTCCTTTATTTTTGGTTTTGTTTATTCTGATTATTTTTAATTAATTTTCCTTTGCCAGCACCAGCAAAAATTGATTCCCCTCCGAATCCGAAAGGGAGTCCTTTTTGATGATGGTGATGATAATTGGACCATTCCCCGTCCGTGGGGACGGGGAGTGAGTCCCCGGGACAAACACAAACGCGGGGACTCATCAAGTGGAGTCCTCAGGGAACGGCGAAAATACGCCTTATGTGGATGTGCCCGAACTAGTAAAACCCGGACCGACAGACAGAAAGTTTTAATAAGAAAATTCGAATGGGAAATGCTTCATTTGGTGGCCTACAACGGCTACACAACGCCACGGGGGAGTTGTGTTCATGTGTTTGTTCGTCTAAACCACGCTGCGGCTACACCACGCCACGGCTACACCACACCACGCTTTGGTTGCTAGATGATTCACAAATGGGTCCTCCACTGGTCCATCCCTACCGTTGTGCAGACCAAGGACTTTCACAGTTTGCGAGGAGGAAAGATCGCTTGCTGGAAGTCCTTTTCTTGCGATGGAAGTCCAGGGGATGTCCTTCTTTAAAGTTTAACCGAAAAGGACTGGGATAGGACAATCTAGATAGCCTACCCATCACTTATTCACTTAAATTGGCTTGAAGACCCGCTGAAAATGCGTTACTTGGTTGCTCCGCTATTCAGGAATAATCGATTTTCAAATAGTGGAATTTCCGTGTGATTTGTGGTACCTCTAATTTGTTGTATGCCTTACAGAAAAGATTTCTGACTTTTTTTTGTTCAGGCACTAAGCAATCGTCACCAATATCGCCACTGCCCACTGAAAAGCCTTGTTTGTGTTTAAATTAAAATTTCCCGCGTCATAGTAGAATTTTCGCTGTGGGGACGGCCGCAGATATTCTGAACGTCATAACTAGAGCAGATAGTCGAAAACAAAAAAATCCCTTTGCAGAATCCAAATAATTCAGTGTATTCAACTAAATGACACAAAAATAAGTTGGCTTTTCAGTTAAACTTTAAAAACTAACTCAGAACAGCATGCTTTTTTCTTTGATTAGCCGGGTTTGACTGCTTCCGCTTGTGATTTCAGATTTATGTTCATGTTTGTCCTCGTGGATTTTCCACCCACAGATGGCGTGAAAGTTCTTCATAGCAAATACTGCTACAATCCATAGCCATCCATCACTCTCTGTCCAGTGTTGCCACTTGTCGCAGAATTCTGCGATTTGTCACAGGTTTTCGAGTTCTCCCCAGATTCACAGCTGTGACAACATTTGTCACAGGAAATCGCACTTTTGCCAAAAATGTCGCAGAATTCTGCGACATTTTTTCATTCTGCCAGAATTCAGCTACTGGCGAGACAAGAAACACAGAAAATTGCTCTATGGAACTTTTCGCTCTCGGGATTCAGTCATCGGCGGGTGTGGAGGAATGGGCAATCTAGAACCTTTTCGTATGCGTGAGTTGAGAAGGGTTATCCGATTGAGTAAAACTTGATGGGTGGTAAGAGAAAACGCCTGTATGATCTAATTATGTGTCCGAACCGGATTCAGTCATTGTTGGGGGAGGGTCCCGGAATTTGTGCGGATCACCGAGGGGTCAAATGAGTGGAGCGATTGGACTGAGACTCGGAATGTAGAAAGTTCATACGCCCTAGATGATCCATTTGGGGGGGGGGGGGGGGTACGAGGATTTCCGGAACAGTTCTCAGACTTGAGAACTTGACCCTAAAATACCCCAAGCAATATACCGGACATGATCAAATGAGTAGGGCGATTCGGATGAAACTTGGAAGGTGTAAAGGTCATAATATGCTCTAGGTGAACCATTTTGGTGTCCCACCCATATTTGGCCTCGGTGAGGGAAGTTGAAGGGGATACAGCAAATATCCCAGGATGCTCAGATTCGAGTGAAACTTGATGAGTGGTACGATAAGCCCTGGGTGATGTATTTATGTGTCTGAAATATGCTCTAGGTGAACCATTTTGGTCTACCTCTCGTATTCGGCCTTGATGGGGGAAGTTGAAGGGGGTACGCAAATAACCCAGAATGCTCAGATTTGAGTGAAACATGACGAGTGGTACGAGAAGCCCTGGGTGATACCAAGAATAAATAAGGATAACATAACGTTTATGTGTCTAACCTGATTCGGCCATGGTATACCGGTGTACCGAAATACCAAACGTTGAAGTACAAAAAAGTATATGATTACGAAGTTGAAAAAGCGACATTTCTTGTTAACAGTGTGCTTATTTAGTGGCGTACGCAATGTCATGAGATAAAATAGTTGGGTGCAATTTAGTGGACTGACCCCTTCATTCTTTTCCTGACTAATGATCAAGTTATAAAACACCACTCTTGGCGAGGGTCCTCTTCAGGCTCAAGCAAGAATAACGAAACTGTTTTCTTTTTGTTAAGTTATTTTAATTTCTAAATTTTATTTAGACTGTACGTATTCCAGTCAGTAAGTTCTTCAGTTCAGTCAGTTCTTTTCAGTAAAGGAAGAAAATAAGTTCAAGACGATACGGTATCCTAAAGCTACCTGCAGTCACATTACGATACAATTTCGCATCATTTTGCGTCAAAATTTAAAATGGCGAAAAAATTTGTATTGGTTTAAAAAATTTGTAATTTGGTTTGCCCCTGGTTTAGCCTATACTGCTGCGTCAGATGCGACGCACTAAACTCTAAGGACTCTGGGGACAATCTTACTATGGGAATCTTAGTCTAACTAAATATTTTCGTCAAGTTCAAATGAGGTTAAATGAAGGTTTATTGAGATGATATGTTCTTCCCGTCATCCAAGGATTGATGTTTTCCTTCATGAAAAGTAAAAAAAAAAAAAGTCTCAACATATCTATGTTTTTCCCAAACATCGCATGCATTTTGTGCTTATCGCTCGATTTGTGTCACATGTCGCAGAATGCAAAATTGCAACAGGTTATAATAGCAAAGGATAGCAAAAATATAGTATTTTTCGAAAACTAAATATTTTTTTTCAAGTTGAACTGAAACCAAATCTCGATTCACACACGGTGTAGCATTTTACTATATTAATTGATATACGCACTCCTTCAACACCCAAAATCTTTGAGTTTTTTTCGAAAAATGACCGATTTTCGTTTGTCACAGATTTTCACAGATTTTTGCGGCCAAATGTCACAGGTTCGGTAAAAGAAAAGTGGCAACACTGTCTCTGTCTCCTCCTCCTTTGATACTAGTTTTGTTTCCGTTATCTTGGAATTGGATTTTGGTTTGCTTGTGCTTAAAAAAGCAGAATAAAAGTTTAAACTTAGTCATGGCTTTGACAAGAACAAGCGAATCTGAGAGCTGCTGCTGCGTATGCTTCAAGACTGTTGACGTCTATTCTGTTGGCCAATGTGACCACCCTGTCTGCTATGAGTGCTCAACAAGAATGCGAGTTCTTTGCAAGCAACTGGAATGTCCAATTTGTCGACAGGTTATACCTAAGGTTCGTTTACTGACTAAATTTAACAGCTCATAAAATTCATTAACCCAAAGGGCAGAGTTTACTGACTAATGCTTGGTAAAAAAACATGAATAAGAAAGAAGGCTGAAAATACAATGAAAACAGTCAGAACAGAAGAGAGTAGGGGAGAGTCGGGTAGTATGACACATTCTGTTTTGTTTGTTTTTTAATTCCCTGAAATTTGCATGTATGTTGCCAAAGTTTTGGTAGCACATACTGGGTTCCAAGGCCGCATCCAGGGGGGGGGGGGTAGGGGGTTCGAACCCCTCCAAAATGTACAAAAATAATGGTTTTCTGTAGGCTTTAGCCCTGATCTGTATCTTTTTCGAACTTTTTGGTATGGATTAGGTGCAACCCGCAGGTAAAACCCCCTCCGAAATAAATTTCTGGATACGGCCTTGCTGGGTTCCCTGTAGTAGAATCTTTGCAGATTTTTTTTCATATTTTTCTCTCTCACAGTTTTTTTTTTTGGACATGGTCATTGTTTTTTTTCTGGACATGGTCACTGTGTCATACTAGGCTACCCGCCGGTAGAGGGTGGTATGATACACCTTGGGTTCAGTATGACAAATCTTTAATTTTTGCATTTTCTTATTCTATTTCACTCAGAAACTTAGGCTACATTAAAAAAAACAACAAAAAAACTAGAAACCATGAGGAATGGTTCCTCGTAGTTCCAAGACTATTCCCCTCCCTCCACCTCCTATGGGTGACTGAACCCGAAAAACGAAGGTTTCTTACATTTTTATTGCATATTATGAGTCTCGGTACTTACATTACTGAAGATATAACAGAATCATCCAGATACAATAGAAATCTTAAATGTCGAAAGGTCAATCGGGTACTATTACATGTGTCATACTAGCCGACAAAAAGAGTGTCAGACTACCCGACTCCCCCATTTTGTATGGGATCTGCATTTCCTCCTAAATTGTGTGGATATCCAGCAGTTTCCGAGGGGTTGCCCACTCCTCGGCACCTGCTGTGCACCCCCCACTCGGCACCGGTCGGCACTGGCTTTATGAACCTGTTCAGAACAAAATGATTTCACTAAAAAGGTTTCGCTCACCATGAGAATTCAGGATTTTAATTTCGAACAATAGCGACTGCAGCTTTTTGGGATCCCAAAACGTAAGTGGTGGGATACCTATGACATCGCAAAAGTTGTCCGTCTGTCTGTAAGCACGATAACTCTCGAAGAGATTGAGATATTTGATGAAACTTGGCGGGAGGATTGGTTGGATCAAAGTACAGGTCAAGTTCGAAGACAGGCTCTGCAGCCCTATATTTGAGGGTGGGGGAGGGGTTTCAAATTAAGGGGCTATTTAGATAGTTGATTAAAGCTATTTAGATAGTTGATTTAGGGGTAAGGAGACACGCTGAATCCGAATATGAAAGTTATTTTCTCGCCGGACAAGTAGTTCGTCCGTAATCTGGCCAAAACCGGAAATTTTTAAAAAAGCAAAACTATTATTTGAAGTTAATTAGATGATAGATTTAAGGGTATGAAAAGACGCTGAATCTGTGTATGACAATCATTTTTTACCCGGACATATGGTTCGTCCGGAATCCGGTTGAAACCGGATTTTTTTTCAGAAGTTAAAGTTTTATTTGAAGTTGATTAAATGTTCTTTATAGGGATAAGGAGATACGCTGAATTCGTTTCTGAACTATATTTTTTTTTTCCTGAGCAAGTAGTTCGCTCGGAATTCGGCCGAAACCGGAAATTTGGCAGAAGTAAAGCAGGAAGTTTTGATCACTATCGTCAAAATAGATATGGCTTATACAGGTATATCTGAACTTGGTTGATTAGATGATTAGCCCGGCGAAGACTGGATCTGGCGAAGACAAGACCTAGTTGTCTGGTTCAAATATTAAATTTTTGGGATCCCACCGAAACCTTTGGTCTTATTGTTTCAGAAGAAAGGTGAACTTTAAAATGGGACCTAGTATTGACAACTTTAAGGACGAGTTCTTTACGAACTTTAAGTTCGTAAAGTTTTTCGCAAAGTATGCTCCGTAAACTTTGTCGCCGCCTAGCGGGGATTTGACATAGATGATATTACGAGAATTTTGTATGGCGATTTGTTCTAGAAAGAAAAAGATTATAATTATTAGAGATTATTTTTATCATATATGAACCATAGGTAGATATTTGTTAGCACTGAAAGCCATAATATTGACCATGGTTAATATCCAGATAGAAAAAAAACTCCAATAAATAAATTAGAATAATCTAACAACAAAATTAATATAAATAAATAAGTCAGTTCTAAACAATTTAATTCAATAAGTAATTCTTTCTTCCCAACTCACCTGACAAAATCAACAAGAACAAAACTAATTCAAAAAAAAAATGTTCCTAATTATTCTTCTTCAGTAGTGCGGACCGCTTCGGACAGCAAATGCTCCACTTCGGTCTTTTCTTCTTGTTCAGTCGTTCAACCAGTGTTGCCGCCTGATTGTCGGTTTCTATTGGGTTCGTTACGTCCTCTTCTCGTCGTTAAACCGCTTCACTGATATCAAGGGTGGTCAGGAATTTGATGATTGCGGAGAAAATGTGGCGCTCTTCATCTTCAGTGAGGGATGCTTTGGTGAGGGTGGTTGTTGAGGGGTTAAGTTTGGTGCTGTAGAAAGCACTCTTGACGGGTTCTTGATGGTTCCTGACGGTTCTGCTTCCACATCCAAATATTAGGTGGTCTAGTGTTTCGTCTTCCTTGTGGCAGAATCTGCATAGTTGGGAGTTCGCCAATGATCCATCTGGTAATTTTGATTTGAAGTGGTATGCTGCGTGGTTAAAGTTGCAAGCGTTGGCTCTTATTCGGTGGTACATCTTGCTGTATTTCTTGTCCACGAAGGGGGAGTGTTTGGGGTCTTTTCCTGGTTGCTGAATGGCTTTCGTCCTTGTTCGGATAGTGTCTCTCATATTCATGGGCCTTCTTGGTGTTGTGTTTAGGCTGGTAGCTTTTTTTGCTGCTTCGTCAGCTTTTTCGTTTCCGTCGATGCCCATGTGGCTGGGGACGTATTGTAGTGTTATGGTTGTTCCTGCTTCGTGGATTGTCGTGATGAGGTTCTTAAGTCTGTGCAAATCGATGTCTATGCAGCAGTAGTCTCTTCGTTTCAAGAGGGAAAGCGTAGATAATGAATCGGAGAATATGACGATATTTCTATGTAGTGGGCTGAACTTTATTACAGTCTCCAACGCTAGGGCGATGGCGTTTATCTCGGCTGATAGTATGCAGAACTGATTTGGGAGCTTTTCCATGGCCATCAAGTTCGTGTCCTTGAAGTACACCCCGCAGCCACAGCCGTCCTTCGTCAGTGATCCGTCTACGAAAATTTGTTGATGACCTGCGTAGAGTTTTTCCTCGAGCTTTTCGAACTGGAGCTTTGCTTGGTGGGTGCTGGTCTGTGACTTCTGGGTGTCTAGGAACTTGGTGTTGATGATTGGGTAGTTCTCCTTCCATGGTGGTGTTGGTGCTACTTTTTCGGTCAATAGGTGTTTCTCTATTTGCACTGTGTCACTTCGGGCAAGTCTATACTCGTCGAGTTCCCGGAGAATACTGCAGTCATTTCGCTTCCACAACAGTTCGTGCATAACGTGATGTGGGGTGTACTCGATTTTTGTGAAGTAGCGGACGAGTAGGGTTTTTCTTCGTATTTTCATCGGAGGGACTCCAGCTTCGGTGTATAGGAATGACTTTTTGGTGGTTTTCCTGACACCCAACGCAAGTCGTAGTGCCGTGTTTTGGAGCGTTTCCAGTTGTCCCATCAGCTGCTGGCTGCACGAGCCATAGACGATAATGCCATAATCCAGTTTCGATCTGATGTACTGTTTGTTAAATAGCATAAGTAGTTTGTCCGAGCAGCCCCATTTGGTTCCGGCTAGCCGTTGCATCATCGTGAATCTTCTGAAGAATGTTTTCGTGGTTTCTTCAATGTGCTGTTTAAAGGTTAGTTTCTGGTCCAACACGATCCCGAGTAGCCTTGCTGATGTTGCGACTGGTAGGCTGGTTCCTTCCAGTAGTAAGGATGGTGGTTCTAGTTTTCTTCGTCTGTGAAAGGCCATGATGACGGTCTTGGATGCTGCTATCGGGATTTCAGCTTCGCGTGCGAATGCTCCGATTTCATTGACTGCTCTCTGTAGTTTGCTTTGGGCTTCTTCCATTGTTCTTCCTTTCGCCCAGAGCGTGTAGTCGTCTGCAAACTCGGCCTGCTCGCCACTAACTTTCATGTCGGACATGTATAGGGCAAACAGGAGGCAGCTAAGCACAGCCCCCTGTGGCAGGCCTTTTTCTGTGGATCTGCTTGTAGAGGATTCGCTGTTTATTTTGACTGTAAATCTTCTTCCCTCAAGAAAGCTCCTGATGAATTCAACAATTTGCTTTGGGAAACCAATAGCCGTAAGTTTGTAGCATAGTTTGTTTATTCGGACATTGTCATATGCCGACTCAAAGTCGACGAGGGCGGCCAACACTATGAGGCTTTGTTGCATTGCAATTCTCACGTCGCTTACTACACGGTACAGTGTGTCAATGCTGGAGTGATATTTGCGAAATCCAGTTTGTTCCTTTGGGATCAGCTTGTGTTTTTCGCAGTACCATACTAGCCTGTTGTTTAACATTCTTTCTAGAATTTTCCCTAAAGTGGGGGCTATCATAATAGGGCGGTGAGATCCAAGTTGGTCCTTAGGCTTGTTTGGTTTGGGAACAGGGGTGCAGATTGATTGTTTCCATCTGTCAGGGAAAGTGGATTTGGCGAAGCATTTGTTGTAACAATCTAGGAGGGCTTTCATGAAGTTCCCACCAGCGTTGGTTATCCATGTCAGGTGTATTTCTTCCACGTCCGGAGCAGCATTTTCGTTGCATTCCTGTACTGCCCTTGATAGTTCACTTGATGTGAAAGGGTGTAAAAGCTCGTTGTAACCTTCTCTTGTTGCGTGCGTGGCTTCATGTGCATGGTTGGTTGTTTGGCTTTCAGCAGTGTTGGCATCGGTGGTTAACTTTAGTTTTTCTTCATACATGTCGGCAAACGCCTCAGCCTTTTCCTTATTTCCTTCGAGCAGCACGTTCTTCACGGTGATTGGGTAGTTGTGTTGTGTTACGGCTTTCCCTCCTGCCATGCTGCTTATGAACTGGTGTACTTTTCCCTCTGGTGTCTCGTGCGAGAAAGTTCGTACTTTGTTTGCACCAGTCTTGGTTTTTGCTTGGAAAACTATGGCTTTCACTTGAGCTTCAGCTCGCTTCTTTTCTATGAAAGTTGTAGGGCTGGGGTTCTTAGCGAATGACTTGTTGGCCTGTCGCTTTCTTTCAACTGCTTCGGTGCACTGGGTGCTCCACCAGGGCTTTGATGTTTTTCTTGCCTTCATACCCACAAATGCTTTATTTGTAGTTTTGGGAATGTTCGCAGTCGCTGTATGTAGGAGGGCATCAGTGATGAAGTCTGCGCATTTGTTTGGGTCTTGTTCTTTGAGGGATGGTGAAAAGTCGGTGAGCTCCAGCTGGTCCGTGTATGCAGCCCAATTTGCCTTCTTGTTGTTGAATCTCGGCTCTCTTATCTCTTCAACCACTGGAGTGCCTACTTCTATGACTATACCGAAATGGTCGGACAGCAGTTTGTCATGTCTTCTCACGGTGACTTTGTTCGAGATGGTGGTTGATGCAAGTTGTAGGTCGATAGTTGAGAACTTGTTTGTTTTCACATCATAGTGGGTAGATAGGTTCGGTGGTGTGATCAGCGCTAGCGTTGGATGTTGTTGGATTGTCTTTTCAAGGAGTTTGCCAGCTTTGTTTGTTTTGCTGGAGCCCCACGTTGGGCTGTGGGCGTTGAAGTCGCCGATGACAATGGTAGTGTTGTTCTCCGCCATGTTCGTCACGTTGTGGAGGAGGTCCTGGGCATCATTATGGCCATTAGGGTTGTAAATGTTAACAACATTAATTGTTCTGTTTTCTTCTTGCCATACTTTTATTCCCACTGCATCCACTTCATTCGAAAATTCTGGTAAGGGAACTCCAATGCATCTTATACTGTTCCTGATTAGGGTGCACACACCTCCTCCTCTTCTACCAGTTGACCTGTCTTTCCTGAATATCGTGAATCCCGGGAACTTGAACTTCTTTCTTCCATCAAAATTTGTTTCTTGGATGCAGATGATATCTGGTGTTATTGTCTTTGAGCAGTGAACAATTTCTTCAATTTTTCTGTTGGTTAATGTATTGGAGTTCCATTGCAGGATCGTCAAATTTTTCTTCTTTGCTGAGCTGGAAGTTTGTAGCTTAGTTCCAGTTTGCATCGGATTGCAGGATGTGGTTCGCTAGCAGTAGCTGGGCCAGGTCGTTGTTGACTTCTTTGAGGAGAATAGGGTCGAAGTATTTTTTTGCTGCTGCAGTGATTAGTGTCGTTTTCTCTTTGGCTGTCAGGTTTGAGAGGTGCACTTTTTCTTTGATGATGCAGAATTTAGTAAGGGCCCTGATCCCTTGGTCTGTGGCTGGTGCTGAGGGTGCAATGGAGTTGATGAAACTAAATGGTTGTATCCCTGGAAGGGTTTGTGGTCTCTTCGTTGTGGATGGTGACTGTTTGCTGGCAAGATCTGTTGAGGTAGGTCTAGTAGGTGTCTGTGATGGTTTAGCCCATCCTCTCCACTGGAGGGGTGCAGCAGCTGGGATAGTTTGGATTCTTGTTGCAGTTTGGGCAGTAGGGGTGGGGGTCGGAGTTGACTGATTTTGCTGAGCAGGTTCTTGTGTTTGGCCCGGTTTAGCAGTTGCCTTCGGTGTTGAAATGTTTTTGAGCTGAGCAGAGATGAGGGAGAAAGGCAGGCTGGTCGCTTCGACGCACTTCAATATTTCCAATCTCTCCTTATATTTTGGGCAGTAGTTTCTGTCAAGCGACAGGTGTTCTCCACCACAGTTGATGCATTTTGGGTTGGCATCGCAGTGTCCATCCTGATGGACTGCGTTCAAACATTTTTTGCACACCTCATCGCTGTCTTTGCACCATTTTGCTGTGTGGCCAAACCTGAGGCATTTCGTGCATTGCTTTGGTCGTTCTTGGTATGGTTTGAATGGCTTTTGTATACCGAATAAGAACAAGTTGTTGGGGCTTCGTTGTCCCTTCAATGTGATCAGGACAGACTTACTTGTGGAGGTGGTGTTGTCAATTTTACGGCTTAGCCGAACGATTTCAGTTGTTTCAATTGGGTTTCCTTGCCCGTCCATCAGGCCCTCTTCCACTTCGTTGATATCGAGTTCGGTTTGGACGTTGTACATCACCAGCTTCACTTCAGTTTTTCTTATACACTGTGATGCTTTCACATCAAGTCCAGCTACAT
This sequence comes from Branchinecta lindahli, assembly GCA_023053555.1. NCBI lineage: Eukaryota > Metazoa > Arthropoda > Branchiopoda > Anostraca > Branchinectidae > Branchinecta > Branchinecta lindahli. The sequence continues at coordinate 14,437,206 of JAKZAO010000008.1, read as the reverse complement.
TCGGTACGCTGAGAGCTTCTTGAAGGATGGCACTCTCCTGGAAGTAAACATCAAGTTCTCCTGTTCTTAGGACAACCACTTGAAACAGAGTTTTGATAGATCGGAAAAGGGACATCCTGATTTTTTCAATATCTTTGACTTTAAATATTCCGTCTTTATCCTTGGGCGTGTATCTGACACACATGATGGTTGGGTAGGCTCTTGGTGTCTCATTGTTTGGGGCTCCTCCAGGCATCGCTTTGGGTGAGTTCGTTTTCTGTCTCCTCCTCTTTAATACACGTTGGAAACCATCATTGTCGGCAGCGGCCGACAGGTTTTCAGATGTGGCACCTTTTGGGAGAAAGTAGGAGGGGCTTGAAGGTTGGCTTCTTGGGCTTCTGACTGAATACATCGAGCTGTTTGATTCCGATTCTTCCGCGGTTGAGCTTTTGAGGGATGGTTGGGCTTGGGGTCCTGTTTCGCACTTACTTTGTTCGGGTGGCAACGCTGTCTCCGGTGGTACTCCGTCACGGTCCGTGATGGGTGTCGCGGTAGGGCCCCTTTTACCGTTCGCGCAGGGCGATGGCTGTTGCTGGGTTCTAGGTGGGTCATTCATCTTCTATCAGTGGCCAGGGATGAGCAGGGTCGTCAGCAATGGTTAAAAGATCACAGAATAACACGCGGGGGTGGCTCTGGTCACTTGGTTTTGCAAGGTTTTCTGAACAAGGCAATTTCTCAAATTGGCTAGGCTAGGTCCGGTCCGGTGACGATTCTTGCAAAAAACAAGTTTCAAGTTATTCGACCGTATTATTATTATTATCATCATACAAACCACAAGAGTCATCATCTCATCATTTTCAAATTTATTTTCATAACTTGTTTTCGATTTCTTTTCCTATTGGTCAACCTTCCGAACTTTACGAAAAAAGTTAACTAAAGTTGAACTTCTTGCCTGCCTCCGTAAGTACTTTACGCGGGTTAGCGGAGCAACTGTACGAACGACTTTACGCACTTTACGAACGCCGTCTGAGCCGTCCTTTAGCCTGTTTAATTTGAAGGACTAAGTATTGTAAGGTACTGAAACAAGTGTCATTTCATTTGTTAAGGTTACAGTAGAGGTATGCTTATGCGAACGGTTTTTGGGATCCCAAAACGTAAGTGAGGAATACCTATGACATCGCAAAAGTTATCTGTCTGTCCGTCCGTCCGTCTGTAAGCACAATAACTCTCGAAGGGAATGATATATTTTGATGAAACTTGGGGCGGGGATTCTTTGGGTCAAGAGTAAGGTCGAGTTCATAGATGGGCTTTGTAGCCCTACATTTAGGGGTGGGGGAGGAGGTTTAAATTAAGGGGCAAAAAATTTGAAACAGCCAACGTGATAATCGATTATGGGGTAAGAAGACATGATGAACACGATGGTGAAAACCATTTTCTCGCAGGACAAGTAGTTCCCCCGGAATCCGGCCAAAACCGGAAAGTTTGTTAAAAGTAAAAGTTTTATTTGAAGTTGATTAGATGTTTGATTTAGGGGTAAGAAGACATGCTGAACACGATGGTGAAAACCATTTTCTCGTCGGACAAATAGTCCGCCCGGAATCCGGCCAAAACCGGAAAATTTGTTAAAAAAAACTTTTATTTGAAGTTGATTAGATGACAGTTTAAGGGTAAGAAGAGACACTGAATCTGTATATGACAATCATTTTTTACACGGACATATAGTTCGTCCGGAATCCGGTTGAAATAGATTTTTTTTTGTAAAAGAAAGTTTTATTTGAAGTTGATTAGATGTTCTTTATATGGTTAAGGAGATACGCTGAATTCGATTCTGAACTTTCTCTTTTTTTTGGCTGGACAAGTAGTTCGCTCAGAATTCGGCCGAAACCGGAAATTTGGCAGAAGTAAAGCAGGAAGTTTCGATTAGTATCATCAAAATAGATATGGCTGATACAGGTAAATCTGAACTTGGTTTTCTCAAGTGATTAGCCTGGCGAAGGGTGGTTCCCAAAATCACCACGATCTTTTTGCCCACTCTCACAATGCCCACGCTCAGAATGCCCGCGATCAAAATGCCCACGCTTAAAAATGCCAACGATCAAAATGCCCACGATTAAAATGCCCACGGCTCAAAATGCCCACGAATCAAAATGGCTGGTCTGGACCATGAAAAATGGCTGGTCTGAACCATCAAAATGGCTCAAAATGGATGGTCGGCACCAGCCGGCACCGGGCGGCACCAGCCGGCACCGGGCGGCACCAGCCGGCACCGGTCGGCATCAGCCGGCACCGGTCGGCACCAGCCGGCACCGGTCGGCATCGGGCGGCACCGGTCGGCACCAGCCGGCACCGGGCGGCACCAATCGGCACCGGCCGGCACCGGGCACCTGCTGTGCACCCAAAAACTGAGTGGGCAACCCCTCGGCAGTTTCTCAACTGCTTATGATAATTAAAACCTTACCTAGGTCCCTGCAAGAAATGGTTATCCTATGTTATAGCACCTTATCCACATGGGGGTTCATATTAAGACAGAAAAATTACTTTGAGGGTCAAAAAATACGTTTGTTAGCATAAGTTCTGAGTGAGTAGCCTGATTATTTTTTTTTTTAAATTCGTTTTCTCCTTCGTATATTAGATGTTTCTTATCTGCTGCAAGCACAGATGAATAAAACCAATAGTTCAGAGAGTGTGTCATACTACCCGACTCTCCCCTGCAGTAGAGATATGCTTATTTGAACGTTTGCTAACTACCAGTTAGTCAAAGTAGGTAATTAAGGGCCTCTGAAAACACCTGAATAGGTATTTTGGATCTTCATTCTACCTTGTCTACCATTTAGCCCCAAACTGCACTGTTCACATTTAAGTAATTGTTTGAATTAACATACCTCTACTGTAGGCAGTAGTGTAGTATATTCCGATTTGTTTCGGGAGGGGCGACAGCTCGGTGAAAATATGCGGCCAAATGCCACCCCCTTTCCGGCCGGAAGGCCGAAATATTTTCGGCGATTTTTTCTTTTTTGACCGTTTTTAACACTAAAAACACCTCTAGCCAGACCAATTAGCCGATTCAATCCAAATGACGATTTTGTTAAAAACGAGGTGCAAACATCACCTTTTAATCTTGTAATCATTCATATTGCTACTCAAAAACTGTTTCTGAGATCTATTACTGAATCGTGCTGTAAATAATTTCGATTGATCTTCTCAATTTGTATTTTAGCGTACGTTTTTACCGTAAAAAACTTCTTTTCCGAGAATTTTTGGTGAGGATCGCCCCCGTCGCCCGTGTTTCGCACACGTTTTTCCCACTAAAAATCCCTTTTTCAAGAATTTCGAGGGGGGCGATCGCCCCTGTCGCCCCCCCCTAATATACGCTACTGACTGTAGGCTAATCCAGTCACATACCAATCCTCAATTTGTGTGCGTGGTGCATGCCCTGATGTTGGAGCACCACCAAAAATCTTAGGATTTGTGTATGACTGGGCTAATCCATATCCAACTATGTCTACAGACACAGGCAGAGTGTCCAACTTAGTTAGATCTGTCTGGATTAGCTGAAAAAAAAACTGAAAAACATGACAAAAATACTAGACTGAAGCTAACTAAAGCAGTGAGTGACATGATGATTCTCCAATATCTCTAGTCAGAAGAATTTTGAATTTGACACAGAATCACCTCATCCTCACCCTCACCTGAGCTTGAATTCCTTGCAGTGATAGCTGGTTCAAACAAAATAAAAGATAAATAATTCGGATTGACTTGGACTGCTAACCGTTTCACTAGCCGAATTTGGTTCTATTTTATTTTTTATTTCCAAAAACGGTAAGATAAAAGCTTGTTGCTATTGTTGCTATATTATTATTTGTTATTGTTCTATTATTTTTCTGACAAAGCAAACTAAATTAAATCTCTCTACCAAATTTTGGTACTGAAAACATGTTATTCAGATGCACCAACAGCTTTTTTGAACTTGTTAACAATGGTAGCGATTTCCATTGGATAACCACTCTGTTTCCAAATGTCCTACGGCCACTGTTTTCATGAAAGCTTAAATTAGCAGTTTTAAAACGACAACCCCTTCGCTGCCTGTTTCATTGAGCAGCCACCAAGCCCTCAGCAGGAACGCTGTTATAGGCATTGTGGCACGATTTTTACATTTCAGTAAGATCTGTGTACTGGTACCCTTCTGGGGAATAAAGGGTACACATATGTAGGAGCACCATGCACACCCCTGCCAGGATGCCCCAGCATATGATCATGGTTATCAAAAAAGGGCTTAGTTTGAGTGGTAGATTCATCATGTATGTCCTCATTTCATTCCTCCCGAAGTCACAAAAAATTCACTATGACTCTCAGCATCATAACTTGGGGCTGCTTAAGTGTGACCTTACTCTGCAGAGTGGTATGAGTAGGAGCAAAGAGCAGTCTCAAGAATCAAGCACTGATCAACAGATGCTATTCATGAGAATGGTTTGGATGGGGCTTGTGCTGAAAAATAGTGCAAAACAGACAATTTGGCATGGTAAAAACAGATTAGAAGCGCCAAGTACAGTCATTGCTACTACCACTCATTATCTCTGTCATTTTAGGCCATTTTCACAAAGGCAGTTCAGCAGTACTCCAAGCTGGTGACAAATATTAGCAACTTTAAGCACGATTCTGAGTATCAAATATACTTCTCTGAACCCTCTTTGGAGTCCTCATTTAGGTGAGTGAATCTCTTGTCTTTAATCCCAAACTAGAGCTAGTTTATTTTTTCATCTACTTAAAAGTCAGGTTCGCATTGCCCAGGTTTTCTCCAGACAGATTTTTTTTTCAGTTATGTCTACTCTTTCCAGTTTTTCATGTTCTGGCCGGACAAATTAAGCCTGAATAACCGGGAGTAGGGTATCTGTGACTATCTGTGAGGCTTTAGCCATTTAGAGTTCAGGAAAATTACAAAACAGTTTGAAATGAGATTTATACAGGTACAGGTATATTTGTGTTTTTATAGCACTTGCAGCCTCTGGCTCTAGTGCCATATATTTATTTTTTATTTATTTATTTCCAGATCGTACTTCCGTCGGTTGGTCGGTCCGAGTTTTTTTGTCCCACATATTCGAGTTAGGGTACTTCCAGATGTGCTAGGACGATGAAACTTGGCAGGCATATCAGGGACCCGATATAACTAATCTGTAAATAATCAGTTTCGCGATCCGACCATCTGGGGGGGGGGGGAGTGGTGGGCCTGGGAATTCTGAAAATTAAATAGTTTTTTGTCACACTTTTTCGTGTTGGGGTACTTCCAGATGTGCTAGGACGATGAAACTTGGCAGGAGCATCAGGGACCCGACCGGACTAACCTGAAAATAATCAGTTTCCCAATCCGACCACCTGGGGGGGAGTGGAGGGCTGGGGAATCCGGAAAAATGGAGTAGTATGTAACTTTCGAACGGGTGATCGGATTGGAATGAAACTTAATAACTGAATAAATGGCATACCTCTATGTCCCATTTGAAGTCCGGACCGGATTCGACAGCTATGGGGGAGGTGGGGTGGAGACCGGAAATCTCGAGAAACGGTTAGAATGGAGGGATCGGAGTGAAACTTGCTGGGAAGAACAAGCATCTGCTCCAGATGAATCGTTTAAACATTTGGACTGGATCCGGACACTGGGAAGGGGGGGTGGAGGGGAGTTTCCCGGAATTCTGGTAATGGCGGTTTTGGGGATACATGATCCGATAGTCGTGGGGGGAGTAGCGGGAGGGGCAATCCGGAATATTGAGTCATGCGTAACTTTGGAACGGTTGATCGGATTTGAGTGAAATTTGATGATTGAACAGAGGACATGTCTCTGGTGATCTTTGTCGTGTCCGGACCGGATCCGACAACAATTGGGGGGGGGGGAATACGTCCCGGCTTAGACTGGTGAGATCGGGATGGAACTTTGTGGGAATAACAAACAGATGCTCTGGATAAATCACTTACAGAACCGGATTGACTCCGGTGACTGTGGAGAGTCTGAGGGGGGGGGGATTCCGGTGATCGCGATTTAAGGTTCTTTCATATTTGCTAGGACGATGAAACTTAGCTGGAATATTAGAGATTCGGCAAGAAAGGCTTAGAAACCGCCACTTTACAAATCCCACCATTCCTTAAATTATCAATCTTGACTGCAAATTCAGAAAAATACTTTTAAGCAAAACATACATTTTCATGATCCCCATGACCCCATTATCATTTTTGCCTCAAGGGTTTTGCTTACAAATGAAGTTCTAGCTCCCTTAAATTGCGCATCTGAACCGCCAGGTCGATAAGTACTTTTTTTTGGGCCTGTGATCATTTTGTCTCAATATAGTTTTTCTTACAGATGAATTTCTACTACGCCTTTAGAGTGCGCATCATTACAGCCAAGTTCAAAAATAAAATACTTTTTCTCTAGCTCCCTTAAAGTGCACATCTGAACCACAAAGGTAACCTTAAAAGTACTCTTGATCAAACAATACACCTCAATCCATGCAAGTGCCATATGAGCTTACAGCTCTTGTTTTTCCTGCATTACGTATTAAACGCCGCAACTGCTGATCTCTCATTGCCTAAAGCATGTCTGAAATATGTTTTTGGATATCAAGCTCTGAACGGTAAAAGCTGGGCACCGACAGTGCTCTCGGGTTTAGTGGCCCTAGGGTATTAGTGTGGGAAAGATAGGCGAGTTGAAAGTTACAAAATTTTCTTTTAAAAGAAAGCCAAAGGGAAGTCTCTAAGTTGGTTAAACAGGCTCCGCCTGACAGATGTTGACAGAAATTGATTTCTTACGTGCAAAAAGATCCCGATTTGCAGAGGAGGCTTTGCACGACAAGACTTTACAGATCTTGATTTCTTACGTAAAAAAATCCCGATTTACCGACGATACTTAAACTTGGCTGTGTTCTTGGGTAGTACATCAGCCCTAGGTCACTAGTGTGGGAAAGATTGGCCAGTTGTGCTTTAAAAAAATTCTTTAAAATAAAAATCCAGAGGGAAGTCACTCAGGGGGTTAGACAGGCTTTTTTGTTTCCCTATAGGTAGGCTATATACTGTTTCTGAGACCGTTTCTTTCTCAACATACTGAAGATGTTTTCCGTCCTCCTGATCATTACTTAAAATTACCTCAAATTGTACTTCGGAGCAGTAAAATAAAGTTACCTTTAAGTTGCAAACTTAAATTACATGAAATTGCACTTCAGAGCAATCTAAGGTAAGGATCGTGATGCGACGCTGCTACAGGTAATGATACTGGTAAAGTATCTGTGACTTCATCAATTGAGACAAGACACAACCTGAGCTGGTTTTCCACTTTACATGTCTCCCATCTTTTACTGCAAGACACTTATATCACCATAAACATTCCTTCAGCCCAAGCTGTCTGCAAATCGTATTTGACAGTGCAAAACGGATACGTCAGCTGAATTTAATTAGAGCTATATTTCGGCCCTTCTTGGCAAGGGTCCTCTTTAGGCTCAAGCCGCTCAAACTGGAAAATGAAATCACAAGTGTTTTGTTTTAGTGTTTTTTTATGACAAAACCTAGAGTAGGCTACTAGAGTGACATTTCTGTCTTCTTTATGACGAAAAGGGCAAATTCGGAGGTAACGCTGTGATAGCTACTTTAAAAGAATTATATTTTATTCTACTCCATTCAGGTTTCTTGTAAATTGAAAAATGAATGTTGCCGTTTTTCAGGAAACTTCTGGAACACCGATGTAAGAAGTGCAAGAAAACATCGAGGCTCTATGATCATTTCACATCTCTGTCAGACCATCTACGTCGAGAGCATGAACTCTTCTTCTGCGATCTGTGTGTTGAACAGTTGATGGTAGGAAACTCCCTTTTTGGGATCCCAAAACGTTAGTGACGGATACCTATGACATCGCAAAAGTTGTCCGTCTGTCCGTCCGTCCGTCCGTCCGTCTGTCAGCACGATAACTCTCGAAGGGAATGAGATATTTTGATGAAACTTGGTGTGAGGATTCTTTGGGCCAAGAGTAAGGTCGAGTTCGTAGATGGGCTATGTAGCCCTACATTTAGGGCTGGGGGAGGGGGTTTAAATTAAGGGGCAAACAAAATATTTTGAAACAGCTAATGTGATAGTCGATTATGGGGTAAGAAGACGTGCTGAACACGATGGTGAAAACCATTTTCTCGCCGGACAAGTAGTTCGCCCGGAATCCAGCCGAAACCGGAAAATTTGTTAAAAGCAAAAGTTTTATTTGAAGTTGATTAGATGTTTGATTTAGGGGTAAGAAGACATGCTGATGGTGAAAACCATTTTCTCGCCGGACTAGTAGTTAGCCCAGAATCCGGCCGAAACCGGAAAATTTGTTAAAAGCAGAAGTTTTATTTGAAGTTGATTAGATGTTCGATTTAGGGGTAAAAATACATGCTGAACACGATGTTGAAAACTATATTCTCACCGGACAAGTATTTCGCCCGGAATCCGGCCGAAACCAGAAAATTTGATAAAAGTAAAATTTGTATTTTAAGTTGATTAGATGATAGATTTAAGGGTAAGAACAGACGCTGAATCTGTATATGACAGTCATTTTTTACCCGGACGTATAGTTCGTATGGTTTTTTTATTCGTATTCGTATAGTTCGTTGAAACCGGATTTTTTTGTTATAAGTTAAAGTTTTATTTGAAGTTGATTAGATGTTCTTTATGGGATAAGCTCTAACAGATGCGCTGAATTCGTTTCTGAGCTATCTTTTTTTTGGCGGACAAGTAGTTCGCTCGGAATTCGGCCGAAACCAGAAATTTGGCAGAAGTAAAGCAGGAAGTTTCGATCAGTATCATCAAAATAGATATGGCATATACAGGTATATCTGAACTTAATTTTCTCAGATGATTAGCCTGGCGAAGACTGGATTTGGCGAAGACAAGACGTAGTTAATATTAAATTTTTGGGATCCCATCGAAAACTTTGGTCTTGTTTAGATTAGATTTTAGATTGTATGTGAGGTTTATCCAAATCTGGTTATCGATTGTGGCATTAGTATGCCATCTGTTTTCTAAGGTTTATGTTTATTTCTTAAATCTATTCAGTCTGCCTAAGAACCCTGATTTTGGGATAGCCTGCCCGATGCCTTACCGTTCTGTATTGGAAGTATCCTCAGTTCTGTGTCCGTCTGCTCGTCAAAGTCGATCGTTTCATTGTTTGGGCTCCGAATTTCTCGCTAAATTTCGAGCCACGAAAAAAAGATCAGCTCGAGAGTTGTTTGTCAAATTTGAGCCACAATACGAGCCACAAAAATCTTTGTTGGCCGTGGAAACATACTTCTGGGCCACACAAACGATCGTAACACTCTTTTGAGCCACAACCAAGTGCCAAGTGGCACAACCACATATTGTGGCGAGGCTTGACATAATGTCAGTTTATTATTTCAGTTTTGTTTTTCTTTCTCAGATCTTCAGCTGGGAACGTCGTGCTTACACCCGTAGCGAGCTCGCAACTCATCGCAGAAAAGGCGACCCGGATGATAAGTCCTTGAAGGGTCATCCGCTCTGTGAGTTCTGTGATAAGCGGTACTTTGATAAGGACGAACTTTACCGCCATCTAAGAAAAGATCATTATTTTTGCCACTTCTGTGATGCAGATGGCAGGAATGATTATTATGGGTGAGTCATCTTTTTTTTACGTTAAAAACTTGCAAGTATGTTGCTGCAGCCGGCTGCTGCAGCGACATACACGACTGTTGAAAACTCGAACTGCCTGATTCTAACTGACTTCTAACACTCTTAACTCCCTCTCTAGCTTGAACTTATGGTTAAGTTCCTTTCCACTAATTGGAAAGAATAAGATTTGTCGGTTCCGTTGACAGTTATTCTAAACTTCCAAAGTCCCAACTTTTGGAGCAGAGATACTGATGACGCTTCCGGTTTCTACTTGCTCAGGGGCTAGCAACTCACAACTCTAAGTTAACATTCGTTAAAGTTTAACTGAAAAGGCAGCGTATTTTTAAATCTGATATTTGAATATACTGAAATATTTTGAGGATTTTGCATTTTTTTCGTACGAGGCTCTAGTAATGACGTTCAGAATACGCGCTGCTTGTACGGCAACCCATAATTCAACCAGAGGCGGATATTTTGAATTTAAAAACAAGCCTGCATATGCAGGATTACAGACGATAAGCGGGTGCTTTTTTTCGGCAATATGGGTTACCTTTGTAGTTGGTAAATATTTCAAGAATAGAGGGACAGACGCATAGAGGTACCACAAATCCCAAAGATTAACTTCATTCGATGAAATCCATTATCTGTGGACAGCGGACAAACGGAGTGACGCATTTTTATCGGGTTTTCAGTTGTATTTAAGTGAATACTTGATGTTTAACTGGACTGTCGGGTCTTAGCCCTTTTCGGTTAAAATTTAAAAGTAGCAACCTGAAGGAAGTGAACGTATGTGCAGTTGCGTCGGTGTTTATGATAGTTTCCTGTTACGAAAAGGATGTAGGCATCACGCAATACTGAGTCGAGGAGATGGTTTAAGCCGAAAAAGCATATTTTGAGGCCCATTTTATGGAGTAGAAGACCTCTGTTGTCAAGATATGACCCGGGGATTTTTGGCCTGCCACAAGGTTAGACCTCTGTTGTCAAGATATGACCCGAGGAACTTTTGGCCTGCCACACGGCTAACCTCACAAACACCTTCACGCGAAGCTTCCGTTAGGGCTGCGGTGCCGCAAGTTCACTGACTTGTTTTCTTTTAGGAACTATGCCGATTTGCGCGACCATTTTAGAAAGGATCATTTCTTGTGCGAAGAAGGGGATTGCCACGGACAGGAGTCGTACACACGAGTCTTCAGGTCCGAGATCGACCTAAAAGGTAGGTTCATTCGACTGTGCTCTATGCCCTCTACCTGAAGATGGGGCTGATTTTATTTTCACAGAAATATTATTTGTTGTAGTGTGGAGATGTCTGTTTCTTTCTTTTTTTTTTACTCTGAGAATAAATGGGTTTATTCCAACCAAAAAACGAACTCTTCAGTGCCCAGAGGCTAACCTGTAAGAGACTAAATACCCTACACTGTCAGAAGTTTCATAACAGAAAACAACACAAGGATGCGCAGTTTCAACCGATAACACTTGGGATGTTATCTGTTATGATTTTGCAAACGTTGAGTATTGAACGTTATGCATAACAAGAATTGACAAGAAGAGCCGAAAAACTGACGAAAAAGCATCTGCTGATTTTCCGGTGTCATGATGATAAACAGAAAAGTCAGCATATATGTTTCCGGCTATGTTGTATGCATAACATTCAATGCGTAACGTTTGCAAAATCATAACAGATAACATCCCAAATGTTATCTGTTGAAATTGCGCATCCTTGTGTTATTTGTTATGAAACTTCTGACAGTGTGAAACATCAACAATACAAAATGCTTAAAAGAAATAGAAAGAAAGGAGCCTGACTGCCCGGCCCGGGTCTTTGTGTTGCACATTTTTGACAGCTTTCAAATTCCGCTTTTAAATTCTTTCCGTAGGGGTCTATATCAGTCTGCTTTGTCTTGCTACCGAAAATATGGCACGACCAGTCGGTCGAAAACTGGAATTTAGGAAATAACATAATCATCGGATTAAGATTATGAGGCGGTGTATTTAGATAAGAACTTGGTGGATCAGAGTACCCTACGAGTTTTCAAATAGCATTGAAATGCGGTCGTAATCTTAGATACACAAGACATTAGAGACAGAAATGAATTACCCAATGGACCTGGTTAAGGGGTTGATAAGGGATCAGAACCCTGCGTACGGATGAGATCTAGATGAAGAAGTCCAATAAATATGACGATGACCATGACTATGTGGTTCATGATGTGTAAATGAACATGTAGAAACGTAATTGAATATGATAATCATAATAGTAATATAACTGCAGCAAAAAGGCTTTCGCCTCTATAATAATGTATGTTATTTCCTAAATAGCTCATACTCGCTAGCATCGGATCGTCACACAGTTATTAACACGGCTAAAACTTAAAAATCACTTCTCAATAATTGCCTTAAAATATTTATATGTATGTACAATCAATAACGAATATGTCGCAGTTCAGAATAAAAATAGTTTGCGAAAAATGGTACAAATGACGAAAGATACCGGTCAGTAGAGTGGATATCGGGGCGAACGAGTCTGGTACAATTACGGGTTGTAGCGCGAAGCCTTGTTTCAGGTCGAGTCGGGTTTGGGGCTTTGTAATCCGGTAGGAGAGATCTATGCAGATCAGAAGACAAGCATTTACGTCCAAAATCCATTGTCAACTTGTGTCGTCCTTCAGACAGAGTGGAGAGAGATTCTAGTTTTTATGGCGCTCAAGTGCCATATACCGATCACTTTTCCGTCGGTCGGTCTGTCGGTCCGGTGATCGCGAGTTAGGGTACTTGCAGATGTGCTAGGACGATGAAACTTGGCAGGCGTATCAGGGACCCGACCAAGGAACCCGGAGCCCGGAACCCGGCGGGGGAATCCTGAGAATTTAGTAGTTTTTGTAAAACCCCTACCCCTTTCTACACACTAGTAGGTCTGCGCGCGGCGTGACGTCACTCTTTGCATCGGATCACTCTGTTAACATTGGAAAGAGCTAGTGCATTCGAGGGTCAAAGGGGTTTGTATATGTGGTGCAGTGCGGGGGAATATGGAAAATTGAGTGTTGTGTAACTTTCGAACGGGTGATCGGATTGGGATGAAACTTAATACCTGAATGAATGACATATCTCTGATGTTCCATTTGAAGTCCGAACCGGATTCGACAGCTATGGGGGAGTTGGGGTGGGGGAAGACCGGAAATCTCGAGAAACGGTTATAATGGAGGGATCGGAGTAAAACTTGCTGGGAAGAACAAGAATCTGCTCCAGATAAATCGTTTACACGTTTGGACTGGACCTGGACACTTGGGGGGGGGGGGGGGGGGGGAGTTTCCCGGAATTCTGGTGATGACGGTTTTTGGGATTTTCACGACGAAACTTGGGAGGCGTATCAGGGACCCGATCAAACTGACTTGTAAATAAAAATTCACTCGATCCGATAGTCGTGGGGGGATCGGAGGGAGGGGGAATCCGGAATATTTAGCCATGCGTAACTTTGAAACGGGTGATCGGATTCGAGTGAAATTTAATAACTGAACAGAGGGCGTGCATGTGGGGATCTTTTTCATGTCCGGACCGGATCCGACAACAATTGGGGGGGGGGGGGAATACGTGACCGGATTGAACTGGAGAGATCGGGATGGAACTTTGTGGGAATAACAAACAAGTCCAAAACTGAACCGGATTGGCTCCGGCGACTGTGGGGGGAGTTTGAGGGGCGGGTCTGGAATTCAGGTGATCGCGAGTTAAGGTACTTCCAGATCTGCTAGGACGATGAAATTTGGCTGGAGTATTAGAAATTCGACAAGATTGGCTTAGAAATCGCCACTTTTCAAATCCGACCATTCCTTAAAGTACCAATCATGACCGCAAATTAAGAAAAATACTTTTAAGCAAAATATGCATTTTCATCATCCCCATGAGCTCATGATCATTTTTGCTTCAAGGGTTTTGCTTACAAATGAAGTTCTAGCTCCCTTAAAGTGTGCATCTTAACCGCAAGGTCGAAAAGTACTTTTATCAAACGATACATCTCAACCCATGAACAGTTGTCCCACAAGGGTTATGCAAAAAAAAAAAAAATTCTTGCACCCTTAAAGTGCGCATTTTACCCGCATTAGTGGAAAAAAAAAATACTTTTGATCATACGTATATATCAATGATCCCTAAGAGCCTGCTATCGTTTTTGCCTCAAGGGTCTTCCTTACAGATGAATTTCTAGTGCCTTTAAAGTGCGCATCATTACAGCCAAGTTCAACGATAAAATACTTTTTCTCTAGCTCCCTTAAAGTGCGCATCTGAACCGCACAGTCGAAAATTACTTTTGATCAAATAATACATCTCAACCCTTGCAAGTGCCATATGAGCTTACAGCTCTTGTTTTTTAAATAAACCCTTCTCATTCATTCATTCATTCAAGCCTATCTAGACCCGCTTCATACGAAGTGTAGGTCGGGCCAAGCATGATCTTCACCGCTCTCTTCTGAATCCCTTCAAGTCTGTCCCTCTGACCACCATTAAGTCCCGGATGCCACACTGCACAAGAATATTCTACACACGGACGGATGTACGTACAGTACGATGACCGCATAACTCTTGATGAAAGACCAAACCTACGAAGGACGGTGTTTGTTCTGACGGAAGGCCATACGAGATTAATGACAAGTATCACATCACAGAAAATAAACCTTTACGCCTTAATCAAAGTATTGAATGAATGAATGAATTTTAATACCGTAAAGTGTAAGACACAAAATACGGAGTATTTTAGAAAAACAAAACGATAAACAACGAAAAATAACAAAACAAACAAACTAACACAACAACAAGAACAAACTAACTAGCATCAATAAGAAAAAAGGGCCGCAGAGGGTCGTGAACGTGAGTCAAGTTGATAGTCTTTTTACATTGGTCGGCACTCGAAGTCGGAATCCGAGAAGGCACTTAGTCCAAATCGAGCAATGACTTTTCTGTTTCGGTGCAATCTAGGAAGCCGTAGGAGGAATTTAACGAATTTAAAGTAAACTTTCTGTTCGAAGTTTGACCGCTTTAGGTGCATGGTTACAAACTTCGATGATGAAGTTGGGGTTCGATAGATTTCAGGATACCGGGAAGCAATACAAGCTTGATAAGAAGACGAGTATTCTGTTTTTTGTTAATACCGTATGACTATTTTTGAACAATAAAGATCGATTAACAAATCTCCCTTCGGGATCCCATGGAAACCATCCCCATCCCGCGGAAAACGTCAGTCTTGTTCCACTTCCAGCTAACCATCTCGTTTCTTGATTTTTCAGGCCATAAAGCTCAACATCATATGCAAGGCCTTGGAAAAGCTGCCGTGAAACAGGCTCGAACCCTGGAACTTGAGTTCCAGCTCCATCCGAGGGAAGAAAGAGGACGTGGAAGGGGTGGGGCCTCGAGAGGAGGACAGAGAAGAGAAAGGTAACCCGTAGTTCCTGTTCCTTTCGGGGCTGAGTCCTTGCAGAAGAGGTATGCTTCTTTGAGCGTCAGTTAACCGCTTTAACCAGAGCGACGTGCTACTAACTCAGCAACCCAGGGGCGCACACCACTACAGTTGTCAGATAGACCGTTCCATCGTAGTTACTGCGCTTGACGTCACGGATTCTGGCTTCTTGACGTCAAGGCTGGAATGAATTTTCCTCGTTTCGGCAAAATATCGCGCCGCCGGCTGATCGGGCCAGTCACGCCACAGAGATCGTAGTTACCACGCTAACTACGCTCCCGAGCGTATGGTAAGCAAATAGTTACTGTAAGCTAATAGTTACCATTTCGAGAAGCTTGGAATGGTCAGCGTAGTGACTTTTAACGAGGTTGCAACGAAAATGGTAACTAATAGTTACTATTGTTAGGAGGGTACTCATAGATGCCCACTACAGATCAGTGACTTTTTGAACACTCAGATATTTCGGGATTAGTCACGACTGTCACGGGAATGAATATTTCGAGCCCAGCTTCCTTTCAACATCGGAGGAGTGGGAAAACTCATCCAGAAGCCAGATCGAACCGTAGGGTGATGCGGTGCAGCTTCTGCACCCATGGTAGTTTTTTCTCGTTTTTTTCCAGTTTGTAGGTGTCGTATAATTTGGACAGACTAACACTACATTATTTTCACTATTCGCTACACTACAAAGTCTGGGTACTAACAGGATTCGAATTCACAAGTTACAATGATGCACGTACACTTATTTACATTTTTACATATTTAACGAATTCCCGAAACTACTTAATATTAACATTGTCCCCTACTGAACTTGAACTTACAACCCTCATTAAACTTGAATATACTGACAACCCTGTTTACAAACTGAGTATTTAACACTAATTATTTTAATACAAGAGTAGGAGATTGAGCCTCACAGACAAGTTCCATCCTTAAATTACTTTAAGTTGCCCTTTTATTTAGTCGCATCCCGGTGAATAGCTAGTATTTGGTATTGGGACTGTTTCCGGGCTACAAACTTCCTGGTCTGTCCAAGACAATCTCCTTGGTTGCCTGCGCCAGTCTTGATCAGGCTCCGTTTGAATCCCTCTGGTGTCCCGCGTGTGACAGTTGCTTTGACAGGGCGTTCCACAAAGGGAGAGCGCGAGTGGACAAATGTTTCTCCAAAATCCGGTAAAGGATCTAAAACTGAAGCCTACCTCTTTCGTAGGGAACACCCGAGCAGCTTTCAGCCTGAGCCACAGGAGCCTATACGGGTTGAGCGCCAACATCAACCCGATGTGCGTGACCAGGAGGCTTTTCCGTCACTTGCCGGCAATGCAGGTGCGGGGGCATCGGGGGGTAGTGGAAAGCAGAAGTCTCTGGCGCATAAGGTGGCAACGAAGAATAATATGACGGTAAGTAATATTTTGTTCTAAGTGTCAGGGTTATGGAAAGAGCAGCAGACGCTCGTACTCCGATTGGACGCACGGTTCGTCCGGTCACTGTTTCAAGACTCATTCCCAGTCCTTGGAATTCTTATAATTTATTCTTTATTGCACAACGAACTTTCACAGCATTGGATTGCCGAACTTGCCGTTTTTGTCAGGTACATCATAATTGCATAACGTCTAATAAGGTGGTTATACATAATAAGGCAATAGTAAAAATATGATCAATCAGTATAAAAACATTAGACAGTTAAAATATTGTGGGGAAAGAGTTTTGTCAGTTGTTCAAAGCTTCGACAAAAGATGGTATAAGCGCTTTCTGTAGCGTTCGGTTCTTGTACTGGCGGGGTTAGGAACCGGAACTTCCCGAAGATTTACTGAATATGGCTGAAACAAATCTGACCACCGAATCAGTTTTTCACTTAAATGATTTGGAAACTAGATGAAATTACCATTAGGATAAAAAAGGCAGGCCCATCATTTAATTTTTTGGCTCAATGGGGTAAAAAATGCCGATGGAAGGTTGAATCTTCCTATGTCCCACAGGTAGTTGACAATAAATTTTTGGGAGGTTGATACGATATTGTATCAGCCTCCACAGAGGATGATACAAAGACGTATCAGCCTTCGCAGAAGTTCATCGAGCACTTTTCCTCAAATACTGAATTAATCGAGAACTTTTCCTCAAATATTGAAAAGTAGAAGCTGGCCTCTAAAAAATTAATTAAAAACAATACTTCCAGTAAAAAAACATAAAAAATAATTAAAAATTGTATAAAAATAAAATATAAAATAAAATTAAAAGTTTAAAAAATGACAGAACATCTCACTCTCTTAGACAACCAGCCTATGCCCTAGGTCATAATAATAATAATAATAATACAAAGCAAGAAAAAGGCTTTCGCCTCTAAATAACTCTAAGAAATTTTGAATAATCGAACTGATCGGAGTTGAAAATCCCATCAACAATGCACTTGAAACTATTGATCGATTCAGCATTAACCGCTTCTTCGGTAAGGCTGTTCCAAGGATCAACGATTCTGTTACCAAAACCCCACTTAAAAACGTCCTTGTGGAATCTTGATTTTGCAAGCTTGTAGGCGTGCCCCCGATGATGACGGTTAATGCTGAATCTTAGTAAATCATACCTTGTCACAATCGGATTTCCACTGAAAATACAGCTTGTCAACTAAAAAAACATCCTACTATCCCTTGCTTTCCAAAAGCTAGTTATTCAACATTGAAAAAATGACAGAACTACAGAACATCTTACTCTCTTAGACAACCAACCTATGCCCTAGGTCATACCTTGTCACAATCAGATTTCCACTGAAAATACAGCTTGTCAACTGAAACAACATACTACAATCCCTTGCTTTCCAAAAGCTAGTTATTCAGCATTGATCACTTTCTTTGTCTGGAATTTGTCTGGAATTTTCTTGTCAACACGTGGTTTTGTTTGTTTACGTTTACTTCCGCGACCCCTAGCGGAGTCGTTTTAGAAGATCTGTAGTAGGTTTCACGGCCGCTAGATGGCATCTGAATCGCGAAAAAAGTGAAAGACTTGGTAGAAACTGAAGTGCTTGGGTCCCAACAACAGTCATTCTAGCAGGTCTACAGTAGGCTTGGGTTGCTACTTCACTAAAATAAAATTCCCTACCCCATTAGCGAAATAAAGTACAACAAAAGAAGAAAAAGTCCTACCTATGAAAAATATTCTGTTTGAAAAAGTTATAATAGTTAACATACCTCCATCTCGGTTAACAACCTCGGTAACAACCTCGATGTCTGAAGTTAACCTTTAATAACTTTCCTCGAACAGGTGTGTAATGCATATCTTCCTATGTTGAACAGGTAGTTATATCATGACAATCTTAATCAGTGTAAAAAGGGAGGGCTTTTTATACAAAGGGGAATATGGGGTTAAGTGACTGAAAACATTTGTAGAGGCTGATACGATATCGTATCATCCTCCGGAGAGGCTGGAATAATATTGCAGAGCTTCACCAAGCTGTTTTCCTTAAATGCTGAAAAGTAGGATTCTTCTTCATAGAAAGCACCCTAGCAAGGAAAATTGACCTTAAAAACATAGGACATATTTTTTTTGGCGTACCTACAAAAAATACTACTTTCCCCATTTAACCAGAGCCATTCTACGGTACTTGAGTCATCGCTTGTAAAAAAAAAAAAAATTGTTCTGCAAGTGGAAATACAATCCGTCTATTAAATATTCTTTAAGCCTCAGCCGACTGCTAATCATAATCGGAACTATAACAGGATAAATTAGCTACACTGGAGCTATACTTCAGCCCCCTTTGGCGAAACAGCTAAGAATTTTAAAGTTTAACCGAAAAGGGCTAGGATAGGACATCCCACTTACCCATCACATATTGACTTAAATTGGCTTGAAGACCCGCTGAAAATGAGTTACTTCGTTCAGAGACCATGTGATCATCGTAAAGCACGTTTCTCGCTCGATTTCAAATTTCTTAAGAACAAAGCAAATCAATCCAATTCTACGAATATACTAAACGCGTGTGAACATACTAAAAGCACATTCGGAATGTACTGGCCACACTAGGCTCAAAAACGGCAGAGATTTGAGGAACAGAGTATACTGTTTTGCGCAGATTCGCAAAACGTTGTTCGGTCGCCCGTGAGGATTTGAAACAACACTTAGGTGACTTCATATTGCTGTATACCCAAAATTTTGTTTCGTCTAGGATGTGCGATCGCCCTTCTGTATCCCTTAAATATCCTCCTGCCGCTCTAGTTCTGTGATGCGTACTTCATTTTAGGTTCACTCGAGAACCGGTGAAGATGAAGAATTTCCTTCTCTGGGTAAACCAACCGTTTTCGTCCGACTGAGCAGCCAAGATGATAGCAATGTATCAATCAAGCTAAAGCAAAACTTCCCTCCACTGTCAAGCGCCGCTGGCCAGGGAACCTCAGTCAGACCCGCTCCCACACAGCCGAAGGCCATGATAACCCGGGTGTCAACCACAAACAATATCAAAGTGCAGCCTAGCGGGCCGGTGAATGCTGCGAAGGAATTTCCAGCGCTCTCAACAGGTGGCGCGCAGAGTTTTGCGCCGCAATGGATTCAAAAAGGGAAAAGTGCGGACCCGCGTCCTGCTTCATCTGTGATTAAAGTGCCTAAAAATGAATT
The DNA here is from genome assembly GCA_023053555.1 of Branchinecta lindahli. Classification (NCBI taxonomy): domain Eukaryota; kingdom Metazoa; phylum Arthropoda; class Branchiopoda; order Anostraca; family Branchinectidae; genus Branchinecta; species Branchinecta lindahli. The sequence continues at coordinate 14,417,564 of JAKZAO010000008.1, read as the reverse complement.
CCCTAGTCTCCCTAGCGTGTCTGCTCCCCCTATAAAGCCAATAGTGCCCAAAAAAGCAAGCTCTGTGACGATTCCAATGCAGAAACCCAAAACCGCACTACCCGAAAATTCGGCCAAAAAGAAAAACCCCCGTAAAGGCCCAGATGAGGATTTTATAGACTACTCCCTTCCGAGTGACAGCCTTATGGGTTTCAAAATCCCTAAACACATTCCGAACGGAGATTTGGGAGGGCCGGCAACTCAGGGCTCGAAAATCAAACTCATTTCCAGTCTAGATCAAATGCGACTGAGTGACTCCCGGCCGCGTTATCCAATCAGCAAGCCGGAATTCGGGGCCATGGATTTTCCGTCCCTCGCTGCAACTAATGCCGTTGACCCGGATAAGCCGTTTACGAAGAAAATGACGGAACAGAAGAAGAAGAAGCAAGAGCAAAGACTAGTCACTGCAAAAGGTAACTAAAGGCGTTTTTCCACGACAAATTTGTGTGCCACACATTTCTGAATGTTTGTCATGGAAACAGAATTGTGTGCCACATATTGAACCTGGCGGAAACGCCGTTTTGTCTTTTTTTTCTGGCGGCAATTTCAAATGTCTGAAAATAAAAATAAAATCTTTCTAGTACCATTATGTACTAGAATGATAATCAGTTGTATGTCTATCTACTTGATTATATTATTTGGATATGAATTTGCCGCAAAATTTAATTTCCTGCCAAAATCAACAAGACCAAAGGTGTCGATGGGATCCCAAAAATCTAATATAGAATGTAGATGGATCAATCCTTTTTACTTGTAATATTTAGAAACAGATCAAAGTTTGAAGTTTCAAGCCCCTCGTGAAGCCCTTGTAGCAACCGATTCTTACTTACAAGTCGATCTCCCCGTGATAGACATAGTACCGTATCGTTCTTACCATGAAATATACTGGCCAAAACTAAAAGATATACCAACTATATCAAAAGTTGGCAACCCCTCGTCACCAAAGATTTTAGCAACCGATTCTTACTTATGAGTCCATGTCCTCGTGATAGACGTGGTACCAAATTGTTCGTACCATATAAAGCACAGGAAACAAATTGTAGGTACACCAAGTAGACAAAACTGCCAACCCCTCATTGCCGAAAATGATTATGGTCGAACAGCCTAATTATTAGACCATGAGACCATTACTTGTCCCACAATGGGATCGGCCTATTTTTGGTTTCAGTATGTACCTTACTACTGAAGTTGTCAACCCCTCTAAACTTTCCAACTGTTACATAGCCCGCAACCACCTACTCTTTGCCCGTATACCAACCCCTTCGACCTTCGATTACACTAGCTCTCGCGTACGTTCATGGATTACGCGCTCTGCGCCTCATCCAGGCGCAGAGCTATACTACTGCGAAGAAAAGGGGTAGCCGAATTGGTCGACAAATTTTGTGTCCGGTTTTTGCCGGATTCCGGGTGAACTGCTAGTCCGGTGAGAAAATACCCCTAAATAAACTATCTTAATAGCTTTCAAATTTTTTTTTTTACCCTAAATTTGAAACCCGTCCCCCTCCCTCAGGTATAGGGCTACATAGCCCATCTTCAAACTTGACCTGTCCTTTGACCCAAAGGATCCTCCCACCAAGTTTCATCAAAATATATCTCATTCCCTTCGAGAGTTATCGTGCTTACAGACAGACGGACGGACAGACGGGCAACTTTTGCGATGTCATAGGTATCCCTCCAGTTACGTTTTGGGATCCCAAAAACCACCTCGACAGTTGTGTGCAAAATTCGAGCCACAAAGCGAGCCACTGAAACCTCTTCGGCCGCGGATGCACATTTATGGACCACACAAACGACCACGGAAACACCCTTTTTGAGCCACAACCGAGCCACAAACGTTTTGTAGGATCGTGGGAAAATGCCTTAAGATATTTGTCTTAATACTCCCTTTAACTTACTCTTTTTCTCAAAAGGAGGATTTTCTTTTAGCAACCCTTGTGAAATTAAGAGCGTGTTCTACTGTCACGGATCCTTGCTTTTTGGCGTCAAGGCTGGAACGAATTTTCCTTTTTTCAGCAAATATTGTGCCCCGGGCAGTTCGGGCTAATCACGTCATAGAGATCGTAGTCACCTCGCTAACTACGCCCCCGAGCGTGGTAAGCAAATAGTTACTATTTCGAGAAGGTTGGAACGGTCTGAGTTGTAACTTTTCATGAGGTTGGAACGAAAATAGTAACTAAGAGTTACGATTGTTTGAAGGGTGGAACACGCTCTGAAAGTGCACTCACAGTACCTATTCACCGACGATGATAAGGAGAGCCAAAAACCAGTCATGCAGTGGAGTGTTGCAGTTGCAGTATTCAACCAGTCACAATATTGCAACCCAATAGCACCGGGCTAACATTAAAGAAAATTGTAAGAATACTTACGAATAAACAAACTATGTGAAAAGAAAAAATCAAGAAGAGTAAAATGCGTGATAAAATATGGGACAAGTGACCTCAGACATCGCTCTGACAATTTTGTTAGGGGAGCCCATCTTTGCGTAGGTTGATTGTAATGAGATAATAAGTTCCCTGTTATTTTTTTTGTAGAAAACCAGTCAATGAAGACCAACCGTTTTTCAGCTATCTCTGAACCAGCCAACGGTCATGGCAATAATAGTGACATGAGGTTTACCAGCAGCAGTGGCGAGACATTCTCCGTTGGGGGAGAGGAGGCAAATGAGAATGGAGCTTCGGTAAGAATGATGCTGCACTGTCCATCACCCTCGGTGAAGGACGTTCCGTTCTCAGCCTGCAAAAATTTTCTATTCTGAGATCCTGTTTTTTTTTTTTAGGAAAAGATGGAATTTATGCCAGGGAATCTAACCGTTGAATTTTTTTTTTAATTTCGTCTAGTATTCCATTGACGTGGGGAAATAAACTTAGACGATCTTGCCTCGAAGGCTATCACTGATCAGCTCTCTTTCTTCTGGCTGATCGTAGTGGTTTGCGTATTAAATCGCGAGACCCTCGGTGGTTCAGTCATGGTTAGCAAACAAGCAAAGCAAACTTTCGCATGCAGACCGATTAGGGTTCGCGTAGCGCAGGTGCCGATCTCCTTATTCTCTGCCCTCGGCCGGGGTGCAATGCGTGGTTGGGGGCAAGTCATCCGACGCTTTCCCGTGCTTTTCCCTAGATTTCTCTAGGTACCCATTTGAAGCTGGGTGGACTTTTGTCTTACGGGGAAACGCCACTAACCCTCGCCCTGAACAAAACGGTCGGCATCACCGAGACTCGAACCAGCGACCCTTCGCTCGTGAGTTCGGCGCGATAACCATTCGGCCACGGACGGACAATAAAGTCGTAGTTACCGTAACAGCAATTTAAGTCGAAGGTCGCTGGTTCAAATCCTTCCCGGGCAGCATTTTCGTCTGTCAGTCCACCATAAAAGTTAACGTAAAACTTTATTTTGTAATACTGAAAGAACGGATGTTTGTTCTGCTGTTTGACTTCAACTAGTGTTGGGCGATATTCGATATCGATAACGATATATCGGACCAAATATCGATATCGAATATCGAAAAGTAGCCTAAATATCGATATCGAAAACGATATTTCTTCAGTTATATTTAATCAAATATCAGTTACATCTATATTTACGAAACTGGAGCAATATGATTATATGATCTTCGTAATGCAGTTTCTATTTATTCGAAGTTTGAGTTCATGCAAGGTACTTTCTTACGACAATTTTGCTCTTAAATTTTGGCGAAACGAGACCTATACTATAGCGAAACGTGGTACCGAAATATCGATTATTGAATATCGAAAGTGAAAATATCGATATATCGAAAAATCAAAATTTCAACTACTAATTCTATGATGCTAGAAACGTATGCTCGCAAGTGTGAGACTTGTGGGAGACGTAGGTCGTATTCCACCCTATTTACCGTAGTAACTACTCATGACATCACGGCTTCCTGCGTCAAGGCTGGAACGCAAATTTCTACATACTGCTTACAAAGTATCTCGCCACAGATATAGTAGTTACCGCGGTTACTACGCTCCCGAGCGTGGTAAGTAAAGTGTTACTGTTAGTTACTATTTGGAGAAAGTTGGAACGGTCAGCGTAGTAACTTTTCACGAAGTTGGAGCGAAAATAGTGACTAATAGTTACTATTGTGAGAGGGGCGGAACACGCTCGTATACCCAGGAACAGAACACCGATCATAACAGACTGGGTGGCAAAAGTATTGAATAGAATGCTGATAAGGGCTTTCACGCCTCTTACTTCACAAAAAAAAAACACAAATTCATTTAGAGACAAATTTTAGTACCAGAAATTTAACTAAATCAAAACTCTCAAGAATCCATTGACTGTGTTTGGACCAACTACATCTTCTGGTAAGGAAAAGTATAAAATCATATGGTAAATGTAAAAATCGTTATGTATAAAAAAGTATAGTTGCCACTTATCTATTTCATCCCAGGTCTGTATGTCGAGTATTCCTCCACCCCAAGCTGACAGCAAATCATATTTGATGGTGCAGCTGAGATTTTGGTTCAGCGGTATTTCACCCTTCTTGGCAAGCGTATCATCCGGCCGTAACTAGAAATATGGGCCTTCTATCCTCTATACATATATATTATTGTTTTTTTTTTTACCGTTTTTATGGCACTTGCCTTCCGGCAAAGTGCCATATACCGATCACTTTTCCGTCGGTCGGTCGGGTCCGGTGATCGCGAGTTAGGGTACTTCCAGATGTGGTAGGACGTTGAAACTTGGCAGGCATATCAGGGACCCGACCAAACTGATCTGGAAATAGTCATTTCCCGTGATGCACTTTCATGACTCAAGGGGCCATGATCATTTGTGTGCCAATGCTTTTGCTTAAGCCCCGTTCACAAGCATGCCTAGCCAAGCACAGATGTCTAGGCACGTGCCTAGCATCACCGTTCACACCCATGCCTAGGCAGAGATTTTGGGCCAAGCATGGAGTTCCAGGTTCTAGAACTCGGTGCCTGGCTACGCCTGAGCACGCGCCTATAGGCATCTGTGCTTGGCTAGGCATGCTTTTGAACATACAAAATGGATTCCTACCCTCTTGAAGTGCGCATTGTAACAACAAAGTGCATAGCATATTTTTAACTAAACCATACATTTTCATGAGTCCTAAAGGCCCATAATCGTCTGTGCCTCAAGACAGCGCAAATCTTAGCTGATCTTAGCTACTACGTATGCTTGCAAGTGCCATATGAGCTTACAGCTCTTGTTCTGTCAATAATTGAATAAAATAAAGTATTTTAAAGATGGTGTTGACCTATTATCTTTTCAGGGCCATGACACAGCCAACGGTGGTGGATTCTTTGTTCAGCCACCTTCTTTCGGAGCTAGAAACAATCAGCTGAGGGACTTGATCCGTGACCTGCTAGGTGGAGATGCGGATGCCATGAAGGTATGTTGGGTAATTACTACTTATTAAGGGCGATTCTGACGTTCTCACGGGATACTCTTGATGACTAACTCTTCGTGCCGGTGAAGAATCGCCGTGTGCTCAGCGATAAGCATAACCAGTAACCACTACAAAGTTTGTTGGTTGGTTTACATAGGATTTGAGTCAATTTTGAGGATTCGTTCGGGTGACGTTTCTCGGATCTCGGGCGTGTTTCGGACTTGATCATGTAGAGCATTAGCTTTCCAAAAAGTAAAGCCAGAATCCGTCGAGCGCAAGGACGAACGGAAAGTTGTTGCACCTTTACAACTTCTCGCTGGCTTGCCCAGTCACTTTCCACGTACGGAGTGGATTCACTTTCCACGTTATTTTTCAAAACTAGCGGAGCGCAAGAACAGCATCAGAAAGGGTTTTAGCCGCAGTCGCAAGAACTCTCGGCGGATAAGCCAGCAGAGCTTTCCAGACCGCCAGAATCACCCTTTACTGTCCACTGGGGACCGGGAGGAAGGGGCCTCCTCGTTACTTAAAGTTCAGTGGGCGGGTCAAACAATCACGATGCCACATTACCACCCCATAGAATACAATGTCACATCAGAAATCAGCAGATTCCTAGACAACTTATTTTCGCTAATATATCGTTCCGGCTTTTTTTGCTGACTGCCATACTCCGATTTACTAGCTTTGACAATAAAATACAATATATTACCAAAAAAAGCCCGTGGGCCATGGCAACAAAATTTTTATAAATAAATGAACTTACTTCTACAACTAACAAACTCCTCCTATTCTAGAAATCTTGTTGATGCTCCATCGCAAGCCTCAAGTAACGTCCAAATTTTTTCACAGTAACAAAATACTCATCCTTCATCATTCTTACCATCCATTCTTCATTAATACTCTCTCACCGAATACCTCCTTTCCCCAATATTCCCCATTCATTCAGTTCAACACATTTACACATCAAATGAACTACGCTTTCATCCTCCTGACTGCACATAGGACAGAAGTAAGGACCAAATCTTATTTTAAGTATTGTAAATTTCTTCTTGGGTTCCCTATTTCGTTCAGTAATACTGAGATTGTTTCAAAATTTAAAGTAAAAGACCCATTAGTAATTGTTAAAAAGAAAGTTCAGAATTTCTACAGTAAGGCGGAGAATATTCTCCCAACCCACAACCTGTTCCCTTTCTTTACTGATAAGGCACATTTATAGCTGTTCGTTATGATGATTGATTTATAGTCGTGTTATACTTAGATGCATATATTGACTGTAGTTGTATATTATGGTTTTATTTTATTTTTGTACTCTTCAACTTTTGAGGGCAATAAAAGAATAATAATAATAATATATCTTTTTTCTTATCAATTCGTTGTTATTATATACTCCGGGTTATTTGTAATGTTGACAGATCATATTAACAGTGTTAACTGAGAATTCCTTGTAGGCTCTGGAATCAGCTGCAAGTAGGCCGGTTATATTTGTACATTTTTGGCAGTTTTGTAACTTTACTTCCAGAAAACAAAACTTTTTTTCGGTACTAGAAAGTAAACAACAGAAAGGTTTCATCAGATAACACTAGAGCAATCTGCCAGCTATAGAGACGGTTTATTTTAGCAGTCATGGCACTCTCATTACTCAGCTCTACAAAATGACTGATTTTCGTACATGGCCGAGAGTTTTTGAATTCGCTGTGGAATCGTCTCCTCCGATAGGCCGAAGAGTCAATGAGAAGCAATGGTCGTGGTACAGTGGACCTAACGTTCAAGTGGCAATTCGTTCCCCAAAAATTCTGTCCAATTTAATTTCAGTGGGAAAAGGCGTTAGACAAGGGGGAATTTTGTCTCCATATATTTTTAAGGCATGTTTGGCAGACTGTCTTCGGTCGCTTAAAACTTCTGTGATTCATTTTGCGCGTGATGTAACGTTTTTAGCTTATGCTGATGATATTATTATTATAAGTCGGTCAAAGGAAAAGTTAATTGAAAATTTTGACATTCTAGTGTCTAAACTGGGGAAGAAAGGTCTAACAATTAGTTCTGAAAAATGTAATTATTTTGTGATCAGTAGTTTGCCGACACTGAATGCCCCTCTGGATTGTGGGGGGGGGGGGATTGTTTTCAGCCCTGTTGAGAAAGTTACGTATCTTGGAATCCCTTATTCTTCCAATACCAGGGAATGGAAACTTATCCTTATTCAACATGTTCAAGATAAAATAAGAAGAGCATTCGGTGCTGTTATTCGTTTACAGGGTATGTATCGCAGAGATGTTCTCGGTTCGATTTATACGGCTGTTTCACTTCCTCATATTCTTTTTCCGTCTGCTTTCTTTTCTTCTTTCCCTCCTTCTGAACTTTCTGCGTTAAAAGTTACTTATTAAAAATTTTCAAAATTCCTTCTTGGTTTCCCTATTTCTGCGAGTAATTCTCACCTAATTTCCAGTTTTAAAGTGAAGAATCCTCTGGAAACTCTGAACAGAAAAATTTAGAACTTTCATAAAAATGCTGAAAACATTCTTGTCCATCACAACCTTTTTCCTTTCTTCACTAAAAAAGTGCCATGATTCGTTTATTTATTTTGATTTTGTGTTATCATTTGTATTTTATTGTAGATTTAGTATGATAGTTTTTAACGGTCAGTTAATTGTTTGTGTACTATCTCTGAAGTGTTTGTGACATGTTGTTCTCTTTTTTTTTATATACTCTTCAATTTTGAAGGAATAAAAAAAAAAAATAACAAGAAAACGGCTTATTTTTTAAGCGTTCTCTATATAGTGGAAGTCAGAAATGTGTACGTGTGAAGAACTTAAAACAAATTAAAGCATAGTTAGTGCCCATTGTGCTTTAAGAAATCACGCTGCTGGGAACAGACATCAATTTTTTTTTTCAAATTTGGCAAGTAGCTGTGCAAGCTTGCATATTGTTTTATTTTTGGGTTTTCGGGTTGATCTTTGCCGAGTGTCGGCGGGTTCGTGGGGCGGGTTCCCGTCTAGTGGTGAGTCATGGAATTATTAATATTTGTTTATATAATTAGTTATATGTCGAACAGATTTGTTCTGTTATTGTACCGGGTTTTGGTCAGTCGACCTTGTGTCTCCGGATTGACCCTATGTAATATCATTTTATAATGAAGTGTAATTAAAACCTTGAAGCTTGAGCATAAATAGACAAGCAGACAGTAATGAAATAGACTACGTACCGATTATACCTGATCACATATTGTAATACCACTGTATGGTTCAAATCTTTAGGTGGAGATGGGATTTAAGTCTAGTACTCCAGTGTCGGAACGTCGTAGACAGTCCAGAGTCCTCATGTTCGGATCTCTTGGAGAATATTAAAGGAAAACCAGAATTAATTTTGAAGGGTGAGATGAAGACAGTAAAATTTTGTATTGAACTGAAAAACAGAAGCGCACCTGGAGCGGGATTTGAACCTGGGCTTGTGAACAGAGTTCGAAAACCACTACAGTCGCCAGTTAGGAATGGGCTACAAGCGCCCTCGATAGCTCACGCGGTTAGAGCGTCGGTACGGTAAACCGAAGGAGACGGGTTCAAATCCTGCTCCAGGTGCACTTCTGTTTTATCAGCTCACTAAAAAGTTTACTATCATTCAGATCGGTTGATGAGACATGATTTAGGTTTGAAGAGTCCGGTCCAGGTGAGCTCGAAAAAAACAAGGCAAAATAAACGCCCGTAGCAATTATCCAGCCAAGTCTAGGCTTCTTAAGTTCTTGCCCTATTAGAATTGTTCACTTGAAGTGTCTCGTCATTTTGGTGGAATAAAATCTTTTATTATTACCATGTTAAGTGTCTATTATATATATATATATATATATATATATTAAACTCGACCTCCCCACGTTGGCCCAAAGATACGAGCAGATTATCCTGAGGTTTGGGAAGTTTCTTCTCTCTAAACCCTAGCATCGAGACATCTTACCACCCACTGCACCGCCCAACAACCGTACGCGTCACCAAAATAAACTGGTTCCAGTAGCTTCGCGAACGAACCGCCACGCAAATTCGTTTGTACCCTTTTTTACGGATTTGTTAAACAAAGCCGAGTGATATTTTCCCTTTTTCGTGTTAGTTTGTTATTTAGCATAGTGAAGCAACGCACATTAGCTGTTAGCTATGAATGAATGAATGATTTATTTGAACATTAAAGCCGTCAGGCCATCATGCAACAAAACAAAACAGAAAATCAACAATCTGACATACGTATCCTCACACAAACACATGCTTAATATTTTTTAAATTACACTTAATACTTTATAAACACTATAGACACAACTTCCTCATCAAAAGAAATCTTTCCGGTGTTTCAAAGCTAACTTGAGGAACTTCCCTACATTTCTTATTTCTTTAAAATCTTTACCTCCCATCATTTTAATAATCCACTTCCTATCATTTCCCCCTACCCCGAAAATCTCCTCCCTTAGTTCCCGCCAATCACACAAAAGGTGGCATACATCCTCATTCATTTCTCCACACATTGGGCAGAAGTAGTAAGGACCCGATCCTTCCTCTTTTTTTCCCATATGATGCTGTATAAATAAACCTGTCTCTCTCTCTCTCTCTATCAGCAAGCTCTTTTTTTTCTAGGAATTCCAAGAATCCTCCAAGAACTTCCGCACCGGCTCCATCACGGCCAAGAACTACTATGAACTCATCCAAGACCTATTCGGTTGCTCTAGTTTCGATGTGGTATTCCCTGAACTTCTAGTTCTTCTGCCCGACGTCAAAAAGCAGCAGGAGCTGCACGAAGTGCATAAAAAGGCCAACGGAGGGGCCAACTTTACCCCCTGTGCAGTTTGCGGCCAAATTTTGGCCCCCTTTGACTTAAAACACCACAAAGTATCGCATACTCTAGATAGTGATTTCCCCGGATTGGGTTAACCAGTGATTGGTGACGAGTTTGGGCGAGGATGTTTTTGATTGGCCAAGGGATAAATGCGGGAGAACTTCCCATTGGTTGATTTGTTAGTCAGATCATCGATAGTTCATGTTTGGGAAATATTTGTTTTAGCAGGAACATGTAAGCCTCTAGGAGAATAATTATCGGTAGCATTGTCAGTTGGATGCATACAAATTATCCCGAATGCTTGAGGTTTATACGAAATCAGCCCGAATGACCGCCCCTGATACTGTAGGTTTAACAAAAAAGACTGAGAGATGGGATGTTGCAAAATGTGATAGATGGATTCTGTGTTTATCAAGGGTACCACTCCGAATACCATCAGGAAAGAAGTAAGCATTGTGCGGACATAACCAAATAATTTTATTTTCGGAAATTGTGGGGCTTTTGAATCGGATTTGCGGTCGAAAACGATAAAAGAATACATTACTTGCTATTTTAACCATGCATCACCGTAGGCCGATGTTCAGTTTGTGTCGCAACAAGCTTTGTCACAGTATGAGCCCAAGTCCGCGTACCAATTTTTACCGCCGAATTGCCGGTTTTGAGTGGAAACTCTCGATATTATTTCCGACGATGGGACCGAGATCACCACCTTGAAAAGATATTGAATTTAGTTTTCTGACTTCTAGACTGATGAGTACTGAAATCACAGGACAGAATCGAGATCAAATCGTCGTTAGGCTAAGGGAGAGGGGAAGCGCAATGTACAACACCGTCGTTTATACCGTAGTTTTTGAGCTCAGAGGCAGGCACTGGCTCTGTTCTCTGAGAGGTTTATATGTTGCTACTCTTTGTGACACCCACGAAAACTCGTACTTGTTCTGAAGGGCAGGCCACTCCTTTTATTCTTTGAACCTTCATGATCTAGTGGAGTTCTGCCTGTTCCCGCAAAGCCCTGTCATCGCATCGGTCTCCTCGGACAAGAAAAAGGCTGAGCGATCGAGCTGACTGAATATTTGATGTCTGATTTTATTTGTTTTATTTTGCCTGCCTTGGATGTGCATTCTGAATCAAACCGGCTTGCCGAATACCCTGTGTTTTGATTCGCTAAAGCTCCTGGTTTGGTGAAAGATGATTGGTAGAGTTCGAGTAAATGGTTTTCTGCACGTTTAGCGTCAGCAAATCAGAGACGTTGATTAGGAAATTGTTTGTAGCTGAAATTGTTAAAAGTGCCTGAATTTGAGGACAAAAGGGGTTGGGGGCTAATTTCTGTCTGTCGTGTTGACAAAGCAGATGAGAGAGACGGGGGATTGGGGGGGGGGCGATATCCGCGAAACAGGGGGGGGGGGGCAGCATCCGAGCCGCAGTAATCCACCTGTCGTTTGCAGCGATGAGCGGATAACAGCTACCTGGAGTTAGATGTGCCGTTGAAAGTTCGTGCGATTTCTTGATGGGCACTTCAAACAGATTGGACCGAATGCGCGCCAAAGGTTGCCGCGCTAGACGACAGTGAATCACCCGTCCAAAAAAAAGAAACAAAAAAGCACCATAAGAAGAGATCGCGCGAAGCCAAACGGAATTTTTTGGAACATTTTGTATTTAATGTGAAAATTAACAAAATTGAGTAATTTGGTGATACAAACAGAAAAAAAAATCGTGAATTGGGGACAAATAACCAGCCGTCGCAACCCGTGGTATTCACAATTTAAGGGCCTTCCACTACCATGATTTCTCCTTGATGGTTGCTTACTTACTTTGTTGGGTCTCGTCCTTGTTCCTGGTTTTAACATTGACGAGTGGCTTGTTCGAGTGATATTGTTAACAAAGCGCATATTGGTTAAATGAGGTTATGTTACAGTGGGAAGTTCTGAATAATAAAACTATCTGAATTAATAACTGCGAAATACATAGTTTTAGCCCGCGCACCCCAACCTCTGCGAAGTGTGCCAATTGTGGGAGTGCCAAACACCCAGCTTACAGTTTATGGTGGGTTTACACGCATTTGAGCTTGAAAAGATTTCCAGCAATACGGACGTATTTACATACAAAACGGACCGATTTCTCCAATACGTCCGTATTGCTAGAGAGTTTTCCAAGCCCAAATACGTGCGTAAAATACACTCGGATTTACGCAGTGTGTAAACGTAGCATTACTCTGTCCGAATGTGATTGAGCTTACTAAGATCTCCGAGCTATCAAGGCGGAGCCCCCTGAAATTACGTCTTCCAGCTGACATGACTCAAGTTTATTTGGAATTTCTTATTTCTGTGTACCTCAATATACTATGTTTATCCATTCATTTATTATTGTTCTTTTTCATACTCCATCGCTTTGGCTTTGGCCAGCTGACGGGTCACAAATAAATAATAATATTAGTTTCCGTGAATAGGTTGATAATAGGGGTTCCGGCTAAACCCCCCCCCCGGCGAAAACCCCCCCGGACAAACCCCCCCCCCGCCAAAACCCCCCCCGGCTAAAACCCCCCCGTGACCAAACCCCCCCCGACCAAAACCCTCCCGGTACCAAAACCCCCCCGACCAAAACCCCCCCGGTACCAAACCCCCCCCGACCAAAACCCCCCCGGTACCAAACCCCCCCCGACCAAAACCCCCCCGGTACCAAAACCCCCCCGCATAAAAAAAGACGGGTATGTATGAGTAAAGTAACTGTTAGGTAGAGAGTAAGAGAAGAATAGACCCCCCCCCCCGGTACCCCCCCGAATCCTTAGACACTCACACATATTTAGACTGGGATTTACTGGGCAACAAAACGAACAACCATGTGACAGTTTTACCATTGACAAGCACGAAGGTGAAGCGCTGATAGAATATTTCTGGGACTATCTTGAAAGTGCTATCACAAAACGAGCTCAACATTTCCCTTGACCCAAAGGATCCTCCCATTAAGTCTCATCAAAATATCTCATTCCCTTCGAAAGTTATCCTGCTCACAGACGGAAAGTAGGACAACTTTTGCGGTGTCATAGGTTTTCTTCCGCTTACTGCCCATCTTTGAGTTTCTGGTATGAATCAGGGATAACTAAAGAGCAATCAGGCAAAGGGAGCTTCACATTGCACCAATGGGTGGCATCCTAACTGCAGCTTCCTTGCCAGGAAGGAGGAGGCATTGGGAAAGGATTTGTTGGGGGGATCGATACACAGAGTGGAACTGGCTTTGATTTGATCATTCACATTTAACACCTCACTGACAACAGCTTCAGTTAATGAATGCGGGTGTTTGGTGACTTCAGCAAAACCATCAACCTTCACCTTCGCCTTACACTCTCTTTGTTTATCATTGTTCTGATACCCACTGTACTTCAGACATTATTGTAGAGTCAAGTTTGTGAAAGAAGTTTATTTACTCTTACTCTCTAACTACCAGTTACTCTACTTATACCCGTCTTTTTTATGCGGGGGGGGGGGGTTTGGTCGGGGGGGGGGGGGGTTGGTACTGGGGGGGGTTTGGTCGGGGGGGGTTTGGTCACGGGGGGGTTTTGGTCGGGGGGGTTTTGGTCACGGGGGGGGTTTAGCCGGGGGGGGGGGGGGTTTGTCCGGGGGGGGTTTCGCCGGGTTTTTTTTAGCCTAGACCCTTCAGCTATAGAGCGAACACACGATGGGGATTTCCCGGCCGAATTTCATTCTCTTTCATCATCAGGTTGATAAAACTTCAACCTTTCGACATGGAAGTGATGATGGTGCCATGAATCCGGGCATAAATTCCAGTCCGGGAACTCCCAATCCTGATGGTGTGTCAGCACTATTACCGTGGTATCTGATACTATGGTTGCTTTGCAAAAACGACAATTGCCGCATTTGTCCTCTTAGAAGTCAGCCTTAAAAAAATACTTGTATCAACTCATATAACTGGTGCCAAACTTCTTCCGAACAATTTGACAAAAACCTAGGCCTGGTGTTGCTGATGATGACAATGAGACGACTTTTCAGTCTGTGTACAACTACACAGGATACAAATTTGTATATGGAAGAGATGCAAGGTCGCATCGTTATCCGTTCCTAGAGCATTGTTCAAATAGATGTAATAAGCTTAAGAGCGCTATACGCGATGTTTACGTCTTAATACACACGCCCGTTCAAATGGGCAACCCGAGAGGTCCTCATGAATGCGACGTTCGGTGTTGCAACGTTGATACAATTTTTCGAGCTCTAAAAAGATCAGAAAAGGTTCTTAGTACTACTTGAAGTACAGGAGTCTTATTTGACGCCCATTATATTGTAAAAAAGCTATTCAATTATCGGATGGACAGCATTGGACCTCGAACTAGCAATAAGCAGTCGTAACAAAACAAAAACGTGTTCTTTCGAAGAAAAGTTGTTTCTTTAGCTTTCAACAAATAGAACTTTCGTGCTTCCTTTGGCAACCCTGACGACGCTGCTCCTCTCCTCGGCACCGCTGGCGGAACCAACCAAGCGATCTGATTGGCCCTGCATAACCGAGAATAGGACCGTGCTCTATTCTCCTTATTCGCCTTATTACAGCGCGCTCCGAAGAAAAGAGGAATCTGTAATACAGCTTATACGCCGTATTACACCTTACTGCACCTATTTGAACAACGTCTAGCTGAAATTGTTTTCTGCCAAGACCCAACTGTATGGTGGTAGCTGGTACAGAGCGCCTCTACCCTACCAAAGCAAGGAAAAAACATACTCAGAAACAAATGTGATATATTCAAAAAGATCACACTAACATCGAGCTTGTAACCATCATCGCAGTCATACTGTTAATCACTTTAGGAGGAGGGCTTCAAAGCGGGCAAAGTGCTTCCAAATCTCACAAACCCATGTGCTATCGGGAGAAAAATCGTAACACCCACCATGATTTCTTTTCTGACACAGAGCTGCGTTTCCAAAACGGGATGTACACTTTTACTACCGATAGTACAAAAGGACATTAATGCTACACGTGGGTTCACTATCCAGATTCACACACAGTGCCGCAATAAATCAGTTACGAATATTGAGTTCGTAAGCCTTTTTTTTAGGAAAATAGAAAAAAATGCTGTGATGCATTAGGTTTACTATACAATTTGTGTTATTTTAAGGTTTTTATTTTTTTCTAAGAAAGTGGATGTGGCAGTAGCAGGAACTTTACATGGCGAAACTAAAAAAAGGAAATTTTTAGATTGCAAGGGGAAGAAAAGATCCTATTCTAGATTTTTTATATTTAAGTTAGCAACGGGTACACCCAACTAGTCACAGAATCAACCAGCAACAAAGTCATAATCGTGAAAACATTTTGCAAAACTGAACCATAGCAAAACAGAGCTGTCTGAACTACGAATAAAATACTTCGATTCATATAGCGTCGGCGTAGAC
This sequence comes from Branchinecta lindahli, assembly GCA_023053555.1. Taxonomy (NCBI): domain Eukaryota; kingdom Metazoa; phylum Arthropoda; class Branchiopoda; order Anostraca; family Branchinectidae; genus Branchinecta; species Branchinecta lindahli. Next base: position 14,401,955 of record JAKZAO010000008.1, on the reverse strand, counting down.
TAAAGATTTTACGATGAAGATATAAACCTACAATAATAAACCACACGGTATCGAAGTGCCTCAAATGCCTTGAACCCACGATCAGGGTCTTGTGTTCGCCGGCTGAAATTCCTGCCCCAACTGGGGGGCCCAAATGAAGACAAATGTGGGGGTCAACACAAAAATTTGAGTGCGACTTTTTCGACGTTTGAAGTCTAGGGAGACTCTATGTTAGGGGTAGCCAAGTTCACCCTTGCAGCGCAAGTACCTACCCAGGTAAAAACGTAATCAGCCTTCAGAAATTCGGTCGAGCAGGATGCAGTCCCTCCACGCACCGGAACCATGCCAGAAGTTCGATAGCATTCAACATAAGGACGCGGAATTTCAACGGACAGTAATTGGTAGCCTACCATTTGTTAATGTCACAGAAAATGTGTGTTACGAATCATTAAGTGTTGTGATGATCTGAAATGTTAATTTTTTATCGGACCACATGTTTTCTGCAACATTAATAAATAATATCCAACACGTTACCTGTTGAAGCTGCACATACTTATGTCAGTTATGTCACATGTTATCTAACTTCTGACAGCATAGGAAGCCGTATATATTAAGGTTCTCCGGAAGGAACAATAACACAAGCACATTAGTACCAGGCCAGAAACTTTTCGCATTAAGGGCGAACTTAGCACCCTCGCTTCTTGAAGTGTGTACCCTTGATACAATTAAATTACCCACATCGGGTCTACAAAAGAGAATGCGACAATGTATACACCCCACGTCAGACATAACAACATTCACTCGGGTTTGTCTGAATCTCCACCCTTTTGCTTCAACACTTCTTCACGCGGGCGTCCGCTGCCGAAGATCGATGCCCGGGCCGCCTCTGGGGCTGGGGCTGCAGGCTTAGCGTCAACTGAGCGTGGGAGGAGCTTGAGTTTTGGACGATTTGCGATGTCTTCTGCAATAGAGAAAGAATTGTCAAACTGTGTCCTATCCGCAAAGTACGATTTGTTGAGAAGTTCAAGTCATTTTCCTCTTTTTTTTGTCACCACAGTGAAAGAAGCCGACCCGAACGAGATGTGGCTACGAAAGTTCCAAAACCCGCGCCTATCTCTTGTAGAACCGAGCGAAACCGCAATAGTTTCGTACCTCGTTTTTTGGAAAAGTAGATAGATAGATAGAAAGTTTATTGTAAAAATCGACTATCGTGGTTATAAACCAAATTTGCGATTATTGTCAAACAACATAATAAATTACAATATATGTAGCCTATCTAATGTCCGTACGTTTAATAAAAACCGTAAAAATATTTCACGAACTCGGGAATAAAACTTTTTTCATATCTAGCGTGTTTTGTAGGTACGGGACAGAGCTTGGGAACCCTAGAACTTACCACTCGTTCTGGTCGATTTCTAACATTTTGATAGGGGGGAGGCAGGATTTGGGAGTGGAGAGGATGAGATACCATGGCTGAACCGAAGTCAGCGCTTAGCTCCTTTCTGCGCTCCTGCAGTGTTTTTAGGTTAAAGTGTTTTAAAAGGTACGAGTATGGAAGCTTCGGTTCGCTATGAATAATAAGAAGAGCCCGCTTCTGTATTCTTTCCAATTTATCTCTTTGTTCCTGCGATAAGGAAAAATGCCAAACGGGTGCTGCGTATTCCAGGGTGGGTCTAATGAAAGAAGTATAGACACGTAGTAGGTGACACTGAGGTATTTTCATTTTTGAAAGAAGTTTTAGATTTTGTATTCCCGCATTGGCACGTTTCAGCATGTTCTGACAGTGCGCTTCCCATTTTAGATCTGGGGTTATGGTAACACCCAGTAGCTTAATTTTCTCTGCCTTCATTTTTTCCGGTATTTCTTCTTTGACTACCAAATTGCTCGCGCATGAAATATTGTATCCGCTTATTTGTCCTTAATAAAAAAAGAAAGAAAAAAGAGTCCCAGCTAAGGTAACGCTGACGAGTCAAGACAAGCCCGAGTCCTGGAAAAAATCCCTGAAGAGGAGAAGAGAACGAGACTATTAAACATGTTCTCGGGAGCGAGTCACGCCGCGATTTATAATAATATGTTTTTCTTTTGAATAAATAACTAGAATACTGATAAACAAATATATCGTCAATCAATCAATCAATCCGTTATTGCGCCGTAATATTATAAACAATAGCATTGGCAATGTCAACATCAAATTAAGGCACTAAAGACAATTAACTATGTACAATATCGTCATTTGATACTGTACTTTAATTGGTCGCTGAAATGTACGACTTAAGACTAGTCCGAGTCCTGGACAAAATCCCTAAAGACAAGACAAGAACGAGACTTAAAAAAGTGTTTTCAAACCGAGTAACACAGCAAGTCCTAACAATGTTTTTCTTTTCTTTCAAATAAATAACAATATAATATTTATACACAAAACATATCGTCGTTTGATACTGCACTTCACTTGGTCGCTGAAATGACACGAGTTAAGACTAGTCCTTGTCCTGGACAAAATCCCTAGAGACGAAACAAGAACGATACTATCAAAAAGGGTTTTCAAACCGAGTAACGCAGCAAGTCCTAACGACACTTTTCTTTTCTTTTAAATAATTAAAGAACTGGAATATCTATATACAAAACATAGCGTCATTTGATATGATCGTGCACTTCATTTGATCGCTGAAAACGTCCGTGTGATTTTAAATTTACCGGGCCGATACCTGCTCCATAAAGGTCGAGAACGAGACGAGTCCATAGTCCGAGAGAGAGAGAGATGAACACAAGTCGGAAGAGACGGAAAGAAGAAGAGACAAGTGAAAAACGGCGCTGCAATAGCACACATACCTTCAGTTGGTTCCTTGATGTCGTCTCTGGGGGGTGGTCTTCTATCACTGTCTCTTCTGGGTCGTCCACCATAGCCTCCATGGTCATCGCCTCGGGCACCGCGACTCTGGTAGCCACCTCGCTCTTGGAAATCACCACGCTGGTTACCACCGTAACCCCTTAAAAGATGAAAGAGCTAGGAACTAAAACTCCGCTCGAATGAATAATTAGCAGAGGCCCAGATAAACCTAATTCGACACGTTCTGTTGGACGAGGAGCTGCAGGCACATTGTCACAAGTATTTTAACCAAATTAGTCCAAAGCAGTGGGGAAAAGAAGGGAAACTGGGCTGTAAGCTGGGTTTCTAACGAGGATTTTCCAACTGGTTTCGAGCAAATCTGACTGAGCTATACGGTGAGATGAGATATATTTTAGCGATACTTCGGCCCATATTATCCTGGCAAGGGTCCCCTTCAGCAGCCTTCAGGCTCAAGCTAGGAAAATGAACCTGTTAAGATATAAACGAAGTTCTAGCAACCACACTATCTGGTTCTGGGATTTACTTTGTAGGACTGCTGGGAGTTAATACTGATGACGAGATCTCATTTGGACACGGCTGATGTTTTTGCTGCTCGCTGACATGGTAGAGATTTTTCCGCATTTTGGTTAGCTTTGGTTTTTACGTGGGGAGGAGCCTGGGGCTTGATTTTCCTTTCGTCAATAATGCTATTCCATGTTTCTGACGGTGAGTACTCGCCTGCGCCTCAGTTTATACCTGGAAGTTTTTTTCTTGAATTCAACGGATTCGCGTATGGTTGATTTTGTTTAGCACAGTAAGCTTGGGCTGAATACAAAGAAAACTTTTCGGTCCAGTATGGTTGGAGTAGAGATACCTTTTCAGAGGTTACTATAGGTGTCTTCATGTTACTGGCGGCCGAATGTCGGCTAGTCATCAGGAGAATGACTGGAAATCGGGAAAACTCGTAAACCGGTTGGATAGATCTACTCATGGGGCTGAAGGTCAAGCCACCTCGCTGGTGGTTTGGGCCAATCAGTATTTTCGGCTAAATCTGGCACAGGCGATTTTTCCAGCTTACAGAGAAAACACGTTTAATCCGTTCCAGAGGTCTGATTTGAAGCTGAAAGACGAAAATGCTCCTCGAGTGGGACTTGAACCCACGACCTTCGGCTTTAATTGCCAACGCTCTACCACTAGGCTACCGAAGGGCTTGTGAACATAGTTTGCAAACCACTACAACGGTCAGACAGAAGCGGGCTACAGGAAAATACTGTCAGAGGTTTGATAACAGGTAACACACGGTTGCGATCCCTTGTGTTAAATGTTACGTTGGACGCAGGTTGGACGCCGAGCATATTTCTGTTACGACCCTTTTAAGTTTTATGTTTCTAGACAAAATATCTGTTGTAACACTTTTAAAAGTTGACAACGCGAAAAGGTAAGATTCGAGAGGGTCATAACAGATACATTCTCATAACGTTTATCACAAAGAAACGCGAACACGTGTTTCTGTTATTAAACTTCTGACAGTGTGTGCAAGTTCTTATAAGCAGTTCACAACCGCATGTCATGGGATTACGCGTATGAACGTTTAGGTTAACACAATCTGCTCTATTCTATTCCTTACCTGCTATTGTCATCTCTTCCTCTTGGGGCTCCACGACCTCGCCCACCTCGGTCAAAGTGTCCGCCTCCGCCCCTACTATATTCTCGGCTGTCTTGACTCGTTACGCTGTTGTAACTGTCGTTACGAGGTCTGCCGCCGCCTTCTCTGCCGCCTTCTCTCTGTCCTCCACCTAAAGATACCAGTAAGTTAGTAAGTGACCAATTTATTTCTTGAAGGACACGTCGTTCTACTTCAGTAGCATTTCCATCCATTGTCGTTCCCGAGATTCTTCATTTATCTCCACCTATTTCCTCTAATAGAATAACAATACACTAATTATCATGTTTGCCACGTTTGTTCCCTTTACGTGACGTATCATGCTCACTGTCATTGTTTCCGAGGAGCTTATTCGTCCGGAGACCGGTTATGCAAATGTCTGGCACTTCAGTGCTCAATGTTTCTCGTTTTTGACAAAAAAAAAGAAATGGAGAATTGACTTTATGTAGTAAAAAAAAACACAAAATAGGGAATTGTGAGGAGGGTCATGAGGAGAATCGAGATCCATGACGCAATTATTATGATTTAGTGACTGCTTTGAACAAGTTCCCTTGGAATGGAACAAGACCCCCCCCCCGTCCCTTTTCGTTTTCATGCAGCGGCCGCCGCATGATCAGTGACCCCCGTCCCTTTTTGTTTTCATGCGGTCCGTAGCATAGTTCAGGTCCATTCTAAATCAAATACATGAATAAGCAAACATGTGAATACAAAACCTCACCTCGACCACCTCTGTCAAAGCCGCCTCCACCGCCATAGCTTCCTCTGCCTCCGTCGTAGCCCCCACGCCCTCCATCAAATCCTCCTCTACCTCCTCCTCTTCCGCCCCCTCGCCGATTGAAGTCTTTCTTCTGTTCTGCGACATCTACTCGTAAAACCTTTTCGTTGACGAGGGCACCATCTAGCGTTAGGGCCGCCTCAAGATCTGACTGGGCTTCGAACTCAACGTAGCAGTAGCCTCGGAATTTGTCAGTCTCTTTGTCGCGCATCAATCGCGTTGATTTAATCTGAAAGATGGATTAAACTCAAATTCAATTTAATCGCCATATACCTAGCACTGGTCTTATCAAGTACCGATTATGATCACTAATTAATCAATCATTAAAATATTAAAACATAAATTATTTACAGTGCTAAAAGTAAAATTCACAATGAGACAAAGCACAAATGACTTTAATACCTTTCTCTCTAATCGACTTCTCTTTTTTTCTTTTTCTTTATCAGATGTGATGAACTGGTTACCTTTTCTCCAAGGTTGGCTCTTTCTGGCTTTTAGGAAGGGCCTAGTGTCTTGATAAACGTCATTACAGCAATTTTAACAGCCACAGCTCTTGAGAATATTCTTGATCTCAATCATTCAATGACCACAGTGCCAGTATTGCCTGCTTACAGGTTGGGTCTACAACAGTGGTTCCCAACCGGGGGTACGCGTACCCAAAGGGGTACGCGAGACCCTTGCAAGGGGTAAGCGAAGGAACCAAAATCGTTTTAAGTCGCATTTTCAAAATCTCGCCTTACTCATTTTTGATTGCTGAAAGCCTAATATTACCAGCAGAGGCGTCACTAGCCTAAACGTTTTGAGGGGCAAGGTATTTTAACCGACTGTTTTACAAAAAAATATAACTGTTTTTACGAAAAATCGCGGCGCTTCGCGCCGACTCGTTTCTTTTTAACCGTCTGGACGACCACTTTGGGGAAGGGGTGTTGCCAACAAGTGCGCGACATCCCTGACTACAGCTAGCCTACTGCCCTAAAATCTGTTCTTGTGTCTAACAATATTGTTTCAAGATGATATTGTCATTCAGGTTACGAATTAAGCTAACGAAAACGTTCGCGATGCAGCTTGATGAAAGCACGGAGGACATCAAAACCATACACAGAAACAGGCTGACTGTAAAACAAATATTGCCGTAAATGACGTCGAGTCAAGATTTCATAAAATTTCTAGCTAAAAAGCAGCCTCAAGTGTCTCATTGATTTTGTATAAATTTCTAGTCATGTATGCCTTATTATTTATGATAATAAATATCGTCTTTTTAACATTCTGGAAAAGGGGGTACGCAACATTTTCGAACCTTGATTAGGGGTACGCGGTACGGAAAAGGTTGGGAACCACTGGTACTCTACAATGTCGTCAGGTCCAGGTGCTGGAGGAGACGGCATTGGCAGTGCCACCCGACTATCTGGTGCTATGTCTCCAATTATTCTCAACCTACTTACAGTCTTGTCACTCCCATGACTGAACAGTTTACTAGAAATCGCCTACATTTTAAGGGTCAAGACTTCAGTTACACAAAGTAAGTGGATCAAACTATTGTTAGTTTTAATTCAAATTCAATTTATTCATAACCTATCAAAAACAATGGAGGGTGTGTAGCCATAGTGAGGGAGTACAACAAAAGAATAAATAAAAAGACAATGCAAGCAGTAAATAAACCAAACTACAAATATAGCATCGTATATGGTTAAAACTAGTATAGTGTTCAATGGTTTAGTTAACGTTCCTTGTTCCTGTACAAAATTTAACCCCTCCCAGCCTCTCATATCGACGTAAACGTGGCGACGTCCTGATGGTAAAAAAGCTGTTAGACTCCAACATCATCCCTGGAGTATCCTAGAGCTCCCGATCAAAGACAACGAGAGGCCATTCCAAGAAGCTCCAAGTGACCAGCTGCAAACGACGCGAGCGGCACAGTTTTTTCTCTGTACGAGGTGTACCACTCTGGAACAGCCTTTCCGAAAAAACTGTCAACGTTGCTACCTTGGATGGCTTCAAGAAAGGCGTGGACGAGGACTGGCGAAATGCTGAATGTCGGCTGCACTGGGATGCCAGTGAGCCGATGTGACAACAACATCTACCAACTTAGGAATGTCGGCTACACTGGAGTGCCAGTGAGCCGATGCGTCAACAACCAGCTAACAACCAATCCGCCAACCAGCGAGAGACTCTACAGGAGGGTCACACCACCTTATCTCGCTGGAAGTGCGATTTAAGGTTTAAGGTAAAATAAGTATAAATGCCGAGTTAAAGACAGAGACAAAAACCCGATAAAATTATTAAAACAATCCTACGTTGACTTCTAACTCATTGCTTAAGCAAACACAAAGAGGGAAGACCACTGATGGTTCAGTTTACTACCAGTTAATTTCAAATCTTCCACTCTTTTGTGTACAATCTTTGGCGGCAGTATCAGCTGAAATTTCTGTGCCAAAAAGGAGTTACTGGTACATAGGGGCTAATGTAAGAATTGCCCCATGCGCAAATGTCCCCCCATGGAGATTGTTCATGGGGCTAATGCAATAAATCTTTTATTAAGATTTAAGTCAGGAGTAGGCTAAATTACTTTAACCGAAAAGGGCTAGGATAGGACAATCTAGTTACCCATCACTTATTCACTTAAATTGGCTTGAAGACCCGCTGAAAAGGAGTTACTTCGTTGTTCCACTATTCACGAATAATCGATTTTCAAATAGTGGAATTTCCGTGTGATTTGAGGTGCCTCTATGCGCTTGTATTTTTGCTGTATTTTTGCTGTAATCTTCACCGATCTCACCACTGCACTGCCCACTGAAAAGCCGCATTTGTGTTGAGATTAAAATTCCCCGCATCATAGTAGAATTTACGCTGTGGGGACGGCTGGAGATATTCTGAGCCTCATAACTAGAGCAGATAGTGGAAAATCAAAAAATCCCTTTGCAGATCCAAATAATTCAGTGTATCCAATTAAATGACACACAAATGAGTTGGCTTTTCAGTTAAACTTTAAAGACTATAAACAAAAAAAAAGGTACCTACCTTGAGACCATCAAAGATCTGTGCAATATCTCCCTGGACTAGACCATCAAATAAGTTTCCAACAAAGGCTGTGTAGGGTGGTTCTTCAGGAAGGGGTTTCTGACCTTGAGAATAACCTCCACCGCCTCCTCCTCTTCGATCATAACTGTTACTAAAAAAAGAAAAACATGAATCTACAGTCAGACAGAGATGGGCGAATCCGATCATGAAAGGATTCGAATCCGAATCCGAATCCAGGGCTAGGTACGAATCCGATTCCGAATCCACCATTTCGTGCTGAAGATTCGAATCCTGAATCGAATCCGGATTCGAATCCTGAATCGAATCCGGATTCGAATCCGACCTTAACAAAAATCAAATCATACACATAGATTACAGTTCAAAAATCAGAGGTGACAAAAGCACTGATACCTAAGGTGGTCAGATAACTGACTGAAGATGCTTGGTGGTAGAGAAAACAAAAATGAATTGCTTAAGCACACTGTGCCAAAATTGGGAAACGGAAACTGGAAGGATGAAGACTAGAAATTTGAGCGGACTCGTAAGACTGAGGGTTTCGAATCCGAGTCCGAATCCGAATCCAGCATGACAAGCAGAAGATTCGAATCCGGATTCGAATCCGGCAAAAAGGACGAATCCTGGATTCGAATCCGGATACGGATTCGCCCATCTCTGCAGTCAGACCTGAGTCAGACTGTGAGACCCAAGTAATATCTCTTTTCTTGAAATTTGAGGGACAATGCAGCCTTTTTGTCCATACATTTTGTGCCAGGAAAGCTGAGTCAATTTTGCAGTTTATTGATGTGCATGCTTCTGTGCATGAACAATAAATCACACTCCAGTAAGATAGCCTAGTGGCCTGACAAGTAGTGTTTTTCAATTATATTCTGATTGCTACTAATGAACCTCAGAAGGTGACATGACAGTAAGGTAGGCATTACTAAAGGTGTAGGCTACATCCCTGGGTTAGAACCTTCTGAAAACGAATTGAAAGATACTCTGTTTAGGAGTTATCTTTTTCAATATCTTTCACTGATCCCAGTCGACATGCCATCATCTGCTCTATAAACCGCAGGAATCGGAGAACTCCTCCTGGGCAATCATCCAAATTAAGGTGCATGTTACAGATCCATTAAACACAATTGAGAATAAGTCCACCAGAAGATGAAAAGGGTTGAAATACCCCACTGTACCAGAATCATTACCAACTAGAAAAAGATTTGAACAAGCACCACAAGGCACAAAATGGCAGCTTTCAGAAGTGGAATCATTTGCAATCTAAGTAGTAGGCAATCTCAGAAGGTCTGTAAGACTAAAGTACTGGTGCCAGCCATCTCGACCTCTTAACTAGTTACAGGAATTGTGTTTTTCTGGAAGGACTATGGGAAGAGCTTGGTTTCTACATGGTCTGAATTAAGCAATCAGACCAAAATAGCTTAAAATAGAAACATTATAAAAAAAATATAATCTGGAGTTCAATATTAATACTGTAGGCTGGCCTAAGGCATTTTTCCACAACAATCCTGAATTATAATCCTAAAAATCATTCATCAGAGAAAAAGGCAGATCGAATAAGGTAAAACATTGAAATTCGGACACATATTTACGTTCTTTTTCTTCTTTGACGATCGTGAGGACAGCATTGCCAGTATCGTTTCGGGAATTAGGTTTGTTGAAAGAGCAGAATGTTGGACGTTTTCTGGGCCTCTCCCGGGGTTTTTATTTCTATGTGAATAAAAGCTTTCTGGCGTGGAAGGGATGCCCCTCTGCTTTTGTGTTCGAACAGGGAGTAACCATCTCGGACAGCTATCGGACATTACGGACATACACTTGTTCGTTATGCTTTTAGTAGCGAACAGACAAAATACAACTGTCCGAATAGCTTTAAGTCGTCAAATACGGTGTCTGAATAAATATTTATAGCATAACAATTCAAACAAAACTAATGACACGATATATCGCAATCAGTGCAACATTTACCAATTCTTGCAACTTAGCTATGTTAGTCACCTTCAACAGAAGCACTGACCTTTTCCCGCAATTTTTCGCTTTACGGAACCACTTCAAAACAATTAAAAAGTAAAATTTGGCAAACCTTTTAGTCGAATTTTCCCTCGCCGAACTGTTACAGCGTTGCCATAAAACAGCGGCGGTCGAGTTTTTGGTTCTCGCAACTAATGGCTATTCCGTTTTGTCTGCAAGTGCTAAAACTTCGCCGTGAGAGATGAAAGAAAATGTCTGATTTGAAATGTTCGGTCAACGTGTCCGAATTCCGATGTGTTTCAATGTTTTACAATGATTACACAAAAGTGGCGTTTTGATCTACGATGAAATTTCACCAGAAGACAAAGCGAGTTTCTTGCTCTGCAGCAAGATTCCCGAATCAACATCCAAGAATCAAGAATGAATCCGGATTGTCAGAGAAACACATTTTTGAGAATCCGGACTGTCAACTCAAACTGTGAATTGTCACAGAAAAATGCCTCTAGGTAGGGTAGCCACTAAAAATTTTTTTAATCAAACCTGAGCTTTAGAAGATCAGAATGTGATTCTCCTATCTTTTAGCTTTGATTTGAGGCCAAAATCACCTCTCTATCTTGTCTCAAAGCATCTTAAATGTTCTTTAGAAAACAGTATTTTACATAAAAAATGCCTATGTTCATCCATTGACTTTAGGGTTTTGTCCATCTAGTGACCAGCTTGGAACTATGTGCTTCAATGAAATTCTATGAAACTGGATGATTTTGATCTGGTTTTAAGGTGCATGGGGAGCCCCATCAAGTGAGTTAGATGAGAAAATATGAATATGATCATCAAGGTTATAGTCCAATAGACCTATTGCTGCTATAGGCTGCTGACTTTTCCTCCTTAGTATCAACAAATTTTTGTAGGCAAGTTCAGCTACTTTTTTTTACATCTAAATTTACATTGAATATTAAGTATTTAAGAAATAATATTAAATAGCTAGGACATCTTACTGTTAGCCTTATAAAATACAGAATTTTGTCCTGAATGCAATGGTATTTTTAAAATATTTTTTGGAGATGTTTTAGATAGGTAAAACTGATAAGGAAAATTCACAGCAATTCATGCATTCATTGCAAAAAAATCGCCAATTTTTGCCACTAGGTGTTTTTGTGGCTACCCTACTCTAGCCACTCTAGGCTCCCCAACAAAATCTGACTTTTAAAGAAGTTCAAAAAGAAAATATAAGTTACTTAGCCACTTAGGACCACAGTTTTGCATTTTTAGAATGTCGTCGTCAGGCTGTGGCAAAAGTTTTGAACTTCTTCCAACTTATTCCAAAACCTTCACGCTGGTAATCTATTATAGGCTGAACATGCTCGCATGCAACTTCAGAAAAATAAAAAAAATCAGATAAGAAAAAAAATTCAGATCTGATTCAGATTATGAGATTTACCCATAGGACATGATAAGCCGAAGAAAGCTCTCTGAAATTTCTCAAAATTCCAATGAGGATTTTTGGCTCAGATTTCAATGTTTACTTCTTTTTCTTCTTGAAAAGTACTAGTTTCTGATGATGTTTCGTTATCTCTATCCAACCCGCTTGAAACCGTTGAGCTCAACTGCAAGAAATTCAAAAGTCTGAAAACATTGAAAGTTTTGATCTTTTGGAATGTTGATCTTTTACCATGATTAAATTCCAGGGACTGAATGAAGACGAATCCAGTAACAGCAGTAAAGATGAGGAGCTTATCATCACAATTGAAGCAAAAGTCAGTTTGTCAGAAGATTTTCACCATTTTCGTTGACTTTTTTTTTGGCTGTTTGGTTTTTCCCTTTCCTTTGTGGTAGAGTAGCTACTAAATAAATAACTTTGAATTTCTCAGCCTTTGGTATTGGCATATGATTCTCCTGAATCGTAGACGTAGCTTTGGTTTGAGTTCATTGCCTCATTCAACCTGCATTCAACCTCATTAACCTGCTGCTAAGTATCCAAATTCTTGATTAAAAATACACAAATTCCTATGGGACCATGACAAGACACATGTTCGAGTTGTGGGTTGTGCATTAATTTTGGCACATAGAAAATTCTGAGAATCATGATGTCATACCATTGAATGCAATGTGAAGCAATGCAGATGCAAGGAAGGCCGCAACCTTTTTGTCTTGTGATGTTTAGTGAAACTGGGTGTTAGCTTTTTGGGATCCCAAAACGTTAGTGACGGATACCTATGACATCGCAAAAGTTGTCCGTCTGTCCGTCCGTCTGTCCGTCCGTCCGTCCGTCCTTCTGTCCGTCCGTCTGTCCGTCTGTGAGCACGATAACTCTCGAAGGGAATGAGATATTTTGATGAAACTTGGTGTGAGGATTCTTTGGGTCAAGAGTAAGGTCGAGTTCGTAGATGGGCTCTGTAGTCCTACATTTAGGGGTGGGGGAGGGGGTTTAAATTAAGGGGCAAACAAAATATTTTAAAACAGCTAATGTGATAGTCGATTATGGGGTAAGAAGACATGCTGAACACGATGGTGAAAACCATTTTCTCGCCGGACAAGTAGTTCGTCCGGAATCCGGCCAAAACCGGAAAGTTTGTTAAAAGCTAAAGTTTTATTTGAAGTTGATTAGATGCTCGATTTAGGGGTAAGAAGACATGCTTAAGACGATGGTGAAAACCATTTTCTCGCCGGACAAGAAGTTCGCCCGGAATCCGGCTGAAACCGGAAAATTTGTTAAAAGCAAAAGTTTTATTTGAAGTTGATTAGATGCTCGGTTTAGGAGTAAGAAGACATGCTGAACCCGATGGTGAAAACCATTTTCTCGCTGGACAAGTAGATAGCCCAGTATCAGGCCGAAACCGGAAAATTTGTTAAAAGCAAAAGTTTTATTTGAAGTTGATTAGATGCTCGATTTACGGGTAAGAAGACATGCTGAACACGATGGTGAAAACCATTTTCTCGCCGGAGAAGTAGTTCGCCCGGAATCCGGCCGAAACCGGAAGATTTGTTTAAAGTAAAATTTGTATTTGAAGTTGATTAGATGACAGATTTAAGGGTAAGAAGAGACGCTGAATCTGTATATGACAATCATTTTTTACCCGGACATATAGCTCGTCCGGAATCCGGTTGAAACCGGATTCTTTATATAAGTAAAAGCTTTATTTGAAGTTGATTAGATGTTGTTTATAGGAGATACGCTGAATTCGTTTCGGAACTATCATTTTTTGGCTGGACAAGTAGTTCGCTCGGAATTCGGCCGAAACCGGAAATGTGGCAGAAGTAAAGCAGGAAGTTTCGATCAGTATCGTCCATATAGATATGGCTTATACAGTTACATCTGAACTTGATTTTCTCAGATGATTAGCCTGGCGAAGACTGTACCTGGCGAAGACAAGACCTAGTTGTCTGTGTCAAATATTAAATTTTTGGGATCCCATCGAAACCTTTGGTCTTGTTGCCTTTGGCTTTGCATTGAGAATAGCTGCAAATAGTGCAAATGGACTGTAAGAGAAAGTGTGAATATGGATGCTCAAGTGCTAAAAAAAGGCAATTTACTTGTGTAGCCACTAATGGATGTTCACTGTGGCACCAACAAATTTTTAGTACTTTTTTTCTGTGCCTGAATTTACATGTAATATTAATGATAATATAAATTAGTTAGTACATTTTACTGCTGGCCATGTTAAATAGATAATTTTGTCCTGAATGCAGTGGTGTATCTTAAATATTTTTGAAGCTGTTTTAGATAGTGAAAGAACGAAGAACGAATATCTTTTCATTATGGAAAATCTGCAGATTTGCGCTACTGCTGATGGCGCCTTTTGTGGCTTTTGTGTCCCTACGTTTGGAAACCTGGGATGCCATTATGCAAAGATACAGTGCATTAATAATGGTAGTGTAGTTCAAAGATGCAAGGACAGTGTATCCCCATATGAACCAGATATAAACAGAATCATGGATCATCATTTGCATTTGGAAATTTTGAGGGTCAGGACAGTTAGTTATTAGACACAAATCCTCAGTTTTGGAGAACAATGCTCCAGCATCGGGACACCATGCACTGGAGCAAAAACTCAGTACCGGTACCCCATAAAAATGTGTTTATTAACGAATTCTCATTTCAGATTTTCAATTCAACAGATTTTTATGGGCATACTGTTCCCTTGCTCCAGGGCATAGTGCCCCAATGTTGGAGCAATGTGCCCAAAAGTTGAGGATTTGTGTAGGCTATAATAATGGTTGTGATTAGTCTACCACAAACCCCTAATTTTTGAATACCTATGTCTAATGCTGGATACACTAAGCCAAATGCAACCCAATGAAATATTGATTATTTGAGTGAAGCTCAGAATCAACCAACTAGAATCCATCTGTAGTGGGGCAGGTCAGGGTTAGGTTAGGGTAACAATAGGTATCCAGCGTTAGGCATAGGGTTTGCCAAACGGTAGAGGCGTTTTTCGATGACAATCCAGATTGAAGATTCACAATCCGGATTCTCCAAAATGCGTTTTCTCGAAGAGTCCAGATTATGAAACATCGTTTTCTCTGACAGTCCGGATTCGTTCTTGGATTGTCGATTCAGGAATCTTGTAATGGAGCAAGGTCGTCGGATCGTCGTTTTGTAATCTGGGATTGTCGATTCGCTGTTTTCTCTGATAAATCAGCTATCTAGGATTGTAATCCGGGATTGTCGTGGAAAAACGCCTTAGATATACCCAGCGTTTTGCATTGGGTATTCAAAAATCCGGGGTTTGTTGACTGGTCTGGATTAGGTCATGATAGGCTAGGCTAGAGCTGGAAGTCAAATCAGTCCTTGTTTTCCCCTTGAGTTTTCAACAGAATTGCACCTAGTTTTGGTTTCGTCATGTGGTCAGTGTGATAGTCAAAGTTGGTGGTCCAGTACATGTCCAGTAGACATGGCTTGTGATGGTTTATAAACACACTGTATTCTTTTTATTTTTACTTTCAGGAAGACCAAGCCATTTCACAGCACAATGAGGCTCTAGCGTTAATAGCTTCAGGAGATAAAATAGAGGCACTTCTCAAATTCAATGAAGTGTTAGACTCACCATTTCTGCAAGAAGTAAGTTTCTCCTAAACATTTTGTCTGCTCTTTTTGTTTCATGTTCAACGATAGGCAGTATGCTATGTTTAGAACTGATTCAATAATTAGCTCTTCGTATTCCGGTTGAGCACAATTTGGATTCACTAATTGCCGATCCACTGACGTGTGATTTGACATATTTAGCGCAAACACTCACAGCAAAGCAGAGCTTATTTAGTGATCGTGAACTGTGCACGTTGCGCGTGCATACGTACTATGCACAGAGTGTGCACTACGAAGAGCTGGGCTGGATAGGTCAAGCCACGAGGGCGGCTGATCCAGTCTTAGGGGTTTTCAACGATTTGGAGAAAGGTGATTAAGTATTCAAGGATTTTTTGTGTGAAGACAAAATGGCAACACGCTTAGTGATAAAAAGTCTGTGTGAAGGGAATTAAAGAAGCTGGAGCGAAGTAAGCTATGTGTACGACTGATTCACTAATTTTCCTCAAACAACTGTTTTCTTTTGTAAGGTCTGAGGACGTATTTCTGTGTAGCCTATCTGTCCTGCCTGCCACAATACTGTGTGCCTAAATTTCATTTTGTTTGATCCAGAAAATTGTTTAAAGTAAAAAAAAAAACATTTTTTTACAGCGTTAGGCAACTTATTTTTTTTTTTTTTTTAATTAAATTTGGCGTTAAGCTTTACTGTCTAACAGTTCAGTTAACTGATTAAAACCTTGGCTACATGTTTGTCTTTGAGCTATGCAAATTATCAGTAACAGTACTTTTTAAGCCCATTGTCATTTCCGAGACCTCGAACTTCCTATACCATTCTTATCCAACCTCCCGTTTTCTACACCTCTCCTCCTTGTTTTCAGGCCTCAGAGACGAGCTCGAAAGACCCATCCTTCGTTTCGGCGAAACAATTACAGTATTCCTGTTACAAGAACATAGCAATCCTCCTTGAGGGACAGGGGAGACTTAGCGATGCTTTAGACTGCTACCTCTATGCCCTTGATATTGATAAGACTGACGTCCTTCTTTGGTATAAAATGGGAAAGCTGGCGCTTACCCTGAAGGATTATGTGTTGGCGCGGCATGCGTTTGAAGAGGTAAGGTCTATTTGTTTGGTAGGTAGTAGCTGTTCACCTTAAGACCGTGTTCCACCCTTCTAACAATAATAACGATTAGTTACTATTTCCGTTCCAACCTCACGAAAAGTTACTACACTGACCTTTCCAACCTTCTCGAAATAGTAACTAATAGTAACTGTTTGCTTACCATAGCGTAGTAAGCGTGTTAACTACGGATCTCTGTAACATGATTGGCTGGATTACCTCATGGAGTGATATTTTACCGACAATTAAAAAATGCGTTCCAGCCTTGACGCCAAGAAGTCAAAATTCGTAGACGTCATGCTTAGTAACTACGGTAAGTAGGGTGGAGCACGCTCTAAATGCCACGGTAAAAGTCCCTTGGATAAATTCAATCTCTACTAAATATTTACCAATCCCATGACATTGGGAAGCGAACTGTTTAAACAAACTTGCCTCGAGCGGGACCACTGTTCCTGTAGCCCGGTCCTAACTGGCAATTGTAGTGGCTTGTGAATCAAGTTCAGAAGCTTTTCATTAGCTCGAATTTCAAATGTCGAATTTCACAGGAACTATTTGAGTCTTGAAGATGAATGAATGATGATTAACATCTTTAAATGTATAAAAACAGCTTTGGATATGTCAATTCAGATAAGGACACTTTAGCACTATCAATCAACTCGACAGGTCAAAATTTAAAATGTCGGCGTTTGAATAAAAGCACTCAGTTCATAGAAAAATTACATCAGTAACAAAAGAACAGGTCGAAATTACATACTGTAGCTAGGAACAGTTAAAATGTTAACAAAGTATGGTACAAGAGACCTTAAGTAACGCTCTGATGAATGTATTGGAGGAGGAATCAGTTGCTTCTTCTGATTTGTTGTGAGATCTGGTTAGAGCATCGACCTGGGAAGTCGATGGGTTCAAATCAGGCTCAAGTTGCGTTTTTGTTTTTCTGTTCACTAAACAATTTACTTAATCACTGCAATTCGCTCATCGTAGCGAATAAGATCCATGCTAAATCTGTTAAGCTCCAGTATTTCACGGTTTTCTAGTGTGATGGTCTTCTATTTTCTGGTTCACCTTTGTTGTTGACCTTGAGGAATGTCTCAAAGGATTTACAAATCCATTTTCTTTTAAAGGGGTTCCAAACGCAGCCTACATTCTGGCCCTGTCTTGATCAGCTGATATCTTTGCTCTACGCCATCTTTGACTACGTCAACTGCCTGTACTACATTCAGGAAGCATTCAAAAGGGACCCTGAGTTCCTTAAAGGTCACATTATCCGCGATGTTATTCTGAAGGACCAGCCGAGTATCAAAGAAGATATAGGGAATATATATAAAAATGTGTGAGTATAAACAAGAACATATTAGCCCGATTAGGAGAAATTTCACTGCAGGTGCATCCGGCGTCTATTTTTCGCGATCTGTAATGATCAGAGCCGACAAAAGTTTTTGGGAGAGAAGTTTTGGGTAGAGAGGTTCTTCAAGGGGGGTCTCTGAAAGATCTGATGGGTGGTAAGTATTCCAAGAGTTGCGTCGGTTGGGTAGATTCTTGAAGATTGCCATGGAGCACCGATAACGTTTTATTGTAATTGAAGTTGTGGTAGGGATAGTTTTTAGTTTGTTATTTGGTTATTAGAGTTAGGAGTTGAGTGCTGAATATTTGGATTAGTACAGCTTGAGTGCTTATTTATTTTTGTCCCGCCATGGCCCTAAGGGCTTTTTTGGGAATACATTCATTCATTCATGAACTACATCACAACTTTGTTTTTATTTTTCCCCCGTTCCTAGATCATATTGAACTAGGTCCTGATATTTTGACAGATACAAATTACATAATAAACCAATTGTTGGGAGATTATGGGGTTGATGATCTAAATAGGAAATCGTAGTTTAGAAAGAGTGAGCAGAGTCATTGTTCAGTTATTTTCCGTTATACAGATAGATAGATAGATTTAATGTATAAAAGCCAACGAGGGCCATCGCACTAAAATAAACAACAAGAAAAAAACATAAAACATGAATACTGTGCCTACATTTGAAACTACAGGGATATACAATTTTCCCTGTCTGCTAATCCTATCCGGAGGAACCTTCAAAACAGTAATAGCCTGGAGACTTTTCTCTTTCATTCTCTCTGTAATCCACCCTCTCCCACACACTCACACACTCTCATTCCAAACAACTCTTGTCTCAACCATTCAGATCCAGACACTTTCCCACAATATGACTCATACTTTCTTTCTCGCATCCACACATAGGGCAAGAGTAAGGACCAGTTTTAACCCTAACTTCACCCAAATATTTTCTTCTTTTACCAAGAAGTAAATCATCCCCTCTCATACCTCTCATTTCTCATGAGAGTTTTAGATTGTGTATGGTCCATCCGTGGCTAGATAAATAATTAAATAGATACGGATTAGTTCAGCTTTCCATGTTCTGAGGTAGGACGTTGTTCTTTCTAAAACACTGAAGTTCTGTGATGCTTCTTAAGACGGCGCGTTTCAGGTCGCAACTTTGGGAAGTCGTCCCCTATGACTCCGCCCTTGTTAAGCCCCTATTGAAGGAAGCATCAGAAATCCGACGAATCAGATTCGAGGACACGCCGGTCATTCCCCTGGAAAAGGTGGTACTGCAAGTTGAAGGAAGAACTTTTGAGGCGCTGGGAAGCTGTATGGTGAAAGCCTATGATTCGATCAGTGAAGGCTTGCAGAAAGGGTCCTTATGCGCTCAAGTTGTCCTCGAACTGCAGGAAGAACCAGTCCGGCTAGTAGAACCCACTGCCGATCTTCCGTCAGAAGTTCCTTCGGAAACCGAGGAAGGGGACCTGGCTCAGGTAACTTTTTTCTTAGAAAGGAGATGTCAAGGAGTTGAGACTAGAGTTAGGTCTGATCATACTCGTTGCTACAAAGAGAAACCTGCTGATATCCGCGAGACCGATCATGATTGCTTAATCCAGTTCCGATGACGATACTGGGTTCAAGCGTGATCAGCCTTACTCCTGAAGAAAGGGGAGACGAATACTCCTGAAGAAGGGGGAGCCGAATCCGCCGCGAAAACCAAACTCCAGACTGCGCCCGTCGAAGGGCAGCACTACAGCAAGCCGCAAGTGTGGGAGCGAAGAGCTTGTAGGGTTGAACCAAGAGGGAGAAACACCAAGGCAAAACGATAGCGAACGATCGGTGTAAAAGAGTATATTTGATTACACTTACATGATGATTATGCGGAGCGATGTAAATCGAATATATGAAACTATAAGATGTGCACAGCACGATTTCACAAGTAAGACAGGGCCCGCACTAAGTGCGAATTTCACTTATATAGTCTCTCTCGGGGTCTCCTTCCGACTTCCAGCTCGGGCCTTTTCCAAAAGTTGCTTGTGACCTCGAGTTCATGACCGGGAGTTGTTCGGTGCTCTCAATTCGCCTGGTGATAGCTGCTTGGTGAGTTGGCGAACTTGTTACAGTGTAATACATTGTAGCTGGTTTGCCAATTCTAGGTGTGTCGTCCGAAATTGGCGAGGTGAAGTCGGATGCAGCTTCCAGCTTCTTGCCAGGGACTGTCGGTGACCTCGAGTTCAGCTCCTGAGGGTATTGGTTGACTTTGTTGTATAGCGAAAGGAGTCTGGCGGGTTGGTGAACCCTGGACAAACAGCTACTTTGTTTGCTGGATTTCTAATTCTGAATTGCGTCGTTCCAAGTCTGGGAGATGCTGGTTGCGAAACTCGATGAGCTTTTTGGCCGCACATTATTATAGTTCGTAAGTCTCACTTAATTTCATTACATTCTTTCACATTTTTTTTCTTTTCCTAGAACAGCTTTTCCCCTCCCACCCGTTTCTCAATTCCATTCAGTTTAGTATAATCTAAAAAACATATTACGGACGAGCCGATGGGTTGTTTTTACGTCACGACATAACAGTCTACACGTATAAACAATTTTTCGACATATATACCGAAGTCTTATCATAAATATGGTCTATCGTAATAAAATACAGTTAATGCGCTCCGAGTTAAATAAACGAACAAAAGAAGGGACGAAACTCTGAGCATACCTTGCTCGTAAAACTAACACCGGCTCTAACCGAGGCACAGGCTCGGCAGCTTGACGAGGAAGACGAATTCGGGAGGGGACAAAATCAGGGGAGAGGATGTCGCGGTGAGATGGGTTTTGGATGATAGATTTATCGAACTTCATACAAAGTTGAAGTCGGCGACATGAATGGGTATTTAATTTAAATTGATTTAGGAGATGAAGTTAGGAGACTAGATAAGCCACTGTTTAAAGTTTAACCGAAAAGGACTGGGACAATCTAGTTACCCGTGATGGGTAACTAGATTGTCCCAGTTAACATTCACTTAAATTGGCTTGAAGACCCGCTGAAAATGCGTTACTTGGTTGTTCCGCTATTCAGGAATAATCGATTTTCAAATAGTGGAATTTCCGTGTGATTTGTGGTACGTCTATGCGCTTGTATTTTTGTTGTATGCCTTACAAGAAAGATTTATGACTTTTTTTTGTTCAGGCACTAAGCAATCTTCACCAATATCGCCACTGCCCACTGAAAAGCAGCGTTTGTGTTGAGATAAAAATTTCACGTGTCATAGTAGAATTTTTGCTGTGGAGACGGCCGCAGATATTCTGAACGTCATAACTAGAGCAGATAGTGGGAAACAAAAAAATCCCTTTGCAGAATCCAAATAATTCAGTGTATTCAACTAAATGACACAAAAATAAGTTGGCTTTTCAGTAAACTTCAAGATTGGCTGAAGAGAAGAGAGCTTTCACTGAAATTCTGTGAGAGGACACAAGTTTTACGCCATGTTGCTTGCCTTTTTTTCAGGAGAGATGACCTCCCTTCCTCTTAAGTCAATACCAAAAGCTTCTCTTTGTTTGGCATCCAGAGAGCATAAGCAACCCGTCATTTCGCCAACCAAAATTCGCCAGTACTCTCAACTTTTCCTACGGTTTATCCACCCATCAGTTGATCCACCAAATTCCGTCTGTTCGTAACCGTCAGTTCGACCACCCATGAATGAGTCGATGTCTGTTCACCCACACCTCAGTGCGACCACCCATGAGTTCGTTTGAATCGCCATTTCTTTCAGGAAGGTTCGGATCCTGAGTCGGACAAAACCCAAACTCTCAAGAAGAAAAGAAGCATAACGAACCTCGAAGCCTTGGAGGGTCGCTTCCGCCTAACCCGTTCGAAGCACGCGCAGATTCGGCATGAGGAAGAACAAGATAGTCTTAGGGTGGAGCTCCGAAGTTTCCTTCCGACCTCGCTTCTGTAAGTACATGCTTCTTGACGAGGATAATTTCGTTGACTAGTATAGTATTATAAACAAAATAGCATGCTCTCAAACGTGGAATATGCAAGTTAAAACGAGATTTATCGGGCCTGACAGTAGGGTGTGTAAGTACAAGAACACTCGTCGTCCGAACTCCAAGCATGGTGAGATTACGGCTCTAAGTCACATGGACAATCTGGTCCATGTGTCCTGTCCTGTCCTGGGGACTTTCGAGATCATGTCGGCTCAAAAGTTTTTCGGTGTTGAGTTGAGTAATAATAAATAAATAAATAACATCAAGGTGTACGAATTATGCCATAGTGTTTACAGCAACCGTATTTGAGCATTATAGTTATCTTAAATTCCAAGCGTGGTGAGATTACGGCTCTAAGTCACATGGACAATCTGGTCCATGTGTCCTTTCCTGTCCTGTGGCTGGGGACTTTAGAGATCATGCCGGAACAAGGCTTCTGAGTCGAGAAGGCTGTCGAAACTTTCAGGTTTGTGGTACCTCTGTGTGTGTCCCTGTACGCTTAAAATATTTACCAACTAGAAATGTAAGCCATTGCCGAAAACTGAAATGAAATGAAATATGTTATGAAAAATATCTACTGAGCGGGGCGAGGTTGATATTTTAAATGGCCGTCGACGTTGTTAGTCCGCGTATCTGCCAAAATGGAGGTAAATATGGAGGTAATGTGAGTACTTTTTCTTCGTTTAGCCGCGGGAGGGGCAAAAGGCGCATCTAGACACCAATGCCAAGGGTCATAGAAAAACCTGAAAACAGAAAACCCGCTAGAGCGGCCGCTAGAGTTGATTGATCCTGAATGAACACTCCACTAAAAATACAGAACCTCAAAAGACACAAAAGACATCCAGACAAGTTTAATAGTAATCATGATGCAACAATTAAGCGATCTGTCTCTACATAGTATTCTGATAGTACGTTGTTGTACGACTGTTGACTGTACATTCTTTTGGCATGGGAAGTGTCTAAGGAATCCTTCGAAGCATTGATTGTGTGATTCTTCAAAGTTCGTCTAAAAAGCCAGCTTATTTATATCTTCGGTAAGAATGTTCTGTGTTATTTTGACTCTTAAAGTTTGACCGAAAAGGGCTGGGATAGGACAGTCTAGTTGTCCATCACTTATTCACTTAAATTGACTTGAAGACCCGCTAAAAATGCATTACTTCGTTGTTCCGCTGTTCACGAATAATCGAATTTCAAATAGTGGAATTTCCTTTTGATTTATGGTACTGAATTTTTGTTGTATGCTTTACGAGAAAGATTTATGACTTTCTTTTCTTCAGGCACTAAGCAATCTTCACCGGTTTCACCACTGCCCACTGAAAAGCTGCGTTTGTGTTGAGATTCAAATTTCCCGCGTCATAGTAGAATTTTCATGGTGGGGACGGCCGCAGATATTCTGAACGTCATAACTAGAGCAAATAGTGGAAAATAAAAAAATTCCTTTGCAGAATCCAAATAATTCAGTGTATTCAATTGGATGACACAAAATTAAATCGGCTTTTCAGTTAAACTTTAAGGGATTTGTTTTTATTTTTCACCCTGGGCTGTAGTAGTGACGTTCAGAATATGCACTCCTGGCTCGATACGCAGCTAATTTGAATTTCAACAGAAGTTTGTATTTCAATGGCTAATGAAGCAATGCTCAGGAACAGTTCAGTTATAGAAGGTATGACACTTCTGAAGAAATATAAACCCGCTATTGCGCGTGACACCGAAAAGATTTATTTTTCGGCAATGTTTACCGTTATAGTTGCTAAGTTTTCCAAGCATAGACGTACACGCACATGGAGGTACCACAAATTCGAAAAAAAAAGTTCATTAAGTTAAGATCAGTTATATGACTAGCGGAGCAACGAAGTAACGCATTTTCATTGGGTCTTCAAGCCCATTTAGGTGAATAGGTGAGTGGTAACTAGTAACTAGACGGTCGTATCTTATCCGTATTCGGTTAAACTTTAAAGCATTGGTTGCATTGATTGTCGGAAGAGGCATTCCAGTAGTTCAACAGTCAGTTCTTGAAAGACAAACGAGCAGTATCTATTAAAAAGCCCCAACCATACAGCTTGACTTCGTGGCGACCTAAGCCATTTATATCGAAGCTCAAAAGTTTTTAGTTATTTTGTTGAGTAGTAATAAATAAATTAATAACATCAAGGTGTACAAATTGTGCCATAGCGTTTACAGCAACCGTATTTGAGCATTATAGTTATCTTAAATTACCTTAAATTGCACTTGCAAGCATTAAGCTATGAAAAATTGCGATGAGTAGCTTGCGTTGATGATGACGGTTACTTTCGGTTTTATTTATTTGTTTGACAGTTGTTTTTTTTCACAAACAGCTTCAGCGTTATGTTCTATTCTAGGGCTCAGGCAGAGAGAAGACCCACTGGCGAAACTCACCCAACTAAGTCGAATACCTGTGAATCTCGGGTCGAACCCTCTCCTCTATCCCTTACAGAAGCCTCTGACGTCACTGAATTCACCCTCTCACACTCAGATGCGACTCTAACCACCCTCATGTGGGAATTTTTAGTTAAACTCTCAAAGAAATGGGATCACAAATGGTCTTTTGATCTCTCACGGACGTTTTGTGAGGTGCACAAACGAGTGATGAATCACAGACGACACCCGGACTTTATTCACAATAACGGCTTTAGTGAAAGTGACTTCATTCATGATATTCACATCACACTTTTAAACTGTGAGCTAATCCTTGCGCTTCGTATTCCGGTTGAGCACAATGTGAATTCACTATTTGCAGATCCACTGACGTGTGATTTGACATATTTGGCGCAAACACTCACAGCGAAGCAGAGCTTATTTAGTGATCGTGAACTGTGCACGTTGCGCGTGCGTACATACTATGCACAAAGTGTGCATTACGAAGGGCTGGGCTGGATAGATCAAGCGACGAGGGCGGCCGATTCAGTCTTAGGGATTTTTGACGATTTGGAGAAAAGTGATCTAAGTATTCAGGGCTTTTTTGTGAAAGACAGAATGGCAACGCGCTTAGTGACAAAAAGTCTGTGTGAAGGGAATTTGAAAAAGCTGGAGCGAAGTGTCGAAATGGCAGAATTACCAGATTTATTTGCCAAATCTCAGTTCGATAAGATCATCGATTTGGTGAAATCAAGCTTCGACATGGCTAAGGAAGCCAGGTCGAAAGGGTTGGAGAGAGCGAATGAAATCGTGACGTTTATAGAAGCTTTATATGAGTCAGGGCTGTTCAAGGTGAGTATATCCTCCTTCCGTTACGTTTTTAGGGGATGAATCTTGTGGAATCTTGCCAGACAAAAGTTTAGCCGAATTTTCTCCTTTTAGATATCATATTATATGTTTTTATGGCACTTGCCCTTCGGCCAAGTGCCATATAGCGATCGCAATTTCTGTCCGTCCGTCGGTCTGTCTGTCGGTCGGTCGGTCTGTCGGTCCGGGTTTTGCTAGTTCGGGTACTTCCACATAAGCTAGGACGATGAAACTTGGTACGCATATCAGGGACCCTAAATGATTAAATCAGAAATAGCCACTTCCCCGATCCGACCATCGTGGAGGGAGTGGAGGGAGGAGGAATCCGAAAAATTCAGGAAAAGTGAGGTATTTTTAATTTACGAACGAGTGATCGGATCTTGATTAAACTTGATATATGCAAAGACCTCGTGTCTCACACGTCCCATTTTAAATCCAGACCGGATCCGGTGACCAATGGGGGAGTTACGGGAGTCCGAAAAGTAGTAACAAGGCAAAAGGCAGCAAAAGCAAAAAGTGCACAGTAGCGGACTCGAACCGGGGACCTATCTTGTTCACAGACCAGTATCGTATCCGCTGCGCCAGCCGGGCTTGCAATCAAAGCCGACTGTAGGAGATGATAATAGAACATGTACAGTTTAAGTATTGAAATAAGACCGACTCTAATCGAGATTATTATTTTGCGAGAGCAACACGGGTTGACAACTTTAATAGGAAGGTGCACACTGAAACCAAAAATAGGTAGTTCCAAATTGTGAGACATGTAGGAGACTTCAAGCGAGACTAGTAAGCAACAACAGACTGTTATACCATAATCATCTTCGGCAATGAGGGGTTAGCAATTTCGGCTACTTGGTGTACCTACAATTTGTTCCTCTTTAATATGGTACGAACAATATTATTTGGTACCACGTCTATCAAGGGGAGATGGACTTGTAAGTAAGAATCGGTTGCTAGAATCTTTGGTGATCAGGGGTTGGCAGCTTTTGCTAGTTGGTATACCTATTAATTTTTTTTTGCCAGTGTATTTCATGAACGATACTGTACCATGTCTATCACGGGAAGATGGACTTGTAAGTAAGAATCGGTTGCTAGAAGGGCTTCACAAGGGGACTTGTGAAAATCAATGCACATTTTATTTTATCTCTATAAATGTGAGGGTAAGAAAGCTGGTCTCTTGGGTCTATCACTGTAGGCTACCTTATAATCTCTATCTTTAACCGAGAATTAAGTGGTAACGCAACGACTACAAATCGTATTTTGAAAGAATGACTTAGTTTTACAATTATCTGTAAAGTGGCATCTATGGTATTTTGATCAGGAAAAGCTACGGACAGCTTTGTGAGACTGTCTAGGTTATATAAGGTAATGTTCGATGTTTTCTTTAGTCCCAAAGTCAACGATTGAAAAAGATAACGTTCAACTGGTTGCAGAGTCAATTTAGTCCCTACTTGCGATTTTCTGTTTTTTCTTTGATCCCTGAGGTATGGCAACAATGACGTAGTTTTGCAATAATTAGTAAAGTGCCATCTATGACAATATGGTCCTGAAACGTTACGGGCAGCTTTATAATACCAAATAGGTTATATAAGATAATGTAACAGGCTTTCATCAGTGTCGATGTCTACGATTGAAAAGGATAAAGTTCAACTGTCTGCAAAGACAATTTAGACCCCATTTCCGATATTCTGTATTCCTTTTATTATTATTATTATTATTTATTTATCACCCACAACTATAAGAAACAAGTAGTACAAGTACAAACCTGAGGTAGCCTACAGCCATGTTATTATAGACTGTGTCGAGGATTGTGTCATCAGTTCAAAAAAAAAACTCTTTTTTGAACATAGTTTGACAACTTCAGCGTTTAATAGATAGCGAAGCAGTGTTTCCACTTCTCATGATTTCACATGAGATCTCATGTTTTTCTTACCAATCTCATTATTGTTTTTCCAATCTCATGATCTCATGATAAACTCATGATTTTCGGGAGTTCTCGTCTTCTTCTACTCCCAATGTTAAAACGAGTGTAGGCCTATAATGTACGGGGTTGGATTTTTATTTTTTTCATTAGTTGACAGGGATCGTTCGGAATCCCAAATAAAGCTCTGATCACAGATGCTTATGAAAATTTTTGCCTGCGGCGCCTTTAGTAGTAGTCTACATTTTACGGAAGTGCTGAATAGAAGTGGAAGGCCGAGGCATGTTGTGCCTTAGGTTCGACTATCTAGCCACACAAAAAGCTACAAATATATGGGAGGAAATTAAGATTTGCCAGCAAAAAAGCAATATAAAAAAAGCCTACGGCGCGCTCTGGATAATTTTGTTTTGAGTGCAGTGATTTCAACCTGCCGCTACCGGGGCAGGCTTAACTGACGGACCTGCTCGCACTGCTGTTGCGCACTGCCCTTACTGCACCTGCCCATAAAAATTTTGCCTGCAGCGCTTTTCGTGATATTATTTATTTACTGGAAGTGCGCGTCATTTATCTGAAGTTTTAGTCTTGGAACTTTAGGGTTTTAGCCGAATTAAGAGCTAAAATTTGCATCGAAAGTAGACAGTTTTGCCATAAAAAAAAACTTATTTTCAAAAATCTAGCCTGCAGCGCTCAGTTTCATTTTGTCCTGGGTACAGTCTCTAGAAGCTATTGCGGAGGCTTCGCCCTCCAGCGAGAGAAGCCATGGAAACTTATTTCGTCTTTCTGGTGAATGTCTATCATATTCCCACGACTTTTCAAAAATATACCTATTTTCTCGTCTGTTTTCACCACAAAATCTCATGATTTTTCTCATGATTTTCGAGCACAAATCTCATGTGTAACTCATTATTTTTGGACTGTTGCTCATGATTTTGAAAATTTCCGAGTGGAAACACTGTAGCGAAGAAACAAACCAAAGTGTTGCTCTCGCAACACTTTGGAGGTTAGGACAGTCATTTAGCCCACGTCA
Source organism: Branchinecta lindahli (assembly GCA_023053555.1). Taxonomy (NCBI): domain Eukaryota; kingdom Metazoa; phylum Arthropoda; class Branchiopoda; order Anostraca; family Branchinectidae; genus Branchinecta; species Branchinecta lindahli. The sequence goes on along the minus strand of JAKZAO010000008.1, from coordinate 14,374,073 downwards.
TCGGAGGGAATGCCGGAACGTTCAGACTTGAGTGAATTAACCTATCCTATTAGTAGGTCCGAACCGTATTTTTGGATGGTGGGTGTATTGTGTGACCTTCTCATCCACTTTCTTGTACCCTCTACTCGTAACAAGTGCCATATGAGCTCGTAGCTCTTGTTGTATTTAGGCTAGGCTTACATTTTATAATTTCCTATGTATTTGGATTCGGGGGGGGGGGCAGGGCTTTTTTGGCACCGAGGGGGCTATCGCCAGGGTATGTGGTACCGGGCGGGAGGTTCACCGGGGGGTTTGTGGGGGGGGTTTTCCCTAAATTTAGACAGAAAACAAATTTCGGCCGAAATTGTTTTCTCGCTAAATTTAGGGAAACGTTGTACAGCCTTTGGCGATCAATGCTAATATCAGATGTTAATCCCGGGTCTAGGCGAAAACCCCCCTGGCGACCCCCCAGACAAACCCCCCGGTGAACCCCCCGCCCGGTACCACACACCCCGGCGATAACCCCCTCGGTGCAAAAAAAGCCCTGCCCCCCCCCGCCCCCCCCCGAATCCAAATATATAGGAAATTTTAAAATCTAAGCCTAGCCTAAACATAAAAACATATAATATGATATCTCTTTATCTAGCCATTGGCACGGTATACTGATTCATTCCGCTTTTCTCCCCTCTTGGTGGCTGTATTCATCTGATGAGCTCGAGCGGTGCGGGGTGTCGATCGTATTATTAGTTACGTTTTTGCAGATACCATGGTATCTGATACCACGGTCTAAAGTCGTTTTCGCAGCTACCATGGTATCTGATACGACGGTCAAAAGGTGTTTTTGCAGTTATCGTGATATCTGGCCAGTTATCGTGGTATCTGATATTCAGATACCACGTTCCGACCGTGGTAACTGATCGTGGTATCTGAAAAGTCATCTCACTTTCATCAAATTTTGTCAAATTGGTGAGAAGAATTTTAGCACTTAGTGATGTGACTGGATATCGGTTTTTCTTTTGGGATGACTTCGAAAAGTGCAATTTCGGTAATTGTCGTTTTTGCAGAGCAACAGTATATCACATACCACGGTAACTGCAAAAACGACTAGCTGCAGATCCAGTTATCATGATAACAGATACCGTGGTATCTGCAAAAACGCAACTACTGTAAGATCAGGCGAACCACAACAAGGAAGATTGGTCGTAAAGTAGAATTCGGAACGAAAAGCACGTTATTCCTAGCTGGCACGTTATCGGGCTAACAGACGGACGGACAGATGCGCAAAAGTCCTATAGGTATCCCGTCACCGGCGTTTTGGGATCCCAAAAGCACGTTTTCTGTCGTTAGGGCTTAAGGTAACCGAAAGTAGGGTACGTTTGCTGAGTATAAGCATTTCTTCTTTGTAGGAATGCTTCCGTTGGTGTGAAGTCGGCCTGGACGAGTGCCTTCCCTACTACACCAGCCTTGCGGAATCGTTAGTTGATGGACTTGAAGTCGCCGATAAGTTTGAGGAAAAGAAGATTGAACGGGAGGAGGAACTAACGCAATGGGCCAATGTCATTTCCGGATTGACAGATTTCATGGAGGATTGCTTTGCGAAAATCGCTGAAGATGCGTGTTAGTATTTAAAAATTAACTGAAAAGCCAACTTATTTGTGTGTCATTTAATTGGATACACTGATTTATTTGGATTCTGCAAAGGGATTTTTTGATTTTCCACTATCTGCTTTAGTTATGAGGCTCAGAATATCACCGGCCGTCCCCACAGCGTAAATTCTTCTATGACGCGGGAAAATTTTAATCTCAGCACAAATACTGCTTTTCAGTGGTCAGTGGTGAAATTGGTGACGATTGCTTAGTGCCTGAACAAAAAAAATGACAAATCTTTCTCGTAAGGCATACAACAAAAATACAAGCGCATAGAGGCACCACAAATCACTCGGAAATTCCATTATTTGAAAATCGATTATTCGTGAATAGCGGAACAAGGAAGTAACTCGTTTTCAGCGGGTCTTCAAGCCAATTTAAGTGAATAAGTAATGGGTAACTAGATTGTCCTATCCTAGCCCTTTTCGGTCAAGCTTTAAAGCACCAGTCGCAGTAGATACAGTTTATAATCCAGTATTCTAACGTAGGCTACGGGACTCCTTCGAAACTTTTTGGTTTCTCGTATATCACAAACCCGTCCAAACTTTTTTCAGCATCGTTTGTCCCCCTTGGTGTCAAAGTTCTCGGGAGAGACAGAGACGCACTTCCTGCTTAATAACAAAAGAAACACGAGCCTTCCACTTCAAATCTGTCGTCAGTGTTCCCCCCGGCTTTTAGCAGAAAAGGCGCGCTTTTATATATTATCGCCCTTGCTGAGCAAGGGCGATAATATACGCATGATGGGCAATGACGTGACGGCATGATAGGCAGATATCACCCTCGCTGCGCTTGGGCGATATCAGCCTATCATGCCACCCGCGGGCCAAATTTTTCCGCTATCACCTTCAGCAAGGGCGATAATGATTATAGCACTGGTACATTTGTTTTAATTTTCTGGTATTCCCCTGATGTTAAAAGAAAAAATTTCCAACCGTGCGTTTTCACTTGATAACGCCTGGTTGGAACTTTTTTTCTTTTAGCATCAGGGCAATACCAGAAAATTTTGGCACTGGGTAGGATAGGACTGATATCATGGGACTGCACGGTGTACTGGTGTTATAATGCCGTAACATGGCCTTTTCTAACGTTAATTTTCTTCTAGTTTCTACCCTTGACCCGCCTTCCGCTCAACGGCTAGCCGAAAACTTGATATCCATCGCCTGTTACCAGCTAGAGATGACTGAATCCGACCCGGAATTGCCGTTCGAGAGTATGTCGCCTTTGATCCTTCTCCATCGACTAATTGCCTTTGAGGAAGACAAGGCGGGAGATGATGAGAAAGGGCATTATTTGAACGCCGAATTCTTGGGGAAAGTTCATGACCTGCTGGGAAAGTAAGTACAATAGTTGCGTTTTTGCTGATACCATGGTATCTGATATACGGTCTAAAGTCGTTTTTGTAGTTATCGTGGTATCTGATACCACGGTCAAAAGGTGTTTTTGCAGTTGTCGTGGTATCTGGCTTGTTACCGTGGTAACAGATATTCAGATATCACGGTCCGGCCATGGTATCTGGTCGTGGTATCTGAAAAGTCATCTCACTTTCATCAAATTTGTCCAAATTGGTGAGAAAGAAGTTCAACACTTAGTGATGTAACTGGATATCAGTTATTCTTTTGGGATGACTTCGAAAAGTGCAATTTCGGTAATAGTCGTTTTTGCAGTGGAGCGTATATCAGATACCACAGTGACTGCAAAAACGACTAATTGAAGATCCAGTTACCGTGGTAACAGATACCATGGTATCCGCAAAAACGCAACTTATATCTCCATAACGATTGCAGTGGACGACTAGTTCGGTTTCCGCGGACTTCAATGCGAATATTCTAAGCTCAGTTCTGTTTGGATCGACGGGAAATCCATAGTTGCGTTTTTGCAGATACACATGGTATCTGTTACTACGGTAAATGGATCTGCAATTAGTCGTTTTTGCAGTTACCGTGGTATCTGATATACGGTTGCTCTGCAAAAACGACAATTGCCGAAATTGCGCTGTTCGAAGTCATCCCAAAAGAGAAACCGATATCCAGTCCCACCAATTTAACACAGAATGATGAAAGTGAGATGACTTTTTCAGATCCGATCAGTTACCACGGTCGGACCGTGGTATCTGAATATCAGATACTAAGCTAACTGGTCAGATACCACGATAACTGCAAACACGCCTTTTCACCGTGGTATCAGATACCACGATAACTGCATAAACGACTTTAGACCGAGGTATCAGAGACCATGGTATCTGCAAAAACGCAATTCATATTCCGGATGCGATTGCGAATTCTCCGGTCCGGAAATATTCAGACGCTGATTTAAAGCACAACTCTTACTAGAAATGATCTTCCACGATAGAATAGCTCAGAAATATCGTTTTCGAAAGTAACAATACTTTCACCGTAAAATTAGAGATTTTCTTGTTAGCGCGCGCTTATCGGCTCTGTGCAGACTTCTCGCTTTCCAAAGCGGAGATTCGACTTAAAAATATTGTGACTGGAGAGGGGGAAAAATTAAGCCTGCACTCCTTCATATATTCGAATTGCATGTTTCCGCAATGGCCGTACTGTGCTACATTAAACTTCAGCTGACTGAACTTCAGTTACGTCCAATTATGTACAAACAAAATTTAAATGTACAAATGACTCAGAACAGAAATGTCGGCTAGTATATTTCGCCGGTATTTCGGCCCGTCTTGCAAGGGTCCTCCTTAGGCAGTAGCTGGAAGAAAAGAACATGGGACAAACAAAAACGGGGCGACTACGCATTGTGTCCTTACAATCAATCAATCAATAAATTCTATTACTGAGCACGAGGCCATACAATACATAACAACACTAAATACAAAATAGAAACACCCTAAAACACCGGTAAACTACTTCTATCGTATTAGAAGTAGCCTCAGCAAAGTATGCAGGCAGTGAAGCAGTGGGTTAGCTGCAATAGCTACAAGGCTGTTTTCTGACTTTATAGCACGTACGACAAATCGAGATTTTACAGAGATGGCAATAACGTACTGCGAGACATGTCACTCGAAGCTGAAATCGCTTGGGTAGTTCTGGCTTGAAATAAAATTACAATCCAAGTTATGGATTCAAACAGTGTATTGCTTTGAGGTTTCTGATTCTTTTAGTACTTTCATACCAGTCCTGGCCTTCTTGACCTTCTGTCACTTCCAAGAGTTTGCCGGTGATGTTTGTCGGGCTGATTTCTTGATTTGATGACAACTCGCCAAAGACAACTCGCCACACCGACAACTTGGAACCGACAAGTTGCCAAAGACATGTCGCCTGCACACCGACAACTAGCCACACCGACAATTCGCCTCACGGATAATTTGCCACAGCGACAGTTCGCCACAGGGACGACTCGCCACAGTGTCATTTCGCCACACGACCAACTGACCGCATGTGTCAGCTTGTCACTGTGGCAAGTTGTCGGCGTGGCGAACTATCACTGTTGCAAGCTATCGGTGTGGCAGACTGTCGGTGTGACAAGGTGTCACTGTGGCGAGAGATCTGCTGATAATAGTTGTGGTGTCGAACTCCGACCCGTTCAGTATTTATATATATTATAGATGTTTGCAAGGTCCCCTTCGTCTTTGCTTTTCTCGATGTCTTGGTGTCTAAATGTGTAATGAACAGGCTTGTTTTGGCAATATACTCACTTACTTGTTGATATTTGTGATTCATTCCTACTTTTTGTCAGGCATGCTTGGTGTGTTTCGCAAGAAGGGAAGTTTCTCCTTTACGCCTTCAGTGTCTTCGTCTCTGGCATTGACAACGGCCTTGATGAGCCTATCTGCCATTACATCGAGCAGTGTGCCTACTGCCTCTTTAAACACCAGAGCAAGAGGCCCAAGCTCAAGAATTTTCAGGTAAGTCAGGCCTGCTTAGCTTTAGGGCTGTAAGGGATTGCTGGGTGACCTGTAATCGTCCCGCAGTCAGTTTTGCATAGACCGTCTTACTTTATCCTAATGATTTGATTCACTCAACGTCCACAATCTTTCCATCATCCTCATTTGCGGTATTTCTAATTTCCTATGCCTTTTGATCCACCCTAGCGACACTACGCTGATTTTTGCATTTGCACGTTTGGTTCTTTTGTGGCGGGTTAGGTTCCCGCTTATCGTTTCCGAAGAACTTGTTTTTCAGAATCACCAGTTACCCAAGTTTCTCGTTCTTCGTCCTTCTTACAAAACCTGTACACTAGTTAGTTAGTTAGTAAACCTGGCTTGCAGTAGGTCGCAGCAGATTGAGATAATTTGCAACCTTCAGACTCAACTTTGGCCGTTGTTAAGCCATTTCCCAGGCCCATTGGCTTTGGACTCGGCCTTTTTTGGCAGGGCGCGCTTGGCGAGTTTCTTCCGCTCCCCAACGTTGTCCCTGATCTTATAGAGCCTGACGAGGACCTTGCCAAGAAGGGCCGAAATATCGCTGCCAATTAGCATATGTAGCCGACGTTTCCGTTTTTTTCCATTGTATGAATACACAAAACAATGGGCCTGGGAAATGGCTTCAGCCAAAGTTGAGTTTGAAAGTTGCAAATTATGCTGCGATCTACTGCGATCCATGTTAACTAACGTAGTCTAACTAGTGTTTCCTACAGGTCTCGTACGAAGGACGAAGAACGCAACAATAAAGTTATGTTAGGGCAGTAATAATAGAAGTCTGTTACGGTCGTCATAACAGAAGATTAATTGAGCAGGTCTAAAATCAAAACATGTCTATATATATAGTATCAAAAGTACTCGAACATTAACACAAGGATGCGCAATTTTAAAAGAAACCAGAAAACACACTGTCTCTTGAGATTCTGTATTATTTCCGTTATGACCTTTTAAGTGTAATTTTGTTCGCTAAAAGTAACATTGCAAAGCATGTATACTGTCTTGTTTTACAGAAACGGACCACTTAAAGTTTAACCGAAAAGGGCTGGGATAGGACAATCTAGTTACCCATCACTCATTCACTTAAATTGGCTTGAAGACCCGCTGAAAATTTGTTACTTCGTTGTTCCGCTATTCACGAATAGTCGATTTTCAGATAGTGAATTTCCTTGTGATCTGTGGTACTCTATCCGCTTGTATTTTTGTTGTATGCTTTCCGAGAAAGATTTATGATTTTTTTTTTGTGTTCAGGCACTAAGCAATCTTCACCAATCTCACCACTGCCCACTGAAAAGCCGCGTTTGTGTTCAGCTTAAAATTTCCCGCGTCATAGTAGAATTTACGCTGTGGGGACAGCCGCAGATATTCTGAACATCATAACTGGAGCAGATGTTGGAAAATAAAAAAAAATCCCTTTGCAGAATCCAAAATAATTCAGTGTATTCAATCAAATGACACAAAAATGAGTTGGCTTTTCAGTTAAACTTTAAAGGAACACAGTTTTTCTGTAACAACAAAAGAAATATCTGTTGAAACTGCCCATACTTGTGTGTAAATCAAAATTCTCACAGTCAAGTTAATCAGGGTCGTGATTTTTCTTGTTTTGAAATGTTCATGTTGTATCCTTTAGGATCATAATGTCCCTGGCATACCGATGACATGGGAGTCTGCAAAAATGATGGCTGAGTATTTCTTTCCTGACAAGATACCAGAGTTCGACTCTAAAGCAGCAGTCACTGCGGATGTGTACGATTTGGCGAAGAAGATTGTAGGACTTTTCCCGCAAGAGCTTCAGCCTGGTAATTGCACCTTTATTCCACACCACTACTCAAATAATGCACTACTTCTAAAACCAAAGTCGTTGTGGAACTTAAGAACTGCCTCTAAATACGCTGTTTTTTTTTCTCGAATCCAGCTCTACTTTGTTTTGTGGGATACATGAAGGTTTTTCCTCCACCATGTCATAAACAGTAACACAACTGCACAAACATTCACTTCCTTTAGGCTATTAATTGCAGAGTCTCTAACGCATCTTGTTAGCAGTGTTGTGTCAGTCTCTATGTCAAGCGCTTAACTTTGGTTGTGTTGCCTGTACTGCTCTCTGCCTTGAACCAGTCTCGTTTTGGGATCCCAAAAACGTAAGTGGAGGGATACCTATGACGTTGCAAAAGTTGCCCGTCTTTCCGTCCGTCTGTGAGCACGATAACTCTCGAAGGGAATGAGACATTTTGATGAAACTTGGTGTGAGGATTCTTTGGGTCAAGAGGATAAATAAGGTCGAGTTCGTAGATGGGCTCTATAGCCCTACATTTAGGGGTGGGGGAGGGTTTTTAAATGGGGCAAACAAAATATTTTTAAACAGCTAATGTGATAGTCGATTATGGGGTAAGAAGACATGCTGACACAATGGTGAAAAATCATTTTCTCGCCGGACAAGTAGTTCGCCCGGAATCCGGCCAGAACCGTAAAGTTTGTTAAAAGTAAAAGTTTTTTTTGAACTTGATTCGATGTTCGATTCAGGGGTAAAAAGACATGTTGAACACTTATGTGAAAAGCATTTTTTACCCGGACAACTTGTTCGCCCGGAATCCGGCCAAAACCGGAAAATTTGTTAAAAGCAAAAGTTTATTTTGAAGTTGATTAGATGACAGATTTAGGGGTAAAAAGAGACGCTTAATCTGTATATGACAATCATTTTTTACCCCGACATATAGTTCGTCCGGAATCCGGTTGAAACCGGATTTTTTCACAGTTAAAAGTTTTATTTGAAGTTGATTAGATTTTCTTGATAGGGATAAGTAGATACGCTGAATTCATATCTGAACTTTATTTTTTTTTTTGCTGGACAAGTAGTTCGCTTGGACTTCGGCCCGAACCGGAAATTTGGCAGAAGTAAAGCAGGATAGTTCGTCAGGAATCCGGTTGAAACCGGATTTTTCTTACAAGTTAAAGTTTTATTTGAAGTTGATTAGTTGTTCTTGATAGGAATAAGGAGATACGCTGAGTTCGTTTCTGAACTTTCTTTTTTTTTTGCTGGACAAGTAGAATTCGCTTGCTATTCGGCCGAAACCGGAAATTTGGCAGAAGTAAAGCAGGAAGTTTCGATCAGTATCGTCAAAATAGATATGGCTTATACAGGTATATCTGAACTTGGTTTTTCTCAGATGGTTAGCCTGATAGATAGATAGATAGATAAGCTTTTATTTTCACCAAAATTTTCATGGCACTGCCAAATTTCTTTGGTGTAGTCACATTAAAAAACGGTCAATCCTCCTGATTTTCGTTATACATTTTTACAAAACTAGGTATAAAACTCTTCGCTAACCGCTGATGGGCACAGCGTACCGGCTGAAGTTTCTCAACAGGCACTGCAACCCTGCGCGGGAGTCATTTTGTTCTGGATTGAGGGGGGAAAAGGGATTTGTGGATTGGGTGGACCAGAGATTTTCTTCCGAAATCCATGCAGAGTTTCTCTCTTCTTTTTTTCAGAGTTTGCATTTTAAACTTTGTCAGCAGCTCTTCATACGACATTTCTGCCTGCTTCGATACTATCATTAGAGCTCTTTTCTGAACTCTTTCGAGCCTGGCGCTTTGCTCAGCCGTCAGTGCAAAATGCCATACAGGAGCTGCAAATTCCAGAATTGGGCGAATAAAAGATGTAAATATTCGGAGGAGGTGATCTGGAGGGGGGCTATGTTTCGACATAAGCTTGAGCATCTGCAGCCCAGCATTACCCCTTTTTACTAGACTAGTTGTGTTCGCTTCCCATTTTAAATCACTGGTAATAATAACTCCCAAGAGTTTAATCTTACTGACTTTGAGAGCGAAGACTTGATCTGGCGAAGACAACACCCAGTTGTCTTGATCAAATATTAAATTTTTGGGATCCCATCGAAACCTTTGGTCTTGTTTTCTTATAGTTTCCCCAGTGAAGTTGCTAAGAACAGGGCTCCTGCCGGGCCTCTGACTTAAAAGTTTCGTCTGTACATTGGTGACATGCCATCTCTGGGGTTTGGTCTCCGGTGGGAGGGGGTTGGTTGATAGAAGGCATGAAGTGCACTGTTCTAGGAGCTGTTATGTTGTCGTGCGCTGAATTTGACCGGGCCATCTAATTTTAAGCATAGGACCTCGCTTGATTTAAAGTGTCGGTTGGCTCACCACTTTGCTCTTTTTTAGGAAAATCTCTGGACCAGCTCAACCTTTTCATTCGCGGGAGATCTGAGGAGATGCCTACTCCTTCCCTGGATCTACCTCAGTCTCGTGTCATCGACTCCCATTATCTTCTGGCTGACTTTTACTTCAAGAATGGAGATTTTCCGAAAGCCAGAAAGCACTACAAGATAGATCTCTGCTACAGAGCTGAGAGGTTTTCGTCGTGGGTCGGAATAGCCCTGGCTTTGGCTAAAGATGTAGAAGATGAGATTGACTCGGTAGGGTGGATTTTTATATGAATATGAATGAATGAATGAATATATTCCCAAAAAAGCCCTTTGGGCCATGGCGGGACAAAAATACAAAAATAAGTAAACACTCCACTCTAGCTATACCATTACAAATATTCCACTAGTAACTATAATAACTAAATAACAAACAAACAAACTGGTATTTATCCCTACCACAACTTTAACCTATCATAACCCGTTCACGGTGCTCCATTGCGATCTTCAGGAACCTACCCAACCGACGCAACTCGTGAAACACTTTACTCCCCATCAAATCTTTCAGATACCTCACTTGAAGAACTTCTTTCCTTAGATCCCCTAACTCACTACAAAAACAAACCTAGTGTTCCGCATCTTCGTCCATCTTTCCGCATAATGGGCAAAAATAAGGCAAAAATAAGGACACCTAAGGATATTGCAGCGATAATCACACTGTTAGAAGTCTTATAACATTTTACACATGTTTCCGAATCATTGTGCTAAATGAATGAATGAATGAATTTATTCCCAATAAAGCCCAAGGGCCATGGCGGGAAACATAACACAATAACAAAAAACAAAATATCATACACTCCGAAAACAAACCAAAAATCAACTTCTATAAAAATAGTTCACGGTGGGTCATGCTAACTTCAGGAATCTACCCAGCCTTCGGAGGTCACCAAAACACTTACTTCCCATACTTGAAACCAAATCCCTTTCCCCCCAAACCTCCCGACCAAACACTTCCTTTCTTAATCCTTTCAGCTCCTTGCAATAACATATCAAATGTACCGCATCCTCCCCATCACTACCACATGGCGGATGCACAGGATATTGAAGTTCTCACGTCATGTATTAGTCAGTGTTTACTAAGTCAAAAGCTCGGATCGTGCTGGTCAACGGTAACCAGCAGAAATTTGATGAAGTTTACCACATTGTTGCGCATCCTTGTGTTGAATGTTATGTTGGATGCCGAAGATATTAAAGTTCTCGCGTCATGTCCGTCTCTGTTTACTGAGTCAAAGTCTCGGATCGTGTTGGTCAAATTCATTATTATTGACTCATACCCGTTTTTGTCGTCAGTATGGCCAAATTTGCTTCACGGTTATTCAGTCAGATTCTGGTAGCAGAGCAAAATAACGCTAGGGAGTATTGCCAAGACTTGAAAAAAGTGACACACACTCGAATAGCAGCGACACAAGCACCACTAACGATACTGAAAAGTCAAGTCAGACCTCAAACGACATGTCGGACGACACGAGATGACAGTTTTATTCCAATGCAACACACCTGGTTGCATACCGTCTTTCCTAACAGCTGCCAGCCTTCGGACGCACATCCGGAAAGTAAGTATATAAATCCGACGGGAAATCCGGTTTTAGAAAAACGATGTTATTCTGACTTTGCCCTTGGTTCACACAGACGGTTTTTTCAAGACGGTGCGACTCAGTCGGTCGTCCACCAGCGCTGGCTCCAATAACTTCATATCCTGGACACAGCAAAAAAAAAGATACAACCTCCCCAGTTTCCTCTATGTGTGCAGACCTCATCTGAGCTTTACTAGAAATTTCTAGTACGGCCTGTTTGCAAAGCATGGAAAGCATAGGTCTTGACGCTACTCCCTAGTGTTATTTTGCTCTGTCTGGTAGCGAAGGGCGGAGGAATGAAATTCCTCGAGTGCCACCTGCTCAGCAGATTCGCACGAGGTCGCAGTATCTAAATTAAGAAGAATTTGAAGGGGCACTTACAGATCATTGACTTTCCGAGTCAGGTTGTCAATTAGTCTGAATTGGTCTGGGTAAACTGTCTCGCTGTTCTGTGGGATACGCGGTTCCACGAAAAAAAAAATTGCTCTATCTTTAAGGAGAGCTGTTTAGCAAAAGAGATGGAGACCTTATTGGGTAGAGATGTCTCAGATTAGCCGACATGTTTCCTGGATTATTCTGTTATTATTTGTAATCCGTCAAAACGTTGATTGATAAAAAAAGGGGAGGAAAAAATTGAGAAAATAAACACAAGAGCCATTTCCCTGACAGCTACGTATGCATAAAGCAATGACCAAAACTACAGAGGTGCATTCAAAAACAAAATAATCAAAGAAAATCAGAATTTTTTTTTAATGAAGGCCCCTGTTTCTGTATAGAAAGGGAGAAAATGTTGTTGATGTGGTGTATAAGGACATTATCATGCAGCTTTTTTAAAAGCTTTCTAAATCCCTTTCTACCCTTAAATCTTTCGATTTGGACACTAAATGCCTCCTCTGTTATTTTAAAACTTATATCCGTCCTCATTTAGAATACGCCTCACCGGTTTGGCATTCTTCTCTTTCTGCAGAGCTCGCGGATCGCTTGGAAAATGTCCAAAAGAGAGCATTGAGAACCATTCTGGGTGATTATAGTATTTCGTATGAAGAGGCATTGACTAAACTAGATATTCCTAAATTAAGTGACCGAAGAAATGATCTATCAAAAAATTTTGGAGCAAAATTAATGTGTTGTCCTCAGACCGTCCGTCTATTCCCCCCTCCCCTCCCGTCGTCTGTGCGTCGGTCTGAGAGGAACACTGGCAATCAATTTTCTCCTTATCCGGCTAATTCCTCTTCCCAATTTTTACATAGTTTCGTTCCGTCATTTATTTCTGGTAAAATTTGTAAGTGTATTAGTAAATTGTTCCGCTTTTGTGTTTTGTAAATATTGTTGTTGTTTTTTCCTACTCTAGCTTTATTTTTTAAGCTATTTGGAAATAAATATGATTGATTGATTGATTGATTGAAATTACCTACGATTCAAAATATTCAATGGATTCCTCCCTTTAAGATTAGAATTTAGAAAAGAACTGTGTGTATATGGCGAGACCCCTCCATCCTTCTCATTTTTCAGTGCCAAAAACTTGACAGCATCGACGACCTTCTAAATCGAAGCGACTCTGCCATCAGGTGCTTCAAATCTGCCTTCAAACTCACAGACTTTGAACTCCTCACATGGATTGAACTGGGATCCTTTGCCTACGTTATGCACAGCTTCTGTCGGCGATACATCAATTCTAGCGACGGTGTTGATCTAAGCATTGAGGAATACGAGCGCATAGAGAAGAATATAGGAGTGATGTTGGTTGAAGCAAATGAAGCGTTTGACAAGTCGAGAAAGGTAGGTTTCTCCTGTTAATTCCTTCGGGTGTTTTTCGTTCCTTTCGGTTCCGTCTACTTCGTCCTCGTCGATGAGTTAGGCGAAGATAAAGGACGGGCGAGCGGTCCCGAGTCCTGAGTTTAGCATAATAATATTATACGAAGAACAAATAATCTGACAGAACCTCCGTCTCCCTATCTCTGTAATATGACTATGCGGGGTCGAATGTTTCCTCATACCCTGTCCGCTACGAACGAGCGGAGGTTAGTAGCTTCGCGTCACATCACGTTTCGTTACCTCTACAAATAGCTAAATCGCTGTAAACCGCCGGTGAGGAAAAGTAGAAATCAAAGCTGATTGGTTCTATGGACGCGCTCCAGAGCGGGTCAGCGCGCGGAGCACGCCTCCTGCCAGCCTCTTGCACTATTTTTTCTGTGATAAGCAACTGGGAATACGGAAGATGAGTAAACGGGTATCAACATCAGCTCAAAGCTAGAGTAAATACCTCTTGGTTCGCTCAGTATTCTCGGGGTATTCATAGTCGCTGCATGGGACTAAAGAAGACATCAGCTCTTGATGAATTTTGGGATGTCTCTGTTGAATTCCGATCATCATCGTGAAATACTTCCAAGTTTTCAAAGCAGTAGACAAGAGAAAATAACCCGTGGATCAAAAAATCTCAAACACCAACTATTAGAAATGCCTCCATCCAGCTGCTTCGTCGGATCGTTTTCTCAAATCTTTCGTGCCGTATTTCGTGAAACATTTTAATTCGATGCAACAAAATGACTTCTGATTGTAAATATTTCGAGGTATTGTTGACTTAATTGTATATATTTTCATTATAATCTTAGATATATAGTTACCGATTATTTCTATACTTTATGAATTTATGATTTTTTTTATTTATAATTGTTGTCTTTCAAATGTAACCGCCATAAGTCATTGGTAAATCAAAAAGTGTTATTATTTTTGTTGACGTCCTATGCTATTCGTTGTAAAAGAATATTTGGAGAATATAATGAATTTGAATTTGAATTTGAAAAGACAGAAGTTCTATCAGATTATTTGTTCTTGATTACACTGCACCAGAAAAGGCTTTCGCCTCTACATAACTCGAAGAAGTGTAGTCACACTGATCCGAGTAAGAAATATTATCTATGATACACTTGAAACTCTTAGTAGTAGATTCATCATTAAACGCATCTTCGTGAGGCCAAGTATAATCTTTTTATTGTTGTTTGGATGAGAGTGCGGTTCATATGACTTGCGAGTCTATAGAGTTTAGTAAATTTAGGATAGAACAGGATGCTGGTGTCTGTGAATTTGACGAAGAATGGTTGAAAAGAGGTGTTAAGGGTGACTGTTTGCTACTATATATATATTTTTCCGTCCGTCTATTCCCCCCTCCCCTCCCGTCGTCCGTGCGTCGGTCTGAGAGGAACACTGGCAATCTATTTTCTCCATATCCGGCTAATTCCTCTTCCCAATTTTTACATAGTTTCGTTCCGTCATTTATTTCTGGTAAAATTTTGTAAGTGTATCAGTAAATTGTTCCACTTTTGTGTATTTTGTAGCTTTATTTTTGAGCTATTGGAGATAAATGTGATTGATTGATTGATAAAGATAATGGGGCGCTTCCTGAGGCGATGGAACACAGAAAGAGATTTTGGGAGCAAGAACATATGAATGGAATGGAAATAATGTGTGTCATTAGAGTAGCCTAGAGATTCTGGGCGAGTTTTTTTTTTTCCAAACTTGAGATATTTTTGCGTATCGGGATTGGCCCTTGTAGAAATTGGCTCCTCTTCGTGGGAGCTCCGCCCTCGAGGAGGAGCCAACTGAATTATGATCTCGCCGGTGTTATATTAGGTGTCTGGTGATACCTTTGGTGTTAACTTGCGGTACGAAACCAAGCATCTGATATACGTGTAACGTGTACCCAATCGATATCCTCGAATGGTTGGTTCGTAGCTGTGGAGGGGAAAGTCCGGACGGTGGGTCCTGGGTCCTACATTCAGTAAAGATTATTCTATAAACACACTTAGGTTTAGTAGTGAAGTTGTGCATATAACGGATATATCTTAAAGCTAACCGACTGTCTGTGACTCACTTTAAACACTTACTCTCTAAACTACCTGCTTGTAAATCCTTATATTCAAAATTTACCGCTTCTATCTGTGTGAAATGACACTTACACTCTTTGTGTTTGAAAAAGACAACTTGCAAGTGGGTGGGCAAGTCGGCAAGTGGGAAGTCACATTGCTGTGAGCAATAAGTAAGATGACACTTGCCTTCTTTGCTTCATTATTAGAAAAAGCCAACTTGTAAGGTAAGTGGGCAGTCACAGATACTGCTGTGACCCTCTAGAGTGAAATTGGCTTTGTTGTAGGAGCAGAAACCAACTTATGATGATTCAGCAAGGTGAGTATTGGTTTTTGCTCAGGGAGGTTGGATGTAAGCATTTCGTGTCGTTAGACTGTCCCAGATGCGAAGAACAGGGCTCCTGTTAATTCATTAATTAATTAATTTATTTTTTAACCCGCTAAATGAACAAAAGCGGGGTATAAACATAAAAGAAAAAATACAACAGAAACGACTAAATACACAACAAAAACACTTGATTATTTAAGGAGGCGGACAAACCCATGATGAGCTGGGAGAGCCTTCACTGTCTGGGGGAGTTTATCAGGAAGCTCAACTAGCTTTCCGGTTATATCTGGAAGCCCGAAAACTGAAATAAGGTTGCAGTTCCGATACCACGGACTGTCGGGCACCTGATCAGTCATTTGACTATAATCAGGGACCCATAAATTTTCTTTACAGGGGGCTTGTCTTTTTATATGCTTCTATGTTGCTATGTTGACCGAACCAGTCCTACTTTCCAAAAATCCCACTTGGGTCGAATCTGCATTCTTGTTTGCCTCATTGGACGTGCGCGCCAAAGAGACTCCTCCCTCAAGGCGCCAGCAGCCAATCCCAAATTTTGTCTATCTGGTCTTGAACGTGATTGGACCGTGGGTATTTCCCGAACTATCTTCCGTGCGGTCAACATAGCATCAGAAATCTCTTAATGACAAGCCCCCTGTAAAGGAAATTTATGTCCCTGCTATGATATAGAAGGGCCGAAGTATATTAAAAAAAAAGTAAATGAATAAATTCCTCTTCTTCTTAGCTGATCGTTGACATGGCCCTTGAAAGTGAAGAACTATGGTATGTCGAATACATGCTTGGGAAAATCAGTGAGAAAAACAATCAGCCTCCCAGCGTCTGGATTTCGCACTACCTTGCTGCAGCCAATCTCCTGTTTGAACTTGGGGCTTCGTACCCCAAAAAGATCAGTTATAACAGTCCGCAGAAGTATTCAGTCGAGGCTGTAGAGGTAAGTGCCAACCTTTTCATATACTTACGCCGGAGTCGTCGGTCTCTCTTTTATCGGACATTTTTATTCCTAATTCGGAGAATTAAAATCCGAATTCGGAGAGTTATAATCCGATGCAGGAATGGCGGAATACTGCAAGATTTTTTAATAGGGTCGAAGCAAACTGTTCTGATCGAAAACACCGTCTGTGTGAACCAAGGGCAAGGTCAGAATAAGATCGTTTTTCTAAAACCGGATTTCCCGTCGGATTTATGTACTTACTTTCCGGATGTGCGTCCGAAGGCTGGCAGCTGTTAGGAAAGACTGTATGCAACCAGGTGTGTCGCATTGGAATAAAACTGTCATCTCGTGTCGTTCGACATGTCGTTTGAGGTCTGTCTTGGTTTTTGCGCTAGAATTAGGTTAAAGGACCAACGACAAGAATAGCATTATCTGGTGGTTTCCGCAATCCAACACAAATCGTGGCTTGGGGTATGGCGTGTTGAATAAGTAAAGATAAATAGATAAAATGTCAATATGCAAACTTAAAATAGTCTTCAATAAAATACACGAAGTTTGCTGTTAGATTTACTAATAATAAAACTAATAATGATTCATTTCTATAAAGCGCAATTCTTACTAGAAATGACCATTTCACGATGAAGTGGCTCAGAAATATCGAGTTTTCGAAAATACCATTACTTGCCACGTGAAAGTAGCGGTTTTCTTATTACCACTTGTCGGCTCTTTCCAGCCTTCCTGCTCTCCGACGCGGCGGCTGGACGCAAAATATTTGAAAACTAAACGTATCGTGGTTAAAAGGTGGAAAAACCAAACAAAATAAAAAGAAATCCAAAACAGAAGGTAGACCTGGCTTTTTTTTTGTTTGTTGTCATTATATCGAAAATTCAGCAGATGCTTTTTGGCGGTTTGCCGGTCTTCCTGGCAATGTTTGTTATGCGTAACATTTCATGCATAACGTTTGTCGCGACAACAGATAACATTCTAAGTGTTGTCTGTTGAAACCGCGCATCCTTGTGTTGTCTGTTATGAAACTTCTGACAGTGTAGTATACCGTGTCTTTCAAAATGAAAAACAATATGTTTATGCTTCTAATATCCTGATGTGTTAAAGAGTTGTCGGCAGACCTTGAAGCTTTCGGCGAATTCTGCGTTGCGTGACTGTCAAAACTCGGGTAGGCCTGAAAAAGTGCTAAAAAGTCCTTTTGGCCGGATTCGAATCTTCAGCTTGTCAGGCTGGATTCGGATTCGGACTCGGATTCCACACCTTCAATTTTACGATTTTTACACACTGGGCTCAGCGATCCAACTTTTTGATTTCCACCACCAACCCTCAGTATCTATCACGTTATCTGATTACCTTAGATATCAGTGCGTTTTGTCACCTGATTTTTAAACTATAACCAATGTACATGATTTGATTTTTGCTAAGGTCGGATTTGAATCCGGATTCGAATCCTCAGCATGAAATGGAGGGTTCGGAATCGGATTCGGATTCGTAGCTAGCCCTGTATTCGGATTCGGATTCGAGTCCTTTCATGGTTGGATTCGCCCATCTCTGTTTTGACCTGAACAGATCGAATACTGCAGCTGTCAAGCCTATAATACTTAAAATAATCTGGAATAATATAAACCGAATAGAAACTGAAACTTATTTTTAATGGCATGAACAAGTTTGGGGTGAAGCAATTTCGATACGGCAAATTAGTGAAACGGATATCTGCAAAATTTTGAATATAGCAGCGAAATTAGTTATCGTGATTTTCAGGGTACCTACCCGGAAAGGTTGGCATGGCCATACGGAAGACCCAGATACCTTCTAGTCTGAAAGGTGAAGCCTGGTTTCAATAAATAGTTGTTAATACTACCAGGGACCCATAAATTTCCTGTAATACCTCGCCATTCAGGGGGCTTGTCAATAAGAGATTTCTGATACTATGTTGACCGACCGGAAGATAATTCGAGAAATACCCACGGTCCAATCACGTCCAAGGCCAGATAGACAGAATTTGGGATTGGCTGCTGGTGCCTTAAGGGAGGAGTCTCTTTGGCGCGCGCGTCCAATGAGGCAAACAAGAATGCCGATTCGAGCCAAGTGGGATTTTTGGAAAGTAGGCAAGGGTCGGGCAACATAGCAACATAGAAGCATAGGAATTGACAAGCCCCCTGAAAAGGAAATTTATGGGTCCCTGATACTACTGTACGAGGCTGGACGCATCCTCATAGAGGACACCTTCTCTTTGAGTAAATCAATTGATTGGTAATTTTTGGAACTTCTTTCAGATACACTACCGAATCCACGCGAGTATGCTCAAATACTTGCTGGCACAAGAAGGAGAGGTCCTGGATCCAGAAGTCCAGAAGTTATTTCTGGAAACAATTTTGCTAGCTTCAGAATCTCCGTTCGTCAAGCAGTCGAAGAAAAGTGAATCGTAAGTGAATTTTTTTTTCTGACAGCAAAAAAGTGCAAGGACTCGCGGAGTTTACGCTTGTAATCTGCTTGTAATAGTTTGTATCAGTTTGCTCTTTTTTTTTGTTCCTTGAAGCGTTAATGTAAAAAGGAGTCTCCACCCCTCTTGTGAAATTTCCACTAAGTCGCCTCGGTGGATTCTGCAGGTCTCTGTTCTACATTCCCAAATGCGGAAATTTCTAGTTATCGCCTCTCTCATCATGAGGCGCGACCATAGCCGATCAGATTTTCAGTAACGGATTTTCTGCGCTTTCATTGTTAATTTGATATGTCTTTTGTCATTACGAGCTTCCGTATGGGATTGATGATGGTGCTGGAATTCCAGGCAGGAATTCCAGGCAGTGACCGCCCGATGCTGATCGTCTGTTCGCTGCAGGGCAGATTTTTATGGCACTTGCAGCTTCGCTCAAGTGCCATATACCGATCACTTTTCGGTCTGTCTGCCTGTCGGTCAGGCCACTGTTATCGAGTTCGGATACTTCCAGAAGTGCTGGGACGATGAAACTTGGCAGGCGTATCAGGGATCCGACCAAACCAACTTGGAAATAGCCGATCCGACCACCGTAGGGGGAGTGGAGGGAGGGGGAATGCGGAATATTGACGTATTTATAACTTTTGAACGGGGAATCGGATCTTAATGAAACTTTAAATCATCATAGCAAAATCAAATTTTTACCAACGATACATTTTCGTGATTTCCAAGGGTCCATCGTCATTCTTATCTAAAGGGTTTTGCTTACAAATGATCACAACAAACCCACGAAATGGCAAATTCCTACTTTCATCCTTTTACCAAGCTTTGCAAGTGCCATATGAGCTTCCAGCTCTAGTTTTTATGGCACTTGCCTTCCGGCCAAGTGCCATATACCGATCACTTTTCCGTCGGTCGGTCAGTCCGGTGATCGCGAGTTAGGGTACTTCCAGATGTGCTAGGACGATGAAACTTGGCAGGCGTATTAGGGGCCCGACCAAACTAACTTAGAAATCGTCACTTGCCCGATCCGACCATCGTGGGGGGAGGGAGGGGAGCCGGAATCCGGAATTTAGTGACATGCATAACTTTCGAACGGGTAATCGGATCTCAATGAAACTTGATATTTGGAAAGACACCATGTCTCACATGTCCCAACTCAAGTCCGGACCGAATCCGATGAATGTGGGTGGGGGGGCGGAGGGGGTAACCGGAAATCATGTTAAACGCTTAGAGTGGAGCGATCGGGATGAAACTTGGTGGGAGGAACAAGCACAACCCCTAGGTACATCATTGACAGAACCGGACCGGATTCGTGCACTGGGGGGGGGAGTTGGAGGGAGGTTCCGGAATTCCGGTCATACGGAGTTAAGATAGGCTACTTCCAGGTGGGCTAGGACGATGAAATTTGGCAGGCAAATCAGGGACACGACCAGATTAACCTGGAAACCGTCAGCTTCCCGATCCGACCATCGTGGGGGGAGTGGAGGGAGGGGGAATCCGGACTCTTGATGTATGTATAACTTCCGAACGGGTGATCGGATCATAATAAAACTTGATATGTAGAAAGACCATATGTCTCGGATGTACCATTTCAAGTCCGGACCGGATCCGATGAAGCTGGGGGGGGGGGTCGGAGGGGGATCCGGAAACCTTGTGACATGCTTGGAGTGGAGCGATCGGAATGAAACTTGGTGGGAAGAACAAGCACAAGCCCTATGTAGATCAGTGACAGAACCGGACCGGATTCGGGTATTGTGGGGGAGTTAGGGGGGTCCGGAATTCCGGTGATCGCAAGTTAAGGTACTTCCAGACATGCTAGGACGATGAAACTTGGCTTGAAAATTAGAGTCTCGACATGATTGGCTAAGAAATAGTTAGTTCTCAGATCCGACCATCCCTTAAAGTACTAATGCTAACCGCAAAGTACAAAAAAATACTTTTAAGCAATATATACATTTTCGATATCCCTATGAGCCCATGATCATTTTTGCCTCAAGGGTTTTGCTTACAACTGAATTCCTTAAAGTACAAACAATATTTTTGAGTAAAATATACATTTTCGTGCTCCTGGTGATCATCTTTTTTGCTTCAAGAGTTTTGATTACAAATGATTTTCTAGCGCCCTTACAGTGCGCACAGCCAAATGCATTGCCAAACGATACAGTCTCGTGATTTCCAAGGACCCATGATCGTTCTTATCTCAAGGGTTTTGCTTACAAATGATCAAAAGAAACCCACGAGTTGACGAATTCCTACTTTCATCCTCTGACCCAGCCTTGCAAGTGCCATATGAACTTCCAGCTCTTGTTTTAGAAGGGGAAAATTTTGTTGTTGGTCTCTGTACCCCTTTGACCTTATTAAAGTTTCCGTTATTTTTAGAGATAATTCACGAAAGCGGAAAAGGTCTGAATCCGATCATGAATCTTCATCTGATGTCGAGATCATCGACGACTCGGACACCCAGAAGGATGAAGTAAGCTTTTTCGTATTTTGTCGTCCTTTGTTTTCCGGAAGGGGGAGCCACAAGGTGTTAAATGCGACTGTGCCTAGCGACAAGAACATAACGAGCGTGTTCCACCCTTCTAATTATAGTAACTATTTTCGTTCCAACCTCGTGAAAAGTTACTACGCTGACCGTTCCAGCCTTCTCGAAATAGTAACAATAGTAACTAGTTGCACGCTCGGGAGCGTCCTAAGCGTGGTAGCTACGAATCTCTGTGACGTGATTGGCCCGATCAGCCCGTGCATTGATATTTTGCTAAAAATAGAAAAGAGCGTTCCAGCGGCGCCATGACGCCAAGAAACCATGACGTCGTGCGTAGTAACTGCGGTAAGTGCGGTGGAACACGCTCAACGTCACTTTCCGCATGTATCCTTACACCGACTGTGAAATTCTCCACCCCAGTTGAGTTCTGTTGCTGTACTCGAAATTCTTGTGTCTCTCAAGCGCTCGATACGCAAGCGCTATGACGATGTGCCGTGTGACAGGATGGAATTATGATTGGCGCAAAGACCAAGAGACAGAGGTTTTTATCATTATCAATTCTCGCCAGCAATGGTGGTGGCAAGGATAGTGCTTTCCTTGGTCTCAACTTGAGACGAAGACCGAATAAAGCTATACCAGAGTAAAGAGTTTAAATGAGCTCTACCTGCGAAGTAGCTGCTGCTTTTGTGAAAACTAGGCCACAACAAACGCTAACGGACAAGTTCCAAGTTGAAGATGAAAGCGGTACCCTTTTGGAGGATTACTCGTCCCTACCAAAAACCATGGACAATTGGGCCCAACCACATGAAGTTCTACACTGTTTCCTCACCGAAGACTGTCAAAAAAGATTTTTTATAGGTTTTCATGGACTCCGCTTTTCAGAGTGGCGAGTAACAAATAAATTACTTAATTACTTCGGCTACTTACTTTGACACACAATTGGCGGCTATAATTGACGTAGCTCGACTTTCGGCCCGATCAGAAAAAGATGCTTTCGTGTCGAAAATATTGGCTGGTATTGAGGCGACTCTCATGTGAGGATAGGTTCATGCATGACAAGCAGAATCTTGAGCTTGGATTTGGAATAGAAAAGGTTAACAACATATCTCTGGTTTTTGGACACCCTATGCCGATCGGTTGGTACCTGCGCCTTACCAGAGACGGGCGAATTCGGATTCGAATCCAGGATTCGTCCTTTTTGCCGGATTCGAATCTTCTGCTTTTCAGGCTTTATTCGGACTCGAATCCAAACCCCGGATCTTACGAATCCGCTCCAGTTTCCAATCTTCATCCTTCCAGTTTCCATTTTCCCGACTTTCCCGAAATGAGCCCCAAAGTAATTCCTGATTGCCAAGAGGAAACCCATACTATGACAACACCACATGAAAACCCAGAAATGGTTGTGACATTCAGTGTTAGATTAGCCTCAAAGTACGTCTTCAGCCCAGGACATGGAGCTGACGTGGACTCATTTGCCTTAGACATCAGTGCTTTTGTCACCTTTGTCACCATAGCCTATCCCAAAATTAGGGTCGTCACCTCTGATTTTTTAATTATAAACTATGTACATGATTTGACTTTTGTTAATGTCGGTTTCGAACCCGGATTCGATTCCAGATTGAACCCTTAGCATGAAATGGTGGATTCGGATTCGTACCTAGCCCTGGATTCGGATTCGAATCCTTATATTGTCGGATTCGCCCATCTCTGCGCCTTACCCTTACCTACTCCACTACAAAGGAATTCTGGTTCGTTGATTTCTGAACTTCACTCAAATCATCAGTATTTTAGTGGACTACTAGGGTATACAGCGTTTTATATAGTGTATTTAACGGTAGACATGGCGTATCCAAAAATTAGGGGTTTGTGGTAGACTAGACGTAACTTCAGGTTTTGATAAGGACTTGAACGTCAGGGTCAACGAACTTGTTTCAAAGATTTCCATGTCAGTTCAAGCGACTAAAATGTTATTTTCGTATGTTGAGCTGGTCACGTTGTCCAGTTAACTGGAAATCCGTTTTCTTCCACTTAATAAATCAGTCCGAGCAAATCACTTCAACACAAGCTTATTTATGCCCTATATATAGTAGGTTTCAGTCAAAAAAAAATTTTTTTTCTCGGTTAAAAATAATTGGTGACAGAAGGGGTTAAATCATCAGTATTTTAGTGGACTAGGGTATCCAGCGTTTTATTCAGTGTATTTAGCGGTAGACATAGCGTATCCCAAAATTAGGGGTTTGTGGTAGACTGGACCAGTAACTTCAGGTTTTGATACGGACTTAAAATAAGAATTTTCTTTAGGAAAGCCAGGTTGTTGCCACGGAAGCTTACAACACCATCTTATCGGGCGCTCTTTCGATAATTAGTAGAAAGTTGGTGCAACTTCAGAAGCCTGAATCGCCGGATATTATCATGCTAGAAGACGGAGAAGAAAAGAAGGGATCTTCAGACCTATCGTCAGGTAAGACACCGAGTGACTTGGGATGTTCACCTTCTATCGAGCAAAGTGCATTTTAAAACTCAGGAAATCTGTTTCAAGAATTCCTGTTCACTTTTTTATCTGCTCTGGAAACCATGGAAAGTCAAAGAGGCCCTCAAAGTACGCTCAAGTTCTTTGTAACATTCAGTGTTACATTACCCTCAAAGTACGTCTTTAGCCCAGGACATGGAGTTGACGTGCTCTTTTTAAGATCCAGATCTCACCGTACAGACCCTGTCTTAGGCCAGGTCCCTCAAAGTAATAGTTGCGTTTTTGCAGATACCATGGTATCTGATACCACGGTCTGAAGGCGTTTTTGCAGTTGCCGTTTTGCAACTATCGTGGTATCTGGCCAGTTACCATGGTAACTGAAAAAGTTATCTCACTTTCATCATCACCGACACAAGAGACTAGGATTTTGTCTAATTGGTGGGAAATAGTTTGGCAGTGGAAATCGGTTTTGCTTTTGGGATGACTTCGAAAAGCGCAAATTTGGCAATTGACGTTTTTGCAAAGCAACCGTGGTATCAGATACCACGGTATCTGCAAAAACGACAAAATGCAGATCCAGTTACCGTGGTATCAGATACCATGGTATTTTCAAAATTGCAATAATGTTATCATACCATGAGGTTTTACAAAATGACAGTTATTAAGTAGCATCTTTTCTTCCAGCAGTGTCTAGTCGACGGTCGAGTCAGGGAAGGAACGACCACTGGCCCCTGGTGCAGCCTTGCCTTGAGGCACTCCTGCTATGCGCTAGCCGCTTTTCTCAACATTTCAAATCCTTATACCGAGTCGCCTACTACTATTTTAACTCAAAGTAAGTAAAAGCTCCCGAAAGTCAGCAGAAACAGATCTTTATTTGATATTTGTTAATAACACCAGTACACGATGCAGTCCCATGATATCAGTCCTATCCTACCCAGAACCATTAGCCTAGGTAAACAGCCATGCCTCACCTCTTAGATCTTTGAAATTCTCATCTTGGAACAGAAGTGGCTTAGCTCACAGCTCATGTGATAAAATCCAACTGGAATTTGGCAAAACCAAACAAAAGCAAAGCACCTTTTCTCTAAACAAAAGCCCATCCCTGTGGAATCCAGAACGGCATGCGGCAGTGCTTTTCAAATATCACGCCAGGCATTACAGTGTTGTCGCTTGCGCTTTTTGCGCTGCACAGTGTGCTAGTGTTATAATCATTATCGCCCTTGCTTTTCTTCGGGCGATAGTGGAAAATTTGGCCCTTGGGCAGCATGATAGGCAGATATCACTATTCGTTCCGCTATCACCCTCAGCAAGGGCGATAATATATACAACTGATTAGGCTACCTTAAATTGCATTAAACCACAATTGCTACTGACTGTATTGCCTGTTGACGTCGCCGCTGCTTACAGTCTGGAAGCTGACATTGGATCCCTGTTAGTTTCCAGGTCCCGTCTTTAAGGAAGTTTCACAGGGGACATCCCGGTTTGAGGAGAGGTTGTGTCGCTTTCGTTTCTTGCTGAAAAATGTCCCAACTTTGCTAAAATAAAATATTGCTTCTTAAAAGTAAAAGAAAAATGAAAAATGAAAAACTTTGTCTATCTATTGTAATTACTTGTTTGTAAAGGCAAAGTTTTTCATTTGATAGATAGATAGATAGATAGATAAATCTTTTTATTGACCAAAAATCTTTCGTGGCTTACGCCAAATTTGTTTGGTATAGTCAATAGCCTATGAGCATACAAATAAATTATAATAGACCTATATAGGGTTACAACAGTCATAAATATCTTAAAAAATTTACACAAGCAGCTCAGTTTACACTTCGTTGTACAACCTTAGAAAAGAGGGAACGAAACTCTTTGCAAACCTCTGGTGTGCGCATTTAATTGGTTGCAACTTTTCAACCGCAGTAGCTACTTTGCGAGGGAGCCTTTTCGTCACCTTTTCGGAAGGGAAAATATTTTTGTGGATTGGGTGATTCAGGGATTTGACACCAAACTCCATGCAGAGTTTCAGCCTCCGATCATGTAAAGAAGTGATTTCGAAATCACGTAGTAACTCTTCATAGGACCTCTCGGCCACCTTTGACGCTATGATTAGGGCTCTTTTTTGAATCTTCTCAAGTCTGGTGGTCTGTTCGACCGTAAGGCCGAAATGCCAAACAGGGGCTCCGTATTCTAGATTTGGTCGGATAAATGAAATATAAATTCGGAACAAGTGTTTATAATATAATAATATAATATAATATATCCTTTATTGTCCAAAACATCATACGATGAACGCTAGACAAAAACATGGCACTAATTTACTTATTCATACACTCAGTAAAGTACTGGCGAAACGATTTACGGTACCGATTTGTTGCATCAGCGTGACAGGGCTGGAGCTTACGCTTTTGCCGTGTCACATAATGCTTAACGGGAGGAGAAGGGGGGAGCCATTCCCTGTACCTTTGAGACTGGAGCAACCGATTTCCAAACTTAATTAGTAGACTATGTCTTCTATCATGTAGCGACTCAAGGCCCAGAAGTTCCAGCCGCTCATTGTAGCCCAGTTCATTTTTACCAAGAATGATTCGGGTCGCTCTTCTTTGGATAGACTCAATATCATCACTCTGGGCTTTTGTTAGGCCAGCATGCCAGGCTGGACATGCATATTCTAAAATCGGGCGAACATACAGTAGGTAAAAATTAAGTAGACTTTTTGAAGAAAAACCAAACCGGCGCAGTACGCTTAAATTTCGGACCGTAAAACTCGATTTCTGCACAGTTACACTGACGTGATCTTCCCAAGTCATTGTAGAATTAAAAATTATGCCTAAAATTTTTGTTTTATTTACAATTGGAATTTCTTGGCAATCAATATCAGGTACTGTTGATTTTAAAAACGAAATTCTCATGACAGAAGACTTCAGTCGATTTATCTCCAATTTCTTCCTTTTATACTCTTCCTCTAGCTTAGTGGCAATACATTGTAACGAAGTGATTTTCGTCAACGTCTGGGGCAGAAGAAGAGTGAGGTCATCGGCAAATTTAGCCTTATCTTTATGCCATGAAGCTATCACGTTACACAAAATTAAAAACAATATGGGCCCTATTACAGTCCCTTGTGGGATACCACACGTAATCTCAAGTACGTCCGACAGTGCCGTTCCCAGTTTTACACGTTGCTTACGCTTTGATAAAAAACTAAAAATGATACAAATTAAAAACTGGCGAAAACCTTCCATTGAATCTAGGATCTCCGGATGACTAGATGTATCGAATGCTTTTGAAACGTCCGCTTGTAATATATCAACAAATGCCTCATCTTCTTCAAGATGTGCTAGTATTTCCTCGATGATTTTCACTAAATAATGGGTAGTACTAGAGTTCTTTAAAAATCCAAACTGTGAATTGTCAAGCTGTTCACTAAAGTCTTCCATAAGCCACTTTTGCAGAAATCTTTCGAAAACTTTCGAAAGCACAGGGGTTAGTGAGATAGGTCTAAGGTCACTGATTTCTTTAGGGTTTGGTACTTTTGGGACAGGCACTACAATCGCAGTTTTCATCCCTTCGGGTACAGTGCCACTTATTAAACTCTGGTTAAATATAGCGGCTATAGGCTCCGCGAGAAGAGCTGCGTTTTCAACCAGCAGGGTCGACGGTATATCACCTGGGTAAGTCGATTTATTCTTTGGGAGTTTACTTAGTGGGTGCCCCATGCCTGGACATAAGCTTAAGCATCTGAAGACCGGCATTCCCTCGCTTTATCATGCTAGTCGTCTGTGCTTCCCATTTTAAATCATGAGTTAGGATTATCCCTAGGAGTTTAATTTTTTCTACTTTCAAGGAATCTGAAATTTCAGGTGAAAAAGTAGGGTTGAAAGATTTAAAAAAAGAAATTGTCATAGTGCACGATTTACTATCATTCACAGTCATGTTAGATTTCGAAGCTTGCATTTTTACTTTACTCACGATATTTTGAACTTGACTCGAATCCTCTCTACAACAAACTTCAGTAATTGTAAGATCATCAACATACTTCCAACGATTCTCAAAATCATCCGCTATATCATTGATCATAACTAAAAACAAAATTGGGCCTAAGATGGTACCCTGGGGCACACCGCAAAGTACCGCTTCTGGTTCAGAGTAGACATTACGATACTTTAAAATCTGGGATCTATTTGTTAAAAAACTTTGAATTATTTTTATTACTCTGGTATTAATGTTAAAAACATGGTGAAGCTTAGAAATTAAAATTTTGTGGTCAATAAGATCAAAACCTTTTTTAAAATCAATTGCTATCAAATTCAACCATTTACCGGGCTCATCAACATGCTTAAAAATAAAATGGAGAAGACTGATTAAGTAATGTGAAGTTGACGTACACTTTCGATTTCCATACTGTCGATGATCTAGCAATGGTTCTATTTCTGTTTTAAGCCAATCAGCAACAAAACTTTCGTATATTTTACTGAATAATGGAGTTAGTGTGATAGGCCTTACACCGTCAAAATCCAACTGAGTATCTTTCTTTGGTATTGGTGTGACATACCTTTGGGTAGTTTAATGGGGTATGAGAGTAAGGAATTTAAACAGGTGGACTTTGGAGGTTAAAGAAAAAAGTCTTTTTTTTTAGTAAGTTTTTTTGTGCCACCGTGGAAGGGGTGCCCTATGACGGAAGGGCAGCCTGCAAAGCGGCAAGGCAAAAAAATTTTTTGATTTGGTAGGGAAGAGGGGGCAGGTTCGTTACGTTTTTGCTTTTTTGCATACCAAGATTTTGTTTTAGGTTCTGTTGCTTAAATTTTTTTCTGAATGTCTAGAGTCATCTCTTAGCTGCTATTGTTACTTTTTAGAATCTTGTTACCTATAACAATTTCTTTGCAAATTCCATTTTCCTGTTAACTACTTTCGTTCGGACCTGCCCCCAGACTGGGGGCAGGTTCGGACATGGCGGGGGCAGCTCCGGACATCAATTGTTTTTAACCCAGGAAGGACTATATACACGGATTTTTCATTCGCTTTCGTTGCCTCAGTTCATTTTCGTTTTTATGGCACTTGCAGCTTCGCTCAAGTGCCATATACCGATCACTTTTCCGTCGGTCGGTCTGTCGGTCGGTCGGTCGGTCCGGTGATCGCGAGTTAGGGTACTTGCAGATGTGCTAGGACGATGAAACTTGGCAGGCATATCAGGGACCCGAACAAACTAACTTGCAAATAATCACTTCCCCGATCCGACCACCGTGGAGGGAGTAGAGGGCGGGGGAATCCGGAAAATTTAGTAGTTTTTGTAAAACCCCTACCCCTTTCTTTACACTAGTAGGTCTGCGCGCGGCGTGACGTCACTCTTTGCATCGGATCACTCTGTTAACATTGGAAAGAGCTAGTGCATTCGAGGGTCAAAGGGGTTTGTATCTGTGGTGCAGTGCGGGGGAATATGGAAAATTGAGTGTTGTGTAACTTTCGAACGGGTGATCGGATTGGGACGAAACTTAATACCTGGATGAATGACATATCTCTGATGTTCCATTTGAAGTCCGAACCGGATTCGACAGCTATGGGGGAATTGGGATGGGGGAAGACCGGAAATCTCGAGAAACGGTTATAATGGAGGGATCGGAGTGAAACTTGCTGGGAAGAACAAGAATCTGCTCCAGATAATTTCTTTACACGTTTGGACTGGACCCGGACACTTGGGGGGGGGAGGTGGAGGGGAGTTTCACGGAATTCTGGTGATGACAGTTTTTGGGATTTTCACGACGAAACTTGGGAGGCGTATCAGGGAGCCGATCAAACTGACTTGTAAATAAAAATTCACTCGATCCGATAGTCGTGGGGGGATCGGAGGGAGGGGGAATCCGGAATATTTAGCCATGAGTAACTTTGTAACGGGTGATCGGATTCGAGTGAAATTTAATAACTGAACAGAGGGCGTGCCTGTGGTGATCTTTTTCATGTCCGGACCGGATACGACAACAATTGGGGGGGGGGGAATACGTGACCGGATTGGACTGGAGAGATCGGGATGGAACTTTGTCGGAATAACAAACAAGTCCAAACTGAACCGGATTGGCTCCGGCGACTGTGGGGGGAGTTTGAGGGGCGGGTCCGGAATTCCGGTGATCGCGAGTTAAGGTACTTCCAGATGTGCTAGGACGATGAAATTTGGCTGGAATATTAGAAATTCGACAAGATTGGCTTAGAAATCGCCACTTTTCAAATCCGACCATTCCCTAAAGTACCAATCATGACCGCAAATTAAGAAAAATACTTTTAAGCAAAATATGCATTTCCATGATCCCCATGAGCTCATGATCATTTTTGCCGCAAGGGTTTTGCTTACAAATGAAGTTCTAGCTCCCTTAAAGTGTGCATCTTAACCGCAAGGTCGAAAAGTACTTTTTATCAAACGATACATCTCAACCCATGATCAGTTGTCCCACTAGGGTTTTGCAAAAAAAAATAATTTCTTGCACCCTTAAAGTGCGCAAATTAGTGGGGAAAAAAAATACTTCTGATCATACGTATATATAAATGATCCCTAAGAGCCTGCTATCGTTTTTGCCTCAAGGGTCTTCCTTACAGATGAATTTCTAGTGCCTTTAAAGAGCGCATCATTACAGCCAAGTTCAACGATAATATACTTTTTCTCTAGCTCCCTTAAAGTGCGCATCTGAACCGCACAGTCGAAAATTACTTTTGATCAAATAATACATCTCAACCCTTGCAAGTGCCATATGAGCTTACAGCTCTTGTTTGCTTCAGTTTGGAAAAACTGTAACCTGCGTACCGTCACTTTATCAACATCTGTTATTATCATCCGGATATACTGTTACCGCTAGGTCTGAATATGACTCGTTTTCTTCCGAAATGGGTCGTAAATACTTTCTGAGCCTTTCTGGTGACTTTTTTCTTCCCTGGTTCGATTTCCTCTTCTTGCATTATTTTTCTTTTTTTCCCCTTCAACTTCTCATGCAATTGTTGTCCGAACCTGCCCGAAGTGTTTTTGTCCGGGCCTGCCCCTGGTGCTGTTTCACACAAACAAATTTATAACTCTCAACCTCTTGTAGCAATTGTAGATATTCGTTTCTGACATGGTAGAGCTAATCTTAAACTACTTGAATAAAAATCACCGACGATGTAAGTGGCTTTGGAACTACCAAAATGAGGTGCCAACCCCATGACATACAACTTCATTTCGTGCCAAACAAGACCAAAGGTTCCGATGGGATCCCAAAAATCTTCGCCAGGCCAAACAGCTAATCATTAAGAAATCCAAGCTCAGATATGGATTCAGCATGTGCGTTTACCTCTATAAGCCGATCGAAATGATCCTGGCCTACTTCTGTGAATTTTGCGGTTTTGGTGAACTTCAAGAACTACTTGTCCGGCGAAAAACTAAAGCTCAAAAACGGATTCAGCGTATCTCCTTACCCCTATATCCAACATCTAATCAACTTCAAATAAAAATTTAACTTCTAACAAATTTTCCGGTTTCAGCCGGATTCCGGACGAACTATATGTCCGGCTAAAGAGTGATTGTCATATACGGATTCTGCATCTCTTCTTACCCCCAAATCTATCATCTAATCAACTTAAAATAAAACTTTTACTTTTAACAAATTTCCGGTTTTGGCCGGATTCCGGGCGAACTACTTGTCCGGCGATAAAATGGTTTTCGTATTCTTGTTCAGCATGTCTTCTTACCCCTACTTCAAACGTCTAATCAACTTGAGATAAAACTTTAACTTCTAACAAACTTTCCGGTTTTGGCCGGATTCCGGGCGAACTACTTGTCCGGCGAGAAAATGGTTTTCATATTCGTGTTCAGCGTGGCTTCTTACCCCTAAATCAAACATCTAGTCAACTTCAAATAAAACTTTTACTTTTAACAAACTTTCCGGTTTCGGCCGGATTCCGGGCGAACTACTTGTCCGGCGCGAAAATGGTTTTCATATTCTTGTTCAGCATGTCTTCTTACCCCATAATCGACTACCACATTAGCTGTTTCAAAATATTTTGCTTGTCCCTTAATTTGAACCCCCTCCCCGACCCCTAAATGTAGGGGTACAGGGCCCATCTACGAACTCGACCTTACTCTTGACCCAAAGAATGCTCACACCAAGTTTCATCAAAATATCTCATTCCCTTCGAGAGTTATCGTGCTCACAGACGGACGGACGGACGGACGGACAGACAGACAACTTTTGCGATGTCATAGGTATCCGTCACTAACGTTTTGGGATCCCAAAAAGTGACACCAACGTCGGTTTGCTATGATTGCAAGAGGGCAACTGCGCGAATTTTTAACAGAAGAAGCGTATATGTTTAACAGCTCTGAAAAACAAATTTGCGTAATTTAAATTTCAATACTGAGGTTTGCAGAGCTCATGTCCGGACCTGCCCCTATGACGGACCTTCCCCCCTTTCCACTAAATGTTTTTTTATAATATGCCTCTAAATGAAATCTGTTATAGTTTTTATAGCACTTGCCTACCGGCCAAGTGCCATATACCGATCACTTTTCCGTCGGTCTGTCGGTCAGTCCGCTGTTTGCGAGTTTGGGTACTTCCAGATGTGCTAGGACGATGAAACTTGGCAGGCGTATTAGGGACCCGACCAGACTAATAGT
The DNA here is from genome assembly GCA_023053555.1 of Branchinecta lindahli. Classification (NCBI taxonomy): domain Eukaryota; kingdom Metazoa; phylum Arthropoda; class Branchiopoda; order Anostraca; family Branchinectidae; genus Branchinecta; species Branchinecta lindahli. The sequence continues at coordinate 14,341,624 of JAKZAO010000008.1, read as the reverse complement.
CACTTGCTCGATCCGACCATCGTGGGGGGAGGGAGGGGAGCCGGAATCCGGAATTTAGTGGCATGCATAACTTTCGAACGGGTGATCGGATCTATTTGGAAAGAAGTCATGCTTCAGATGTCCCATATCAAGTTCGGACCGAATCCGATGTATGTGGGGGGAGTCGGAGGGGGGGAACCGGAAATCATATTAAACGTTTAGAGTGGAGCGATCGGGATGAAAGTTGGTGGGAGGAACAAGCACAACCCCTACGTACATCATTGACAGAACCGGACCGGATTCGTGCACTGTGGGGGGAGTTGGAGTGGGGTTCCGGAATTCCGGTGATACGGAGTTAAGTTTCTTCCAGGTGGGCTAGGACAATGAAACTCGGTAGGTAAATCAGGGACGCGACCAGATTAACCTGGAAATAGTCAGCTTCCCGATCCGACCATCGTGGGGGGAGTGGAGGGAGGGGGGACCCTGAATCTTGAGGTATGTATAACTTCCGAACGGGTGATCGGATCATAATGAAACTTGATATGTAGAAAGACAACGTGTCTCAGATGTCCCACTTCAAGTCCGGACTGGATCCGATGAAGCTGGGGGGGGTCGGAGGGGGGAACCGGAAATCATGTTAAACGCTTAGAGTGGAGCGATCGGGATGAAACTTGGTGGGAGGAACAAGCACAACCCCTAGGTACATCACTGACAGAACCGGACCGGATTCGTGCATTGTGGGGAGAGTTTGAGTGGGGTTCCGGAATTCCGGTGATACGGAGTTAAGCTACTTCCAGGTGGACTAGGACAATGAAACTCGGCAGGTAAATCAAAGACGCGACCAGATTAACCTGGAAATAGTCAGCTTCCCGACCGGACCATCGTGGGGGGAGTGGAGGGAGGGGGAATCCTGAATCTTGAGGTATGTATAACTTCCGAACGGGTGATCGGATCATAACGAAACTTGGTATGTAGAAAGACAACGTGTCTCGGATGTCCCATTTCAAGTCCGGACCGGATCCGATGAAGCTGGGGGGGTCGGAGGGGGGTCCGGAAACCTTTTGACGTGCTTGGAGTGGAGCGATCGGAATGAAACTTGGTGGGAAGAACAAGCGCAAGCCCTATGTAGATCAGTGACAGAACCGGACCGGTTTCGGGCATTGTGGGGGAGTTAGAGGGGGGGGTCCGGAATTCCGGTGATCGCAAGTTAAGGTACTTCCAGACATGCTAGGACGATGAAACTTGGCTTGAAAATTAAATACTTGACATGATTGGCTTAGAAATAGTTAGTTCCCAGATCCGACCATCCCTTAAAGTACTAATGCTAACCGCAAAGTTCAAAAAAATACTTTTAAGGAAGATATACATTTTCGTGATCCCTATGAGCCCATGATCATTTTTGCCTCAAGGGTTTTGCTTACAATAAAATTCCTTAAAGTACAAACAATACTTTTGAGCAAAATACATTTTCGTGCTCCTGATGATCATCTTTTTTGCTTCAAGAGTTTTGATTACAGATGATTTTCTATAACTTGGAAATAGTCACTTGCCCGATCCGACCATCGTGGGGGGAGGGAGGGGAGCACTACTATCCATTCACATCGTACTACGATAACTTGAATACAAGCAAAAAAGCTTGCAAGTGCCATATGAGCTTTCAGCTCTTGTTTAAACTGCTCAGATTTAGAAAATCTTGTATTTTAGATTAATTGCCCAAATTTATTTAAAAAAAAAAGAAAAAAAAAGTAAAATACCGTGCAAAGAGTGATAGAGGTGTCTTCACTACTGTCAGGTTGTCAACGGAAGAGTATTAACCTCTTTGCCAATCGCCTATTTGTCTTTCAATACGGTTCCGCGAGCACATGGTTCTGAAATTCCTCTCATGAACACAAGAAATCATCAGCTAATAATTAGTTACTATGTGTTTATAAGTTTTGCATATTTCCAGGAAAACAGCCTTATGTTCTTGTTTATTTAGTAATAGAAACAAAGAAAGATAGTAAAAGGAATTTTGTCTTTCAGGTTTCACCAGAACATAGATTTCAGTCGGAACGCTCTTCTCTCCAAACCCCTTCCTGCGCATGTGCAGTTGACTCCAGAGATGGCGAAGAAGCGTACCCTGCCATCTGGGGTCGGAGGGCTCTTCTGCAACTGGAACATTGCCAACTTCTTCAACGTAAGTCCCCTATGCGTCTACATAGTGACACAAATTATTTGACGTGTAATGCCCAGGCCACATTCAGTCACACCTGTAAGTAATTTAGCTCGTTAATTTGGTTATTACCCACTCCTTACGTTTCATCCTGGTCATACTTGGAACGCAGATTTTCAAGATATGTTACCACCATCATCACTCACAGGTAAAAAAAAAACTTGCAAAAGTCAGCCGTTAAAGTCTGTCATTGGTCCAAAGTTACGTTTCAAAATGGCGGAGATGGATCTTCCCAGTTTCGACCGTAAAACGGTCTTATTACCGGCGTTACTACCAGGTGTGACTATAGTGAGGTCCGGGCGTAACCAAGAACAAATAATCACAAGAACGTCTCCCTCCTTCTGTAATACGACTTTGCGGAGTCGTCACGTGGCACCGGGCATTTGCCTTACACTAAAATTGAAAGTGGGCAACCCCTCGCGAGTTTCGCATGCACATTTTGCATGAGATATCTGAAAATAAATAATTCGTTATTTCCGTAGTATTTTTTCACTAAAATAGTGGTGGTCACATTGTCACACAGTCACAAATAGTCACGCTTATGTTACAATTTAAAATAAAATACGGTATATAAGTAACCATAACTGCAAAAAAAAAAAAAAATTCGGGATTTGGAACCATTAGAATACTTTACGTAGTAGGGAACAAAAGACTTCAGGTAAATGAGGTAACGCTCCGTTAATTTTACATGCGGCTTCATTTGTTGGATCTTTTTCGAGTCATTGTTACGGATTGTCTATGATGGTTCTAATCACAGGGAGCAAAATGGACCGGTGCACATCCGAGGCCAGACATTTTTTGCCAAATTTCATGAGGAGTGTGCGGATCGTGTGTGCACGTATCTTTAGTGATCTGGCTGGAAGTAGCTAGCCCCTCAACAAAATGTTTAAAGTGTCACAGAAACAGATCTGACATGGAAACCGGTTCGCCAAGCCGTAATTGTCCATAAACAAATAAACTGCGTTTTACAATTAGACGCATCGCAGGAAATCGGAAAAATGTGACAAAATAGCGGCGTGATTCCATGTTTTCTAATCGAACCTTTTCTTCTTTGCTTCTCGACTTAATCTCCTGTTTCTTCAAAGGGTGTATGGCGGAATCCCGCGCAAGAAATAAACCGCTCTGGAAGCTTTGCCGGTCAGATGTCGCGGTGCGTGGCGTTATTATTGGAGGTCTTGAAGACCACCAAAGACACCCGGACCCTTTTGGAGATGTCAGTTGCCCTGAAGGAGGAACCAGATGACGATAAGTATGACATTAATTGCTCTGCCCGCGATCTAGACATCAGGGGATATAGCTCAGTGGTAGAGCATTCGACTGCAGATCGAGAGGTCCCCGGTTCAAACCCGGGTGTCCCCTTTTTGGAAACCTTTTGCTCTGCTGAACACTTTTTCCTTGGTGACCGTATGCTGGTGAAGCTTGAAAGAGATAAACAGGAAGCGTTCTAGCGTTTGAAATAAAGGTGTTAAAGGAGTTGAATTCCTATTTAACTCTCGCAACTTCCTACTGTGACCGTATGCTGGTAAGCTTTTGAAATATCTGGATTGACCTTATCCAAGTTTATGGGGCTGTAATTTTAAGTTTGGACTTTTATATTATTCCTAGCTCCCTCTGTAGAATTATAAGCTTCAGATATCCCCGCCTCTCGCCTTAGTTTCGTTTCGCACTTGCATTTTCGGCCGAGCCCTGTTTGCAAGTAAAGTAGCGCAAACTTTGCCAAAAGCTTCAAAGTTCGCCGACAACTCTTTAAAAAACAAGGGAATGAAAAGCTTGAAGATGTGGGTTTTTTTCGAGGGGTTAACCACTATACCCGGCGCCTGCGGTACACCCTTCCCCGGAACCGGCCAAAATCAGCGGTGCAGGCACCGGTACTGGCCATAAATCAGGCGATTATGCTTTTAAGCATGCCGGTTTGAATGTTTTAACACGTGGCAACCGGTGCTGGCACCGGTCGGGCACCGCGGTCGGGTACCGGGCACTTGCGGTACACTAAATCGAGAGTGGGCAACCCCTCAGTTTTTCAATTTTGTAAGACACGATAGGACAAAAAGTCCGTCTCTTATTTCGGACTTGCCTGGCTTTTCGAGCTTTTTAACCACGGCGTGCCCAGTTTTCAAATGTGTTGCGCTGTGCTTCTGTCTCGGAGAGTGCAGGGAAGTATGAACACAGTCGAGAGGCGCCAGTGAGAAAACAGCTAATTTCACGTGGAAAGTAATGGTATTTTCGAAAACGATATTTATGAACTGTTTTATTGTGACATCTTCTTCTTAGAAGATGTGCTTTAACGTTGCAGATGCTGAGACGAGTTATTTTAATATCAATCAATCAATCAATCACATTTATTTCCAAATAGCTCAAAAATAAAGCTAGAGTAGGAAAAAAACAACAACAATATTTACAAAACACAAAAGCGGAACAATTTAATAATACACTTACAAAATTTTACCTGAAATAAATGACGGAAGGAAAATATGTAAAAATTGGGAAGAGGAATTAGCCGGATATGGAGAAAATTGATTGCCAGTGCTCCTCTCAGACCGACGCACAGACGGCGGGAGGGGAGGGGGGAATAGACGGACGGTCTGAGGACAACACATTAATTTTGTTCCAAAATTTTTTGATAGATTATTTCTCCGGTCACTTAGGAATATCCAGTTTAGTCAATGCCTCTTCATACGAAATACTATAGTCACCCAGAATGGTTCTCAATGCTCTCTTTTGGACATTTTCCAGGCGATCCGAGAGCTCTGCAGAAAGAGAAGAGTGCCAAACCGGTGAAGCGTTTTCCTTGATTTGATTCCTTGATTTTGTATGTTTCAGGAAATACCTAAATGAAACAGAGCGACAGGAATATGCCACCGCCGCCTTCACATATATGGTTTCCGTTTTCCGTGAAAACATCAAATCCGCATCCGCGGGGCGGATCTTTTCCACCTTTCAGCCGCTCTCTAGTCCGCAGCTGCCAGCGAGTCCGAAAGCTCTGTCGCGGAATCTTTTCCTCGACGTTTGTAGGTGTTATAACAAAGTGGAAAAGGATATGACAGAGAAGATGGGAGAGATGAAGCCGTTGGTTGTGGAGGCGTATAAAGCCTTTAGAGGAAGTGAGGTACAGTTTGTGATCTTTCCTTCGTCCCACAGGCTTCAGATACACCGTTTGTGCCGAGACTTTCTTTTTAAAGGAGGTGCAAAAAGCATAATGTGGAGCAACAGTGAACAAAAGAATAAAAAAAAATGAAGTAAAAACAACAAAAGAAATAAACAGAAAATTTGGGCAACACTGTAAGTCTATACTCGGTGATGAGCAAGTTCAGAAATTCTAGCGCACTAACGAGACATTATAAGCAACCGAAGCGACCAGCTCTTAAAGTTTTACCGAATAGTACAGAGATCCGACTGTCTAGTTAATATTCAGTTATTTACTTTATTAGGCCTGAAAACCCGATAAAAATGTGTTAATTCGTTTGTCCGCTATTCACAGAACATCGATTTCATCGAATGAACTTATTCTTTCGGATTTGTGGTACCCCTATGTGCCTGTCCCTCTATGCTTGAATTATTCAGCAGATACAAAGGTAAGCCATTGCCGGAAAATAAAGGTCATATGACAGAAAGACATATCTTACCTTTCCCTTCCTGGGCTTCTACCAGATTGCCGAAAGTGTAATTTGGACCCTCATGGGCCTTACCTTAACTTAGTTCTTCTTGCAGCTTCACAGGCAGTTAGGGCATCCAAGAAGGGTCGCCAGTCGTCGCTTCTAAAGGCCACTACATCCTGGGATGGACGGATGTTGTGGAGACCCGACCTAGGAGTGGCTAAGCGTGTTCTTGTATGGGCCTTTACGATGCGGATATTCGTTATGCTGTGGCTAGACGTCCTCGATATATATTAAACACTGCTTTCCTTTTTAGTTGCCTGAGGGACAGCCACCAACTTTGTCGGAAGCTCTGGATTTCTACAAGCAAAAACAAGCCCAGGTCCGACGTGCGAAGCGGCCTATCTTAACAGACAAGTGGGCGAAAACGGGGCAGGTGAGAACACAGCCGTTCATTTACTTTTCTGCAGTCCAGAGGCGTATTCTCGCCGTTCCCCGGGGACTTCTTGGGGAATCGAAGGGAACGGTGAGAATAGAGGGAGTCACTCCACGCGGACTCCGCATACGGAAAACAGCGAGAACACGGGGAATGCTTCTAAAATGGATTTTGTTCGAACAAAAATATGGAGTTGACGAAACTTATCTGGATCCACTTTATTTTTGGTTTGTGTATCCTGATTGTTTTTAATTAATTTTACATTACAACAAACACCAGCAAAAATTCATTCCCAGCTCCGAATCTGAAAGGGAGTCCTTTTTGATGATGGTGATGATAACCGGAGCATTCCCCGTCCGTGGGGACTCGCGAGAATACGGGGAGTGAGTTCCCGGGACAAACAAAAACGCGGGGACTCCTCAAGTGGAGTCCTCGGGGAACGGCGAGAATACGCCTCAGGTCCCTTCCCTGTCCTTGATAGATTGATCTTCTTCGCCCTTTTTAGGGCTTCGTCGCCCCTTTTCGCCCTATTTAGTGCCTATTGTTTTTACTGCTTAGTGTGGCTGAAGCCGCTGAAGGGCTCCTTTTTTATTAGAAAAAGAATGTTCTGCACTTCAATCATTTCGGTTTGATTTGTATTCTTCACGACCAACAAGTTTTCTGTCTCGGACTGTTAGTTGTTTATTTTCCAGTACGTAAAAATAGTTGAATGTTTTAAAGCTCGGCTCTGCTTTTAACAAATTACCAATAGCTAAGGCTGTTGTAAGCCTTTGTCCAGGCCCGTTGGTTTTTATGGCACTTGCAGCCTCTGGCTCAAGTGCCATATACCGATCGCAATTCCGTCTGTCGGTCGGTCTGTCGGTCTGTCTGTCCGAATTTTTTTGTCCCACATGTTCGAGTTAGGGTACTTCCAGATGTGCTAGGACGATGAAACTTGGCAGGAAAATCAGGGACCCGACCAAACTAACCTAGAAGTAATCAGTTTCCCGATCCGACCATCTGGGGGGGAGTGGTGGACCGGGGAAATTCTGAAAATTAAGGAGTTTTGTCACACTTTTTCGAATTGGAGTACTTCCAGATGTGCTAGGACGATGAAACTTGGCAGGAGCATCTGGGACCCGATCGGAGTAACTTGGAAACATTCAGTTTCCCAATCCGACCACCCGGGGGGGAGTGGAGGGCTGGGGAATCCGGAAAATTGGAGTAGTGTGTAACTTTAGAACGGGTGATCGGATTGGAATGAAACTTGATAACTGAATAAATGGCATACTTCTGATGTCCCGTTTGAAGTCCGGACAGGATTCGACAGCTATGGGGGAGTTGGGGGGGGGGGAGACCGGAAATTTCGAGAAACGGTTAGAATAGAGGGATCGGAGTGAAACTTGCTGGGAAGAACAAGCATCTGCTCCAGATAAATTGTTTATACATTTGGACTGGATCCGACCACCCGGGGGGAGTGGAGGGCTGGGGAATCCGGAAAATTGGAGTAGTGTGTAACTTTCGAACGGGTGATCGGATTGGAATGAAACTTAATAACTGAATAAATGGCACACTACTGATGTCCCGTTTGAAGTCCGGAACGGATTCGACAGCTATGGGGGAGTTGGGGGGGGGGGAGACCGGAAATTTTGAGAAACGGTTAGAATAGAGGGATTGGAGTGAAACTTGCTGGGAGGAACAAGCATCTGCTCCAGATAAATCGTTTATACATTTGGACTGGATCCGGACACTAGCGGGGTGGAGGGCTGGGGAATCCGGAAAGTTGGAGTACTGTGTAACTTTCGAGCGGGTGGTCGGATTGGAATGAAACTTGATAACTGAATAAATGACATACCTCTGATGTCCCAATTGAAGTCCGGACCGGATTTAACAGCTATGGGGGAGTTGGGGGGGGGGGGGAGACCGGAAATATCGGGAAACGGTTAGAATGGAGGGATCGGAGTGAAACTTGCTGGGAAGAACAAGCATCTGCTCCAGATAAATCGTTTATACATTTCGGATGGATCATGACATTAGGGCGGGGGGTTGGAGGGGACTTTCCCGGAATTCCGGTTATGGCGGTTTTGGGGATTTTCACGACGAATCTTGGGAGGCGAATCAGCTAGGGACCCGATCAAACTGAAAAAATTTACATGATCTGATAGCCGTGGGGGGAGTAACGGGAGGGGGAATCCGGAATATTGAGTCATGCGTAACTTTGAAACGGCTGATCGGATTTGAGTGAAATTTGGTAATTGAAGAGAGGACATGTTTCTGTTGATCTTTTTCATGTCCGGACAGATCCAACAGCAATTGGGGGGGGGGGGGGCGAAAATACGTGACCGACTTAGACTGGTGAGATCGGGATGGAACTTTGTGGGAATGACAAACAGATGCTCTGGAAAAACACTTACGGAACCGGATTGGCTCCGGCGACTGTGGGGAAGTTTGAGGGGGGGGGGGGGTCCGGGATTCCGGTGATCACGATTTAAGGTACTTCCAGATAATCTAGGACGATGGAACTTGGCTGTAATAATAGAGATTTGACGATAAACATGAAAGGTTTATCGACGACACATTATCTGGTTAGCCTTCTCGACACTGTATATAAACTACTTGATGAGCCTGACACATGGCTGAATCTTATTTTAGTTGACCTCCAAAAAGCGTTTGATCTTGTTAGTCACAATGTTTTAGTTGAAAAATTATTAAATGAATTTAAAGTACCACCTTTTCTAGTTAATATCATTGCATCTTTTCTGTCAAAGAGAAGTCAAGTTGTAAAGTATAAAAACATTTATTCAGATGCACTTCCTATTTCTTGCGGGGTTCCACAGGGAACGCTCTTAGGTCCTCTGTTATTTTTGGTAATGATTAACAATCTTGCTAACGAATCAGCCGATCGTTGGAAGTTTGTGGACGACATGACATTACTTGAAAGGTGCAGAAAGAACATAAAGAGTACCGCAATGGAAATACTTGACGATATCGCTGCCGAAGCAACCGAGTCGAAAATGAAAGTTAATTCCCAGAAATCTAATATCATGACCATAAGTTTTCTTAAATCAAAGCCATCGTTCACTACTCCAATACCAAATGAAATATTAACAACAAAGACCAAACTTTTGGGGATCACACTGACGAATGATTTGAAATGGGAAGCTCACATTTGTTCGATTACTAAACAAGCCAGTGCGTCTCTGTCTCTCCTAAAACTGTTTTCCAAATTTTCGTGCCCTAAATCACATGTTCTCCGCCTTTACGTTACTTTCATCCGTCCGCTACTTGAGTATGCTTGTCCGGTTTGGCACTTTGGCCTGACAGTAGATCAGTCTGATAGGCTTGAAACTATTCAGAAGAGAGCCTTGAGAATCATCTACCGCCAGGGCAAAGCGCCTTATATCCTCCTCCTCAAAGAATTCCGCCTCCCTACTCTAGCAGCCCGACGTCTTTCTCTTTGTACTAGTTTCGGGAACAGTCTGCGTTCCCACTCAGGTTTTGAGCACCTATTTCCTACCCCATATTGCCCGCCAAAACCTCGACTACCTCGAGCTGTAGCACAAAAAGTTCCGGTTCTTAACCCTGTTTGTACAAGAACCGAACGCTACAGAAAGAGCTTTGTACCATCTTTTGTTGAAGTTTTGAACAATTGATCAAATATTTCCCTTTAATGTTTTAATTGTCTAGGGTTTTTTACTCTGTTTGATCATTTTTTGACTATTGCTTTATTATGTACAACCGCCTTATTAAATGTTTTGTAATTATGATGTACCTGACGAAAACGACAAGTTCGGCAATCCAATGCTGTGAAAGTTTCGTTTTACAATAAAGTATCAGTATCAGTATCATAACAAGATTGACTCAAAAATGGCCACTTTCCAAACCCGACCATTCGTTAAAGTACTAATCTTGACTGCAAATTTCGAAAAATACTTTTAAACCAAATTCATATTTTCATGATCCCCATGAGCCCATTATCATTTTTGCCTCAAGGGTTTTGTTTACAAATAACGTTCTAGCTCCCTTAAAGTGTGAATCTGAACGGCCAGGTCGAAAAGTACTTTATTTCAAACAATACATCTCAACCCATGATCATTTGTGCCACAAGGGTTTTGCTTAAAAATTTATTTCTGTCAACCTTAAAGTGCGCATTTGAAATGAAAAGCGAAAAAAAAACTTTTTACGAAACGGTATACATCAAGGATCCCTAAGTGCCTGTGATCGTTTTTGCCTCAAGGGTTTTGCATACAGATGCATTTCTAGCGCCTTTAAAGTGCGCATCATTACACCCAAGTTCAAAAATAAAATACTTTTTATCTAGCTCCCTTAAAGTGCGCATTTTAACCACAAAGTCGAAAAATACTTTTGATCAAACAAAACATCTCAACACATGCAAGTGCCATATGAGCTTACAGCTCTTGTTAACAAAAGCAGGGACAAATTTACGTAACCGGTTATGCTGCCGACGGAGCGTCTCTAAATCAGTCGTCAGAAGCATGACGCGCATCGAAAATACTGGGACAAGGCAAGTGCGAAAATCAGTGAGTTGTCGTTAGTGGGGTTAGAATGGACCAGGAATGGACCGTATTAAACTGGGGTCTGCGGGTTTTAACAATTAATAGTTGAGTTTTTGCAGATACCATGGTATCTGATACCACGGTCTAAATTCGTGTTTGCAGTTACCGTGGTATCTTGACACCACGGCTAAAAGACGTTTTTGCAGTTATCGTGGTATCTGGCCAGATACCGTGGGATCTGATATTCAGATATCACGGTCTGACCGTGGTAACCGATCGTGGTATCTGATAAAACTCACCTCACTTTCATCAATTTTTATCAAATTGCATGTGGGCAAGAAGTTTGGCACTTCGTGATGTGACTGGATATCAGTTTTTCTTTCGGGATGACTTCGAAAAGCTCAATTTCGGCAATTGCCGTTTTTGCAGAGCAACCGTATATCAGATACCACGGTAACTGCAAAAACAACTAATTGCAGATCCGTTACCGTGGTAACAGATACCATGGTATCTGCAAAAACGCTACTGATGAGACGACTGTGGGAGTACGTTGCATTGGCATTATAGGTACGACAATTGCTTTAAGCAGTGGGTCACACCATACATTTTCGGTTGTAGCTGTTCATCCTCTAGCGGAAACCGAGGAACTTTAGCCAGGCTTTCTGTTTGCTCGTAAGGATCTCAGTTCGAAACTGACTTTGCCTCCTCTCTTCTAGGGAATCTCACCTGCAGGAGCGCCCAAAGTTAAGCGAGCCCGGACTGACACCGGTCCACGTCAGTCAGCTGTTCAAAATGACTCTGCTAACATTACACCAAAAGCGGCCACATCGCGCTCGGAAGGTGTCGTGAGCGCCCACAAGCAATTTGCCGGTGGTTCGAATATTCAGACAGTACCGAAGCCTGTAAGCACCCCTCGACCAGAAGGCGTCCCAACTTCAGCACCCAAAATCGCAGTCGGAAGCACAAGCAGCGCTGATAGGCAGCAGAATGTCAAAAGTTTTGGCGCCCAGAAATCTGACAGCGCGCTTAGTGCTTCTCAGAAATCTGTAGAAGTTCTGAAATCGAGCTCCCATAAAGTCGCGGGTACAGCGACGCCCAAAACCAGCCCAGTGAAACATGAAAGCCCCCAAAATATTGCCCCTAAAACAGTGTCCGCTTCGAAGCTGTCTGAGATATCTTCAGTTTATAGTTCGATGTTGGCACGAGCCCAGTTTAGTTTGGACGTTGAGGTTCGAGGGAAGCCAAAAGAGACAGTGCTTAAAGGGGAAAGCCAAACGTCAGACCGCATTGAAGCTACGGAAAACACTGTTACTAAGCTTGCGGCAGGCGATTCTAAAACGGCCAAAGTCTCCCTTGAAATTGTCAAGACAAGTGAGCCGTCTGCCATTCCGTCCAAACTGGCAACCGAGCCCGAAAAAAGAGCCAATCCTGAGAAGCCTAGAATCGATACCAGCATTTTATTGGCTAAGCAGTCCATCGATTCGGGTAAACTAGAGAATCCGGAGAAGCCAAGACGAGATCCAGATAAGCCATTGGCAAAGCAGTCCGCCGATCTGGGAAAACTAGCCAGTCAGGAGAAGCTCAAAGGTGATGTTGGCATTTCGTTGACAAAGCACTCCTCAGATTCGATAAAACTAGCCAATCCGGAGAGAGTTAGAGGGGATTTAAGCATTTCATTGGCCGTGCAACCCAGCGAGCCAAGAAGAATATCCGACGTGAACGATCCTACGCGCGATTTGAACGTTCCAATGACTAAAAAATCCGCTGAGCCGGGAAAACTAACTAATCCAGATAAACTGAGAGGTGATCGAAGCATTTCATTAGTCAAACAACCCTCCGAGCCAAAGAAGGTAGCCAATCCAGAGAATCCCCGAAGTAGTCCAAGCTCTTCATTCACAAAGCCGTCTACCGATCATGTGAAACTAGCCAATCTCGAGAATCTTCGAGGCGATCTAAGTATTTCACTGGCCAAAACTGATCTATCTATTGTCGGGGACTCGGACGTTGAGATTTTGGATTTGACAACCACTTCAAAGAAACCGCAAGAGCAAAACAAAGAGACGAAAGAATCCACGCTGACCTCGGTGACCGTGACGAGAGAAAAGCCAACTAAGTCTGCCCACGTTTCGGCAGGGAGGAATGTCTCGGTTAGTGTATCTCGCTTGGATGGCCCGCCTCCCAAGAAAGACTCTACGTCGGCCAAAGACAGTGTAAAAGCTACGGCTGAATCGTCAGCGATGTCGATAACTCTCGTGCCACGAGGGGATGACCAGTCCAAGTCAGTCCAGAAGAATAGAGATAAAACTGCCGCTAAGTCCTTGAACTTTGATCCTACCGGGAAAGAAGTCAGTAAGGCGAAGCCACTGAATAGACACGGGTCACAGGGTTCTACTGGAGTGACCTCAAGGGAGTCCACTCCTGCTCGGAAAGAGTCTTCGACGTCGAGTACTTCGAAACCATCTTCTTCACTAACCAAACCATCATTAACTACCGAAGAAACCGCGCTTGTGAGCTCTGAAGTCGTTGAAGCCACAACCTCCATTGGAAAAACCAGCCCTGCTATGAGCAAGGCCTCGAAGTCCTCGTCAATGTACACTTCTCACAGTCCATCGGCGTCTAAAACCACCCACCAGCCGCATTCAAAAGCTACTCCGTCTACCAGCGTTAGGGGTAGTATCTCAGTCATCCCGGATGCTAAGATTTTCAAGAACGTGCATGATGATAGCACAAGTCCCCTTCACGGTATAAAAATTCCTAAAGGAATAACCATTAGTAGCGATAATAGAAAGAGAACGGTGAGTGATACGCAGGGATCTTCGCGACCTTTGGTGTCAAAGGTTCAGTCAGAGGGATCAAAGGATCGGGTCCAAGTATCGCAAGCTGCTGTGCCAGGACGCCCACAAGTGTCTTCACCGCTAGCACACAGCTGGGGATCGGTGCAGTTGGGCTCACGAGATCCAGTTGCTGGAAGGCGCCCAGAAGCATCTTTAATGGCGCCTGACTTGTCAAAGAAAACCTCGACAGCTCGAATATCTGAAGAGCGTCCACAGGTATCAGGATCACAAGAAAAAATATCTAAGCGCCCACAAGTATCTGAGAACCACGGTTCCCCAGTTTTGCCGACTTCTTCGGGCAAACAAGTTCCCTCACCGCACCCTCGACCATCGACATCTCGCCCATCAGAACCCGCGTCGCGCCCAAAATTGCCAGCACCCACCGGATTTAAAGCAGGCGGTGCTACGATCACACCAATACAGCGAACGGGTTCGGCCGAAAAGGCTGCTGTACCGGCGCCTGGAAAAGTTGCGCGAAGCTTTTCTGCCGGCCGGATTCCGGGGAACAGTCCGGCAAAGAGGAAGGCAAGCATTGAAGAAGTCTTGGCGCGAACAGCAGAGGTGAAGAGGCGAAGGGATGAAATGGATCGTGGTCTCCTAGCGATTGCTGCTTCAAGTGCTTTAAACGCCAGTCTCGGTACGTACGCATTTTATTAGCATTTGAAAAAGGCTATTCTGTACGGGTCCCATACTACCAGATTATAATCCTGTCGAGGTCACCGTTCAGTCACGTTCCGGTCTCGGGCAAACAGGCTATCATCGATTCCTGGTCCCGGACACAGCTTTCAGCCGTCCGAACCATATCCCTTCATTTGCGAAAATGCTTCTCCGCGGTAGCTGGGGGTGGGGTATATCGCGCTTTTGCTACGATTAATCTAACAGTCGGCGTTCTTATCGAAAAGGAAGTTTCTCGATTGCTTAATTAATCAGTTTACTAATGGCCTCTTCATATCTGATGTATTTTTCCAGGATGATCCTGATGTTTTTTTTACTTTAGTTCCTTGAAATGGTAAGCTAAAAGTTTGTCGCGGTTATAAAATAAAAATAAACAATATTGTCACACAAGCACCAACAATAAATATTCCTCTAGCCCAAGCTGACTGCGAATTATATTTGACACTGATACGTCAGATCAAGCTGTACAATGAACGTAAATTGAGCCTGAAGAGGACCTTGCCAAGAGGGGCCGAAAAATAGCTCTAATAAAATGTAGCTGACATGTCCTTTTTGCATTATCAAGTAGCCTACCAACAATAAAATTGATAAATAATACGGAATAAAAATAGCTGCAACAGAAAACCTTGAACCTCTTCATATGTGATGTCTATTGGGAGATCCTTAGCTTATATAGTAGCCTACACCTCAACTATTCCTTTGATAAAAGCCCATAACATTAGCTCGTTCGGACACTCTTCAGTAGCGTTTCAGTAACCCTGTTCTGTGTTTCTTTTAGATGTGGCCCCGTCTTCACGCCCGCCAGTCGGATCCCAGCCTGGACCGTCCGGTTCCAAACATCCGGAATCCGGCGACCGGAAAAAGTTTGATTCCAAAGATCAGCTCGGACTTGGAAGGCTTGCGAATATCAGCGTTACTACCGTACAAGTTCCGGATAAAAAAGGAAAGGATAGTGATGTTATTGTACTGGACTAAATTTTGGTACGTCTTAATACGATAGTGGCAAAATTAGCAGATTCCTTTTTTTTATTACGATATTGTATTGATTTGTCTCGGAGATCGAGGGAACGTGATTATAGAGAATAGGTCAAGGAAAGCCTTTTTCTTCAGCCTGCTGCTAAAACCCACTGATAGTTTTTTGCAGTTCTTTTTTGCAGAATTTGTCCGACAATTTTATTGTACCAGATATTTTGTATTACACTTTAGAATTGAAAATGATGGCTAGTGCAAGCTCTGCCATTACAACTGTGATGGATTACTGTCTGGGATCTGTCTCTTAAGTAGTTACTGTTGCTACTACATGCTACTACTAGCAAACTGGATGCTATCGGATACTACTAAATAAGATTAACCCAGTCGGAGGCATGTTTATCAAAGGATGCCACACTACTACATATCACTAATCAAACTACTCCATGCAACTTTTTCGTACAACTACCATACTACTACACAGTCAAAGAATTTTTCATCGGGTATTTGATAATTTATGTGTGTATTAGTGAAAAGAATAAATGAACCTGAACAACTCTTGCTTTTCACTGTTTTTGCACCCACTTTATTTGAATTTTTCGCTTTTCAGCCTGAGCAGGGGTTTTCCTAGGTTGCCAGTCAATAACTTTGTTTTTGGCTTGAGATGTGAGCGAGCAAGCGCTGCCAAACCTAATTTCGACGACCCTCGTGAAGGAAGGCGTTCTTGTTCTCGCTTTCGAGAACAACACTGTCTTCGCAGGATATTGAACATTAACTGGAGGGACCACATAACCAACCAGACAGTTCGCTCTATCACGCATCAGCCCCTGGTAACAGATATCATACGCCAACGAAGACGGCGCTACTTGGGGCACGTTATCCGCATGGCGGAAGATAGACTCCCCAGAACGGTACCCGAGTGGCAACCAGAGGGAAACCGGAGAAGAGGAAGGCCAAAAAACACACTTCCTCGCACGTACCACCGGGACCTGAAGTATATCAATTCGACAGTCCAGCCCCAATGGGAAGACGTCTGGGCAGCAGCACATATGAGGGATGACTGGCGGCTCTTTCTCGATGCCCTGGGTGCCTCTGGCGGCACAGGAGGAACTAAGGTCTAAGGTAAGGTCGTGAAGGAAGTCGCAGAGGTTTGCAGTGATTTCATAGCATTAACCACGGCGCGCATTTCTTTTAATTAAAAAACAACTATTTTTGTGTGAAGCCTGGCCAGAGTCAGCAAGCGCTAACAAGAGAATCCCTAGTTTGACGAGTCAACTGTATTTTTGAAAAAAAATTCCAACCATCTTATCGTGAAAAAGCTATCTCTAGTAATAGCTTGGGACTTGTTTAGAAGCTCTTCTCTTGGAGTTACTCGTAAGTAGGCTAGTTAGACATTAAAGTTAAAGCACTACTCTTACTAGAAATGATCGTTGCGTCATGAAATGGCTCGGAAATAGAATAGAATGGCTCGAGAAGCTCTGGAACAACCTCAAGGAGGACACTGTTGCTGCTGAGTCAACAGATGCTTTCAAACGACATGTGGATGGTGAGTGGCGAGATGCACCGTGGAAATTCGACTGGGAAGCACCGGAATCTTCCAACAGAACGTAACCATCAACAACAGTCATCACAAGGAGTGATTCAACAGGATCAAAAGTCCTTATTTCACTCCAAGCTGTGATTTAAGGTAATTTAAGGTAAATATCGTTTTTCGAAAATTCCATTACTTGCCACGTAAAATAAGCGATTTTCATGTTAGTGCTTGTCAACTCCATCCAGCCTTGCCGCTCTCCGACGCGGCGGATGCACAGTATTTGAAAGCTGAACGCGCCATGGCTAAAAAGCTGGAAATTCCAAGCAAAAGAAAGAAGTCTAAAAGAGACGGTAGACATGATGGCTTACCGTGTCTTCCAGAATGAAAGCAATACTTTGAAGCGTCTAGTGACCTTATGCGTGGTCGGCGGACCTGAAGCTATCGGCGAAGTTTGCGTTGCGTGACCGACAAAACCACAGCTTAACTACTAGGCAGTTGCGCGGAGTCGTATCTTGCCCATAGAAAGATTTCAACACACATCTTTAGAGTAGGCGATAACCTCCGGCGCTCCCACAGCCAATCAGCGCGGAAAGATCTAGGGTCTATTCCGTGAGTGAAAACAGAGATTTCTGTTGTGACCACCGTGGGTGCGTAATGTTATCAGAAGAAAGCAGTGGAGGTCTCACATTTATTGCGCACGCCGCACATGTTGCCTCTTCGGAATCAAGTTTCCAACTGCGAGACTGCGAGAGTGTCTAGGTTTGACGCAGCGCCAATTAATGTCGCGACGATAGCTATGTGTTGCTTTTGAAAAATGTTTGCGCAACTGCCTAGTAGTTAAGCTGTGGACAAAACCCGGCAAAGCTGAAAACGCGCTACAAAGTCATATAGGTACAAAACAAAACAACGGAGGCGGGGATTTCAGGAGCTTTTTGGGATCCCAAAACGTAAGTGGAGGGATACCTATGACATCGCAAAAGTTGTCTGTCTGTGAGCACGATAACTCTCGAAGTGAATGAGATTTTTGATGAAACTTGGTGTGAGCATTCTTTGGTTCAAGAGTAAGGTCGAATTCGTAGATGGGCTCTGTAGCCCTACATTTGTGGGTGGGGGAGTGGGTTCAAATTAAGGGGCAAGCAAAATATTTTTAAACAGCTAATTTTATAGTCGATTGTGGGGTAAGAAGACATGCTGAACACGAATATGAAAACCATTTTCTCGCGGGACAAGTAGTTCGCCCGGAATCAGGCCAAAACCGGAAAGTTTGTTAAAAGCAAAAGTTTTATTTGAAGTTGGTTAGATGTTCGATTCAGGGGTAAGAAAGCATGCTGAAGACGAATATGAAAACCGTTTTCTCGCCGGACAAGTAGTTCGCCCGGAATCCGGCTGAAACCGGAAAATTTGTTATAAGTTAAATTTTTATTTGAAGTTGATTAGATGTTGGATATAGGGTTAAGGAGATACGCTGAATTCGTTTTTGATTTTTAGTTTTTCGCCGGACAAGTAGTTCTGGAATTTCGCCGAAACCGGAAAATTCGCAGAAGTAAGGCAGGATCGTTTCGATCGGCTTATAGGGGTAAACACACATGCTGCATCCGTATCTGAACTTGATTTTCTTGATGATTAGCTGTTTGGCCTTAATCTGTTTCTAAATTTTAAGAGTAAAAATGTTCAAGGAGTCTGGCGCAGACTGGATCTGGCGAAGACTAAACCTAATTGTCTGGATCAAATATTGAATTTTTGGGATCCCATCGGAACCTTTGGTCTTGCTATTCCTTGAGGATAAAAGTCAGAATAAGCAAGAGAGGCCTTTAAAGCCAGGCTTCCCTTTCCGGACAGTCAAGCCAACCACTCTTCCACTTCATAAAATAACGATGATATTTCTTTCATTCTCAGATGTCCTTATGGTTCCCAAATAACGACCGCTAATCAATGTTATTTTTCTCTTACCCATCTATGTGCATATTTTGTCTCTAAAATTCGATACCTCTGTGACACGTTCAAGATTCCAGACTCACGGAATGTCTATTACTTAACCGACTTCCAGACGATTTTGGCCTGATTCACCTTTTGGACTTGACGTGTTGGCTAAGGTTAGGATTTTGCAGAAGTAATAGGTGTGTAATGGTAAGTAATTGTCGAGTTAATTATACAATTATTCCTGTTCACGGATAATATTTTCTCCCTGTATACGCACTGACTAAATTCCTTGAAAGGAATTGCTGTGCCTCGGTTTGCCTATAAATACCGCAAAAATGTTCCGTTTCCTATTTATGTCAACAGTACGCGTTTATACCGGCAAAGTTGTGGCTTTTTTTTATCGGATATACAAGAAATATTTTGCATTTTGTGAAACTAAGTGCAGTTCATCTAGGATGCGTATTCCGAAAGCACTAGTGCTATTGGCTGTAGCCCTTGAAGGCGTGTTGGCCTCCTCTAGCAGGTAACCCAATTTTTATTCATGATCAGTTTAGTAACCTACTGCGATCTGACAAAAAAAATGGTCGCAGCACTGTCAGATGTTTCGTACCAGACAACAGAAGGATGCGCAGTTTCAACAGACAACAACTCGACAGACAACACTAAACTTGGGATGTAATATGTTGTGATTTCATGCCGAAGAGCCGAAAAATGCCGAAAACGCATCTGCTGACTTTTGTTTGTCTTCATGATGTCGGAAAATTCAGCAGATGCGTTTTCGGCATTTTTTGGCTCTTCGGTAATGCTTGTTATGCATAACATTTCAAGCATAACGCGAGGCATAACGTTTCAAAATCACAACAGATTACATCCCAAGTGTTGTCTGTTGAAACTGCGCATCCTTGTGTTGTTTGTTTTGAAACTTCCGACTGTGAGCAGCTCTATCGGAAGCCGTTTCTGCTTGAGCCACAGATCCTAGGGATTGAATTGTAAGCTTCACCTCCGTACTGTTAAAGGACCCGTTGTACTTATAGTGTCAATGCAATCTATTTCTGTAATCGCTTCATCAGTCTTAAAACCGGGAGACCCAAAGTCCATGAATGAATGAATGAATTTATTCCCAATAAAGCCCAAGGGCCGTGGCGGGAAACATAACACAATAACAAAAAACAAAATATCATACACTCCGAAAACAAACGAAAAATCAACTTCTATAAAAATAGTTCACGGTGGGTCATAGCTAACTTCAGGACTCTACCCAGCTTTCGGAGGTCACCAAAACATTTACTTCTCATACTTGAAACCAAATCCCTTTCCTCCCAAACCTCCCGACCAAACACATCCTTCTTTCAACTCCTCGCAATAACATATCAAATGTACCGCATCCTCCCCATCAATACCACACATTGACAAAAATAAGGACATGTGGTACATTCTAACGTCACTTCACTAAAAGCTTCAGCTGACGTATCCGTTTTGCATTATGTCACTTCAATGGTCTTCACGTTTGCCGCGTTTTGCTATGTTCGATCCGTGTTGGTTGTTTGCGAGAAGGTCACTCGTCATGATGTGAGGTTTTTTGTGTCCTTACTACCCAAAACACCACACTAGTAAGAAGAAAAGTTGTATCCCCGGAGCTATGCAACTTGACCTACTGAATGATTAGTGCGTGGGAGAAATTGATTTACCTAAACTTCAAATTTGATTTTCTGCTAATATGAGCAGAGTCGGCTGGTGTTAGGATTTTACATACATATTCCGTTTGATTGAGAATGGTTTCTTTCCAATTGTTCGCCAAATCAGTCTGTTTTTTGGGATCCCAAAACGTTAGTGACGGATACCTATGACATCGCAAAAGTTGTCCGTCCGTCCGTCCGTCCGTCTGTACGCACGATAACTCTCGAAGGGATTGAGATATTTTGATGAAACTTGGTGGGAGGATCCTTTGGGTCAAAGTACAAGTCAAGTTCGAAGATGGGCTCTGTAGCTCTATATTTGAGGGTGGGGGAGGGGTTTCAAATTAAGGGGCAAACAAAATATTTTGAAACAGCTAATGTGATAGTCGATTATGGGGTAAGAAGACATGCTGAACACGATGGTGAAAACCATTTTCTCGCCGGACAATTAGTTCGCCCGGAATCCGGCCAAAACCGGAAAGTTTGTTAAAACTAAAAGTTTTATTTGAATTTGATTAGATGTTCGATGTAGGGGTAAGAAGACATGCTGAACACGATGGTGAAAACCATTTTCTTGCCGGACAAGTAGTTCGCCCGGAATCCGGCCAGAACCGGACAATTTGTTACAAGCAAAAGTTTTATTTGAAGTTGATTAGATGTTCGATTTAGGGGTAAGAAGACATGCTGGACACGATGGTGAAAACCATTTTCTCGCCGGACAAGTAGTTCGCCCGGAATCCGGCCAGAACCGGAAAATTTGTTAAAAGCAAAATTTATATTTGAAGTTGATTAGATGATAGGTTTAAGGGTAAGAAGAGACGCTGAATCTGTATATGACAATCATTTTTCACCCGGACATATAGTTCGCCCGGAATCCGGTTGAAACCGGATTGCTTATAAGTTTAAGTTTTATTTGAAGTTGATTAGATGTTCTTTATCTGCGCTTAATTCGTTTCTGAACTATCTTTTTTTTGGCTGGACAAGTAGTTCGCTCGGAATTCGGCCGAAACCGGAAATTTGGCAGAATTAAAGCAGGAAGTTTCGATCAGTCTTGTCAAAATAAATATGGCTTATACAGGTATATCTGAACTTAATTTTCTCAGATGATTAGCCTGGCGAAGACTGGACGTAGACAAGACGTAGTTGTCTGGGTCAAATATTAGATTTTTGGGATCCCATCGAAACCTTTGGTCTTGTTTTTTCAACAGAGCATAGCCAACCTGTTATCTTTTCGCAAAACGGAACATTTAGTCACAGCATGACCATGTAGAGTAGAGTTTATTAATAAAAGCAAAAACAAATAAGCCAAAACCACCGCCTTTGGTCCCATGCACTGACAATGGATACACCGACCGACAAAACTGAGCAGAGCCAGAGCTCCTTGCTGAGCTTTGAGTTGACTTGACGACCATCTACTTCGTTTGTTACTATCGACTTTCTTCTGCAGGGCTTTACTGCGGTGAGCTGTTTGTCGAGGTAACGAAATGTAATGTTCCGCGTACCTCCTAAACTCCGCTCTTTTGCATCGGGCAGGGCATGGGGATTCGGGAATCTGTTCGACTCTGCATGGCCGTAAGCCCCGTTCAAGCTTACGTTTAAGGCGCACAATTTCTGAATTATACGTGCTATCCGCGAATGTCTGTGGTAAACCTTTCATCCTGCCAGGCTTGCTGTGGTAAAAATTAATAGGAACGGGTTCTATTTTGTGTGTTAAAAGTTATACGTGACCAATCACAGCATGCGTTTCCATCACGTGACTGTCAAGGAAGAAAGAGAGAAACGTTTAAGGAGAGATATTTGTAATGTAAATGTGATTGAAACTGAATGAACTTTTTGAACGGAAAGTTAGTCATACTAAACTATACTACTAGTTTTGTTTTGACAACTATAAGCTTTTACCTTATCTGAAATAATTCCAGCAATCCTGGTAGGCTCAAAACTAAATCGAGAAATTTACATTGGCCCAACAGACACAGCAACAGATATTATACTGAATTGTCACAAAACCGGTCGAGGCTGATCTAAAATACCATATTTCAGGATGTTCATTGTCCCTAAAGTCATCAAAGGTTGTGTTCTCTTGGGATTCATTGTCAGGCTTCAGGCTTCGTTTTAATAATCTGCGCATACGTGGGCGTACAACTTGATTTTCAAGTTGAACGGGAGAGGAGGATAAAGGCCAGGCTTCACCTTCCAGATTCCCAGACGTCCGGGGCTTCCGGATAGTCAAGCCAACCCAGAGCCAACCCTCCCAGATTTTCATGATAATGATGACAGCTACATTTGCTGATCTTCAACATTTCCTAGATGTCCCCTTTACATTTCAAATACCTCTTGCTTCTCAATCACAACTGTCAATCACTTTCTCTTTTCTTCCTTCATTTGCATATTTTTTGTGTCTCTCGAACGGGTTGCCTCTGTGCTACCTTCCAGACATCCGGAATCTGGGGTCTCCAACACCCCGGACTTCCAGACGTTTTTGGTCTGGCTTCACCTTCCAGATCCGTCTCGACGAAAACGGCTGTCTGGGATCCGGAAGAAAAATCTGGAAGGTGAAGCCTGGCTTTAAGGCGTACAAGGCGAAGTATTTTTATTCATGTTACAACACAAGCGTGAACGGTCCTGTAGTACAAGGTCGGGAGACGGAGGTTCTTTTGCTTGTTGGTTTTTGATAAAAGGTACCTGCACAGCGCATGCGCCGAATTTGACCTTTACCTGCACAGCGCATGCGCAGCATCACACCAAAATGAATATGTAAAATCGTCATTTCAGTAATAATAATAATACACATAAATTAGGCCGTTGGCGTCTGTAATGCTCGTCTGAAACAATGTTCATTGTAGAATTGTTCATTTGACCTCCGATGGCGCTAGTCGTTAGCGCGTCGAACTCTTGACCGGAAGGTTGAGGGTTCGAGTCCCCACGGGGACTAGGGACGTTTGTCCAATTCTTCAGAATAAAGCTATACGTGCTATTTGCAAGCTTGAGCCTCGTCAGAGTGTGAAGCCGTTATTAATAAAACTTAAAATATTAAATGTGGCTCGACTTCGGGAACAAAAAATTGCCGAAACTTTATACAAAGTAAGCACAAATACCGCACCTGAGTCGTTTATGTCGGTTTTTCGACGGAATGATGAAATTCACCAACATGATACTCGACATGCATCGGAACTAGTTACAGAAATGAGACGTCTCACGTCATCTGGTTTTTCAATCAAATTTACCGGTCCAAAAATATGGAATTATCTTCCAAATGCTTTGAAAAATGCTAATAGCATACCAGAATTCAAAAATAAGATTAAAAGTTTCTTATTGGAAAATATTGATTTAGATCCGAATTTCTTCTACCGATAGTTGTTTTGTATGTTTTGTTTGATTGATATACGTCTGTTTTCTCTACTTTTCCCTTCTTCTTTTCTTTTTTCTTTTCTTTTTCTTTGTATTTCTTTTCTTGAAAAATGAATGAATACTGTCACCCGTTACGGGCAGTGCTCTCTTAGGGTGTAGTTAGTTTACAGTGTATTATTTAATTTTGTTAATAAAGAAACTGAACTGAACTGAACTGAACTTGTCCTGAAAAACATCGGCAGAGCCTTGGGCAAGCTCTGGATATAGACGGTTAGCCAACGTATGTCCTGCGGCAAACTGGACAACAGCTTCAGCGCGCGTAGTACCACATCTATGGCTGCGGGGCACGGCACAAATTAGCGTGAGCTATCATGTCCGTAGCATATATCTGTCAAAAAAAAAGAAAAAAAAGATCAGCATCTCTCAGCATCTGTCATATTATTTGACATAAGGATCCAGGTGTTAACTCTTTTCAAACTTCTGACAGTGTATGGTGTGCTTATTTAACCTTATTTTATTTTGTCACACCCCTACTGTAATTTGATTTTGCTTCAGGGACGCATGTATGAAGAAGAGGCTGCTCTACCACCATAAGACTCGAGAGTGCGTTCAAGCTCTAGAGTCGCCCAGGTCCTGCCGTGGAACTGAGGGAAACCGCCTTTGGTTTGTCAAATCTGGAGAAGGTTTGCTATAACACATCTATCTTCCTGGGCTGGGTCCTTTTTTTGTTTATTTTGTTTAAAGCAAGAATTAAGGCCTAGACATTGTATGTGATGGCTCTAAATGAAAGGTCAGCTATAGGATGTAGGATTCGTACTGAACATAAATAATGCTAATAAGCTCGAATAGTCTTAGCTAACATCCTTTTGTCACCAGGACATATGGTTCGCAGCCAGCTTAGGCTGAAGGAATATGTCACCGTAGACGATATTTTGTTCCTATTATGATACAAAAGTACAGCAATAGCATTAAGCATGAACGGGAGAGCATTCTTCGACAACAGAATAGTTTTGTAGATAGGATAATGTTGTCGTACACTGTCAGAAGTTTCATAACAGATAGCGCATAACACTTTCAAGAATAACACCTTTTCAATTATAAATAAAGTGTATGACCAATTAAGTTTACACTTTTTCGTGCTTTTTCGTTCGTGCCTAGATCTCCAACAACACCTACAATTGGTAAAAATACTAACAGGAACGAAATAAACATAAACAGATAACGTCCCAAAGTGTTATCTGTTGAAACCGGGCATCCCAAAGTGTTATCTGTTGAAACCGGGCATCCTTCTGTTGTCGTTATGTAACTTCTGACAGTGTAGTATTTTTACCGATTGAAGGTGTTGTTGGAGATCTAGGTACGAAACAGTGTAAACTTAACTGGTCATAACACTTTATTTCTAAGTGAAAAGGTGTTATTCTTGAAAGTGTTATGCGCAATCTGTTATGAAACTTCTGACAGTGTAGTCTCTATATTTGTTTGGTCTCCTCTTATTATAGTGTTTCCTTCTTCTTTTCTTTCTTTTTTCCTACTCCGTCTATGCCATTTGGTTTTTGATGGGTGAAAAATTAAATTATTATTATTATTATTATTTCAGGTGAGGCGATTTGTATACCCAAGTGCACCCCCCAAGACAGTGAGCAATGCAAACAAAAAGCTCGCCGCCGCAACCGGCTGTCAGAGTGCTCCACTAACCAAGAACTCATCTACACAGAATACGGAGATACAGTGTGCTCCTGCAAACCTACATACCTAGAAGTGTCCGGGATATGCTACCCTCCATACGAAAGAGGCCCCTGCAAGAGACCTTATGAATACCTAATTCGAGACCCAAATAGCGGTTGGTCCAAGTGCATCGTCAATCGGTGTGCGAAAAAGGAGATTTATTTGGATGTGAATAAAATGAGAGGGAATGGCCTCTCTCCAAAGTTTGAGTGCGTCAAGAAAGGTCCAGGCAACTGTAATGGAAAAGAATACACCCTGGATAAGGAAACGCTTGAGCCTACATGCATTGTCAGTCTCGACCCGACCTCTAGTGCATCTGGAGTTGCAGAACCTGTTTGTCCTATGGGTGAGGTTCGAAGTAAAAATAATGGGTGTGTCAAGGTAACAGAAGGAGGCTGGAGCTTATTTAAGGCAATGATAGGCTAGTTCGTTTTAGTTGTAGGCTAGTTTTCGAAACTTGTGTTTTTGGAAACTTGTGGTATTCCTAACTTCCGAACGGGTGGTCAGATTCGGGTGACTAAAACGATGAGATTTAAGGCAATTCTAGGCTAGTTCGGAGACTTTCGAAGAAGGTGTGGGGTGAAACATGACAGTTTTATAGTGGGTTTTGGGCTTAGTTGTTTTGGGAACCTTGTGATTCCGAACGGGTGGTTAGATTCGGGTGACTAAAACGATGAGATTTAAGGCAATTCTGGGCTAGTTCGGCGACTTTCGAAGAAGGTGTGGGGTGAAACATGACAGGTTCGTAGTGGATTTTGGGTTTGGTTGGTTTGAGAACCATGTGATACTCCTAACTTCCGAACGGGTGGTCAGATTCGGGTGACTAAAACAATGAGATTTAAGGCAATTCTAGGTTAGATTACGGACTTTCGAAGAAAGTGCGGGATGAAACATGACAAGTTAATAGTGGGTTCTGGATTTAGTTGGTTTGGGAACCTTGTGATACTCCTAACTTCCGAACGGGTGGTCAGATTCGGGTGACTAAAACAATGAGATTTAAGGCAATTCTAGGCTAGTTCGGGGACTTTCGACGAAGGCGCGGGATGAAACATGACCGTTTTATAGTGGGTTTTGGGTTTTAGTTGGTTTGGCAACCTCCGAACGGGTGGTCAGATTCGGGTGACTAAAACAATGAGATTTAAGACAATTCTAGGTTAGATTACGGACTTTCAAGAAGGTGCGAGATGAAATATGACAGGTTTGTAGTGGGTTTTGGGTTTAGTTCGTTTGGCAACCTCGTGATACTCCGAACATCCAGACGGGTGTCAGATAAAACAGCGAATGGTTTCCTTTTGCCTTTTTGTCAAATCCGAGACGTCAAGCAGACTTTCGGGCAGGCTCTGTGGTCGTTCCAACATTTCGCCATCGTATATAATTTGTTGGGAAAAGCCGACTTTGGTGACGTATGTCAGACGCCTGGAAGTCATAGCTACAAAACTGAACAAATTTTGTGTAATTCTCGTCAGAGCGTTTAACAAAATTTTTATTTTTTTCGAATAGGAATTTAGTGCATATCATCCTTGACCGACGGTCACGATATTCTCCACACAGAAATTTAGCGGTGGAGTCATATGAACCCCCAGAAAGGTTGATATTAAGACATATCCACCTCTAACTTTCTGTGTGGCGATTGTCTTAATTAAACTGTCTTTGGGGCTTAGGATGATATGCATGGCTAAATGTTAATTGGTTGTGTTCGAAAAAGTTAAAATAGTCAGCAGATCTCCATCTCGGTTGATATCGGAATGACAAGCTCGAATACTAACCGCGCCTTCGGCTCGGATAGATTATTTTAGTTGGCCGTCTCGACGTTATTTTCCGATATCAGCCTCGATGTCGGAGGTTAATCTTTCAAATTTTTTGCTTTTAAATATCAACTTCGGCTCGGATAGATTATTTTTGCCGTCTCGATGTTATTTTCCGATATCAACCTGGATGTCGGAGGTTAACCTTTAATAGCAGTGAGGTTAATCTTAAGTGTAGTGAATGACTGTGTTATGTGATTCCTTAAATCTCGAAATATATTGTTTCTGCTTAATCCGACTTGTCTCAGTAATATATCGTGATACAAGCAACTTTTAACTTCCGCGAAAGTGCCATTGTGGGATTTTTGTTGTTTCTTTTTAGTATTTTCCGTCATACATTCTTTGTTCACGTTGTAGCCTCACCTGAACCGATGTCAACTCTGAGGAATCATCCATTGATTCAGCATTTTTAGTCTACCAGACGTTTGCCAATAAACACGTACGTTTCCCACTACGCCGTACTCAACATCCCCTTACACAAGGTGTGAGCTATAGTATTTTGATCCTGAAAAGTTACGGATAGCATAGCTTTCTAATACCAACTGTAGGTTATAAAAGATAATGTACCAAGTTCAACTATCTATCTGCAAAGTCAATTTAGTCCCTTCTTCCGACGTTGTTTTTTTGGGGGGGGGATCCCAAAACGTAAGTGGAAGGATCCCTATGACATCGCAAAAGTTGACCGTCCGTCCGTCCGTTTGTAAACACGATAACTCTCGAAGGGAATGAGATAGTTTGATGAAACTTGGTGGGAGGATTTTTTGGGTCAAGGGAAAGGTCGAGCTCGTAGATGGGCTCTGTATCCCTACATTTAGGGGTGGGGGAGGGGTTTCAAACTAAGAGGCACACAAAATATTTTTAAAAACTATTGAGATAGTTGATTTAGGGGTAAGGAGACATTGTGAATCCGAATATGAAAGTTATTTCTCGCCGGACAAGTGGTACACCCGGAATCCGGCGAAAACCGGACACAAAATATGTCGACCAATTTTCGGCTATAGCAGTCCCTACCCTTCTATTCTCAAACCAGTATAGCTTTGCGCGTGGATGACGACATTTTTTGTTTATTCTATTGACGTCGGAGAGATCCAGTGTAATCGAAGGTCGAAAGGGTTGATATATATTGTTCAAACGAGGAAATGTGTTGTTAAAGCGAGGATGCTGTTCAATGAGGATTCACTGGTAAAGTACAGGTCAAGTTCGTAGATGGGTCCTTTAGTACTATCTTTAGAGGCAGAGGAGGGGTTTCGAATTTACGGTAAAAACATGTATGTTTTATAAGCTAATAAGTTATTCATTGAGGGGGTAAGGAGGTCCGCTGAATCCATGTTTGAACTTAGTTTTCTTGCTGGACAAATGGTTCATCACGAATTCGGCCGAAACTGGAAATTTAGTTGAAGCTCAATGTTGTTTCTGAAATCGATTAGAGGTTCGGTATATCGGGACAAGGAGACATGCTGAATCCATTTTGAGCTTGATTTTAACAGTAAAAATCTTCAAGGAATCTGACGAAGACTGAATGGCGAAGACATGGCCCAATTGTTTGAATCAAATGTTAGATTTTTCGGATGCTAAATCCATATCTGAACTTGGTTTTCTCAGATGATTAGTCACTGGCCTTAATCTGTCAATAAAATTGTATCGGCTGTGAATTGTGCTTTAAGCGACCTAGAATTTTCAGTTACAACACAGGACAAGACAGGTGACACTGTATATTTTGGGGAAATGGTACACATCTTAAACAACTGGTCAAGAGCAATCCGCTCTTTTCTCTCATAAGATTGTCCCTATATCTGCAATGAATGACGTGGTTTTAGCTCGCCTCATGCTCTGAAGACAAAGGCGAACTTAGTAGATCTATATACGCTTCGGGATGTTTCGCCATGTGAAGCTCTGCCATGTGGGCGATTTGTAACTGGATCGCTGGGACGTTTGCTCGCGGGGATGTTCCGCAACTAAGCTGCTCGATTGGAATGAAACTTGACCGATTAAAGAAAGAGATGTCCTAGTAATTTGTCTAACCAAATTATGTTTGGTCACGGTGCGGGAAGTTTCAGCACGTCATCTCTCAAACATACCAACCAGGAATATGCATAATACCTGCAGCGATTAGGCAGGTCCGTAACAAGTGGCATATCAGCTCGCAGCTCTTGTTTTTCTGTTTCCTACAATTTTCAGCAGACTGTTCAAAGGACTCACTGTCTTTTCACATCCGTTATTTTGGAGATCAATTGTCCCATTTTTGCAAGCAGGTTTAGCCACAGCAGCATGCGTTTGACCAAGGGCCTCGATGCACCCACCACGACCGTCTCGAAGCTCCCCCTCACCGCAGTCAGGTTCAGCCTCGACTGTATGAGTTTCGTGAGCAACAACGGGAACCTCAACACATCCGCGATGGGCGTCACCAATTTTTCCCGTCGGGCAATCAGCTGAAGCAGTATCATTCACCGTTTTACTAGCTACATCGATGAACTTCACGCATCCGTGACGAGCGTCCCGGAATTCTCCCGCTGGGCACTCGGGTAACGTCACAGTGTCATTCATTCCATGAGAGTTTTCATCTACGTCTTCGGTGGCTCCGCGGTAAACCAGTGGAGATTCTGCGACGCGGTTATGTTTAATGCATCTATCGTTGTTGTGGGAAGTACACTTCGGCACGCAGATGGCATCGCCTGTAACAGAGATAAAAATTAACTAAAATAATATCCAGTGCCTAAAAGCCAAGCTCAGAAATTGAACTATTAAAGTCAATAGAAATGACTAGAGGCTTTGGTACTGCTCCTGTTTTATATCTTAAACTTCCTCTACAAATTATTCGAAAAATTTTAGTATTTCTCAGCCTACGTTGCGTGGGCTCTACCCATCCGTGGAAGCGTGTTTTGCAGAAGTGTCACAGAGAGGGCTACCTTAAACATTTTTGTATGTAGTCAGGAAGTGTGAGCACAAGCAAAAGAAATACGATCTTGCGTACAAAATTTCTGTGCGAACGATAGATCAGGAGGGGCCCTCTACGGAAGATATTTTGGCAATGGGATCGGGGGACAATTTTGTCACTTTTCTCTGAAGAAACATTTTTGCCATTCTGGCACCTACGAAACTCAGTCCGTGTTAACAGTTATAAACGAGAAAGATCGATTTTCAGCATTATAAGCATACGCTTTTGATTTTTTACTTTCTTGTATCGGTCGCAGACTTCTAGCTCGATTTTCTGCTGTAGTCGAAAACCTGCAGAATCCTGCGACCTGTGCCAACCCTGTGAAGATAGTCCTCACCGAAGTTTCCGACATGGACTATAAAACTCCACTACGTACACTGTAGGCTTTGAATCGAGATCAAGAGAAAAATATCGCTTTTGGCCCCAAGTTAGAGTCCTACGAAGTGTTCCTAATGCAACATGTAACTACCGAATCCCAATTATGCTGAATAAATTCCTTCGTCAAAATTGAACCCACTTTTGTGATCACTACCAAATCCTTGCAATACCGAATTAATGACCAAATCTTAATCATAATATACGAAATAAGTTTGGATCAACAGCCTATTCGGGATTGTGTATACCTACCAAACCCTTGCAGGCGTACGAATAAAAAAAATTACCGAATAGTTACTTACATATCGATCCTTCCGCCCAAAATTTGACCGAATCTCAAAGTGTGTTCCACCCTACTTAACATAGTAACCACGCATGACGTCACGGATCCTGGCTTCTTGCCGTCAGGGCTGAAACTTATTTTTCTATTTTCGTCTAAATATCGTGCCACGGGCTGATCGAGCCAATCACGTCATAGAGATTGTAGTTACCACGCTACCTGCGCTCCCTAGCGTGGCAAGCACATCGGTATTATTAGTTCCTATTATTTGTTGGAACGGTCAGTGTATAGTAAACCTTCACGAGGTTGGAAGAAACAATCGTAACTATTTTTTTTAATATTGTTAGGAAGGTAAACACGCTCTTGATCGTTGGGGGAGGGGGCTTGAACCCTCCCCTATTTGCAACACCCCTGGCCCTGACGATGTAGTCCATAAGACCTTTGGTCGTCCTTTGACCAAAACAACAAACTAACAGAAAAGCGGACCAAAATTTCGAAATACAGATTTAAATTATGGAAGTAAAGAATACCTGAGCTTTCAGACTTGACGATCCAGTGCTGGTTCCCTGAAGTACCATGGCAGATGCTGGGCGAAGTGAATGGCTCAACACACAGTTGACTTTGAGGGTGGTACAGCAATCCTTTCTGAATACATTCCAACCTGAAACAAAGACAAAATTGGAGTTTAAGTGAGTGAGGAAGATACGTCACAGCAAGTGCGTGAACCGAAGTACTCTTGGAAAACGCGATTTTCAATTTATAAAGGTCGTGTGCTAACATGGGCTTTTTAAGCTTTTGCTCCACCGATATCACTATTCATTGCGGGTTACCTGGGCGAGACAGAGTTTCAACTGTCGAAAATTTTTGTAATAAAAAGGAACCCATTTCGATGAAGGCATTGCTCGTTAAACTTTAAGTTCATTAACTTTAAGGAAACAGTTATTTGCCCTTGAAACCCTCCCCCTCCTAAACTAGCAGCTACGAAGGCCATCTATGAGCTTGACGTGTGAGAGTGAATCCACAAACCAAATTTGAATAAATATTTCAGCCCCTTCGAAATGTACCGTATCATGCTAACAAACAGACGGACGGACGGGCAAACTTTACGAAGCCGTAGGTATAACCTCACTAACATTTAGTGATCCCAAAAAGCCCAAAGGACAGAAACATGTTTAACTTTATCATGTACAGAGACATCAATATCGCTATTAGTTTCTAGTTAACTATTAGTTTTTCTAGTTAACTAGTAGTTAGGAAATGAGTTTTATGTACCCGCCCAGTTGCAAGTGCTTTTTTGTACCTTTCTTGGGGCGGGTACTTGCATCATAGTTAAATGTATTTCGGTGGTAAAATAAACTGAACTGAACTGAAATGAACTATTACATATCCAGAATGATACTTATAATATAATTGAAATAGTTTAATACTTATTTAGAGGCGAACGTCTTTTCTGCTGCTTTGTGTTACAGTTATAATCCACAAAAAAACTTGTTAAATCCCAGCGCTCTATTTATTAATCTGCCAACTTACTAATCGTTTGGACAGAATTTCACTTCAAAATACCAGGAAGTACATCCTCTCCAAAATCTGATATGTTCAAAACGAGCATGCTGATAAATGTATTACGTATACAAAGTAAAATATAGACCTACGCAGGTCTGGAAAGAACGACAGAAGGAGTCAGCAGTAGCTGTAACGAGGAATAAACTACAGATAAATAAAGCACGGCTTTCTCGCGATTTAACACATAGGGGACAAAGCTTACAGACAACGGCTTGCCCGATATTCTGACGTTCGATTGAGTTGCTGAGACCTCGACGCTATCAAAGCATAAACTCGTTCTTTCGAAAACTTTCATAATGCTTGAATGAAAATGAGAAACGTTACCTTATTCGACTTGACGTCAATGTAGACGTTGGGGCAGTCAAGGCTGGAGCCAGTATAGCAAAGCATAAAAGTGCTGTCGGAACGTTCATCCTGGATGGACTGCTGTTGGGTTCATGGTTCCATTTATTTTTATTCTTTGGTTGATCATATTATCATACTAAATTGCCACAACATAAAGAGCAAACCGAACCTTTCTGCGGAAGATCTTGGTAAAGCTGAAGCGTTGCTCCGTCGTTGTTTCTATACTGTTCCACGAATCCTGCTGTTCCCATGAAATCTCTCGTCTAGATGCGTTCGTCTTCGTGAAGTCAATCAAATTTTCGTGTGATACCGCATCCATGCGTTCGATGTGATCAAACCTGACAGGGTAGTAAGGGATCGTCATTTCAGTGTGTCCTTCAGCCCCTATTCAGTTTCCACGACCGAAAATTCGGTCAATTTTCTCCTTTAAAGTGCGAACACACGATCAGGATCGGCAGCTCCCGGTCTGGAATTCCTGCCCAGATTTTCGGCCACATCATCACTTCCATATGGAAAAGTTGATTTTTTTTTTTTTTAACTTGATGATGAAGGTGCAGGAGATCCGGCCGGGAAATTCTGATCGTGTGTCGCACTTTTACCTTCCCATTAATTCGAACTGAAAAGTGTTTCCGTCTGTAGATACAAAGCTTCCCCAAACTCCACGTGATTAGGTGCAGTGCCCATCTACGAACTCCACTTTTTAGCGGCATCGACTAAAAAGAGGCACGGCACGGCACGACGTAGTGTAGGAGGCACGGGTACTAAAAAGAGGCACGAAAACTAAAGAGGCTCTTTCAGGCTTTAGAGTGAGGGGCAGGAACAATGTTCTAATGTTCCTTCTTTGAGGATCTGGAGTTACGAACTCTCACTTACTTGCCTACTTTTACTACATGCTAATTTCTTTTTATTACTCACGCCTCCTGTGCCATGCCTTGCCTCTTTTTAGTCGATCCCCTTTCACCTTGCACTGTCTATTTCTTATAATATTAAAAACTATGTCAGTATAATTTAAATAATTTTGAGTAGCCTTATAGTCGAACTGACCGAAGTTAAAAATCAACTGTGCTTTTAAGAAAATAACATCAACGGCTTTGGCTATTTTAAGCCTTTTCCCAGACCCACTGACTTCTAAGAAAAACTTCCGGTTTTAAGAATCAGTGGCATGATACTCCAAAACTCGTCAGGAGCATGGTGCGCATGGAAACTAGTGATTGATGGTGAGAGCAAAAATTAGTGAGGTGTCGTTAGGCTTCTGTGAAATAGACTTTGACGGGCTCCTACTAAACCCTCTTCCCTGACAAAAACCTCCAAGACACCCTGCCCCCGCACCCGTCGTTATGCGTTGACATTTAACTCGCGTATCTAGAGCGGTCCAAAATGCACTTTCCCTCCCGGACACCCTCCCCCCGCCCCCGTCGTAATGCGTTTACATTTAACTCGCGTATCTAGGGCGGTGGGTTTTTGTCTGAGGGGGGGGGGGGGGGGTACCCGGTTGATTTTTGCCAGGGGGGCTTTGGTAACGGTGTAGGTTTGCCGGGGTGTACCAGGGGGTATAGTAATTTTTTTGACGGGGGGGGGGGGTATATCTGGAGGGGGGAGTAGATTCCAAACAATAAGTATTAGTTTGACTTTAGGCTGTAGTCTGCATAATATATGTAATTAATACTTGGGTCTCCTAGGAAAAATGTCAGCAATGAGTCTGAATGGCATTCATACCTAAACGGCACTGTTACAAAGAAGGGGAGATAAACCTCTACCCTATGGTATCCCCCTTCAGTGTTCACTCAAACGAACGTGTTCTGCAACCACCTTGACTATTTCGCCCTAACCCTCACGTTTAAAACAGAAACAACCTTGATTTACATTTACACCCTGACACAGCCCAGATATAATAAAACAAGAGCTACGAGCCCTTATGGCACTTGTTACGAGTTGTTGGTACAAGAAAGTAGAAGAGAACTTCACAAAACACCCCGCCATCCACAAATGCGGTTCGGACCTAGAATAAGGATATCTAGTTTCACTCAAGCCTGAAAATTTACGACATCACCTCCAAGTCATCGCCAGCCTTCCAAGTTCCAACCCAAGACATCCACTCGCTATATCCCTAGACACGACGAGGATTTCTGGTTCCCCCCTCTCCCGCCAAAGTCACCAGCCGCCTGAGACTCGGCATCTTTCCAAATATCATTTTTTATTAAGATCCGATCACCTGTTGGAAAATTATAAATACCTCAAGATTCCGGATCCCCCTGCCTCCACTCCTTCCAGGACCTGACATGGAACGTCTGAGACGATAGCTCTTTCCACTTGCCAAGTTTCATTCAAATCCAATCACCTGTTCAAAAACTGCCCGTGCCACTAGATTGAGGATTCCCAATCCATCCACTCCTCCCACGGTGGTCGGATCGAGGAAACGACTATTCTCAAGTCAATCTATTCGGGTCCCTGGCACGCCTACCAACTTTCATCGTCCTAGCACATCAGAAAGTATCGAACTCGCGCAATTACTAGAAATCCGGACCCCTCCACCAACTCCCCCATAGTGCCCGAAACCCGTCCTATTATGTAGACGACGTTTCTATCTTACCACCAAGTTTCATCCCGATCCCTCCACTCGAAGCGTTTCCAAAGATTTCCGGTTCCCCCCTACAACTCCTCCAAATGTCACCAGATCCGGTCCGAATTCAAAATGGGACGTCTGAGGCACGAGGTCTTTCGAAATATCAAGTTTCATTTAAATCCGATAACCCGTTCAATAGATGCCCATGCCACTAGATTCCGGATTCTCCATCCCTCCACTCCTCCCACGTTGTTCGGATCGAGGAAACAACTTTTCTCAAGTCAATCTATTCGGGTCCTTGACATGCCTACCAAGTTGCATCGTCCTATAGCACATCAGGATTCGAGCAATCACCAGAAACCCGGACCACCACCCAACTCCCCCATAGTGCCCGAAGTCCGTACTATTATGTCAATGACATATCTAGAACTTGTGCTTCTCACCAAGTTTCATCCCGATCCCTCCACTCTAAGCGTTTCCAAAGATTTCCGGTTCCCCGCTCCAACTCCTCCCAATGTCACCGGATCCGGTCCGGATTTAAAATGGGACATCTGAGGCAAAAGATCTTCATAAATATCAAGTTTCATTTAAATCCGATAACCCGTTCAATAGCTGAGCTTGCCACTAGATTCCGGATTCCCTATCCTACACTCCCCCACAATGGTCGGATCGCGGAAACGACATTGTCAAGTCAATCTTTTCGGGTACCTGGCAACCCTTCCAAGTATCATCGTCCTAGCACATAAGGAAGTACCGAACTCGTGGGATCACTAGAAACTCGCCCCCCCCCTCAACTCCTCCACAGTGACCGGAACCGTTCCGGTTATGTCATTCACGTATGTACGACTTGTGCTTGTTCTTCCCACCAAGTTTCATCCCGAACCCTCCACTCTAAGCGTTTCCCAAGATTTCCGGTTCCCCCCTCCGACCCCCCCCCCAAATGTCACCGGATCCGGTCCGGATTTAAAATGGGGCGTCTGAGACACGAGGTCTTTCTATATATGAAGTTTCATTACGATCCGGTCACCCGTTAGCAAGTTAAAAATACCTCACTTTCCGGATTCCCCCTCCCTCCACCCCCCTCCAGATGGTCGACCGATCGGGAAACGGCTATTCTCAAGTCAACCTGCTCGGGTCCCTTACACGCCTGCCAAGTTTTATCGTCCTAGCACATCAGGAAGTACCGAACTCGCAAGATCACTAGAAATTCGGATCCCCCCCCCCAACTCCCCCACACTGAACAGATCCGGTCCGGTTATGTCAATCACGTATCTAGGGCTTGTGATTGTTCTTTCCACCAAGTTTCATCCCGATCTCTCCACTCTCAGTGTTTCCTAAGATTTCCGGTTCCCACCCTCCAACTCCCCCCAGTGTCACCGGATCCGGTCCGGATTTCCTCGTTTTAGTATGCCCTTCCTGGTTTTAGTATGCCTTCCTGCTTTTCTCGTGTTCCCTTCCCTGCCTGCTTTTAGTCGATCCCGTCTGACTACATTTTACGACACGTATCTAGTATGATTTTGCAAGTGGAGACTTTTGACCTGAAGCTGCACGAAACGTGTAGCTGCTATTTGTGTTGCGAGAGCAACACTTTGGTTTTGTCGTGGTTTTTTTTTGTTTTGTTTTTTTCCTAGAACCTCGATTTCAGCTTATTCCTAGAAAGTGGTAAGGGTCTAACCTCTGCGGTTTTTACGGAAAGTGTGGACCTTCGGCCGGATTGTTGAATATGACATTACATTTTGGAAAGCTTCGTAGAGCTCTTGCCTGGGGCAAAAAAGGATGGTTTTCGCTTGTGCGCGAGCTACAGCCTACGGTGTGTGAAGTGAAGTGGAGTTGTGTAGCCTATGTCAGAGAGGACTATCTGAAGTTATGCAGCCAAGCTTTCGTTTCATCAAACCACGTTTCTGCTTTCGAGTGGAAAGCTCCGTTCTAGCAGGCGAGCAGGCAGGCACCACTTTCAAATTGAAGGTGGACTAAAATCTACAAGTGCGAAATATGTGCGGCAGTTCCCCGGCCCCACAGCCAATATATCTTCTTTGAGTGATAAATACATAAATTTACAGAAACAAAAAAGTGGCATTTTCCCACGGGTCCGAAAGTGCTGCCATCTATTGTTTCTAGGCATTTCTGTTCGTGATTTCTGCTCACTTTATCATTCCATTTCTTACACTTGGGATTGAGGAAGAGAATTGGTATCAGCTATGCCTCTTAAACTTTAAAAGTTCTATCCTTGCTAAAGATATTAGAGATTGTCCTTTGCTCCTTTCTAAGTGGTGATATTAGAAAGTTGGCCTATGGCAAAAAAGTCAACTTTTGAACTAATACAGATAGAATTTTTTTGTCAACGGTAATCGATAGACCTTAATGAGCTGATCAAAGTATATGTCATTCATTGTTTGGTACAAAAATCCCTTCATGAGATACAGCAGTTTGAAAGTTTTTAGAGGGGTTGACAACTTCAGTAGTAAGGTACACACTGAAACCAAAAATAGGCCGATCCCAGTTGTGAGACATGTAGGGGACTTTTAAGCAACAATAGGCTGTTAAACAATAATCATCTTCGGCAATGAGGGGTTAGCAACTTTGGCTACTTGGTGTACCTACAATTTGTTTCCTATGTTTTATATGGCACGGACAATTATTTGGTACCACGTCTATCACGGGGAGTTGCACTTGTAATTAAGACTCGGTTGCTAGAATCTTTGGGGATGAGGGGTTGGCAGCTTTTGCTAGTTGGTATACCTGGTATTTTTTGCCAGTGTATTTTATGGTAAGAACGATACGGTACCATGTCTATCACGGGGAGATGGACTAGTAAGTAAGAATCGGTTGCTGGAAGGGCTTCACGAGGGGCTAGAAACTTGTGCAACCAATGCACATTTTATTTGATCTTTATAAATCTGAGGGTAAGAAAGCTGGTCTCTTTGGTCTCATTGTACCTTAGAATCTCTATATATAACCAAGAATTAAGTGTTTATGCAACGAATGCAAATCATATTTCGAAAAGATGACTTAGTTTTACAATGATCTGTAAAGTGGCATCTGTGGTATTTTGATCCGGAAAAGCTACGGACAGCTTTATGGTCCCAACTAGGTTATATAAGGAGACTTGTAAGCAACAATCGGATGTTAGACAATAAGCAACAATCGGATGTTAGACCATAACCGTCTTCGGCGATGAGGGGCTAGCAACTTTTGCTAGTTGGCTTAGTTTGGCTTGTTTTCCAGCCATTATCCTTCCTGTAAAATATGGCGCCCCTTCCTTCCCTAAAATGACTGGCAGAGGCGTCACTACTGGGGGGAGGGGGGGACGCCCTCCCCCCCAATTTTGCCGGCCAGTCGGTAAAAAATTGCGCCGCGATTTTTAGTAAAAACAGTCAATTTTTTTATTAGAAATAGTTGTTTTTTCTTAAAAACAATCATCAACAGTCGGTTTTTCGTAAAAATAGTCGATTTTTTCTGAAAAATAGTCGTTTATTCTTAAAATCAGCCGATTTTTCGTCAACACAATCGTTTTATCCCCCAAAACAGTCGGTAAAAATGACCAGCCAGTCGGTAAATACCTTGTCCCCCCAAAAAACATTTGGAACATTTGCTTTGGATCTTACGTTACAGTACAGTAGAGGTATACTCATGTTTATGTTTGTTGAGATTGGACTTTGCCGTTTTCATGCACTTGCTATGTGTAAGGCTAACTACCAGTTAGCAAAATTAGCTAATTAAAGGCAAAGCTTCATTCTACCATTCAGCCCAAAACTGTACTGTTCATATTAAAGTAACTGTTCATATCGACATACCTCTACTATACTCGCTCGCAAATCCATATCTGAACTTGGTTTTCTCAGATGATTAGCCATTGGCCTTAATCTGTTTCTAAATTTTAATATTCAAAATGATCAAGCAGTCTGGCGAAGACCGGACATCTACAAAACCCAATACGCCTTATGACTATCTCTCCTTGCCGATGCTAAATCTCCGGGTACCAGCGGAAGAAAGAAAGAAACGGTGTCACAGCTGCTCCCAAAGAGCGCCGTGATTGTTTGACGCAGGATTTGAGTCGTTGAGTTTGAGTCATTACGGAAACGTTTACTCTTCTTCC
This sequence comes from Branchinecta lindahli, assembly GCA_023053555.1. NCBI lineage: Eukaryota > Metazoa > Arthropoda > Branchiopoda > Anostraca > Branchinectidae > Branchinecta > Branchinecta lindahli. Next base: position 14,302,265 of record JAKZAO010000008.1, on the reverse strand, counting down.
TGAGGATCAGTGGCGTATTTTGGACTTAGTCATATAGAGTATTGTCAGGACCAAATATTATTTTTTTTGGATCCCGTCGAAACCTTTGCTCTTGTTTTCCAACCATTTGCTTTGGCTCTTACGTCACTCCCTTGCTTAAAAACGCGTCATCAAATCGACCAATCACATCACTGACTAGTTTTGCTCCATTGTGCTGGGATTTTAGCTTCATACAGCGCTGCCTAAGTGCCAAAATTTTGCTTGAACTAAATGATAAAATCTGGCAGCTTATAAATGCTGAAAGCTGGGGATTGAATGCTAAAATCTGGGAAGTAGATACTAAAATCTGAGATTAAATGCTAAAATCTGGGAGGTAAATGCTAAAATCTGGCATTAAATGCTAAAATCTGGTAAGGAAATGCAAAAATTTCGGACTACATGCTAAAATCTGGCATTTTAAATGCCAAAGTCTTGGGGTTCGTTCCAGCCAGGTTCCAGCTCTTCTTCGTAGTTACTTCGGAGTAACTACGTGTGACGTCACAAATTAACTACTACTTGGAACGGTCGAAGTTACTACGGGACGAGATAATGCGCGTTGTCTATCATTGCTGCCCCGAGTTCTCTTCTCAAGACGGCTCTTGGAAAGTGAAAGTTAGCTAACTATCTTTACAAAAAGTTACTTCGAAGTGACGGTCTTCCTTGTGCTCCTCGTAACTTTGTGACAAGCTGGAACGGTGAAAGTGACTGAAAAGTAACTATTTAGTAACTTTCGGGCAGAGCTGGAACGAACCCTTGGAAGTAAATGCTAAAATTTTGGAGATCACTGACAAGTTTATCAACTTTTATCATTCAGTTAACTCTTTCATATTTTTAGTTATCTCTACCACTGCACGCGGCGTGAAGTTTGAATTTTGAAAACGAGGTGGGTTTTAGATCCTAGACCAAACCCTGGTTTGCTGAGCCTACAAAAATACCAGCTTGACATGAAAGGTGGTTGTCGACTTTACCTCAGCCTATTATGCAAAGCCCATGACGTCAAACGAGAAGTCTATATACTATATTTTTCATTTACCAACACGTCTGAGACTGATTGTCTGTAGTAGAATGACTTATAAATGTGAATGTGTCCAGCAGCTCGTTGACCGCTTGGCTCTATATTTATACACTAGAGGTATGCTTAGGCCTACAGGACAGGAGGGGTATCCATCTTCAGACAAGATTTCAAATTTCCAGAGAAGTCTTTCTTTCAGAATAGTCCATCTGGCTTAAAAAGGAACCAACAAATATGACAAAAATACTAGATTGAAGCTAGTTGAATGGTTTACATATTGGATTAATAATTATTGCTTCAGTATTTCTAGTTAAACTTATTTTTCTTTTCAAACAAGATTACTTTATTCTAACCTTTTCTCGATTGACTTAAAAATGATGAAAAAGGAAGAGTTAGCAAAGTCAATAGCCAGAAAAAAGGATTTCAAAATACCTACAAAAGGGAGAAAAAGGCACAGAATTTGAATATTTTTGGACACATGACTTTGAAAAAAGTCATATTTTGCCTCTTGACCTCAGGACAGCTTGTACATTTCATTTTAACATTTTCGCGGCAAAAATCGAGGTAGTGTAAAAACGAGGTTGGATACCCCGCCTGTATGTGAACGTTTGTTTGTTGACTTCGGATATTGCCATTTTCATGCACTTGCTCTTTCTAAAGCTAACTATCAGTTAGCCAAAGTAGGTAAAAAGGGCAGCTGAAAACACCTGTACAGGTGTATTGAATCTTCAGTCTACCATTTAGCCCAAAACTGCAATGTTCACATTAAAATAACTGTTCACATAAGCATACCTCTACTGTATATAGTCATAGACTACAGTAGAGGTAGGCTATGCTTATGTGAACGTTTTTTGACTTGGGACTTTGCCATTTTCATGCACTTGCTGTGTCTAAAGCTAACTACCAGTTGGCCAAAGTAGGTAAGAAGCAGGTAAGAAGGGCATCTGAAAACACCTGTACAGGTATTTTGGATCTTCAGTCTACCATTTAGCCAAAAACTGCAGTGTTCACATTAAGTACCTAACTGTTCACATAAGTATACCTCTACTGTAGCCTATATAGATAGATACAAATGTATGTTCTGCAATATTAATTTTAATAAAATTTCTCTATTTCTTTCATGACATCGCAAAAACGTTATGGGTCATGCATAATAGGAATAGGCTGAGGTAAAGTTTACACGAAAAGATGCAAAAAGGATAGAAGTCTAGCATCATACCCTCTCATATTTTTGGAATTGGAATACAGTATGTATTCTTGATAAAAGTTCAACGTCAGGCTTAACTATTATTAACAGATCAAATAACCAGAAATACCAGATATTTGAAGACTTCTGCTGGAACACGTCTATCATTCTAATGTTGCATTTTTTCGGATGTACAGGCTGTGTACAGGATATTGTGCTATCTGTGCCATCCCCTGCAAATGAAATGTGTGCATGCAATTCTTACCATTTCTTTCCAGCACTTACCAAACATGTAATAATTTTTCCTTTTTGTTGAACGAAGTTGCAATGTTGCCAAATTCCTTGCTTGGAAACACCTGCTGGTCATAACCACATTGTTTTTGAGCCAGCTCCTGTTTCCAGTGTTCTTGTACGCCTTTTGCAGATTTATTTGCGGTATCAGGTTGACCCGAATAGCTTGAGTGTGACTATTTGCGCCAGCTTTTTTCCGTTGCCTGTATTTGCACCTTTTCTACTTGCACCAGGCAATTCTTTAAAGAAGAAATAGAAGTTTAAGTGGATGACATTAGAGATCAATTAATTTTGTAAGGATGGATGTGTTTTGATTCCAGAATGAAAAAACAAACAAATTAGGCCTACATGATTAGCCTTACCAAACATTGTCAGAGATGTCATGGAAGACCACATAGATAGGCACAGTAGGCACAGTAGAGGTATGCTTATTTGAATGTGTGTTAACTTTAAATGGTGCCATGTTCTTGCAGTTATGTGGCTAGAGTCAACTGTAGGGTAACCGAAAGAGCTAGTTCAAGGCCCCTGAAAACACTCAATATGTGCTTTGGATCTTCGCTTCACCGTTCAGCCCAGAATTGCACTGTACGAACTTAAGTAACTATTCAAATAAGCATACCTCTACTGTACTCTCCAATTACTTTCATAATTCTGACTCTTCAGTCTCTGGATTATGATTTTTCTAACTTTATGCTATGATTTGAGATCAAAATTACCTTGCTCCTAAATAATGATTTTTTTTTTAAATATTGTAGCCCAATTACTGTATGAACTGCCAATAATAGCCTAAGCCTACCATTTTAAAGGTTTTGCTTGAAGCTTATGATAAAGACGATGCACTATCAATGAACCTTCCACACAGCATGGTTGCCATCTAGATCAGTGGACTATAAACAAAATTGTTTGTTTAATTTTTGGATAAGGAGAGGCTACTGGATTATCAAAGAAAATATGTAGGAGACCTATATGGTGTTCAAGTTATAAGAAAGACAGATTTAATGGTAGCACCAGCTGATTCTGTTTAATTATTGTGTACCTACAAATTTTCAAGGCAAGTTCAGTCACTTTTTATATAGCTTGATTTTCTTGTTATTAAAAAAAATAAAATAAAAAACAGCTTAGACTTTTCTACTTTTGGTTATTTAGAACCAAATACCTACTGGTTATAATGGTGTAGCTTTAAAAATTGTGGAAGTAGTTGTTGTTGACCCAGCACAAAGGAAGACATGGAACAAGTAGAGCCACCTTGTCTTTTAACAAGTACGGTACATATGATCTACAAATTTGCCATACTGGAGATGGATATCCATATGGCCACCCTATCTAAAGTTACTTTATGGCTGAGTTTGAAATCGGTTGAACAGTTTCACTGCTGAACGAAGGTGTTTTTCTTGTTCTTGGCTTAAAACCCAACCGAAAGGTAGGAAATATTTGATGCTCCAGTGGTATAAGAGATGTGTTATGAAACCTTGAAATGTGCAGTGACAGTAGGGTTTGTGGAAATATTCCAGCTGTGGTCTGAAACATTACTTTTTAAACCTAAAAAAATTTGACCTGGGGGTATCACCACCTCCTGACTGAACCAGAGCCCTCAAGTATACCAGCATGCCACTGTGTGTTCCTGTCCTACACAACCCTTTTATTGTGAAGAATCTAGGCATAAACTGTAAAGTAGGCTAGATATGATAGTGCACAGATGACAGGAATAATCTTAAATCGAGCTAATCAAAACTTTTGTTTCAGGAAATAAAGCTCATGAGAAGGGTCTCTCTGCATCTTTTCTGCAGAAAGTTTAGCATACACCAGAAGAAGATGTCTGATAATCTGATTGTTTTTGATGGCCAGTTTGTGAACATTAAAGAAGGCAAGGCAGAGATCCTATACAAAACCAGCAAAGACGTCTTTTACAACCCTGTGCAGGAATTCAATAGGGATTTGAGTGTGAGTGTTCTCCGTCTATTCAGTTACAATTATATCAAGAATGCTGAAGATAAGAAAACTGCCAAGGAAAGTGTTGTAAGTGAAATCAAGGATTTTGTGACGGATAATGATGAAGTAGAAGTCGGGAGTAAGGATGTCGAAGTCAAGACGGAAGCAACAAGGAAGGTTCTGGAGCCCGGAAAAGTTTATGAGGTAGGCTAATTTTAAGGCACTTACCATATACTCAATACCCTTTTTGTGTATATCCGGCAGTTGAGGATGGTGATTATTTCCGGGTTACAGCTTCAAGGACGCTCTACCTCCACGGTTGCGCGCACCAGTCTGATCGTCCAACCACAGTTGAACTTCTCAGGTGTCTTGCTGGTGACGGTTGTTATAAGTTTAATCGAATAGGGCTGAGATGCGACAGTCTAGCTATCCATCACCGATTCACTTAAATAGGCTTGAAGATCCGATGCAAATGCGTTTCTTCGTTACTTCGCTGTTTCTGAATAATTGATTTTATCGAATGAACTTATTCTTTCGGATTTGTTGTACCTCTACGTGCTTGTACCTCTATGCTTAAATATTTAATAGCTACAGCGATAAATAATCGCTGAAAAAATAAACTGTGGCTGCTTTTCAGTCCTCGGAATAGAGGGTTTTCTTCAGACGTAATCGTGCGGTCTGTAATTGAACATTTCATAAGCTTCGCTTTGTTAGCAATTGAAATCCACGCATTCAAATTCGCCGCAGCTGGATGAATTTTCACTTGTCGTGCAAGCAGCGCATATTCTGACGTCACTACTAGAGCCCAAGATGAAAACAAATAAAAATCCCTCGGAAGAATCAAAATAATTCGGTATATCCTAATCTAAGATATATAAATTAGTTGGCTTTTCAGTTAAACTTTAAAACATTGCAGATTTCTTATGGCTCTGTAATTCAGGCGTTGCTTCAAACTTACTTGAAACTCATCCTTCAGTTTTCTGCGTGCTCCAGAGGCAAATTTCAGTCTGGTTTTGGTAGAAAACATGCTGATTTTTTTTTTAATTTGCGTCTGTTTGCACACAATTTCGTTTGTACCCAAATCTCTATATTTTAGCAGAATAACAGGCTGATTTCGGAAATTTTTCACGTGGATTTGAACGTAATTTAGTTTTCTGCAGTTTAGCAGGTAAGAGATGGTTTTTCGAATTCTTCCAGAATGGCAAGTTTATAACATAAATTGACCTAGTAAACAACGACAGAAGGTGAAATGACGGACCTGATGATTGCTATACGGTAGCCTACTAAAGTTTTTAATATTAAAGTTCATATTAAGTTTTTAAAACTGAAAATCCAGCTTACATTTATGTCTTGGATTTGAACACACTGAATTATTTTGACTCTACTAAGGGATTTTGTTTGTTTCATCTTGAGCTCTAATAGTGACGTTCCGAATATGCACTGATGGCCCGACAAGACAAAGTTCACTCCGACGCGGAGAATTTGAATTTCGACAAAAGCATACATTTCAACGGCCAATATATATATAATTTATTTTCCATCGAAAACAAACAGATGGAGTACAAGAGAGAAAAAGAGACAAAAAACAGAAAGTGTTATACATCAATAGATAACTGATAAACAGTAGCCTACAACACATTCACAAAGACGGGCACACCTACTGCTTCAGCACAGAAGCCCAAGGGTGGGAAGCAAATTTAGAATTGTGGCGAGCTATTTGGGCTTCTAGTACCGAATCCGGATCTGCCACTTTATAATGTCTCGTTATAAAACGATTACTGCTCCAAGGAAATGGAGAGAGGCTCAGGAAATACTGAATTCTTATTGGTTCGATTAGTGCTGAGTGATGTACAAAAATGTGCCGACAAAAATGTCGATATGCCTGTGTCCGGGCTTCGCGCCGACAGAAGCCATTTTGGGCGAAATTGTGCCGACGAGATTGTCTCACAAGTATTCCTATTGGTTCGATTAGAGCAGATTATTGTAAAAAAAAAAAAAAAAAAAAAAATGTGCAAAAAATGTTACACGTCGGTATACTTTTGCCAGCGCTTCGCGCCGACGAAAGCTTATTTGGGGAAATTGTGCCGACGAATTTAGTTCCCAGACCATGTTTTCGGGGGACTCCCCCCTACCTTCCCTTCGTTACGCCTCTGAATGGAATCGTAGTCTTAATTTGGATAGATCATGTCCTTTACACTGACGTCCGTTGTTCTCTGGAATAAGAAGCGTACAAACGCTCCAACCAGCTTGGTTCGATACCGCTTAATTACCGTCAACTGCAACCTCGTTACGTCATCCATTCAAACTCCACAGGTCACACAAACACAACCTCCAAAGGCATACAAAGGTCCAAAAACCGCACGCCTTTCAAGTCCTAATAAGACATACATAGTTCAGAGAAACAAAGAAACCTATCAGATATCTACGTCTTCTTACGAAGGTTGTTTGTAGGCTACCAGTTTATATGTTACAGTTCTCGCATTTTTCAAATTATGTAGAATTTTTTTTTCTGATCGTTGGGCTATTGACGTGACGATCTTTCACAAGTTAAGAAAAGTGAAATGATGGACCGGTATTGATTTTCAGCCAAATCTTAAGCTTTGGTTTTCTGGGACTAATAAGAAATTTCATTTTGTTTATCATTACGTTTGGACGACATGACCACACCAATCTAGTCACTGGCCATACAATCACTTCATCAGATAATCCAGTTGATAGACTTGTTTCCATGTAGATACCAAAAATATTGACAATGATCACTTGTGCATTTCGTGCAGCTTTAGTTCAAAAGTCTCTGCTTGCCGACAGAAAAATACTCCCCCTAAGTGGAGTAAAAAGTGCAATTGGGACAAGTTGAGTAATATTATCTTTTTGCAGTAGCCTACGTAGCTAGGCTACGCTCCCGTGAACAATAACCATACCGTTCCATTTGCTCCAGAACAGGGACCCATAAATTTCCTGCAATGCCTCGCCATTCAGGGGGCTTGTCAATAAGACATTTCTGATGCGATCTTGACCGACCAACCGGTAGTTCGAGAAACACATACGGGGATAGAATACGCGACTATCCAGATAGGCAACAATTTGGGATTGGCTGCTGGCGCCTTGAGGGAGGAGTCTCTTTGGCGCTCACGTCCAGTGAGGCAAACAAGAACGCCGATTCGACCCAAGCGGAATTTTTGGAAAGTAGGAGTAGGTCGGGCAACATAGCAACATAGAAGCATAGGAAATGACAAGCCCCCTGAATGGCGAGGCATTACAGGAAATGTATGGGTCCCTGTCCAGACCCAGATATCCGTTCAGTTAGCGCGTCTCTAGGCTACATCAACTTGTATTACCATTCAGATTCTGAAACGAGCTGAAGAAATGGCTGTTCCTATTGAGCGTTTAGAAGCCGGTTTAAGGAAACCTTTATGGAAAATTGATACAGAGATAAAACAAGAGCTGTAAGCTCATATGGCACTTGCATGGGTTGAGATGTAGTGTTTGATCAAAAGTACTTCTAAGGTTACATTTGCGGTTCAGATGTGCACTTTAAGGGAGCTAGAGAAAAAGTATTTTGTTTTAGAACTTGGCTGTAATGAGACGCACTTTATAGGCGCTAGAAATTCATCTGTAAGAAAAACTATTGGAGACAAAACGATCACAGGCCCTTAGGGATCATTGATATATACCGTTTGGTAAAAAGTATTTTTTTTCACTTTTCGGTTAAAATGTGCACTTATAAGGGTAATAAATAAATTTTTAAGCAAAACCCTTGCGGCACAAATGATCATGGGTTGAGATGTATCGTTTGATGAAAAAAGTAGTTTTCGACCTTGCGGTTCCGATGCGCACTTTCAGGCAGGGTTCCGTTTTTGCCGGCTAAAATTGATTTTTACCATACCGGCGGTTTTAATCGGCTTTTATTAATAAAAACCGATTTTTGCCGGCTAAAACTGGCTAAAATCAAATCGCACTGATCTTTTCTACGTATCAATCTTTACTGTTGTCTTCGTTGTTTTCCGACTATTTTTCAACCAGGGTTGATTGGGGAACATTCTACAGGTTCAGCCATTGGGGTTACCGACTCTGCTTCGGAAAGTGCTGACGACATCATGTTGGGAGACCTCAGAACTAACGAGGAAGTTTTCGTTTTGTTTTACTATTGAAGTTGAATGTTTGCTCTGTAATTTGATTAATGTGACTTAATGGACACTTAACCTAGTTGGTTGATTTATTTCTGCCATATTCGAAGCTGATTTCGTTTTAGTGATAACAGTGCAATGAGGCAATTTTTGGGATCCCAAAACGTTAGTGACGGATACCTATGACATCGCAAAAGTTGTCCGTCTGTCCGTCCGTCCGTCCGTCTGTGAGCACGATAACTCTCGAAGGGAATGAGATATTTTGATGAAACTTGATGTGAGGATTCTTTGGGTCAAGAGTAAGGTCGAGTTCGTAGATAGCCCTACATTTAGGGGTGGAGGAGGGGGTTTAAATTAAGGGGCAAACAAAATATTTTGAATCAGCTAATGTGATAGTCGATTATGGGATAAGAAGACATGCTGAACACGATGGAGAAAACCATTTTCTAGCCGGACCAGTAGTTCGCCCGGAATCCGGCCAAAACCGGAAAGTTAGTTGAAAGTAAAAGTTTTATTTGAAGTTGATTAGATGTTCGATTTAGGGGTAAGAAGACATGCTGAACACGATGGTGAAAACCATTTTCTCGCCGGACTAGTAGTTAGCCCAGAATCCGGCTGGAACCGGAAAATTTGTTAAAAGCAAAACGTTTTATTTGAAGTTGATTAGATGTTCGATTTAGGGGTAAGAAAACATGCTAGACACGATGGTTAAAACCATTTTCTCAACGGATAAGTAGTTCGACCGGAATCCGGCCGAAAATGGAAATTTTTTTAAAGTAAAATTTGTATTTGAAGTTGATTAGATGACAGATTTAAGGGTAAGAAGAGACGCTGAATCTGTATATGAAAATCACTTCTTACCCGGATATATAGTTCGTCCGGAATCCGGTTGAAACCGGATTTTTTTTATAAGTTAAAGTTTTATTTGAAGTTGATTAGATGTTCTTTATAGGGATAAGGAGATGCGCTGAATTCGTTTCTGAACTATATTTTTTGGCTGGACAATTAGTTTGCTCGGAATTCGGGCGAAACCGGAAACTTGGCAAAAGTAAAGCCGGAAGTTTCGATCACTATCATCAAAATAGATATGGCTTATACAGGTATATCTGAATTTGATTTTCTCAGATGATTAGCCTGGCGAAGACTGGATTTGGCGTAGACAAGACCTAGTTGTCTGGGTCAAATATTAAATTTGTGGGATCCCATCGAAACCTTTGGTCTTGTTTCTTTGAGAAATGCAACAGAGAAGTTTTACAGATTATTTTCAGATAAAGAAGTACTCTATATACGAGATCGCTGGGATCAGTTAATTAAGCTTGTTTGAGTTCTTAAAGGTTTCTTTAATACCTGAAAGAAGTATGACAGTCTTAGAAACGCGAAGTGCTACCAAAATCACATAGTAGCAGTTAGAAATTTGATTTTAGCCAGTTATTTGATTTTGTCCATGCCACTTGATTTTAACCATACCGGCAGAAATCACCTTTTAGCCGGTATTAACCGGCTGGTATTTTAGCCACCCGGGAACCCTGCTTTCAGGGAGCTAAAACTTCATTTGTAAGCAAAACCCTTAAGGCAAAAATGATAATGTGCTCATGGGGATCATGAAAATGTATAATTTGCTTAAAAGTATTTTTCTAAATTTGCGGTCAAGATTGAGACTTTAAGGAATGACTTGAAGGAATGTCGGATTTGGAAAGTGGCGATTTCTGAGCCAATCTTGTCGAATCTCTAATATTCCAGCCCAGTTCGTTCGTCTTAGCACATCTGGAAGTACCTTAAATTGCGATCGCCGGAATTCCGGACCCCCCCTCAAACCCCCCCACAGTCGCCGGAGCCAATCCGGTTCTGTAAGTGATTTATCCAGAGCATCTCTTTATTATTCCCACAAAGTTCCATCCCGATCTCCCCAGTCTGAGCCGGTCACGTATTTTCTGCCCCCCCCCCCCCATTGTTGTCGAATCCGGTCCGGACATGACAAAGGCCACCAGAGACATGTCCTCTGATCAATTATCAAATTTCACTCAAATCCGATCAAGCGTTCCAAAGTTACGCATGACTCAGTATTCCGGATTCCCCCTCCCGCTACTCCCCCCACGACTATCGGATCATGTCAATTTTTATTTATAAGTCAGTTTCGTCGTGAAAATCCCAAAAACCGCCATTACCGTAATTCCGGGAAACTCCCCTCCAGCCCCCCCCCCCCCTAGTGTCCGGATCCAGTCCAAATGTATACACGATTTATCTGGAGCAGATGCTTGTTCTTCCCAGCAAGTTTCACTCCAATCCCTCCATTCTAACCGTTTCTCGAGATTTCCGGTCTCCCCCCCCCCAACTCCCCCATAGCTGTCGAATCCGGTCCGGACTTCAAACGGGACATCAGAGGTATGCCATTTATTCAGTTATTAAGTTTCATTCCAATCCGATCATCCGTTCGAAAGTTACACACTACTCCATTTTTCCGGATTCCCCAGCCCTCCACTCCCCCCAGGTGGTCGGATTGGGAAACTGATTATTTCCAGGCTAGTCCGAGCGGGTCCCTGATGCTCCTGCCAAGTTTCATCGTCCTAGCACATCTGGAAGTACCCCAACTCGAAAAAGTGTGACAAAAACTATTTAATTCTCAGAATTCCCCGGCGCACCACTCCCCCCCAGATGGTCGGATCGGGAAACTGATTATTTCCAGGTTTTGGTCGGATCCCCGATTTTCCTGCCAAGTTTCATCGTCCTAGCACATGTGGAAGTACCCTAACTCGAACATGTGGGACAAAAAAATTCGGACAGACCGACCGACCGACCGACCGACCGACAGACGGAATTGCGATCGGTATATGGCACTTGAGCCAGAGGCTGCAAGTGCCATAAAAGTTAAAAGCCGCACGCGGACTTGGTACCCAATACGTAATGCCTGTGGTCGGCCTATGCGTGATACCGTGTTTGACCTCAAACAAACAAGAGCTGGAAGCTCATATGGCACTTGCAAGGCTGGGTCAGAGGATGAAAGTAGGAATTCGTCAATTTTTGGGTTTGTTGTGATCATTTGTAATCAAAACTCTTGAAGTAAAAAACATGATGAACTCATCAGGAGCACGAAAATGTATATTTTACTCAAAAGTATTGTTTGTACTTTAAGGAAATCACTTGTGAGCAAAACCCTTAAGGCAAAAATGATCACGGGCTCATAGGGATCACGAAAATGTGTATTTTGCTAAAAAGTATTTTTTTTTGTGCGTTGTGGTTGCGATTAGTACTTTAAGGGATGGTCGAATCTGGGAACTGACAATTTCTAAGCCAATCTTGTCAAGTGTCTGATTTCCAAGCCAAGTTTCATCGTCCTAGCAAATCTGGAAGTACCCTGATTCGCGATCACCCGAATTCCGGACCCCCTCCAACTCCCCCCACAGTGCCCGAACCCGGTCCGGTTCTGTCACTGATGTATTTAGAGCTTCTGCTTCTTCTTCCAACCAAGTTTCGTCCCAATAGTTCCACTCTAAGCGTGTCACAAGATTTCGGGTTCTCCCCTCCACCTCCCCCCCCAACATTCATCGGATTACATCCGGACTTTAAACATGACATCTGAGACATGAGGTCTTTCCAAATATCAAGTTTCATTAAGATCCGATCACCCGTTCAAAAGTTATACATGCATCAGGATTCTCCCTCCCTCCACTCCCCCCACGATGGTCGGATAAGGGAACTGACTATTTCTAAGCCAATCATGTCAAGACTCTAATTTTCAAGCCAAGTCTTATCGTCCTAGCACGTCTGGAAGTACCTTAGCTTGCGATCATCGGAATTCCGGACCCCCCTCCCTCTAACTCCCCCACAGTGCCCGAATCTTGTCCGGTTCTGTCACTTACGTACATAGGGCTTGTGCTTGTTCTTTCCACCAAGTTTCATTCCGATCGCTCCACTCCAAGCGTGTCACAAGTTTTCCGGTTCCCCCCTCCGATCCCCCCCACCTTTATCGGATCTGGTCCGGACTTGAAACTGGGCATCCGAGACGTGTGATCTTTCTACGTATCAAGTTTCATTACGATCCCATCACCCGTTCGGAAGTTATACATACCTCAAGATTCCGGATTCCCTCTCCCGTCACTCCCCCCACGATGGTCGGATCGGGAAGTTGACTATTTCCAGGTTAATCTGGTCGAGTCCCTGATTTGCCTGCCAAATTTCATTGTCCTAGCACACCTGGAAGTAACTTAACTCCGTATCACCGGAATTCCGGAACCCCCCTCCAACTCCCCCCACAGTGCACGAATCCAGTCGGGGTCTGTCAATGACGTACCTAGGGTATGTGCTTGTTCCTCCCACCAAGTTTCATCCCGATCGCTCCAGTCTAAGCGTGTCACATGATTTCCGGTTCCCCCCTCCGACTCCCCCCCCACATTAATCGGATTCGATCCGGACCTGAATCGGGACATCTGAGAAATGACGTCTTTCCAAATATCAAGTTTCATTAAGATCCGATCACCCGCTTGAAAGTTATGCATGCCCCTAAATTCCGGACTCCGGCTCCCCTCCCTCCCCCCACGATGGTCGGATCGGGGAAGTGACTACTTCTAAATTAGTTTGGTCGGGTCCCTGATATGCCTGCCAAGTTTCATCGTCCTAGCACATCTGGAAGTACCCTAACTCGCGATCACCGGACTGACCGACCGACAGACCGACAGACCGACCGACGGAAAAGTGATCGGTATATGGCACTTGGCCGGAAGGCAAGTGCCATAACAAGTTTTGGAAAATTTGCTGTTCATTTGTGTGTGGTTTCTGGAGCTTTTCGATAAATTGGTACATTCACACGCTCTACTTTCTTATTACGTCAAGGGGTTAAGGCCTCCGTTGTTTCTGTTTTAAGGTTTTGCAGTGGTGCCTCAGTGCGATTTTTAGGATCAATAATCAGGGTGGTGGGGTGGTGGTGGTCTGAACATATACTACCTCTGAGCAAGGGGGTAGTATAGGGTAGAGTCCTATCTCCCTTTGTTTTTGGGATCCCAAAACGTTAGTGACGGATATCTATGACATCGCAAGCCGTCTGTCCGTCCGTCTGTGCGCACTATAACTCTCGAAGGAAATGAGATATTTTGATGAAACTTGGTGTGAGGATTCTTTGGGTCAAGAGTAAGGTCGAGTTTGTAGATGGGCTCTGTAGCCCTACATTTAGGGGTGGGGAAGGGGGTTTAAATTAAGGGGCAAACAAAATATTTTTAAACAGCTAATGTGATAGTCGATTATGGGGTAAGAAGACATGCTGAGCACGATGGTGAAAATCATTTTCTCGCCGGACAAGTAGTTCGCCCGGAATCCGGCCAAAACCGGAAATTTTGTTAAAAGTAAAAGTTTTATTTGAAGTTGATTAGATGTTCGATTTAGGGTGAGAAGACATGCTGAACACGATGGTGAAAACCATTTTCTCGTCGGACAAGTAGTTCGCCCAGAATCCGTCCGAAACCGGAAAATTTGTGAAAAGCATAATTTGTATTTGAAGTCTATTAGATTTTTTTTTCAAATTCATTTTATTTTTCCAAAAATTCTTCGTTGCGAAAAATAGCGTAGGAAAATGTCAATAAACATACACTGACATGCAAATACATAGAATGCTATTACTTTACATAATCTTCTGCACAATTTAAATAGAATTTTGGTTTCTTAACTTAATCAATAAAATATTAATAACACATAAATATTACATACATGGCAGATTTAAAGGTAAAAAGAGACGCTGAATCTGTATATGACATTCATTTTGTACCCGGACATATAGTTCGTCCGGAATCCGGTTGAAACCGGATTGATTAGATGTTCAAGTTGATTAGATGTTCTTTATAGGGATAAGAAGATACGCTGAATTCGTTTCTGAGCTCTCTTTTTTTGCTGGACAAGTAGTTCGCTTGGAATTCGGCCGAAACCTGAAATTTGGCAGAAGTAAAGGAGGAAGTTTCGATCAGTATCGTCAAAATAGATATGGCTTATACAGATATATCTGAACTTGGTTTTCTCAGATGATTAGCCTGGCGACAAGACCTAGTTGTCTGGATCAAATATTAAATTTTTGGGATCCCATCGAAACCTTTGGTCTTGTTAAAAGTGCCATTTACGAATGTCTTTCATGTTTTTAAACAGCATTTTTCCTTGGAGGCCTGAGCATTAATATATAAAATAAATGTCAGTATCTTACATTCAACAGTCCGAAAGACCTTTTGTTCTCTCTCTGTTTTTAACTTCAACAGATTTGAAACGCGGTTAGGACTTTCTGTCTCAAATATTGTAAATTTTCTTTCTCGTCGTTACAGGAATTCCCGTGTAACTGAAAACTTTTTACCATCTGACCCTTATGCCAGGTTATCGTCCATTGCCCAGGCAGGACCTCCACGTTTTTGGCCTTTGACCATTTTCCGCATTTCATCTGGGAAGATTTTTTTCAACCCGATTTGTCCTTTTACCGCGTTATTGAGAGCTCAGTATTAATTTGCTTTTCTTGTCTAGTGTGCAAATAAAATTTCACCATCAGAAGAAGTAACACCTGCATCGGAATGATTCATAATATTATACCGTTTATGGATGTTGTGTAATAGTATATAACACCAGTACACTGTGCAGTCCCATGATATCAGTCCTATCCTACCCAGTGCCAAAATTTTCTGGTATTGCCCTGATGTTAGAAAAAAGTTCCAACCGTGCGATAAAAAGTGATAACGCACAGCCAGCCGTGCGATAAAAAGTGATAACGCCCAGCCAGCTGTGCGATAAAAAGTGATAACTCCCAGCCAGCCGTGCGATAAAAAGTGATAACGCACGGTTGATCGGTTCATCAAGTTCATCGAGCATTTTCCCTCAAGTACTGAAAAATAGAGCCTGATCTCCAAAAAATGAATAAAAGACATCACTTTCAGGAGGAAAAACAAAAAAAAACATTAAAAAATAATACAGTAAACAAAAATGTTGGAAAACGTTGTAGAAAAGTCTTTAAAAACTGAAAAAAAATGTTGCTATCCTAGCCAGCCAACCTGGGTTATACCTTGTTACAGTCATTTGGAAAATTTGGAATATTTGGCCCTTGGGCAGCAGTGAAGCTGCAGTCTAGGCCACCCTGCAGTAGTGACAGCCAACACAAAAAAGCGCCATGCAAAAGTACCAAGTGGATTGATATGACAAAGTCAGGATGAGTGCTAACAACCAAGAACCATTAGCCTAGGTAAACAGCCATGCCTCACCTCTAGATCTTGGAAATTCTCATCTTGGAGCAGATGGGGCTTAGCTCATGTGATAAAATCCTACCAAAAAACAAAAACACATGCATATCGTGTTGATCATTCAAACAAATTGCCATGAAGCAACAAAACGCTAGCCAACTCTCCTTCCCGCTGCGTAGATCTGCGTATCATACAACCTTCAATCTAGTAATGTTCGCTTCATCGTTCAACTGGCCCGGCCCTGTTTACCTGTGGAAGAATCGACGGTCTAGCCACCAATCGTGAGATTTGTTCAAGATGTTTCTGACGCTAGATGGTACCGGTTTGATGATGGATTAATGGTGAATGATCTGCACTTTTCGGTTTTTCTGGCAAAAGATTGCAAGAGGAGTTACTAACTACTAGCAATATTAGCATTAATTTATAAGAAAAGATTGATATAAAGCAGTTGCTTTTTTACCGAATTTCCGCCAGGAGGTATCATTGTTCTGCACAGTGTACTAGTGTTATAATCATTATCGCCCTTGCTTTTCTTCGAGCGATAATATATAATACGTAGTATTATTGCCCCAGTATCTACTAAGGGTCTCATCTTCCAGAATGGTGTTAAGGTTCTAGAAGCTCTAGCTGCAAGTGGGCTTCGCTCTGTTCGCTACGCTAAAGAAGTGGGAGGAATTAAATCAATTATTTGCAATGATCTGTCAACATCTGCCGTGGAAAACATCAAAGTCAACGTGAAGCACAATGGCGTTGAAGATCTGGTCGTTCCGAATGAAGGAGACGCAACGTAAGTCGCTCATATCGTTCTTTTTCTAAGCGGACCAGCCAGGGGCGGTTCGAAGTGCTTGGGCATGGGGGGGTGACGACCTCAAAACATACGACTAGGTAATCGGCAATTATGTCGATTAAAAACAACTGAAATAGAAAAGCACAGTACCACAGGCTCAAGAAATATAAACATAGATTTTTAAAAGGTAATGAGTTTCAGCATGACGTTCATTTGGACTTTCGCAGGAAACAGCCAATCTTCGGTACCAGATTCTGACATATATGCTCAAGACAACTTAAACTGAGCACCGCAGGCGAATTTTTTTTAATCCGAGCAAAATTCAACTGCTTCCCCTACAAATTCTAGCTTTTCATGTAGCTCAGATCCCAAAATCTCAAGCTTAAAACTCCACCTTATTGACGCACCCTTGAACAAAATATCTAATAGGATACTACGAAAAGCGCCGCAGGCGAAATTTTTTGAATCAGCTAGCCTTTTTTCTGGCAAAATTCAACTAGTTCCCATGTAAATTCTGCTTGTAACGTGGCTAAGATCCCAACCAGCAGCCTCTAATGTATTTACTAAAGAAAGACTGAGCGCCGCAGGCAAAATTTTTTAAGTTTGACTTTTTACTGGCCAAATTCAACTACTTCCCATCCAATTTATAGTTTTAATGTTGCTCAAACCCCAAAATCTCAAGCTTACAACCCACCTGAATGACGCACGCTTCAATTAAATAGTGAAAGGGTTGCTACGAAAGGCGCCGCAGGCGGAACTTTTTAAATCCGACTGTTTTCTGGGAAAAGTGCAACTACTTCCAGTACAAATTATAGCTTTTAACGTGGTTCAAATCTTATGCCTGAAACGGCACCTAAATGACACGCCCTGCCACTAGATAGAGAATAGACTACCATGAAAGGCGCCACAGGCGAAGTTTTGGAAACATTTATAGGTCTTTTTGGAACTTGCCGAAAGTTGGTACACAGCGGTGCTTCCACTTAACCCCTTCCGAAAAAAAGGAGTGGTCATCCATGATAAAATAGACACAAAGTAAATTTGGTTTGAATTAACAGTATGGTGCGATCATAAGGCCCGTCCTTGTAATGCGTACATCTCCGGTTTATGGTCAAACCTTACTCCTCAAGCCAAAAATCAACCTGTTTTATTCTAGAATAAGGATCTTTTGCGAAAAACCAGATAGGCTACTGTTGAAATTTCAAAAATCAGCTACGTGTTTTCTGCTATAATACAGAGGTTTTGGTACAAAACCAGTTATGTTCAAACTGTGCACCACCGGGTGAAAATCACGATTCGGTAACTGTATTTATGTCATTCTGACAGGCTCGAAACATACGACTGTCATTCTAACAAGCTCAGTCAAAACATACGATTGACTCGTGACATACGAGTTATAGAAAATCTATACGTAACCATACGACCAGAAACAGGTCATCTGCGACTGAAATTCAGGATTAGGTGCCTTATCTGGCAAGCTCAAAACTTACGACTATCTCTAAAATACGACTAGAAAATCTGTTCATAAATGCGACAAGGAACAGGGGATTTACGTCTGGCGAAATTCACGATCTGGTGTTATTCTGGCACGCTAAAATATACGACTATCATTCTGACAAACTGAAAATATACAACTACTGTGAATCTGACAGACCTAAAACATACGACTAGGAAAGCTCTTTGTAGCCATACGACTAGAAATTGTCATCTGCGGGCAAAATTCACGTTCTGTAACTGCCTTTATGTCATTCTGGAAAGCTCAAAACATACGACTGTCATTCAGACAAGCTCAAAACATACGACTGAGAGAACGATTCTCTGAAGCATGGGGGGGGTGAGTCACCCCCCACGCCCCCCTCCTCGAACCGCCCCTGGGACCAGCCACACTTATAATACTGGTGCAATTCCCCATCAAACTTGGTGTGAGGATCTGTAGGATTAGTGCACAGTTCAAGTTCGGAGATGAGCCCGTAGCCCTATATTTGGGGCTGGGGGTTTCCAAATAAAAGGGCAAAAAAATATGTTTTGAAAACTGATGAGCTAGTCGATTTAGGGGTATAAAAACAATGCTTATGACTTATCTGAAATTCATTTTCTCGCCCGGAATCCTGCAAAAACTGAAAAATTTTGTAAAAGTTTTACCTGAAGAGATCATAGAGGTTCGATGGAAGGCTGAATCCGTTTTCCAACTTTATTTTATTTCTGGACGGGAATTTCGCCCGGAATCCGGCCATAATCGGAAATTTGTCAGAAGTAGGATTTAGGATGAAATCGACGAAAACGGACGAAACTGACAAATTGATAGAAATTATTAGTGAGATAATTTGTTGATTTATAGTGTACAGACTGACTTTTCCGGTGTTTTTTGCAGTTGTTAGAGTTTGTTTTATGTTGTTGTCTGTTATTGAAGAAGTTTTTCACCATGGCTGAAGGCGGAGGTAAGAAACCTCACTCTCCTCAGTTGAGTTTTTCAGATCTTCAGAACGACCATGTATACTCAGCAAGGGTCAGTCTGGTCGATGTTTCGGATATGCAGGTTGGTTTGTCTGGGAGAAGCCATAGCTTGGTTCTTAAGTCTGTGTTGAAGCTCAGGAACATCATTGAGTGTGGGAAGGAGGAGCTAAAGGTTGTTAGCTCAGCAGATGGTTCTCCGAGTCTTAATTTCAAAGAGGAGGGAGTTTTGGAAAAAGCTCTTAAAGCAACCCCTTTCGAAGTGGAAAAAGGAGTCAGTTTCAACTTGTCAAATGGTAATCTTGTTGAGAAATCGGTACCCCCAAGAGTAGCTTTTGTACCAGAAGGTATCGTTTTCTTTGAGAAGGGAATCTTCTCTGTTGAATCTTTGAAAGAAGAATTGATCGACCAAAGGGTAAAGAAAGTCCGTATGTTATTTGGTCCAGTTGCCTCTGAAAGGCAAAAGGCAGATGGTTTCATTCTGTCCTTTGAAGATGATGTTCCAGAGTATATTTTCATCTCTGGAATTGCCAAAAAAGTAAAGATCTACATCCCACCAGTACTCATTTGTAACCATTGCCAGCGTCATGGCCACAGCTCCAAAGTTTGCCGTAGCAAACCTAGATGTGCTAGATGTGCTAATCAGCACATCACGTCAGTTTGCGCTGTTGACAAGCTTCTTACCTCGAGTTTCAAATGCGCTAATTGCGGAGGGCAGCATCACTCCAAGGACAAAAAGTGCGTTATCACACAAAACGTCGCAACAGTAATAGAGAGAGCTGTTGTAGATAAGATCACAATTGGGGAGGCAAAAAAGAAATATGCTGATATTTTGAAAAATTACCCTCCCACCAAGGAGTCGTACAACACATCTTTTCCAGAATTTATTTCCACAGCGACCGATACTCCGTCAACAAGTAAGTCTATCCCATCAGGACCCCCTACAATAGGAAACATGACAGAGAAAGATTTCAATGTGCTCCTAGAGCAGAAGATCAACAGTATTTTGGATGGTAAGCTACAGGAAAGGCTAGTAGCCATACTTGATCTCAAATTCTCTGAACTCAAGGCCAGCATCCTTCAGGAATTGAAGCAGGAGCAACCAAACAAAGGCATTCTAGCTATCAAACCTCTTCAAGTGTGCTCAAGCCACTCAGAGACGGACGAAGATAGCAGCCCAGATGAGAAAGACTACATTGGATCAAGGAAGCGACTTACAGAAGAAATGTCACCTATGCCCAAAGAAGTGCGTAAACGCATTAAGCCTGTTGGAGCATCAAAAAATGTGACCAAGATTAGGGGAAAAGTCACTGAGGATAAGTCAAAAAAATGAAAATTGTCCATTTTAACTCGACGGGATTGCCAAAAGATAGAATAGAAGAATTGAAACATTTTATAGACCTTCAATCTCCGGATGTGGTAGCTCTACAGGAAACCCACCTTACTAAATCTCGGCATTTTTCAATCCCAAATTACACTGTCTTTCGCAAAGACAGGGCTACGGCTGCAAGACAAGAAAAAAAAGGAGGGGGATTAGTAACATTAATAAAAAATCAGTTTGTAGCATCAGAATCACCTTTTGTTCATGATTCTAAGTTGGAGATCCTTGTGGCGACATTGGGAATGAATTCGGGGAAGAATCTACATATTATTAATATGTATGTTAATAATAAACAGGCTTTTGACCCAGAGGTTTGTAGAAAAATTTTGGCTATTCCTGGAAACAAAGTGATCGTGGGGGATTTCAATATCCACCACCCAATGTGGGATGGTTCCCATAAACAAGATCCTGAAGGTGTCAAACTGGTTGAATGTCTGTCAGCGTCTGTTTCTCCAATGGTTCTTCTGACTCCAAAGAATCTAGGTACTTATTTCCATTCACAGACAGGAAGATATTCTACAATTGATTTATGTCTAGTAAGTAGCAATCTGTCTCTTTCTTCGCAGGTTCAGAAATTTCCAGATTGCTTAGGAAGCCAGCACTTCCCCATTATTATTTCTTTAGATGTTGAGGCCTCAACAAGAAATGTAAGCACCCCCCCTCGGTGGCGCTTCAAGGATGATCTTTGGCAAGCTTGGACAGTGGAACTGTCGAAAAACCTCCCAACTCCCACTTCAGACATCTCAGCATTTAACACTAGTTTCACTTCATCTCTTGTTGAAAATTCTCTGAAGTTTTTTAAATTGTCAAAAGGTAAACATCAGTCTAAGAAAAAGAAACTCATCCCTTATTGGAACAGCCATTTGGACGAACTCAAGAGAGAAAAAAGAGTGGCAAAAAGAAGGTGGATAGCAGATCGTACAAATACTGGGAAAAAAGTAGAGTATAGAAAAGCTGAGGCCAAGTTAAAGAGAGAGATTCTGGAACAAAGGACAACAGCTTGGGCAAACCTATGTGATTCCAAATTTGGTGCACAGACCCCTACCAAGGAACTTTGGAATAGATTCAGAAGTTTTTCTGGCTACCAACAAAAACAGGAAGGACCATCAGAGATTTCCTCTACAGATGGGCAAATGTTATCTGACCCTGAGTCGATATCTGAAGAGTTTGCGAAATTTTACGAGAAGAAGTTCAGTCTACACCAAGGCAAACAAAGGGCCAGTTGCACACCAGATATAGCTGCTACCGTTGACCACTTGGATAAAGAATTTACAATAGACGAACTGTCTGAAGCCATCCGGGCAACCTCAGACTCGGCCCCAGGAGAAGACCTCATCCATAATAAAATGCTACAGAATCTCCCAGAAAACGGAAAAGCTTTATTGTTGGATCTGTTTAATCTTTGCTGGACTTCAGGTTCTGTCCCTGAGGCATGGAAAAGTGTCATCATATGTCCAATTTTTAAAGGGAAAGGAAATAGGAATCAAACAGAGTCTTACCGACCTATTTCTTTATTGTCGTGCCTCGGAAAACTTATGGAAAAACTCATCAAAATACGGTTTGCAGAGGAAATTGAAAGAAAATTAATTCCAGAACAGTCTGGTTTCAGGAGGAAAAGATCAACCCTTGACAACTTGTTAAGACTGGAGTCTGCAGCTCAGAGAGCATTTTCCCGTAAGAGGATCTTAGGAACAGTATTTTTTGATGTGGAAAGGGCTTATGATAGTGTTGACCCGACAGAAGTCCTAAAAAAGATTTCTGAGTTTGGACTGGGAAAGCATTTTTGGCTTTGGTGTCGTGCAGTTTTGCTGGAAAGATCTTTCAAGGTTAGAACTGGGAATATTTGCTCGCAGTCCAAGGTAGTCTCAGCTGGTGTTCCGCAAGGTAGCATTCTTAGCCCTATCCTTTTTAATATGATGATGAATGACCTGGTACTAGGAGATGTCCCAAACGTTAAATACGCTGTGTATGCCGACGACATTGTTATTTGGGCTGAGGCAAATAACTTTCATGAAGCAACTGCGAAAATTCAAAGAGCAGTAGATTGTATGACTGTATGGGCAAATAGTAAAGGAATCAGGTTCTCACCCGCCAAATCTAAAGGTTTGGTGTTTTCGAGGAGGAGACAAGACGCGTCCACCACACCTAAAATTCCCATCTTCATGTATGGGGAAAAGATCGAATTTTGCGAATCTGTCAAGTTCCTGGGAGCAGTTCTTGATTATAAGCTCAATTTTAGAGATCACATTAGCCAGCTGGTGTCAGGCCTCCAAAAAAGGCTGAATTTTATGAGAGCGGTCGCGGGTCAGAAGTGGGGCGCATCTCGAGAGTCCCTCACCAAAATATTCAAATCTATAGTTATGTCTAGAGTTGAATACACTCTACCACTTTTTTATTCAGCTGCAAAAGGAACATTGGCGAAAATTGATAGTGTTATCCATGCTGGTCTAAGAATCATTACGGGTGCACTTGGGAGCACTCCTATCGCGGCGCTTTTCAAAGAAACAGGTATTGAAAATTTGGAACAGAGATTTTTGAAATTGACATCAAAATACTTGATGAAAACGAGGAATATCCCATCGCACCCCCACCATTTCGAGTTGTTTGCAGGTATAGAAGAAGCCCACGAACAAAAAGGTACACTGGGGTGTCTATCACGATCTTTGGCTAAAGTGGATCTTACCCTTGAATCAGTTCTGTATTCGTCGACTGCACTGAAATGCACCCGGTCGTTTCCCGCATCCTGGGTTGACGTAGAATTGCAAGGTATGTCCTCCAAAAAGAAGGAATGCAACCCTGAATTACTAAGGCAATTATCACTGCAGAAGATAAGTTCTTACCGAGGTTGGCGTATGCTGTTCACTGACGGATCTGTATGTGGCGATGGGAAGGCGGCTATTGGTGTTTTTTCTGCTTGGTGCAACCAATCCATTGGTATTCGAGTTTCTGATTGGGTTTCCATTTTTCACGCGGAAACACTCGCAATCCGAAAAGCGGTTGAACAAATAAAAAACAGCGGACCGAACCAGTATGTCATATTTGTCGACTCAAAGTCAGTCCTTGAAGTTATCGCGCAGAGTTCTGGCGAGATAGATGAGGAGGTACATCTTCTTAAGACGGAAATATTGGATCTGGTACTAAATCCTCAGGTACAGATCAGGCTGTCATGGATCCCATCCCACATCAATATTCTTGGAAATGACAAAGCAGACCAAGCAGCAAAAGCAGCTATCCATCATCCAATATCGTGGAGGGTCAAGCTCTCATCTCAAGAGACGTTATGTAGCTAGACATCTCTGTGAATCATCAACAAACAGATACGTCAAGGCATTCAACGGCCATTGGACCCCACCGCACCTAATACCCAGAAATAGAAAAGTTGCTAACACGATTTTTAGAATGAGATGCGATCACGCTATGACTATGTCGAGACATTCGATGTATGGATCTTCATCCTCTCCGGATTGTACCCACGCTCACTGCAGAGGCATATCAGAAACAGTAGATCATATTTTGTCTGAATGCCCAAGATATAGTTCCCAAAGGAGCCAGCTGATTCGTAAGCTGGAATCACACAAGCTAGCCCCATCTACGGATTTAGTACTTGGATATGCGACAATAGGAAAAGACAAGGATTTACAAGTGCTTGAGGCATTATGCAAATTTGTTTGCTCTTCGGGCCTTACCTCAAGACTGTGAGTTAAGGAATGTGACAATTCAGTGTTAATTTTTAGTAGGAGACTATGACGTTGGACGATTGACTGACAGTTTATATTTGGCGGCGTTTAGGGCGAAAGCCGAGCGCATTCACACCCGACAAGACAAGACAAGTAGGATTTTTTGTGTGAAGTCGATTAGAGATTTATGTGTAGGTGTTATAAGAAACACTCTTTTTTAAAGTAAAAGTTTTGCCTAGACATCAGTTAGAGTGTCGAAATAGGGCACAAAAATACCGTTATATTCGGCCGTATTCCGACAGAACCCGGAACTTTGGTAGTTCTTTTAATTGCTTGATCAAGCGGTGATAGTCGAGGAAGTCACAAAGTGAAGAAACGGTAAACTTTTTTAGCCACGAGATTATATACAAAATCAACAAGAGATTTTTTCATCAAGCCTCATTTAGGCTACAGGACTGAGAGATTGTGAAAGATAGCAAGGACTATTAGACGATCCCTCGATTCAAAACGAAAGGCAGTGGCTATAACCTGAGCCCTGAAGCAAAGGAAAACACCGGATAGTTTTGAGGTGTACTTAAGGAAGGGCAAGGGATTGTCCCCGATCACTTTTCCGTCGGTCGGTCAGTCCGGTGTTTGCGAGTTAGGTACTTCCAGATGCGCTAGGACGATGAAACTTGGCAGGCATATTAGGGACCCGACCAAACTAACTTGGAAATAGTCACTTTCCAGATCCGACCATCGTGGGGGGAAGTAGGTGATCCGGAATCCGGAATTTAGGGACATGCATAACTTTCGAACGGGTGATTGGATCTTAATGAAACTTGGTATTTAGAAAGACCTAGTGTCTCAGATATCCCATTTCGAGTCCGGACCGAATTCGATGAATGTGGGGGGAGGGGATTTGGAGGGGGGAACCGGAAATCATGTGACCCGCTTAGAGTGGAGCAATCGGGATGAAACTTGGTGGGAGGAACAAGCACAAGCCCTAGGTACATCATTGACAGAACCGGACCGAATTCGTACACTGTGGGGGGAGTTGGAGGTGGGTTCCGGAATCCGGTGATACGGTCTTAAGTTACTTCCAGGTGAGCTAGGACAATCAAACTTGGCAGGCAAATCAGGGACCCGACCAGATTAAGGTGGAAATAGTCAACTTCCCGATCGGACCATGTGGGGGGAGTGGAGAGAGGGGAAATCCGGCATCTTGAGGTATGTGTAACTTCCGAACGGGTGATCGGATCATAATGAAACTTGATATGTAGAACCAGATGTCTTGGATATCCCGTTTCAAGTCCGGACCGGATCCGATGAAGATCGGGGGGGAGGGTCGGAGGGGGGAGCCGGAAACCTTGTGATACGCTTGGAGTGGAGCGATCCGAGTGAAACTTGGTGGGAAGAACAAGCACAAGCCCTATGTACATCAATGACAGAACCGGACTGGATTCGGGCACTGTGGGGGAGTTAGAGAGGGGCACCGGAATTCCGGTGATCGCAAGTTAAGGTACTTCCAGATGTGCTAGGACGATGAAACTTTGCTTGAAATTAGAGGCTTGACATGACTGGCTTAGAAATAGTCAGTTCCCTGATCCGATCATCGTGGGGGGGGGGAGTGGAGGGAGGGAGAATCCTGAATTTTGAGGTATGTTTAACTTTTGAACGGATGATCGGATCTTAATGAAACTTGATGTTTCGAAAGATCTCATGTCTGAAATGACCGGATCCGATAAATGTTTAGGGGGAGGTGGAGGGGAGAACCGGAAATCTTATGACACGCGTAGAGAGGAGTGATTGGGATGAAACTTGGTTGGAAGAACAAGCACAAGCCCTAGATACATCAGTGACAGAACCGGACCTGGTTCGGGCACTGTGGGAGGAGTTGGAGGGGGGTCCGGAATTCCTATGAGCGCGAATCAAGGTACTTCCAGAAGTTCCAGATGTGCTAGGACGATGAAACTTGGCTTGAAAATTAGACACTTGACAAGATTGGCTAAGAAATTGTCAGTTCCCAGATCCGACCATCCCTTAAGCGGACCACAAAAAATGGTCTTTCTACCACACGCACAATGATAACCATCCCTACTGCCATCTATGAATGTTCAAAACCATAGAAAAACACCGTCAAACAATGAGCTTATTAAAAAAAACACAAAATTTCCTAGGTTTGAAGTAATACGGTCTGGACTAAATCTCAGACAATTATCCGAGACCGCCATTACGGCACGCAGGGAGCCAAGGATCAAAATAATAATTTCCATCTAAATGCTCCAACTGTTTATTACATGTACAAATAAATGAAAAAACCAAGACAAGTCTGGTACTTCCAAAGACATAAGAAAAATAATCGATTAAGTCTTATAATTCTTTGCTAATCAAACGGGGAAAATTTCGTCATCTGGAAAAGAAGACGTTCTGCGTGGGTTTTTTCTCGAGCCGAAACAGCAACCCGGCAGTCAAGTTCAAATCTAAATAAACTGGTGGCTTGCGATCAGTAAGAGAAGGTAAACAGAATGTTTGGATTAGGTCTTTAAAGTACTAATCCTAACCGCAAGGCACAAAAAATACTTTTAAGCAAAATGTACATTCTCGTGATTCCATGAGCCCATGATCATTTTTGCCTCAAGGGTTTTGCTTACAACTGATTTCCTTAAAGTACAAACAATACTTTTGAGTAAAATATACATTTTCGTGCTCCCGATGAGTTCATCAGCATTTTTGATTCAGGAGTTTTGATTACAGATGATCACAATCGACGAATTCCTACTTTCATCCTCTGACCCAGCCTTGGAAGTGCCATATGAGCTTCCAGCTCTTGTTTCTTCTCTTGAATCTTATGCTGGGGTTCGCACGGGCTCTATTGCGAATTTGGCTTTCAAGGGAACTAGCTTTCTGAAGGAAATCCAGTTTCGTCGGTAGGACCGGCCTGTTTCTTCGTCTTTAAAGGACCCCTCGTACTTATTCTGCCTTTTTTTTTATTCCGAGTTCCCTTATGGAATCACACGTTCTAGAAATCCTTGCCCTTCGCCAATGTTTCAAGTTGCACTTACGACTTTTTAGCGCTTTTTCGGCCGAGCCGAGTTGGCCAGTCAAGCAGCGCAATGTTTTCCGAAAGCTGGAGGTTCGCCGCCTTCTCACCAAGCAAGCGTGTGTTTATTTCTTCTGTTTTTTTTTTCAGTGTGGTCCAACAGGTCTGTCTTGCGTTTCGGATTGTTTTTTTTTTGCTTTTTTGCCCACTTTTAACGACGGCACTCACAGTTTTCAAATTTTGTGCGTCCAACCTTCGCTTCGGAGAGCGGAAAGCCTGTACATAGTCGACAAGTGCCAACAAGTAAATCACTCATTTCCGGGGCAATTCGCAATTTCGAAAACTATATCGCTGGTCCATTTTATCGGGAAAACTTCAATTCTAGTTAGAGTTGTTCTTTAAATTGTTCTTATTTTCAGTGTTATCATGTACCAGAACCGAAAGCCTGCAGCTGGTTTCGACGCCATTGACTTGGACCCGTATGGCTCCCCCACCCCCTTCCTAGACGCCGCTGTTCAGTCCGTGAAAAACGGGGGGCTTCTACTTATTACAGCAACAGACATGGGGGTCCTTTGCGGCAGTGCACATGAGACCTGCTACTACAAATATGGGTCTGTACCTTTCAAGACTAAAGCCTGCCATGAAATGGTAAGTTGCGTGACTGAATGAATTTAATGATAACATAATACAAAAGAGCATCTAAAGAGTTCGTCTAACACACTTTTTATCGTAAAATGTTTCAACGTACAGACCGTCCAGGGAACTCTTGAAAGAGTTCATGGATTCACGCAGTACTACTTGAGATGGAAGGGCGTTCCAACAGACCATCACTCTGTAGGAAAGGCCATCTACCAATCGCCAGCCACTTAGCTTGAGTCTTGTCCACGCAGACCGCTTCTCGTTGAAGTTGAGAATTGAGTGCCGACTCATTGTGTTGCATTCAGTCAGGTCGCACGTTGAAATCGATATGATTATGGGGATGAATTAAGGACTTTTACTCGCTTTTGATAATTTAAAGTCACCATAACTAATGCACCAAAGGGCTGAGGACCCATGTGAACAAAAATATTTAAATAGTAATTAAAAATCAATCATAAAATAACGCTACTTTAAATACCTTGTTCTATGCTCCGTCGCAAACCTCAAGTAAATCTTCAAACTTTCCAAACCAAATAGAAAACACTTTGCCATCAATACCATTTTAAATACACGCTCTCCCATGTCCCATGTCCATTTACTCAGTTCTTCGCACTACACACTAAATAAGCCATACGCCCATCATCACTACTACAAAGTAGGTCAAAGGTTAGGACTGCTTTTTCCTTTCGCCTTCCCAGTATATATTTCACCTGGCCCAAAGTGGCAAACTGGTGGTCTAAGTTGAAAATGACAGCTCTGCCGGTTGTTCGGGAAACCTCAGTTACGAGTTGCACCATCTAGAAGACGAATAGTCTGCAACGGCGAAAACCCCTCGGTACACACCCTCACCCCCCTCGACCAAAAAACATCAATCACTGGGTGGGGGGGGGGGGGAATGCCATATCTTTTTATGAAAAGTACATAGAAATAGGCGAGCCGACATCACGCGTTTACCTTTTTTTTTTTCCCGTAGCATCTTTTGTAATTTAACTTATTTTTATATTATTAAAAAAAAAATCACATTTCGTACTTTTTGTGGCTACTCCTCCATCCCTGAGTGACGTTAATTTAATCTATTTTCACCTACTTTTAACTATTCACGTCACCTAACTTTTTAAAATAAGCCCATATTTTCTTTACTATTCTTCCCCCTAATATTTGGAAATTAATTCGCTCATTTATTTTTTTTTCAACTTCTCTTTAAACTCAATCTAAATTATATATATATATATAAAATATTTAAATAAGTACTTAAATAAAAAAGAAAAATCCTCAATTAGACACAACTTCACACACTAAGTCATCAACCCCAGCCATCTTACTGGCACAAAAACAAGGACAAAAGACAACACGATAAAACATAAAAATTATTTTCATCATATATACAAATTCCCATCTTCCGTTCCGGCTACTCAAATGCACATGCAAACTCTTCAAACTTCACTACTTTACTGGAAAAGGTAACCTTAATTTTTTACCTTAATTTAACTCGCGTGTCTAGAGTCTGCTGGCGGTCCAAACTGCGTTTTCATTAAATTTTCTAATTTCATATTTGCATTCTGTTTTGTTTTTTTTGCCGGGGTGTTTCGGTGTCCGAGGTTTTTTTGCCAGGGGGTTTTCGCTTGGGGGGGGGGGTCGCCTAGACCCCTGCAGATCACTAGTAGGATCAGTGATCCCGCTCGAGACAGGTTCATCTTAAAACGCCTATCTACACCTGGTACGTTGCATATGTATTCACTTAAATCATCGGAGACAAAATTTGAAAATTATCCCAGCATCAAAGCTACGACTTTTCAGTGCGGAGACTGCGTAGAGCGTGGCCAAGCTTATTTGACAGAAAGAACGCTTTGAGCAACCATGGTACGACGCTGTTTCGAATTTCGCAGCGTCATTTGTTCAAAACGGAGCTCTCAGCCGCGCTTTATGGGGTAGAATCTACGTAGTGATAATTATTAATTCCTTTACCGATGTAAAAACTTAAAATATTTGTCTTCGTTATGCCAAGAGTGTATTCACCCTGTCAGGCGTAGATACGTGATTTGTTTGTTACTAGAATTAATATTTATTAAAGACGAAATTTGTATAAAAGGTTGTTTGGACTTGATAACCCTTCCAAACTAGCCTAAAGGTGTTTCCTTGTATATTTTTATATATTTTTTTCTTTTAGGCCCTCCGTATCATGCTTCAACACGTCCAAGCCCATGCTACACGCTATGGTCGCTACATCCGCCCGCTCTTATCAGTCAGCGTGGACTTTTACATGAGAACCTTTGTTCAAGTTTTTACAGGGAATCGAGAGTGCAAAAGAACTGCAAGGTAGGAACCAATGTTAATTTTCTGACCATTTCCAAGTACATTCAGTTATCCCCTACCCTCGGCGCGGAAGTCGCAAAGTGTTAGGAATGTGAAAAGAAAGAATTACAAGGGTTACCAAGGGTCCCGATCCTTAGGCTACCGTTGTTCAGAAAGATTTGGCTAGAGCTTAGAGTTTAACCGAAAAGGGCTAGGATAGGACAATCTAGTTACCCATCCCTTATTCACCTAAACTGGCTTGAAGACCCGCTGAAATGGGTTACTTCGTTGTTCCGCTATTCACGAATAACCGATTTTCAAATAGTGGAATTTCCGTGTGATCTGTGGTGCCTCTATGCGCCTGTATTTTTGTTGTATGCCTTACGAGAAAGATTAATCATTTTTTCTGGTTGAGGCACTAAGCAATCGTCACCAGTCTCACCACTGCCCACTGAAAAGCCGCATTTGTGTTGAGATTAAAATTTCCCGCGTCATAGTAGAATTTACGCTGTGGGGACGGCTGGAGATATTCTGAGCCTCATAACTACAGCAGATAGTGGAAAATAAAAAAAATCCCTTTGCAGAATCCAAATAATTCAGTGTATCCAATTAAATGGCACACAAATGAGTTGGCTTTTCAGTTAAACTTTAACCACTGCATCGTAACCTATGGAACATACTACACTACGAAATTCTCTTAATGTTCTCTAGCTTCTTTTTGATAGGTACGACGTACCTATAACCCCGAGACCGCAATTTCATATGTTACATTCTTAACTCGCTAACGAGACCTCACTAATCTATGGACTTGCCATGATTCACTAGTTTCTGTGCGCATTACGCTCCGGACGAGTGTTCGAGTATTATTCAGCTGATGCGTAAAGCCGGTTGTCTTAAATTTACCAAGGTTTTGCTTGAAGTCAGTGAGTCTGGGAAAAGGCTTAAAACAGCCGAAGCCGTTGATAATTTTTAAGCAGAGCTTAGTTTCCCAATATTCACATACCTGTTGGATACTGAAATATAAACAGTATATAGTGCGAGAAGCTCATTAAGTTTGCCCATCCTGACAACATCTGCATTTTTTAGTGAAACCGCTTCTGGCTACATGTGCACTGGCTGTGAAACAATCAACCTCCAATATCTGAATAAGTGCATCGTCGATGGTAAGAACGAAAAGTTTGGTAGAAGGACAGGCCCCCCAGTTGGCCCGGAATGCAAACATTGCGGTAGTCCGCACCATGTAAGTAGACCCCCTCTTTATCTACGCTTCCTTCCGTGCAGTGGTGAACTTCTGCCTACGACTGTTTTCTGCAAAGCCTTGACTTTTTAATACCCTATGACCAATGCTGGAAATACTATGCCAAACCCTGGCCCAATAAAATATTGATGATTGAACCTCAGAAAACAACCAATCAGAATTCCTTTATGGATAGATGGGTATCGCTTTTATTCTTCTCGAAACTATCATGGTAAAATCCAAATTTGTCGAGGTTGTCAATGTGTACAGAATATAAAACTGACAAAGACTAAACATTTTCTCGAATGACGGTGTAAGCGTTTTTTCGTGCCGCCACTGAGGCCGTTCTTGCAGGTCGTTCGCGAGCGGTCTCAAATGGCGGCGGAAGTATATGTTTATAGATAGGGTGCTCAAGCATGTTCTTGCCAAAACCTAGCACAGTTTCAACCTACGAGACTCAAGTTTACGTTTTGGATGAGCTCATTATAAGCAGTTTTGGTGGATCTTGACACAATCATGCTTCTGTATTTTTTCAATCCGATAAGCCGGGTCGAGGTCGAAATCGAGTATAGTAGGTAGATAGTGGAGTAAGTCAGGGCTAGGGTACCAACAGGTATCTAGTGTTTGGCGTAGGGTATCCAGCGCTTGGCATAGAACTCAAGAGCTGAGCGCACAAAGGTGATGCCTCACTTTTTGCTAGTTTCGAGGTAATCGCGTTCAAAGTTCGGTAAGCTAGTAGCCTATGTCGAAAGCTAGTTATCACCTTTGTCGACTGATTGTCTTTGTGGGGAGTGATCTGGCGAAGTTTGTGGCAGCACAGGGAGAAAGAGCGTAAAAATGTGCACCAGACGGTGCTCTTAACTCAATTTGCCCAAAAAGACGAGTTATCACCTTTGTGCGCTCAGCTCAGTTCTTGAGAGAAAATCAAAAATAGAAAAAAAAAAATTTCATCCTAATCTTTTTTTCTAGTTTGGTGGTCCATTCTACATGGGCCCCATCCACGACCAAACTTTCGTTCGAGACCTTCTGCACAACGTGCAGACTGATCCAGAGCGTTTAGGAACGTTCAAACGCCTGGAGGGCATGCTGTCAATGATACTAGAAGAGTTGCCAGACGTTCCATTTTACTACTTGCTAGATCAGATGAGCTCCAAAGTGAAAGTTACTATGCCAACCCTTTTGCAGTTCAGGTGGGTTTATTAAGAAGCGATAAGCCCCGATTATAAGCTCTGTGCCACCATCCATGTGTATAGCATAGGAAACGGCTTTCGTATAATCGCCGGGTCGGGAAAAAAAACTGATAGCTCGAATAGGGCCCCCGGAAGACGCAACCCTCCCGAAAGCCACCCCTCCGCCCAGGATTTATAGTAGAACCTTATAAGAGAGAAAGTGATACCGGCAATTGTTTTATTTATAAAACGAAGCGACAAAATAAGGAAATGCAAAGATAAGAATTGTCACGGTATTTCACTGAATTTATGCACAATGAATTTACGCCTACTGGCCGACCTTCCTAAAGAACTGACTTCCAAGACGCCCCGCAGTGCACGGATGTCCCTACGACACGAGGGCACGTAGGCACCGCAAGCACCCAGAGCGCTGAGACACGAATGCACGGAGGGAGTTGAGAAGCCTATCCCTCTAAAAGGGGCCACCCTATCTGATGATTCTTGATGCTCCTAAAAGAAACCCCCTCACCTAACAATAACCAACACTCCCAAACTATACTGAAATCAGAAAAGGGCGCTGAAGAACACTATCGCCTTATTTAAGAGACAGGTAGATAAACTAGAAATAACAATTCATGTGATCTTAAAGGAACAGTAAACTTGACTACGCAACTTTCGGCCATCGAATCGCCCGGGGGGGCTTGGATAAATATATAGGGTCTTATTGTCGACAGGCCCCCCCTTCTTTGTCATCTCGAACTGTCTCGAACCCCCTCCTTAGTGTTCCCAAAGCTAGCTGGCAGGCCCTTGCCCCTTATGCACTGTAATTATGCACTCATGTACTGTAAAAGTTCGCCTTTTTACATGTAGACTACAGAGTAACGACCTCCCGACTAGGCGGCCGGGGTTCGATTCCTAGTCACGGCACACAAACCTTTTGCTTTTTGCAAACCATTTGCTCAGAAGTCGAATTCTCGGAAACTGCCAGGAAACTGCAATGGTCGTAACGAGAATTTTTCTTACTCTCAATATCGACTCAGGGTACATTCTTGATATGTTAGCTAGCTCCCCGAGTCAAGTTTGAGTCAAGTTTTCTGTTCCTTTAAATGACTTAGAATTTAATGCTTGTTTTCATCGAATATGAAGATTTCATGATGGAAAAGAGAATTACTTTACCAATTCAGCAACTCTTCACTTTGGAAGCCAAGACAAGTCTGCCGAAGGATTCTCAACACGAAGACCACGAAAGTTAATGTTATTGTTGATTTGTGGCAACGTTGGCCTATCGGTATTTACTACTACACTTTCAAGAAGACCTTGGCTGTTATTGGCCTATGTATTTACAGCAGTTTCAAGAAGACCTTCGTCGCACTTGTCTAGACGTCTGTTCACGTACATTCTCTGAAAATATTGCCTGTTATCGGAAACTGCAAGACGACATACATTTTGACAATGCTCCTCAGTGATCTTAACCAATTAATTGACATACTCAACTGATATTTAAAAATAGGTACTTAATCGAGGATTACATTCGCAGCTCACATGAGCTGAAGAGGCAATTCATCTCGAAAGGAATATCAGTGTTGGTAATAAAAATTACAGTTACGCGAAGAAAAGCAGAAAGAGAGGAAGAATTATTCGTATGCAGTAAAATTCGCTTCAGAAAATATGAGTAATAGAATCATTTCTGGAAAGCTGCGTTTTAATTGAACAGTCCGTGCATGCGTGCAGAGCTCCTACAATGCCACTGCCCTCCCACATGTGTTGAAACTACTCCCGTTCTGGACTATCCCCCGTTTCTGGACTTACCCCGTTCTGGAAAAAGTACACATTTGAGGACCTCAAGTATAAAATCAGCGAAGAAAAAAAAGATGCAGTTTTGTGATTATAATGTATTCATTGAATTAAAGGTTCTAGTTCCGCTAAAATGACTAGACAAGTGGAGGAACAAAATACGAAGGTTGTTCACTTACAATTCAAATGCCGACATTTCCCAATCTTAGGGCACATAGCATTCAAAATAAGAACTTTGTCAGAACTTTGTCACAAATACAAATTACAAATAGTAACGACAAAATAAAATTCCAGGGCAATAACGGCAGCAACTTAAGAAGGCCAAGACTAAATTAATCATATCATCGACCGATTTCCACTCTTGGTGTTGGGGCATTAGTGGTATACCCCTGGCGGCATGAAATTGACTAAGGTTGTCCACTAGGGCAAGTATACTAAATATGCATTGCTCTAATTTTTGTATATCGTTTTCTAGATCCGCCATTTTGAACGGTGGTTACCGGGTCTCGATGTCACACTGCGCGCAAAATTCCATTAAAACCGACGCACCGCAGGAATTTCTATGGGACATTTTCCGGGAATTCGCGAAAAGCAGTCCGGAAAGAAAGTTGAACGACATTGCCGCCAGGTAAGAAGATTGGGTTTTAGACAGAAGACGTTAAAGGAACAGTAAACTTGACTACGCAACTTTCGGCCATCGAATCGCCTGGGGGGCTTGGATAAATATACAGGGTCTTATTGTCTTATTGTCCCCCCTTCCTTGTCATCTCGAACTGTCTCGAACCCCCTCCTTAGTGTTCCCAAAGCTAGCTGGCAGGCCCTTGCCCCTTATGAGTTATGCACTGTAATTATGCACTCATGTACTGTAAAAGTTCGCCTTTTTACATGTAGACTACAGAGTAACGACCTCCCCGACTGGACGGCCGGGGTTCGATTCCTAGTCGCGGCACACAAACCTTTTGCTTATTGCAAACCTTTTGCTCAAAAGTCGAATTCTCGGAAACTGCCCGGAACTGCAATGGTCGTAACGAGAATTTTTCTTACTCTCAATATCGACTCAGGGTACATTCTTGATATGTTAGCTAGCTCCCCGAGTCAAGTTTGAGTAAAGTTTTCTGTTCCTTTAAGCGTGAGTCTATTTCTAAATTTGGTTCATTTTCTCAGGTTTGCTTATCACGAGTTATCAGCATTTCCCGGTTGAATTTGGAAGTAACCGTGCGTCACTAAATACATTAGTTGCGTTTTTGCAGATACCATGGTATCCGATACCACGGTCTAAAGTCGTTTTCACAGTTACCGTGGTATCTGATACTACCACGGTCAAAAGGCGTTTTTGCAGTTATCGTGGTATCTGGCCAGTTATCGTGGTAGCCTATCTGATGTTCAGATACCACGGTCCGACCGTGGTAACTGATCGTGGTTTCTGAAAAATAATCTCACTTTCATCAAATTTTGTCAAATTGGTGGGAAAGAAGTTTAGCACTTAGTGATGTAACTGGATATCAGTATTTTTGGGGTTGACTTCAAAAAGTGCAATTTTGGCAATAGTCGTTTTTGCAGAACAACCGTGTATCAGCTACCACGGTAACTGCAAAAACAACTAATTGCAGATCCAGTTACCGTGGTAACAGATAGCCCACCGTGGTATCTGCAAAAACCTAACTATTAATTTCCAACTACGACCACAGAATTCCTGTGTATAGCATTACTTTATCTATTGCCCACATTTTTCTTCTTGACGCTGATCGAACTCCTTGCCCGACCACCGTTCTTACTCTAGAAAACCTTCTTTATACTAAGAAGATTTCCTGGTTGAATTTGAAGTTACCGTGCGTCACTACGCTAAAAATATTAACCTCCAACTACGACCACAGAATTTCTGCCTAAACCTTATCTACTGTCTAAATTTTCCTCCTTGACGCTTATGAACCTCCTTGCCTGACCACGTTCTTGCTCTCTTGCTTTTTCGACGGAAACTGACATAAAGCGAAAACCTTCTTTAGGCTATACTAAGAAGATTTCCCGGTTGAATTTGGAAGCACCGTGCGTCACTAAAGATACTACTTGCCAAGTACGACCACTAATTTCCTTTCCACGTTTGACAAAAAAACATGGTTCATGTGGGGAAACCTTTCGTTCTTTTCTTTGTTTTTGTTTAATCATTGTCTGACTGTTCAATCTGATTAGTATTCAGTCTGATTCGTCAAGTATGCTATGTATGCTATGTAATCGTCTTCAGGGCTAATTGTTAGCTACGTCTGGTTTGGTAGGATAAGATATAGTGCGTCGTCGAGTTTGAATGCACACGATAAGGAGCCATGGGGGAGAATTTATTCTAATGCGGAAGGTGAAATTAATTTTAATTTTTTGGGGCAGATAGCACTGCAGTTTAGATAATTGGAAAAAGTATTTGGATAGTGTTAAGAAGAAATCTGGCCCTTACTTTTAACTCGTTTGTGGTGAGGGAGATGAGGGTCTATTTCAGTTTATGTTAATGGAAAAGTTAGGGGGGAGTTCGGGGGAGCGATTGATTGGAGAAAATTATGAGTCGTAGATCTTTTAGGAGTGTGTGAAACCTGCCGAGGTTCCTCGGAGTGGTTAATCTTCGCAGGTAAAGTTCTTTGGGCGGTGTTTAGTATGATGTAAAACTGTTATATGTTATATGTCTCTTTCTATATGTGTTGTTATATATTTTTGATTGCTAAATGTAAACACATATTGTATTGTGCATGACAAGAAGACAGATATTAATACCGTATGAAATATCTTAATAATAATAATATAATAATTTATCTGCAGCAAAAAGTCGTTCGCCTCTATAACAAGAAGGATTGATTAAT
Organism: Branchinecta lindahli; assembly: GCA_023053555.1. Classification (NCBI taxonomy): domain Eukaryota; kingdom Metazoa; phylum Arthropoda; class Branchiopoda; order Anostraca; family Branchinectidae; genus Branchinecta; species Branchinecta lindahli. The sequence continues at coordinate 14,265,223 of JAKZAO010000008.1, read as the reverse complement.
AGACTAACACTTATATCTCGTTGTAGTGAAATTGTAGGCTAATACATATAACTCTTTCAGGATATTATCCCAGCCGATCACTCACGAGATAAATTTCAAGGAACATCCAGAAGCAAATCCGAAGTCACGTGAGAAAAAGCTGGTCCGTTTCCAGGAGAACCCACAGCGGAACTGGGGGCCAAAACATCGAGCCCGAGTCAAGTAAGTCACCATCCCCCACTCATCCCCCCACCCTAAGTGTGTTCCAACCATAATACCTAGTGTCTAGTTAGAATATTCAGCCTGGTAGAACCTATCGATGCTGTAGAAATGCCAGTTCAGAAAGTTCTTGGAACCCGTGGTTACCAATAGGCTACTTTGTGCCCATGGATGACCGATTATTAACTCGACCTTTCTGCTTTTTCATTTGTAATGCTGTAGATAGTTTGACATTGATTTCTATTTGTCTTTTTCTCTATTTGTCTTTACTTTCTCTTTCCCTTACTCCGTTCTTGTTCTGTCTGAATATAGTTGCAATCCCTTCAACTCCCCCCATCCGTGCTCGGATACGGTTCGGACACGTAAAAATATCACCCATTTGCAACTTCCGCCTCGCATGTCACATGTTCCGGGGTTCCTCCGCCCCCACGTATGATCGAATCCGGGAAAAGAAGGTTTCGTTCATGATTGGGTCGGGTCCTTTATATCTGTGCCAATTTTAACCGTCCTAGGTTACGAAAACAGTCACAGACCGACAGTACGTTACTCTCGCTAAATATGGCACTTGATCTGAAGGCCGCATGTGCGATAAAGTTGGGTCCTATACTGTCACATGTCAACACTATCAGTATACAGAAAAGGATGCGCAATTTCAGTAGATACCACGCAATTTCAGTAGATACCACATGTACCACAATTCCTCGGAGGCGTGGGTTCGTATCCCACCGCTGCCACCAAGATGTTGGGATTTTGCCGTTTTATGGCGTTCGCTACCTTTTCCATAGTTAGCAATAAACAATTATAAATTCTGACAGAAATAATTCCGATCGGCCAAACAAAGATAGTAAAAATTTAAACTCACATTCTGCTCAGTAACTTTCCTCAAAGTCATAAATTGATCGATTAAGCCAAGCACTGGCAAGATAGGTTTGTTGTGTTTTCCTTCCGAGTTCGTTTCTGACGCGACGGTCAACCGACCTCGTATCCTTAAAGGACACCTGAATGAAGAGTACCAAGTATCATCCTGGTTTATTACCACTTTGTAACATACCTAAAAGAATAACTGCAACGTCGGCATCACTGATTGACAATATTCTGACGAATTTTGAGCCAAATCTAATGAGGGTAGTATTGGTTGACTCGTCTGATCATTTCATGTTGTTTTCTGAATTAAAATGTGAGCTGAAACTGAATAAAAAACTTTCAAAAAGTCACGGATATTTAATAAAAATACGCTACGACTACTAAAAGAAAGATTAAGTACTATGGATGATAATGGACCTTTGGAATCGGAGGATGTAAACCACGCGATGGATTTGTTTTTAAAGCAGTTTCAAGGTTCAAGGTTCAAGGTTTTAATTTACGCTTCAGTATAAAATTATTATACATAGGGTTAAGCCGGAGACACAAGGTCGATTGACCAAAACCCGGTACAATAAAAGAACAAATCTATTTAACATATAATAATCATATAAATAAATAAATTCCATGACTCACCACTAGACGGGAACCCGCCCCTCAAACACACCGACACTCGGCAAAGATCAACCCGAAAACCCACAAAAAAAACAACGATGCGCAAGCAAGGGTAATCAATGGCCGGCAACTTGTGAGGAATCCACCCAAAAATGTAATAGTTAACGATTTACTTTAAATTTGAATTTATCATTGGTTCTTGAATTTATTTATAAGTATAGAATGAAGTTGTTTCTTAATATTCGGAAGAGATTTGCTGCAGTCAATATATTGTAGATAAAGACGCCATGAATCCGTGATCGAAAAATATGGTGAGAACCGCGATCTCTCAGTGATTAATTTAAGGTGCTGAATCTTCCATTTGTGACGGGTTTCATAATCATGGTCAGGTTGGTCAGGGAAAAAATTACTCGAACGAAAAAACGAAGGCAGTTCCAACCGGTCATATTTTATCTTAAATAAAAAAGAATGAAGAGTGAATAATTCTGAAACAGGCAAAATATTAGTTAACAAATATAGAGTTTCGGTTTGGGTTTTATTAGGATAAGAAGAAGGGGACGGTAAATATTTTTGTAAAATTCGAAGAGCACGGTTTTGAAGAGTCTGTAACGGTTTCACATGGTGTTTGAATGTTGCCAAATATATAAGGGGACAATAGGTAAGATGGGAATGTACCAAAGCAAAATAAATCAGGCGGAGAATTTCATACGGGAAAAAATGCTGGAACCTCCTCATTATACCAACTCCTTGGGCAACTTTAACCCGTGATCTATTACAATGTTCTTTATACGATAGATTTTCATCAATAATTATACCCAGATACCGGAGTGAAGTTACCCTTTGAATTTGAATATCTGTATCCTGATCAGTTATTGTTGAAATTCCTTTTGCTTTGTGACCAATTCTACTACAAATGATAAATTTCGTTTTTGTGGCATTCAATGACAAACGATTAGCTTTTAGCCATACAATCAGTTGGGAAAACGCGACTTGCAGCTTCTCTTTGACATCCTTTTCCGACTGTCCTGCAAGTGTTGATCCGGTATCGTCAGCGAAAAGGACATTCAGACTGTGGTTATCTGTCGCTGATGGAAGGTCATTTAGGTATATTAGGAAAAGCAGTGGTCCCAGAATTGAACCCTGAGGGACACCAATATTTGATAACAAACATGGATCCGAAAGTGTCTTATTGATGATTATTGATTGTTACTTGGGATCGACCCGTTAGGTAAGATGCGATAAAATCGTGCGCTGGTCCTCGTATCCCACCATGCCTTAATTTATCCAACAATATTTCGTGACAAATCGTGTCGAATGCCTTCTCAAGGTCCAAAAAAATACTAGCCGGAATCAATTTTTTATCAAGACATTCATGAATAAATTGGACCATAGTCAGGATAGCATCCTGTGTACTATGTCCTTTTCTAAATCCAAACTGGGTTTTTAAAAAATAATTTTTCGAATTAAGGAAATTATAAACTCGATTATAAAAACATCGCTCCATTAATTTAGAAAAACCCGAAAGAATAGATATTGGTCTGTAATTCGTGCAATTAGTCCGGTCACCGGTTTTAAACAGTGGTAACACTTTTGCTTTCTTAAAGGAATCTGGAAAAGTTCCCGATTTAAACGACAGATTTATTAAATGACACATAACTTTATTAATACTCGGTAAAATAGTTTTCACAATGTTGGTCGACGATTCATCGATCCCCGGGGAATTTCCACTCTTTAAAAGCTTAACAGTATTAGCAAGCTCTTCCTCTGTTACTGGGGTTAAAAACATAGACTTTTCAGAAGGCTTTCCGAGGTATTTACGATAATTACATTGGTCATGCGACCGATTATGTTGGAGCTTATTGGCAACCGACTGTCCAATTGATGTGAAATGCGAATTTATGTAATTAGCTATTTCTAGTTCCTTTTCAATTGTATTACCTTGTGCGTCCTTTCCTATTTCTGATGGGGTAGAAGATGTTTGCGATCGATTTAAGCATGAATTGATTAATTCCCAAGTTTTCTTTGGTGACTTACTTACTTCGCTGAAAGAATCAAAATAATATTTCATTTTAGGTATTGTTTTTGAAAGTACATTTTTGTAATTTTTGAACGTTATTTTATTTTCTTCAGTTGGGAAAGACACAAAATTTTTATAGAGATGGTTTTTACGTTTTATTGACGTCAAAATGGCGGGTGATATCCATGGTTGGATTGGTTGATTATACTTCCCTTTTCTTTTCTTTACTCTGGGGCATGAATCGTCAAAAGCAGCATTAAACTCTTGTAAAAAATAAGTCGTTGCAGAGTTTACATCTTCAGCATCAAAGACACGAGACCAATCAGCAATATTCAGTTTATCTTTTAAACAATCCAGATTTTTCTTATTGATAATACGGTTTGTTGTTTCTGGTGCTTTTCTTGTCTGAATCAGGTATCTCACATCAGAAATTAACAAAAAATGATCAGAAATGTCCGTTAGAACAACTTGTGAAGACGTTGCTGGTGTTGTTAAAAATATGTTGTCGATGAGGGTTGCACTTGTCGATGAAACACGCGTGGGGATTGTACATGATGGAATTAGTGATTTCGATGTCATTAGAGTAATAAATTCTGTTGTTTGACTATTTTCTTCAAATTGGAGTAAGTTTATATTAAAATCCCCCATGATCACAACATCTTTATCATCTAAAGATGCTAATAAAGATTCTAGGGATTGCAGAAATAGCGGGATTGGGGCCGACGGAGGCTTATATACGACACAAATTTGTATTTTTTTGGTTCCGGGCCGACATTCAACAGCCAAAATTTCACACACTTTTTCAACGTCGTATTTTTCCAGCTCTGGCAGACGTTTAAAATGCACCCCTTCTTTCAAAAATAAACCAAGACCACCTTTTCCATGGACTCGTCGATTTTTATCAATGAATTTATATCCCGGAATTTTAAAATTATGTTTTGTTGTATCACTGATAAATGTTTCGCAAATTCCCAAAATATCAATTTGATATTTGGCAATAATCTTGTTAGTTCATCAATCGAACTGGCAAGACCCTGTATGTTCATAAATCCAATTCTCTTTGAATCATCTTCAAGTCTATTTATTTCATCAGGAGAAACATACGATGACGGTTTTATTTCGGAGAAAGCGTTATTTTCTCTTTGGCCAAAAACATAAAAGTTTCATTGAGTAACGAAAGGTTCAGAGGTTCCCCCTCCAAAGCTGCCAGCCTATCGGTCCCCCCCGCAACCGCAAACTTAAAGGTCAGAAGAAAAGAGTCGGAAAGATCCTACCTCGTGCCAGCAAGTCCGCGTGACAAGGAGCCCGTGCCACCGATGAGTCATGAAAACTTGCCATCCTTCGAGTAGCCTAAACATATGTTGAATAGGTATACTGTAACAGAAATAACTGGGGCAGAAATAATGAAGAGAAACTTGAACCGAGCTAGCCTAAGTAACACACGAAAGTAAATAATCAACATCACACAAACACAAAAATGCAAAATTATCAATCAAGAGCGGGATAGACCTATTTTGTTCACACTAGTCGCCTTTAATGTTTCTTACACTTTTGCCCATTGCGACTCGGAATCCGATTTGTATTCAAGCCATAACTTAGCACCTTTTTGCTTCACACGTGTCAACTCCGCAGATCCGTTGTCTCGTAGTTCCTTGCCCTTGGCCAGTAATTCGTTCCTCACAGCGTTTAATTTGGTCGGCAAGTCCGTACAGATCCGGACCCCTGTTCCTTTCAGCTTTGATATTGAACTGAAAATGCACTGAATATCTATTTCTGAAGATACCGAGAGGAAAACTGGAGGGGCGGTCGGTTTACGGGTAGACACCGAGGGGTTACCCACTCCCCGGCACCTGCTGTACACCTGTTCTCGGCACCGGCCGGCACCAACCGAAATAGGCGGTGCCGGCACCGGTGCCGACAAGAAATTGGGCGATTTATCTTTCAAACGCTTCCAAAAATGCTTATTTTGATGTTTCAACACGTGACACCCGGTGCCGACAGGTTTCAGCCGGTGCCGGCACCGACTGGGCATCGCGGCACCGGGCACTTGCTGTACACCAAAATTGAGAGTGGGCAACCCCTCGGTAGACACGTTCGACTTCTGGGGCATCCGGTAGCACTGCGTTATTTGAATTTTATCCGTGATTTCCATTTGTGATGCAAGCAAAGATGACACATTCGCGATAACTGACTGTTTCTGTTTCTCTTTCGGTAATCCGTGGATGATTAAGTTGAGTTTCCGATCTTTAACTTCCATTTCGAGTAGTTTCGCTTCGATTGTATCATATCTTGACCTTTGCTCTTCAAGCTGGTTTTCTAAAATGGCAATCTTCGAATCACGAGATTTCGATTCGTTTTTCAAAATATGAACCTCGTCCGAAATCGACGACAGTGTAATACCAAACTCATTTTGTTGGCTAATTATGAGATCTAGCTTCTTTTCCAGTGCCTTCATTCGGTCATCAAACGTTTTCTGACTGACTGACGACATATTTGATTTGCTTTAAATTCCGCTCTCGGGTGAAAATTAGGCTTCCATTAAAAACATCAGCAAATGCAGACTTACTGGCAAGGGGGGCTTTTGATACCCCCCACTTTCCAAATAACGCACAGGATTATTATTTCCCGTAATCCAGCTCGGTTGCTAAGCGTATCCAAATGACAGAGACTAGCTACCGCCAGTAGAACTAGTCAAACAAGTTCACTCGTTGAATGACTGATTTAAGGACATATTAGATGAAACATGCCCGGTGAAAAAGATTAGCTTGAGACGTTATCAATCCCCAAATAAGCCGTGGATAACGGAAGGGATACTACGATCCATTAAGTTTAAAAACCAGTTATTCAGGAGGCAACTTAACTGTCCGTCTGATGAAAATACATCTGAATTTAAAAGGTACAAAAATCAACTGTCAAAAATTCTTCGTTTGGAAAAAAGCAATTATTATAAACGAGAGTTTGATAAAGTTCGTTTGTCTCCAAAAAAGACTTGGTCACTGATTAACGAATGCCTTGGTAAAAGGAAGGACCAAAGTCTTCCAGATGAAATGTGCACACCTGAAAATCAAGTACCTATTAATGATAAGAAGGAAATAGCAGATGCCCTGAACCGGCTAAAATTTTTGCTAAAATAGGTGAAAAAACTGCCGAGTCCGTTGCTTCATCGAGGTCAAGTCGTCAGAATAAAGATGATTTTAGAAAATTCCTTCCGCCATCACACGATAAGACAATATTTTTAACACCGGTATCTGAACAAGAACTAAAGAATGTAGTTACTCTTTTGAAAAATGGTCAGTCTGAGGGTATTGATGGATCATCGACATTTCTGTTAAAAGAAATCTTCCCCCAAATCTCGCGCATTTTGTGTCACATAATAAACCTGGTATTTAAAAACGGGACCTTTCCTTCGTCATTAAAAGATTCAAGAATATTGGCTCTTCATAAAGGAGGAGAGAGAAAAAACCCATCGAATTATCGGCCAATATCAATTCTGTCGGCTTTTTCTAAAATTATTGAACGTTGTCTGTATAATAGAATAGTGCGTTTTTTAGAACATTTTGAAATGATAAATCAGCTACAGTTCGGATTTCGCAAATGTCATTCTACTGATCATGCGGTCCTGTTACTAACACAGTATGTCCATGACATTCTTGACCGTGGAGAAATCCCAGCTTCTATTTTTCTTGACATTAAAAAAGCGTTTGATACGATATCCCATGATATTTTACTGCATAAGTTGGATCATTACGGCATAAGAGGGCCAGCTAAATCCCTAATAGCATCTTATATTAAGGACCGTTCTCAGTACGTTGATGGAGGTGATGTTTCATCCGAAATGACTCGACAATCTAATACTGCTGGAGTCCCGCAAGGCTCAATACTTGGTCCCTTACTTTTTTTAATTTATGTTAACGACCTGAATAATTCAATGAGAATATTTGGTTTAAACTTGCAATTTGCGGATGACACTGCATGTACTGTATCAGGGAAAGATGTGAACAGTCTGAAACTTGCTTTGGAAAAAGCTTTCAACCATCTTCTATTGTGGCTTGAGTCAAATAACCTAGCTCTTAACGCTGATAAAACAAAATTCGTGGTTTTCTCTCGATGTAACGCAGCTGTTCCTGAGCTTCAACTGATTGAATCAAGTGATTTTAAAATAAAGATTTCACGCACAGCAGTTATGCGATACCTTGGAGTCCTCCTTGACTCTAATCTATCATGGAAGCCCCATATATCAAATTTGCGTATGAAGTTGGGGAGAAATATAGGGATAATGCGAAGACTCAGGTCATCCCTTCCCCTTGAAGCAATGCGATCACTTTATTATGCACTTATTCATTCGCATTTAATGTTTTCATCACTTGTATACCTTAACACATTTAGTTCTCATATTGCGCCCCTTCAAAAACAACAAAACAAAGCTTTGCGGGTCCTTAAGAGTTGCCTGCCTTCCCCTAAATTATATCCATCGAAGTCGTCAACAGATTCTCTTTATTGCTTTCTTAATATCCTTCCTTTAAGACATTTTGTAACAGTTGAATCTATCCTCTTCAAACTGAAGTATGACCGTGGTTTGCTTCCCTCGTTTTTTCGTTCCTCGAACCTTTTCCCGCTTAAAACTACTGAACACGGACATCTAACTAGAAATTCTAATAAACTGTATCAGCCAAGAATTATAACTGAAAGATCGAAATTTTCTCTTCGAAACTCAGTAATTCGGAACTGGAATATTTATACTTCTAATTTGGACTTGTCACAGTCAATTCAAACAACCAAACGTAAACTCAAATTTATGTTGTTGTATTGAGTATTTGATTGTTAGTTAATGCGGATTGCCTGCGGGAGGTTAAGTTTGTTCCCATTTTATCTGGTTTTTGTTGATACTGGACCTGGGGGATTGTGAATACTCGGTCCAGGATCTTTCCTTGGACTGAAATCACTTTTCCTCGGTTCTTGTTATCTTTTTTTCTTTTTTTTTTTTTTATTGTTGGTTTCGCTGGACGTGTCAACGGGTGGTGTTGGAGACCGGGTGCTGACGGGAGAACACGCATATTCCATTAGTATGAATGACATGTAGTGAATTATAAATGTTGTATTTAGTTAAAGAAGTTTTTCCATCCCGTGCATTACGAATTTGTCTTCTCAGCCGGGCTCTGGACATTATGTTATTTAATTTATTATTAAAAAGAACCTGAACCTGAACCTGAATCCCTATCTGTATGACTTCCGTTAACATTGCCTGCAGAAAACCCAATCCAAATACGAAATAGTGTTTCCAAGTTATGATTTTGGCTCCATTTTGCATCTGTCCTTATTTCCGTACCGAACAATATTTTAGAAATGAAGAAATGTCTCCAATCAACCCTTCTTCTGGAATATTTTTTAACCAGTTAATCGTATATCTAGAAGAAATTCCAGTACGATCCGGCCAGCGCTGTACAAGATTTGGATGAATTGCGCTTTTTGTCTTGGAGTCTGCATGTGCAAACCTCCAGAAACGAACATCCCTATTTTGAAAACGTCACGCTCAGGAGGAGAATGCTCTCCGTGGCCATGCCTGTAAATGCATTCTCCATGGTGTGTTCAAGTATGGTTTCATTGTTCAGGTGTCCTTTAACTAATTCATTCATGAAATATGATCTGAATATGATATGATATGTTATTATGATCGTTGACTTTGGGAAATAAGCTGCAGAGCGATGAGCTAATTGCTAGGAATAGTGTACCACGAGTGAAAGGGCTGAGTGAGAAAGCATCTCACAACAGTGACATTTTAAATGTTTTTGTTTTTTCGCTAAAAGTATCGTTGCAAACAACGTTTAGTTTTACGGTTTACAGAAACGAAGGCTCGTAGCTCAACTTTTCTGAAACATCACCGGGTTGTCGGTTATCTCATATCTGTCAAAATTGCGGATCCTTGAAACTTCTGACAGTGTATCTCAGAGCAAAATAACACTAGGGAGTAGTGACAAGACCTGTACTTTCCATGCATCGGAAACGGGCCTTACTCGTGGCGTTGCCTACTACACTTGCAACATTTAAAGCGAGACAAACTTGTCGGTTTAGAGATTTCTAGCGTAGCTAAGAAGTGGTCTCCATACATCGAGGAAACATGGGAAGTTGTATCTTGCTGTGTTCGGAATATGGAGTTACCGGAGCAGAGTAAAATAACACTAGGGAGTAGCCTCGAAACCTATGCTTGCCTTGCTTCGCAAATAGGGCATACTCATAGCGCCGCCCACTACGTTTGCGGCATTTAAAGCGAGACAAACTTGCGAATTTAGAAATTTCTAGTAAAGCTAAGATGCGGTCTGCACCCAACGAGGAAACATGGAGGTTGTATATTTTTTTTGCAGTGTTCAGAATATGAAGTTGTTCGAGCCAGCGCCGGTGCACGACAGATTGAGTTTCGGTAGGGACGTTTACTATCGCTGGTGGTGCTAGTGTCGCTGATATTCGAGTGTGTGACACTTTTTTCAAGTCTTGGCGCTACTCTTTAGTGTTATTTTGCGCCGAGTCTCGTTAGCTGACTAGAACAGACCGAAACAAAATCTCAGCTATGTTGTTTAGCGCCATCAAATATAGCCCAATGTGGCATTTACGCGAGTTCTTTTTATTCTTTTGACGACATACACAACCTGTTGTTACGTTTATCCAAGTTGTTTTACAGTTTCGTTATTTTGCTCTTTACCGGAGCCAGAGCTGGTGCACGACTCATTGAGTTTCAGTAGGAACAAGTCTTGGCTTAACTAGGGTTATTTTGTGCTGAGTCTATTTAGCTGACTAGAACAGACCGAAACAAAATCTCAGCACTGTTGTTTAGCGCAATCAAATATAGCCCAATGTAGCATTTCTGCGAGTTCTTTTTATTCTTTTGACGACATACACAACCTGTTGTTACGTTTATCCAAGTTGTTTTACAGTTTCAAACAGTTTCATTATTTTTTTTAGTCTTACTGATAACGAGGAAGATCGCAGAAAACGGAACCAAGGCAAGAAGAAGAGGAAATTGACGACCGAATCTGGGAATGACTTGATAGTTGAGAGTACTGACATCACTGAGAATATAACACCTTAGGATCTTGAAAACTTCATCACTGATGTATTAGTTGCGTTTTTGCAATACGGTCAGGAGGCGTTTTTTCAGTTACCGTGGTATCTGCCCAAATGCCGTGGTATTTGATATTTAGATACCACGGTCGGACCGTGGTATCTGAAAAATTCATCTCACTTTCATCATCACTAATACTAGAGTCTAGTTTTTTGTCAAATTGGTGAGAAAGAAGCTATGTCACTCTATATGTCAGTGGATATCAGTACTTCTTTCTGGGTGATTTCTGAAACCGCAAATCTGGTAACTGTCGTTTTTGCAGAGCAACCGTAGTGCCTGATACCACGGTAACTGCTAAAACGACAGAGGTGTCACTACTAGGGGGGGGACGCCCCCCCCCAATGTTGTCGGCCAGTCGGTAACAAATAGCCGAGGCGGCGCGAAGCGCCGCCATTTTTAGTAAAAACAGTCGATTTTTTCTTAGAAATAGTCGTTTTTATGGCACTTCCCTATCGGCCAAGTGCCATATACCGATCACTTTTCGGTCTGTCTGTCGGTCTGTCTGTCAGGCCACTCATCTCGAGTTAGGGTACTTCCAGAAGTGCTAGGACAATGAAACTTGGCAGGCGTATTAGGGACCCGACCAAACTAAGTTGGAAATAATCACTTCCCCGATCCGACCACCGTGGGGGGAGTGGAGGGAGGGGGAATCCGGAATATTGACGTATTTATAACTTTTGAACGGGGAATCGGATCATAATGAAACTTTATATTTGGAAAGACCCTGTGTCTCAGATGCCACACTTCAAGTTCGGAATGGATCCTGTTACTTTGGAGGGAGTTGGAGGGGGGGAACCGGAAATCTTGTAACATGTTCAGTGTGGACGGATCGGGATGAAACTTGGTGGGAAGAACAAGCACAAGCCCTAGATACATAGCTGACAAGACCGGACCGGATCCGAACACTGTGGGGGAGTTGGAGGGAGGGTTCCGGAATTCCGGTGATCCCGACTTAAGATGCTTACACATGTGCTAGGATGATGAAACTTGGCAGGCATATTGGAACCGACCAAACTAACTTGAACATAGTCACTTCCCCGATCCGACCACCGTGGGGGGAGTGGAGGGAGGGGGAATCCGGAATATTGACGTATTTATAACTTCTGAACGGGGAATCGGATCTTAATGAAACTTGATATTTAGAAAGACCTCGTGTCTCAGATGTCACACTTCAAGTCCGGAATGGATCAGGTCACTTTGGGGGGAGTTGGAGGGGGAACCGGAAATTGTGTGATATGTTCAGAGTGAACGGATCGGGATGAAACTTGGTGGGAAGAAAAAGCACAAGCCCTAGATACATAGTTGACAAGACCGGACCGGATCCGAGTACTGCGGGGGGAGGTGAAGAGAGGGTTCCGGGATTCCGGTGATCCCGACTTAAGATGCTTACGCATGTGCTAGGACGATAAAACTTGGCAGGCATATCAGGGACTTTACAATTTTAACTTGAGAACAGTCGTTTCTCCGATTTGACCATCGTGGGGGGAGTGGAGAGTGGGAGAACCTGGAATCTTGAGGTTGTCCAACTTTTGACCGGGTGATCGGATCTTACTGAAACTTGATATTCGGAAATAACTCATGTTTCAGATGTCCCATTTCAAGTGTGGACAGGATCCGATTCCGATCAACGTGGGGGAGTCGGGGGGGGGGGGAATTTGTGACACGCTTAGAATATAGCTATTGGGATGATACTTGGTGGGAAGAACAAGCGTAAGCCGTAGATGCATCAGTGACAGAACCGGACCGGATTCGGTCACTCTGGTGGGAGCTGGAGGGGGGTCCAGAATTCCGGTGATCGCAATTTAAGGTACTTCAAGATGTGCTAGGACGATGAAACTTGGCTTGAACATTAGAGACTTGACAAGATGAAATTGTCACCTCCCTGATCCGACCATCCCTTAAAGTACTCATCTTAGCCGCAAAGTACAAAAAATACTTTAAGCAAAACCTACATTTTCATGATCCCCATGAGCCCATGATCATTATTGCCTCAAGGGTTTTGCTTAGAAATGAATTTCTAGCACCCTTAAAGTGCGCATCTTAACCGGAAAGTAAAAAAAAATACTTTTCACCAAACTATATATATTCATGATCCTAAAGGGCCCAGGATAATTTTTGCCTCGAGGGTTTTGATTACAGATGAATTTCTAGCGCCCTTAAAGTGCATATCATCACAGCCAAGTGCAAAAAAAAACTTCTTTACCAAATGATACATTCTCGTGATTTCCAAGGGTCCGTCACATTTCTTATCTCAAGGGTTTTGCTTACAAATTATCACAACAAACCCACGAACCGGCGAATTTCTACTTTCATACTTTTACCAAGCCTTGCAAGTGCCATATGAGCTTACAGCTCTTGTTCTTAAAAACAATCAAAACCGTTTTCGTAAAAATAGTCGATTTTTCTTAAAAAAAATAGTCGTTTTTTCTTAAAATTAGCCGATGTTTCGTCAACACAGTCGTTTTTTTTCTCAATAATAGTCGTTTTTATCCGCAAAAATAGTCGGTAAAAATGACCAGGCAGTGGGTAAATACCTTGTCCCCCCCCCCAAAAAAAAAACATTTTGCCTAGTAACGCCTCTGATTGCAGATTCATTTACCGTGGTAACAGCTATCATGATATCTGCAAAAACGCAACTATTGAAAGGGACGGTAATAAGCGTAATATCCAGGTATCGCGTCTCGTGGCGCGTCTCTCTCTTTGGGTTGTTAGATAACAAGGCAAACTGCGGCTTAAAGTGATAAAGTGAATAAATTTAAAGCGGTAGTCACTCAATGATGATAATAATAACACACTCAATGATGATAATAATGTCAGATTAATTTCAAATCCTTGAAGCAATTTCAACTTCTTTTGTTTGCGAAAGCAGCACACCGAAATTTTGTTTTCATAAATAAATTAAATATTTTAATTAAATAAATTAAAATTAAATATAATTAATAATTTTGTTTTCATAAATAAATTAAATTTTCTACGCCAAAATGACGAAAACAAAATAATAAACAGAAAGGTTGTGTACTTATAATTCAGATCCCGAGGTTTTCTGATATTAGAATAAATAATCTTTAAAGTTCAACCGAAAAGGACTGGGATAGGACAATCTAGTTACCCATCACTTATTCACTTAAATTGGCTTGAAGACCCGCTGAAAATGCGTTACTTGGTTGTTCCGCTATTCAGGAATAATCGATTTTCAAATAGTGGAATTTCCGTGTGATTTGTGGTACCTCTAATTTGTTGTATGCCTTACAAGAAAGATTTATGACTTTTTTTTTGTTCAGGCACTAAGCAATCTTCACCAATATCACCACTGCCCACTGAAAAGCCTTGTTTGTGTTTAGATAAAAATTTCCCGCGTCATAGTAGAATTTTCGCTGTGGGGACGGCCGCAGATATTCTGAACGCCATAACTAGAGCAGATAGTGGAAAACAAAAAAATCCCTTTGCAGAATCCAAGTAATTCAGTGTATTCAACTAAATGACACAAAAATAAGTTGGCTTTTCAGTTAAACTTTAACGTCAAAAATAAATATCAGATTGCAAGTAAAAAGTTATAACAATACCAGACAATAACGACGAAAGCAATTATTAAGGTACAGTTTCAACGAAAACGGTATATACGGTATAGAAAAATCAAGAAAAATGCGACGACAAGTCTGATATGATGATGATGAAACTTTATTAACGCACTAAACAAGGAAAGGAAGATAGCGCATTATAAAAAAATAAACACTTCGGATTTTTTTCGAAACTCTTGTCCGAACGAGCCACTAAAAGAAGGACGGTGCATCATTCCTCCTTCAGGCAGCGTACCTCCTGGTGCAGCGTTCCCGACTTTAGTACATCGTTCCCGTTTCTAGTACGCGCTCCTCCTGCACCGTGTCATCAAGAACAAATAACCAGTCAGAACTGCTGTCTCCCTATATCGGTCATACAAACATGCTGAGCGAGTAAAATACGGCCGACTCCCGACGCAAATGAGCGGAGTTGACTAGCTTCGCGCCACATCACGTTTCGTTACCTCTACAAATAGCCCAATCGCTGTGAACCGCCCGATGAGGAAAAGTAGCATTCAAACCTGATTGGCTCTAAGGAGTGCTCCGGAGCGGGTCAGCGCGAGGAGTACGCCTCCTGCAAGCAATCTTTCACTGTTTGTTCTGCAAGATGCAACGGCGAAGACGAAGAGGAGTAAACGGGTATCAGCATCAGCTCACAGCTAGAGTATATACCTCTATCTCCGCTCATTTTCGTCGGGGTATTCATAGTCGCTGCATGTGACTGAACACCGTAGTTCTTCCGATTATTTGTTCTTGGTGTCATTCCGTTCCATTCCCATTTTTAATTCATTCTGATTTTCCGATTTTGTCTCTGAAACTCTCTCTTGTGATTTAAACAGAATCGGACCAACATAAGGAGTGAGACGGAATTTTATAATATTAGCCCCTAAAGGAAGAATAATTATAAATGAGGTGAAAAAGAGGTTTTGGTTATTTGGTAGTCTTCAGCCCCAACAGAAAGGAGATCGAGTACCAGAGAAGGTGGTCAAAACAAAGTTTATGATAATAAAATTGTGAAAAAAAGCTTATCTGGCTGTACTCGAGAGGCCAGTGTCGAGACAGATTTATAGAATTCGTCCGTGTGCTATGTAGGCTTATAGCTAGACTGTACTCCTGCCACCGCTATTTAGAGACAACAAACAATTCAGCAGATCTCCAGTCAAGGCCGTATCCAGGGGGGGGGGTAGGGGGTTCGACCCCCCCCGAAATCCACAAAATTAATCCTTTTTTGTAGGCTTTAAAATCTGATCTATGTATTTTTGGTACTTTTTGGTCCGACCCGCGGGCAACCCCCCCCCCCCCCCCCGAAGGGCAACCCCCCCTCCCCCGAAATAAATTCCTGGATACGGGCCCGTCTCCAGTGCTGTCACATCTTATTCTTATTCGCAAAGCTTTGAATTTCCCACAGTAATTTTTGGGATCCCAAAGCGTAAGTGACGAGATACATCTGACTTCGGAAAGTTGTCCGTCCGTCCGTCTGTCTGCAGTGTCTGCACGATAACTCTCGAAGAGATTTTGTTGAAACTTGGTATGAGGGTCCGTTGGGTCAAAGTACAGGTCAAGTTCGTAGATGGGCCCCATAGCTGTATATTTAGGGGGGGAGAGGTTTCAAATTAAGGGACGAAAAATTACGTTTTAAATGCTAACGAAATAGTGGACTTAGGGGTAAGGAGACATGCTGAATCCGAGTGTGAAAATTGTTTTCTCGTCGGACGAATACTTAACCCAGAATCCGGCAAAAAACGGAAATTTGTGAAAAGCACAAGTTTAATCTGAAGTTGATTAGATGTTCGATTTAGGGGTAAGAAGATATGGTAAATCTGAATATGGAAATTATTTTCTCACCAGAAGTGTATTATAGTTCTCTCGGAATCGGGCAGAAACCGGAAAACTTGTTAAAAGTAAAAGTTTTATCTATAGCTAAAGGTGATTACAGGTTTGATAGGGGTAAGGAGACATTGCTGAATTCTTTTTTGATTTTTATTTTTTTGCCAGACAAGATTTGTGCCCGGAATCCGGTCGAAACCGGAAATTTGGCAAAAGTAAGGAAGGGAGTTTTGATCAGTTTCGTAAGCTATAGGGGTAAACACACATGTTTTTTTTTTTTATTTATTATTATTAATTCCCGCGTAGCTTCTTTTTCCATTTTTCCTGTTTTAGATTGAACTAAACCAAGGGCTACGTCTCCACCTCCAACTCAGTGACGTTAATAAAAAAAAATCCTAATAATTTTACCTGCTTTAACGTCACTTACACTCTCATCCTAAGAAAAAAACTTTATTTTAAACATTCAAAATATGACTACCTTCTATTTTAAAAACTTTTCAACAAAAATTTACATCTAATCTAATTTACTTTAAACTTTTACTTTTTTTCTCTCCAAGGGTACTATCCTATACTTTCTAATAAAATACAAAAAATCTTTATTTTTATCATTCACTTCTGTCATTTAAATTTATCATTTTATCTATCATTTTTTCTATCATTTAAATTTAACTTTTAATCTTATTGTAATTTGTAATTCATCACCGCTAGGCTACATACACTAACACCATTCTTACTCAATTGCTACAAATTATCTCCAACAAACACATAAACACGATATTTACAAACAACCTAAAAAAAAAGACTCATAATCAAACTTCATTATTTGAATTACGACCTAATTAAATTATATTCTTACACATTCTAATTTAATCTTTTCCTAAATCCTTAATTTTCTTTTTCTTTTTTCTTTTTGAGCAATTAACTTTAAATTCCATGGGCCAAATCTGGGTACTTCTACCTTAAAAATTATCATACACATCGCTTTGCACTTCCTGTTTCGAGGATCCCTTACTCCATAGGGTTCCTTTCCATCAGTGGCATAAAACTACATATTTATTAAAAAATTCCCCTTTTCGACCCATAAAAACCAACAAACCAACAAAACAAAAACAAAAAAAAATCTTAAAAATATAATAAAAATTCACTTTATCATTCTTTCACAAATATTTAAGATTGATTGAGTGAATATTCATATTTATAATCAAATTTTCAAATATCTCAACTCAAACTAAAATTGCTCAAAAATCTTTACAAAAATTAACAATTAATCTCTTCCTATCTTTAATTATATCTAAATAATATCTTTAATTATAATTAAACTTAACATAATTAAAATAATTCTCTAGGCTACTTTTTTTTCACAATTCAAAAATAACAATAATTAACTCAAATTCAACATTAATTACATCTATTCTTTCTATTCCATCTCTTTTTTATACAATTTTCTTTTTATACAATAAATTTTTATTTTATTTATCACTACAGAATCTCATCTATCTCAAATTCTACATCTAGTTTCTCAGTCACCTTCCTATGTGTATTATTTCTAATCCTACTCCATGCGATGTCTACTTTAATCGTTGCTTCTTCGTCTTCCTGTTCTCTTTCTTTCCATGAGTAATAGCAATATAGCGATATCAGGTGTGCGATAGTTCTATCGGCTTTCGTGGCTCGGTCTTTTATTATTCCGTTCAGGTGTATTTGCTTTTCGATTGTCCATCCGTCTTCGTGTTCTTTTAGTGATTTTGTTATCTTTTCCAGCAGATCGATGTTTTTTTCTGCGTTTCTGCATCTTAGTAGGAAGTGGTCGATGTCTCCGGTCGCGTTACATTTGGTACAGATGTCCGTATATCTGTCCGGGTTTATCCTGTGTTTTCTCTCTTCGGTTGGGAGGAGGTTGTGGATTTGGAGAAACATGTGTTCTTTAACGTTTGGAGGTAGTAGGGACGTATGTAATAATTCAAAAATTCTCTGCGATTCTTCTTCGGTAATTTTCTTATCGTAGACTAATTTGGTATCTGGTAGAGTCACGCTCTCCTCGAAAAATCTTTTTATTTCTTTTTTATTGGTCTCTTTCTTCTGGAATTCTATTGCTCCTTGTTGTGTCAGTTCTTTAATCTCCTTGAACCCGCATTCAAGTTGGCGAGGCCATCCTGACTTTACTTACCTTCTTCCCGCAGCTTAATCCATGAGTTAAGAACTGAGTTTTCTCTTCCTGTCATATCTTCAGCTAAAGTTCGCACAAATAGCTCCTTGGTTTTTGTTTCCGTGTTAATTATTTGTAGGCCACCATGTTTCTTCTTGATGTACATGTCGGACATTTTTAATTTTGGTGGTTCTTTACCATTCCATACAAATCTGTAAACTATCCTTTCTATTGTTTTTAGAGTTTGCTTTGATGGTTCTGATACGTTAGCCAGGTACCATATAATTGGGAGACAGTAAATGTTGACATAATCTGCCTTCTGGAAGATGGTTAGTCGCCTCCCGTACCCATAACTTATTGCTGCGATGAATTTTCCCATTGTGTCCTGCCAGTTTACCTTCTCTGTAACATACCATGTCTTTGTGATCCTCATTCCTAAAACTTTAATTTCAGGTTTTACTGGGATCCCTAAGACGGTACTGTCATCTAGCTCCTCGGTTCCTAAATTCAAAATCTCGCATTTGTTTTTGTTAAGTTCCAGTTTGACAAGATGACAGTACTGTTCTGCACATTGAATCGCTGTTCTGCTATCTTCTTCGTCACAAGTTATAGTAGTGACGTCGTCAACGAATCCTTTAACGTTCAGAATTTCGTCCATGATCTGTACCCCTCGAAGTTTATCTTCAAGATATTTTAAAAGGGGGTCAAAATATATTTCGAATAGTAATAAACTCAGAGGGCATCCCTGCCGTACTCCGATCTCTGCCGTAAAAGATTCTGACACCATGTCGTCAAGGATAACGAGCTGTTCCGTGTTCGTATATATTTTTCTAATCCATCCTATAAATTCACTATTAAATCCGTAATGCTCCATTATTATATACAAAAAAATTCTCCGCAACCTGTGAAATGCCTTTCTAATATCAAGTCCCATTATTCTGATCTGGGACCTTTTTTTCTTCGTCAGCTTATCTACGCTCAGTAGTAGGTTTCGGATTGTCGTTAGGACGTCGGAAGTCTTTCTTTTGTGGATCCCTCCGTGTTGGTTTTTGCTGAGTGACGATGGTAGTACTTTTTTGAGTCTATTTGCTAATACTTTTGATAGTATTCTGTAGTCGCATTGGGTAAGGGTAATTGGTCTCCAGTTGTTAAGATCTTCTAGTTTCCCTTTCTTTGGGATTAACTTTACGAGTCCTTTTGTCTCGATATTGGAGTCCGGTCCTCCGCACAGCACTTCGTTGAATAACCTACTGAAAATTTCAGAAAACTCAATTTTGCTTTCCTTGTAAAATTCGTATGGAATGCCGTCCAGCCCCGGCGATTTATTATTGCTTACTTCCTTAATTGCTTGTAACACCTCCTCTTTTCCTATAGGTTGGCACAGCATTTCATTATTTTCCTCTAGTACAGTCAATATAAGGTTTGACCGCAAACAAATTGCAACAGAAATGATTTTTACACCATCTTGTAGAGAAAAAAAACCTGTATAAAATATCAAAAGTTGAGTTACCTAGCGGGGTGCAAAATTCATGTTTTTTAGCGTTTTATGTTTTATTTAATTTTTTTCCAGATGAAATTTTCAACTTTCTTAAGGCTTAGTGTTGACTTCATGGGAAACACATTTTCTGATGTAGTTTGATGTGTTGAATTCGAATATCACATCAGATTTAAGATACGGTCACCTGAAAGTGTTTCACCTTCATCACAATTCAAGAAATCCATATTTGTCTACCCAAATGGATGCGTTAAATGGCTAAAAATGTACTGTATTTATTAAAGGTCATCTGAATGAAGTCTAACACCCTAAATTGCCACTTTTACATACTGCTTACCATTTATCTCTCGAAAACCGGACTAAAATCGGATGAAGTTTCACCGTGCTATAATTTTCAGCCTTTTTTCCGACTTGTCTTGATCGTAACGCTCGCCGTAACAGTTGTAACAGTCCATGCGTAACAGTTCATGTTGTAACAGTCCACGCCGTAACAGTCCATGCGTTTATCCATCCATGCGCTGGTTATCCATCCATGCGTTATCAACGTACGTTTATCCATGCGATAATGACAGTTTAAATATTGGCGCTAAATTTGTCTTGGGAGGTCGTAACGAATCGCCATAGGGAGACTTAGAACTTCAAGAGTGGATAGCGCCGAAATCACGGAGCGAAAAAATTCGTCTTCTCTGTACCGGTACTGTGAAGGACGATCTGAGGGGTTCATGGAAGTATGGTAGGATCGTTCAGGTGTCCTTTAACAATAATTATAAATTGTTTAATTATTCTATAGGCCTATTTGTTTTACGTCTCTAATTTTAGAGTCGATCACTTGTCCGTCGCACTATTTCTAATTAGGTCTATAGAGTAGCCAGATACTGGCTATAACTTCGGTCGAATTTATATGAGTGTCCGTTTTCCAGTCAGGCCGTTTTCGACCCTAAGATAAAACGGGATGTGTTTTATTGCCTACTCAAGCCTGTGAGTGGGGTGAGTCAAGCTTATCCTGAATAGGTCTAAATCTGCCCTACCCAGTAGTATTAGTTCTCTAAGGATATACCTCGAAACCAAATTTTACGGGTAGCACCAATTATAATTCTTTATAAACAATTATTAATCTTTAATATATATAGCCTACATATGTGTAGAATAATATCGTCCTCGCCCGGTGTTTTCTATGTTCTCGTCGGTCTATACTACCCTGCGGTACCTCTTCTAGCGACAACTTTGAGCCGACGGTTGCCACTAGCAAGTAGGTTCAGCAACGATTTGAGGGTAGATTCTTAGGGAATTTAAGGATGGCTGCCTCCGCTGCGGTATCTGTCGCACATCGATGAGCTTTATAAAGGCTGCGTCCGTCTTACTCCCAGCTTCCCTTTCGATTGTACAGTTTACGGCCTCTATCAGGCTCTAAGGAGCTGAATCTTGGGTATCTTGGTCTCCTTATCTGGCAGGAGTGTTTGTAGTTTCTCTGATTGTCACGCTCTCAGTGAGATTTTTCATGTTTGCTAAGTTCAAATATTATTTTCATGTCGTTCATAGTCATACTTTGTAGTCTCAAGGTTCTTCATGTTGACAGGTCGGGGGTTATCCTGGAATTAAGTCGCTCTGGATATTACCCATTTTGGGCTTAGTGGTGCCTGGTTGGCGTCGTTGGTTAGGGCCTCGGGGTCCGTCGGTGCTTTCTGCAGGACTCTAGCGTCTTCGGTTTCCATTCTTTGGGGGTCTCAGGACCTTTTGTTTTAGGGAAAGGGTACTGTGCGGTCCCTTCGCGGGGAATTTTTTGAGCTGAAACAGATTATCCCATGTTCCACGGTCTACCTCGGGACTTCGTAGTCAGCTTTTGCTTCTCCTTTCCTGATCCGTAGTACGTCAATTTCCTCTTCGCTACATCAGAAACATTCATTTCCTTGGCTTCTTGGTGAAGCCCGATTTTTGATTTTGTGCTTCGTCTCATCTTAGTGATGGTTTGATTTATAATGGTCAGAGACGACGGATGATTCTGCTAACCTGTCTGTCGTCTAGGGATACTAAGGTTAGGATTCTAGGTTTCACGACCCCTCTACCAATATTTGTACGGAGCGTTGGAGTCCAGACTCTCTCGACTACCGAGTGAGACCAAATATATATTTTCGCGAGCTGGAAAGCAAAGTCGGAATCACTTTCCAATGGTTTTCGCGCTGGTTGGAAGCTGAAGCAGCACTCCCGGAAAGTGGTTCAAGAAAGTTAGTGGAAAGCCACGCGGGAAATTGAACGCCTCGGATGTGAATTTTGAAATTGTTGAAAAATATTGTCACTAACAAATGAAAAAAATAAATAGTAAGCAGCATTAAGGATGACGTCGTTCGGTTATCTGATAATCAAAGAAACGTCCAGCGAACCATATTTATTCTGAAAGGTTTGGAATTTAACAATTTCCCGGCGATTTCAGCTTTCCATGCATTTTCGCGATAGGCCGTCCAGCGAGAAAGTGGAAAGTGATTCTAGGAATCGCTTCCCAACAGTTTCAGAGATGCGCTTCGCTCACCGAAAGGTGATTAGGAATCTCTCGAAAACCCTGCCCTCCAGATCATGCGAGAGTAATAGACTTTCTCAGCCTTTTACCAATATGATTTTGTTTACCTGTAATTCGAGTTTAGTTTAATAGTAGAGAGGATGAATAAGATTATTTTGAAGAATTCTGCTCGATATGGTAATATCTTTACGACGAAACTTCTTGTATGGTGATGAATGTGAAACACATTTAGGTTGAACATATCCTGAATCTGAGACGATATTCAGATTCAGCGCAGAAAATAACCTTAAAAATATGTATCCTATGAAGCAAACTGTGTAAGCTTTTAGAAAATCGAAAACCAGCTGAAAAAGCAAAAAAAAGAAAACGTTATAAGCAACGAGCTTTTCTTTGAGATAGGTTTCGAGACGTTGAACCGTTTCCTTTTCTCTACTTGGTAGTTTAAAAATTTCTGTTGCGATTTGTTTGCGATCAAACGATTATAATATACTATAGTCACGGCTTTCTTGTAGGCCTGCGGTGATGAATGTGAAACACTTTCGGTTGATGGTATCTTAAATCTGATGTGATATTCGAGTTCAGCACATAAAACTGCATCAGATATGTATTTCCCGTGAAGTAAACACTAAGCCTTAAGAAAACCAAAAATTTCAGCAGAAAGTTAAAAAATAAAATATAAAACGCTAAAAAACATGAATTTTGCACCCCGCTAGGTTTCTCAACTTTTGATATGTTGTACAGTTTTTTTTTTCTCTACAAGACGGTGTAAAATCATTTCTGTTGCAATTTGTTTGCGGTCGGGTCATATTTGACGCTAGATTGACTGTACTACTCGTTGACAGGTATTATTTTCTGGGATCTGAGAAAGAGTCTCAAATGCTCGACCTCATCGGGAGTTTCTTCTTTTCCTTTACTGAAAACTTTTTCATAGAACCTTTTAACTTCATCCATAATTTCTTGTTTGTCACTGATAGATTTACCTTCGCTTGTACATATGTGTCCTATTTTTTCTTTTTTATCTTTTTCTTTTGACGGCAAATAAGAGTCGTTGTCAGGTGTTCATCTTGTATCTGTTCGTCTATTTTATTTCTTATTTTTATTCCCTCTACTATGTTCTGTTCAATTCTCTTTATTTCATCCCGTGTTTCGAAATACTCCGTGGTCACCGGTAGTCCTCTGTTAATCTCTAGTTTGAGGAGATATAAAACTTGGTATAGGTGCTTAATATGTTGCTGCTGTGATCCGTGTAGATCTTTCGACATTTCCTTGGCTGCCATTGTTATTAAAGGAGATGCATCATAAGCATTCTAGCACTTGCAACGTCTAGAACCCCCCCACCCAAGACCCAAGATGAAGACACGACTCGATCCGACCGCTGGGTCATCTAGTGGCGCGGGTCGGAAGTGCACGACATGGAGAGGCTGGGATCATAGTTTGACTTTGTATCTAACAAATTTTTTTTATTGTATCAGGCACATGGAAAATGTGTAGAAAAATCAAACTAACTATTTGCATTATCGATTTCTTTGAGTATTTTGTTTTCTGTTTTTTCTTGATAATTCCCGAAGTCCAAAGAATTAAGGATGTAAACCAGATCACAATAAACAAACGCCGTAAATTATACTAAATTCGTTATAACGATTTCTTAGAGATTTTGAAAGTAAGCAAAATAATATTCAGCTTCCGATACCAAAAATTGTCAAACTAGCAGAGGGTTTTTACTTCTGACATATCTAAACGTCCACAGGGTGATATACATCGTTGTTTTAATCCTCTTACACGCCCCTTGATCTTCTTGGAGATTCTAGTATAGCTCTGACCCGCAACAGGAGATCAGTGAATATTTAATGAGTAATGGCGAGTTGACGAACTTGTTTTCAAGAGTGAAAGTAATTTGTGGATTACCTTAGATACCATGGAGATTTTGGAGAAACCAAAGGTGACAGTGTGTTCGTAAATATTCGACCCATCGTAAATGATAGTGTGTCCTACCTTCTCGGCCCACATGAATCAACTACTTTAACGGTTTTGCTGTATTTTCCCAATGTTTTGCAAGTTGCCCTTCGGGTATGTTTCTCATTTCTTCAACAATGTTTAGAACAATCCGTTTAAAATCTGTGTCTTTAATTATGTTAGTGTTCATTTTCCAAGGAAGGTATTTCTTATTTCTTTTCGTTTTATCTTTTTGCTCGCCTATTTCCATTATTACTGCATAATGATCTGATAATGCTGTATATACGTGCTCAATCTCCTTAACATTTTCTAGTATGTCTTGGGACACGTATATTCTGTCTAGCCTAGATCCTCCACCATGTTTTCCTTTCCAGTTAATTCTTGTATAATCGACGATTTTCTTTAACTCATCCCACACATCTTTTAAATCAAGACCTCTAATAATATTCTTCAAAGAATTGGAGATCATGTCACATTTAAGGTTGGCGTCTTTCTTGTTTGTGATACAATTAAAGTCTCCAAGAATAATGAGTTGAGAATTGTTCACGGGTATGAAAGGACACATGTTGAATCCAAATCTGAACTTGCCCCCCCCCAAAAAAAAAAAACGTGTGATGAGGAACTTCAGTCCTTAGGCTTTCATGGAAACAATGCATCTTTGGTATATCAGCTATTTTAGCCAAAACCCTTCTTTGCCTAGAACGAATGCCAAGTTCATTATAGCTTTTATCCTGAAAACGAAAGTTATTTGCGTGAAAATCAACCTGTTTTGAATTCTAGGTTTATGTGTTGCATATCTCTGTCAGATGGATTGATTGATTATGTCTCCTGTCAGAGAAAATCAGAATAAACACAGACATAATGATTCGCAAATAGTCTGAGGTTTAACTTTGTTCTACAGTTTGTGTAGCTACAAAAATGTTTGTTAAATTCGCTTTCCGCTGTGCTAGATACTCAAAGAATACACAACATTTGGATTTACTTAACATTGCCCACAATAAAAAGCTGCTCAAAAGCAAAATTTCATGTTTTTCTTGAGACTCTAATTAGCCAGGAAAACAACGTAAAATTGGTAAATATCAATTAATCTCAGTCTGCACTCTTCAAGGAACCAGACAAACTTGCAAATGTGTGATCACAGGTTTTTTCTTCCCCAACGTTGATCCTGAAGATTGACAGCCTGACGAGGACCCTTGCCAAGAAGGGTCGAGATATCGCTGCCAAAGCATTGTAGCTGACGTTTCCGTTTCATGCGTTATTAGAATATATGTTTCAAAGTCAGCTTGGGCTCAAGGAATATTTATTAAAAGTTTAATTATTTAATTTAATCTTGCTTCCTCTAGTCGGAGTAGAAAAAATTACTATAAAAAATTCCGAGTAATCATTGATATTACACCCCAGTTATCGTCTGTCCTTCGAATCTTCTCCTTCAGGAATCGATGGACGGACGGACAGTTGGACAAACGTGGATGATGGTACTCAGCAATAACTCTTCCCGCACCTTCCACAATACAGCGTTTACACGGACAAGAAATCCCGTCGAGTAGAAAGGAATTCCGGTCGACTTGAAAGGATTCCGTTCGTGAAGACGACTAGAAAAAAAGTCTAGCGGGACGGGAATTCCTTTCATCATGAAAGGAATTCCGGTCAGCTTGAAAGGAATCGCGTCGGCGGCGCTGAAAAAAAAAAAAAAAAAAAGTCTAGCTAGTTTTTGAGAGCAGCAGTCATCAGTACTGATGTCATATATGCTATCGAAACTTTTTTTTGTTGGCTCGTGAATTTATTTTTGTCAGATTTTCTGGTTTGAAGAATTATTTTTTTTCCCTCTGCGTGTAAACATAATCTTGTCAACAAGACCGGATTCTTATCAAGTTTTCCTCTACTTGTGAACGCTGCATTATGCAGCTGCAAATGTTTAGCCATACCTCAGCTGGTAACATGGCTTTTTTCGAATAAGCATAACGGTAAGTCCATCAGCACAGCATTATAGTAAACAGGTTAACAACCGTAGTCTTGCCCTTTTACTAGGCAGCAGAATGAGAAGCTCAAGCTGACGTGATATTGTGTCTGGCTTATATACAGTAGAGGTATGCTTATGTGAACAGTTGCTTTAATGTGAACACTGCTGTTTTGGGCTAAATGGTAGACTGAATAGAATGAAGCCGTGTGGATGGAAGACTGGTAGAATGAAGCCGCCACCCTAAACTCCTATTTTGGGGAAGTGACTTCTGGAAACATAGTAAAAATTGAAATAAAATTTAGTGGAGCATCTTGAAAGGAAGCCCAAAACCTTCACTTGCTGCTGGTAACTCAGTTTACTTGTAATTGTTCAAGGCTAAGCTGGCAAACATGAAAGATCACAGGCACCCAAGTGATCATGAAGCCGCCCACTTTGCTAAAATTTGCATTTTGCTACATTACGAATGCTAGAGGCCTGCTGTTTGGTCAGAGAGGTTCCTTGACCTATTGCAAATAACAAAATTTGCTATTTTCTTTGAATTTGCATGATTTTTCTGGGATGGCAGCTTCGTGATCCAGGGTGGCAGGTTCATGTACCATGACCAATTGGAGTCAAATCTGGCTAAAAACAAGCCAAATAGTAATAAACAAACATCTAAATGAGTTAATAAATTAGTTTCTAAGATTTCTTCTTTTAGTGGCTTTTCTAGGGGGTGGGCGGCACCATGGGACGGGCAGCTTCATGGAACACTCCTGTACCTGTACAGGTGTTTTCAGCTGCCCTTCTTACCTACTTTGGCTAACTGATAGTTAGCTTTAGACACAGCAAGTGCATGAAAATAGCAAAATCCGAAGTCAACAAACGTTCACATAAGCATACCTCTACTGTATATATATATATGTCAGGCTGTCTTCAGGACAGGCCGAAAGGCACGCACTCCTCGGATGAGCCCCTGTCCTAGGTGTGTCATTGTAGACGACCCTGGCGAACGATCCGCAGAAAGTTCGGTTTGCCCTTCGCGTTGCGGCTTTTTAGTCTGAAAAAAAATGGACTCGCGGTGACGTGAAGTCAACGACAGTCCACTCAGGATGTGTGTTCTGGTAGTGCTCTTATGCTTTGCAATATTGGCTATATGTTATATTGGCCCAGCGTCGATATTGACGTCAACTTTGACTGCCCCAACGTCCATATTGACGTCAACATTGATTGCCCCAACGTCCATATTGACGTCAACATTGACTGCACCGACGTTTGTATCGACGTCAACCTCGAGCAGGTAATCCGTTCCTATTTAGATTTTTCATAGTGAAGTTATTTTTTTACTTGATTGTAAGGTTTTAGAAGAACGTATAGTATGACAGAACCAAGGTCTCAGCAGCTAAATCCAACGTCTAAATTTAGTGCAAGCCGTTTTGGCTAGAACCACATTATGCGTGTAAGCCTTGTCCTTTTAAATCACAGCAAAGCCTTATTTTTTATGTCTGTAATTTGTTCACCGTTTTACAGCATGTTCATTCATATGTATCACGTATGAACGTATATCCGTAAAAGATTTCTACTGCCAGATTTACAGATTCACGTGATATCAAGAAACACTGCTTTCTAACCTCAGTTATCGTAAATATCGGACGAACGGGTCTGTGACCATTGATAAGTTCTATAGATTTGAGCTGAAGGAGTTAATTTGGAGGCATTCCAGTATGTGCAGTGCTTGTTCACCCCCAGCCAAGTCACTGGTTCGAACCAGGACTTGGTACGACCGTGGGGTCATCCAGCAGTACGATTCGGAAGCATCTAGACTTGCCAAGCTCAAAATGGATGGAACGAAAACAAGATGCGAATGTTACATGAAAATACATAGCTAAGTACTTGGCAGGTATAATTCTTTCAGAAATTCGTCCAATGAGTTTAGTCGATTTGTTTGAAATGCCAATGCAAGGTTCGGCAAGCACAACGAACGAAGACTGCCAAAAAAAGCTAGGTTTCACTGCATTTGACTGGAAAACATGCAGTGCTGCAATGTAATTGGTTTCGAAAATAGTTGCAATATTTTGTGAGGGGTGTGTGAGGAGCTCCTCACCTAGCGTACTTTTCAGTCACTTATCCTCGAATTTAATTTTCGCCTCAGGAAGGAATGTATGCAGAAGGGGTTGCTGTATTACCCCAAGTATCAACAGTGTGTTAAGCCATTAACTTCGCCCAGCATCTGCCGTCAGAACGGTAGCCCCCTCTGGATCGTCAAATCTAACAGCTCAGGTTTGTGTTTTAATATATGTATAGGCCTAGTAGATCGAACCTGAATCTCTCTAAAGAGTCCTCTTTTCTGTTACGTCGCTGTCTTACTCGAAGCACGACTTTTAGACTTCATCTTGTTTCGTTCCCTAATTAGCGCTTTCACCAGTACACTCTGCCTCGATTCCGCTTCACAGTCTTCCTCGAGCGTGCTTTTATTTTTATTTATTTATTTATTTAATTTCATAATCCGCCTTTACGGCATATAACAAAAAACAAAAGAAAAAAGAAACAAACAAACAAAACGGAAAACACGAACGCTCACATCGCAGAATTCTGCTAAACGCTAACCTCCATCGAAAACAGACTTGTTCAAGGCGATCCAAGCGGGAATCGAGATTTGTAGCCAAATCGAGCATAAAGCGACAAGTAAGTGGTTATCACTAGCAATCAACCGCCTCCTGAGAGATTTCCGGGAAATCACCTGAATTTCCAAGAGATTTGACACTTGGAAATCAGCAAACATTTCCGTAGCACTGCAGAAAGTAGGAATACCATGTAGAAACCGGAAAGAAGTAGGAATACCATGTAGAAACCGGAAAGAAAAGCTTTTACCAATTAACTTTTAATCGACAATCCCCTTATGTCGAAGCTTTTCGCAGTGGCCTCAGGCAACAAGATTGTGAATGATTGGTTCTGATACTAATATTGATACTTTATGGTTAAAACTTTCACAGCATTGCAGGACTGCCGAACTTGACGTTTTTGTCCATCGTTATAAGGTAGTTGTAGGGGAGCTCGGGGCTGGATCAGACACGGTGTTAGTGTTAGTCCGGACACCCGCGAAATAAATATTAAAAGTTGTCGCTAAAATTTGAAACATTTGCCTTCTAGTGATCAAACTTCGCATCAGTATTTAGATGTGTTCTCGCTCTACTTCTTTTACTTCAGGTCAACAGGTGTTCTCTAATCAGGGTACCTGTTTAAAAGGGTGGTTCCCAAGATCACCACGTTCTTTTTGTCCACTTTGACAATGCCCACGGCTCAGAATGCCCACGACTCAGGTCGAACACCTGAAATCGAAATCGTCCGAAATGCGGCGGCTCAAAATTGTCACAGGGGAGGCTAATATCGTCTTGGTTCAAAATGCCGACGGCTGAAACTATCAACAGGGGAGTAGAGGCCAAAATCATCCCGGGACAAAGGACTACCAGATTATAAGGGATAAGACTAAACACGGTAAAGGTTTTGAAAGGAAATATTTTATTGTTTCTTGATCAGTTCAGAATTCTTTGCGAGAAAGTACAGAAGCATGTCGTATAAAACTGTGCCAACACAGAAAGCAAAACCAGGCGATCCAAATCCTCCAGTTAACTAGCATCATGAAGGTAAGAGTTATTCCTTCATTAAAAATATCAGTTTTAAGATCGCTGTTTGGGATTCAGTTAGTCTGTTCAGAATTTCTTGTAAATATTTTACCAGTATTACATTATAATTGAGTTCAACATTTGAGACACTCGGTCTACTCCACCCGTTGCTCGCTCACATAGTTCAAGTTTACTTCGGTCTGAGCATCTCAAATAATCCAATCGTTGGCATTTTTAGTGGGCATTTTGAGTGTTAGCCGTTGAAAAAATCCTACATTCGACAGCGTATCCGGTTATTGAGCAGCTTTTTCCCGTTACAGGCGATGCCATCTGCGTGCCGCAATGTACTCCCCACGACAGCGATATATGCAAATACCAAGCTTGCCGTGACCCCCTCTCACTGTGCACCGGACAAGAGCTCAAATACACCGAATATGGAGACACAGTCTGCGTGCGACACAACCCCACCGAAGAGTCACAAACAAACCACCGCATAGTCAACGAAGGCGACGATAAATACTCCCGTGATTCTCTTGGAGTGGCAAAGGCTGTGCCGTTGCCTGATTGCCCCCCTGGGGAATTTCGAGACGATGATTATGCATGTGTTAAGGTCCCTGTTCCGGCTGGTGAAACGTCTATCCCTGTGCGTTTACCTGACTGCCCTTCGGGGGAATTTCGAGACCCTCATTACGGGTGTGTTAGGGTCGCCGTTACAGCTCGCGAAACGGTCAATACCATTGCTTTACCTGATTGCCCCGGGGGGGAATTTAGAGACGCTCATCACCGGTGTGTTAAGGTCTCTGTTCCGGCTAGTGAAACGTCTATCCCTGTGCCTTTACCTGATTGTCCCCCTGGGGAATTTAGAGACGCTCATTACGGATGCGTCAAGGTCACCGTTTCAGTTCGCGAAACGACTACAGCTGTTCCTTCACCTGACTGTCCCGCAGGTGAATTTCGAGACGCTCATGACCGGTGTGTTAAGGTCACCGACTATGGTTATCCCTTCTACCCAGACAACGACGATGATCCAGGGGATGGAACGACGAGCAGTGTGCTCGGCGTTCCAGCTCATGAAACGACTATCACTATGCCTTTACCTGACTGCCCCGCAGGGAAGTATCGAAATGCTCATAACGTATGTGTTTACTTCTTCGCCGATTATTCCGAAGTAGACTACGACTATGGTGACTATGGTGGAACGATGACCGGTGCGGCTTCACCTAGTTGTGGCGATGGAGAAGTTCCAAACGCTCGTTACGGATGTGTTAAGTTATCACGATGCCAGATTCCCGGGGTAATCTGCTGAAAAAACACAATAACGGAAAAGCTAACATACTAACGCAGAACTTTAGTGATATAAACTCGTTCCAAAGACCAAATGAACTCGTTCCTTCTGGTGTTCTCGTACCGAACGATAAGATTAAATAAGCAGGATACAGTGCAGGTCCACATTTATCGAGTGTCAAATTTTTCCTATAAGAATATTAATATATTTTTAAGTCCAACTTCTGATGGTGTAGCTCCTCCCATAGGGCGGGGCCAAAGTTACTCCTCCCTCAAGGCGGAGACTCATCTCCAGCAGCCATCCCGGCCAAAAATGTCTTTTGTCTTTTCTGTCTTTTGTTTATATGGTGTGTGGTTCCCATAGTTTTTCTGCCTTGTATGATACCGGTGCTGAATGCAATTTAATCGATGAAGATGGTCTGAAGAAAGTGGATGTAGGCCTATCCCATATTATTAAGTGTAATAGTAATTCGTCTAGGGTTCTTCCACGCTATCTGGTCCAATGGCTGTGAAAGGGGAAGTTACCCTTTCTTTTGAAATTTTGGGTCGATCTTTCGTTGAAAAATTCCTTATCGTACCACGTTTGTGTTACCCGGCTCTGATCGGTCGTCCATTTATTCGGAAATCGGCGCTTATGTTCGACCCTACCACAGACGAGTTTTGGTTCAAAGAGATTGCCCAAGAGGATGATAGTGAATATACGAACCCTTCGAATGACAGCGAGCCTACGCATGCACATTTGGCCGATTTCGTCTCAGACCCTTTGATAAATGTTGTCGGGCTGGAAGATGGCGCGGTTCCAGTTCCAGAGATTCCAGAAAGCATCCTTCTGAAACCGGCTTACGCGTGTTCTTCCATCAAGCCAGGTTTTGGAAGGTGGATTCAGTGCGAGGTTGTTGGAGGTTCAGCACAGTTTTTGTTTGTTGAGGGATCGCCTTCTTTGTCTGAGCGAAATATCCTGATTTCCCCTCAGTGTGTAAAGGTGATTGGTGGTTGCGTGACCGTATGGGCTGTAAATATGAATGAACCTATTGATGGTGCCTCTTGTGTAAATGTCCGTGCGTCAGATATGTCCCTTGTCTGTTGTGAAGCAGATCCAGTCCAAGCTGATGTGAGTGAGGTTATTGATGCGTTGGTGGAGCCCAGTCCACCCATCGTTGGCAGTGTTCGATTTGGTTGGAAGGACGTGGATAAGGCCACCTTTATGACGTTTTTATGGCACTTGCCTTCCGGCCAAGTGCCATATACCGATCACTTTTCCGTCGGTCGGTCTGTCGGTCTGTCGGTCGGTCGGTCAGTCCGGTGATCGCGAGTTAGGGTACTTCCAGATGTGCTAGGACGATGAAACTTGGCAGGCGTATTAGGGGCCCGACCAAACTAACTTGGAAATCGTCACTTGCCCCATCCGACCATCGTGGGGGGAGGGAGGGGAGCCGGAATCCGGAATTTAGTGACATGCATAACTTTCGAACGGGTAATCGGATCTTAATGAAACTTGATATTTGGAAAGACACCATGTCTCACATGTCCCGACTCAAGTCCGGACCGAATCCGATGAATGTGGGGGGGGTCGGAGGGGGGAACCGGAAATCATGTTAAACGCTTAGAGTGGAGCGATCGGGATGAAACTTGGTGGGAGGAACAAGCACAACCCCTAGGTACATCATTGACAGAACCGGACCGGATTCGTGCACTGGGGGGGGGAGTGGAGGGAAGTTCCGGAATTCCGGTCATACGGAAATAAGATACTTCCAGGTGGGCTAGGACGATGAAACTTGGCAGGCAAATCAGGGACACGACCAGATTAACCTGGAAACAGTCAGCTTCCCGATCCGACCATCGTGGGGGAGAGGAGGGAGGGGGAATCCGGACTCTTGAGGCATGTATAACTTCCGAACGGGTGATCGGATCATAATGAAACTTGGTATGTAGAAAGACCACATGTCTCGGATGTCCCATTTCAAGTCCGGGTCGGATCCGATGAAGCTGGGGGGGGGTCGGAGGGGGGGTCCGGAAACCTTGTGACATGCTTGGAGTGGAGCGATCGGAATGAAACTTGGTGGGAAGAACAAGCACAAGCCCTATGTAGATCAGTGACAGAACCGGACCGGATTCGAGTATTGTGGGGGAGTTAGGGGGGGGGTCCGGAATTCCGGTGATCGCAAGTTAAGGTACTTCCAGAAGTTCCAGACATGCTAGGACGATGAAACTTGGCTTGAAAATTAGAGACTTGACATGATTGGCTAAGAAATAGTTAGTTCCCAGATCCGGCCATCCCTTAAAGTACTAATGCTAACCGCAAAGTACAAAAAATACTTTTAAGCAATAGATACATTTTCGTTATCCCTATGAGCCCATGATCATTTTTGCCTCAAGGGTTTTGCTTACAACTGAATTCCTTAAAGTACAAACAATACTTCTGAGTAAAATATAGATTTTCGTGCTCCTGGTGATCATCTTTTTTGCTTCAAGAGTTTTGATTACAGATGACTTTCTAGCGCCCTTAAAGTGCGCACAGCCAAATGCATTGCCAAAACGATACAGTCTCGTGATTTCCAAGGACCCATGATTATTCTTATATAAAGGGTTTTGCTTACAAATGATCAAAAGAAACCCACGAATTGACGAATTCCTACTTTCATCCTCTGACCTAGCCTTGCAAGTGCCATATGAGCTTCCAGCTCTTGTTCAAATTAGACCATATCGAGTCTAAGAATCGGAACGCTATTGAAGATTTATTGTGGGAATTCTGCGATATTTTTGCACGGTCAGATCAGGGGGGCACTGGTCTTAAATTCCAGGGTATCGGGCTGGGTGGGGGTGGGTCCTTTAGTGCTCCAAAAGGCACTTTTCATAGCAAGGTGGGGTGTCTAAAATTTTATGTTTATTATTATTTTCATACCTGTTTTGGGGGTGGTGTGTCAAATTTCACTCAAAAACAAGAATTTCTTACAAGAAAAAAAAGAATTTCATACCAACATTTTCCAACATTTTCGTTTAAACGAGCAAGACGACTATTCAATCGCTGATTACGACGAAGCAAGCTATGTTAAGAAGCATTTAACATCTCATGGTTGTTACCGTGTTGTCACTGTCCAATATATACCCGATTAAAAAAACAAATAACAAAATGAAATTTAACCAGACTGATCGTGATTATTGCAAAACAAGTGCGCAAGAGCTCAGACGTAGAGTGTGAAAGTAAAATGTTTATCAGATCTTATATACAAAAAGCGTTAGAACTAGGACACTTCACTTAACCTAATTTGAAATCATCCCAGTTTAAAAGTTTAAACAAACAGCATTTAGAAATCCAAAGAAGATCTTCGAAATCTTGCAAGAACGCTGTATGTTTCAATACTGAGCCAGTCCGACACTTTAACCCTCTTTTCCATTAGCAAGGCAATAACAAGTGTAATAAAACCAAATCGTTTTATTTCCTGATACTCCCCTTGTCCAACTTCATCAAGATCGGCATATCATCGATCATATGATAAAACCGTCCAGTTTCCGACTCACGATTGAGAATTAAAGTATGCCGCGTGGTCTTATTTGTTGCTATTACACCAAAAGTCGCATCTATACACATTTATATCTACAAGTACACAAGAGTTGAGCTTGAGAAATGTCAAAAACGAACTTATTCACCGAAAATCTAGGCCCAGCTACCCATGAACAGGAGGGTGGGTGGGGGGGTCGCGACCAATCAAATTGCATATCTATAGACCTATATATTCTCCATAATACCAACTTAGAGTTTGATTCCAGTCACGGGTCAAAAACTTTACTCATGGGCAAACTGGTCCCACTTTCCCCTGTAGCAAGTGGGGGTGGGGTTTAGGGCCTGCAAAAAGCAAACAGAGAACCCAATGCTCACAAACCCACAAAGTTTCAACTTGGTGCCGTTTGATTCCTGTCACGGGTAACGAACTTTACTCCTGGGCAATCTGGGCCCAGTTGCCCTTGAACGGGTTGGCTGGGGGATGTGGAACGTTGAAAGTAATTTCACAGAACAAGGAACAAGCACAATACAAGGAACAAGTTATGAACATTATTCACTGGGCAATCTGGGCCCATTTTCCCCTGAACCGGGTGGGTGTGGTGGGTGTCGAGACTCCCAAAAAGCACAACTAGACCCCAACACCCGCGAGTGTGCCTAGTTTGAACTTGATACTTCCACTGGTTCACGAGTAATGAGCTCCACAAAATATGGTGAAAACCGAAAACCGGCATTATCGGAATTCCGGGAAATTCCCCGTCTCCCCCCCCCAGTGTCCAGATACAATCCCATTGTATATAAGATTCATCTGGACCAGATGCTTGTTTTTCCAAGCAAGTTTCACTCCGATCCCGCTATTCTAACCGTTTCTCGAGAGTTCTGGTCTCCCACCCCCCAACTCCTCCATAGCTGTCGAATCCGGTCCGGACTTGAAATGGGACATCAGCGGTATGTCATTTATTCGTTTACTAAGTTTTAGTCCAATACGACGACCCGTTCGAAACTTACACACCACTAAACTTTCCGGATTTCCCAGCCCTCCACCCCCCCCAGATGGTCGGATCGGGAAACTGACTGTTTCCACATTAGTTTGGTCGGGTCCCTGATATGCCTGCCAAGTTTCATCGTCCTCTGATCGTCCTAGTACATCAGGAAGTACCGAACTCGCGGGATTGCCAGAAATCTTGTCCGCCCAACTCCCGCACAGTGCCCGGATCCGGTCCGGTTATGTTAATGACGTATCTAGGACTTATAATTGTTCTTCCGACCAAGTTTTATCCCGATCCCTCCTCTCTATAAGCATTTCCCAATATTACCGGTTACCCCCTCCAACTCCCCCGAAAATCACCGAATCCGGTCTGCATTTGAAATGAGACATCTGAGACACGAAGTCTATCTAAATATCAGGTTTCATTAAGATCCGATCATCCGTTAAAAGTTAAAAATACCTCGATTTTCCGGATTCCCCTTCCTCCACTCCCCCCCTCCAGATGGTCGGATCAGGAAAACGACTATTCTTAAAGGTCGGGCTTCACTAACCAGATTTTTCGCCCGGATTCTGGGTTCCGTTTTCTTCGATACCGGTATGGGTAGTGAAGACAGGTCTGAAACGGTTCGAAAGCACCCCGGACGCGTCCGGGAATCGGATAGAAAAATCTACCAGATTCCCGGATTCTGGGTGAAAAGAAGCGGGACTTTGAAAGTAGTTTTCATTTGACTTGGATAAATTATTGTGCTGAGGCGGTAAAATCTAAGAAAATGACAGAAGTGCTGAAAAATGCCCAAAAGTGGACTTGAAGAGACATTTGATTTACTTTCTATTGTGGACCGTCTTCACATAATCCGAACCCCAGATTCTGGGGCGTCTGGGTAGTGAAGCTCGACCTTAAGTCAATCTGTTGGGGTCCCTGAGATGCTTGCCAAGTTTCATCGTCCTAGCACATCAGGAAGTACCGAACTCGCGGGTTCACTAGAAATTCGGACCCTCCCCCCAACTCTCCCACACTGACCGGATCCGGTCCGCTTATGCCATTCACGTATCCAGGACTTGTGCTTGTTCTTCCCACCAAGTTTCATCCCGAACCCTCCACTCTAAGCATTTCCCAAGATTTCCGTTCCCCCCTCCAACTCCCCCAGATGTCACCGGATCAGGTTCGAATGTAAAATGGGGCATCTGAGACACGAGATCTTTCTATATATCAAGTTTCACAAAGATCCGATGACCCTTTTGCAAGTTAAAAATACCTCACTTTTCCAGATTCCCCTTCCCTCCACCCCCCCCGTTGGTCGGATCAAGAAATGACTATTTTCAAGTCAATCTGCTTGGGGCCCTGACACGCCTGTCGCCTGCCAAGTTTCATCGTCCTAGCACATCAGGAAGTACCGAACTCGTGGGATCAGTAGAAATTCGGATCCACCCCCCAACTCCCCCACAGTGACCGGATCCGGTTATGTCAATCACGTATCTAGGACTTGTGTTTGTTCTTCTCACCGACTTTCATCCCAAACCCTCTACTCCAAGTATTTTCCAAGATTTCCGGCTGCCCCCTCCAGCTCCCCCCAAAGTTACCGGATCCGGTCCAGATTTTAACCGAGTCGTCTAGGGCACTAGATCTCTCCAACTACCAAGTTGCATCAAGATCCGATCACCCGTTCAAAAGTTATTATTCCTAAATATTCCGGATTCCCCCTCCCTCCACTCCCCCCACGATGTTCGGGTCGGGAAAGTGACTATTTCTAACTTAATCATTTGGGTTCCCTGATATGCGTGCCAAGTTTCATCGTCCTAGCTTATGTGGAAGTGCCCGAACTAGCAAAACCCGGACCGACAGACCGACCGACCGACGGACGGACAAAAATTGCGATCACTATAGGGCACTTGTCCGAAGGGCAAGTGCCATAAAAACCATTAATTTGCAAAATTTGTATTATTCCAACAAGAAGAAGCCAGATAACGAATCCAACAACTCTCTGACTCACAGTAGCTATCCAAGGCCGGTAATTTAGTCTCAAAGTTGAAAGTCCTATACCTCGTAATGTTAATTTTCTTTGTTATGATCCACGACGATGAGGGTGTAGAAATATCCGTTTTCTTCGGGTAGGGTGGAATCTCTCCTATCTAGCCCAAGACTACAAAACTAGTGGCAAGAAATATGAATTTAGAAATGCATGTGAGTATAGAGATTTTAAAGCTGGTTGAACAATTTTTAACTGTGATCGGGAGGGATTGTAAGATGTGATGAAGAGGACAATAATTATGATAAGTGAATTGAAGTGAATGTGACTGGAATGTGATAGAGTTGTTTCTCGAACAATTATAAATTAAGGAGTGTTACAGATTTAAGGATAGAAGACCCATGTGGCATGTAACCTAGTAGTCAAGATGGGTCTGTAATTCGTTCATCACCATCACTGGTGTGGTAAGGAAGCATAGATACCTTGCCTTTGTCAGGCAGTAGGCTTGTTCCTAAGGCTGGGAGTGCCCATGTTATGCCCATACAATCTAACTTGTCTAACATAACAATCTAACATAAGATACAAGCAGAAAATGTCTTCGGAAAATACGACAAGAAAAAGGTCATTTGTGGGGAAAATTCACGATTTGATGTCATTCTGGTATGCTCAAACAAACGACTATCGGTTCTATCAATCCCAGAATGCACAACTGTGAATCTGACAAGCTCAAAACATACGATTCTTTGTAGGCCATGTGATTGGAGAATGTCATTGGCGGGCCAAATTCACGTTCTATAACTGCCTTTATGCCATCCCGGCAAGCTCAAACACACGACTATCATACAGAACAGACAAGCTCAAAACATACGACTAGAGTACGATTCTCTGAAGCATGGGGGGGGTGAGTCACCCCCCCAAGCCCCCTCCTCGAACCGCCCCTGGCAGGCGTGTCAGGGCCCCAAGCAGATTGACTTGAAAATAGTCATTTCTTGATCCGACCAACGGGGGGGGGTGGAGGGAAGGGGAATCTGGAAAAGTGAGGTATTTTTAACTTGCAAAAGGGTCATCGGATCTTAGTGAAACTTGATATATAGAAAGATCTGGTGTCTCAGATGCCCCATTTTACATTCGAACCTGATCCGGTGACATCTGGGGGAGTTGGAGGGGGGAACGGAAATCTTGGGAAATGCTTAGAGTGGAGGGTTCGGGATGAAACTTGGTGGGAAGAACAAGCACAAGTCCTGGATACGTGAATGGCATAAGCGGACCGGATCCGGTCAGTGTGGGAGAGTTGGGGGGAGGGTCCGAATTTCTAGTGAACCCGCGAGTTCGGTACTTCCTGATGTGCTAGGACGATGAAACTTGGCAAGCATCTCAGGGACCCCAACAGATTGACTTAAGGTCGAGCTTCACTACCCAGACGCCCCAGAATCTGGGGTTCGGATTATGTGAAGACGGTCCACAATAGAAAGTAAATCAAATGTCTCTTCAAGTCCACTTTTGGGCATTTTTCAGCACTTCTGTCATTTTCTTAGATTTTACCGCCTCAGCACAATAATTTATCCAAGTCAAATGAAAACTACTTTCAAAGTCCCGCTTCTTTTCACCCAGAATCCGGGAATCTGGTAGATTTTTCTATCCGATTCCCGGACGCGTCCGGGGTGCTTTCGAACCGTTTCAGACCTGTCTTCACTACCCATACCGGTATCGAAGAAAACGGAACCCAGAATCCGGGCGAAAAATCTGGTTAGTGAAGCCCGACCTTTAAGAATAGTCGTTTTCCTGATCCGACCATCTGGAGGGGGGGAGTGGAGGAAGGGGAATCCGGAAAATCGAGGTATTTTTAACTTTTAACGGATGATCGGATCTTAATGAAACCTGATATTTAGATAGACTTCGTGTCTCAGATGTCTCATTTCAAATGCAGACCGGATTCGGTGATTTTCGGGGGAGTTGGAGGGGGTAACCGGTAATATTGGGAAATGCTTATAGAGAGGAGGGATCGGGATAAAACTTGGTCGGAAGAACAATTATAAGTCCTAGATACGTCATTAACATAAATAGCAGTATGAAATACTTTGATTTAACATGCCTCCGACTGGGTTAATCTTAAGTAGTAGTATCCGATAGCACCCAATCTTGCTGTAGTAGCATCCAGTCTGCTAGTAGTAGCATGCAGTGGCAAAAGTTACTTCTTATGCTACTTATTCATACAACTCAATACGACTGATTCTCGAAATTTGTCCATCGCGCAGCAATAACGGTCTTCTCAGAACCAACTGATGGCCGATGGGGTGCTGGAATGTCCTGAAGTGGAAGCAGCGGGGACCAAGGACGTCTCTGAAGTGTCCGGGACTTATTTTCCCGAGAGCTTTCATTTAGTTACATTTTTCTGGTCCAAAAATCTGTCTCTAAACGAACTTGTTTTCTGAGGAAACAGCCGTAACATCCTCATTTGAGGCCTATATTAATTTATTTCGTCAATGCTTTGAAGAATCCGTTAGACAGTCTCTACGCCGAAAGAATGTACAACTGAGGTACCCGTTTAATACAGTCAAAAATTATTAATTCAATGCAGCTGCCATCTTACTGGAAAGTTTCTTCATTGCCGTAGCGGACTGGCTTCGAGCAGTAATAAGAATATATACAATTTACTTATATTATTACACACTATTATTATACTATTATTATTACATACTATTTTATAATACTATTACAATTTGTTGTATATTTCTAGTGCTGAATTTAGGTCCCTAATAGTTGACAAGAAGGGGTTTCAAAAACATTCCAGCAAGACTAACACAAAATATTCGAGTCGTGAAAACACATATTTACTGAGGACCTGGGGGACAGCAATCGACATGTGGTCAGATTGTCTCATCGTCTATCCGACCTTAGGCGTATTCTCGCCGTTCCCCGAGGACTCCACCTGAGGAGTCCCCGCGTTTTTGTTTGTCCCGGGGACTCACTCCCCGTATTCTCGCTAGTCCCCACGGACGGGGACTGCTCCTACTATCATCACCATCATCAAAAAGGACTCCCTTTCAGATTCGGAGGGGAATCAAGTTTTGCTGGTGTCGGTGCAATGTAGAATTAATTAAAAACAATCAGAATAAACAAAACCAAAAATAAAGTGGATCCAGACTAATTTCGGCAACTGCATATTTTTTTTTCGAACAAAATCCGTTTTGGAAGCATTCCCCGTTTTCTCGCTGTTTTCTGTACGCAGAGTCCGCGTGGAGTGACTCCCTCTATTCTCGCCGTTCCCTTCGATTCCCCGAGGAGTCCTCGGGGAACGGCGCCTCTTGACATAATAAAAGTGAGCCACGCCAGCGAGGGCGAGGAGTTATTGCCTTCTCTTCTGCAAATCGCAAGAAAGACAACGGCTGTGACATATAGCATAAAAGCGCTAGTGGACCACTTATACTGCTTACCACGAACAGGGTTGCTACAATTAACTCGATTTTGGTGCAATTGAATGTCATTAAAAATCAGCAAATGAAAAGTAGTACCAGCTCTACAAGCTTTGGTATACGTAGGCTGGCGAGGGGGTTTTCAGTAACACGAAAAAATTACTCACGTTTACAAAGGTAATAACTCTGTTCATCAACTCTTCGTCAGTCTTGCCCTCGGGGAACAGCGTAGGGACCAGTAGCTTCACAAGCTTGCGGCATAGCTTTTCGGAGCTCTCCGCGGCCAAGCGTCCCAACACATTGGGGATATCAGAAATATGCCACCATTTCAGGGTCCTAAGTGAGGTAACGGATAACAGAAGGTCTATGAAAGCTGAGCGGACGTTTTGGTTTATATCGTGGAGTACCGTTCTGATGTCTGGGAGGAACTGAAAAGAATGCAAAAATGTTAGAAAAATAGCTAACTAACCGTACCCTCCGGAAATAACGTCGATCGTTTATTCTAAAATAGCTCGTTTATTCTAAATATTGAACGGGTGTGGTAGGTCGGATTTGTGGAAAGATGGTAATGTCCAACAAGAGCTGTAAGCTCATATGGCACTTGCATGAGTTGAGATGTATTGTTTGATCAAAAGTAATTTTGACTGTGCGGTTCAGATGCGCACTTTAAGGGAGCTAGGGAAAAAGTATTTTATCGTTGAACTTGGCTGTAATGATGCGCGCTTTAAAGGCACTAGAAATTCATCTGTTGGCAAAACCCTTGAGGCAAAAACGATAGCAGGCTCTTAGGGATCATTGATATATACGTATGGTAAAAAGTTTTTTTTTCCACTTTGCGGGTAAAATGCGCACTGGTGCTAGAAATATTTTTTTTTTTTGGCAAAACCCTTGTGGCACAAATGATCATGGGTTGAGATGTATCGTTTCATAAAAAGTGCCACAAGGGTTTTTTGGGCAAAACCCTTGTGGCACAAATGATCATGGGTTGAGATGTATCGTTTCATAAAAAGTACTTTTCGACCTTGCGGTTAAGATTCACACTTTAAGGGAGCTAGAACTTCATTTGGAAGCAAAACCCTTGAGGCAAAAATGATAATGGGCTCATGGGCAGAGGCGTCACTACTGGGGGGGGGGGGGGGGGGGGGAGGGGGGACGCCCCCCCCCAATGTTGTCGGCCAGTCGGTAAAAAATAGGCGAGTCGGCGCGAAGCGCCGCGATTATTAGTAAAAACAATCGATTTTTTTCTTAGAAATAGTCGTTTTTTCTTAAAAACAGTCGGTTTTTCGTAAAAATAGTCGATTTTTTCTTAAAATTAGTCGTTTCTTCTTAAAATCAGCCGATTTTTCGTCAAAACAGTCGTTTTTTTCTCAATAATAGTCGTTTTTATCCGCAAAAATAGTCGGTAAAAATGACCAGCCAGTCGGTAAATACCTTGTCCCCCCCCCAAACATTTTGGCTAGTAACGCCTCTGCTCATGGGGATCATGAAAATGCATATTTTGCTTAACAGTATTTTTCTGAATATGCGGTCATGATTGGTACTTTTGTTATGGCTTAACGTTTATTTTATACAGAGAACCAACTCTATGTAATAGATGGGCGACATAATACAAATATGACGTAATCTCGGAGGTGTAGGCCGTAATGGTATTGAAGCCGAGTCAGGGTGGCATTCCGAATGGTAGGCCTACAGCGATTCCGCAACGCAGTCAAAGATAAAATTCCAGACGCGGTAAATTCATATCCACTACCTCAATCTTGGTTCAAGCCCGAATCCCTCCAAGGGCTAAACCGGACAGATAGGTCGCCAGACCATTGCTAAGCCTCGAGACTAGCCCAGCCAAAGGACGGAGTTTAGAACATTGTCATTTTAATACACATCTTAGGCCTAAAACAAAATATGAACGGTAAATTATAACTTACTATAGTCTAATGACACGACGGGGTGAGATCCAAATCACGACAGCCCGAAATCAATGAAATGATCGCTCAAGCGATCTTTCGGTAGCGAAGGTGATCTTTTATGGCGCCGTGCCCGAATGAAAGGGGTTACTAATTAACTATTAAACAGTACTAAGGAAAAGGACGCGACAGGGGAACAGATAGATCTGAAATAAATAAATAGTAAATTAGGGAGCCGGAAGATAAAGACAGGACGTCTCCATAACACACCTCCCTCCTTTGGGGAGAGTGTAGCATAGGGTACAAAACATCCCACAAATTTTAACCTTAATTTCGACCTTAAAATTTCAAAATTCCATCACAATCACTAAAACTCATCAGTTATTGAATGATTGACCCACGATATTTCCCAAGAGCACCTTGCAGTTGGGATATTCACCGAAACCAGCCCCTAAAGGTTACAAAAGTAAGCCCTAAAGGTTACTACCGGCCAGAGCAAAATAACTCTAGGGAGTAATGACAAAACTCGAAGAAAGTGACACAGAGTCGAGTTGTAGCGACACTAGCACCACAAGTCCACAAGTGTCAAAAGACCGGTCCTACTGAAACTCGTTTAGTCTTTCTCCAACGCTGGCTCCGTGCGGAGCTCGGAGCATACTTATCGCGTCGTGATAGATTGAGGCAACAGACTTAGTGAATAAGTGAAGTAGTAGGCCTTTCCTATGATAAAATGGGAAAAAGCTGATAAAATGGGAAAGAGAAAATATAGCAGTCATGGAATTCAACAGAAGCTGTTGGGAACCTAGAAACCTTGAATTTTCCCTTTGGATGCCCAAATTACCCAAAGAGCAATTTTCTGCTTATTTCTTCCGAATGCGCTTTCATTATTTGGTGGAATTCTAAAACCGATCGATCAGTCGTAAGACCAATGATGGAAAATAATAGGTACGACGAACACTAGATTTGCTCCGACATACACCTGCAAGGTTAGAGTCAACTGAAATACGACTCATGCATGGGTATGAAACGGTCAGATTTTGACTGTAAATAGTCTTTAATCAGTTTGAGTTTTAAATTATCAAGGTTCTCTTTTGACGTCGTCAAAGTATTCTCATCTTCCAAGTTGTTCCGTCTTCAGGTTTTTAGTTTTATTTGATAGATTTGAAAGGTGTGTTTTTCGCTATTAAATTTGTGGCGGATCAAGTTGTTCCTAACGCAATCAATTTTTAAGGCTCTCATAGGGATTACAAGTT
Organism: Branchinecta lindahli; assembly: GCA_023053555.1. Classification (NCBI taxonomy): domain Eukaryota; kingdom Metazoa; phylum Arthropoda; class Branchiopoda; order Anostraca; family Branchinectidae; genus Branchinecta; species Branchinecta lindahli. The sequence goes on along the minus strand of JAKZAO010000008.1, from coordinate 14,221,064 downwards.
TTTTTTGTCTGTAAATAGCCATTTATCCAGTTCTGCTTTTCGTTGTTGAGCGATATTTCGAGAAATGTTCAAAGGTTTCGTTTTTTCTATTAAGTTTGTGGCGTAATAAATTTGTTCCTAACGCTCTCATAGGTAACACAATGTACACAGGGGTATCCGTTCTTTTGCTTAAATAGTAAGTTGCACTTATCGTTGTCACGCTTCCTGAATAACTTCCACTGTCCCAATATAGAAAAAAAACAAAACACCCCTGTCTCCTCGATGTTCACACCGCATCTCAGTAGTGCTACAATTTTCTCAACCTGCCACTGCACGAAAAGACCGCTCGCTGAAAGTTTTGACGCTTCGAATGCCTTGAGCGTATTTGGAGGAGCTGTGACTCTGACCCGTTTTCAATACATGGGAAGCATACAGTTTGTCATTACTCCCTAGAGTTATTTTGCTCTGCTACCGGCTATCGGAAACCTGTTTATCATCCAACTACTCCCCCAAATATTCCATGCACCCGGCTCCCAAGTGGGTTACAGGAGTGCCTTTAAATACATCTAAAATTGTATGGGCATAACATGGGCACTCCCAGCCTTAGGAACAAGTTTATCTGAGGATCGGCACCCGGGCCTCAACCCGACATCTTCAGGGGGCCTCTCTCTCTCGCCTCTTTTTAAGTGGGCCAATCACTATATCAATAATAAATTTCCAATTTTTCTTATTATAAGGCCAGAAATTAAACAAACTACACCTCCTAAATTATCTTAAAAGGAGGGGATAATTTTTGATTGGATATTTTGTCCGTATGCTACACTCGTGGAAGGTATGTCGGGAAACGTGAATATGAAGACAAAAAAAAAGAAGAGAAGATAGTTCTAATAATTATTATAATAATTTCAATTCCGGCTATTGCCCAGAAAAGTTTACCTCCACTACCTTTGTGAAAAAGAAAGACAAGACACTAGAATTCAATTTACTTAATTTGAAGCCAATCAATGTGCTGGGTATAAATTGCTTCAAAAGGGGGAAGGGGAAAACATAGAACATAAATAGACATAATAACTCAACCACAAGATTTGGCGCATGTAGTATTGGATGACGACGCCGGTGCTGGATCAGTCCAGTTCGTCCGAACTGCTGGAGGGGTAGGTGGTGGACTGATGCGTTCTGGCGCATAGCCTGAAGTCCACTGACTGGTATCGAAGTGGGGGTTTGGATGTTCGCGACGAGCGACGAAGAACTACGGCGTCGCTGGCAGAAAGTGGAGTTATCGCAGCCATAGAGGAGGTGGTAGGCATGGGGGTAGTTGTGTTGGTTGAAGGGACGCTTTCAGTTAGGTGGTGTGGGATTGATGATGGTCTATCGAGGGCTGGTGATGATCCAACAGGGCCCAAAGGACTGAACTGCTCATCACTGACGAAAGCAAGTTGGTAAAACCAACGACTGGTAATAGAGTTGAACCTTCTGACAGACATTGTTCTACATTCGGTAATTACTGGAGTGGATGGTGTGGGGTGTAGTGTCGTTGATGGCAAATTTGCTGGAGGAAGGGCTTGGCCTGTTCTGGATGGGAGAAGGGCAAACGGAGACTGTAGACTAGAGCTGTTACAATGGGCTGGTGTTGAAGCTGATGTAGAAGGTGGCTGAGAGCATGAAGAAGTTCTACATTCGGTAATTACTGGAGTGGATGGTGTGGGGTGTAGTGTCGTTGATGGCCAATTTGCAGAAGAAAGGGCTTGGCCTGTTCTGGGTGGGAGAAGGGCAGACGGAGACTGTAGGCTAGAGCTGTTACAATGGGCTGGTGTTGAAGCTGATGTAGAAGGTGGCTGAGAGCATGAAGAAGTTCTACATTCGGTAATTACTGGAGTGGATGGTGTGGGGTGTAGTGTCGTTGATGGCCAATTTGCAGAAGAAAGGGCTTGGCCTGTTCTGGGTGGGAGAAGGGCAGACGGAGACTGTAGGCTAGAGCTGTTACAATGGGCTGGTGTTGAAGCTGATGTAGAAGGTGGCTGAGTGCGTGAAGAAGTAGCCGGAAGAGCTGGGGACTGGGCTTGTTGCTGATAGGTGGGTAGGGATAAGGTTGCCGGTAGTGGATGATATTCGGTGCCGCCGGAAGTTTCAATGTCGACTTGACTGGAGAGAGACGTGGCCGCGCGGGAGTGTACAGAGCTGCTGCTGCTATGATGATAGACTGAACGAGAGTAGTCACCGGATTGGTCTGGTCTTGGCTCGTGACTTTGAGGTATGCAACGCTCATTGGCAGATAGAGTAGCTTGGTTGGCGTCAGCAAGGGGAATTACGATAATGGCCTCTGGTGTGCTGCCGCGGCTTTGACTTGCAGGAGTACACTCCCCGCCGGTAGTGAAGGGCTCCGAAACAGGTCTGGCCAATGCTCCACCCCAGGGTGGGTCCACGGGAACCTGCAAAATTCGAATTTGCTCGGGTGGTAAGCCCGGCACCATTAAACCGAATTCGCTTGTCGACCAAGTATCTGTTTGAGCAAAATAGGGTTGGGGTGGGGTGCGATCCCATCGAGAAAAGTAACCCGCCGCGAAAGATTGCCGTGTAGCGTGTTGTAAGCACACTCATCAGCTACACGCCTGAGATACTCGGTTGTCGTGGGGTAAGCAGTGGCAGTCTCATCTCTTGTAATGTCAGGTAGTGGCGCAGTCACAGGCATGGGAGAGGTTGCTGCTTCCGAAACCCATGGGGACCTCAATTGGCTGGCTACTAGCCTATTGAAGTGTACGATCTGCAATTTCGATCCCGATTGCTGAATTTCATAATTCAGGCCCTCATTTAAAGATCTGATAACCCGATAAGGGCCTCCGAATCGTTCCTTGTTCAGTTTCGAGCCTGGTCCAGGTGCTGGAGGGGTTCTCAAAAATACAATATCACCTCGGCGGGTGACCTCGGTGACTCACGGGCGGGTGACTCACCTCGGTCGGCGGGCAAGTGACTATTTCAGAGTTAGTTTGGTCGGGGCCCTAATATGCCTGCCAAGTTTCAAGTAGGCCTACCCTAACTCGCAAATACCGGACTTATCGACCGGCCAACGGAAAAGTGCAGTAAATGGCACTTGGCCGGAAAGCAAGTGCCATAAAAACAACAAAATACCTACGTAAAATCAAAAATAGAAAGACCTGTTTTAAATTGCCGTTTCTGTTTTTATTCGCCTGTTAAACAGCTGTTCCTGTTTTGGAACTCATGATTTCTGTTAAAACAGAACAGGACCTGTTTTCAAGTTTCCTGTTTTGGGATCCGAAAACGTTAGTGACGGATACCTATGACATCGCAAAAGTTGTCCGTCTGTCCGTTCCTCTGTGCGCACTATAAATCTTGAAGGGAATGAGATATTCTGATGAAACTTGGTGTGAGGATTCTTTGGGCCAAGAGTAAGGTCGAATTCGTAGATGGGCTCTGTAGCCCTACATTTAGGGGTGGGGGAGGGGGTTTAAGTTAAGGGTCAAACAAAGTATTTTTAAGTCCATTATGGGGTAAGAAGACATGCTGAGTACGATGGTGAAAACCATTTTCTCGCCGGATAAGTAGTTCTCCCGCAATCCGTCCGAAACCGAAAATTTGTTGAAAGCATAGTTTGTATTTGAAGTTGATTCGATGGCAGATTTAAGGGTAAGAAGAGACGCTGAATCTGTATATGAAAATCATTTTTAGTTGATTGAAGGGATTTAGAAGTTGATTCGATGGCAGATTTAAGGGTACGCTGAATCTGTATATGAAAATCATTTTTATCCGGACATACAGTTCGTCCGGAATCTGGTTGAAACCAGATTTTTTTTTTGAAGGGAAAGTTTTATTTAAGTTGATTAGATGTTCTTTATATGGATAAGGAGATACGCTGAATTCGTTTCTGAACTATCTTTTTTTTTGCTGGACAAATAGTTCGCTCGGTATTCGGCCGAAACCGGAAATTTGGCAGAAGTAAAGCAGGAAGTTTCGATCAGTATCGTCAAAATAGATAGGCTATGGCTTATGCAGGTATATTTGAACTTGGTTTTCTCAGATGATTAGCCTGGCGAAGACTGGATCTAGTGAAGATAAGACCTAGTTGTATGGATCAAATATTACATTTTTGGGATCTCATGGAAACCTTTGGTCTTGTTTTTAATGAGGAGGTTATGTGCTGGATGTCCCCTCTCTCGGGACCGGATGGTGGTTGTTATACTGTATACACTTGTGTATGACCATGATTACTTGTATTTTTTTAATTTAGTCTTCTGGCCGTCGAGCCTGCTCTCTGACATGAAGTTATGTAAAACTATTTGTTTTCATTATTTGAAAATTAAATGAACCTGGACCTGGACCATATAGAAACTGTTGTGTTTGATGAAGGGAACTTTAGGTTTGGCCTATTCTTGGAACGGAGTAATAAAAATCCTTTTTTTCAGGAATAAGTTGGAATTTTGTGAAAGTGTTCAAATTGGGATTAGTTCCTGAAGAGTTTTCGCTGAGTTTGCCTAGAGATGCTCAAAGGAAGAATATCAAGCTCCGCTTCTGGAAGCCGGAATCCGGTCGAAATTCGGGAATTTCTCTCCTCTTGGATACGTCGGTGGGAAGGAAGTTAATCCAAAATCCAGTTGGAATCTATGACGATTTCAGGTTAGTACGATTTTTTTTTTATCCTCAAGCAAGAACCCATGATTTGACGATAATTGCTTGCTATTCTCAAAAGCATCCAACTACTAGGATTTTACCGCGAACTACTTCCTCCTTTATAACTTGTTTGGGATCCCAAAACGTAAGTGGATGGATACCTATGACTTCGTAAAAGTTGTCCGTCCGTCTGTCTGTCTGGCCTCCTGTTAGCACGATTACTTCTTTCTTTGGGTCTTCTTGGATTTTTCGGGTTAAACTACAGGTCAAATTCGTAGTTGGGCTCTGTACCTTTTTTTTTTAGGGTTGGGGGAGGGGGTTTCAAATTAAGGAAGAAGGAAATATTTCTAAAAGCTGATGAGATTGTCGATTTAGGGTTAAGGAACAATGCTGCATCCGAATATGACCGGAAATTTGATAACAACTAAAGTTCATTACTAATTCGATTAGACGTTCGTATCGGGAGTAAAGCCCCGTCTCCATTACCGTAAACCGACCGTTTTACGGACGGTCCGTAGCCGCAAAAATGTGGTCTTCATTGGGTCCGTAACCGCAAAAATGTGGTCTACATTAGTCCCAAATAGGTGAATCTTGTGTTGAAATTTAAAAAACAGTTTATATGTGACTTGAAAAACAGTTGAAAAACAGTTACATGGGACTGTGACAAAAAAGCAGTCTCCACTACGTCCATTTTACGGTTACGGAGGGGTCAGTACCGCCGTTTTACGGCTACGGCCGTCCGTAGAGAAATACCCGTCTTCACTGCCGTAACGGTCAAACGGTCGGTTTACGGTAATGGAGACGGGGCTTAAGAAAACCAGATAAATCCATATCTGAACTTATATTCTCGACGGACATGTAATTTTGCCGAAATTTACAACAAGATCAAAGATTTCGATGGGATCCCAAAAATTTAATATTTGACTCAGACAACTACGTCCTGACTACGTCTTGTCTACGCCAGATCCAGTCTTCGCCAGGCTAATCATCTGCGAAAATTAATTTCAGATATACCTGTATAAGCCATATTTATTTTGACGATACTGATCGAAACTACCTGCTTTACTTCTGCCGAATTTCCGTTTTCGGCCGAATTCCGAGCGAACTACTTGTCCAGCCAAAAAAAGATAGTTCAGAAACGAATTCAGCGCATCTCCTTATCCCTATAAAGAACGTCTAATCAACTTCAAATAAAATTTTAACTTATAAAAAAAATCCGGTTTCAACCGGATTCCGGACGAAGTATATGTCAGGGTAAAAAACGATTGTCATATACAGGTTCAGCGTCTCTTCTCACCCTTGAATCTATCATCTAATCAACTTCAAATACAAATTTTACTTTTAACAAATTTTCCGGTTTCGGCCAGATTCCGGGCGAACTACTTGTCCGGCGAGAAAATGGTTTTCACCATCGTGTTCAGCATGTCTTCTTACCCCTAAACTTAACATCTAATCAACGTCAAATAAAACTTTTGCTTTTAACAAATTTTCCGGTTTCGGCCGGATTCCGGGCTAACTACTAGTCCGTCGAGAAAATGGTTTTCACCATCGTGTTCAGCATGTCTTCTTACCCCTAAATCGAACGTCTAATCAACTTCAAATAAAACTTTTGCTTTGAACAAATTTTCCGGTTTCCGCCGGATTCCGGGCTAACTACTTGTCCGGTCAAAAAATGGTTTTCACCATCGTGTTCAGCATGTCTCCTTACCCCTAAATCGAACATCTAATTAACTTCAAATAAAACTTTTACTTTTAAGAAACTTTCCGGTTTTGGCCGGATTCCGGGCGAACTACTTGTCCGGCGAGAAAATGGTTTTCACTATCGTATTCAGCATGTCTTCTTACCCCATAATCGACTATCACATTAGCTGTTTCAAAATATTTTGTTTGTCACTTAATTTAAACCCCCTCCCCCACCCCTAAATGTAGGGCTACAGTGCCCATCTACGAACTTGACCTTACTCTTGACCCAAAGAATCCTCACACCAAGTTTCATCAAAATATCTCATTCCCTTCGAGAGTTATCGTGCTCACAGACGGACGGACAGACGGACAGACGGACAACTTTTGCGATGTCATAGGTATCCGTCACTAACGTTTTGGGATCCCAAAAACTAGGAAGTTTGGATGGAGAGGTTCTTGGTTCGCCTTTCAGTATCACCATCTCTTTTGCTCTGCAGGTTATTTGCTAAATACAGCTGAAACGAGAAATTTTTTCGAAAGTAAAAGGCTTTTCTGAAGTCGATTAGAGATGAGATTTATTTCTCTGTACCCCTAATCACAGCCCGGCTGAGATTCGGGATGCGACTAATCTAGTTCGGGTTGCAGCGCTTCGGGTTCGGAATAGTAATATATTCTGAATCCAAACCGCATGAACCTGTCTTTGGTTGTTAAATATCGGATGGAAGAGCCCGCAACCACCTACTCTTTTCCCCTCTCTCACCATTCCTCCACACCCAAATCCAATCCCAAACCGGATAAGGGTAAACATGCATGCTGAACCCATATCTGCACTTTTGTTCTCATCTGATTAGTTACTTTGCCGCTGTTGTCAAAAAGCTGCCAACAAATCCTGAGACTGTATCATTATTGTACATTTTCTAGCGGTTGATTACGGATACATAGTATAGTAACAGTTAAAGGGGTTTGGTGAAGATCGGAAATTTACGAAACCCAATTGTCTGGATCGAGTAAATATTCAATATTTGGGATTCCATCGAAACCTTTGGTCTTGTTCTGTTTGATGACGGCTCCTTATTTGATCAGCCCCATTTTTATGGCGCTTGCCTTCCGGCCAAGTGCCATATACCGATTACTTTTCCGTCAGTCTGTCGGTCGGTCGGACGGTCAGTCTGGTGTTTGCGAGTTAGGGTACTTCCGGATGTGCTAGGACGATGAAACTTGGCAGGCGTATCAGGGACCCGACCAAACTAACCTGGTAATAATTAGTTTCCCGATCCGACCATGTGGGGGTCGGATCAATTGAGTATTGTGTAACTTTCGAACGGGTTATCGGATAACCCGTCGGATAACTTAATACCTGAATGAATGACATATCTCTGATGTTCCATTTGAAGTCCGAGCCAGATTCGACAGCTATGGGGGAGTTGGGGGGAGACCGGAAATCTCGAGAAACGGTTAGAATGGAGGGATCGAAGTAAAACTTGCTGGGAAGAACAATAAATCGACAATAAAACTATAACCTATGTACATGATTTGATTTTTGTTAAGGTCTTGTATTCAAATTTGGATTCGTATATCTAGCCCTGGATTCGGATTCGTATCCTGTCACGGTCGGATTCGCCCATCTCTGCTCACTGAGCCATAATAGTAGTTTGGTTGCTTTTTTCTCAAGGTCTATTCATTTCCCCCGTTTGAGGTAAAATCTGCCATCGGTGGGATTCTTTTACTTGGAATGAAATGGCGGCAGAGTTTAACAGGACGGAATTTTGGAGAAGACAAATATCGCGGAGAAACCCTTTAGTTGACCAAGAACAAAGAATCCTCCTTCTTGGTCCGAGCATTTGTTGAGTCCCTCTCTGCCGGGTAACTTCCTGATATTTAGTTATTTTGTTTTGTTGTAAATAATAAAACCTTGAACCCTCCTTCTTGGTCCGATGCGCGTCACACGTGAAATCACAATGGTAGACAAACAATCGGCTGTTAATACTCAGACGGCGTTCGTAAGGAAATTTCTTCTCCGGGGCTCTACTGCGATATAGCCTAGCTGTTTTTAGAGGGAACGTTTACATCGGGCAGGGTGCGACTGAGATTCTTGACATGATTTTGGGCACAGCGTCAGTTCTGTACATGAAAGCTGAAAATTTTCAAATTCTGAAGAACAAGAGCCGGAAGCTCATATGGCACTTGCAAGGCTGGGTCAGAGGATGAAAGTAGGAATTTGTCAATTCGTGCGTTTGTTGTGATCATTTGTAATCAAAACTCTTGAAGCAAAAATGATGATAAGCTCATCTGGAGCACAAAAATTTATATTTTACTCAAAAGTATCCCTGTCAGCAGGTACACAACATATTTTTTTGGTTGAGACGCCTTTTTCATAACACAAACGTCTCGTTTTGCTTATAACTACGGTATTTTCTGTCAGATTCAGTTCAAATTTAGGGTGCAAGTATAGAATCATGTATCTATTAACGCTGTCATCTTTCGACATGATAATTCGGACTTTCTTCTTGCGACTTTCTGTGACGTTTTTTTATGGCACTTGCAGCTTCGCTCAAGTGCCATATACCGATCACTTTTCCGTTCGGTCGGTCTGTCTGTCGGTCGGTCGATCGGTCTGTCGGTCCGCTGATTGCGAGTTAGGGTACTTGCAGATGTGCTAGGACGGTGAAACTTGGCAGGCATATCAGGGACCCAACCAAACTAACTTGCAAATAGTCACTTCCCCGATCCGACCACCGTGGAGGGAGTAGAGGGCGAGGGAATCCTGAGAATTTAGTGGTTTTTGTAAAACCCCTACCCCTTTCTACACACTAATAGCTCTTCGCGTGGTGTGACGTCACTCTTTGCATCGGATCATTCTGTTAACATCGGAAAGAGCTAGTGCATTCGAGGGTCAAAGGGGTTTGTATATTATGTGGTTCAGTGCGGGGGAATTGGAAAATTGAGTGTTGTGTAACTTTCGAACGGGTGATCGGATTGGGATGAAACTTAATACCTGAACGAATGACGTATCTCTGATGTCCCATTTGGGGAGTTGGGGGGGGGAGACCGGAAATCTCGAGAAACGGTTATAATGGAGGGGTCGAGTAAAACTTGCTGGGAAGAACAATAATATGCTCCAGATAAATCGTTTATACGTTTGGACTGGACCCGGACACTTGGGGGGGGGGAAGGTGGAGGGGAGTTTCCCGGAATTCTGGTGATGACGATTTTTGGGATTTTCACGACGAAACTTGGGAGGTGTATCAGGGACCCGATCAAACTGACTTGTAAATAAAAGCGACTGTGGGGGGAGTTTGAGGGGCGGGTCCGGAATTCCAGTGATCGCGAGTTAAGGTACTTCCAGATGTGCTAGGACGACGAAATTTGGCTGGAATACTAGAAATTCGACAAGATTGGCTTAGAATTCGCCACTTTTCAAATCCGACCATTCCTTAAAGTACCAATCATGACCGCAAATTAAGAAAAATACTTTTAAGCGAAATATTCATTTCCATGATCCCCATGAGCCCATTATCATTTTTGCCTCAAGGGTTTTGCTTACAAATGAAGTTCTAGCTCCCTTCAATTGTGCATCTTAAACGCGAGGTCGAAAAGTACTTTTTATCAAACAACCCATGATCATTTGTGCCACAAGGGTTTTGCAAAAAAAAAATATTTCTAGCACCGTTAAAGTGCGCATTTTACCCGCATTAGTGGAAAAAAATACTTTTGATCATACGTATATATCAACGATCCCTGAGAGCCTGCTATCGTTTTTGCCTCAAGGGTCTTGCTTACAGATGAATTTCTAGTGCCTTTAAAGTGCGCATCATCACAGCCAAGTTCAACGATAAAATACTTTTTCTCTAGCTCCCTTAAAGTGCGCATCTGAACCGCACAATCGAAAATTACTTTTGATCAAATAATACACCTCAACCCATGCAAGTGCCATATGAGCTTACAGCTCTTGTTGGACATAACCATCTTTCCACAAATCCGACCTACCACACCCGTTCAATATTTAGAATAAACGAGCTATTTTAGAATAAACGATCGACGTTATTTCCGGAGGGTACGGTTAATTAGCTATTTTTCTAACATTTTTGCATTCTTTTCAGTTCAGTCTTGTTACGCAAGTGTCTCAGTTTTATTTTCATTTTTTTTTCGCTTTTTCCAAGTTCTTGATTAATTGAATGTTTTAAAACATATAGACAGGGAGATTTTCGGCTGTTTTGTTAGGATAGTAGACTCCGGTCAAGATCTTGATCTCCTGGCTACAACACTTTTTGTAACAGTAACGTTTTTTCGAGACGTTTTCCCTTCAAAACAACACTTTTTGTTAAAGTAACGTTTTTCTGAGACGTCTTCTCTTTGGAAACAACACTTTTTTATAACTGCAACATTATTTTCAAAAAGTGAGTGTGACACTTTTCAAAAAAGCTACTATGTAAGAAAAAATATTTTTCACGGTGTAATTTTTTGTTAATGTAATTTTATGTATCAGTGCTTTTAGATGGTTGCGGCCTCCACGACATTTTCCGCTAAAAAACAACGCTTTTTGTTACATTATCGTTTTTCCGAAATGTAACGTCTTTTCAAACAAAGACGTGTGACATTTTTTAAATAAGCCATACTATATACGAAAAAATGTTTTTCACAATTTAACTCCATACAAAAAATTTTAATTTAAAAGTTGTAAAGCAGGACATTCGAGCTGACTGAAAATTGTTAGAAGCCGCATTTCGTTTTTAAAATAGCTACTATAACAAAAACAATACAAGTCTAAGTACAAGATCGCCACATGAAGCTACAGACTTAAAATCAATTTCGATGACTCCCTAAGCAAGAAAGTGCCAAAAACGTTTTGAAAGAAGAGGGGACTATGGAACTTATGGAAGCACAACATTTTATCAGGTGCCAACATTTTTTGCTAGTAATTTTTACGTTAAAAACGACATAACACATATATTCCTAAGCCAGTTCTAAAGAGAAAATGTTTAATTAGTTCTAAGCCCATCGCTTTTTAAAACCAAGGCGGTCGAAAGTTTAGAGGCATTCAACGCATTTGTGATCATTTCCGGCGTTCTCGTCCGGGATGTTCTCAGATCACGGATCCAGTGTTGCTAAGGCTTCATTTGCAGTTTTCCGATATTCGTAAAAAAGCTCCTTGGGAACGCCGAAATTACGCTACAAGTTCATCCCTTCGCCTATCCTTTGTCCCAGTTCTTGTTCTCCTCAGGTTTTCTTTTGCTGTGCGTCGTTTTTCCGGTCGTTCTTTTAATCTTATATGCTATATTAGCTGTATGGCGGTTTTTATGCAGCGCAGAAATTTCAAATTTCGAATCGGGCGTGCTTGAAGGAAGGAAGGTTAGGAAGGTGGAACCAGTGGTGCGAGTGGAACCCAAGTAGGCTACTAGACATTTGAAGGAACTAAGATGTCGGTAATTCACAATGGAAAGACTGATCGTTACATGTTTCAGTCTGCAGAAAAGTCTTGCTCGGAGAGAAAACTCGTAGATGGTAGAAGATGATGTCTCAAAAGTAAATGTTAAGGATGTTAGTGCTAGTCAGAGCAGTGTTTCCACTTCTCTTGATTTCACATGAGATCTCATGTTTTTTTTACCAATCTCATTATTGTTTTTCCAATCTCATGATGTCATGATAAACTCATGATTTTCTGGATTTCTCGTCTTCTTCTACCCTCAGTGTTAAAACAAGTGTATGCCTATAATACAAAGTTAGATGTTTTTCTTCATTAGTTGACAGGGATCGTTCGGAATTGCAAAATAAAGCTCTGATCACAGATCCTTATGAAATTTTTGCCTGGCCCGCCTATAGTAGTAGTCCACATTTTACGGAAGTGCTAAATTGAAGCGGAAGGCCGAGGCATGCTTTGCCTTAGGTTCGACTATCTAGCCACATAAAAAGCTACAATTATACAGGAGGAAATTAAGATTTGCCAGAAAAAGCAATACAAAAAAACACCTACGGCATGCTCTAGATAATTTTTTTTCGGGTGCAGTGATTTCAACCTGCCACTACCAGGCAGGCTTAACTGACAGATCTGCTCGCACTGCCCTTACTGTACCTGTCCATAAAAATTACGCCTGCGGCGCTTTTCATGATATTATTTATTTACTGAAAGTGCATGTCATTTAATTGAAGTTTTAGGCTTGGAACTCTTGGGTTTTCGACAAATTAAGAGCTTAAATTTGCAACGAAAGTAGAAAGTTTTGACATTAAAAAAAACAACCTATTTTCAAAAATCTAGCCTGCGGCGCTCAGTTTCATTTTGCCCAGGTACAGTCTCTAGAAGCTACTGCGGAGGCTTCACCCTCCAGCGAGAGGAGCCATGGAAACTTATTTCTTCTTTCTGGTGAATGTCTATCATATTCTGGTCAGAAGATATTAAAGAGTTACTATTCCAAACTTGTTGTCTGACAAGTTGCTAAAATCCACAGGACTTTTCAAAAATATCACTATTTTCTCGTCGATTTTCACCAATTTTTCTCATGATTTTTCTCATGATTTTCGAGCACAAATCTCATGTGTAACTAATTTTTTTGGACTGTTGCTCATGGTTTTGAAAATTTCCGAGTGGAGACACTGAGTCAGAGGCATCACTACTAGGGAGGGATGCTCCCCTAATGTTGTCGGCCAGTCGGTAAAAAATAGCAGTTGATTTTTTTCTTAGAAATAGCAGCTTTTTCATGAAAACAGTTGTTTTTTCTTAAAAATAGTAGTTTTTCCTTAAAATTTGCAGACTTTCATCAACACTGTCATATTTTCTCAGTAATTGTTGTTTTTATCCGCAAAACCAATTGGTAAAAATGATCAGCCAGACAGTAAATACCCCCCCCCCCAAACATTTAAGCTAGTAACGCCTCTGGTGCTAGTATTTCAGTCATGAATAACGGTTTACGAACAGTATGGAAGATAACAGTAGGCTAATGATAGCCTTTTCTAATGAGCTAAGAACCAAGTGTTGCAGAACTTTCAGATTTTCCTTTTTATGGCACTTGCCTATCGGCCAAGTGCCATATACTGATCACTTTTTTGGTCTGTCTGTCATGCCACTCATCTCGAGTTATGGTACTTCCAGAAGTGCTAGGACAATGAAACTTGGCAGGCATATTAGAGACCCCACCAAACTAGCTTGGAAATATTCACTTCCCCAATCCAACCACCGTGGGTGAGTGAAGGGAGCGGGAATCTGGAATCTTGAGAAATGTCCAACTTTTGACTGGGTTATTGGATCTTAATGAAACTTGATATTGGGAAAGAACTCATGTCTCAGATGTCCCATTTCAAGTGCGGACATGATCTGATCAATGTGGGGGAGTCGGAGGGGAGTAACAGAACTTTTGTGACACTCTTAGAGTGTAGTGATTGGGATGACACTTGGTGTGAAGAACAAGCGTAAGCCCTAGATATATCATGACAGAACCGGACCGGATTCGGGCACTTTGTGGGGAGTCGGAGGGGGGTCCGAAATTCTGGTGATCGGGATTTAAGTTACTTCCAGATGTGCCAAGACGATGAAACTTGGCTTGGACATTAGAGACTTGACAAGATTGGATTAGAAATTATCACAGTGAAACTCACAAAATAGCAATTACATTTTTAACGGCACTTGCTGCCTACAGCTATACAAGAAACAAAAACGAGATTTTCGGGGGTTTTGTAGATCAGCTGATTATCGCATAACATCTTAGGGCCCTTAGATGATATGCGGGGGAACAATGCACTTCCGGCAACCGTCCTCAGCAAAGAACAAACTAAAGTACATACACTGTCATTAGGTTGGTGACACTTTTTTTTTGTACAACGGTGCGCGTTCGATTCAGAAGTTTTTTTTTTTACAACATTTTGTCAACACTTGTCTGCAAAAACGAATAAACGTAATAACCGGCAAAAACATGTATCTAAGATATTTCATTCAAAGTCCGGACCTGATCCAACTACTGCGTTGGGAGTTGAGGGTGCACCGGATATGTTGTGGCATTCTTAGACAAGAGCACAAGTCTTTGATATTCTATTCACAGATCGGACCCATATTCGGCCACTTTGGGGGATTGAAAACGGGGGGGGGGGGGTGTATCTTGTGACACGGAGGGTTTAACTTACTTTAATACAGGTTTGGATGATGAAAGTTGTGAGGTGTATTAAGGACCTTACGTTCATTTCATTCGTCCATGATGCAATCACTTTATTAATCAGTTCTTTTTTTGTACTTCCAACGTTATAGTGGGCGTACAACGAAGCGCCACCGGGATTACAAGGTTCTACAAAACTACACTACAACACTATATTCCAGTCCAATACTTTTTCATGTGCAACATTTTTTGTGTGTACAACGGAGCGCGTTCGATTTAGAAGTTTTTTCTACCACGATAAAATATAGCATAACGTTTTTCATCCTAAAACATTTTTTATCACAGCGGAATGGACAAGAGTAACACTTTTGACGAAATAAACGTTTTTTTTACGGTCCAACGTTTTTGTCGCAAAATATTTTTTTTTGTCTGAAAAGACCAACACTTTCGACGATAACATTTTTTTTACGATCCAACGGTTTTGCAGACAAGTGTTGACAAAACGTTGTACAAAGAAAAACTTCTAAATCGAACGTGCACTATTACTATTGGACTTATAAAGAATTCAGTTGTAAGCAAAACCCTTGAAGCAAAAATTATCATGGGCTCATAGGGATCACGAAAATGTTATTTTGCTTCAAATTATTTTTTGTACTTTGCGGTTAGGATTCGTACTTTTAGGAATGGTCGGATCCGGGAACTCACAATTTCTAAGCCAACCTTGTTTAGTGTTTTATTTCTAAGCCAAGTTTCATCGTCCTAGCATATCTGGAAGTACCTTGATTCGCGATCACTGGAATTCCGGACCCACCTCCAACTCCCCCCACAGTGCCCAAACCCGGTCCGGTTCTGTCACTGATGTATCTAGGGCTTGTGCTTGTTCTTCCGACCAAGTTTCATCCTAATCGCTCCACTCTAAGCGTGTCACAAGACTTCCGGTTCTCCCCTCCACCTCCCCCCCAACATTTATGGAATTACATGCGGACTTTAAATAGGACATCTGAGACATGGGGTCTTTCCAAATATCAAGTTTATTATGATCCGATCACCGTTCAAAAATTATAGATAGCCTACAACAGATTATTCAGATTCACGATTCTCCCTCCCTCCACTCCCCCCATAATGGTCGGATTAGGGAGCTATTCCTAAGCCAACCACTTCATGTCTCTAATGTTCAAGCCAATTTTCATCGTCCTAGCACGTCTGGAAGTACCGTAACTTGCGATCACTGGAATTCACGCCCCTCCCCTCTATCTCCCGTACAGAACCCGAATCCGGTCCGGTTCCATTTTAAGCGTGTCATATGATTTCCGGTCCGGACGTGAAATGGGACATCTGAGGCATGACATCTTTCCAAATATAAAGTTAAGATCCGATTCATTAAGATCCGATCATCCGTTCGAAAGTTATGCATGGCACTAAATTCCAAATTCCGGCTCCCCTCCCTCCCCCCACGATGGTCGGCGGGCAAGTGAAGATTTCCGAGCTAGTTTGGTCGGGGCCCTAATATGCCTGCCAAGTTTCAAGTACCCTTACTCGCAAATACCGGACTTACCGACCGGCCGACGGAAAAGTGATCGGTATATGACACTTGGCCGGAAAGCAAGTGACATAAAAACAACAAAATACCTACGTAAAATCAAAAAATAGAAATACCTGTTTGACATTGCCGTTTCTGTTTTTTTTCGCCTGTTAAACAGCTTTTCCTGTTTTGGAAACTCATCATTTCTCTTAAAACAGAACAGGACCTGTTTTCAAGTTTCCTTTTTTGGGATCCCTAAACGTTAGTGACGGATACCTATGACATCGCAAAAGTTGTCCGTCTGTCCCTCCGTCAGTACGCACCATAAATCTTGAAGGGAATGAGATATTATGATGAAACTTTATGTGATGATTCTTTGGGTCAAGAGTAAGGTCGAATTCGTAGATGGCCTCTGTAGCCCTACATTTAGGGGTGGGGGAGGGGTTTAAGTTAAGGGGCAAACAAAGTATTTTTAAACAGCTAATATGATAGTCCAGTATGGGATAAGAAGACATGCTGAGCACGATGGTGAAAACCATGTTTTCAAAAAACAACAACATGAAAACCTAGTTTTTCAACATGTAGTCTTTACTCGTCACACAGGTTTCATGAAGCGAAGACGAACTTGTTGTTTGAAAATGATTGAAACAGGAATTGTCGGGATTCGTTTACACTTTAAGACTCAGATTCGTAGCCTAACGTTTTGGAAACACCTTCGACGTGTTGTAATTCTGCTCCGACTAAAGTAATGATTACTGTGTAAAAATGTCAGTAAAATCTGGCCAACCTCCTTTAAACTTTTCTACATTATTTTCATTTCATTCACTTGTTGACAAATTATAAATAAATAGATATTTATTAACACTGAAAGCCCTAAAGGGCCATGGTTAATACAAATACAAAACAGAGAAAAAAAAACTAACTTCACTGAATGAATTCCAATTAATCCAACAAATAAATTTCAAATAATATAATCTAATACACACCCCTTTCTTCCTTACTCACCTTACACAAAATGTTCTCTATGTACCATGCCCAAACTAACCAGCCTTCCCAAATTAATCTCCAGCCATTCCTCCTTTTCAAAACAACTCGGATAAATTTCCTGCCTCAACTCTTTTAACTCCTTACAAAAACACAAAAAATGCCGTAATATTCACACGCTGCATATAACCGTTACAGCAGGCATTATGCTCTTGGGATGGCCTGGGGGAGCTTGCTCGGAGCGAGCCGACTTGAAGGTGTCACAATGAATGAATGAATACTCTTTCAGAATTTGACAGTATGATTTCAGTCTTGAAAGAGGAAGTGTCTCGTGTGATTCAGTGTGTGTAAAGGTATTTTCGATGTGGATGAATGACTTAATGAAAAGGGAAAATGTGAAAGTTTGTTCGAAAATACAGTTTGTCTTTTCTTCAGTCGATGAGCTGCTGATTTCAGAAGAATTGTTTTGTTGGCAATATAGGACTCTTTATAGAAAATATTGATTCTTTTATTTATCATTACGTTTGGCGTTAAGCATTTAGCTTGTCGCCGTTTTTATTTCAAGTAGCCTTATTCGGATTAGGAATTGGTTGATTTGTTGACCAACGCTTCAATAGAAGTAGGATGATAATGATATGTTATGATTTTTTTGCCTTAAAAGCCCAAGGGCCCTGACAAACAAAGATAAATAAATACGTATACATACAACAGAAACTGACACACTACGATTTTACACTAAACCCCACACAAACACTTATCCCTGTTTAGACTGGCCACTCTGAGGAACCTCGCCAGGTTTCTTATACTAAGAAAAGCCCTATTCCGCATAATTTTCAACAACCACTCCCTCCCATGAATCCCCCCCCCATTTTTTAAGGTAAGCACATAGTCCTTCTCTCTATGGAATAACGTCAAGGCTTGAACTAGATAGTTTTCTGACCTTCATTCGTAGATGGGCCCGGTAGCCTTACATTTAGGGATGATAGATGTTGTTATAGATTAAGGCGAATTATATTTCTGCGTCGCTTTTCACTACACCAACTTTCCTCCCGTAAACGCTGGAAACCGGAAAATTGGTAGATTCCGGTCAAGTGATTTATTTCCGTCCTTAAAGTTTAACTGAAAAGCCAACTTATTTTTGTGTCATTTAGTTGAATACACTGAATTATTTGGATTCTCCAAAGGGATTTTTTTGTTTCCCACTATCTGCTCTAGTTCTGGCGTTCAGAATATCTGCGGGCGTCCCCACAGCGAAAATTCTACTATGACGCGGGAAATTTTTATCTAAACACAAACAAGGCTTTTCAGTGGGCAGTGGCGATATTGGTGAAGATTGCTTAGTGCCTGAACAAAAAAAAGTAATAAATCTTTCTTGTAAGGCATACAACAAATTAGAGGTACCACAAATCACACGGAAATTCCACTATTTGAAAATCGATTATTCCTGAATAGCGGAACAACCAAGTAACGCATTTTCAGCGGGTCTTCAAGCCAATTTAAGTGAGTAAGTGATGGGTAAATAGATTGCCCTATCCCAGGCCTTTTCGGTTGAACTTTAAGGATTGATGACTAAGCCGGAACCGAAAAGCTAATACCGCCTCAAACACGAATTTCATACATGGCTCGGGATCCCACCGGAGATTTTGGTATTTTTCCTCCTAGAAACTGCTAGTGTTTTTCCCATTTCTAGTGGAAGCAATTGCTTAGGAGTCATTCCACGTGAAGTGGTCCAAAAACGTGTCAGGGCTATGTCAGCGATTTTTTTTCTTTTTGACCTCAAACGGTTCGTATATCATCGAATAACAACCTCTGAAAGTTTCAGCTCTCTAAGTCAACCGGTTCCGAAGTTATGGTAGATTTAGTGCGAACAGGTCGGACACTCAGTTTCTTCCTCAGCAACCTTTGCATTTGATTGTCCCAAAGAACAATTTTTCATTTGAAAACGATTAGAGGTATCAACTCAAATTTTTTTTTAGATTGAAGGGGATGATTAGAGTGTGTCCGTGTAAAATAATCGACTTCTCAACTTGGATATTTTTGGACCAGCAGACTCTTGAAAAAGGCATGCTGAAAAAGTGGGTCACACGAGATATTTTTTTTGAACCCCGGCAGGAGGTTCAATCTTCATGAAATTTACACGGTCGACTCAACTGATAATGTTCTATTTCCTGTAAAAAAATTAAGTGGTAACGGACACTGAAAATGGGGTAACTAAACCTTCAAACTTGACTGATTTTTCGACCAAAAAATACGAAATATGCTATTATTTTTCTCACTATATAAACGAGAACTTACGTCTTAAGAAAAACTGAAAATGGGGTAACCGAAACTTCAAAGTTTGACCGTTTTTTCGCCCAAAAATGACGAAACATGATATTATCCTTTTTATTTCTCCAGGAATAAGGTTAGACAGAGTATTTCGTAGCATGTTGCGGTTTTAGCTTAATAATGTAGGCTCAAAAGAGCAAGGTCTTTATTCCCTTTCGTCTGTTTGCTATCATTCTGTCAAGTTATTCGATATTAAAATATGTAAGATACAGAATTAGTAAGGCTATGTATTGAAACTATTTACACACTATTACGAAAACAGGCTAGTGAAGCATTTCGTTACACTGAAATTTCCGGAAAGCAACTTGTATTTCGCAAGGTTTTTCGTGCCCGGTTTTGCTAGTGTTCCACTTGTATCACCTGTCACCCGTTTCATCAGAACATGGCCGGGCGACCCACGGGTGGGGACAAAAGCGTGGTTAAAAAAATGTGGTAATAGATAGAATATAACAGAATTTCATCCTAGAACAGGGCAACAGTGCTCGTCGGAAAATAAATTTAAAGCACAGGAAAAAATGCCAATGGCAAAAGCAATGTAGCTTTTGCTTATTCAACCATCTAAAGAAATATGACACATTTGGCGGTGGTGAAGATTCGACGACCATTGTATATTAAGATCAGGTGGGGCAGTTAAACAGATAGATTCCTTGACTAACAGGTTCTTCTTTTTGATAGCACACGGCAAGTATATGATACAATTCGTAAGCGTCTTGTAACACAAGCTATCGACTGAAATATTTTTTCTATCTTATTAAAGACCACGGAAAATGATAGGTAGCTCTGTGGTAGTTGTTATTCGGTCAGCTAGATAGCATTTCTGTGCTCATTATAATTGTTTTTTTTTACTATGTCTTGACAATGCCACTGCTATTTTGTTAAATATTATGGCAAATTATAACGATTGATTGATTGATTGATTGATTTCACGTTCTCCATGAAAATTATTTTTCTAGACAAGTCAGATCAGAGACTGAACGACTTATAGTTGGAGTTCCAGACCAGTTCAAGCAAATGGCGGGCTAAAAAGAATTGTTGGTGTCATAGCCAGTTTCGTAGTGAACAACGCCATAAAACGGGCTCATGTGGCAAATTCTGTAGCTAAAAAAAATTCAAACCATAACTTTGATATTTTAGAAAACGAGTTCTATTTAGTATTGCTGTCATTAAAAAAACAAAAAAAAACGGTTTATTGATATGTTCGAACTAGTCTTATAGAAAAAAGGGATAATGACATTTTTCGACTTTTTCGGTCGAAAAAAACGGACAAGATTTAAGTTTCAGTTTCACGATTTTCTGTCCTGTCTGGTGTAATTTTGTTAAGGTTAATAGATAATCATCCGGTGGGTACACTGCAAAAACAACCACTTGACAGAGTCCAAATATAATAGCATATTTCGTCTTTTTTGGTCGAAAAATCAGTCAAGTTTGAAGATTCAGTTACCCCATTTTCAGTTTCCGTTACCATTTAATTTTTTTTACAGGAAATAGAACATTATCAGTTGAGTCGACCGTGAAAATTTCATGAAGATTGAACCTCCTGCCGGGGTTCAAAAAAAATATCTCGTGTGACCCACTTTTTCAGCATGCCTTTTTCAAGAGTCTGCTGGTCCAAAAATATCCAAGTTGAGAAGTCGATTATTTTACACGGACACACTCCAATCATCCCCTTCAATCTAAAAAAAATTTGAGTTGATACCTCTAATCGTTTTCAAATGAAAAATTGTTCTTTGGGACAATCAAATGCAAAGGTTGCTGAGGAAGAAACTGAGTGTCCGACCTGTTCGCACTAAATCTACCATAACTTC